>JBAIAA010000008.1:0-1470000 GCA_037893245.1 Crossaster papposus | reverse complement strand
GCAGCCATCCTTTAAAGAAAGCGTAATAGCTCACTGGTCGAGTCGGCTCGCGCGGAAGATGTAACGGGGCTCAAACTATTCACCGAAGCTACGGGTTCAGTACTATGTATTGAGCGGTAGAGGAGCGTTCTGTAAGCCGTTGAAGGTCAAGCCGGGAGGCAGGCTGGAGGTATCAGAAGTGCGAATGCTGACATGAGTAACGATAAAGGGGGTGAGAGGCCCCCTCGCCGGAAGACCAAGGGTTCCTGCGCAACGCTAATCGGCGCAGGGTGAGTCGGCCCCTAAGGTGAGGTCGAAAGACGTAATCGATGGGAAACAGGTCAATATTCCTGTACCCCTTTTGACTGCGATGGAGTGACGGAGAAGGCTAGGCTAGCGCGGCGATGGTTGTCCGCGTTTAAGGTAGTAGGCTGAGGACTTAGGCAAATCCGGGTCCTCAAAGCCGAGAACCGATGACGACTGATCTTATCGATCGGGAAGTAGTCGATGCCAGGCTTCCAGGAAAAACTTCTAAGCATCAGGTCAAAAGGGACCGTACCCCAAACCGACACAGGTGGTCAGGTAGAGAATACCAAGGCGCTTGAGAGAACTCTGGTGAAGGAACTAGGCAAAATGGTACCGTAACTTCGGGAGAAGGTACGCCCCCGCCGGTGATGAGACTTGCTCTCTAAGCTAGTGGGGGTCGAAGAGACCAGTTGGCTGCGACTGTTTATTAAAAACACAGCACTGTGCAAACACGAAAGTGGACGTATACGGTGTGACGCCTGCCCGGTGCCGGAAGGTTAATTGATGGGGTTATCTTCGGAGAAGCTCTTGATCGAAGCCCCGGTAAACGGCGGCCGTAACTATAACGGTCCTAAGGTAGCGAAATTCCTTGTCGGGTAAGTTCCGACCTGCACGAATGGCGTAACGATGGCCAAGCTGTCTCCACCCGAGACTCAGTGAAATTGAAATCGCTGTTAAGATGCAGTGTATCCGCGGCTAGACGGAAAGACCCCGTGAACCTTTACTATAGCTTCACAGTGGATCTTGATGTTGCTTGTGTAGGATAGGTGGGAGGCTTTGAAGTGTGGACGCCAGTTCGCATGGAGCCAACCTTGAAATACCACCCTGGCAATATTGAGGTTCTAACCCAGGTCCATTATCTGGATCGGGGACATTGTGTGGTGGGTAGTTTGACTGGGGCGGTCTCCTCCTAAAGAGTAACGGAGGAGCACGAAGGTTGGCTAAGTACGGTCGGACATCGTACGGTTAGTGTAATGGCACAAGCCAGCTTGACTGCGAGACTGACAAGTCGAGCAGGTACGAAAGTAGGTCATAGTGATCCGGTGGTTCTGTATGGAAGGGCCATCGCTCAACGGATAAAAGGTACTCCGGGGATAACAGGCTGATACCGCCCAAGAGTTCACATCGACGGCGGTGTTTGGCACCTCGATGTCGGCTCATCACATCCTGGGGCTGAAGCCGGTCCCAAGGGTATGGCTGTTCGCCATTTAAAGTGGTACGCGAGCTGGGTTTAGAACGTCGTGAGACAGTTCGGTCCCTATCTGCCGTGGACGTTGGAAGTTTGAGAAGAGCTGCTCCTAGTACGAGAGGACCGGAGTGGACGAACCACTGGTGTTCGGGTTGTGTCGCCAGACGCATTGCCCGGTAGCTACGTTCGGACGGGATAACCGCTGAAAGCATCTAAGCGGGAAGCCCCCTTCAAGATGAGACTTCCCTGGGTCCTTGAGGCCCCTGAAGAGCCGTCAAAGACTATGACGTTGATAGGCTGGGTGTGTAAGCGTTGTGAGGCGTTGAGCTAACCAGTACTAATGACTCGTGCGGCTTGACCATATAACGCCAAAGCGATTTGTAGAGAGACTACAAAGCCATACATAAAGAGTGTATCGCAAGAATTTACAGCTTAAATGAAAACGGATGCCATGATGGTGGGTTAACACCAACCATCAACAGTTTCGCCTGGCGACCATAGAATGTTGGAACCACCTGATCCCATCCAGAACTCAGTAGTGAAACGACGTATCGCCGATGGTAGTGTGGGGTTTCCCCATGTGAGAGTAGGTCATCGCCAGGCACGCTATTTACCTTGACTCGCTCAAGGCTGTAAAAACCCTGATAGTTCACGCTGTCAGGATTTTTTTATACATAAAGAAAAAGAAAAGATGGATATTCTTTGTATTTCAATAACAACAATAAAGGGGTTTGAAGAGACTCTCGATCACTTTAATCTTCTGTATTGTTGGAGTAACGCTGAATAGAGGGTTCATACTTTGTTGTAATAGCAATGGTCTCTTCTAACTACGCTATTACGAAGAGACCATTGGTATAAGAAACATCCCTTTCAAAAGTATGTATAATAGCGTTTATTTCAATACTCCGGAAAGTTTCTGATGACCCAGGATGAGCTAAAGAAGGCAACGGCAGACGCTGCTCTGCAATATATACTACCGTCTCTTGATAAAAATACTGTCATCGGAATTGGTACTGGCTCGACAGCAAATTGCTTTATTGATGCCTTAGCTGAGTATAAGCATGATTTTGATGGTTGTGTCGCTAGTTCAGAAACATCTGCACAGCGATTAAAGGCGCATGGTATTGCTGTATACGATTTGAACTCTGTTGGCTCAATCCCTTTTTATATTGACGGCGCTGATGAGGCAAATAGTAGCCTACAGCTGATTAAAGGTGGGGGTGCTGCATTAACGCGTGAAAAGATTGTAGCAGCCGCCGCGAAGGAATTTATTTGTATTGCTGATGAAAGTAAAGCCGTTGAGGTGCTGGGAACATTTCCCCTCCCGATTGAAGTGATTCCTATGGCCAGAAGCTATGTGGGTAGAGAATTGGTTAAAATAGGTGGAGACCCTGCTTACCGAGAAGGTATTGTAACCGATAATGGCAATATTATTTTAGATGTTTGGAATTTAAAGATTACTGATCCTATTACTTTAGAGAATAAAATCAATAACATTACGGGTGTTGTTACAAATGGGATTTTTGCAATTAAGTCAGCAGATATATTATTCTTAGGGACCGCCGACGGTATTAAAAAATACAGTGTCAAAATAATAGCGTGACATCCATATCTTTGAAAAAGATTTTTCAGGGGTATGGTATATATTTTGCTTTGAAGATATTTCAATGTTTCATTTATGGGTGTTGGTGGGAGGGAAAGTATATTTTATACGAGGAGGGTTGTTATTGTTTTTATTGTTTTTATTGTTTTTATTGTTTTTAGTGTGTTTTTCATGATTTATAATTAGGCTGATATCCATCATGTTATAAAAATACCTGTATGGAATAAGATGAAGGTGAGCTGTAATTTTATGGATTTGTTCATTTTTTTAAATAAGCTCTTTGACTCTTATGATTGTTATTTTTTTATCATTATCTACATAGAGCTATTTTTAAGTAATGTGGTATCTATTTGCTATTGTCAGTATTATGCCGGTTTTTTTTGTTTATTGGTTATATATCAAGCGATTTGTATTCCTGCTTTTTCTATTTTTTAAATTACTTTTCATTAGATGATTTTTTCTTCTAAATAAATCCTCTATCGATACTACTTATTAATGGATAGCCCTATTTTTCTAGGACTCGTTTGAGGGTAAGGCATGGATAGCAGCAGGGAAGAGGTAAGTAGCAATAGCTGGCGGCATCGTTTGTCGACGACTCTATTTTTGTGGTTTATGGTTCTATCGCTTGGGCCATTGACGGTTATTGGGTTGATTGAATATGAAGATGGTAAAAAAAATATTATTAATGATCGTTATGAACAGTTGTCAACGATCAATATATTGTTGAGTGAGCAAGTAAATGACTTTTTTGATTCTATTGTTACAAATCTATTTGTAAGATCCTGGGGTGCTCAAGAGTTTATTGACCGTCTTGTTGAACATCATCATACTGTTGATTTACCAGTCGCGGAGTTCATAAAAAGCAAAGGATATAATGAACTTGTTGAAGAGTATTCTTTTGAATTTACCGATTTTGTTGAACACTATGGTTATGCTGATGTCATCATAGGCGACGCAAAAGGCACAATTTTTTATACGGCAAATGAGTGTACTGGTCAACTAAAACCGGACACATTTTTGTGAGACTTCTGTCGACACTTCATCCTACCTGACTTTCACGATAATAAATTTCATACTCAATTGGAGAACGATCATCATTTGCCGTATGCAATCTATCACGGTTGTAGTACTTCATGTATGCCGCAACATCTTTTTTCATATGTTCCCGCGTGGGTTGAGCTACCTTAAAAATCCAGTCATGCTTTAAGCTTCCAAAAAACCGCTCAACGACAGCATTGTCCCAGCACGCTCCAACGTCTCCCATGCTTGCACGAATACCATATCCAGAAAGCAGTTTACGGTATCGCTTACTGGTATACTGCGATCCTCTATCACTATGAAAAACTAAGCCTTCAGGCGGCTGACGAGTATTGTAAGCTTTCATCATGGCAGTACTAACCAGAGCCGTTGTCATCCTTTTATCAATGTGCCAGCCAACGATCCGACGAGAGAATAAATCCATCACAATTGCAAGGTACATCCAGCCTTCAGCCGTTTTTAAATAGGTCACATCACCAGCCCATACCTGATTTGGCCCTACAGGGTTAAAATTCTGATTGAGTAGATTGTCAGCAACAGCATCACTGTGTTTCCGTTTAGTGGTAACCTTATAGGCTAAGCGCTGCCTGACTTTGAGGCCTAGCTGGCTCATTAACGTCCTAACTCTGTAACGGCCTATCTGAAAGCCTTCTTTGCGCAGAGCCTTAACCATTTCCCGGCTCCCCAAGCTATTCCTGCTTTGCTTGAAGAGCTGCTTGATTCGTCGATACAAGTGCAGTGTTTCAGCCGTGATGACATGGCCTAGCTGCTTTGACCAGTCATAATAAGCTGAAGTACTCACCTGCATCACTCGACATAGCAAGTTAACAGGGTAATCGTTTGACGCCTTCTGAATGAAGTCGAATTTTACTTCATTTCTTTCGCAAAGAAGGCGCTGGCCTTTTTTAGCACTTCCCTCTCCATGCGGAGTTGTTTTACCTCTTTACGCAGATTTTTAAGCTCTTCACGCTCGTCATCAGACAACACTTTGCCCTCCTTTAGGGCCAGAATATGATCCTTCCATTTGTAGAGCAAACTGGTGGAAATACCTAGTGATTTAGCTGCATCAGGCACCGAATAGCCTTGCTCCATTACAAGAGCAACAGCCTCTTCTTTGAACTCTTTTGGATAGTGCTTATAGGTTCGCTTTTGACTCATTGTGACACCTTAACAAGTGATAGAAATTATCTCTTATCAAAGTGTCCGGTTCTATTAGACCAGTACAGAGAGCAGTGATTTAGGAGAAAATATTTTTAGTGGTACCTTGGCCAATACCGCTTTTTCGGCATCGGTAAAGGATAGTATGATTAGCTTCAAGCCAAGATTTACACCTGTTGAGGACTACCTTAAAAATGATGGCGAGCTTGTTAGTTTCTTTATCATGCCTATCGTCAACGATAATGAAGAAGTGAGTGGTTTTATTGCTGTTCAAATTTATGCGAGCAATATTCAGGAAATATTTAGGCGGCAAGGTGAAATACTGGGTGAAAGGGTAAGTTCCTATTTAGTGAGTTCTGATGGTGTCATTGTTTTTGGCACAAGTTATTCACCCGAGTTAAAGTTGGCTTTGAGTGCAGACAACCCTTTAATGCAGTTATGGTTATCCCATGTAAATCCATCAACAGGAAATTATATTGAAGATGATGTTCATATTGATGATGGGCGTGATGGGCATGAAAAGATTTCAATGAAAGAGAAGGTACTGTTAAGTATTTATTCACACATTAAAAATTATAAAAATGTTGAAAATAAGGATGTGCTGGGTATTTATGACCCTGTCAGTGTAGGGTGGTACACCCATGGCGATGGTGTCAGAGGTCTTACATGAAGATGCTTTTTCTTCTATCTATCAGTTTAGAAATCGAATTTTATTAGTATCCGGTATTATTTTTATTGTTGTTATTATATTGGCTATTTTTATTACACGTAAGCTAGTTAAGCCTATAAAAACGATTACTTCCTGGGTGAAAAGAGTCTCTTCAGGTGACTATGTTCAGGGAACTATTTTGAGTGGTAATAGTGAAATTAGTGATTTGAGTAAAAACTTTAAAAAGATGACGGAGAAACTCCGTAACATTAGTAATGAAAATGAACAGCGAAGTTGGATGCAGCAAGGCTTCACTGGTTTAAATAATAGTTTGCGCGGTGATTTAGGAATATCCGATCTGTGCAGAAATATTGTGACTTATTTGTGTCAATACCTTGGTTTTCAGACAGGGGCGATGTATGTTCTGGGAGAAGATAATATCCTTCGTTTAATGGGCTCCTATGCATGGTGTACACGTAAGCAGCATGCGAATCATTTTGCTATTGGTGAGGGGCTTGTTGGACAGGCCGCTTTAGAAAAAATAACGATTGAAGTCGTCGATATTCCACCCGACTATCTGGTGATTGAGTCAGGCCTTGGCAGTTCAATACCTTATAGTATTTTAATTATTCCTTTAGTGTATGCAGGTGAATTGAAAGGTGTTTTTGAGTTTGCACTACTCAGATCGGTAACTGATGAACAATCAGAGTTTATGAGGCAGTCTATAGAGAACGTAGCTATTTCTATTAACTCTGCACAATATAGAACACGCGTTAATCAACTGTTAGATAAAACGACGAAACAGTCGGATGTATTAAAAGAGCAACAGGAAGAGCTGAAAGCGGTTAATGAAGAGTTAGAGAAACGCGCTGCGATACTAGAGGAGTCTGAAGAAGAATTAAAGGCACAAAGTGAAGAGTTACAAAAATCGAATGCCGAGCTAGAAGAGAAAGGAGAGCAGCTAATACAACAAAAAGAACAGATTGAACATAAAAATCGTGATATTGAGTTATCCAGGAAATCAATTGAGGAAAAAGCGAAGGAACTGGAGCAAAGCAGTAAGTATAAATCAGAGTTTCTTGCAAATATGTCTCATGAATTAAGAACCCCCTTGAATTCTCTGTTGCTGTTATCACAAATGCTAGCGGACAATGATGACGGCAACCTGAATGAAGACCAGATAGAGTCGGCTAATGTTATTTATAATGGGGGTAAGGAGTTACTGGAGCTGATAAACGATATTCTTGATCTTTCAAAGGTTGAAGCCGGTAAAATGAGTATTAACCTTGAGTATATCGATATTCCAGAGCTTTGTAGTGGGATTAATAAGCTATTTAAACCGCTTGCAGATAATAAACACCTTGAGTTTACGGTTGCTGTTTTGAAAGGGACAACAAAAGTTACCTAAATCCTGCAATCCAAACCCGAACAGGTCAATCGCAGCAACTGATCAAGCCCTCCTGATTCTGATTATGCTACTATCGAGCAAATATTTACCTTTTCAGTGGATTTTAATCACATGAGCCGTCGTGTTTGGTTCATCTTACTGCTATTCCTGATATCAGGGCGCGATAACTCCTTCCGCATTAGCAGAATGTTTTTCTAATCATCCATTGTTCGCTATTTACAAACAGTCACCTACTGCTAGCCAAGCATCCCACTCCGTTTGGTAGAGATGCTCTTTGTTACTGGCAACGGTCAACTGCCTGTTACCTGTCAACAGTTTTCCGGCAACCCGTATCATATAGCAGCGAATGCTTTCCGGCTCCCACTTCATCAACTGACGATTCCCACTCATCAGTGCCATCCAACGTGTTGTATTGTAGGCCAGTATTGCACATTGCATAAGCGCACTGTTTGCCATGAAATGATCGGTTTTGATCTGCCCGAGAGCCATCTGGTTTTTGCACTCTTCGATCCAGGTTTCGCAGGTAGCCCGCTTGCCATACGCTTTATGGATCTCCCATGGACTCAACGACTCAGTAGTCACGTAGCAGAAGTAGTCGTACTCTGGCTTCGGGTCTAACAATTCGCAATGGGTGTTTTCTGGCTTCCCGATCTTTCTTTGCCGGACAGCCACGAAGCAACGAGCCCGGTCCCAGTCACCACAGCAGTGTTGAAACTCGCACCACTCCCACCCTGGCTGATGCACGACAGGTTGCCAGTCTTGCGGGATTAACAGTTTGTGTAGATTCTTCAGTTTGACCTTAACCAGATAACGATGTCCTAAATCCTCCAGATAGGTCAGTAATGGTCCACCAAAGTAGCCACTATCAGCCCTGAAAAAAATCTTCATGTGGGAAGGCAGAGTAACCAGCAACTGTTTCATAAACTCGATGGAGCCATTAGCAGTGTAGGCATCACCACTTCGTAACCAACCCTGCAGCACTTCTTTGGTTTCCGCGCAAAAGGCCAGCTGCGGGTGGTACGACAGCGCCCCTCTTTTTTTCTCGTTAAACCCTTTCTTTGCGCCTTCCTGAAAACCAAAACAGGTTTTTACCGTAGAATCGAGGTCAATGGTGACCTGTTTAAAAGCATAAACGGTAGATGTTCCTGAGCGCAGTGCCTGTTTCCAAACACTCTCCCTCATTTCGTGGACAGCGGTTTCCAGTTCAACGACGCTGGCAAAGTGGAACAGCTTTAAAATGCGTCCAAATTGACTGTCACAAGGAATGCGTTGAAAACGGGTGCATTCTCGGAGAACGCTATCCTGCCAGACCGTGCACACTTTCATCAGACTTTTGGCACCTGCCAGAATGCCGGTGGTTACCATCAGAATGACATCTGACAGTTGGAAAGTGGCATTAGAGCCTCGTTGAATATTAATCCGTTTGTCCAGTAGGTCGGCCAGCCCCATCCGGTTCAGGAAGCGAAACACAGGGATAAGTCCAGCCTGACTGGTAAGCGGCTTTTTAGCTTGAGTGAAATGTACCTTCCGCTGCTTCAAACGTGCTTTTGACTTGTTTTTTTTGCTCATTGAAAAAGTGATGCTTTATGAAACGAAAACATCATTTAATCTCTTTATTCACGGGTGATTGCAACTTTTATTTCGATATTATTTGCAGGATTTAGGAGTTATTCTTTCTGACAGTCAGCGATTATTACACATTATTAAAAACTTTTTATCGAATGCCTTTAAGTTTACTGAAAGTGGTGGTGTACATATTACAATCTTTTCGACGGTTAGGAAGGGGAAGTTTGGAGAGAATCATTATACGTCATTTTCTATCAGAGATACTGGTATAGGCATCCCTCAAGAAAAGCAGGCAGCTATTTTTGAAGCTTTTCAGCAGGCGGATGGATCAACCAGGCGCAAATACGGAGGCACCGGGCTTGGGCTCGCTATTTCTAAAGAGTTTTCGGGACTACTGGGAGGATTCATTGAGCTGGAAAGTGTTGAAAACGAAGGCACAACGTTCTCGGTATTATTGCCTGCAAACCCTGTATCGTCTCTCAGCCAGGAGCCAGTGTTGGCTGATAGCTATCAACCAGCGGTTGTTGAGGAACAGTCTGATAATGTGGTCGATGCTCCAGCCCCTTTATCAAAACCGGCTGTGACTAAGATGGAAACAAGCGTTAAGCAAGATGATGAAGTGATTGAAAAGATTGAGGTGCAGCCGAATAAGCCCAGTTTGCTATTGATTGAGGATGATCCTAGTTTTATCGATATTCTCAGTAGAATTGCGGATAAACACGGGTTCCAGTATTTTTATGCAGATACGGGTAAAAAAGGGCTGAAGTTAGTCGAAGCAGTGAAGCCTGATGCCATCATTCTTGATTTAGGCTTACCCGATATTGATGGTCAGGATGTGCTATCGCAATTAAAGTCTGGGAAAGACACTAAAAATAGGCGTTGTTGCATAAATAAAGCTCAGCCTGATCGAGCCTGTATCCAGGCCTTTTTCAGGTTGTGTTGCATCTACGGGAGACAGTTGAGCGGAGCTATTCTCTGGACATAGTTAGACTGCCAGGGAGTAGAAATACTCCCAGTCATTCGCTGCTTCCGTTTTCTTATATTGGCCTTTCCTGATCATATGGCATAGCTCTATACCCTTCAGCGTATTTTTGGCTGTTTTGAAGCTGTGAAAGCCCATCATTGGTTTTGTCAGGCGCTTAATACCCCTGTGATCTTGCTCTACCAGGTTATTCAGGTACTTGCTCTGTCGAATCTCTATCTGCTTTTTCTTCTCTTCTTTCAGGGCGGTATTGATATCCTTCAGCGCAAAGGTATTGGAGCCGCTCTTATCGATGGAGACCTTCTCTGGCTGACCATTGAGACGAATGGCCTTTTTGAAAAAGCGGGTAGCCGCTTTCTTATCCCGGTACTTCGTCAGTAGAAAATCAACGGTATTGCCTTCAGTATCAACGGCTCGGTAGAGATAGACCCATTCCCCTTTGATCTTGATATAGGTTTCATCCATCCGCCACGACTTCCCGCAGGGATTGCGACGCTTACGATGTTCCGCTTCTAGTTGAGGCGCATACTTCTGCACCCAGCGATAAGGTGTCGTGTGATCAATCTCAACGCCACGCTCTTCCAATATTTCTTCCAGATCCCGGTAGCTCAGGCTGTAGCGTAAATACCAACGGATGGTTTGGAGAATGAGATGCTCAGGATAGTGGCGACCGGAAAAATCCATGGAATAAAGCTCAGCTGAACGGCAAAATTTGAATCAGAGAGTAGCACCTTCATCAGCTGGTGTCAGTTTGCAACACAACCAGTTCATCGACATGTGTTTTAATAACACGGTGATAAACGCCGATGAGGCACCGTGCCCGGAAACATCGGCCAGATAAAAGGCAATCTGGTGACTGCTCAGTTCGAAATAATCGGCGAAATCACCACTGAGATAAAGCGAAGGAATAATGTGATGATCAAGGTGATAGCCATGGCGCTGTAAAGGCGCCTGAGGCAGCATTTTCATTTGCACCTGCCGCCCGGCTTTTTGGTCTTCCCGCAGTAAGTGAAGGCTGTTTTCCAACGAATGAATCGCGCTCTCAAGGCTTTCCCGATCACGTTTGTTTTCTTCTATCAGTTTGGCTGATTCGAGAGAACGGTTAATGGCATACTCAAGTACTTTAAGATCGGTAATGGGTTTTGTCAGAAAATCACTGGCACCCAGCAGCCTCAGGGCTTCGACAACATCGTCCATAACACCGGCACCGGTCACCACAATAAAAGGAAGATCCGGTGCCTCCTTTATGACCTCTCGCAAAACACCCAAACCATCTAAGTGGGGCATGCGAAGGTCACACAGAATCAGTTGAGGGCTTTCTGCCCGAAATACAGCGAGACCCTGCTCACCATTTTCGGCTTCCAGCACCGTATAAGGACACTGGGAAAGGTAAGCCGCAATGCTCTGTCTGACAACGGTGTCATCGTCAACGACCAGAATAGTACTGCAGGCCTCACTCATAGTATTACCTGTATAACGGGGTAAACGTGCGCTGGGTTGAACGCGGGGTGTTCATCGGGGTCATTAATGGTATGCGCTGATGAACGAAGGGAAGCGCTTTGCAGCGTCTTCCCTTGTCTTGTGCCGATTCAAAGAATGATCCAGAGGTAGAATAAAGTCAACCTGATTAGAAATCGTCGACGGGGGGTTGTCCGGTGATGAGGAACTCTCGTCGTTGGAGATAGGCGTCACGAATAAAGGCGTAGCGATCACCCGTGACAAGGTCTTCAGCGTCCAGCAAGCCAGCACGTGTGCTAACGGTGTTTACGCCCAGGGCGTACCATTTTTCAGGTTCGTTAGCTGCATTCATCGGGCTGACGACGCTGTCGGGCAAACTGCCTACACCGCTGCGCAGTGTCTTAGGGCCCAAAAAGGGTAATACAACGTAAGGACCTGAGGATACGCCCCAGTGAGCAAAGGTCAGCCCAAAATCGTTGTATTCCTGCTCAATGCCCAGAGGGGATGCAACATCGATGAACCCCAGCATACCCAAGGTTGAATTGATGGCTAGTCGTCCTATGGATGTAGCGGCCTCCCCGCCTTTTAACTGCAATACGGCTGCCAACGTATTGCGGACTTCGCCAAGGTTGCTGAAAAAGTTGCTGACCATTCCCTGAACCGGTTTGGGGGTCACCGATTTATAGCCTTTAGCGACCGGTTTTAAGGCATAGCGATCGAGAGTATTGTTAAATGAGAACACCGCTCGGTTGACGGGCTCCCAGGGATCATCGTAAGAAACAGTCTGCTCTCGTTGAGTGGCACAGGCCTGAAGTGACAGGCACGTTAGTAGCAATAAAATAATTTTTTGCGTGTGTTTCATAAATACAGTCAAACTCCTGCCTGTGTTGATTCCCAACCTCAAAACAAGAACCCTGGTTGTTGGCGAATAATCGATTTATTGATAGTGGCTATCATTTCACTATGACAGAGCAAACCCTCCCTGCCAATGCATCACGGTATCACGATGAAAGACTAAGAAAAGGTGATGTCTGATAATAGAGTATGATATTACCTGTTTTGCAGTATTCTATCGTAATCTGGGTGTAAAGATCTGGATAAGACGGTTATTTTGGCATTTCGAGCGGCAATTCAGGCAAAAACACAAACACCGCACCACTAAGAACTCGTCTCTAGGTGCCGATAAAAATGAGTAATGGAAATGAATAAAGCCCTACCCAATGCTACGCCAACATAACTTATGACAGATTTTCGGACAGTATCATACACCATGAGAATAAAGTATTTGAAGGCTAATGATCTATGAATAAGCGGCCAGAACCGGAGTACCGTAAAAAAGAAGCTGTAGAAGTTGACCTGACAGAAGAACGGTTTCGACGACTTCGGGAGGCTTATCTTGAAGGCCGAATAAAGGTCACTAGTCAGGCACTTGCTGCAAAGCTGTTTAATTTTGAGCGCCCTTTGTCTGAAGCACTGAAAGCCGCAGAAACCAAACAGAAAAAACCCTGCACCACCTACGCCCGGTTGGAAACCCAGAGAATTTTCGTTAGAATGCACCAAAGAGCTCCCATGGCACAGCTGGATAGCGCGTCCCCCTCCTAAGGGGAAGGTCACAGGTTCGAATCCTGTTGGGAGCGCCATAAAATAAAGGCTTGCAGCAATGCAGGCCTTTTTTGTATCTCTTCAGTGTGAAACTTAGAGAGCATTTAATGACAGCCCCTTATTATAATATCAATGCTCAAACCTATTTTGCGGCAACGTTAGACGCTGATATGTCAGCTGTGTATCAGCAATTTCTACCACGGCTTCCTCAGCATTCACATATATTGGATGCAGGTTGTGGTTCCGGCCGTGATTCCCTAGCCATTTAAGCAAATGGGCTATACCGTTACCGCCTTTGATGCCAGTGATAAACTGGCTGCCTTGGCAGGTAAGCATATTGGGGAAGAAGTACAAGCTTGCACTTTCTCTGATTTTCATAGTGCAATATCGTTTGATGGTATATGGGCATGTGCGTCTTTACTGCATGTGCCGGTACCAGACTTACCGAGTGTCTTCAGTCATTTGAACCATTACCTCAAGCCAGCCGGATTATTGTATTGCTCGTTTAAGCGAGGTAATGGCATGTTTGAAAAAGACGAGCGGGAGTTTACCTGTCTTGATGAACCATCGTTAATGCCATTATTGGCAGGTACTGGCCTGAGATTAGAAAAGGCATGGGTAAGTAATGATGTGCGAACCCAGCAGGCCTCAGAGCAGTGGCTAAATGCACTCTTAGTAAAAACAAAGAAAGGCTGAGTATCAGCCCCTCTTATAAACACGAATTAACCGCTCTTTCGTAAGCCGTATTGCTCCAATCGGAAATCAACCAGCTCTTGCACCATAGCGTGCAAGGTACTTATATTTTCGGGGGCCACTTGTACACGAGATACGAAAAGGTCACCCTCAAGCGTAAAGGGATCATCTGCTTTATTAGTGAAGAACTTAATAGGGTTGTTTCTCCAATAAGTATGCCAGACACGGTCATCGCCTGAGAGTTTTTGCTTGCTGGTGGGCAGGTCTTTTGCGTAAAGGTTAGGATGGCGTTTGAGAATGTACCAGCTTTTTTCTGCGAGGGCTGGTGTGGTTGGGGGGTGATTAAAACCATCAAGCGCAAGAAAAGCACTCAATAGTATCACCTAAATCCTGCAATACAAACTCCAACAGGCCAAACATACGCATTGATCAAATCCTCCTGACTCCGATTATCCTGCTGTCGAGAAAATACTGGCCTTTTCAGTGGATTTTCATCGCCCGAACCATCGTATTTTTATTCATCTTACTCCTATTCCTAATATCAGAGCGTAACAACACCTTCTGCATCAGCAGAATGTTTTTTCTAACCATCCGTTGTACGGCTATTTACAAACAGTCACCCACTGCCAGCCAAGCATCCCACTCCGTCTGGTAGAGATGCTCTTTGTTACTGGCAACGGTCAACTGTCTGCTACATGTTAACAATTTTCCAGCAACCCGTATCATATAGCAGCGAATGCTTTCCGGCTCCCACTTCATCAGCTGACGATTTCCACTGACCAGAGCCATCCAGCGTGTCGTATTGTAGGCCAGTATTGCACATTGCATAAGCGCACTGTTTGCCATGAAATGATCGGTTTTGATCTGTCCAAGGGTCATCTGATTTTTGCACTCTTCAATCCAAGTTTCACAGGTAGCCCGCTTACCGTACGCTTTATGGATCTCCCACGGACTCAACAACTCAGTCGTCACGTAACAGAAGTAGTCGTACTCTGGCTGCGGGTTTAACAGTTCGCCCTGCATATTTTCGGGCTTCCCTGGCTTTCTTTGTCGCACAGCCACGAAGCAGCGATTCCGGTCCCAGCTACCACAGCGGTGTTGAAACTCACACTGCTCCCAACCTGGCTGATTTATGACAGGCTGCCAGTCTTGCGGGATTAACAGTTTGTGCAGATTCTTCACTTTCACCTTGATGAGATAACGATGCCCCAGATCATCCAAATAAGTCAGTAGTGGGCCACCAAAGTAGCCACTGTCAGCCCTGAAAAAAATTTTCATATGAGAAGGCAGGGTGATCAGCAGTTGCTTCATAAACTCTATGGCGCCATTGGCGGTGTAGGCATCGCCACTTCGTAACCAGCCTTGCAATACTTCTTTAGTTTGAGCGCAAAAGGCCAATTGCGGGTGGTACGAAAGAACCCCTCTTTTTTTCTCATTAAAGCCTTTCTTGGCGCCTTCCTGAAAACCGAAACAGGTTTTTACCGTAGAGTCCAGGTCAATGGTGATCTGTTTACGTGCATAAATGGTAGATGTTCCTGAGCGCAACGCCTGTTTCCAAACCCTGCCCCTCATTTCGTGGACAGCGGTTTCCAGTTCAACGACGCTGGCAAAACTAAACAGCATTTAAAATGCGTCCAAATTGACTGTCACAAGGGATTCGTTGAAATTGGGTACATTCTCGAAGAGTGCTATCCTGCCAGACCGTGCACACTTTCATCAGACTTCTGGCACCTGCCAGAATGCCGGTGGTTACCATCAGAATGACATCTGACAGTTGGAAAGTGGCATTAGAGCCTCGTGGAATATTAATCCGTTTGTTTAGTAAGCCGGACAGCCCCATCCGATTCAGGAAGCGAAACGCAGGGATCAGTCCAGCCTGACTGGTGAGCGGCTTTTTAGCTTGGGTGAAACGTACCTTCCGCTGTTTCAAACGTGCTTTTGACTTGTTTTTTTTGCTCATGGGAAAAGTGATGCTTTATTGAAACCAAAGCATCACTTAATCCCTTTATTCATAGGATATTGCAACAGTTATTTCGAGATCATTTGCAGGATTTAGGTATCATTTTAAAACACTTGCTCATGGCCGTTGTTTCAACGGCGTGTAGAAGAAAGTCTCTGTGTGCCAATAGTACCTTTTTTTCTTCGTTTGGTAGCTGGCCTTGTTTATCCACTAAGTGAAACCAGCTTTGACATTCTTGGCGCACCCGTAGGAAGGGCACTTGTATTTCGTTAAGGTAGTGATAAAACTCAGTGGCTGTGGGTCGTCGTCCGTGAAGTGTGCGCAGTGACTGATATAGAACTTACGCATTGACAGGTCCAGCAAAAAATGGCCTCAACCATTCCTTCCCCTCGGAGAAGCTTGTTATGAAATCCCAGGTAGCTTCTTTGAGGGCGTCTTTCCTGACGCTATAGACGCTTCTGAGTGACCCTGATACTTTCATCGCCTGAAGACAGGTATAGCCAAAGATAGCCGCAAAAATATGATTCCGGACCTGTCGCTCCCCTCTCACCTGAAAACGCTCGATGTTGCAGAGTTGCTTTAATGCCCGGTGATACTCTTCGATCGCCCAATGATGTTGGTGCAGCTGAGCAAAATCAGATCGTGGAGATAGATCTGCTCCGACATGAGGAGTGTAAACAACGTAATGGCGCAGCTCGTTTTTGAGTCGCGTCCGGTAGAGTCGTACATGACCAAAGTTACGTAGCCATACAGTTTTTCCTTCTTCGGGAATCTCCAGGCTCTGCACCTGTTGGTAGTTACCCTTTTGCACAAAGACAGTACGGTTGCTTTTAACAGCGAACATAAAACCCAAACCATTGTTTTTCACAGCTTTGAGGTTTCCAATACTGCTATACCAAGAGTCACCGGTAACACATGCAGGTTCGAGTCCCCATGCCAGTACTTCTTTCAGCATATCGACAAAGTAGTCATTTTTAGTTTTGCCATCGGCTGGATTGTAAATACGGAAATTAACGGGCAAGTTGTAGCCTTTGATGTCCGTGTAATAAAGCGTGATGAGATTAATACCCTTGACGGTTTTGTGGTGCTTTCCTGAGTAGTAATGACCGACTAAAGCCGTGTAATGGGTATAAGGTTTATCCAGCACCGTATCATCAACCGATAGCGTCCCACCTTCAAGAATAAGCCTTGCTGACGCTTCTAGAAAAAGATCTTCAGGAGCAAAGTTTTCACGTTGGAGAAAGCGGTTAACACTGTCATGCGATATATCACTCAATTCGCTAAGACGGGTACAGGTGGCTGATTTGGGTGCACAGAGTAGAAACCCCGTATACTTCGGGAGGTCGCACTTGGCTGTTGTTGGTTTTGTTATTTTTCTACGCACGACGACATCCACTGTTTTTTTGCTGATCTAGCAATTTTTTTGGATGTCTGTCAATGCGTAAGTTCTATGATATTCATCAATCACGCTATCTTTTTGCTGTCTTGCTATACGCTGGAGAAAGTCGATCACTTCAGGGTCATAATTGACAAAGCAGCCAGCAGGCAGCGTGAGTGAACCATTAGAGACCTGTTGTGATAAACGTTTGACAGAGTGAGCGTTATAAATGGATATTGGCTTGATTAAAAAGGATTTGTGATTACCAATAAAGTCGATAAGAATCAGATGGGTTTTCTCATGATGCAGTCTGAGGCCACGCCCAAGCTGCTGTAGGAACAGTATTTTTGATTCTGTGGGGCGCAGCATCAATACTGTATCAATAGCGGGTAAGTCGGTGCCTTCATTGAATAAGTCAACGGAGAAAATGACATCCTGATGTCCCGTTTCAAGCTGCTTGAGGGCTTCATGCCGTTGTACTGTTGACCCGCTAAATACGGCTTCTGCACGGTAACCCTCTTTTTTAAACACATCAGCCATAAACAGTGCATGCTTTTTTGAAATGCAAAAGGCCAATGTCTTTTTCTGTTTCTTATCTTGCCAGTGCTCTAAAGCATGCTTGGCGCGTTGTCTTGATGCAAAGGCATTGTCGAGATCGGTCGCTGAGAATTTTCCCCTGCGCCAGGGGATTTCATTATAATTGATGTACTTATCGTTAATGCCGTAGTAATCAAAAGGTGCCAGCAATCCTGTATTGATGCCATCAATAAGATTTTTTTCAAACACCAGGTTATTATCGCAAAGGGTGAGAATATCTGCTTGGTCTGTGCGCTCTGGTGTCGCGGTTAAACCAAGCAGAAACGTGGGCGTAAAGTGGTCAATAACGTTACGATAGGTCTTGGCGTTGGCATGGTGAAACTCATCAATAACAATGTAATCAAAATACTGTTTATCGAAAAGTTTAAGATGCTCTGAACGGCCTAACGTCTGCACAGAGGCAAAGAGCAGATCGGCTGCTTTGTCACGTTGGTTGCCATTATAAAAGCCTGTTCGGGCGTTGGGTAACAAGTGAACAAACGTTTTTTGTGCCTGAAGCAATATCTCTTCACGGTGTGCCACAAATAACACTTTCTTCGCATGACACTGCTGCATATCAAATGCGGCCAGCCATGTTTTACCCAGCCCCGTCGCCCAAACCACCAACCCACAAGAGAAACCCGCTATTCTGGTTTCCTGCAATGAGTGTATAGCGTCTAATTGAATATCAGTCGGTGTGGGCGTTTCTTCTTTTTCTTGACTGTCTGGCAGTGCTTCAACCGCAACCAGCTTAGTTTGCTTACGTCTTTTAAGGTAGTCATCAATCCATGGGTGAGAAAGTGTTTTAACCTGATTATGATTATAGAACTTACGCATTGACAGGTCCGGCAAAAAATGGCCTCAACCATTCCTTCCCCTCGGAGAAGCTTTTTATGAAATCCCAGGTAGCTTCTTTGAGGGCGTCTTTCCTGACGCTATAGACGCTTCTGAGTGACCCTGATACTTTCATCGCCTGAAGACAGGTATAGCCAAAGATAGCCGCAAAAATATGATTCCGGACCTGTCGCTCCCCTCTCACCTGAAAACGCTCGATGTTGCAGAGTTGCTTTAATGCCCGGTGATACTCTTCGATCGCCCAATGATGTTGGTGCAGCTGATCAAAATCAGATCGTGGAGATAGATCTGCTCCGACATGAGGAGTGTAAACAACGTAATGGCGCAGCTCGTTTTTGAGTCGCGTCCGGTAGAGTCGTACATGACCAAAGTTACGTAGCCATACAGTTTTTCCTGCTTCGGGAATCTCCAGGCTCTGCACCTGTTGGTAGTTACCCTTTTGCACAGAGACAGTACGGTTGCTTTTAACAGCGAACATAAAACCCAAACCATTGTTTTTCACAGCTTTGAGGTTTCCAATACTGCTATACCAAGAGTCACCGGTAACACATGCAGGTTCGAGTCCCCATGCCAGTACTTCTTTCAGCATATCGACAAAGTAGTCATTTTTAGTTTTGCCATCGGCTGGATTGTAAATACGGAAATTAACGGGCAAGTTGTAGCCTGTGATGTCCGTGTAATAAAGCGTGATGAGATTAATACCCTTGACGGTTTTGTGGTGCTTTCCTGAGTAGTAATGACCGACTAAAGCCGTGTAATGGGTATAAGGTTTATCCAGCACCGTATCATCAACCGATAGCGTCCCACCTTCAAGAATAAGCCTTGCTGACGCTTCTAGAAAAAGATCTTCAGGAGCAAAGTTTTCACGTTGGAGAAAGCGGTTAACACTGTCATGCGATATATCACTCAATTCGCTAAGACGGGTACAGGTGGCTGATTTGGGTTCACAGAGTAGAAACCCCGTATACTTCGGGAGGTCGCACTTGGCTGTTGTTGGTTTTGTTATTTTTCTACGCACGACGGCATCCACTGTTTTTTTGCTGATCTAGCAATTTTTTTGGATGTCTGTCAATGCGTAAGTTCTAGATTAAATATTTCATTGAACTGCCTACGGATATGAGAAAATTGACGTACGTGAATATCGTGACTATCACTTTTACAGTTCAGCTGTAGGTTCCACTCATGCCCCGTCAGTAATGCTGCTTTGCTGATATTACTCGAACCAACATAAGCACAGCCTTCTACCAAATCATTGCGATCGGTATGGATGAAGATATAAGACTTCATATGAAAGCTCTGCTTCGCATTACTCTGGTAAATGCGAATATCCGCATTGCGCTCTTTAAGAAGCATGAGGTCACGCAATGCCTTAGGGTCCGTCACATCCAGATAATCGGAGGTAAGGATGTTAACGTGAGCTCCCCGTTCCACTGCATCAGATAGCGCACCAAACAGGAGTTTAAGACCACTGATGCGTATGAAAGCCACTGCGACTTCAATCGTCTCTGCTCTGTTAATCGCATCCATTAACTTCGGCCATAAAGGGTCATCATAACCATCGATGGTGAGCAATGCCGTATTGTTCTCATCAGGGTATAAAGGTCTGGCTTCCATGAACAGGGTATCCGTTACTTAATAATGAGGCTGAAAGCGGGTAATAATGTATCCTAAATCCTGCAAAGGATCTCGAAATAACTGTTGCAATATCCTATGAATAAAGGGATTAAGTGATGCTTTGGTTTCAATAAAGCATCACTTTTCCCATGAGCAAAAAAAACAAGTCAAAAGCACGTTTGAAACAGCGGAAGGTACGTTTCATCCAAGCTAAAAAGCCGCTCACCAGTCAGGCTGGACTGATCCCTGCGTTTCGCTTCCTGAATCGGATGGGGCTGTCCGGCTTACTAAACAAACGGATTAATATTCAACGAGGCTCTAATGCCACTTTCCAACTGTCAGATGTCATTCTGATGGTAACCACCGGCATTCTGGCAGGTGCCAGAAGTCTGATGAAAGTGTGCACGGTCTGGCAGGATAGCACTCTTCGAGAATGTACCCAATTTCAACGCATCCCTTGTGACAGTCAATTTGGACGCATTTTAAAGCTGTTTAGTTTTGCCAGCGTCGTTGAACTGGAAACCGCTGTCCACGCAATGAGGGGCAGGGTTTGGAAACAGGCGTTGCGCTCAGGAACATCTACCATTTATGCACGTAAACAGATCACCATTGACCTCGATTCTACGGTAAAAACCTGTTTCGGTTTTCAGGAAGGCGCCAAGAAAGGCTTTAATGAGAAAAAAAGAGGGGCTCTTTCGTACCACCCGCAATTGGCCTTTTGCGCTCAAACTAAAGAAGTATTGCAAGGCTGGTTACGAAGTGGCGATGCCTACACCGCCAATGGCGCCATAGAGTTTATGAAGCAACTGCTGATCACCCTGCCTTCTCATATGAAGATTTTTTTCAGGGCTGACAGTGGCTACTTTGGTGGCCCACTACTGACTTATTTGGATGATCTGGGGCATCGTTATCTCATCAAGGTGAAATTGAAGAATCTGCACAAACTGTTAATCCCGCAAGACTGGCAGCCTGTCATAAATCAGCCAGGTTGGGAGCAGTGTGAGTTTCAACACCGCTGTGGTAGCTGGGACCGGAATCGCTGCTTCGTGGCTGTGCGACAAAGAAAGCCAGGGAAGCCCGAAAATATGCAGGGCGAACTGTTAAATCCGCAGCCAGAGTACGACTACTTCTGTTACGTGACGACTGAGTTGTTGAGTCCGTGGGAGATCCATAAAGCGTACGGTAAGCGGGCTACCTGTGAAACTTGGATTGAAGAGTGCAAAAATCAGATGACCCTTGGACAGATCAAAACCGATCATTTCATGGCAAACAGTGCGCTTATGCAATGTGCAATACTGGCCTACAATACGACACGCTGGATGGCTCTGGTCAGTGGAAATCGTCAGCTGATGAAGTGGGAGCCGGAAAGCATTCGCTGCTATATGATACGGGTTGCTGGAAAATTGTTAACATGTAGCAGACAGTTGACCGTTGCCAGTAACAAAGAGCATCTCTACCAGACGGAGTGGGATGCTTGGCTGGCAGTGGGTGACTGTTTGTAAATAGCCGTACAACGGATGGTTAGAAAAAACATTCTGCTGATGCGGAAGGTGTTGTTACGCTCTGATATTAGGAATAGGAGTAAGATGAATAAAAATACGATGGTTCGAGCGATGAAAATCCACTGAAAAGGCCAGTATTTTCTCGACAGCAGGATAATCGGAGTCAGGAGGATTTGATCAATGCGTATGTTTGGCCTGTTGGAGTTTGTATTGCAGGATTTAGGTTGTATATCGAATACAGAGGTTAACAAGAGTCTGTTCGGATAGTTTTGCAAATAGATGACCATTAGCTAATACTGCACTACACATTTTTTAGCAGTGATTGTAATGACAATTCGCGGGGCAAAAATAAACCCGGCAATTGCCGGGTATAAAAGAAGGTATAAGGAGAATCGGTACTGATCAGCACCTCATCTATGGCTAAATATTATGGTAGAACCCGCGTCTAGAAAGCAGTCACCGGACTTTTCTCGCGTACACAGGCAAGCAGCCCTAATGAGAAAACAACGAAGGAGTGAGGTGCTGTAGCTTATTTGATGCGCTTTAGCCCCAATTTATTTCTTCTGTCGAGCTTTTCTATCAACGTGTCATAGGTTTCGTGATTACGCCGTATGATGGCTTTCAGTGCATCACCTTCTATGGTGTTAGGCAGATCATGGGTGAAGGTTTCGAGCCAGTCCCAAAAGTAGGGGCTGGCTTTCCTGCGTGCCTCTGAGTATTGCTGCTTGGTTTTGATGCTGCGGATATCAATCCCGGCATAACAAAAATAAGGCTAGAACTTACGCATTGACAGGTCCGGCAAAAAATGGCCTCAACCATTCCTTCCCCTCGGAGAAGCTTTTTATGAAATCCCAGGTAGCTTCTTTGAGGGCGTCTTTCCTGACGCTATAGACGCTTCTGAGTGACCCTGATACTTTCATCGCCTGAAGACAGGTATAGCCAAAGATAGCCGCAAAAATATGATTCCGGACCTGTCGCTCCCCTCTCACCTGAAAACGCTCGATGTTGCAGAGTTGCTTTAATGCCTGGTGATACTCTTCGATCGCCCAATGATGTTGGTGCAGCTGATCAAAATCAGATCGTGGAGATAGATCTGCTCCGACATGAGGAGTGTAAACAACGTAATGGCGCAGCTCGTTTTTGAGTCGCGTCCGGTAGAGTCGTACATGACCAAAGTTACGTAGCCATACAGTGTTTCCTTCTTCGGGAATCTCCAGGCTCTGCACCTGTTGGTAGTTACCCTTTTGCACAGAAACAGTACGGTTGCTTTTAACAGCGAACATAAAACCCAAACCATTGTTTTTCACAGCTTTGAGGTTTCCAATACTGCTATACCAAGAGTTACCGGTAACACATGCAGGTTCGAGTCCCCATGCCAGTACTTCTTTCAGCATATAGACAAAGTAGTCATTTTTAGTTTTGCCATCGGCTGGATTGTAAATACGGAAATGAACGGGCAAGTTGTAGCCTTTGATGTCCGTGTAATAAAGAGTGATGAGATTAATACCCTTGACGGTTTTGTGGTGCTTTCCTGAGTAGTAATGACCGACTAAAGCCGTGTAATGGGTATAAGGTGTATCCAGCACCGTATCATCAACCGATAGCGTCCCACCTTCAAGAATAAGCCTTGCTGACGCTTCTAGAAAAAGATCTTCAGGAGCAAAGTTTTCACGTTGGAGAAAGCGGTTAACACTGTCATGCGATATATCACTCAATTCGCTAAGACGGGTACAGGTGGCTGATTTGGGTTCACAGAGTAGAAACCCCGTATACTTCGGGAGGTCGCACTTGGCTGTTGTTGGTTTTGTTATGTTTCTACGCACGACGACATCCACTGTTTTTTTGCTGATCTAGCAATTTTTTTGGATGTCTGTCAATGCGTAAGTTCTAAAGGCGTAAACTCTTCGACGCCTTCCGGGGTAAAAAAGATATTGCCATCATCATCGACGGTATAATAGACGGGCTCTTTGTATTCGCTCATACACGGTCTTTATTCTTATGGGTTGTTTACCATAACGCGTTTTTTCGTTGTGTTGAAGAATGTGTACGACTGATTAAAAATGCGGTGAAAGTGAATAACCGGGAAAGCACAATGCCGCATAGACAACGAATGTTGTCAGTGACTGACGACCTGCCCAATGAGGAGTAAGTTCCGTTTCATGAGGAGACAGACGTGCCCAATCAAGGATAATGGCTCTCACGGCTATTTCCTATGGGATTAAGTAAGTGGTAGGGGTTACAGCCAGTAATAACGCCAAATTACTTAAAATTGTGCTATCTTTGGTAGACACATAATAGATAAACCCAAAGAGGATAGCTTTTATGGAAATGTTTGGGATCAGAGATCTTCGTGAACGTAGTGGTGATTTTTCCCGTACCGCTGAATCGGGGCAGCTTGCCATCATCACTAAACGTGATACACCGCTTATGGTGGGGATACCCTTTACCAAAGAGCTGTTGGAGCAAGGCGTGGGTATTAATCTGGCCATTCATCTTTTTCAGAATAAACTGGTTACGTTGGCGAAGGCGGCACGTATCGCCAATAAACCGCTGAAAGAATTTATAGGCATCATTGGTACGATGGGTATTGATGCTGTTGATTACGAGCCTGATGCGCTGGATAACGATCTCGATGCGTTGGATTAGCCCGGAAACATTCAGCGAGCATTATTATGCCAAAGCCAAAAAATAACCCGCCGACTAAACCTTTAATTGTTGCTGACAGTAGTCCTTTGATTGCACTGGCTATACTGGACATCGTAGAAATACTGCCTATGACTGCCCGTGAGATATGGATTCCGGAAACGGTTAAACAGGAGTGTCTGGCTAAACCGGACAGAGCCGATACCCAGGTGATTCATCGAGCCATCAATGACAATACCTTGCAGGTCAAAGCCAACTTACCGGACAGTGATGAACTGATCAGTCGATTAAGCCTTTGCCTTGACGAAGGAGAAGCACAGGCCATAGCCCTTGCAAAATACAATAATGGACTTCTATTGATTGATGAAAAAATGGGGCGCGCCACAGCTGAGCAGTTGGCGCTGCCGATTACCGGTAGCCTGGCCATGTTCATAAAAGCGAAACAGTCAGGATTGCTAAAACGTATCAAACCTGCGATAGAGACGCTGCAAGCGGGTGGCTATCGTTACTCAGTAAAGCTGGTGGAGCGAGTGTTGCATCTCAGTGGTGAGTGACAGGTGACAGGTGACAGGTTGCAGGTTGCAGGTTGCAGGTTGCAGGGGCCTTGGTTATTGTTGCTGGCATCGTCTATATTATGTATCTCGTTCCTACACACGGCATCGAGAATGGTACATATGTGCCTTATTTATGAATTCAAATAAACGATATAAAACAAGAGATTAACTGTTTATATGCAGCATTATCAATCTAAGAATATAGTCCCATTTGCTTCTCCTAAGGGGCAGGTCACAGGTTCGACTCCTGTCGGGAGCGTCATAAAATAAAGGCTTGCAGCAATGCAGACCTTTTGTTGTGCCTTCCGTTTCGGTCTATGTGCCACTTGGAGAGTGATTAATGACAGCCGCTTACTATAACACTCATGCTCAAGCTTATTTTGAGGCAACGTTAGAGGCTGATATGTCTGCCGTCTACGAGCAGTTTCTACCCAAGCTTCCTAAGCATTCACATATATTGGATGCAGGCTGTGGTTCCGGCCGTGATACGCTGGCCATGAAGAAAATGGGCTATACTGTTTCCGCTTTTGATGAGAGCGATAAGCTGACTGCTTTGGCCAGTAAGCATACAGGCCAAGATGTACAAACTTGCACGTTTTCTGACTTTCATAGTGCAATACTGTTTGATGGTATAAGGGGGTAAGTGTGTCAAACTCGACGATCGTCTTTTTCAGCAGGATATTCTATACCTGCTATAAAGAAGGGCGAACTCACATTATAAAGTTATTAATAAAGTGAAAAATAAAACATTAGATTCTGCTGTTTTACTATTGTTGGTGTGGTTTTCGTTTAGCGTATTCTGCACATCATCAGTGGCGGGTGGTCAGGATGAATTCAATCGCTCAATACCTCGAAAAACAGAAAAATCAGATGCTATACATCAAGGGTCACAGTAGGCATGCCGGTCGCCCGGCACCCCCTGCGCAGATCCGTACGTGCACTACTAATGCATACGGCTCCTACCTCGAGTATTTGACGTCAAACCGCTGCTCTGGCCATGGGTGAAGCACTTTTACGTCAGGCAACACAGTATTTACAAAAGCTCCAAACTTCTTCCAGTTCAGTCTACTTCTTTGGCTGCGTCTCCTTAGCGCTTTGTACCAAATCTTCTGCACTTCAGTCCTGAAAGCATTTACCCTTCGACTATTACCCGGTACCGAGAAGTAGTTCATATGCCCTTGAATGACACGTTTCAACCACTCCAACTGTTCCGGCACAGCATCGTGCCTGTGTTTTAGAAGATAGGATTTAATGTCTTGCAGCGTTGCCCTCACTCTCTTCGTACTGGTTTCTCTGACGACCGTGAAGCGTCCACTGACTCGGGTTACACTACAGAAGTGTGTGAAACCAAGAAACTCAAAGGTCTCTGGCTTGCCTCCTCCTGATTTCTTTAGCTCACTCTTGGCAAATCGTCCAAAACGAATAAGACGGGTTTTATTCTCATGCAGAGAAAGCCCGAACCGTTTTAGCCTATTGCCGAGTTCATAAAGAAAGGTCTGTGCATCCCCTTCACACTGGAAGCCCAACACACTATCGTCGGCGTAGCGCACAACAATCACCTTGCCCTGCGCATACTTTTTACGCCATTGATTAACCCAAAGATCGAACACATAGTGCAGATAAATATTGGATAGTAAGGGTGATATCACTGATCCTTGTGGTACCCCAACTACGCTTCGGGAATGTCGACCGTCGTCTTCATAATGCCCTACCTTTATCCACTGTTTTATCAAGCGAATAATGCGCTTGTCTTTCACCCGGTGCTCTAAAAACCTGATTAGCCAATCATGGTCGACCTGGTCGAAAAATTTCCGAATATCCAGATCCAGCACCCAATTCACCGAGGTTCTCTTGATTCCCACCGTCAACGCATCTAATGCGTCGTGCTGGCTTCTCATAGGGCGAAACCCATAAGAAAAGCCAAGGAAATCTTCCTCATAAATCCCTTCCAACACCTTGACTACGGCCTGTTGGACAATTTTATCCTCTAAACATAGAACACTTAGGGGACGCTCGCTCCCGTCTGCTTTGAGGATGAAAACCCTTCGAGCAGGACGTGGTCGATAACTTCCTCTGTGCACTCGTTCGTGCAAGGATTTCAGCCGGATATCCAGCTCCCGCTGATAGGATCGCCAAGTTACACCATCCACCCCCGCCGCTGAATTCCGTTTCAACTGAAAGAAACTTCCTTTCAGTAAATCCAGGGTGAGGTGGTGGAACAAGGCGGTGAATTGTAAACAGCTGTCCTTTGCTGCTGCTTGACGTATACCCAACAAGTTGAACGAAGCGTTATTCCGGCTCTGAGTCCGGTCGCCGACTCCTTGTTGAGCATTCCTCTTGGTCAGGCCACTTTCCTCCACAACCTCCGCGACAGAATACTCTGTTTTGTTCGGCTGCTTCTTAGGTCCTATTCGCCTGTCCGACTTCCTGCCAACAGCAATAGGCGTGTGGTGATTAGCCTTCCCCATTGCGACTCCTATGGCTAATACAGGAGAGAATGGCAGGATCTCCCGAGTTCCGCACAAGATGCTTATCTGCATGCACAAGGTCTACGACTGCGCGAGGCCCTCTGGATACTTGCGGTATAACGCTTCCAGTGGTATTGCTTTCTGCTTCGCTTAACAACATTAGCACCTCAAAAAACCTGATTTCGCAGCTCAATACTTGGCCTACAGACACCCCTGTCAACGCTTCATCTGTCACCTTACGGTAACGGACGCATGACTCGGATCTGGGGCGACCCGCCAGTCTTTCCCCACAGGGACTTTCACCCGTGACATCTTGCCGATTTATCTCGGCACTCTAAGCGCTCGTGTGGTCATCATGAGAAAAGCCAGAGAGATGAGGACCCACCTCCCAAAAAACCATTGCATGACGTTGAATCAACAGAAGGTACACTCTGCTGTTTATGCACTATAGAGCCAGCAGACCATGCCCTGACCCCCTGTTGTAACAAAGGCATCTGTAAAGGGTGTTATAAAGATGCCAGACGCTCTCGTTGTGCGTGTGGTATAGGTAGAACGCCGATATTTGAGTGTACGCTGTGTGCCAGTGAGGGCATTGAAGTAGAGCACGAGCTGAATCAACATTTTATAGCGCAGCATTGCCAGCTGCTTCAACGTGGCGTTGTTGAATAAATCACCGGATAGCCCTGATTGACGATAAGTGGCTAAGGTTCGTATCCTAATGTCCTTTTTTTGCAGACATCATCTCGCTATGCCTTACAAACACAACGAAGCTCGTCGCCATAAGATCAAAAAATCGACTTATAAAGTGACGAATTGGTCTGATTATAATAACGCACTGCGAAAAAGAGGTGATATTACCGTCTGGTTTACGGATGAAGCTATCACTATCTGGACGCCAGCGCCCATCCAAAAACGAGGTGCGCCGACACAATACTCGGATCTGGCGATTGAGACCTGCCTTATGCTCAGGCAGGTTTTTAGCTTACCGCTAAGGCAGACTGAAGGTTTTGCTAGATCTCTGGTTAAGCTCATGGGGTTACAGCTTAAAGTCCCTGATTACAGCACTCTCAGTAAGCGAAGCATCAATTTATCATTGCAAAAGCTCATCGATACCTGTGAGCCTGGTTCTCACTTTCTGGTAGATAGCACAGGATTGAAGGTTTATGGCAAGGATGAATGGAATCAGGAAAAACACGGTACGAAGCCTAAACGTACTTGGCGAAAACTGCATTTAGCCATCGATAAAAATCATCATGTCGTTGCAAGTGACCTTACCGGAAAAGAGATAGGTGATACTTCAGTTTTGCCTAATCTGCTGGATCAAGTTGATGGATTTGAGGTTTTCATGGCCGATGGAGCCTATGATAGCGACAAGGTTTATCAGCAAATTAAACAGAAGCAAGCTGCTGCTAAAATCGTGATTCCACCACCTAAAAATGCTGTGCCTGACAGTAGTCAGCACAATACACGAAACGAGGCAGTAGCCCTCATAAAAGAGCGAGGTCGCATGGCGTGGCAAGGGCTAACCGGATACGGCCTGAGAGCCTTGGTTGAATTGGCTATGCTTCGCTATAAAACCATTATCGGCTCAAAGATGAAAGCACGTGAACTACCTCAGCAAAAAACGGAGGCAGAGGTTTCCGTTCGCGTGTTGAACAGGATGACCGGTTTAGGGATGCCGATATCAGTTAAAGCTAGCTGAAAAAGGCCTGGATACAGGCTCGATCAGGCTGAGCTTGATTTATGCAACAACGCCGTGGCGATCCAGAAAGCGCTGAAATCCCTTCAGGTTATGACATTCGTCTTCCAGTTCAGGTGGCAAAATCAAATCATTGTTTTCGTAAGCCTTTTCGAGAATGTCGATCACACCAGAGCGCCAACCTTCCATGATGGGCGGTTTTGGGTAATAGATTGACTTCCATTGCTGATTATCATCGTAAAGTCCGCCACGGGTAACAGACAGATGAATGTGCACATTCCATTTCAGGTCACGACCATAGGTGTGAAGGGCGGTAAAAATTCCGGGAAGAATGCCTTTTTTGCCAGCGAAAGCCAAAATGATGTTTGCAGCCAAGGGGCTAAGTTTACCCAGTAATTCACGGTTAAGCTCAAACAACACCCATAACTCACCAGGCATAGTGAAGGTGATGTGTTGCCACTCCGTATCAGGCAGTAAGGCTTTCTGATTCTCAATCCATTGGTCGGTCATCTTCTTGCCGCAAGTATTACAGGAGCGGCACTTACAACTGAAACAAATAACCTTCGAATGACTACACGCATCATTACCGCATTCAAAGGTGGCGTATCCCATGACCTTCTGTCCGCAGGCCAGCACTTTATTCATATGCTCAATAACGACAGGGCGAAGAGTCGCTTCATACTTCATTTTGAAGTTATGCCAAAGCCCATTACCTCTGAGCAGGTGTTTTTGTTGGGAGGGGACGCGGATAAATCAGCTCCTGAAGGCCGCTATGAAGTCAGGAGCTGATTGTGACAAAGCCGAGCTTCAGAAAGTATGCGTATCCTGCGCAAAATGGAATGAGAGCCATCCGTTGGCTCAGGACAAAAAGCCGCCGCGCAGCGGCCTACCTTGGTGTGCCGGGCACGGCACACCACTTATGGGGTGAAAGTCCCCTGTCCAGCCTAGTACTCCGTCCGGCAGAAGATGATAGTTTACTGAAGGCTATTCTAATAACTCCGAGTTCATAACACCGGAGTTATTATGACCATCAAATATCATGTTCGACTCAGCGAGGAAGAACGATCAATACTTGAACGGCTTATCAAGCAGGAAAAGCCCAAAGTTGCACAACACAAAAAACGTAAAGCCAATATCCTTCTGGCTATCGATGAAAACCATGATCCACTGCAGCATGATCAGGTAGCCAAAGCTTTCCATGTTAGGCCGCTTACTATCACTCGCCTCAGGCAACGATTTGTTGAAGAAGGGCTTGATGTCGCTGTCAATGGAAAACTAAGCAGCCACGGTCGGGTACGTAAACTCGATGGCGAAGCCGAAGCTCACCTTATTGCCCTTACCTGCTCACCACCACCGGAAGGAGCCAGCCGATGGACGCTAAACTTACTGACAGATCGCATGATTGAGCTCAGATACGTCGAATCGATTTCCAGAAGCACAGTACATGAGGGGCTAAAAAAAATTAGCTTAAGCCCTGGCAAAAAAAGGAATGGTGTATACCTGCGGAAGAAAGCGCCAACTTTGTGAGTGCGATGGAGGATATTCTTGAAGTCTATAAACGTCCTCTTGATCCAAGGCGTCCGCTTGTTTGCCTTGATGAAAGTAGCAAGCAGCATGTTAAAGAAGTCGTTAATCCAATGCCTGTTGAGCCTGGAAAACCGGAGCGTTATGACACAGAGTATGAACGTAATGGCGTCAGCAATCTGTTCATGATGTTTGAACCCTTGACAGGTTGGCGGCATGTTGAGGTGACTGATCGTAGGACAGCGATTGATTGGGCTCATCAAATCAAGTTTCTGGTCGATGTTCGCCACAAAGATGCAGAGACAGTTATACTGGTTGGAGACAACTTGAACACGCATTCTCACGCATCACTTTATAAAGCTTTTTCCCCAAAAGAAGCCCGCAGAATGCTTGATAAGCTTGAGTTTCATTACACCCCAAAGCATGGCAGTTGGCTGGATATGGCCGAAATTGAGCTGAGTATACTGAGTCGCCAATGTCTGGATCGGCGTATCCCTACCCAAGATATTCTCCGGAGAGCAGTCAAAGCCTGGGAGGAGAAGCGCAACGCAAGAAAAGCGACTACACAGTGGCGTTTTACCACTGAAGACGCTCGGATAAAACTTAAGAGACTGTATCCAAAGATGCCAGAGCTTGATAATACAGAGTAGATTGAGAGCCTCCATAGAACATAAACCAGACTATTAGAGCAGCACTTTTTCCCATGAAAAATTGGGAAATGGGGCACTTTGCGTGAAATAACCCATTTTTTTGTCCTGCCACTCAAAATTGACTCAAATAACAGGACGGCTAACCATTGTCGACCATTTACACAAAAAGCTGACCGATCGGTTATCTGTGATTATCAAATGGTGTCGGATGGAGTACTAGTACTCCGTCCGGCAGAAGATGATAGTTTACTGAAGGCTATTCTAATAACTCCGAGTCCATAACACCGGAGTTATTATGACCATCAAATATCATGTTCGACTCAGCGAGGAAGAACGATCAATACTTGAACGGCTTATCAAGCAGGAAAAGCCCAAAGTTGCACAACACAAAAAACGTAAAGCCAATATCCTTCTGGCTATCGATGAAAACCATGATCCACTGCAGCATGATCAGGTAGCCAAAGCTTTCCATGTTAGGCCGCTTACTATCACTCGCCTCAGGCAACGATTTATTGAAGAAGGGCTTGATGTCGCTGTCAATGGAAAACTAAGCAGCCACGGTCGGGTACGTAAACTCGATGGCGAAGCCGAAGCTCACCTTATTGCCCTTACCTGCTCACCACCACCGGAAGGAGCCAGCCGATGGACGCTAAACTTACTGACAGATCGCATGATTGAGCTCAGATACGTCGAATCGATTTCCAGAAGCACAGTACATGAGTGGCTAAAAAAAATGAGCTTAAGCCCTGGCAAAAAAAGGAATGGTGTATACTTGCGGAAGAAAGCGCCAACTTTGTGAGTGCGATGGAGGATATTCTTGAAGTCTATAAACGTCCTCTTGATCCAAGGCGTCCGCTTGTTTGCCTTGATGAAAGTAGCAAGCAGCATGTTAAAGAAGTCGTTAATCCAATGCCTGTTGAGCCTGGAAAACCGGAGCGTTATGACACAGAGTATGAACGTAATGGCGTCAGCAATCTGTTCATGATGTTTGAACCCTTGACAGGTTGGCGGCATGTTGAGGTGACTGATCGTAGGACAGCGATTGATTGGGCTCATCAAATCAAGTTTCTGGTCGATGTTCGCCACAAAGATGCAGAGAAAGTTATACTGGTTGGAGACAACTTGAACACGCATTCTCCCGCATCACTTTATAAAGCTTTTTCCCCAGAAGAAGCCCGCAGAATGATTGATAAGCGTGAGTTTCATTACACCCCAAAGCATGGCAGTTGGCTGGATATGGCCGAAATTGAGCTGAGTATACTGAGTCGCCAATGTCTGGATCGGCGTATCCCTACCCAAGATATTCTCCGGAGAGAAGTCAAAGCCTGGGAGGAGAAGCGCAACGCAAGAAAAGTGACTACACAGTGGCGTTTTACCACTGAAGACGCTCGGATAAAACTTAAGAGACTGTATCCAAAGATGCCAGAGCTTGATAATACAGAGTAGATTGAGAGCCTCCATAGAACATAAACCAGGCTATTAGAGCAGCACTTTTTCCCATGAAAAATTGGGAAATGGGGCACTTTGCGTGAAATAACCCATTTTTTTGTCCTGCCACTCAAAATTGACTCAAATAACAGGACGGCTAACCATTGTCGACCATTTACACAAACAGCTGACCGATCGGTTATCTGTGGTTATCTGTGGTTATCAAATGGTGTCGGATGGAGTACTAGTGAGGGCGAAGGACTAGCGAAGCGCAAGGTTTATATCGTGAGGTATAGGCTGAAAGAAGCGTGGAACAAACCTGCGAGCTGACGAACAGAAATCAGATACGAGGCTGTTCAAGTAGGGGCGAGTTTGCCAAGCAAAACAAAGCCCTCTACTCACTCGGAAGCTTGAGCAGTATATCTGGCAGTTGTGCAGGGAAAGTGGTGTGTCTTACCCCGGGAGGTCTGTGTGGTGTCCAGAGTATTGGACTGAGATTATCGTAAGGTGATTTGACCGCTACACAGAAGTCAGCAGAGGGCATAGTAGCAAAGAGTTAGTGTTTGCGAAGGCCCGAACGGTACAGAGAGGCGAGTAGTTTATGTATTTCACTCAGTCCGAGAGACTGAAACTCGGCAAACACCGAGACCTGAGTCGATGGACTCCGGCGGAACCGGCTGATATTCACTCAGGTAGTCGAGGATCTGATGGCAATGCATGATTACGAAAACCCGACCATGGGTTGCAATGATCGCATCATGGATCGTATTGCAGCCAGTAGTAATCTTAATCGAGCCTATCAACGGAGGGAGCACCGGGAGTCGATGGAATGACGACTCAAGCTCTTCATGACTATTTAAAGAACTACGGAAGAACCGTTACAACCCTGCTTAAAGACGGTCTTTGGAGGCCTCAACCGGTAAGGCGGGTAGTGATACCAAAACCGCAGGGAGGGGAACGGAATCTGGGAATACCGACGGTACTGGATCGTTGAGTCCAGCAAGCCATTCAACAAGTACTGCAAACCGACTGGGAACCCCGTTTTTCAGCGTATAGCTACGGATTCAGGCCGGTAAGGTCTGGGCACCAAACGATTAGGCAAGCCCAGCGATACATGCAGTCTGGTTATGACTGGGTGGTGGATATCGACTTATCGAAATTCTTTGATAGGGTAAACCATGATCGTCTGATGGCGAAGCTGGCGGCCTACATGGACGACAAGGATATATTAAGGCTGATTCGGCGGTTTCTCAATGCTGGTGTCATGGAGAATGGTGTTATCCACTATCGACGGGAAGGAACACCGCAAGGTGGGCCGCTCTCGCCAGTATTGTCCAATATTGTGTTGGATGAATTGGATAAAGAGCTGGACAAGCGAGGTCTGCGGTACGTCAGGTATGCTGACGACTGTCGTGTTTTTGTTAAAAGCCGACGGGCAGCGCAGCGAGTCATGAATAGTCTGGTGAGGTTTATTGAAACCCGGATGAAGCTGAAAGTGAATCGAGATAAAAGTGCGGTAGCGCGGCCTTGGGAACGAACATGTCTGGGCTTCTCATTCACGCCAGAAGGAAAACTTGAACTTGCTGACAACAGCAAACGGCGTTTTAAGGTTGCTGTGAGGACGTTAACCAGAAAATCAGGGCGGTCGTTCAAGCAACGATTAACAGCCCTGAATCGTTACCTTCGTGGATGGCGGCAGTATTTTGGAATAACGGATACACAGGGACAATTAAGCTCGCTGGAGGCTTGGGTAAGAAGGCGTTTAAGATGTCTGATATGGTATCAGTGGAAAACGGCAAAACGACGTTTTAAAGGATTAAGGCGACTTGGAGTGTCGATCGCTTCAGCCAGTAAAGCCGTGGTATCAAGGAAGAAGTATTGGCGCATGAGTGCCTCACCTGCTCTGAGCAAAGCGTTTACTATTAAGCGTTTTGATCTGCTGGGACTGGAAAGATTACGTGTGGTTTAACTGGCCGAACCGCCCAGTGCGGACCCGCATGCTGGGTGGTGTGGGAGGAGTGGAGTCGCGAGGCTCCACCCTATCCCGATTATTACCTGCTGGTATTTTGTTACCACTAATACCTGTAATAAAAAAAATAAAAGTGGATAACAGGAACTATGTTAAAAAAAATCACCATCATGCCGAAGCTGCTCTATTTATTCGATATTCTGCTCGTCATCGCTATCGCCTATTTTTTGTACCATGGTTTCTCGAAAGTGTCTGCTCAACAAACACAAACACAGATAGATACCAATGCCAAACAGCGCCTTATCAAACAGCAGACACAGTCGGTCGAATCGCCAACACCTGAGACGACACATTCCGTGTTACAAGGCATTGATGTCTCCCACTATCAAGGAGACGTTCGCTGGGATTCTGTCGAAAGGCAGTATCAATTCGCATTTATCAAAGCCACAGAAGGCACCTATTACACGGATCCAAAGTACGGTGAAAATATCAATGCGATTACCAATACATCCATGCTGTACGGTGCTTACCATTTTTTTTCGCCTGATCAGGATGCACTCGCTCAAGCCAGGCATTTTATAACCATCACCCAACCCCAGACTCACACGCTTCCGCCTGTTTTAGATGTGGAGGTTAACCCTACCGGTAGCAGCGAAACGTTACGCGCGGCTGTCAAAAACTGGCTCACACACGTTGAGCAACAAACGGGTTGTCGCCCCATTATTTATACTAACCGCAACTATTGGTCCGAACATTTCGATAATAGTTTCGATGACTACCCGCTGTGGATCAGTGAATACACGACCTTTCAAGATAAACTCACTGATATTCCCTGGGCATTCTGGCAATACACCGAACAGGGACAAGTGACAGGCGTATCAGGGAAGGTCGATAAAAGTCGCTTTCGTGGTGACGTCACTCAGCTGGATAACCTGAGCTGCTCACAAACGATTGCGCAAACGAGCTAAGGCATTGAGCATTACTCATTGGCTAAAAAGAATAAAAGGTATTCTCTATGTCAGAAACAAAACATCGAATTCATTGGCCAACCCATTGGATTAAATACAGCTTTCTTTTTTTATTACTCATCATTGCCATTGTGACATCATGGTTAGCCTCAAACGGGGAGCTTGCCTCCATTGATGAAAAGCTGCTGGGGAGTGTGTATCAGGAAAACCAACAGTTTATCAGCAATGCGTCTGACCGGGCGCAATCTATGCTCATCACACTCTCAGAACTTCACGCAGGTCTCATGGTGTTACAAAGCAGTGAGTTTGGGATCAGTTTTATTATTGATGCCAACATACGCCTCGGCAATGTGTTAACACAACTCACGGACCTCGTTAAAGACGGGCAAAATTTTGCACTCTACAATTTAGTGGTACTCCATATCATTGATAATCTGCGACAACTGTTTCAATGGCTGACCCCGTGGTTATTGTTAATTGCCGAAGTGGCTTTGTTGAGTATTATTGCGGCTGATACTTGGTTGGCTGCCAGCAACCGATGGCATATGTCGATTATTCGGTGCAGTGAGTCAACACTGGCTGTCGCTCTTCTGCTTATGATCATCTTTCCTCTAACAATCACACTGGTGAGTCATTCCAGTAAAGCCGTCACAGAACTCTTTTATCACCAAAGTTACCAAGCCATTGTCGATACTCATCAGCAGATTTTGCAAACAACGGATGAGACCTCCATTAAAGGGGAGGCCAGCAGTGCATTAAGTCAGTTCAAAACAACAAAAGTGCAGCTATCGCAAAAAGCCAATTACATAGCGACCAATATAGCGCGCTATATTGCGGTTGCCGTTATGGAAGTTTTCCTGCTGCCGCTATTGTTCAGCCTGCTTATGTTCTGGCTCTGTACGCGTCTGATAAAGCGTCACAGGCACTGGCTTCATTGAGGCTGTTACCAGCATTCTGCCGGCGTTTTTATGCCCAGGTGGTTCAGAGTTAACACCAAACACCCTGAATCACCCGCCTGTACACCATTGGTTGTTGCTGTTGCTGTCAGCACATAACTCGCCTCATTAACAGTGACACCGAGTGTATAGAACCCTTCTTCCGACTGACTACCACCGAGTTCAGCCATATCTGAGGTAAAGGCACTATTAATGGCATAAGCACGCTCCTGTTCGGCAGCCGCCAATGTGAGTGCAACGTAGGCATCTGTTCGGCGTGTTTCCAGCAAATAGGTATAATAAGAGGGCAACGCCATCGCGGCCAAAATGCCGATAATCGCCATAGTCGCAACGATTTCAATCAATGAAAAACCTGTAATCTTTGATTTCAGCATCCTTTCCCTCACAGAAAACCCCTTCGATCACAGACCTACACGCAACAGCTAACCACTATGACACACCCCTTGCCATACAGTTTATAGGTTAATAACGCAGGCACTAAACAAGACTCACCCGCTTTCAACGCTAACATATTTTTATCACATTCGGCGTGAATTTCGCCACACTGGCAGAACAGCAACGTGACACAGGCAGGGTGAAATACCTGCGCTCTATTACCCACCTCAATCACAGCAAAACTAAAGTCATCGACAGGCACAGGAAAGTCGATGGTTCTTCCTCGCCGCTCAGACAACAGTTTGATGTCTTCAGCAGGCAGGGGGGAAAACTGAATGATGGATAACAACCCGGCAACATCAACATGTTTGGGTGTCAGCCCGCCCCGAATCACATTATCAGAACAGGCCATGACTTCTAAACCAGTCCCTTCAAGGTAGGTATGGAGAGTACCAGACCTGAGAAACATAGCCTCACCCGGTTGTAAATCAACCACATTCAATAAAAGCGGTGAAAGCACCCCTCTATCGCCTGGATACTGATGGTCAAGTATCTGCAACACCTTAAATACAGCCGGATCCGTGTACCTCACTGCTGTCAACGCAGCCTTGATAATGTCATGGTATTGTTCTTCATTTAGCTGCATCAACTGTATAAAAAATGCTTTTAAACCCGCTTCACTTTGATTATTTGCCAATGCATCAACGAGATGAAATAGCAGCGAGCTTTCAATGCAACGGAATAATGCCAAAACATCACTTATCGGACGAAAACCATTCAGGGCTTTAAAGGGCGTTAGCGCATAAATCAGCTCTGGTTTGTGGTTATCATCCTGATAATTCCGGTGAAATGCGCTCAATGATATACCCGCATCATTTTCTCGTCGAAACCCCTGCTCTGCCTGAGCTTTATTGGGGTGTACCTGAATCGATAAGGGTGTTACAGCCGATAACACCTTCAATAAATAGGGTAGCCGTTTGCCAAATCGTTCAGTAACACCAGCGCCCAACAGCTTGTATCCACACCGACCAATCACATCATTCAGGCTATAATGAACACCATCAACAATGACTTGAGAGGGTGATTTTGGATGCGCACCCATCCATAATTCCGCTTGCGGCTGATGATACTCATTAGGAATACCAAACAGATGAGAAAGCCCATCACGACTCCCCCACTCATACGTTTGAATACTGTTGTTCATTTTTAGTAGTTGATGGCAGTTCATTGCACGCTTGACCCTAAGCACGTCACTGTTATGGTATGATCATCATAGTGTTTTTTTAGCACTGCACCCCATAACCAAAGCTTCTTTTCACTCATTTTATCATCTGCTACCAGATTGAAGGTCAAGTTAATTCTTACATAATTTATAATCCAATCGTACCTTATTGGGAAGGGTAAATAAGAGGGCCAAATCAACATCACTCTTTCCCATACTTCGACAGAATTTATAACCAATGAGTTTTATCTGTAAAATTAATGCATACCATCTCTAAAAGCAGTGCGTTAAATAGATATTCCTGTCGATATAGACAACTAAAAATACTGATGAAAAATCAGTATAGCTAGTCACCTTCGATTCACTATATTAGTTCCTACGTATTATCATTATGGATGAGTATCATGCAAGCACTCAAACATTTACTCTGTCTTTTCTTTTTATCCATTTTATTGATTCCTAAAGTCACTTATGCTCACAAAATAAAAATAAGTGAATGCATCGTTACCTGGAAAGAGCACTGCTCACGCTCTTTAAAAATTGACTCCACAAATAAGCATAACTGCTTTACATTAACCTGTGATCAACCCGAAAAACTAAGAAATCTAGCTGTTTATTTTGGGAGTGGTTCCTCAGATCAAGTCTCCACCCTCGAAAAATGTGAGCCTGAAGAAGCCAAGGAAGGCAGTGCAACATACAAGTCCCCTTACGGTGGATGGTTTATGTATGTCGCCTATGATACAAAAAATGAGGCCATACCTGTTAAAGCTGAGGTGAAGTTTTCTGTTTGGAGGATCCTTGACGATGGCCCTGAAGGTCAATAATTGAACTACCTTCTAGTACTCCGTCCGGCAGCAAATGATAGGCTCAGTGGCTCATAAAGCGGCCAAACGCAAGGCGGGCTTGTGCAGGAATACTGAAGTATTTCAAACAAGTCCAACGACGTCGGTTGGCCGCTTTATGAGCCACCCGAAGGGCGAAAGCCAGTGGCCCCATTTCAGCATTACAACTTCTTGGAATACTCCAGTATGCCTGCGCAGTTGTAATACCAAACTGGAACCACTGGCTTTCGCTGAACCTCATTTGCTGCCGGACGTAGTACTAGTGCTGAAAAGCTTAAAATTCCATACCATCTTCTCATATCTGTAGAGCTCGCCCTTTATAAGTCCATTTAAAGGGTTTGGCCATTTTTTCGTTAAAAAAATTGATGAAGGTATGCACTCGAGATTTCAGATCTGCTGTTGAGGTAAAGCTATTTCGCTTCAAGAATCGCCTCACCAGAATAGAGAACCAGATTTCAATCTGATTCAGCCAGGACGCATGCTTTGGCGTATAGTGAAAAACAACCTTATGAGAGGTATCACTCAGATAAGCAGCTCGGGTTACCATGCTTTTTAAGATGCCGGACTTGCCCTTAATACCAAGTATTTCTTCCGGTGTGCCTTCTATCTTCGCGACGGTCATGACTGCCGCTTCTGACATATGAGTCTTCAGCCTGTCCATGACAAAGTGCCAACCTTTAGCGTCGGTATCACTAGCAAACATCGTATCAAGCCAACAGGAAAAGTCTTCTGCTGTTCGAGTATCTTCAATGAGGGGTGTTATCTTTCCTGTAACAATGTCCATACCCGCCAGCAAAGCCTGTGTCCCATGACGTTTATATTCAAACTCACGCTTTTCAACGTAACCTGGCTTGACTGGCTTACCTGTGGTTAAAGGTTCCAGCGCCTGAATGCCAGTCTTTTCGTCAAATGATATTGTTCGAATACCCTGCCCGGCTCGCTCCATAGCCTTTTGGTATGTGTCACATATGTCAGCGCAACGCTCATCACAGGCCTCATCTTTTGGTGTTTCAATCCAGCCTTTGACTTTATTAGGGCGAATATCGGCTTGAGTTTAAAAAACGCCCCACTTGTCTCTGAGAGATAGATGGGACGATACCTTTATCCACTGCCGCCATTGCCAGAGAGTTTTCCGACCAATGGCTCAGTATATCACCATGATTCTCTGGTTTGTCGCAGGACAGGGCGATAATCTGGCAGATCTGTTCTGCAGAGAATTTGGGTGGCGCTCCCGACCTTTCCGTTTCTCTCAGTCGTTCCATGGTAGACAAGTCATCCGAGCGTTGAATCCAGTGCTTGCGCCAGAGAGTGACGGTTTCACGATTACATTTCAGCCGTTTTGCTGATGCCCTGAGACTGATACCTTTTGCAGCAGCAAGGATTATTTTTGCTCTGAGCACCAATGCTTGAGTGCTACTCCGTTTGCGGATAATGTCTTCCAGTTCTTTACGATGCTGGTCGGTGAGAATGATGTTTTTACAGTGATCTGCCTGCATCCTTGCCACGTTATTGAACGTAATATCAGATGGCAGATAGAACCATACTTTGACCGGTATGGATATTAGAGCTTTTCAGCACTAGCCTGATCAGCGGTTAGAGCAGATGAATCTGTCAGACACTGTATTTGTCATCTACTCGTGGCTAACAAGGCTCAGACCTTATCAATGCGACTTCAACAACAGGTATCCTAACACTCCCACTGTATAGTATCGTAGAACTTACGCATTGACAGACATCCAAAAAAATTGCTAGATCAGCAAAAAAACAGTGGATGTCGTCGTGCGTAGAAAAATAACAACACCAACAACAGCCAAGTGCGACCTCCCGAAGTATACGGGGTTTCTACTCTGTGAACCCAAATCAGCCACCTGTACCCGTCTTAGCGAATTGAGTGATATATCGCATGACAGTGTTAACCGCTTTCTCCAACGTGAAAACTTTGCTCCTGAAGATCTTTTTCTAGAAGCGTCAGCAAGGCTTATTCTTGAAGGTGGGACGCTATCGGTTGATGATACGGTGCTGGATAAACCTTATATCCCATTACACGGCTTTAGTCGGTCATTACTACTCAGGAAAGCACCACAAAACCGTCAAGGGTATTAATCTCATCACGCTTTATTACACGGACATCAAAGGCTACAACTTGCCCGTTAATTTCCGTATTTACAATCCAGCCGATGGCAAAACTAAAAATGACTACTTTGTCGATATGCTGAAAGAAGTACTGGCATGGGGACTCGAACCTGCATGTGTTACCGGTGACTCTTGGTATAGCAGTATGGGAAACCTCAAAGCTGTGAAAAACAATGGTTTGGGTTTTATGTTCGCTGTTAAAAGCAACCGTACTGTCTCTGTGCAAAAGGGTAACTACCAACAGGTGCAGAGCCTGGAGATTCCCGAAGAAGGAAAAACTGTATGGCTACGTAACTTTGGTCATGTACGACTCTACCGGACGCGACTCAAAAACGAGCTGCGCCATTACGTTGTTTACACTCCTCATGTCGGAACAGATCTATCTCCACGATCTGATTTTGATCAGCTGCACCAACATCATTGGGCGATCGAAAAGTATCACCGAGCATTAAAGCAACTCGGCAACCTCGAGCGTTTTCAGGTGAGAGGTGAGCGACAGGTCCGGAATCATATTTTTGCGGCTATCTTTGGCTATACCTGTCTTCAGGCGATGAAAGTATCAGGGTCACTCAGAAGCGTCTATAGCGTCAGGAAAGACGCCCTCAAAGAAGCTACCTGGGATTTCATAAAAAGCTTCTCCGAGGGGAAGGAATGGTTGAGGCCATTTTTTGCCGGACCTGTCAATGCGTAAGTTCTATATCGCTATTCCACAGCGGTGAACGATCATTGGGCGAACCATTATAATTAATGGTTACCTCTTCATTAGATCGAATTTTCGTTATCGACATAAATTCGATCACTTGCTCATCAAGTCTGGGAATATAAACAGCATTCGGAGTATAAGAGTGATTGTAAATACATCCCAGACCTAGCGCCAGAGCCCCTCTGGCAGGTTGATGTCCCCAGGAAAAATAATAGTTGTACAAGACTGTACTATCGATACGCTGCAGCTCTGACTCCGGTATTTCCAGAACAGGACAGCGCTCTATCAACACCCCTCGCTGAATGTCAGAATCGGAAAAAACGCCGCGTCCTTTCGCACCACAACTCGAAACGTATAGCATGACAAACATCCACTACTTTTTTTATTGTTTCTAGAACTTACGCATTGACAGACATCCAAAAAAATTGCTAGATCAGCAAAAAAACAGTGGATGTCGTCGTGCGTAGAAAAATAACAAAACCAACAACAGCCAAGTGCGACCTCCCGAAGTATACGGGGTTTCTACTCTGTGAACCCAAATCAGCCACCTGTACCCGTCTTAGCGAATTGAGTGATATATCGCATGACAGTGTTAACCGCTTTCTCCAACGTGAAAACTTTGCTCCTGAAGATCTTTTTCTAGAAGCGTCAGCAAGGCTTATTCTTGAAGGTGGGACGCTATCGGTTGATGATACGGTGCTGGATAAACCTTATACCCATTACACGGCTTGAGTCGGTCATTACTACTCAGGAAAGCACCACAAAACCGTCAAGGGTATTAATCTCATCACGCTTTATTACACGGACATCAAAGGCTACAACTTGCCCGTTAATTTCCGTATTTACAATCCAGCCGATGGCAAAACTAAAAATGACTACTTTGTCGATATGCTGACAGAAGTACTGGCATGGGGACTCGAACCTGCATGTGTTACCGGTGACTCTTGGTATAGCAGTATTGGAAACCTCAAAGCTGTGAAAAACAATGGTTTGGGTTTTATGTTCGCTGTTAAAAGCAACCGTACTGTCTCTGTGCAAAAGGGTAACTACCAACAGGTGCAGAGCCTGGAGATTCCCGAAGAAGGAAAAACTGTATGGCTACGTAACTTTGGTCATGTACGACTCTACCGGACGCGACTCAAAAACGAGCTGCGCCATTACGTTGTTTACACTCCTCATGTCGGAGCAGATCTATCTCCACGATCTGATTTTGATCAGCTGCACCAACATCATTGGGCGATCGAAGAGTATCACCGGGCATTCAAGCAACTCTGCAACATCGAGCGTTTTCAGGTGAGAGGGGAGCGACAGGTCCGGAATCATATTTTTGCGGCTATCTTTGGCTATACCTGTCTTCAGGCGATGAAAGTATCAGGGTCACTCAGAAGCGTCTATAGCGTCAGGAAAGACGCCCTCAAAGAAGCTACCTGGGATGTCATAAAAAGCTTCTCCGAGGGGAAGGAATGGTTGAGGCCATTTTTTGCCGGACCTGTCAATGCGTAAGTTCTACATACTGTAACTAAGCAGGGAAATTATACCTTGAAGTTAAACTCTCCCTCCAGATGCTCCTTCACTTGCATAACCTGTCGAACCAGATGAGCCAGAGATTTAGTGCCCATTTTTTCCATGACGCGAGAGCGGTGAATCTCAACAGTACGCTGACTCAGGTTGATGTCTGCTGCGATCACCTTGTTAGCTTTTCCTTCGACAACATGATGCAACACCTCACGCTCTCTGTCTGTGAGTGTAGATAGTCGGCGAAGAATCTCTTTGTGTTCCAGTAGCTCATGGCGCTGCTGTAAATCGAGCTTCAGGCCATCATTAATAAGATCCAGCAGCTCCTGATCACGGAAAGGCTTTTGGATGAAGTTCATTGCGCCATCTTTAATGGCTTGAACGGCCATAGGGACATCGCCGTGACCTGTGATAAAAATAATAGGCAGAATGCAATGCATTTCAATCAGTTTGCTCTGCAGCTCCAACCCACTCATACCTGGCATGCGAATATCAAGAACGATACAGCCGGGGCGGTTTTCGTCATAACATGTGAGAAAGTCTGCTGGCGCGGAAAAAGCTTCAACGGCCTGTCCGACAGAATCCATCAGCATTTTTAATGAATCACGCACAGCCTCGTCATCATCAATAATAAAAACGGTGGGCTCTTGCTTAATAGCCTGTTGCTGCATAATGACTCCACTGTGGGCAAATTACTTGGTAGCGTTCAAAAAATAAACGCCGTTATCGCTAAAACAGTGCTATTGATCCACCATGTAATCAGAATAGTGTGGCTGTCAGCATATAACGACTGGAATTTGGTTGGTAATTGTAGCAGAGGTTTTTATGCTTTGTCCCGTCTTACACGCTTATTGGAACGGCTTGTTACCTGATTCAGGCATTGTGCTTAAACCTGATTCAGGCATTGTGCTTAAACCTGATTCAGGCATTGTGCTTAAACCTGAGTCAGTGGACATCGTTCTGTGCTGGGCTAGGGGACGCACATTGCTTCACTTATTTAAGAATATTGGCGAATGTCGCAATGGTAGACGATAGATACCAATATGTAACTAGGAGAAATACGTGCGACGAGCAGCCAGAAGGCGTTCTTAATTAGCTGTGAGTCTGGTTCGTCACATAACCGCTCATATAGTACGGTGCATAAAAGGAGAGTGATGTAAGGCATGGCACGCCTTAGTGCGAACAATAGCTTCTATCCGTACTCTAAGAGATAAACAGCTGACTCACAATATGCCATCAAAGCAGTGATAAAGCTTCCACAGCCGCCAGAAATTTTCTGCTTTGTGCCTCAGCAACGGGTAGGTAAGTGAGTTGACCTCGGCAGATGTTCAAGCCATTCAAAAGTTGTGAGTTTCCTTTCAATGCCTCTTTACTGCCTTTGTCAGCAAGCTCTATAACATAAGGTAACGTTGCGTTATTCAGTGCTATTGTTGATGTCCTTGCTACAGCACCGGGCATATTCGTCACACAATAATGCACGACGCCATCGATAATATAGGTCGGTTTATCATGCGTTGTGGGTTTTGAGGTTTCTGCACAGCCTCTTTGGTCAATGGCAACATCCACGATGACAGTGCCTGTTTTCATGGCTCTGACCATGGCATGTGTAATCACCTTTGGTGCAGAGGCACCAGGTAGTAATATACTTCCAATTACAAGATCTGCTGCCATAACATACGCCTCTATCGCGTGTGTTGTTGAATAAACCGTTCTTACCTGATTTCCGTATTGTTTGTCTAAGCTAGAACTTACGCATTGACAGACATGCAAAAAAATTGCTAGATCAGCAAAAAAACAGTGGATGTCGTCGTGCGTAGAAAAATAACAAAACCAACAACAGCCAAGTGCGACCTCCCGAAGTATACGGGGTTTCTACTCTGTGAACCCAAATCAGCCACCTGTACCCGTCTTAGCGAATTGAGTGATATATCGCATGACAGTGTTAACCGCTTTCTCCAACGTGAAAACTTTGCTCCTGAAGATCTTTTTCTAGAAGCGTCAGCAAGGCTTATTCTTGAAGGTGGGACGCTATCGGTTGATGATACGGTGTTGGATAACACCTTATACCCATTACACGGCTTTAGTCGATCATTACTACTCAGGAAAGCACCACAAAACCGTCAAGGGTATTAATCTCATCACGCTTTATTACACGGACATCAAAGGCTACAACTTGCCCGTTAATTTCCGTATTTACAATCCAGCCGATGGCAAAACTAAAAATGACTACTTTGTCGATATGCTGAAAGAAGTACTGGCATGGGGACTCGAACCTGCATGTGTTACCGGTGACTCTTGGTATAGCAGTATTGGAAACCTCAAAGCTGTGAAAAACAATGGTTTGGGTTTTATGTTCGCTGTTAAAAGCAACCGTACTGTCTCTGTGCAAAAGGGTAACTACCAACAGGTGCAGAGCCTGGAGATTCCCGAAGAAGGAAAAACTGTATGGCTACGTAACTTTGGTCATGTACGACTCTACCGGACGCGACTCAAAAACGAGCTGCGCCATTACGTTGTTTACACTCCTCATGTCGGAGCAGATCTATCTCCACGATCTGATTTTGATCAGCTGCACCAACATCATTGGGCGATCGAAGAGTATCACCGGGCATTAAAGCAACTCTGCAACATCGAGCGTTTTCAGGTGAGAGGGGAGCGACAGGTCCGGAATCATATTTTTGCGGCTATCTTTGGCTATACCTGTCTTCAGGCGATGAAAGTATCAGGGTCACTCAGAAGCGTCTATAGCATCAGGAAAGACGCCCTCAAAGAAGCTACCTGGGATTTCATAAAAAGCTTCTCCGAGGGGAAGGAATGGTTGAGGCCATTTTTTGCCGGACCTGTCAATGCGTAAGTTCTATAAGCGTCGTAGTACATCTATAGAACGATCCAGTATGGTAACATCTGCTCCCATCCCAACAGCCATTGCTGCCGCATTTTGACCGACAACACCACCACCAATAATCACCACGGAGGCCGGTTCTACACCAGGCACTCCTCCCAGTAGTCATCCGCGTCCAGACATGGCGTTCTCTAGACACCGAGCTCCTGCCTGAATGGACATGCGTCCAGCTACTTCCGACATAGGTGCAAGCAGTGGCAGTCGACCATCTTTATCGATGACTGTCTCGTAGGCAATGCATGTCGCACCAGAGTCAAGAAGTTCCTGAGTTTGTAGAGCATCAGGGGCTAAATGAAGGTAGGTGAATAAGGTATGATGAGAGCAAAGTAGAGCGCGCTCTGTAGAAAGAGGCTCCTTCACTTTGATGATTAGCTCTCCGTTGCCAAACACATCATCGGGTGTATCTACAATCGTAGCTCCGGCCTTTTCATAGTCTGCATTATAAAACCCAACGCCATCACCGGCTCGACTTTCCACAAATAGGGTGTGCCCACGTGCGACTAACTCTTCAACAGAAGCAGGGGACAAACCTACCCTGCATTCGTTGTTCTTAATTTCTTTGGGAACACCTATATTCATGAAACTCTCCTGAGGCAACAAAGTCACTCTAGTACTCCGTCCGGCAGAAGATGATAGTTTACTGAAGGCTATTCTAATAACTCCGAGTTCATAACACCGGAGTTATTATGACCATCAAATATCATGTTCGACTCAGCGAGGAAGAACGATCAATACTTGAACGGCTTATCAAGCAGGAAAAGCCCAAAGTTGCACAACACAAAAAACGTAAAGCCAATATCCTTCTGGCTATCTAGAACTTACGCATTGACAGGTCCGGCAAAAAATGGCCTCAACCATTCCTTCCCCTCGGAGAAGCTTTTTATGACATCCCAGGTAGCTTCTTTGAGGGCGTCTTTCCTGACGCTATAGACGCTTCTGAGTGACCCTGATACTTTCATCGCCTGAAGACAGGTATAGCCAAAGATAGCCGCAAAAATATGATTCCGGACCTGTCGCTCCCCTCTCACCTGAAAACGCTCGATGTTGCAGAGTTGCTTTAATGCCCGGTGATACTCTTCGATCGCCCAATGATGTTGGTGCAGCTGATCAAAATCAGATCGTGGAGATAGATCTGCTCCGACATGAGGAGTGTAAACAACGTAATGGCGCAGCTCGTTTTTGAGTCGCGTCCGGTAGAGTCGTACATGACCAAAGTTACGTAGCCATACAGTTTTTCCTTCTTCGGGAATCTCCAGGCTCTGCACCTGTTGGTAGTTACCCTTTTGCACAGAGACAGTACGGTTGCTTTTAACAGCGAACATAAAACCCAAACCATTGTTTTTCACAGCTTTGAGGTTTCCAATACTGCTATACCAAGAGTCACCGGTAACACATGCAGGTTCGAGTCCCCATGCCAGTACTTCTTTCAGCATATCGACAAAGTAGTCATTTTTAGTTTTGCCATCGGCTGGATTGTAAATACGGAAATTAACGGGCAAGTTGTAGCCTTTGATGTCCGTGTAATAAAGCGTGATGAGATTAATACCCTTGACGGTTGTGTGGTGCTTTCCTGAGTAGTAATGACCGACTAAAGCCGTGTAATGGGTATAAGGTTTATCCAGCACCGTATCATCAACCGATAGCGTCCCACCTTCAAGAATAAGCCTTGCTGACGCTTCTAGAAAAAGATCTTCAGGAGCAAAGTTTTCACGTTGGAGAAAGCGGTTAACACTGTCATGCGATATATCACTCAATTCGCTAAGACGGGTACAGGTGGCTGATTTGGGTTCACAGAGTAGAAACCCCGTATACTTCGGGAGGTCGCACTTGGCTGTTGTTGGTTTTGTTATTTTTCTACGCACGACGACATCCACTGTTTTTTTGCTGATCTAGCAATTTTTTTGGATGTCTGTCAATGCGTAAGTTCTACTATCGATGAAAACCATGATCCACTGCAGCATGATCAGGTAGCCAAAGCTTTCCATGTTAGGCCGCTTACTATCACTCGCCTCAGGCAACGATTTGTTGCAGAAGGGCTTGATGTCGCTGTCAATGGAAAACTAAGCAGCCACGGTCGGGTACGTAAACTCGATGGCGAAGCCGAAGCTCACCTTATTGCCCTTACCTGCTCACCACCACCGGAAGGAGCCAGCCGATGGACGCTAAACTTACTGACAGATCGCATGATTGAGCTCAGATACGTCGAATCGATTTCCAGAAGCACAGTACATGAGGGGCTAAAAAAAATGAGCTTAAGCCCTGGCAAAAAAAGGAATGGTGTATACCTGCGGAAGAAAGCGCCAACTTTGTGAGTGCGATGGAGGATATTCTTGAAGTCTATAAACGTCCTCTTGATCCAAGGCGTCCGCTTGTTTGCCTTGATGCAAGTAGCAAGCAGCATGTTAAAGAAGTCGTTAATCCAATGCCTGTTGAGCCTGGAAAACCGGAGCGTTATGACACAGAGTATGAACGTAATGGCGTCAGCAATCTGTTCATGATGTTTGAACCATTGACAGGTTGGCGGCATGTTGAGGTGACTGATCGTAGGACAGCGATTGATTGGGCTCATCAAATCAAGTTTCTGGTCGATGTTCGCCACAAAGATGCAGAGAAAGTTATACTGGTTGGAGACAACTTGAACACGCATTCTCCCGCATCACTTTATAAAGCTTTTTCCCCAAAAGAAGCCCGCAGAATGATTGATAAGCTTGAGTTTCATTACACCCCAAAGCATGGCAGTTGGCTGGATATGGCCGAAATTGAGCTGAGTATACTGAGTCGCCAATGTCTGGATCGGCGTATCCCTACCCAAGATATTCTCCGGAGAGAAGTCAAAGCCTGGGAGGAGAAGCGCAACGCAAGAAAAGCGACTACACAGTGGCGTTTTACCACTGAAGACGCTCGGATAAAACTTAAGAGACTGTATCCAAAGATGCCAGAGCTTGATAATACAGAGTAGATTGAGAGCCTCCATAGAACATAAACCAGACTATTAGAGCAGCACTTTTTCCCATGAAAAATTGGGAAATGGGGCACTTTGCGTGAAATAACCCATTTTTTTGTCCTGCCACTCAAAATTGACTCAAATAACAGGACGGCTAACCATTGTCGACCATTTACACAAAAAGCTGACCGATCGGTTATCTGTGATTATCAAATGGTGTCGGATGGAGTACTAGGCTTTATTGAACAGTTGGCTGATTTTTTTGATGTACCCCGTTACTATCTCATTACGTATTACCTTTTGGAAACTACGCAAGGCTATTATGATGAAACCTAAATCCTGCAATCCAAACCCGAACAGGTCAATCGCAGCAACTGATCAAGCCCTCCTGATTCTGATTATGCTACTATCGAGCAAATATTTACCTTTTCAGTGGATTTTAATCACATGAGCCGTCGTGTTTGGTTCATCTTACTGCTATTCCTGATATCAGGGCGCGATCACTCCTTCCGCATTAGCAGAATGTTTTTCTAATCATCCATTGTTCGCTATTTACAAACAGTCACCTACTGCTAGCCAAGCATCCCACTCCGTTTGGTAGAGATGCTCTTTGTTACTGGCAACGGTCAACTGCCTGTTACCTGTCAACAGTTTTCCGGCAACCCGTATCATATAGCAGCGAATGCTTTCCGGCTCCCACTTCATCAACTGACGATTCCCACTCATCAGTGCCATCCAACGTGTTGTATTGTAGGCCAGTATTGCACATTGCATAAGCGCACTGTTTGCCATGAAATGATCGGTTTTGATCTGCCCGAGAGCCATCTGGTTTTTGCACTCTTCGATCCAGGTTTCGCAGGTAGCCCGCTTGCCATACGCTTTATGGATCTCCCATGGACTCAACGACTCAGTAGTCACGTAGCAGAAGTAGTCGTACTCTGGCTTCGGGTCTAACAATTCGCACTGGGTGTTTTCTGGCTTCCCGATCTTTCTTTGCCGGACAGCCACGAAGCAACGAGCCCGGTCCCAGTCACCACAGCAGTGTTGAAACTCGCACCACTCCCACCCTGGCTGATGCACGACAGGTTGCCAGTCTTGCGGGATTAACAGTTTGTGTAGATTCTTCAGTTTGACCTTAACCAGATAACGATGTCCTAAATCCTCCAGATAGGTCAGTAATGGTCCACCAAAGTAGCCACTATCAGCCCTGAAAAAAATCTTCATGTGGGAAGGCAGAGTAACCAGCAACTGTTTCATAAACTCTATGGAGCCATTAGCAGTGTAGGCATCACCACTTCGTAACCAACCCTGCAGCACTTCTTTGGTTTCCGCGCAAAAGGCCAGCTGCGGGTGGTACGACAGCGCCACTCTTTTTTTCTCGTTAAACCCTTTCTTTGCGCCTTCCTGAAAACCAAAACAGGTTTTTACCGTAGAATCGAGGTCAATGGTGACCTGTTTAAAAGCATAAACGGTAGATGTTCCTGAGCGCAGTGCCTGTTTCCAAACACTCTCCCTCATTTCGTGGACAGCGGTTTCCAGTTCAACGACGCTGGCAAAGTGGAACAGCTTTAAAATGCGTCCAAATTGACTGTCACAAGGAATGCGTTGAAAACGGGTGCATTCTCGGAGAACGCTATCCTGCCAGACCGTGCACACTTTCATCAGACTTTTGGCACCTGCCAGAATGCCGGTGGTTACCATCAGAATGACATCTGACAGTTGGAAAGTGGCATTAGAGCCTCGTTGAATATTAATCCGTTTGTCCAGTAGGTCGGCCAGCCCCATCCGGTTCAGGAAGCGAAACACAGGGATAAGTCCAGCCTGACTGGTAAGCGGCTTTTTAGCTTGAGTGAAATGTACCTTCCGCTGCTTCAAACGTGCTTTTGACTTGTTTTTTTTGCTCATTGAAAAAGTGATGCTTTATGAAACGAAAACATCATTTAATCTCTTTATTCACGGGTGATTGCAACTTTTATTTCGATATTATTTGCAGGATTTAGGTGAAAAAGTACGCTTACATTCTTGATACGTATATTCCGCATAAAAATTGACTTAGGTCAAAAAAACATCCCTTATCGGTGTTATGATACGCCGGCCTTCAAAGGAAGATAAGAGTGCGGAGACTCTCATGACCCAGTCTAATTTTATGCTTGAATATCTGCGTTGTCTGGGTGTGAATATCAAGCACTTTGTCAGCGATCAAGCCATCAAAGATGAATACCTGCGACAGATATATCGCCTGGATGCTAGAGAAAAGTTGATGGATAAGACTGGGAAGCCCTTTGGGAAAGCCTCACACCCCCGCTTTTTAATATCCCGCTAATCAGTAAAGAGCATATCAACTGTTGTTTGTTTATCTTAAGGCTTAGCATAGATAGTTGAAATAATTCGTTGCAATGACGTCCTCAGAGACTCTGGCTTTTTCCTTTCAGGTGATAAGAGAGTCAGCTGTTTGTCGGCGTTAAGCAGGGTTTGAAATAGATGACTACGTCTGCACCTGCTTGCCCTACGAAAAACCGATTTTCTTGTCACCTGAGATTGCGTTCTTATATCAACAGCGCCTAGAATGCCTTGATGGAACTACTTCTTTGGTTGACAGTAGGAGGACTGGTGCTGCTGTACTGGTTCGATACTGCACAAGCGCGCGAACGCGCTATATTTCTTAGCAAAAAATCCTGCCGAGATTTACATTACCAGTTTCTTGATGGATCTGTTATTCGCTACCGAACCCGGGTAACCCGAAGGTTTGGGGGACAGCTATGTCTGCTACGCAGTTATCGTTTTTACTTTACTACTGATGGGCATCGTCGCTGGCAAGGCTATATACAGCTCACAGGTAAACAGCTGAGTTTTCTTGATCTTGATGAGCCGAATTTCACCGAAGGCCGAGAAGTACTCAACCAAGCCCATTCATTAATCTTATCAGCTTCCTATACAGAGGATACTAATGCCCTACGCTCGCGAGTTGAAAAGAGGTCAGATTGTTGTCATTGATGATCAGTACTATATTGTTCGTCAACTCGAAACCAAAAGCCCTTCGGCTAGAGGTGCTCAAACACTCTACAAAATTAGATTCAATGCGGTACCAGGTGGCCATAAACTTGACCAGACATTTACTGGCGATGACCTATTAGCAGATGTCGATCTATTTCGACGATCGGTCAGTTTGCTTTACAGAGAGGGCAATGAGTGTACCTTTATGGATGCAGAGGACTACAGTCAATATGTGGTCAATGCCAGCACTATTGAGAATCAATTACGCTACATTAACGATGGCCAAAAAGGCATTGTTGCGTTATTGGTTGAGGGGCAATTGCTGGCACTGGAACTCCCTAGTTCGGTTTCCCTTGAAATCGTTGAAACAAGCCCTGCCATTAAAGGTGCCTCTGCTGCAGCGAGAACAAAACCGGCACGCTTAATAACAGGGCTTGAAGTACAGGTGCCTGAGTATTTGGCTATTGGGGAAGTCATCAAAATCAATACAGAAACAGGGAAATTTATGTCAAGAGCCTAACCTGTTTTTTTCTCATTAAGATATCCTCAAAAAAATGGGATATGTTAATGCTAACAATCTGATAAAAAATGCCGAAAATACTATAACGCATAAAAATAATAAAATAGCTTTATGGCCATAAGATTGATGGCTAGACCTGTTTTAGCTTATTGTTAGGCTTCAATAACAAAAAACATATAACTATTTATAATAACGGTGGTGAAGTAAATATGCTTTAATTAATATATGGTGTTTGAGAAATATATTAATTAGTCAGTGAATGAAAATATAATAATATTTTGACTAAAAACAAGGACTTATTATGGGCATGATGCCAAATATATTTCGATCGACTAATAGCCTAGTTAGAGTCAGTGTTCTAACAGGGACGGTCTGCTTTTGTATGTCGACTTATAGTACAGCTTCGAGTAATAAATCGTCCTTTAGCACCTCATTTTCAGAGGATGTTGCCTCTATTCCAATGGTTAAAAATTCAGAAAGGGTATCTATACAGCAAAAGCGACCTAATATTGATGTTAGGTTTGGGACTTTGATTTCTGAACAGAAAGTGGGTAAGTTTTTATATAAATAGAACTTACGCATTGACAGACATTCAAAAAAATTGCTAGATCAGCAAAAAAACAGTGGATGTCGTCGTGCGTAGAAAAATCACAAAACCAACAACAGCCAAGTGCGACCTCCCGAAGTATACGGGGTTTCTACTCTGTGAACCCAAATCAGCCACCTGTACCCGTCTTAGCGAATTGAGTGATATATCGCATGACAGTGTTAACCGCTTTCTCCAACGTGAAAACTTTGCTCCTGAAGATCTTTTTCTAGAAGCGTCAGCAAGGCTTATTCTTGAAGGTGGGACGCTATCGGTTGATGATACGGTGTTGGATAAACCTTATACCCATTACACGGCTTTAGTCGGTCATTACTACTCAGGAAAGCACCACAAAACCGTCAAGGGTATTAATCTCATCACGCTTTATTACACGGACATCAAAGGCTACAACTTGCCCGTTAATTTCCGTATTTACAATCCAGCCGATGGCAAAACTAAAAATGACTACTTTGTCGATATGCTGAAAGAAGTACTGGCATGGGGACTCGAACCTGCATGTGTTACCGGTGACTCTTGGTATAGCAGTATTGGAAACCTCAAAGCTGTGAAAAACAATGGTTTGGGTTTTATGTTCGCTGTTAAAAGCAACCGTACTGTCTCTGTGCAAAAGGGTAACTACCAACAGGTGCAGAGCCTGGAGATTCCCGAAGAAGGAAAAACTGTATGGCTACGTAACTTTGGTCATGTACGACTCTACCGGACGCGACTCAAAAACGAGCTGCGCCATTACGTTGTTTACACTCCTCATGTCGGAGCAGATCTATCTCCACGATCTGATTTTGATCAGCTGCACCAACATCATTGGGCGATCGAAGAGTATCACCGGGCATTAAAGCAACTCTGCAACATCGAGCGTTTTCAGGTGAGAGGGGAGCGACAGGTCCGGAATCATATTTTTGCGGCTATCTTTGGCTATACCTGTCTTCAGGCGATGAAAGTATCAGGGTCACTCAGAAGCGTCTATAGCATCAGGAAAGACGCCCTCAAAGAAGCTACCTGGGATTTCATAAAAAGCTTCTCCGAGGGGAAGGAATGGTTGAGGCCATTTTTTGCCGGACCTGTCCATGCGTAAGTTCTATAAAGCTTTTGAAAACCCCAATAAATTTGCTGAACAGGCCGCTGTAACGACTATTTTTACAGGTCTTGAATCCATGGGTTTTTCAGAGCCGGTTAAACAAAGTATTTACTTCATAAAAAGAAAAACGCGGTTTAAATTTGGGAAGTGTGGGAAATTTCGTTTGTCTTCTAAAGTGAGAGCTGAAAGCTGTCTCTCTGATACATCAAGTGTAGAGAGTCAATCTAATTACAAGATGGACTCGATGTTACTTAACTTTAAGTGGGCCTTGTAAAACCATTTTAGGTTCTACTACATATTTTATTTTTTCCTTGAAAACTCGCTGTAACTAATACAACAATACCCTTCTTTTTATTATAGAACTTACGCATTGACAGGTCCGGCAAAAAATGGCCTCAACCATTCCTTCCCCTCGGAGAAGCTTTTTATGAAATCCCAGGTAGCTTCTTTGAGGGCGTCTTTCCTGACGCTATAGACGCTTCTGAGTGACCCTGATATTTTCATCGCCTGAAGACAGGTATCGCCAAAGATAGCCGCAAAAATATGATTCCGGACCTGTCGCTCCCCTCTCACCTGAAAACGCTCGATGTTGCAGAGTTGCTTTAATGCCCGGTGATACTCTTCGATCGCCCAATGATGTTGGTGCAGCTGATCAAAATCAGATCGTGGAGATAGATCTGCTCCGACATGAGGAGTGTAAACAACGTAATGGCGCAGCTCGTTTTTGAGTCGCGTCCGGTAGAGTCGTACATGACCAAAGTTACGTAGCCATACAGTTTTTCCTTCTTCGGGAATCTCCAGGCTCTGCACCTGTTGGTAGTTACCCTTTTGCACAGAGACAGTACGGTTGCTTTTAACAGCGAACATAAAACCCAAACCATTGTTTTTCACAGCTTTGAGGTTTCCAATACTGCTATACCAAGAGTCACCGGTAACACATGCAGGTTCGAGTCCCCATGCCAGTACTTCTGTCAGCATATCGACAAAGTAGTCATTTTTAGTTTTGCCATCGGCTGGATTGTAAATACGGAAATTAACGGGCAAGTTGTAGCCTTTGATGTCCGTGTAATAAAGCGTGATGAGATTAATACCCTTGACGGTTTTGTGGTGCTTTCCTGAGTAGTAATGACCGACTCAAGCCGTGTAATGGGTATAAGGTTTATCCAGCACCGTATCATCAACCGATAGCGTCCCACCTTCAAGAATAAGCCTTGCTGACGCTTCTAGAAAAAGATCTTCAGGAGCAAAGTTTTCACGTTGGAGAAAGCGGTTAACACTGTCATGCGATATATCACTCAATTCGCTAAGACGGGTACAGGTGGCTGATTTGGGTTCACAGAGTAGAAACCCCGTATACTTCGGGAGGTCGCACTTGGCTGTTGTTGGTTTTGTTATTTTTCTACGCACGACGACATCCACTGTTTTTTTGCTGATCTAGCAATTTTTTTGGATGTCTGTCAATGCGTAAGTTCTATAAGATAAGCATTAGAGTCCTCTATTTGCTTAACCAGATCTCTTACCTCTTTATCAAGAATAGCCCCCCGCTGTAAATAAGCATCAGATGAGTAATCCATGAGACTTTCTGTTGGATCAAGCGGAGGGGTAAATACGGTTGATGCTTGCGGGGTAGAAATTCCATTGTTAGTGCTCATGGTTTTCTGTCTCCTTTAAAATATGCGGGTGCATCGTTTTCTACCACTAACTTTGTTTGTTTGTTTTTTTCCATTGATCAATTTTTCAATGGCTTTTATTTCTTTCTTTTTTTGTGTTACTGCCAGTAATACTTCATTTTTGAAAGATGATTTCCAAAGGTCAAGATCGCTTCTTTCTTTATCAGAAAGCTCTCTTTTTAATAATGCATCTCTGAATGCTTTTGGCTCAGCCCCTGCTTTACGAATAAAATTCTCATACTCCTCAATAGCAGCATAGGCTTTCTGTAAGACTAACTGAGCTTCTCTAGTAGCATAACCACTTGTTTTCTTTATTTTACTGGGGTCGATGAGCTTTGTTTTTTGCACGACTGAGGCCTCGATTGAACGGGATTATCCAAGCTTATATCGGCCATATCTGGATAAATATAAACCAAGGCAAAAGGAGTTGTAATCATCCTTGGAGATGCTTATATTTCCCCCACTATAAAGGCAGGGGGAAGGTTATGGATATCGGTACGATTGAGTCTGTCAGTATGCAAGTGCTGATATCAGCACTGGTACTTTTTATGGGTTTTATCGTCTATGATTTGGCAAAACAATCAAAAGCAGGTAAGTTCGGTACTATTGTCCTTTTTAGCGCTCTTGGCTTGGGAGTACTTGGCTTTTTGATTAAAATGGTGATTTACGAAATTTTGTTATGAAGCACCGTCGACGAGCTACTTCATCAAAACAGTCTCGAAGATCTGTAACGACTAGGGAGACGGTACTTATTGCTTTTAATAAACCATTCAATGTACTGACACAGTTTACTGATGCTGAGAACCGACAGACCCATGAAACATTTTATTCCTGTTCAGAACGTATATCCGGCTGGACGCTTAGATCGTGACAGCGAAGGGTTATTGTTACTCACCAATAATGGTGCATTACAGCATTCTATCGCCTCTTCTGACAAAAAAATGGTAAAAACCTACTGGGTGCAAGTGGAAGGAGTGCCTGATACAGATGTGATTCATCAGCTACAAGCAGGTGTCTTTTTAAAATAGGGTATGACTCGACCCGCTTGTGCTCGTATCATATCGCCACCGAATGTTTGGCAACGAACCCCTCCCATTAGAGAGCGAAAATCCATTCCGGATAGCTGGTTGGAAATCAAGATCAGTGAAGTAAAAAACCGTCAGGTCAGGCGTATGACGGCTGCCGTGGGTCACCCGACACTTCGCCTCATTCGTGTTGGAAGAGTCCCTTGGACACTTGATGGACTCGCTTCAGGGGAATGGCAGAGATTGGATGTAGCAAAGCATTCAGGATTTCCATCATAGTAGCGGGTAGATGATATAGCGTTATACGGGTGAATCAATATCCACAAATTCATGCTGGATATTCATTTCTTGCTCCACCCATTGAGCCAGAGCCTGTACACCATAGCGCTCCGTTGCATGGTGCCCTGCGCTAAAATAATGGATCCCGTTCTCTCGAGCAATATGCACTGTGGATTCCGAAATCTCACCGCTGACAAAAGCATCCGCACCGAGAGCGAGCGCCTTGTTAATCATGCTTTGTGCAGCGCCTGTGCACCAGGCAATGCGTTTAATGGGGTGTTGGCCTCCTTGAATAACCAAAGGCTGTCGCTTTAATACGCTGTTTAATTGATTAGCCATGTCCGCTACCGAGGTTTCCTGCTGGAGTGTTCCCCAATTGCCAACTGGCCGGGCTTTGCCAGACTCCATCCCTCCCTGTATTTCCCATTTCATCAGTTTTGCCAGCTGTGCATTGTTGCCCAGGGTAGGGTGAGCATCCAGTGGTAAGTGGTAAGCAATCAGGCTGATTTCATGGTGAAGTAACTGTTGAATACGCTGTTTTTTCATACCAGTAATGGCAGAATCCTCGCCTCGCCAGAAATACCCATGGTGGACTAAGAGAGCGTCTGCCTTCTGTTCTATCGCTTTGTCTATCAATGCCTGGCAGGCTGTCACACCCGTTATTATTTTTTTGATCTGTGCTTTACCTTCTACTTGCAAACCATTGGGACAGTAATCTTTAAAAAGATGAGGCTGGAGCTCTTCATCAAGTGCACTGATGAGGTTGTTAAGTGTTACAGGCATCTTTATTTCCGTAGTGTTAACAATAGATTTCATAGAGTGAGATACTTATAGTAGATAGTATCAGCCGGCGTTGAGTGTGGCATTACATGAAGAAACAATTACGATTTTTTGGGTGGCCGATTTTGGCAGGTATTGCTGTATCAGCCGCTATTTTGCTTCTAAAGCCAGGCTTACTGGGATGTACGCCCAATACTCTGGATACTTTCTATAATCAGGTAAGGCAGTGGCTGCCGGGGGCTGGGCAGGTTTCCTATAGTGCGGCTGTAAAACGGGCAACGCCTGCGGTTGTGAATATTTCTACGGCATCAGCGGTGCAACGTAAAAATAGTCCTGTTGTTGTCCCTCCTCACATGGAGGGCAATCAGAAAAAAGTAGAGACAAGCCTGGGCTCAGGGGTCATTGTTCATCCTGATGGTTTTATTCTGACGAATAACCATGTTATTCAAGGTGGTGAACGTATTATCGTGGCCCTTAGGGATGGTCGGGAAGAAGTCGCAACAGTGGTCGGTACTGATCCTGAAACCGATTTGGCGGTATTGCGTATAAATATACATAATATGCCTTACATCCACTTAGCCGATTCAACAAAAGCAGAGATTGGTGACGTTGTATTAGCCATAGGGAATCCGTTTGGTTTGGGGCAGACGGTAACAATGGGAATTATCAGTGCAACAGGACGTAATGATTTACAGCTCAACACCTATGAAGATTTTATTCAAACCGATGCAGCCATCAATATTGGTAACTCTGGTGGGGCTCTGGTGAATGCCTATGGGGACTTAATGGGTATTAGCACCTTGCTCTTTTCAAGAGGGGGGGGGAATGAAGGTATCGGTTTTGCGATTCCCTCTAATATGGCGCGTTTTGTCATGAACTCTATTATTCGTTATGGGTATGTCATCAGAGGTTGGCTTGGCATTGAATCTCAGACATTAACCAGTGCGCTTGCAGATGCTTATGGTGTTAGCCCTAATGCAGGCATCCTTATTTCGGGTGTTTATGATAACGGCCCTGCTGATCGGGCAGGCTTACAGCGGGGAGATATTCTGACCAAAATTAATGGCAACAGTACCAGTGATGGGCGTCGAGTAATGAATATGGTGGCACAAAAGCCACCGGGTACGCACGTGACCATTGAAATCATACGCAATGGTCAAGTGATGGATATCAAAACAGAGGTTGGACGCCGCCCCAATATTGTCAGTAACTAGCCTGCAACACGGCGGATGCTGGCGCCTAATTGACGGAGCTTTTCTTCGATACACTCATAGCCACGATCAATATGGTAAATACGTTCAATTTCAGTATCACCATCCGCCACTAAACCCGCAATAACCAAACTGGCAGAAGCTCTCAAATCTGTTGCCATCACTGGAGCTGCTTTAAGATAATTAACCCCGCGGATAATGACGGTGTTGCCTTCAACGACTACATCGGCTCCCATGCGCTTCATTTCCTGAATATGCATGAACCGGTTTTCAAAAATGGTTTCAGTAACACGGCCGGTACCTTCGGCAATGGCATTTAAGGCAGTAAACTGTGCTTGAATATCTGTCGGCATGGCAGGGAAGGGTGCCGTCTTCAGATCAATAGCTTTAGGTTTTCGCCCCTCCATATTGAGCTCAATCCAGTCTTCACCCCATTCAACCTTAGCACCGGCTTCACGCAGCTTCAGTAAAATGGCATCCATGATGTCAGGTTGAACATCTTTCAGGCGGATGCGACCCTTGGTAGCCGCTGCGGCTATTAAGTAAGTGCCTGCTTCAATACGGTCGGGCAATACGGAATAGGTGCAGCCTTTGAGTTTTTTGACGCCCTGAATGCGAATGGTGTCAGTCCCGTGGCCTTCTATCTTGGCACCCATCATGATAAGGCATTCTGCCAAATCCACCACTTCTGGCTCGCGGGCCGCATTTTCAATGATGCTTTCACCCTCAGCCAGCGTTGCTGCCATCAAAATATTTTCTGTGCCAGTGACGGTGACGGTGTCCATAAAAATTTTGGCACCTTTCAGCCGGCCATTGACGGTTGCTTTGATGTAGCCGTCTTCGACGACAACATCGGCACCCATTTGCTGAAGACCCTTGATATGCAGGTCTACCGGGCGGCTGCCGATAGCGCAACCGCCAGGCAAAGAAACTTCAGCACGCCCATGACGAGCCAGAATAGGGCCGAGCACCAAGATAGAAGCTCGCATAGTTTTCACCAGCTCATAAGGGGCTCGCAGCTGTTTTATCGTGCTGGCATGCACCTCGACATTCATGCGTTCATCAACCAGCAGGTCAATGCCCATGCAGCCAAAGAGCTCAAACATGGTGGTGATATCATGAAGGTGCGGTAGGTTGCAGACGGTAACTGGCGTGTCAGCCAGTAGCGTCGCAGCGAGAATGGGTAGCGCTGAGTTTTTTGCGCCTGATACGCGAATTTCACCATCCAGACGCACACCGCCTGTGATAATCAATTTATCCATTATGACTCCAATGTGCGCCTGTGTTAGCCCTGAGATGCCTTTTTATTCCACTCACCACGGGTCAGCGTGGTCATGGTAACGGCGTGAATCTCTCCACTGGCAATATACGGGTTGAGGTGAGCATAGATCATTTGTTGGCGTTTAACGGGTAAAGCCCCTTGAAACGTCTCGCTGATGACTGTCAGGCGAAAATCACAGCCTTCTCCTTCGACAAAGACTTCAGTGTCTGGCATGTGTTCTTCCAGCAATGCCTTTACATCAGTGGCTTGCATGCATCTACCTCTCAAAAAAGAACGGGCAAAGGTGGGCAATCATATAGGAGAGGCTGTTAGCTTGCCAGCACCAGAAAGCGCTGGCAATGGTATTGATAAGGAATATACGGAGCCTAGGGCAGCAATACCTATGGTTTTTGTATCAAGTCATGGATATCGGATACTTGTGCCAAGGCTTCCAGTTGTACTGGGATGTTAGCAAAATAGAGGGTCTGCCCCTGTTGTTGAGCAAGACGAATCCAGCTGAGAAATACAGACAGAGCGGAGCTGTCCGCCTGCTCCATATGCATTAGATCAATGGTCAAGTCCTTGTCACCCGTGACTGACGGTGATTGTGATAGCAGCTTTTGCCCATCAGCAACCACTTTTGCAGCATTATCAAAAGTGATGGGGCCTGTCATAACAAAGTGGCTGGAGCCTTGAGCTTTTAGCGACATGTATGCCTTCTCTTCGATGTTACTTGGCTGAAGCAGGGGCTACTTTTTCTTTCAGGTGCTCGCTGTCAGCGGTCATTATTTTCAGCCAGTTATCAACCACATATTGAACTTTACCGTACTTATCAACAGCCTCTGAGAACTGGCGACGGAACTGGACGCCAATATTGATACCATCAATAATAACATTGCGAAGCTGCCAGCGATTATCATCAAATATCATGGAGTATGAAAGTGACAGGGTGCGGCTGCTGGTTTTCACTGTCATGCTCACAGGGATTTGGCGGGAGCGTCCGGCTTTGTAATCTTGTAATACTTTCTCAGGAACGTCTTCGACATTCGCAATGGAAATATTGGTATCATCAAGCTTTAGGAGTGCCTTGCCGTAAAAATTCAGCAGGCTGCTTTTAAAATTCTGTTCAAAGGTTTGAATCTGTGCAGGCGTTGCCCTGTGGGCATATTTTCCCATGACGCCTCGGGCAATAGATTCAAAGGCAACGACGGGAGAAAGCTTTTTATCGACCTCCTGAACAAAGGCAGCAGGATCTTCCTGGTAGTGGTTTTTGTTTTTAACAAACGTATCCAGCAAACCCTGAGTTATCTTTTCCACCTCTTTACTGGGAGAAGGTACTGACACCGTATTTTGGGTGGTGTTTACCTCGTTAACAGCTTGTTTGGCATAGACAGGAGGTAGTCCCGCACACAACAGCACACTGAGTGTAAGGGCGGTAACACCCCGGGTGATGATTCGTTTACTGCTCATTTGATCAGGTCCTTCGTGTTTCATTCGTTGTCCATTACTTGCTGTCATCTTTTTTGTGCACGAATGCCAGCAGCACTTTACCGATTAAATCTTCCAGAATGAGGGCTGACTGAGTATCTTCAATACGCTCACCATCCTTCAGGAACTGTTCATCGCCCCCAATACTGATACTGATATATTTTTCACCCAGTAAGCCCGCAGTAACAATGGCTGCAGTGCTGTCTATGGGAATGTTATCAATATCAGAGTCTACTTCGAGCTCAACGCGTGCCATATAAGTGGCCTTGTCAAGGGAGACGTCAGTGACTTTACCGATAATGACTCCCGCCATCGCGACTTTAGCCCGCTTTTTCAGGGCTCCAATATTGTCAAACTCAGCATAGACATGGTAGGACGTTTTTGAGGTGGATAAAGAGAGTCCACTGACTTTCAGGGCGAGTGCAAACATGGCCAAAATGCCCGCCAGCATAAAGGCACCAACACTGATTTCTACGGTACGCATCCGCATATTTACAGTTCTCCAAACATAACGGCGGTGAGAATGAAATCCAGGGCAAGGATAGCCAGTGACGCATAAACAACGGTGCGCGTCGTAGCACGACTAACACCTTCTGACGTAGGCGTAGCATCATAGCCCTGGAAGACCGCAATCCATGTCACAACAAAACCAAACACAAGGCTTTTAATCAAGCCATTCCCAACATCATTGACCAGATCAACAGATTGTTGAATACCCGACCAAAATGATCCGTAATGAACACCCAGCCAGTCCACGCCGACCATTGCACCTCCTAAAATACCCACAACATTAAAAATGGCTGTGAGGATGGGCATGGAGATGACCCCTGCCCAGAAACGGGGGGCTATTACCCGTTTCAAGGGATCAACACCGATCATCTCAAGGCTGGATAGTTGCTCTGTTGTTTTCATGAGGCCAATTTCAGCGGTCAGGGCTGAGCCCGCCCGCCCGGCAAATAGTAGGGCTGTGACCACCGGGCCCAGTTCGCGAACCAGGCTTAGGGAAACCATTTGCCCTACAGCATCTTCAGAACCATAGCGCACTAATATGTAGTAGCCCTGCAGGCCTAATACCATGCCAATAAACAGACCAGAGACAGTAATGATAATCAGGGATAGAAAGCCAACACTGTAGAGCTGTTTCACCAACAGTGAAAAGCGGTTACCCAGTGAAGATGGGGTCAGGATGGAAAGCACCAGAAAGATACCTGTGCGCCCGACAGATTGAAGAGTGTCCAGCCCAAAGCGACCCAGCTGTGCGACTTTGTCTATTACATCCAGTTTCATCGACCCCCCTTCAGTAAGTCATCACGAAAATTGTTCGCCGGATAATGGAAGGGTACAGGGCCATCGGGTTGTCCCTTCATAAACTGCTTAATTCTCGGGTCATTGGATTGTTGCATTTCCTCAGGTGTCCCTTGACCAATAACGTCGCCATCCGCCAATAAATAAAGGAAGTCAGAAATACTGGCTGTTTCGTTCAGGTCGTGAGAAACGATGATGCTGGTCACACCCAGGACATGGTTCAAGCGGCGAATGAGTTGAACCAATACGCCCATGGCAATGGGATCCTGTCCGACAAAAGGTTCATCATACATGACCATATCCGGATCCAGGGCAATCGCGCGAGCCAGTGCTACCCGGCGATTCATACCACCAGAGAGCTCACTGGGCATTAAGTCGGCAGCGCCCCGTAACCCGACTGCCTGAAGTTTGATCAGGACAATATCACGTATCATTGTTTCGGGAAGCTTTGTATGGGTGCGCAGGGGGAATGCGATATTCTCAAACACACTCAAGTCTGTAAACAGAGCGCCGCTTTGAAAGAGCATACCCATTTGACGGCGCAGTCGAAACAGCTGATCACGGGATAATGTTTCCAGGTCATGCCCGTCAACAATGATACGGCCTGCATCAGGTTGTAGCTGTCGGCCAATCAGTCGTAACAGTGTCGTTTTCCCTGTTCCTGACGGGCCCATAATACCCACCACTTTGCCGCGAGGGATCGTAATATCGATATTATTGAAAATAGTCCGATCTCCCCGACGAAACGTCAGGCCCCGGATTTCTATAAAATTATCGCTCATTTCTGTCATTAAGCACTGAAACCTTTACACAGACAAGCAACCGAGGGGTTGTCAGGAGTCGTTGATATTGATGGACTCTACAGAACTTTTACCACTCAATGCGCCGAGAGTACAGCCTGCTGGGCATCTAAAAGAAGGGATAGCAATATATATAAGGCTATACCATCAAATGTCTTCTTAGTGTAAGAAAAGGCTAACCTTTCTGTGAAGAGCTTTTCCCTTATTTGTTAACATAAATACTATATCCTTCTTTACCGAGGATTGACAATAAGGGTGTTCACACTTCAGGCCTGTCACCGAAGGTAGGTGAGAAGTATTCCACTTCACGGTCATAGAAAGGTACAATAGTTCGATCTACTGTCTCACAGCCATGTGACCATAGGTAAAGCATACGATGACGATTGCTGTTATTGCCATTTTTATTGGTTTTATCGCACTCACCTGGAGTGCAGACCGGTTTGTAGCCGGTGCGGCGGCTACCGCTAAGAACTGGGGTATATCCCCGATGTTGATTGGTCTGACAGTGGTTTCGATAGGGACATCTGCTCCTGAAATACTGGTGTCAGTGACAGCCGCTGTTCAGGGACATGGAGGGATTGCCGTTGGGAATGCCATAGGCTCCAATATTGCCAATATCGGTCTTGTCCTTGGTGTTACAGCATTGATTGCCCCTTTGCCCCTTTGCCCATTAAACAATCACTGTCTCGGCGAGAAATCCCCTGGCTGGTACTGGTCACGCTGATTGCAGGTGGTTGCATAGTGAATGACTATCTGGGGGTGCTTGATGCCCTTGTACTATTGGGCTTTCTGGTACTTACACTGTACATGATGTTTCGCTGGCAGCGTAACACAGGGGAGAGTTCACAACCGGAAGGCGAAGACCTTCCCACGCTTTCAGAAAAAGCGGCTTGGTTGCAGCTGGTGAGTGGTTTGGTGTTCTTGCTGGCAAGCTCGCAGCTATTGGTGTGGGGGGCTGTCAGGGTTGCTGAATTGATGGGAGTGAGTGAGCTGGTGATAGGACTGACTATTGTGGCTGTGGGGACGAGTCTGCCAGAACTGGCCGCATCGGTGATGAGCGCTTTACGCAACCACCATGATATTGCTCTGGGGAATATTGTCGGCTCTAATATTTTTAATCTCCTTGCGGTCTTGGCTGTGCCAGGCATCATTGCACCCGGTGAACTGGATGATGCTGTCATCTGGCGAGATTACCCTGTGATGCTGGCACTGACGGTATTGGTGGCATTATTGGCCATTATCGGTAAGCAACCCCGACATATAGGCCGTATGGCGGGTATAATTATGCTGACTACCTATTGTTTTTACGGCACATGGCTCTATATACATTACTCATAAACCCGGTGTTTACAGGATATACGGAATGACCAATGATGATGCTTTTATCGCCTCTGGGCTGCAAACCCTGGCTATGGAGCTGGATGCCATCAAAGGACTGAGAAGTCGGATTGACAGCTGTTTTGTCAAAGCCTGCCGGGTGATTCTGGAGTGTCGTGGCCGGGTAGTGGTGACAGGTATGGGTAAGTCGGGCCATATTGCCCGAAAGATTGCTGCTACATTGTCCAGCACAGGCACGCCGGCCTTTTTTGTCCATCCCGGCGAAGCCAGTCATGGTGATATGGGCATGGTCACAAAAGATGATGTGATTCTTGCGTTGTCTAATTCAGGAGAAACACGTGAAATTATTACCCTCCTGCCACTGATGAAGCGGTTGGGTACATCACTGATCAGCATGACAGGTGCACCGGCCTCAACACTTTCCCAAACGGCAGACTTTAATCTTGATACGTCGGTAGAGAGGGAAGCCTGCCCGCTGGATCTGGCGCCTACTTCAAGTACCACTGCCCAGCTGGTGATGGGAGATGCCCTTGCCGTTAGCCTTCTGCAAGCTCGGGGGTTCAGTGAAGAAGACTTTGCCTTTTCTCACCCGGGTGGTGCACTGGGGCGCCGGCTTCTGTTGAAGGTCGGTGATATCATGCATCAGGAAGACCGTGTCCCCTCTGTCGCGGCAGGGACAAAACTGAGTGATGCGTTGATGGAGATGACGCAAAAAGGATTAGGCATGACAGCCATCCATAATCAGCGACGACAGATTGTGGGTATTTTTACGGACGGTGACTTACGCCGTACTTTGGATCATGGCGTCGATATTGGTTCGGCTTGCATTGATGATGTTATGACGCCACAGTGTAAAACCATTTCTCCCCATATCCTTGCGGCTGAAGCATTAAAAATTATGGACGACAGAAAAATTAATGCTCTCATTTGTGTGGATGAAAATAACCAAGCGATAGGTGCTATTAACATGCATGACTTGTTAAAGGCAGGGGTTGTATAACCAACCCTGTATCAATAGATACCCGGAATCTATTATGACCCTGAACCGACAATATATCTTTTACGCAAGCGTGTTGTTTTTTGTATTGGCCACAGGTTACTGGGCCTACCATGGGCGAATGACAGTCAATGTAGGTAAAAAGGCGACAGACCATAAAGAGCACGCAGATTATTTTTTAGAGCAGGCAAAGATTGTGCATTATAGCTCTCAGGGTTTGCGTGATTACCAACTGACGTCCAGTAATGTATCCCACTATCCAACCAATGATGTTACTTTACTGAGTAACCCTCATATGGAAGATTACCGAACACCTGATCAAGTGGTCGATAGTAAGGCAATTCACGGGAAGTGGCTGGCAGGGGTAGAAACGCTGGTACTTTGGGATGATGTGGTGATGACGCAGGAAACTCTGGAGACGAAAAAAATCGTGCGGATGGAGACAAATTACCTCACTATACATTCCGCAGAAGGTGTCGCAGAAACCGACAAACCTGTGTTGATTACAGGCAATAACAGCACCACAAGAGCTGTCGGTATGAAGTCCTTTTACGATAAAGGCATCATCCAATTAAAGAGTAGTGTTAGAGGGCTCCATGTACCTGATTAAGTCATTTATTTTTACAGCATTGCTGTTGCCTTCGCTGGCGATGGCGTTGACATCTGATCGTAGTCAACCCATTAAGGTCGCCTCAGATTCGGCCAGTATGGATAATAGACAAGGGGTCTCTATTTATCGGGGCAATGTTGTGATGACCCAGGGGTCGACACTACTCAAAGGTGATGTGGTGACCATTTATAACGACAAGGATCGGAATGTAACTAAGGTCGAAGCGCAGGGCAAGCGTGCCTATTATGAAGAGATACAAGATGCGATTAAAGGAAAAGAGGGGACCAAGGTAGAAGCTTGGGGAGAAACCATTGTCTATAACATCGCCGGTGACAGGATTCAGTTGCTGACTCAGGGGGAGCTCTCTCAGGATGGGGATATCTTTAAAGGCGAAAAGATTAACTATAATTTGAAGCAGCAAACCGTCAATGCGACCAGCGAGTCCAATAATGGCAATCCAAAAGGACGGGTAGAGATGGTGATTCAGCCTCGTGCAGCGCCGGGCGCATAGTTTCTACCGCTGACTGCTTGATGAATGAAAATCTTGCCTTTGCCATTAGGGTAAAGGGCGCTTACTGTTACCAATGACGGGTTACGCATATTAATGGCCACACTGACTGCTGCACACCTTAGTAAGAGTTATAAAAATCGTGAAGTTGTAAGAGACGTCTCTTTACAGGTCAACAGTGGTGAGATTGTTGGTTTGCTAGGCCCTAATGGTGCGGGTAAGACCACCTGCTTCTACATGATTGTCGGGCTGATTAGAGCCGACGGTGGTTCGGTGGCCATTGATCAGCAGGATTTATCCTTTGAGCCTATGCATGGGCGAGCCCGCGCAGGTATTGGCTACCTGCCTCAGGAAGCTTCTATTTTTCGTCGCTTGTCGGTAAAAGATAATATTCTGGCCATTCTCGAAACCCGCAAGGCACTCTCTAAACAGGAAAGGTTGGATAAAGCCGATGCGCTTTTACGAGAATTCAATATTACCCACATTCGTGACAGTTTGGGGATGAGCCTTTCCGGTGGTGAGCGACGACGTGCAGAAATAGCCCGGGCATTAGCCATAGACCCGACATTTATTCTATTGGATGAGCCTTTTGCCGGTGTTGATCCTATCTCGGTCGGTGATATCAAAGCGATTATCCGGCACCTTCAGGAACGGGGTATTGGCGTGCTGATTACTGACCATAATGTCCGTGAAACACTCGATATCTGTGAGAAAGCGTATATTGTCAGCGAAGGGCATATTATTGCTGAGGGTAACAGTGAAACGGTGCTGAACAATAAAAAAGTACGCGATGTGTATTTAGGCCACCAGTTTAGTTTGTAAAGAGAGGACGATTGTATGCCTGTAGCCAGTGCACGCCATATTTTGGTGAAAACGAAAGAAGAGGCTGAAAAGCTGAAAGTACAGATTGCCAAAGGAGAAGATTTTGGCAAGGTCGCTAAAAAACACTCTACCTGCCCATCCGGTAAAAAGGGCGGTGATCTGGGTGAGTTCTCTCCGGGGCAAATGGTAAAAGCCTTTGATCAGGTCGTGTTCATAGAGCCTGTGCTCACCGTGCATGGCCCGGTCAAAACCCAGTTTGGGTACCATTTAATTGAAACTATTTACCGCCGTTAAAGTGGTTGTGCGACCGTCTTTGAAATAGCCTCAGACAATAGTTGGGGTAGAAATCACAAGAAGGTCGCAGTTAAAAAAAATAAAGAGTGAGTATTTGTACTTAATGATGGTGCTTCCGGCGTGAGAGATTACTTATAAGATTTCGCTTAATCTATTGCTATCAAGATAAACACATTATTTGACGCTTTAAAACACTGACTTATTCCTCAAAACGTCTATCCTGTTTGTTAACAGTCATAGTGCTAGATTTGATGTGTTTCATGGTTCGTTTTTTGATTCCCCTTGTGGCTTCGTATTTTTATTTATTACCCTCGTTTGCAGATGCTGGAAATCACTGTTGACATGCAGGAAGGTATGACAAAGCATGGTCCTTTCCTCAAGGGGAAATACATACTGAAGACGAATCAATACAGTCTTTTATAGGCTATGCTTGAGTGTATGCAATAGGGCTGTTATGTTCTCAAAAATGCACTGCACAAAAAAAGAAATGTAAAGAATGTAAAATAAAAGCAATTGAAAGGCTTAGTGCAGTCACAAGAGATCCGGGCTTTAATTCTATGACTATGTGGAACCTAAATCCTGCAATACAAACTCCAACAGGCCAAACATACGCATTGATCAAATCCTCCTGACTCCGATTATCCTGCTGTCGAGAAAATACTGGCCTTTTCAGTGGATTTTCATCGCCCGAACCATCGTATTTTTATTCATCTTACTCCTATTCCTAATATCAGAGCGTAACAACACCTTCCGCAGCAGCAGAATGTTTTTTCTAACCATCCGTTGTACGGCTATTTACAAACAGTCACCCACTGCCAGCCAAGCATCCCACTCCGTCTGGTAGAAATGCTCTTTGTTACTGGCAACGGTCAACTGTCTGCTACATGTTAACAATTTTCCAGCAACCCGTATCATATAGCAGCGAATGCTTTCCGGCTCCCACTTCATCAGCTGACGATTTCCACTGACCAGAGCCATCCAGCGTGTCGTATTGTAGGCCAGTATTGCACATTGCATAAGCGCACTGTTTGCCATGAAATGATCGGTTTTGATCTGTCCAAGGGTCATCTGATTTTTGCACTCTTCAATCCAAGTTTCACAGGTAGCCCGCTTACCGTACGCTTTATGGATCTCCCACGGACTCAACAACTCAGTCGTCACGTAACAGAAGTAGTCGTACTCTGGCTGCGGGTTTAACAGTTCGCCCTGCATATTTTCGGGCTTCCCTGGCTTTCTTTGTCGCACAGCCACGAAGCAGCGATTCCGGTCCCAGCTACCACAGCGGTGTTGAAACTCACACTGCTCCCAACCTGGCTGATTTATGACAGGCTGCCAGTCTTGCGGGATTAACAGTTTGTGCAGATTCTTCAATTTCACCTTGATGAGATAACGATGCCCCAGATCATCCAAATAAGTCAGTAGTGGGCCACCAAAGTAGCCACTGTCAGCCCTGAAAAAAATCTTCATATGAGAAGGCAGGGTGATCAGCAGTTGCTTCATAAACTCTATGGCGCCATTGGCGGTGTAGGCATCGCCACTTCGTAACCAGCCTTGCAATACTTCTTTAGTTTGAGCGCAAAAGGCCAATTGCGGGTGGTACGAAAGAGCCCCTCTTTTTTTCTCATTAAAGCCTTTCTTGGCGCCTTCCTGAAAACCGAAACAGGTTTTTACCGTAGAGTCCAGGTCAATGGTGATCTGTTTACGTGCATAAATGGTAGATGTTCCTGAGCGCAACGCCTGTTTCCAAACCCTGCCCCTCATTTCGTGGACAGCGGTTTCCAGTTCAACGACGCTGGCAAAACTAAACAGCTTTAAAATGCGTCCAAATTGACTGTCACAAGGGATTCGTTGAAATTGGGTACATTCTCGAAGAGTGCTATCCTGCCAGACCGTGCACACTTTCATCAAACTTCTGGCACCTGCCAGAATGCCGGTGGTTACCATCAGAATGACATCTGACAGTGGGAAAGTGGCATTAGAGCCTCGTTGAATATTAATCCGTTTGTTTAGTAAGCCGGACAGCCCCATCCGATTCAGGAAGCGAAACGCAGGGATCAGTCCAGCCTGACTGGTGAGCGGCTTTTTAGCTTGGGTGAAACGTACCTTCCGCTGTTTCAAACGTGCTTTTGACTTGTTTTTTTTGCTCATGGGAAAAGTGATGCTTTATTGAAACCAAAGCATCACTTAATCCCTTTATTCATAGGATATTGCAACAGTTATTTCGAGATCCTTTGCAGGATTTAGGTGGAATATGATGACTGTCTGGTCTGGCCGTTACAGTAATACCCTTTTCAGCTAAGATGAATACCTTACTTTTTTTCTGAAAGCTGCTCATCATACGGTTTATTCCCATATGTCTTGTGAAATAAGAGCTTTATGGACGCTGTGGTGTGACTTAGCGGAAAGGAAGGGGTTTGATATATGGCTGAACACATCCCATCAAGCGATTGATGTTGATGTTGATGTTGATGTTGATGTTGATGTTGATGTTGATGTTGATGTTGATGTTGATGTTGATGTTGATGTTGATGTTGATGTTGATGTTGATGTTGAAGAAGATGATGATCCCATTGTAGACGAAGCTATTGTCGCTAGTACTCCATCCGGCAGAAGATGATAGTTTACTGAAGGCTATTCTAATAACTCCGAGTCCATAACACCGGAGTTATTATGACCATCAAATATCATGTTCGACTCAGCGAGGAAGAACGATCAATACTTGAACGGCTTATGAACGGCTTATCAAGCAGGAAAAGCCCAAAGTTGCACAACACAAAAAACGTAAAGCCAATATCCTTCTGGCTATCGATGAAAACCATGATCCACTGCAGCATGATCAGGTAGCCAAAGCTTTCCATGTTAGGCCGCTTACTATCACGCGCCTCAGGCAACGATTTGTTGAAGAAGGGCTTGATGCATAGGAATTTATGCATAGGAATTTAATGCATAGGAATTTATGCATAGGCATTTATGCATAGGAATTTATGCATAGGAATTTAAATGCATAGGAATTTATGCATAGGAATTTATGCATAGGAATTTATGCATAGGAATTTAATGCATAGGAATTTAATGCATAGGAATTTAATGCATAGGAATTTAATGCATAGGAATTTAATGCATAGGAATTTTATGCATAGGAATTTTGCATAGGACTTTGCAAGTCTGAGCAGCTCCAAAAACCCATCAAAAAATGCTGATTTTGGCTGGCTGACTACTGGGTTTCTGTCGTAAGAACCAGAACTACTTCTGAGCTACCCCAAAAATCATTGATAACCCTTCCTCTACGCCAGTTTCTTTCTCTCATTACGGACTTCAGACGGATTGAGGGCGTGACTCAGGTAATAGGCTTCGCAAGTGCAAGCTCTTCTGCGTATTGATGCAGCTCTCTTTGTGATTTACCTCGGGTAATACCCACAAAGAGCATTTGAGCATTACACAGAATGCATTTCAGAGGATCAATACCAAAGCTTTTCTGCATCAGGTCAGGGAAAGTGATTTTGAGGGCGTTGCGCTTCGGTTGATTGAGCAAGTTGTAAACTGTTGGTAACAGTTTGGCGCGAACTCGGTTGGATAAAAAGCCATAATAACGGATCATCTGAAAGCCTTTCTCTGGGATGTGCCGAGTTAGCCGGTGCAGAAACTCCTCTGGACTACAGTTGAACCGACGATAGGTTTTTGATTTGTGATCCAAATACTCAAAACTGACACCTTTAGCGTCGTAGTGCTTCAGTCGTGACATAGCGATAGGCGGTCGTTTCAGGTAGCGGCCAAGGTAACTGACAGTGGCCTTTGGGTTGTTGGTGACTTTGGCAAAGTGAACGATCCAATGCTTTTCTGCGTGGCGATCCAGAAAGCGCTGAAATCCCTTCAGGTTATGACATTCGTCTTCCAGTTCAGGTGGCAAAATCAAATCATTGTTTTCGTAAGCCTTTTCGAGAATGTCGATCACACCAGAGCGCCAACCTTCCATGATGGGCGGTTTTGGGTAATAGATTGACTTCCATTGCTGATTATCATCGTAAAGTCCGCCACGGGTAACAGACAGATGAATGTGCACATTCCATTTCAGGTCACGACCATAGGTGTGAAGGGCGGTAAAAATTCCGGGAAGAATGCCTTTTTTTTTTGCCAGCGAAAGCCAAAATGATGTTTGCAGCCAAGGGGCTAAGTTTACCCAGTAATTCACGGTTAAGCTCAAACAACACCCATAACTCACCAGGCATAGTGAAGGTGATGTGTTGCCACTCCGTATCAGGCAGTAAGGCTGTCTGATTCTCAATCCATTGGTCGGTCATCTTCTTGCCGCAAGTATTACAGGAGCGGCACTTACAACTGAAACAAATAACCTTCGAATGACTACACGCATCATTACCGCATTCAAAGGTGGCGTATCCCATGACCTTCTGTCCGCAGGCCAGCACTTTATTCATATGCTCAATAACGACAGGGCGAAGAGTCGCTTCATACTTCATTTTGAAGTTATGCCAAAGCCCATTACCTCTGAGCAGGTGTTTTTGTTGGGAGGGGACGCGGATAAATCAGCTCCTGAAGGCCGCTATGAAGTCAGGAGCTGATTGTGACAAAGCCGAGCTTAAGAAAGTATGCGTATCCTGCGCAAAATGGAATGAGAGCCATCCGTTGGCTCAGGACAAAAAGCCGCCGCGCAGCGGCCTACCTTGGTGTGCCGGGCACGGCACACCACTTATGGGGTGAAAGTCCCCTGTCCAGCCTAGTGAGGGCGAAGGACTAGCGAAGCGCAAGGTTTATATCGTGAGGTATAGGCTGAAAGAAGCGTGGAACAAACCTGCGAGCTGACGAACAGAAATCAGATACGAGGCTGTTCAAGTAGGGGCGAGTTTGCCAAGCAAAACAAAGCCCTCTACTCACTCGGAAGCTTGAGCAGTATATCTGGCAGTTGTGCAGGGAAAGTGGTGTGTCTTACCCCGGGAGGTCTGTGTGGTGTCCAGAGTATTGGACTGAGATTATCGTAAGGTGATTTGACCGCTACACAGAAGTCAGCAGAGGGCATAGTAGCAAAGAGTTAGTGTTTGCGAAGGCCCGAACGGTACAGAGAGGCGAGTAGTTTATGTATTTCACTCAGTCCGAGAGACTGAAACTCGGCAAACACCGAGACCTGAGTCGATGGACACCGGCGGAACCGGCTGATATTCACTCAGGTAGTCGAGGATCTGATGGCAATGCATGATTACGAAAACCAGACCATGGGTTGCAATGATCGCATCATGGATCGTATTGCAGCCAGTAGTAATCTTAATCGAGCCTATCAACGGGTTAAACGTAACCAGGGAGCACCGGGAGTCGATGGAATGACGACTCAAGCTCTTCATGACTATTTCAAGAACTACGGAAGCACCGTTACAACCCTGCTTAAAGACGGTCTTTGGAGGCCTCAACCGGTAAGGCGGGTAGTGATACCAAAACCGCAGGGAGGGGAACGGAATCTGGGAATACCGACGGTACTGGATCGTGTAGTCCAGCAAGCCATTCAACAAGTACTGCAAACCGACTGGGAACCCCGTTTTTCAGCGTATAGCTACGGATTCAGGCCGGGAAGGTCTGGGCACCAAACGATTAGGCAAGCCCAGCGATACATTCAGTCTGGTTATGACTGGGTGGTGGATATCGACTTATCGAAATTCTTTGATAGGGTAAACCATGATCGTCTGATGGCGAAGCTGGCGGCCTACATGGACGACAAGGATATATTAAGGCTGATTCGGCGGTTTCTCAATGCTGGTGTCATGGAGAATGGTGTTATCCACTATCGACGGGAAGGAACACCGCAAGGTGGGCCGCTCTCGCCAGTATTGTCCAATATTGTGTTGGATGAATTGGATAAAGAGCTGGACAAGCGAGGTCTGCGGTACGTCAGGTATGCTGACGACTGTCGTGTTTTTGTTAAAAGCCGACGGGCAGCGCAGCGAGTCATGAATAGTCTGGTGAGGTTTATTGAAACCCGGATGAAGCTGAAAGTGAATCGAGATAAAAGTGCGGTAGCGCGGCCTTGGGAACGAACCTTTCTGGGCTTCTCATTCACGCCAGAAGGAAAACTTGAACTTGCTGACAACAGCAAACGGCGTTTTAAGGTTGCTGTGAGGACGTTAACCAGAAAATCAGGGCGGTCGTTCAAGCAACGATTAACAGCCCTGAATCGTTACCTTCGTGGATGTCGGCAGTATTTTGGAATAACGGATACACAGGGACAATTAAGCTCGCTGGAGGCTTGGGTAAGAAGGCGTTTAAGATGTCTGATATGGTATCAGTGGAAAACGGCAAAACGACGTTTTAAAGGATTAAGGCGACTTGGAGTGTCGATCGCTTCAGCCAGTAAAGCCGTGGTATCAAGGAAGAAGTATTGGCGCATGAGTGCCTCACCTGCTCTGAGCAAAGCGTTTACTATTACCTAAATCCTGCAATCCAAACCCGAACAGGTCAATCGCAGCAACTGATCAAGCCCTCCTGATTCTGATTATGCTACTATCGAGCAAATATTTACCTTTTCAGTGGATTTTAATCACATGAGCCGTCGTGTTTGGTTCATCTTACTGCTATTCCTGATATCAGGGCGCGATAACTCCTTCCGCATTAGCAGAATGTTTTTCTAATCATCCATTGTTCGCTATTTACAAACAGTCACCTACTGCTAGCCAAGCATCCCACTCCGTTTGGTAGAGATGCTCTTTGTTACTGGCAACGGTCAACTGCCTGTTACCTGTCAACAGTTTTCCGGCAACCCGTATCATATAGCAGCGAATGCTTTCCGGCTCCCACTTCATCAACTGACGATTCCCACTCATCAGTGCCATCCAACGTGTTGTATTGTAGGCCAGTATTGCACATTGCATAAGCGCACTGTTTGCCATGAAATGATCGGTTTTGATCTGCCCGAGAGCCATCTGGTTTTTGCACTCTTCGATCCAGGTTTCGCAGGTAGCCCGCTTGCCATACGCTTTATGGATCTCCCATGGACTCAACGACTCAGTAGTCACGTAGCAGAAGTAGTCGTACTCTGGCTTCGGGTCTAACAATTCGCACTGGGTGTTTTCTGGCTTCCCGATCTTTCTTTGCCGGACAGCCACGAAGCAACGAGCCCGGTCCCAGTCACCACAGCAGTGTTGAAACTCGCACCACTCCCACCCTGGCTGATGCACGACAGGTTGCCAGTCTTGCGGGATTAACAGTTTGTGTAGATTCTTCAGTTTGACCTTAACCAGATAACGATGTCCTAAATCCTCCAGATAGGTCAGTAATGGTCCACCAAAGTAGCCACTATCAGCCCTGAAAAAAATTTTCATGTGGGAAGGCAGAGTAACCAGCAACTGTTTCATAAACTCTATGGAGCCATTAGCAGTGTAGGCATCACCACTTCGTAACCAACCCTGCAGCACTTCTTTGGTTTCCGCGCAAAAGTCCAGCTGCGGGTGGTACGACAGCGCCCCTCTTTTTTTCTCGTTAAACCCTTTCTTTGCGCCTTCCTGAAAACCAAAACAGGTTTTTACCGTAGAATCGAGGTCAATGGTGACCTGTTTAAAAGCATAAACGGTAGATGTTCCTGAGCGCAGTGCCTGTTTCCAAACACTCTCCCTCATTTCGTGGACAGCGGTTTCCAGTTCAACGACGCTGGCAAAGTGGAACAGCTTTAAAATGCGTCCAAATTGACTGTCACAAGGAATGCGTTGAAAACGGGTGCATTCTCGGAGAACGCTATCCTGCCAGACCGTGCACACTTTCATCAGACTTTTGGCACCTGCCAGAATGCCGGTGGTTACCATCAGAATGACATCTGACAGTTGGAAAGTGGCATTAGAGCCTCGTTGAATATTAATCCGTTTGTCCAGTAGGTCGGCCAGCCCCATCCGGTTCAGGAAGCGAAACACAGGGATAAGTCCAGCCTGACTGGTAAGCGGCTTTTTAGCTTGAGTGAAATGTACCTTCCGCTGCTTCAAACGTGCTTTTGACTTGTTTTTTTTGCTCATTGAAAAAGTGATGCTTTATGAAACGAAAACATCATTTAATCTCTTTATTCACGGGTGATTGCAACTTTTATTTCGATATTATTTGCAGGATTTAGGTTCTAACTAGAACTTACGCATTGACAGACATTCAAAAAAATTGCTAGATCAGCAAAAAAACAGTGGATGTCGTCGTGCGTAGAAAAATCACAAAACCAACAACAGCCAAGTGCGACCTCCCGAAGTATACGGGGTTTCTACTCTGTGAACCCAAATCAGCCACCTGTACCCGTCTTAGCGAATTGAGTGATATATCGCATGACAGTGTTAACCGCTTTCTCCAACGTGAAAACTTTGCTCCTGAAGATCTTTTTCTAGAAGCGTCAGCAAGGCTTATTCTTGAAGGTGGGACGCTATCGGTTGATGATACGGTGCTGGATAAACCTTATACCCATTACACGGCTTTAGTCGGTCATTACTACTCAGGAAAGCACCACAAAACCGTCAAGGGTATTAATCTCATCACGCTTTATTACACGGACATCAAAGGCTACAACTTGCCCGTTAATTTCCGTATTTACAATCCAGCCGATGGCAAAACTAAAAATGACTACTTTGTCGATATGCTGAAAGAAGTACTGGCATGGGGACTCGAACCTGCATGTGTTACCGGTGACTCTTGGTATAGCAGTATTGGAAACCTCAAAGCTGTGAAAAACAATGGTTTGGGTTTTATGTTCGCTGTTAAAAGCAACCGTACTGTCTCTGTGCAAAAGGGTAACTACCAACAGGTGCAGAGCCTGGAGATTCCCGAAGAAGGAAAAACTGTATGGCTACGTAACTTTGGTCATGTACGACTCTACCGGACGCGACTCAAAAACGAGCTGCGCCATTACGTTGTTTACACTCCTCATGTCGGAGCAGATCTATCTCCACGATCTGATTTTGATCAGCTGCACCAACATCATTGGGCGATCGAAGAGTATCACCGGGCATTAAAGCAACTCTGCAACATCGAGCGTTTTCAGGTGAGAGGGGAGCGACAGGTCCGGAATCATATTTTTGCGGCTATCTTTGGCTATACCTGTCTTCAGGCGATGAAAGTATCAGGGTCACTCAGAAGCGTCTATAGCATCAGGAAAGACGCCCTCAAAGAAGCTACCTGGGATTTCATAAAAAGCTTCTCCGAGGGGAAGGAATGGTTGAGGCCATTTTTTGCCGGACCTGTCAATGCGTAAGTTCTACTAACGTAAATAGTTTCCTACTTTGGTACTAATGGCAGTTATCTTTGTCAACAGAGCCGAGGAGAACGTACCATCAACTATTGAACCTTAGTGCTAAAATTCCGTACAGTAGCGGCTCATACAATGATTGATACAAGAGACGCTATGAAGGATGCCTTGAAAGACACCCTGTATTTTTTTAACCGAAATAAAGGGGCTATGATGGCCTTGTTGGGCCCGTACCTTCTGTTACTGGTTATTATCAGTGTCACCCTCCAGTTATATGCAGAGGCGTCACCATGGTTAATAGGATTGGAAGTCGCGGTGCTGTTTGCCATTCAGCCACTGTATATTGGCCGCTTGATTAAATTTATGCATACCCGGGTGAATCAACTGGACGAACCACTGAGCCTTTCCCTACAGGAGTGGTGGCGGTTGCTGGTAGTGTATGCTGTCTATGGACTGGCAGTGACCTTTGGTATGGTCTTGCTGATTATTCCCGTGATTGTGTTGTCCGTACGTCTGGGTTTTTCTGAGTTTGAAGCTGTGCTCAATAAACAGTCACCGATGGTGTGTGTGGGTAACAGCTGGAAGGCATCCAAACCCTACTTCTGGCAAATGCTCGGGGGTGCATTATTGTTCGGTGGGTGTTCGTTGTTGCTGACGATGATGATCCCTGTGGCGCCGGAGGCGGATCTGATCGGGAAGATTCTTGAGAGCAGTGCGTCTACACTGGTGTCAACACTACTGACAGTATTGATGACGGTATTCTTTTTCAGGGTTTACGATGGCATGTTGTCAGCGCGTGATCATGACATAGAAAGAGGGTAGTAACGTGACGCAGCTGGAAACACTGGCGTTCAGCGTGTCGGAAGCGCTGCGTAGAAAGCAGTACCGGCTGGCCACGGCAGAGTCCTGTACAGGCGGGTGGATCAGTGAAGTGCTCACCGCATTGCCGGGGAGCTCTGACTGGTTTGAGGGAGGGGTTGTTTCCTATTCCAATGCAGTCAAACAGTCATTACTGGCTGTACCGGCTGCCATGCTTGACACTGAGGGTGCTGTCAGTAAGGCCGTTGCTCAGGCTATGGCGCAAGGGATTATGTCTCGGTTGCGTACGGATGTTGGGCTGGGGATTACCGGCATTGCCGGCCCTGGGGGCGGAACGCCTGAAAAACCCGTAGGCACGGTATGGATAGGCTGGGCTTCAGCGACAGAAGGAACGGCGCAATGCTATCATTTTACCGGCACTCGACAGCAGGTACGCTCTCAGGCGGTGGCAACGGCGCTGGAGGGGTTGCTGGCGATCATCCGACGCAGCAATAAAATGTTATGATGCTGGACAAATATACAGTATATGTTTAAATAGGATTTTCCGGTTTACAATTCTGGCACAGGTGGGTGTTACACAATGGATGAGAACAGAAAAAAAGCGCTGGCCGCAGCTCTCGGACAAATTGAACGTCAGTTTGGTAAAGGCACGGTCATGCGCATGGGTGACCAAAAAATAGAAGCCATTCCTGCTGTGTCAACGGGGTCATTACAGTTAGATATCGCTTTGGGTATTGGTGGATTGCCGAAAGGTCGCGTTGTTGAAATCTACGGCCCGGAATCCTCCGGTAAAACGACGTTAACATTGAGTGTTATTGCCGAAGCCCAGAAGCAAGGTGCGACGTGTGCCTTTGTCGATGCAGAACATGCCCTTGATCCTGAATATGCCCGGAAATTGGGGGCTAACGTGGATGACTTGTACGTTTCCCAACCCGATACCGGTGAACAGGCGTTGGAGATCACCGATATGCTGGTGCGCTCCGGGGCCGTAGATGTGATTGTGGTTGACTCTGTGGCGGCACTGGTACCGAAAGCAGAGATTGAAGGCGATATGGGTGATGCTCATGTTGGTTTGCAGGCACGGCTGATGTCTCAGGCGCTGCGTAAAATTACGGGTTCAATCAAGCAGGCCAATTGCCTGGTCATCTTTATCAATCAGATCCGTATGAAAATTGGGGTGATGTTTGGTAATCCGGAAACCACGACCGGTGGTAATGCCCTGAAGTTTTACTCTTCTGTACGTCTGGATATTCGCCGTATTGGTGCTGTGAAAAATGGCGACGAAGTCATCGGTAATGAAACGCGCGTTAAAGTGGTAAAAAATAAGGTATCGCCGCCTTTTCGTCAGGCAGAGTTTCAAATTTTGTACGGTAAAGGCATTTACCGCATGGGAGAGATTCTGGATCTGGGCGTTAAACTCAAGTTGGTGGATAAATCCGGTGCCTGGTATGCCTATAAAGGCAGTAAAATAGGTCAGGGTAAGGCGAATTCTGCACAGTACTTACAGGATAATCCTGAGATTGCCGCTGAGATTGAAGGTTTCATTCGCAGTGAATTGCTAAGTGTTGATGCGCCAGAAGACGTGTTGGAAGACGGTAAAAAAGATGAACAGTTAGCCTGATTGTTCTTTTTTATACGTCACAAAAAACCATAAGATACCCGTCTTGTGGTTTTTTTATGCGCGGGCAGCACGTGGTTGTTTTTCGCGTAAAGTGTTACGTTTAATGATACGTCTATGTTTTAATGATACGTCTATGTTTTATGAGGCCGACAGCAGTGAAGCCTGAGAATACGCCTGATCCGGAGAAACCTGACGAGACCCCCTGCTGTGGTTGTGGCTTACCGACGTTTGCTTGCTTGTGTGATATCGTCCCTTCAATGGCAGTGAATACGCATTTCTGGTTGATCCAGCACGATAATGAACCCGCCAAATCGACCAATACCGGGCGTTTAATTAGCGCATCGATGCCAGAAACCCGGGTATTTAATTGGCATCGTGTGTCACCTGACCGAAAGTTGCTTCGTTTGCTCAACGATGAGGCGTATAACCCTTGTTTGGTGTTCCCCTCCATTTATGCTGTGGTCGGTCAACCGGGTTATGATCAAGGCAAGGCCAGCCAGAAGAAAGGGCAGGCCGTTTTTATTATTATTGATGCCACCTGGCAGCAGGCCCGCAAGATTTACCGAAAAAGTCCTTACCTGCATCATTTGCCACTCTTTAGTTTATTGTCCAATGCCCCTTCTATGTATAAATTACGCCGGAATCAACATCGACAGCATTTATGCACGGCAGAAATAGCGGCGGCTGTGCTGGATGAGCAAAATGAAGTGCAGCAGGCATCGGTCATGATGGCATTGTTGCAAATTTTTTGTGACCGGTATGAAGGTGCCAAGCTTGGCAAGAAGCCAGATAACCGGTTTGACGCGCGAAGGGTAGTGCAAGGGTTGGTAGTTTGATGTTCAATGGTATATCCACTGTATTAGCAAGGGCACTCTCTCCATGTTTGATATGAAAACAGTCGCTTTTATTGGCCTTGGTGTGATGGGATACCCTATGGCGGGTTTTTTGGCAAAAGCCGGGCACAAGGTGAAGGTGTTTAATCGCACCCAAACCAGAGCGGACCAATGGGTTGAGCACTTTAAATGGCAAAAAACAGCAACACCGAAGCAGGCTGCAGAAGACGCTGATATTGTCTTTTGCTGTGTGGGTAATGATGATGATCTCAGAGCGGTTACCCTGAACGATGATGGGGCATTTAGCGGTATGAAGGCAGGGGCACTGTTTGTTGATCACACCACCACATCAGCCACGATTGCCAAAGCATTAAGTGCTATCGCGAAAGAAAAAAACATGGGCTTTATTGATGCGCCAGTCTCGGGAGGTCAGGCGGGGGCAGAAAATGGTGTGTTGACCATTATGTGTGGAGGGACACCGGCAGATTATGGCAAAGCGGAGCCCGTCATGCAGAGCTATGCCAGCCGTACGCGTTTGATGGGTGAAGTAGGTAGCGGGCAGCTCACAAAAATGGTCAATCAGATATGTATTGCCGGTGTGGTGCAGGGGTTATCAGAAGGGCTGCATTTTGCGCATCAGGCAGGGCTTGATGGGGCTGCAGTGGTGGAGGTGATTTCAAAAGGGGCTGCGCAGTCCTGGCAAATGGAGAACCGTTATCAAAGCATGATGGATAATCACTATGACCATGGCTTTGCGGTGGATTGGATGCGTAAAGATTTAGGTTTTTGCTTACAAGAGGCTGACAATAATGGTGCCTCTTTGCCGCTGACGGCTTTGGTGGATCAGTTTTATAAAGATGTACAAGCATTGGGGGGCGGCCGTTGGGACACATCCAGCCTGCTGCGACGGCTTGAAAGCTTTCAGCCAACCCCAAAAGACTAAAGCCATCATCGTATCAATGGATTTTCAGGCTGTGCCAGAGCCAATCGCTTCTATATAATGGGGCCGTTTCAGGGGTGATCACCACGGTATCACCCCGAATAATCGTTTTCACAGTGTTGGAACCCCAAAGATATGAAGAGTGCCGAGATCCGTTCTGCCTTTCTTGAATTTTTCCGGGAAAGGGAGCACCAGATCGTCGCCAGTAGCTCACTGGTGCCTGAGAATGATCCTACCCTGCTGTTTACCAACGCCGGAATGAATCAGTTCAAGGACGTATTTCTGGGTCGCGAACAGCGTGGGTACACTCGAGCGACCTCTTCTCAGAAATGTGTGCGTGCCGGTGGTAAGCATAATGATCTGGAAAACGTCGGTTATACTGCCCGTCACCATACTTTCTTTGAAATGATGGGGAATTTCAGCTTTGGCGATTACTTTAAGCGTGAAGCTATTCAGTTTTCCTGGGATTTTTTAACCAAGAAACTGGGGTTGCCCGAAGAAAAACTGTGGGTCACCGTGTATAAGGATGACCAGGAAGCCGAAGACATCTGGCTTAAGGAAATGAACGTCAGTTCCGCGCGTTTCTCCCGTCTGGACGAAGATAACTTCTGGTCCATGGGTGATACCGGCCCCTGTGGTCCCTGCACTGAAATCTTTTATGACCATGGGGCGGATGTGGCTGGTGACCCACCGGGCGGCCCCAATGATGACGGTGACCGGTATATTGAAATCTGGAACATGGTGTTCATGCAGTATAACCGCACTGCGGATGGTGTGATGCACCCACTGCCAAAACCCTCCATTGATACCGGTATGGGGCTGGAGCGGTTAGCCGCTGTTTTGCAGGGTGTGCACAGCAACTATGACATTGATTTATTTCAGGCATTGCTGAACGATGCCTCAGAATTACTCGGCGGTGTGGCAACAACAGAAGCGTCGCTACGAGTGATTGCCGACCATATTCGCTCCTGCTCTTTTTTGGTCACCGATGGTGTGATGCCCTCCAATGATGGACGGGGTTATACCCTGCGCCGCATTATTCGCCGTGCGTGCCGTCACGGGCATAAGCTCGGTGCCAGCGACAGTTTTTTCTACAAGCTGGTGGCCTCTTTAGTGCGGATTATGGGCGATGCTTACCCTGAACTGAAAACGAAGCAAGCGTTGATTGAGCGTACCTTATTACAAGAAGAAGAGCAGTTCACCAAAACCCTCGATAAAGGCATGGGGTTGCTCGACGATAAGCTGAGCGCCCTGAAAGGCACTGAGATTCCTGGTGATGTTGTGTTCACCTTGTACGACACTTACGGTTTTCCCGTCGACCTGACCATGGACATTGCCCGTGAGCGCAATATGACGGTTGATATCGACGGTTTTGAGGCGGCGCTGGAAGCACAGCGCCAACGCGCAAGGGCTGCCAGCAAGTTTGGTGTTGATGATAATGCCGCTCTGGTGGTGGAAGGTCATACGACGTTCACCGGCTATGAGGCGGTGGCGGGTCAGTCGGTGGTGCGTCAACTGTTTGCTGAGGTTGAAAGCAAAGGGGAGAAAATGCTGACAGCGGTGGATCAGGTCTCTGCAACCGATACCGGCGTGCTGGCCGTGGTTGACAGTACGCCATTTTACGCCGAGTCTGGTGGGCAGGTCGGCGATCAGGGCGTGTTGAGCTGGGGCAGTGAGCACCAGGCGCAGGTTGCAGATACCCAAAAACAGGGTGATGTGTTCTTACACACACTGACCGCCATTTCAGCGCCTCTGAATGTGGGTCAGACCGTTGATTTGCAAGTGTCCAATGCATCACGTCAGGCAACGGCGCTGAACCATTCGGCAACACATTTATTGCATGCCGCACTGCGCAAGGTGTTGGGTGAGCATGTGACGCAAAAAGGCTCATTGGTTGACCCAGAACGGTTACGTTTTGACTTTTCACACTTCGAAGCGGTAAAACCGACAATGCTGAAGCAGATCGAATCCATGGTCAATGAACAGATTCGCGCCAATACGCCGGTGGCCACCGAGCTGATGGACATGGACGCTGCCAAAGCCAAAGGCGCTATGGCACTGTTTGGTGAGAAGTATACCGATGAAGTGCGTGTACTGAGCATGGGTGAAGACGGATTCTCTGTTGAACTGTGCGGAGGCATTCATGCTAAGCGCACCGGTGATATTGGTTCCTTAAGCATTATTGCTGAATCCGGCATTGCCTCTGGCGTTCGCCGTATTGAAGCGGTGACAGGCCGTGGTGCCGATGTCTGGGTACAGGCACAACTGGAGACACTGGGACACATCAGTGGTCAGCTGCAAGCAAAACCCGAGGCAGCCACCGCGAAGCTGGCACAGTTGCTGAAAGACCTGAAAGCGCAAGAGAAAACCGTGACTCAGCTCAAACAAAAACTGTCCAGCCAAGGCAGTGCTGATCTGCTGTCTCAGGCCGTTGAGGTCAATGGCGTGAAGCTGTTGGCAACTGCTTTGGAAGGGGCGGATCCAAAATCTCTGCGGGATATGGTCGACCAGTTGAAAAACAAGCTGGGTTCCGGTGTTGTTTTCCTCGCCGCCCCTGCCGGTGGCAAGGTGCCGTTGGCAGCTGGCGTTACAGCCGATTTAACCAGCAAGGTAAAAGCGGGTGATCTGTTGAAGATGGTTGCTACACAGCTTGGTGGCAAAGGGGGAGGGCGTCCCGATTTTGCCCAAGGCGGAGGGACCAATGCAGAGAAACTGCCTGAAGCGTTGGGGTCCATCAGCGACTGGCTGGCACAGAAGCTTTAACGCGTAAGTGATTATTAAGCGCCTTCCGCATAGATAGAAGGCGCTTGTTAGTTAGTCGGGCTCATCAATGTCTACAGATAGAGCACTCATGTCAGATTCAGGGTCACACTCCATACCGCTATTACTTCCTGCTTGTGAAGAGCTGTCATCTTCAGAACTCATATCCGAGAGAGATGCTTGATAATCCTGATTAGGTTCATAGGTGGCAGCTACATTTTCTTGTGGTGTCAGGCTATCAATTAAGTCATCTAACTTCTCCTTGTCTTCTAAATTCAAAATATGCTTCATTACGTGTGGTTTTTTTTCAAAAAAAGAGCTGTTTTTACTTACTTTACATAAGTAGAACTTACGCATTGACAGGTCCGGCAAAAAATGGCCTCAACCATTCCTTCCCCTCGGAGAAGCTTTTTATGAAATCCCAGGTAGCTTCTTTGAGGGCGTCTTTCCTGACGCTATAGACGCTTCTGAGTGACCCTGATACTTTCATCGCCTGAAGACAGGTATAGCCAAAGATAGCCGCAAAAATATGATTCCGGACCTGTCGCTCCCCTCTCACCTGAAAACGCTCGATGTTGCAGAGTTGCTTTAATGCCCGGTGATACTCTTCGATCGCCCAATGATGTTGGTGCAGCTGATCAAAATCAGATCGTGGAGATAGATCTGCTCCGACATGAGGAGTGTAAACAACGTAATGGCGCAGCTCGTTTTTGAGTCGCGTCCGGTAGAGTCGTACATGACCAAAGTTACGTAGCCATACAGTTTTTCCTTCTTCGGGAATCTCCAGGCTCTGCACCTGTTGGTAGTTACCCTTTTGCACAGAGACAGTACGGTTGCTTTTAACAGCGAACATAAAACCCAAACCATTGTTTTTCACAGCTTTGAGGTTTCCAATACTGCTATACCAAGAGTCACCGGTAACACATGCAGGTTCGAGTCCCCATGCCAGTACTTCTTTCAGCATATCGACAAAGTAGTCATTTTTAGTTTTGCCATCGGCTGGATTGTAAATACGGAAATTAACGGGCAAGTTGTAGCCTTTGATGTCCGTGTAATAAAGCGTGATGAGATTAATACCCTTGACGGTTTTGTGGTGCTTTCCTGAGTAGTAATGACCGACTAAAGCCGTGTAATGGGTATAAGGTTTATCCAGCACCGTATCATCAACCGATAGCGTCCCACCTTCAAGAATAAGCCTGGCTGACGCTTCTAGAAAAAGATCTTCAGGAGCAAAGTTTTCACGTTGGAGAAAGCGGTTAACACTGTCATGCGATATATCACTCAATTCGCTAAGACGGGTACAGGTGGCTGATTTTGGTTCACAGAGTAGAAACCCCGTATACTTCGGGAGGTCGCACTTGGCTGTTGTTGGTTTTGTTATTTTTCTACGCACGACGACATCCACTGTTTTTTTGCTGATCTAGCAATTTTTTTGGATGTCTGTCAATGCGTAAGTTCTAATAAGGTGATTAGCTTATCAGCACAGTAATTTGAACAGAGCCGATATTCATAATGTGATAACCATAGAAAACTGTTCTCTCTCTTTGACTCTTCCCTCATATTGTACTGGTTCTAATAGAACCGGACACTTTGATAAGAGATAATTTCTATCACTTGTGAAGGTGTCACAATGAGTCAAAAGCGCACCTATAAGCACTATCCAAAAGAGTTCAAAGAAGAGGCTGTTGCTCTTGTAATGGAGCAAGGCTATTTGGTGCCTGATGCAGCTAAATCACTAGGTATTTCCACCAGTTTGCTCTACAAATGGAAGGATCATATTCTGGCCCTAAAGGAGGGCAAAGTGTTGTCTGATGACGAGCGTGAAGAGCTTAAAAATCTGCGTAAAGAGGTAAAAAAACTCCGCATGGAGAGGGAAGTGCTAAAAAAGGCCAGCGCCTTCTTTGCGAAAGAAATGAAGTGAAATTCGACTTCATTCAGAAGGCGTCAAACGATTACCCTGTTAACTTGCTATGTCGAGTGATGCAGGTGAGTACTTCAGCTTATTATGACTGGTCAAAGCAGCCAGGCCATGTCATCACGGCTGAAACACTGCACTTGTATCGACGAATCAAGCAGCTCTTCAAGCAAAGCAGGAATAGCTTGGGGAGCCGGGAAATGGTTAAGGCTCTGCGCAAAGAAGGCTTTCAGATAGGCCGTTACAGAGTTAGGACGTTAATGAGCCAGCTAGGCCTCAAAGTCAGGCAGCGCTTAGCCTATAAGGTTACCACTAAACGGTGTACTGGTCTAATAGAACCGGACACTTTGATAAGAGATAATTTCTATCACTTGTTAAGGTGTCACAATGAGTCAAAAGCGAACCTATAAGCACTATCCAAAAGTGTTGTCTGATGACGAGCGTGAAGAGCTTAAAAATCTGCGTAAAGAGGTAAAAAAACTCCGCATGGAGAGGGAAGTGCTAAAAAAGGCCAGCGCCTTCTTTGCGAAAGAAATGAAGTAAAGTTCGACTTCATTCAGGCAGAGTCAAACGATTATCCTGTTAACTTGCTATGTCGAGTGATGCAGGTGAGTACTTCAGCTTATTATGATTGGTCAAAGCAGCCAGGCAATGTCATCACGGCTGAAACACTGCACTTGTATCGACGAATCAAGCAGCTCTTCAAGCAAAGCAGGAATAGCTTGGGGAGCCGGGAAATGGTTAAGGCTCTGCGCAAAGAAGGCTTTCAGATAGGCCGTTACAGAGTTAGGACGTTAATGAGCCAGCTAGGTCTCAAAGTCAGGCAGCGCTTAGTCTATAAGGTTACCACTAAACGGAAACACAGTGATGCTGTTGCTGACAATCTACTCAATCAGAATTTTAACCCTGTAGGGCCAAATCAGGTATGGGCTGGTGATGTGACCTATTTAAAAACGGCTGAAGGCTGGATGTACCTTGCAATTGTGATGGATTTATTCTCTCGTCGGATCGTTGGCTGGCACATTGATAAAAGGATGACAACGGCTCTGGTTAGTACTGCCATGATGAAAGCTTACAATACTCGTCAGCCGCCTAAAGGCTTAGTTTGTCATAGTGATAGAGGATCGCAGTATACCAGTAAGCGATACCGTAAACTGCTTTCTGGATATGGTATGCGTGCAAGCATGGGAGACGTTGGAGCGTGCTGGGACAATGCTGTCGTTGAGCGGTTTTTTGGAAGCTTAAAGCATGACTGGATTTTTAAGGTAGCTCAACCCACGCGGGAACATATGAAAAAAGATGTTGCGGCATACATGAAGTACTACAACCTTGATAGATTGCATACGGCAAATGATGATCGTTCTTCAATTGAGTATGAAATTTATTATTGTGAAAGTCAGGTAGGATGAAGTGTCGACAGAAGTCTCACAAAAATGTGTCCGGTTTTAGTTGACCAGTACATGCTACTGGTAGCACTGCATATGTATTTTCTTTGTTTTGTAAAACCCATACATCTTTAATATGCTCTGTTCTTGCTCTACTTGGACGAACGGAAACATATTTTACGGTTGCTTCTGCTATTTCAGCATAGATTGCAGATTTATCACCAGCTAATACAAGAGTTGAAAACACCAAAATGGCTGAAAAAAATAAATATTGAATAGGCATAAATTATTCCAGTTTCTACTAAAATTTGTATTTTTACTTCAATTAAAAGTAGACCAAAATATGCTCTTTTACGTTCCTGCCACACGCATAACAACGCGCACCACTGTAAGCGGTTGGTAAAACACATATACTTCACCAACCGCTTAGAGTGCCGAGATAAATCGGCAAGATGTCACGGGTGAAAGTCCCTGTGGGGAAAGACTGGCGGGTCGCCCCAGCTCCGAGTCATGCGTCCGTTACCGTAAGGTGACAGATGAAGCGTTGACAGGGGTGTCTGTAGGCCAAGTATTGAGCTGCGAAATCAGGTTTTTTGAGGTGCTAATGTTGTTAAGCGAAGCAGAAAGCAATACCACTGGAAGCGTTATACCGCAAGTATCCAGAGGGCCTCGCGCAGTCGTAGACCTTGTGCATGCAGATAAGCATCTTGTGCGGAACTCGGGAGATCCTGCCATTCTCTCCTGTATTAGCCATAGGAGTCGCAATGGGGAAGGCTAATCACCACACGCCTATTGCTGTTGGTAGGAAGTCGGACAGGCGAATAGGACCTAAGAAGCAGCCGAACAAAACAGAGTATTCTGTCGCGGAGGTTGTGGAGGAAAGTGGCCTGACCAAGAGGAATGCTCAACAAGGAGTCGGCGACCGGACTCAGAGCCGGAATAACGCTTCGTTCAACTTGTTGGGTATACGTCAAGCAGCAGCAAAGGACAGCTGTTTACAATTCACCGCCTTGTTCCACCACCTCACCCTGGATTTACTGAAAGGAAGTTTCTTTCAGTTGAAACGGAATTCAGCGGCGGGGGTGGATGGTGTAACTTGGCGATCCTATCAGCGGGAGCTGGATATCCGGCTGAAATCCTTGCACGAACGAGTGCACAGAGGAAGTTATCGACCACGTCCTGCTCGAAGGGTTTTCATCCTCAAAGCAGACGGGAGCGAGCGTCCCCTAAGTGTTCTATGTTTAGAGGATAAAATTGTCCAACAGGCCGTAGTCAAGGTGTTGGAAGGGATTTATGAGGAAGATTTCCTTGGCTTTTCTTATGGGTTTCGCCCTATGAGAAGCCAGCACGACGCATTAGATGCGTTGACGGTGGGAATCAAGAGAACCTCGGTGAATTGGGTGCTGGATCTGGATATTCGGAAATTTTTCGACCAGGTCGACCATGATTGGCTAATCAGGTTTTTAGAGCACCGGGTGAAAGACAAGCGCATTATTCGCTTGATAAAACAGTGGATAAAGGTAGGGCATTATGAAGACGACGGTCGACATTCCCGAAGCGTAGTTGGGGTACCACAAGGATCAGTGATATCACCCTTAATATCCAATATTTATCTGCACTATGTGTTCGATCTTTGGGTTAATCAATGGCGTAAAAAGTATGCGCAGGGCAAGGTTATTGTTGTGCGCTACGCCGACGATAGTGTGTTGGGCTTCCAGTGTGAAGGGGATGCACAGACCTTTCTTTATGAACTCGGCAATAGGCTAAAACGGTTCGGGCTTTCTCTGCATGAGAATAAAACCCGTCTTATTCGTTTTGGACGATTTGCCAAGAGTGAGCTAAAGAAATCAGGAGGAGGAAAGCCAGAGACCTTTGAGTTTCTTGGTTTCACACACTTCTGTAGTGTAACCCGAGTCAGTGGACGCTTCACGGTCGTCAGAGAAACCAGTAAGAAGAGAGTGAGGGCAACGCTGCAAGACATTAAATCCTATCTTCTAAAACACAGGCACGATGCTGTGCCGGAACAGTTGGAGTGGTTGAAACGTGTCATTCAAGGGCATATGAACTACTTCTCGGTACCGGGTAATAGTCGAAGGGTAAATGCTTTCAGGACTGAAGTGCAGAAGATTTGGTACAAAGCGCTAAGGAGACGCAGCCAAAGAAGTAGACTGAACTGGAAGAAGTTTGGAGCTTTTGTCAATACTGTGTTGCCTGACGTAAAAGTGCTTCACCCATGGCCAGAGCAGCGGTTTGACGTCAAATACTCGAGGTAGGAGCCGTATGCATTAGTAGTGCACGTACGGATCTGCGCAGGGGGTGCCGGGCGACCGGCATTCCTACTGTGACCAAAACATTGAAGGCCACTACAGTAAAAAACGGTGACAAAGTACTCTGGGCTCTGTCAGCCTAGAAAAGTACGAGTCACAAAAAACTGCAAAAGTGTCCATTTGTAGTTCACCACATCACCTCAGATCAAACCTTCAATAGAGGTAGTTATGCCATTAACAAGACCAGATGGAATATTGCCACAAGATAATTATTCATTGTTGGAATGACCCTCACTCACGTTCAGGACTTGAATATGCCTTTCCCACTCCTATTTGGATGGGAGACGATATGGAGGCATGGACGGCATGGTTCAAGCGTAATGATGGTAGTAGCATAGAAACTGTACTGAAAAATATGTATAGAATAGCTGTCGCGGAGGGACGTCTGTTAATTCATGGAGAGCAGGAGAATGGTCCGTCGTTCTTTCACGTGGTAATCGCCGCAGAAAACAAAAATACACAAGAGGAGGTTATGCGCCGGATTATTGATTACATAAATAGAACTTACGCATTGACAGGTCCGGCAAAAAATGGCCTCAACCATTCCTTCCCCTCGGAGAAGCTTTTTATGAAATCCCAGGTAGCTTCTTTGAGGGCGTCTTTCCTGACGCTATAGACGCTTCTGAGTGACCCTGATACTTTCATCGCCTGAAGACAGGTATAGCCAAAGATAGCCGCAAAAATATGATTCCGGACCTGTCGCTCCCCTCTCACCTGAAAACGCTCGATGTTGCAGAGTTGCTTTAATGCCCGGTGATACTCTTCGATCGCCCAATGATGTTGGTGCAGCTGATCAAAATCAGATCGTGGAGATAGATCTGCTCCGACATGAGGAGTGTAAACAACGTAATGGCGCAGCTCGTTTTTGAGTGGCGTCCGGTAGAGTCGTACATGACCAAAGTTACGTAGCCATACAGTGTTTCCTTCTTCGGGAATCTCCAGGCTCTGCACCTGTTGGTAGTTACCCGTTTGCACAGAGACAGTACGGTTGCTTTTAACAGCGAACATAAAACCCAAACCATTGTTTTTCACAGCTTTGAGGTTTCCAATACTGCTATACCAAGAGTCACCGGTAACACATGCAGGTTCGAGTCCCCATGCCAGTACTTCTTTCAGCATATCGACAAAGTAGTCATTTTTAGTTTTGCCATCGGCTGGATTGTAAATACGGAAATTAACGGGCAAGTTGTAGCCTTTGATGTCCGTGTAATAAAGCGTGATGAGATTAATACCCTTGACGGTTTTGTGGTGCTTTCCTGAGTAGTAATGACCGACTAAAGCCGTGTAATGGGTATAAGGTTTATCCAGCACCGTATCATCAACCGATAGCGTCCCACCTTCAAGCATAAGCCTTGCTGACGCTTCTAGAAAAAGATCTTCAGGAGCAAAGTTTTCACGTTGGAGAAAGCGGTTAACACTGTCATGCGATATATCACTCAATTCGCTAAGACGGGTGCAGGTGGCTGATTTGGGTTCACAGAGTAGAAACCCCGTATACTTCGGGAGGTCGCACTTGGCTGTTGTTGGTTTTGTTATTTTTCTACGCACGACGACATTCACTGTTTTTTTGCTGATCTAGCAATTTTTTTGGATGTCTGTCAATGCGTAAGTTCTAATAAAGAAAAGGCGTGTTCGTGTCCAAAGCAAGAATTTTGAGTATACTGAATTTCGCTTCACTGACGAAGACAGGAAGCGCAGACTCATTTGCAGTAATTTTGCGCCAGGACTTCATCGATTAGGTATTTTTACCCGTCTTGAGCAAAGTATATGGGGGCTATGTTCCCTTTAGGCTCTGTTCAAAAGTAAGCGGTTGGCTAACTATATGATGCATTTCACCAACCGCTTAGAGTGCCGAGATAAATCGGCAAGATGTCACGGGTGAAAGTCCCTGTGGGGAAAGACTGGCGGGTCGCCCCAGCTCCGAGTCATGCGTCCGTTACCGTAAGGTGACAGATGAAGCATTGACAGGGGTGTCTGTAGGCCAAGTATTGAGCTGCGAAATCAGGTTTTTTGAGGTGCTAATGTTGTTAAGCGAAGCAGAAAGCAATACCACTGGAAGCGTTATACCGCAAGTATCCAGAGGGCCTCGCGCAGTCGTAGACCTTGTGCATGCAGATAAGCATCTTGTGCGGAACTCGGGAGATCCTGCCATTCTCTCCTGTATTAGCCATAGGAGTCGCAATGGGGAAGGCTAATCACCACACGCCTATTGCTGTTGGCAGGAAGTCTGACAGGCGAATAGTACCTAAGAAGCAGCCGAACAAAACAGAGTATTCTGTCGCGGAGGTTGTGGAGGAAAGTGGCCTGACCAAGAGGAATGCTCAACAAGGAGTCGGCGACCGGACTCAGAGCCGGAATAACGCTTCGTTCAACTTGTTGGGTATACGTCAAGCAGCAGCAAAGGACAGCTGTTTACAATTCACCGCCTTGTTCCACCACCTCACCCTGGATTTACTGAAAGGAAGTTTCTTTCAGTTGAAACGGAATTCAGCGGCGGGGGTGGATGGTGTAACTTGGCGATCCTATCAGCGGGAGCTGGATATCCGGCTGAAATCCTTGCACGAACGAGTGCACAGAGGAAGTTATCGACCACGTCCTGCTCGAAGGGTTTTCATCCTCAAAGCAGACGGGAGCGAGCGTCCCCTAAGTGTTCTATGTTTAGAGGATAAAATTGTCCAACAGGCCGTAGTCAAGGTGTTGGAAGGGATTTATGAGGAAGATTTCCTTGGCTTTTCTTATGGGTTTCGCCCTATGAGAAGCCAGCACGACGCATTAGATGCGTTGACGGTGGGAATCAAGAGAACCTCGGTGAATTGGGTGCTGGATCTGGATATTCGGAAATTTTTCGACCAGGTCGACCATGATTGGCTAATCAGGTTTTTAGAGCACCGGGTGAAAGACAAGCGCATTATTCGCTTGATAAAACAGTGGATAAAGGTAGGGCATTATGAAGACGACGGTCGACATTCCCGAAGCGTAGTTGGGGTACCACAAGGATCAGTGATATCACCCTTACTATCCAATATTTATCTGCACTATGTGTTCGATCTTTGGGTTAATCAATGGCGTAAAAAGTATGCGCAGGGCAAGGTTATTGTTGTGCGCTACGCCGACGATAGTGTGTTGGGCTTCCAGTGTGAAGGGGATGCACAGACCTTTCTTTATGAACTCGGCAATAGGCTCAAACGGTTCGGGCTTTCTCTGCATGAGAATAAAACCCGTCTGATTCGTTTTGGACGATTTGCCAAGAGTGAGCTAAAGAAATCAGGAGGAGGAAAGCCAGAGACCTTTGAGTTTCTTGGTTTCACACACTTCTGTAGTGTAACCCGAGTCAGTGGACGCTTCACGGTCGTCAGAGAAACCAGTAAGAAGAGAGTGAGGGCAACGCTGCAAGACATTAAATCCTATCTTCTAAAACACAGGCACGATGCTGTGCCGGAACAGTTGGAGTGGTTGAAACGTGTCATTCAAGGGCATATGAACTACTTCTCGGTACCGGGTAATAGTCGAAGGGTAAATGCTTTCAGGACTGAAGTGCAGAAGATTTGGTACAAAGCGCTAAGGAGACGCAGCCAAAGAAGTAGACTGAACTGGAAGAAGTTTGGAGCTTTTGTAAATACTGTGTTGCCTGACGTAAAAGTGCTTCACCCATGGCCAGAGCAGCGGTTTGACGTCAAATACTCGAGGTAGGAGCCGTATGCATTAGTAGTGCACGTACGGATCTGCGCAGGGGGTGCCGGGCGACCGGCATTCCTACTGTGACCTTAACAACCTGCTCTTCTTCGCTGCGTGGCCCATGTTGGCTGCTTGTCTTGCGCTCTACTTACTACGTGAATACGATACGTATACATTGAATGTTAAAAAGTAAGCGATATATCGTATTTCTTTCGCCATTCATTACCGGATGGCGAAGCGTCTATCTTGAAGCGCTGTCCTAAAGGTAACGAACTACTCAAAGAATGAATATCCTCCTGTGACCTTTAAACTAACCCTTCAATAGCCTGAGATTGTCTCTGAGCAATAGTACATAGCAGTCCTTGACCTTGATGACGACTATCGTGTACCACACCTATACCGTATGATGACGCTTCCGACGGTTTTTCGTTTCGGTCTTTTTGCGGTCTACTTTATGAGGAGGATACGTTCAACGTTGTATTTCTGTAGTAGCTTTTTCAACACGTGTGACTTCAGGTGGCGGCGCGCTGTGAATGGATAAGGCGATAGTAGGACCGTGGCTATCCGTACTGCTCAGAGAGTACCTTCGAAGACGGCTCTTGCTGGATGTCTTGGTTGACTATTATTGTCAGTCATAGGGTCTCTTCTCGATAAAAGTGACTCAGTGCGTTCCCATTAGCCATCTGTAAGGTCTTTCATGACAAGTACTCACGAACTTCATACAAAAGATCATGAATAGCTTCTTAGCTTATAAGCTGCTTAGCTTATAAGCCTAAAATAAAGCTATCAGTACTGATCTTCCTAACATTTTGCCCATAATACATCCAGCGAAGATTCAGAAACGTATTGTTGATGGATAATAAGGGGAAGTAGCATTATTGCAACTATGTTGCCGGTTGGGATTAGATAGACTTCGTGTTACATTCCAAGTCCGGCTAACTGATATAGAACGACATAACAATGGCGCTGTTGGTACAGAAGTTTGGTGGTACATCCGTAGGGGATCTTGAAAGAATTCAGCGCGTCGCTGAGAAAGTAAAGAGTTTCCGAGATCAGGGGCATGATATGGTAGTGGTGCTCTCTGCCATGAGTGGCGAGACCAATCGCCTGCTGGCTATGGCAAAGACCCTGCAGAAAGAACCGACCCCCCGTGAAATGGATGTGATTCTCTCTACCGGTGAACAGGTCACTATTGGCCTGCTTAGCATGGCGCTCAATGAAATGGGGTGCCCGGCCGTCTCTTTTACCGGATCGCAAATTGCGATTACCACTGACAGCGCTCATACCAAGGCTCGCATCGAGCATATTGACAGTGATCCCATGCGCGAGCAATTGAAGGCCGGTAAGGTGGTTGTAGTTGCGGGCTTTCAGGGCCGTGATGCCCAAGGGAATATTACCACACTGGGTCGCGGTGGTTCGGATACGACCGCTGTGGCACTGGCGGCTGCCCTAGAGGCGGATGAATGTCAGATCTATACCGATGTAGATGGCGTATACACCACAGACCCCCGGGTTGTTGAAGATGCTCGCCGTCTTAGCAGTGTTACCTTTGAAGAAATGCTGGAAATGGCCAGTCTGGGGTCAAAGGTGCTGCAGATTCGGGCGGTGGAGTTTGCCGGTAAATACAATGTCAATTTGCGTGTTTTGCATGCGTTTCAGGATGGACCTGGAACCCTGATTACTCTGGAAGAGGAAAGTGCTATGGAATCACCGGTCGTCTCCGGCATTGCGTTTAACCGTGACGAAGCAAAGCTGACCATTAAGGGGGTGCCCCATATTCCGGGTGTGGCCTCCAAAATACTGGGGCCGGTTAGTAAAGCTAACATTGAAGTTGACATGATTGTACAAAACGTCGGTGAAGATGGCAGCACCGACTTTACTTTTACAGTGCATCGCAATGACTATGAACGCACCCAGGCGGTTTTGGACAGAGTTGCCCGAGAACTGGGTGCCAGAGAGCACGATGGGAATAACAAAATTGCTAAGGTCTCTATTGTCGGGGTGGGCATGCGTTCTCATGCAGGTGTAGCGACGCGCATGTTTGAGTGCCTGGCGGATGAGGGTATCAATATAGAGATTATTTCTACCTCTGAAATCAAGGTATCGGTCGTGATTGATGAAAAGTACCTTGAGCTGGCAGTAAGAGCGTTACATGCAACTTTTGAGCTGGAAAAGGAACCAGTCGAGACAAAAGATGTCTAAATCGTCAAGCATTACCAGTTTAGGGTGATGACCACCTGTTGAGCGGCCTGTTTTTAGGGTGTCTGTAGATAGCTTTTACCTGTGTTTTAATCAGTAAAACGTGTCAGGTAAAGTCGTTTGGGTGTTATCAAGTAGAAATACGCATGGTAATGAGGAGTATGCTCGCTAGAATTTTTTATACGGAAAGATTTTTGGGCATGAACGGGTTAGGTAGCATATACTGCATTGCCTGAGCTGAATATGAATAGAAGGTAGTCTTGAGGCAGTGACCAAAACTGTTCTCTGCGAAAATACTTTTGTACGATAGATCGCAAAAAAGATTGTTAGTACAAATAAAAGCAGGGTTGCACTCAGGATTGACGGTTATTGACTTACAGAGATGTGAATAAGGAGATTGTAATGCTGATTCTGACTCGTCGTGTTGGAGAAACGTTGATGGTGGGTGACGAAGTCACCGTGACTGTCCTGGGTGTCAAAGGTAGTCAGGTGCGTATTGGTGTCAATGCACCAAAAGAGGTGTCTGTTCACCGGGAAGAGATCTATCAGCGTATTCAAAAAGAAAAAGATCAGGGTGAAATGCACACTGCCGTTGAACCCTACTGATATAAATAGAAGTACTGACCTTTGACAGCTGATCAGGGTGATTTGCGTGCTTTAGAAGGGATGATATAAGCAAGTGCCTGGTGAGAAAGCCGGGTATACTTGTAAAAGCGTCGTTTGTCGTAAAAAAGCCAGTTTTGTTAGAAAAAAGCTTGAAAAAAAACGCAGTGAAGGTAATATAACCAGCGTTCCCGGTGAGGTGGCCGAGAGGCTGAAGGCGCTCCCCTGCTAAGGGAGTATACGGTTTGTAGCCGTATCGAGGGTTCGAATCCCTCCCTCACCGCCATGCAACATTTATAGTGTATCATACAACGCGCTCGTAGCTCAGCTGGATAGAGTACCTGGCTACGAACCAGGCGGTCGGAGGTTCGAATCCTCCCGAGCGCGCCATATAAAACGCTTCACTGAAACAGTGAAGCGTTTTTTTTTTGTGAAAAAAATTGCTTACTGCTGTGTCATGCAGTGAGGTTCATTGTTGAGTAATTGCTCCCACTGTTCTATCCAACCATCATGGTGTGTCGTATTCGGCAATACCTTGTATTGAATACAATGGGTTTTACTCTGAAAGGCTGATCGGTAGTGATGCATGATGGCGGGCTTCACAATAGGATCGTCAGCGCCAACAAAATGGAATTGGGGAATATGCTGGAGGCGGGCTGTGTCGTGTGTGGGGTTAAGCGCGTTGGGCATGGGGGAGACATTGTGCAGGGTGTTGGTAAGCGCTGGGTCAAGATTGCCTGCAACGGTACGCACAGAAACAATATCCTGCCGGCGGGCGGCCAGTAGTAGCGCAATTGTCGCGCCGCCGGAAAAACCAACCAGTTCTACTTTTTGGTACTGATGGTGTGCTTTTAAATAATCAAGGGCTTCATCCATAGCATTTACGATAGATGCATCATAACGGCTGAAGGTCCAAAGGATGGGTTTGCATTGAGTGTTTGTTGAAAACTGGCAGGGTCTGCCTAAATAAGCGGTATCTTTTTTTTTGTCCTTCAGTATAAGTGCGTGAACAAGGCGGTTGTGTGGGGTCGGGTCTGATGACATTCTACTTCTTCGAACCCATGCCCGACCGTCTCCTTCAATGTATACCCTGAGAGTATGGGAGGCTTTTTGATGTGTGGGTAGCCATACAGTGATGGGCAGCCCTGTCCGGGTGGTGATATTGGTTTGTTGATGGTTTTTGTTAAGTTGAAGCGTATGCGGGGAGGGTGGTGCCTGACAACCGCTAACAAAAAGAACAGTGATGCACGCGATAATTCTGGGCATCAAAGGTGTCTTATTTTGGAAGAAAAGTGCAAAGAGAGCTGTCATAGGGGTTGAGCGTTTTTTTTTCATTTTATTCAGAGGGGAATATCTGTTGGTAGGCGTTTTTAAATTATCTAATTCGATGGCGCGTTTAGCAAATAGTTTTCTACCTAAATCCTGCAATCCAAACCCGAACAGGTCAATCGCAGCAACTGATCAAGCCCTCCTGATTCTGATTATGCTACTATCGAGCAAATATTTACCTTTTCAGTGGATTTTAATCACATGAGCCGTCGTGTTTGGTTCATCTTACTGCTATTCCTGATATCAGGGCGCGATAACTCCTTCCGCATTAGCAGAATGTTTTTCTAATCATCCATTGTTCGCTATTTACAAACAGTCACCTACTGCTAGCCAAGCATCCCACTCCGTTTGGTAGAGATGCTCTTTGTTACTGGCAACGGTCAACTGCCTGTTACCTGTCAACAGTTTTCCGGCAACCCGTATCATATAGCAGCGAATGCTTTCCGGCTCCCACTTCATCAACTGACGATTCCCACTCATCAGTGCCATCCAACGTGTTGTATTGTAGGCCAGTATTGCACATTGCATAAGCGCACTGTTTGCCATGAAATGATCGGTTTTGATCTGCCCGAGAGCCATCTGGTTTTTGCACTCTTCGATCCAGGTTTCGCAGGTAGCCCGCTTGCCATACGCTTTATGGATCTCCCATGGACTCAACGACTCAGTAGTCACGTAGCAGAAGTAGTCGTACTCTGGCTTCGGGTCTAACAATTCGCACTGGGTGTTTTCTGGCTTCCCGATCTTTCTTTGCCGGACAGCCACGAAGCAACGAGCCCGGTCCCAGTCACCACAGCAGTGTTGAAACTCGCACCACTCCCACCCTGGCTGATGCACGACAGGTTGCCAGTCTTGCGGGATTAACAGTTTGTGTAGATTCTTCAGTTTGACCTTAACCAGATAACGATGTCCTAAATCCTCCAGATAGGTCAGTAATGGTCCACCAAAGTAGCCACTATCAGCCCTGAAAAAAATCTTCATGTGGGAAGGCAGAGTAACCAGCAACTGTTTCATAAACTCTATGGAGCCATTAGCAGTGTAGGCATCACCACTTCGTAACCAACCCTGCAGCACTTCTTTGGTTTCCGCGCAAAAGGCCAGCTGCGGGTGGTACGACAGCGCCCCTCTTTTTTTCTCGTTAAACCCTTTCTTTGCGCCTTCCTGAAAACCAAAACAGGTTTTTACCGTAGAATCGAGGTCAATGGTGACCTGTTTAAAAGCATAAACGGTAGATGTTCCTGAGCGCAGTGCCTGTTTCCAAACACTCTCCCTCATTTCGTGGACAGCGGTTTCCAGTTCAACGACGCTGGCAAAGTGGAACAGCTTTAAAATGCGTCCAAATTGACTGTCACAAGGAATGCGTTGAAAACGGGTGCATTCTCGGAGAACGCTATCCTGCCAGACCGTGCACACTTTCATCAGACTTTTGGCACCTGCCAGAATGCCGGTGGTTACCATCAGAATGACATCTGACAGTTGGAAAGTGGCATTAGAGCCTCGTTGAATATTAATCCGTTTGTCCAGTAGGTCGGCCAGCCCCATCCGGTTCAGGAAGCGAAACACAGGGATAAGTCCAGCCTGACTGGTAAGCGGCTTTTTAGCTTGAGTGAAATGTACCTTCCGCTGCTTCAAACGTGCTTTTGACTTGTTTTTTTTGCTCATTGAAAAAGTGATGCTTTATGAAACGAAAACATCATTTAATCTCTTTATTCACGGGTGATTGCAACTTTTATTTCGATATTATTTGCAGGATTTAGGTTCTAAATATAATGTGATTCCTAGCACCTAAATCCTGCAATCCAAACCCGAACAGGCCAATCGCAGCAACTGATCAAGCCCTCCTGATTCTGGTTATGCTACTATCGAGCAAATATTTACCTTTTCAGTGGATTTTAATCACATGAGCCGTCGTGTTTGGTTCATCTTACTGCTATTCCTGATATCAGGGCGCGATAACTCCTTCCGCATTAGCAGAATGTTTTTCTAATTATCCATTGTTCGCTATTTACAAACAGTCACCTACTGCTAGCCAAGCATCCCACTCCGTTTGGTAGAGATGCTCTTTGTTACTGGCAACTGCCTGTTACCTGTCAACAGTTTTCCGGCAACCCGTATCATATAGCAGCGAATGCTTTCCGGCTCCCACTTCATCAACTGACGATTCCCACTCATCAGTGCCATCCAACGTGTTGTATTGTAGGCCAGTATTGCACATTGCATAAGCGCACTGTTTGCCATGAAATGATCGGTTTTGATCTGCCCGAGAGCCATCTGGTTTTTGCACTCTTCGATCCAGGTTTCGCAGGTAGCCCGCTTGCCGTACGCTTTATAGATCTCCCATGGACTCAACGACTCAGTAGTCACGTAGCAGAAGTAGTCGTACTCTGGCTTCGGGTCTAACAATTCGCACTGGGTGTTTTCTGGCTTCCCGATCTTTCTTTGCCGGACAGCCACGAAGCAACGAGCCCGGTCCCAGTCACCACAGCAGTGTTGAAACTCGCACCACTCCCACCCTGGCTGATGCACGACAGGTTGCCAGTCTTGCGGGATTAACAGTTTGTGTAGATTCTTCAGTTTGACCTTAACCAGATAACGATGTCCTAAATCCTCCAGATAGGTCAGTAATGGTCCACCCAAGTAGCCACTATCAGCCCTGAAAAAAATCTTCATGTGGGAAGGAAGAGTAACCAGCAACTGTTTCATAAACTCTATGGAGCCATTAGCAGTGTAGGCATCACCACTTCGTAACCAACCCTGCAGCACTTCTTTGGTTTCCGCGCAAAAGGCCAGCTGCGGGTGGTACGACAGGGCCCCTCTTTTTTTCTCGTTAAACCCTTTCTTTGCGCCTGCCTGAAAACCAAAACAGGTTTTTACCGTAGAATCGAGGTCAATGGTGACCTGTTTAAAAGCATAAACGGTAGATGTTCCTGAGCGCAGTGCCTGTTTCCAAACACTCTCCCTCATTTCGTGGACAGCGGTTTCCAGTTCAACGACGCTGGCAAAACTAAACAGCTTTAAAATGCGTCCAAATTGACTGTCACAAGGGATTCGTTGAAATTGGGTACATTCTCGAAGAGTGCTATCCTGCCAGAATGCCGGTGGTTACCATCAGAATGACATCTGACAGTTGGAAAGTGGCATTAGAGCCTCGTTGAATATTAATCCGTTTGTTTAGTAAGCCGGACAGCCACATCCGATTCAGGAAGCGAAACGCAGGGATCAGTCCAGCCTGACTGGTGAGCGGCTTTTTAGCTTGGGTGAAACGTACCTTCCGCTGTTTCAAACGTGCTTTTGACTTGTTTTTTTTGCTCATGGAACAAGTGATGCTTTATTGAAACCAAAGCATCACTTAATCCCTTTATTCATAGGATATTGCAACAGTTATTGCGAGATCCTTTGCAGGATTTAGGTAGCAGGAAAATATAGAGATGCAAGTAACAAAAAAGAATGAAACGCTTTGTTTTTAATTGATAAATGGTATTTATAAAAAAAAATAAAGGCCTGTACTATGTCTCGCAATTGATGAAGTTCTTTTTAATAGTGATCTTTTCGTACTGACAAATAATTCGAGCTAACTTTTCAATGAAATTAAGAGAGCTCAGCAAGTTGAGGTTGAAGTCATGACAGGTGTCCGCTGTAGTTTAGATAATAATAAATTGAAAAAGACAATGATGCACATGGCGATTATGTCCGCCTTGATGGGGGGGGAGGTTTATGCTGTTACACCTCCAGGTTCACCAGTACCAGGAGGTGCTCAATTTTTTGCGGATCCTAACGGTGACTCACGGGCTTCAACACCAGACGGAAGCTATCGTGCTGACTCTGTAGGTAACTCACGGGCTTCAACACCAGACGGAAGCTATCGTGCTGACTCTGTAGGTAACTCACGGGCTTCAACACCAGACGGAAGCTATCGTTCTGACTCTGTAGGTGACTCACGGGCTTCAACACCAGACGGAAGCTATCGTGCTGACTCTGTAGGTAACTCACGGGCTTCAACACCAGACGGAAGCTATCGTGCTGACTCTGTAGGTAACTCACGGGCTTCAACACCAGACGGAAGCTATCGTTCTGACTCTGTAGGTAACTCACGGGCTTCAACACCAGACGGAAGCTATCGTGCTGACTCTGTAGGTAACTCACGGGCTTCAACACCAGACGGAAGCTATCGTGCTGACTCTGTAGGTAACTCACGGGCTTCAACACCAGACGGAAGCTATCGTGCTGACTCTGTAGGTAACTCACGGGCTTCAACACCAGACGGAAGCTATCGTGCTGACTCTGTAGGTAACTCACGGGCTTCAACACCAGACGGAAGCTATCGTGCTGACTCTGTAGGTAACTCACGGGCTTCAACACCAGACGGAAGCTCTCGTTCTGACTCTGTAGGTGACTCACGGGCTTCAACACCAGACGGAAGCTATCGTGCTGACTCTGTAGGTAACTCACGGGCTTCAACACCAGACGGAAGCTATCGTGCTGACTCTGTAGGTAACTCACGGGCTTCAACACCAGACGGAAGCTATCGTTCTGACTCTGTAGGTAACTCACGGGCTTCAACACCAGACGGAAGCTATCGTGCTGACTCTGTAGGTAACTCACGGGCTTCAACACCAGACGGAAGCTATCGTGCTGACTCTGTAGGTAACTCACGGGCTGCAACACCAGACGGAAGCTATCGTGCTGACTCTGTAGGTAACTCACGGGCTTCAACACCAGACGGAAGCTATCGTTCTGACTCTGTAGGTAACTCACGGGCTTCAACACCAGACGGAAGCTATCGTGCTGACTCTGTAGGTAACTCACGGGCTTCAACACCAGACGGAAGCTATCGTGCTGACTCTGTAGGTAACTCACGGGCTTCAACACCAGACGGAAGCTATCGTTCTGACTCTGTAGGTGACTCACGGGCTTCAACACCAGACGGAAGCTATCGTGCTGACTCTGTAGGTAACTCACGGGCTTCAACACCAGACGGAAGCTATCGTGCTGACTCTGCAGGTGATTCACGTAGAAGTGCTTTCCGACCTGTGATTGGAGGGATGGGAGGTGGCGATGACGTTGGTGGGGGATCGCGTCATCAGTCAGCATCGTTCGTTATACCCCGTCACGGGTCTTTAAGTCCCGGTACTTTGGGTTCTTTACAAGAAAATGTGAGGTTGTTATCTCAGCATCGAGGACCATTGCCAGAAGAGCCAGAAGAGCCAGAAGAGCCAGAAGGAGGGAGTCATGAGGGTGAACATACTGGTGATAGAGAGCTGAATCGGCGTGTGGCTGCGCAGCAGGAAGCGGCAAAGGTTCTGGCAGGCGGGCAAGTTGCACAGGCGATTAAGGCGCATGAAAAGGTGTTGATGCTTACAAGTCGTATCATTGCTGAAAAATTGGACGGGGGAGCCGGTGGCACTTATTCGGGTGCCAGTATGGGTGATGGCTTTGACAATGCCGGTGTTTGGGGTCGTTATATCTACCACAGTGGTACGCAGGACAAAGACGGTAATGACCCTAAATACGACAGCAGTATTAATGGTGTGGTGCTCGGGGTAGACGGTGAACTCAATGAACAGATAAAAGTCGGTGCCGCCTTTACCTATGCCAATATAGATATAAAAGCAAAAGATATCGGTGATGCTTCGCAAAGCATTAAGGGCGACCATTATATGGGTACACTCTATACCGGTTGGAATGAGGGCCCTTGGTTTGCCAATGGTCAGTTGAGCTATGGCATGGCAAAAAATACGTATAAGATGACGGTTCAGAATGCCGAAGGAAAGAATGATGCGGATGGTTCGGTCTGGGGTGTCTCTGCTGGCGGTGGTTATAATTGGCGGTTGAATGATGAGTGGGTATTCCAGCCACGGGCTGAATTTAATTTCGCGAGTGTGACGTTGGATAAGTATACCCTGAAAAATGCCGCCGATGATGAAGTAGAGTTGAAAGCCAAAGAATTCCAAAAAGCTGAGATTGGCACCGGTTTTCGGTTAATAGGGAGTATGACGACGGAGCAAGGCTACATCATTAACCCTGTGTTCCGTGTCATGGGTTTTTACGATATGGCAGAAAGTCACTATGAGTTTGATATGAGTGCGCCATACCTTACGTTTGATGGCAAGGTCGACGGTCAAAAGCGTGATCGCGGACGGGGGGTTCTTGGTATGAGTGTGAACTGTGAGTTAAACGATAATTTATCGCTGGGGTTAGGGTATGATTTTGACTACAGCAAGCATTATACCGGTCACTCTTTACAGGCACAGGTAGTGTATACGTTCTAACTACTGTCGTGTTCTTGTGTCAACAGAGTCTGGTATTGATTAAAAGCGTGTGACTGTTACGCAAAGAAGCTCCGCATACAGCGGGGTTTCTTTTTGGCCTAACCTATTATCGTCGTGCAATAGTAAGCGTTGTGGAAAACCGCATTTGACTCAGCGAGATGAAATCTCTATAGTTCGCATCCGTTGATTGGGCGCTCGTAGCTCAGCTGGATAGAGTACCTGGCTACGAACCAGGCGGTCGGAGGTTCGAATCCCTCCCTCACCGCCATGCTTTTAGTTTACAACGCGCTCGTAGCTCAGCTGGATAGAGTACCTGGCTACGAACCAGGCGGTCGGAGGTTCGAATCCTCCCGAGCGCGCCATTTTAACCCATGCCTGAATAAGGTGTGGGTTTTTTTATGGGTGTTTACTTTTAGGTTCTGTAAAAGGGGTATGAAAAGCAACCACTCGTTATTTCACCGTTCTGGTGCCCCACTTGCCATGCTCATTACGGTAATTAGAAAAGACCATTGGTAGAATGCAATGTCATTGTCATTAATGGGCATGATTTAAGCTTTCAATAAACAGTTGGCATTTGATTGTGTAAAATAGCTTTCTTTTTTAATCTAGAACTTACGCATTGACAGACATCCAAAAAAATTGCTAGATCAGCAAAAAAACAGTGGATGTCGTCGTGCGTAGAAAAATAACAAAACCAACAACAGCCAAGTGCGACCTCCCGAAGTATACGGGGTTTCTACTCTGTGAACCAAAATCAGCCACCTGTACCCGTCTTAGCGAATTGAGTGATATATCGCATGACAGTGTTAACCGCTTTCTCCAACGTGAAAACTTTGCTCCTGAAAATCTTTTTCTAGAAGCGTCAGCAAGGCTTATTCTTGAAGGTGGGACGCTATCGGTTGATGATACGGTGCTGGATAAACCTTATACCCATTACACGGCTTTAGTCGGTCATTCCTACTCAGGAAAGCACCACAAAACCGTCAAGGGTATTAATCTCATCACGCTTTATTACACGGACATCAAAGGCTACAACTTGCCCGTTAATTTCCGTATTTACAATCCAGCCGATGGCAAAACTAAAAATGACTACTTTGTCGATATGCTGAAAGAAGTACTGGCATGAGGACTCGAACCTGCATGTGTTACCGGTGACTCTTGGTATAGCAGTATTGGAAACCTCAAAGCTGTGAAAAACAATGGTTTGGGTTTTATGTGCGCTGTTAAAAGCAACCGTACTGTCTCTGTGCAAAAGGGTAACTACCAACAGGTGCAGAGCCTGGAGATTCCCGAAGAAGGAAAAACTGTATGGCTACGTAACTTTGGTCATGTACGACTCTACCGGACGCGACTCAAAAACGAGCTGCGCCATTACGTTGTTTACACTCCTCATGTCGGAGCAGATCTATCTCCACGATCTGATTTTGATCAGCTGCACCAACATCATTGGGCGATCGAAGAGTATCACCGGGCATTAAAGCAACTCTGCAACATCGAGCGTTTTCAGGTGAGAGGGGAGCGACAGGTCCGGAATCATATTTTTGCGGCTATCTTTGGCTATACCTGTCTTCAGGCGATGAAAGTATCAGGGTCACTCAGAAGCGTCTATAGCGTCAGGAAAGACGCCCTCAAAGAAGCTACCTGGGATTTCATAAAAAGTTTCTCCGAGGGGAAGGAATGGTTGAGGCCATTTTTTGCCGGACCTGTCAATGCGTAAGTTCTACGGTTTACACTTCATACGTCCAAATCCAAACAACAACTCCGCCTACCGATACAGAACAATCAGTGGAGATTACTTGCACTGAACAGCCAGGGCTTACGCATCATATTTGAACTATGGTTTATCTTCTGTAGCTCCTGTGTCAGAAGAGACTTTCATATACCCCAAATAATTGATCAATTTTTTTTCGATGTAAACCCTCCGTAATATACAGCCACTGTCATTCAAAAAAGGTTAAGAGTGCATAATAATCACGAATACAGATCAATATCTAGGTACATCCACTAGAAATTAAGATTTTACAGTAACCATTGATGCGTAAGCCCTGACTGAACAGCAGAACGATGTGAACAGATTATATCCAAATTCCCTTAAACTTTTTCAATGGTTCGATTGTTCTGACGTTGGCAAACCTGTAACTCACTCAACATACAGAGCCGGCGTCGAAAAAGGTAACTTCTGCTGTGGCTACCAGCCAGCAAAATGGGCCTCATCACTACCAGCTGAACTACCCGCTGACACTCAAAAAGCTAAAGCAGAATAACATAGAGAGTTGATGCCACTCACAGTCCTCTAGTATTTACATGCTAGGGGACAGCTTAGGACAATACTTCAACATTACGTTAGAATACCTGACCACACATAGACAGACACTGTAACCAGCAATGGCTCAAAATATTCGCATCATCCTGATCAACACCTGCCACCCCGGCAATATCGGTGCGGCCGCCCGCGCCATGAAAACCATGGGGTTGACTGAGCTCTATCTCGTTAACCCCAAGGATTTCCCTGCTCTGGATGCCACCAGCATGGCCGCGGGTGCACATGATGTGCTGGACAATGCCACTGTCGTGGACACATTCGATCAGGCGATTGCGGATTGTTCTCTGGTCATAGGTACCAGTGCCCGCAGTCGTAATATGTCGATTCCTCTACTTGAACCGACGGACTGTGCAGATAAGCTGGTATCAGAAGCGAAGAGCGGTATCGTTGCTCTGGTGTTCGGGCAGGAAACCATGGGAATGACTAATGATGAGTTGTTAAAATGCCATTACCATGTAGCCATTCCTGCTAACCCTGAGTATCCGGTATTGAATGTCTCAGCCGCGGCCCAAATTTTGTGTTATGAAATTTACGCGGCCAGCCAGCGCAGTCAATCTACACCGGCCAGTGAGACAAAAGACGTCGACTACCCCAGCGTACAAGCCATGGATCATTTCTATACCCACCTGGAAACCACCCTCGATAAAGTGGGTTTTCTGGTACCTCAGCACCCGGGGCTGGCCATGACCCGCCTGAAGCGGCTCTTTAACCGTGCCCGCCCGGAAGAAAAAGAACTCAATATGCTGCGGGGCATTCTCAGTGCCATTGACCGACAATCCCATTAATGCTTGTGCACTGCCCACGCTGCAATTCCCCCTGGTGAATCGCTTCTACCAAGCCAATGGCGATAAAAGCAAAGCGCGGGGCGGGGAGCGAGTATTGGTACTCAAGCAGGGTTCACAGCTGCTAGCTGCTCTGAGAACCTGTCCACAAGCCCAAGGGCACTGGTTGCGCAGTGTCTGTGTCGCAAAACACGCGCGAGGTGCCGGACTGGGTACACAGCTGCTGAAACACACCCGCCTGTACTTGAACACTCCCTGCTGGTGTTTTCCCTTCGCTCATTTAAAGTACTTTTATCAACAGGCAGGGTATAAGGAAGTTTCAACGGAAACAGCCCATGCGACTATCGCGCAACGTTATCAACGTTACACCCTCAAACACCCAGACTGGTTACTGATGGCGCATGATTAATGGGTAGCTCGCCTCTTCTCTGCCTTGTTGATTCCCATTTCTCTGCTATTTTCCCCTGACACCCCTTTAATCATGGCGCTTTTTTTTGCTTGGACAGGAGCATGCAGTAATGCGAGCCTTTATTCATTATATACAGCAGGTTGCCTGTTTTTATTCCCTGCTTCTGTTCGCAACATGCGCTCTTTCAGACGCAACCAAAAATGCTGTGATTGATTTTGAAGTCAATAAACAGCATTGGAACATTGCTATTAATGATGATCTGACGCTAACAAAAACCGCGGTCTGGGAATACACCGCGCTGACCCCTGTGGGTGTCGAACAATTGAGTAAATTCAATTTCAGCTATCATGCAGAAAATGAAGTCTTTGACGTACTTGAAGCCTATGTCACCCAGCCGAACGGGCAACGTATCCCTGTTGAAGCCAGCAATATCTTTGACCAGGACCTTGGCGGGCACGACAAAGAGAAGCGCGAACGCGAAAAGGTCGTCATTTTTTCCCGCCTGATACCGGGCAGCCGTATTACGATGAACTGGCGCAGTACCGTGCATAAGCCCGGCCCTTCCGGGGTCAATTTCACACTATCACCGTCACTGGGTGTCAAAGAAAAAGCCATCACCGCCACCATTGCCCTGCCACCGAAAACGCCCCTTCATTGGGGGCAGCGTGGTGGCTTTCATATAACCGAAACCATGAGTCACTACCACAATACACTGGATGTTCGTCTGACCGATATTCCCTATCAGGAACCTGAAAACAATATGGTGGCGGCCAGTGATGTGCTCCCGATGTTTACACTCAGCTCAGCAGCGGGTTGGAACGCCGTCGGCCAACAGTATTATCAGAAGAGCCTGGCCAGTATCACAGATGAGCCCGCCGTACAGTCACTGGCGCAGGAAATAACCGGTGGTATTGATCATCGCATTGATCAGGCAAGAGCAATCTATAACTGGGTTACTCAGCATATTAACTATCTATCGCTGTCTTATAGCCTGATGGAAGATTATACCCCGCACCCCATCCAGGATATTCTCCGCCACGGTTATGGTGACTGTAAGGATCAATCGCTGTTATTACAGCAACTGTTAAAGGCCAAAGGCATTGAGGGCGTGCTCACACTCGTTAACTGGAGTAACAGTTTCCGTGACTTGCCCGTGCCGTGCCCACAGCAATTTAATCACCTGATGGTCTACGTGCCTGAGTTTGATGTGTACCTGAACCCTGTCTCACCCCTGACCCCCTTCGGTGTTTTGGATGACGCGCTGGTCGACAAACGGGTGGTGTACGCTACAGAAGCTGGCAGTACCGGAAAAACCCCGCGTTTCAGCCCAAGCACAAACAGTTATCGACTGGTCAATCATTGCGAGTTATTCAGTGACGGTACGGTAAAAGGTCGTACCAATGTGCGAGGGACTGGCACCGTCGATATTGAGCTTCGCGACTCTTTAGCCGCCTGGGGCAATACGCAGCGTAAAGTGAATCACCTGCTCGCTCAAACCGCTATTGGCGGCTTTGGCGACTTTACTCATGCCAGCAACCCTTACCAGCTCGATACACTGACAGAGTTCACCGGCGAATGGCACAGCCCCCATGCTTTTACACTGAACAAACACAGCTATATTACCGTACCTGTTGGACTCAGCGGTAAAAATATGATGAATCTACGGTTCTACCTGCACGACAAAGGCCGGCAATTCCCGATGGTCGTGGGCTGTCAGGATTGCCTGTGGAAGCACACACTGTCTTTGCCCAGCAACCAAACGATCACTGAAACACCCACATCTCTCTTTGTACGAAACAAGGCGGGCCTTTATACCAGTGATTACAGCTACAGCCAGGGTGAGCTAACAGTCACTCGTCATCTCGTATTCAACAACAATGTCTACACCCCCGAAGAATACCCTGACTTTGAAGCATTGGTGTATGCCGCTATCAATGATGAGCGGGCGGTTATTCCGCTGTTTCAGCCGCTGTAACTTTTACCCGTTGCCATAGTGCTTCCATTTCAGTTAATGAAAGGGCTTGTATAGCCTCGCCCTGATTGGCCGCTTGTGCCTCCATTGCTCTAAATCGTTGGTCAAACTTTCGGGTGGCACCGCGGAGCGCCATTTCAGGATCAACCTTTAAATGCCGGGCATAGTTGATACAGGCAAACAATAAGTCACCCACTTCATCGGTAATGGCGTCTTGATCCTGCAGCTCAGCCGCTTCTTTTATTTCATCCAGTTCTTCTTTAATCTTATCTACCACAGGCTCAGGGTCTGACCAGTCAAACCCCACATTGGCAGCGGCTTCCTGTACTTTTACGGCTTTGCTCACACTGGACAGTGTCACAGGTAACTGGGCAGGCATTACAGAATCCGATGGACTACGCCGCCCTTTCTTTTGCTTTTCTTCCGCCTTTATTGCCATCCAGCGTTCTTTGACTTGCGCCGGTGTCAGTGGTGAAGCCGTACCTGCTGATGCCAATGTACCGTCTGGAAACACATGGGGATGCCGGCGCAGCAGTTTCTCAACCAGCTCCAGCACCACCGCATCAAAATCAAAAAAGCCCGCTTCTTCTGCCATCCGAGCATGAAACACCACTTGAAAAAGCAGGTCGCCCAACTCTTCTCGCAGATTGTCATAATCCTTACGTTCAATGGCATCGACTACTTCGCAGGCTTCTTCCAGAGTATAAGGTGCAATAGTGCTGAACGTCTGAGCCAAGTCCCAGGGACACCCCGTAGCGGGATCCCTGAGTGTGGCCATTAACGCCAGCAGGTCATTCCACGCTGTGGCATTTGTCACAATCGAAGACTCCTATTGCCCGTTATTTTTTTTTTTTCGAAAGCGCACAGCCTCAATCACATTGGGTAGCTGTCCTACTTGCGCCAGTACCCGACCAAGGGTTTGCAAACTGGTGACTTCAATGGTCAACAGCATGTTGGCCAGATGTTCTTGCTTACTGGTGCGGGTTTCCAGTGATACGACATTCACCTTATCGTTGGCAAGCACCATGGTAATATCCCGCAACAGCCCCGCACGATCATAAGCTTCAATCATAATCTCCACCGGGTAGGCATACTCCGGTGTATCACCCCAACTGACTTCAATCAATCGCTCCGGCTCCTTTTCATGGAGATGAAAGGCATTGGAACAATCCTGCCGGTGTATCGTCACCCCACGCCCAACGGTGATATAACCAATAATGGGGTCACCTGGCACAGGTTGGCAGCAGTTGGCCATCTGGGTCAGCAGGTTACCGACACCATCAATGGTAATCCCCTTATCGGTGGTTTTCTGCTGCTGAGGCCGAGCTCGCAACTCAAAATCTTTTTCCTCCTCAGGTGCCACCTGACGCTGGGCCAGCCCAACAACATGCGCCAGCTTGATATCGCCTGCACCCACTCCGGCATACATATCATCCACCGAATGCACATTGACCGCTTCTGCCAGCGCATCCATCTTTACGCCATGCAATGCCAGCCGACGCAGCTCACCATCGAGCAGACTACGACCATCAATAATATTGGAGTCACGGTCCTGCTTTTTAAACCAGTTGGTGATTTTCGCGCGTGCTCGTGTGGTAGTGACATACTCAAGGTCTGGGTTGAGCCAGTCCCGACTCGGTTGGCCATTACTCGCTGTCAGTATTTCAACCTGATCACCGGTTTTCAGCGTGTGATTGAGAGGAACAATCCGCCCTGCCACTTTTGCACCCCGGCAACGACGACCTACCTCCGTATGAATCCGGTACGCAAAATCAATAGGCGTAGCCCCCAGTGACAAATCCACCACATCGCCATCTTTGGTGAACACATAGATCCGGTCAGGCTCTACATCGGCACGCCACTGGTCGCCAATACCATCCAGGTCACCCAGCTCTTCGTGCCATTCCATCACCTGCCGCAACCAGGCAATCTTTTCTTCGTAGCTGTCGTTCTGGCTATTGACGTCTGTGCCCTTGTACTTCCAATGTGCACAGACGCCCAATTCGGCTTCGTCGTGCATTTTATGGGTACGAATCTGCACTTCCAGAGTTTTACCCCCCGGGCCAAAGACTGCTGTGTGCAATGAGCGGTAGCCATTCTCCTTAGGCGTTGCGATATAATCATCGCATTCCTGAGGAATATGATTCCACAGAGAATGAACAATGCCTAACGAAGCATAACAATCCCGTACCTCGTTGGTTAAAATTCGCACGGCACGAATATCGTACAGATCTCTAAAATCAATCCCTTTGCGGTTCATTTTTCGCCAGATACTGTAGATATGTTTTACACGGCCACAGACTTCGGCTTCGATATGCGCCTCACCCAATGCATTCTGAAGCGAGGCAACCACATCCTCGATGTACTGCTCGCGATCCATGCGTTTCTCATCCAGCAGCCGAGCAATTTTTTTATAGTCTTGCGGCTTCAGGTAACGAAACGATAGGTCTTCCAGTTCCCACTTGATATAACCAATACCCAACCGGTGAGCCAGGGGCGCATAAATTTCAAACACTTCCCGCGCCACACGCTGACGCTTTTCTTTATCGGCATCTTTGACGGCACGAATGGCACAGGTACGCTCTGCCAGTTTGATCAGTGCAACACGCACATCATCAATAATGGACACCAGCATTTTACGGACTTTGTCCAGCTGATCCTGACGCTGGTCAAGCACCTGTTTTCTGGCAGGGTTCAACACGGTGCTGATCACCGCCATGCCCTGAACATCCTTAATCAGGCTGGCAACAGACCCGCCAAACGTGGCTTCGACTTTTTCTATGGGTAACTTAAACTCTCTCACAGCACGGTAGAGTACTGCCGCCACCAACGAATCGGCATCCAATTTTAAGTCGGCCAGTATTTCGACCATTTCCAGCCCGGTTCTGAAGCAACCCGGGCCCGATGGCCACGCTGTATCCGCTTCCTGTAAGCGGCACTGCTGGTCGATCTCACGCGTCATTTCACACGCGTCACGTAAACGGCTTGTCTCTGAAGCCCCAAAGCCACCCTCCAGGCGGCTTAACCAGGCGTCCAGATCAATAGTACCGTCATAACGCACGGGGTGGTCTTCTCTTACCTTGACCATGAATCTATTTCCGTTTTTTATAGAATGTCACAACTGCGCCGGGCTTTTCTTTCATCACCAGCCCGGCACAAGCACACAACTCAACGTTCAAACAAAGCCATAGACTCAATATGCGCGGTTTGGGGAAACATGTCCATGACCCCCAAGCGCTTAAGTATAAAACCTTCCGCTTTTAACAAGGCGGCATCCCGAGCCAATGTGGCAGGGTTGCACGATACATACAGTATTTTAGGCGGTAACGCCTTTTTCAACAGCGTGATGACTTCCTGAGCACCCGCTCGCGGTGGATCCAGCAATAAAGCGTCATAAGTGGCTTTCGCCCATTCAGTATGACGAAAATCCTGAGTAAGATCCGATTGAAAAAATGCGCTGTTTTTCAATCCGTTCAATGCAGCATTGGAGGTTGCACGAGCGACTGCACTTTCACCTGCTTCCACGCCTGTAACGGTAGCCACATGGCGTGCCAGTGCCAGAGAGAAGTTACCCAACCCACAAAACAAGTCCAAAATATGCTGATGAGGTTCTACACCCAACCAATCAATGGCTTGTGCAACCATCTGCCAGTTAATGTCCGCATTCACCTGTGTAAAGTCCAGCGGGGTATAACACAATTTTATCGCATTTTCTGAGACGGAATAGTATAAATACGTCTCGCCATCAGGACTATACAGGCAAGAAACATGACGGTCATTATCCTGTAAAAAAAGGCGTAACTGATGCGTTTGAGCAAAGGTCTTCAATGATGCTCTGTCTTCTTCCGGTAAGTTACGAATATGCCGTAGCAACACAGCTCGCCCATTATCAGCCAGCAAGAGTTCTGCATGGCTGATCGCTTCTTTTGCCTTCAGCGAGGGGAGATAATCACGCAGTAGTGCAGGCAGTTCGTTGAGTTCTTCCGCGACTATCGGGCAGTGGCTAATTTCACAGATAGCCTGACTTTGGGATTCTCTAAACCCCAACAACAGCCGGTTTTTTTTCCATTTAATCGCCAGACGGCAGCGATGGCGATAGCCATAAGGGCTTGACACCAAAGGCAATGCTATTTGCTCGGGCTCCATGGAGGCAAAACGACGCATTTGGTCCAGCACGATTTTCTGTTTACCCGCCAGCTGGCCTTTATGAGACCAGTACTGAAGACTGCACCCCCCGCAAACCCCGAAGTGATCACACGCGGGCATCACACGCTCAGGTGAACCTTGATGAATACGTCTCGCTTTGGCATCTATAAACTTGCGGTGATGCTTTAAGGGCTGAACCGACACCACTTCACCCTCAAGAGCACCGGCCACAAACACCGCTTTTCCCTGATGCCGTGCCAACCCTCTGCCATCATGGGATAAGCCCGTAATAGTGACTTCCTGCGTTTTCCAATCCGTGGTTGTGGGGGGTCGCGAAAGACGCATACAGCAGATTCCTAAACAGTAACAACAGTCGATTCAAATCTCTGGAATAATGGGGACATATCGCTGAAATTCAATGGATAGTACTTAATACGGACATTTATAGCGGCTATTGCATTATACCATGGTCGAATATCTACTCGATAAATCCCACTTTATAATACAAAGCCAAATCCACCTAAGGAAGAAGATAACCCATGGACAACATTTCAGCATGGCTGCCAGGAAAAGCTCAATATCTTTGCTTACAGAGCAAAGCGCTCATGGTGTTTAATCACACATGCGCTACAGGTGGTACCGTTATTTCGAAGATTCCAAGAAAATGTTTGCGCAATATACAGCGCATCGTAAGTGATTCACCTGTTGCGCCTCCAAATCATGACCTTATGGACGATGACTTTGTCGTTGTAAAGCCTAGTACTCCGTCCGGCAGAAGATGATAGTTTACTGAAGGCTATTCTAATAACTCCGAGTCCATAACACCGGAGTTATTATGACCATCAAATATCATGTTCGACTCAGCGAGGAAGAACGCTCAATACTTGAACGGCTTATCAAGCAGGAAAAGCCCAAAGTTGCACAACACAAAAAACGTAAAGCCAATATCCTTCTGGCTATCGATGAAAACCATGATCCACTGCAGCATGATCAGGTAGCCAAAGCTTTCCATGTTAGGCCGCTTACTATCACTCGCCTCAGGAAACGATTTGTTGAAGAAGGGCTTGATGTCGCTGTCAATGGAAAACTAAGCAGCCACGGTCGGGTACGTAAACTCGATGGCGAAGCCGAAGCTCACCTTATTGCCCTTACCTGCTCACCACCACCGGAAGGAGCCAGCCGATGGACGCTAAATTTACTGACAGATCGCATGATTGAGCTCAGATACGTCGAATCGATTTCCAGAAGCACAGTACATGAGGGGCTAAAAAAAATGAGCTTAAGCCCTGGCAAAAAAAGGAATGGTGTATACCTGCGGAAGAAAGCGCCAACTTTGTGAGTGCGATGGAGGATATTCTTGAAGTCTATAAACGTCCTCTTGATCCAAGGCGTCCGCTTGTTTGCCTTGATGAAAGTAGCAAGCAGCATGTTAAAGAAGTCGTTAATCCAATGCCTGTTGAGCCTGGAAAACCGGAGCGTTATGACACAGAGTATGAACGTAATGGCGTCAGCAATCTGTTCATGATGTTTGAACCCTTGACAGGTTGGCGGCATGTTGAGGTGACTGATCGTAGGACAGCGATTGATTGGGCTCATCAAATCAAGTTTCTGGTAGATGTTCGCCACAAAGATGCAGAGAAAGTTATACTGGTTGGAGACAACTTGAACACGCATTCTCCCGCATCACTTTATAAAGCTTTTTCCCCAGAAGAAGCCCGCAGAATGATTGATAAGCTTGAGTTTCATTACACCCCAAAGCATGGCAGTTGGCTGGATATGGCCGAAATTGAGCTGAGTATACTGAGTCGCCAATGTCTGGATCGGCGTATCCCTACCCAAGATATTCTCCGGAGAGAAGTCAAAGCCTGGGAGGAGAAGCGCAACGCAAGAAAAGTGACTACACAGTGGCGTTTTACCACTGAAGACGCTCGGATAAAACTTAAGAGACTGTATCCAAAGATGCCAGAGCTTGATAATACAGAGTAGATTGAGAGCCTCCATAGAACATAAACCAGGCTATTAGAGCAGCACTTTTTCCCATGAAAAATTGGGAAATGGGGCACTTTGCGTGAAATAACCCATTTTTTTGTCCTGCCACTCAAAATTGACTCAAATAACAGGACGGCTAACCATTGTCGACCATTTACACAAACAGCTGACCGATCGGTTATCTGTGATTATCAAATGGTGTCGGATGGAGTACTAGTGATAAAGAAAAAAAGCATCTTAAGAGCTGGCTTGACCATACTGGGAACAATCTAAAGGTTTTGGGAGGCTGGTCACCAGAAAAAATAAGCGATACATCCATAACAGAAAAAGAAATAACAGCCACTGAACCGGAGTCAGCAGCTGTTGAAAACAGAACTGAACAGGATGAAACACTTGACTGCATAGACGTTAACGAGTCACTTGACGATGAAGTCTCTGAGCCAGAATACAGTACAATCAATTGGTACAGGAAAGAGACTATTTATAAACCCGACTCTATCTTAAGTTTTACCCGCATTTGCAAAAGCATTAAGTTGATGCCAAGACAACTGCCTTATTTGAACAGAGTATCCGACGTAGAAAAAGATCTAGGATATCCAGCTGAAATAGAGCCCCAAATAGGTGCGTATGGCGCCTATAAATCAACACCAGAAAAGTGGCTTATTATGTCATCTTGCCTGTAGCCTTCAACAAATACAGTAGGCAGTAAACTACTCCGTTTCCAGCACCACAAACGCCACTGCATTGTCTGTCTCATCAGACAATGACACATGGCACTGACTAATACATCGCTGGATTTGCAGCGTTTTAGCATAACCATGAAATTCCAATAACGGCGCACCACTGCTTGTATTACTGATTTCCAGATGCTGAAAAGAGACTTTCCCAATCCCAGTCCCCAACGCTTTAGCAGCGGCTTCCTTGGCAGCAAACCGTTTAGCCAGAAATGGCACCGGGTTTGCCACTGTTACATAGGTTTCAAACTCTGAGTCCGTCAATACCCGCCTGACAAACCGATCACCATGGCGCTCGACCATCCCGGCAATGCGATCAATTCTGACGATATCGGTGCCAATACCTGCAATCATCGGTGCAGCGCAGCCCTTAACATCAAGGTTTTCATTTCTTTTATCGCAGGTTGCAGTCCTGTAAATAAGGCGCGTCCAATGATTGCATGCCCAATATTTAATTCATTAATGCCCGCAATCGCCGCTACCGGCTCAACATTTTGATAGTTGAGTCCGTGGCCAGCATTCACTATAAGGTCATGCTTCAATGCGCAGTACACAGCGCTTTTCAAACGTTCCAGCTCTGCCTGCATAGCCTGTGGGCTATCGGCTTCAGCATAGGCGCCTGTATGCAGCTCAATAGCTGGCGCACCGGCTTCTTTGGCCGCAACAATCTGGTCTTCATCCGGGTCGATAAACAACGACACCTCTATGCTTTTAGCACCTAACTGTTGGCATGTCTGCTGAATCTTAGTCTTCTGTGATTTCACATCCAGTCCACCTTCTGTTGTCAGTTCCTGTCGTTTCTCAGGAACAAGACACACATGCTCTGGACCAATCGCTTCAGCAAACGCGACCATTTCATCGGTATTGGCAATTTCAAGATTCATACGCGTTTGCAACACGTTGCGAATCAACTGAACATCACGCTCCTGAATATGACGACGATCTTCCCGAAGATGCAGGGTAATACCATCAGCTCCCGCCTGTTCCGCCTCTATTGCGGCCTGCACAGGGTCAGGGTATGCGATACCCCGCGCTTCACGTATTGTTGCAATATGGTCGATATTGACACCGAGTAGCATGCGCTGATGGGGAACCATTTTACATCTTCCTTTTATCGTTTTTCCGGGCAAACAGCTCCCGGCTTTTTAAGGGACGTCCACCCAGCAGCGGCTCAAGAGCCTGCCTGGTAAACCGTTTAAATGCCGGGTAAAAAGCCGTATTACTGAAATCTCGACGAGCCAGAGACAACAGCACCGGCGCAGAGTAACTATAACGTTCCCGGTTCTGACTCTGTGACGCCGTATCGCTTATCGGGATCAACCCCACATTGGGCTGATAGTCATACAAAACATGCTGAACAAGGGGTTGTCGATGTCTGGCATCATGCGTCAAATCAGGCACATACCCTGTCATTTGTAACAACTGTAATTCAAAACAGCGCAAAATGGGCTCAACAGGCGCAGGTGTCGCCAACTGATTCAACACCATGGTATAAAGCGCTGTCAGCCCTTCTAACTGCTGCCCTGGCAATACGGCTCTCAATACCAGCTCGTTCACATAAAGGCCGCAAAAAACAGTGTTACCCAGCAACCGGGCCGAAGCATAAGGCTCTATAGCAATGAGACTCTTCAGTTCATTGCGCCCTCGCCAACTCACTAATACTTGAGAGAAAGGCTGCAATAATGCAGCCTTTCCCTTTGCAGGGGAGCGCCCTCCTTGAATCACCATGGCCAAACGCCCATGATCTTCTACCAGAAACTCTGCAATCACAGCGCGTTCCTTGTACGGGCGTCGGTGTAACAACCAAGCCGGTGTCAGCTCAACAGGCATTACTGGTGGTCATACCCCAAACTTTTTAACGCTCGCTCATCATCAGACCAACCCCCTTTGATTTTCACCCACAGGCTAAGCATGATCTTCGAGTCAAACATTTTTTCCATGTCCAGTCGGGACTCCTGACCAATTTTTTTCAGGCGAGCACCTTTATCACCAATAACAATGGCCTTCTGGCCTGATCGCTCGACTAAAATCAACGCACTGATATGCAAAACAGGGGCTTTATTAGGGCGCTGCTCTTGCTTAAACTCTTCAATTTCAACCGCAATTTCATAAGGAATTTCATCACCTAACTGCCGCATCACTTTTTCTCGCACCAATTCAGCGGCCAGAAAGCGAGAGCTGCGATCAGTGATTTGATTTTCCGGAAAAAAATGCAGGCTTTCAGGCATCAGCTCTGCCACCTGTGCTTCCAGCTGGTCAAGGTTATGCCCATTCTGAGCCGACAACGGGATAATAGCTTTAAAATCGGCTTTTTTACCTAACACCTCAAGGTGTGGAAACAGCGTTGCTTTTTCCTGTATACGATCTACCTTATTCACCGCCAGAATTACCGGGCAACTGATATCCCTGATTTTATTGAGAACCAGCTGATCCTCTTCCGTCCAAGCTAGGCGGTCTACCACAAAGACGATCGCGTCCACGTCGGCCAATGCACTGCTCGCTGCACTGTTCATATACCGGTTGATGGCTTTTTTCTGCGCCTTGTGAATACCGGGGGTATCAACATACACCATCTGAATACCGGCTTCCGTTTTAATGCCCAATACCTGGTGACGGGTAGTTTGTGGGCGCCGGGACGTGATAGATAGCTTTTGACCCAGTATATGATTCAATAAGGTAGACTTACCTACATTAGGCCTGCCAACAATAGCGACATAACCACAGCGGCTTCCATCAGGGATACCGTCAGAGGCCCCCTCCTCGGAAAGGGAAGCCATCAGTCGAGACAGATCAGTTGTCATGATTCCATATCCAGCAAAGAAAGTGCCTTACGGGCAGCCTGTTGCTCTGCACCGCGTCGGCTGGAGCCTTTACCCACAGTCACATTATTCAAACTCTCCAGTTCACAGACCACGGTAAACACCTGATCGTGAGCTTCACCGGAAATATCCGTTACCGTATACTGTGGTAAGGCTTTTTGGCGCGCCTGCAAAAATTCCTGCAGGCGCGTTTTCGGGTCCTTATTTTGCTGATCCGTCGTGGATAACGCATTTAATCGTTCGTCAAACCAGCGCCTAATGTGTGATCGACACGTTTCCATATCACTATCAAGGTAGATGGCACCTATAATGGCCTCCACGGCATCAGCCAGAATAGACTCCCGACGAAAACCACCACTTTTCAGCTCGCCAGAACCCAGCCGGAGAAAATCACCCAGCTCGAATTCTCTCCCCAGCTCAGCCAGTGTAGCGCCGCGTACCATGCGGGCGCGCAAGCGGCTCAACTGTCCCTCTCGCGCTTCAGGAAAACGCTCGTACAAGGCTTCTGCAATGACAAAGTTAACGATAGAGTCACCAAGAAACTCCAAGCGCTCGTTGTTGCGGCTACCACAACTCCGGTGTGTCAGCGCCAGCTTCAAACGGCTCTGGTCAGAAAATTCGTAGCCCAACTTACGTTCCAGACGGGCAAATTCTTCAGGCTTCACGTAGGTTTAATGTTCCAGTCGTGTTCAAAAGTTAATACAAGGCTCAGATTATAGGCAAGATGGATACGACGCTCATAGCGAATTTCAACCCAACGCTGCCCCTTCTGCCTTCGAATACGGTATTCATCATCAGCAAGCTCCAGACCATTGATCTGGAAACCTTTTGCAAGCCAGACACGGGTCTGCTGTACCGTTGCCGACTCCAGCCCCGGCTTTCCACTCATTGATGACAGCAACTTCGATATTGCAACGTCATCCATATACAAGGGCAGTATTTTGCTGGCCATAATAACGCCACCCACCAAAAATACCAGCATTGCGACAAAACCATAGAACCCAAAGCCTCCCTGCCTGCCACTTTTCATTGAACACTCCCTGTCTGATCACTCAGATCTCAGACTCTGGCCGGCACTCTCAAGGTGCCCAACCAGCCATTAGTGACCATACAGCGTTACTATTTGCCACTGTATAGCACCACACAGATACCCTGCCGGTGATGTCTGATACCAAGGGGCTTGAGTTCGCCGCTTTACTCAATCACGCCGTTATTTTTGAAGTGAGGAATTTCTGTCCATTGAGGCCAGTGCATCCAAATATAGACAGCTTTCCCGACAACATTCTGTTCTGGTACAAACCCCCAGTACCGACTGTCATTACTCCGATCCCGGTTATCACCCATCACAAAATAACTCCCCTCCGGCACGTGCCAAACACCTTCTTTCATATCAGGAATGCCCGGTTCACGCCGTATTTGATGCACGTCACTATCGATCGTCTCATCATACAAACGGTAGACGGAGCCATCATCACTGAGTTGAGCAACAAACTGCTGAGGCACAGCTTGCCCGTTAATGGTCAGTTTTTTGTTGTAATAGGTCACAGTATCACCCGGCAAACCAATAACCCGCTTGATAAAGTTGATACTTGGGTTCTTCGGCTCCTTAAACACCATAACATCACCGCGCTGTGGGTCATTCACGGGTAGGACTTTGGTTCCTATTACCGGCAACCGCAAGCCATAATCAAACTTGTTGACTAAAATAAAATCCCCGACTTCCAGCGTCGGAATCATAGAACCCGACGGGATTTGGAAGGGCTCAAACAGGAATGAGCGCAACACCAGTACCAGTGCTAGCACAGGGAAAATCGATTTAGACGTTTCAACAACGCTGGATTCTCGCTGAAGCTTTTCAACAACAGTCTGATCGACCTTGTCATTACCCACACGTGTTTTATAGCTTTCCGCCGCCTTCCGGCGCCGCGAGCTCAGCCAGAGCCGGTCAATCAAAGCAATCAGCCCTGTAATAAAAACCGCCAGCACCAGCAGTAGCGGAAAATTAATATCCATGATTATTGGTTCTCGGCCACTTATTCGTTATCCGTTTATAGTCAGGGGCTATAACAAAGACATAGCCCCAGCTTGTCATATCATTTTGCCCGTCTCAACACTGGCAGACTCTGGGTTTACTTATCCACTCTTAGCACAGCAAGAAAGGCAGCCTGAGGAATCTCTACATTCCCAACCTGTTTCATCCGCTTTTTGCCCGCCTTTTGCTTTTCCAGGAGTTTGCGCTTACGGGAAACATCCCCCCCGTAACATTTGGCCGTCACATTCTTGCGTAGCGCTTTGACTGTTGTTCGCGCAATAACCTGACCACCAATGGCGGCCTGAATAGCCACATCAAACATTTGCCGCGGAATAATCTCTTTCATTTTTTCCGTCAACAACCGTCCTCGCGACTGCGCGTGATCTCTGTGCACAATCACCGCCAAAGCATCCACCTTATCGCCATTGATCAATACATCGACTCTGGCCATACTCGCGCCCTCAAAGCGATCAAAGTGGTAATCCAAAGAGGCAAACCCACGGCTAACTGACTTCAATCTATCAAAAAAATCCAGAACAACTTCGTTCATGGGAATATCATAGCTCAGAGAAACCTGCCCGCCCATAAACTGCATATCTTTTTGTACGCCACGGCGCTTAACGCACAGGGTGATGACATTACCCAGATAGTCCTGCGGCACCAGGATATTCACTTTGGCAATGGGCTCACGAATCTCTTCAATACCGGCCGGATCAGGCAATTTTGAAGGGTTGTCAACCTCAGCGATTTTGCCGTTTTTAAGCTCTACCTCATAAATCACGGTAGGGGCCGTCGTGATCAGATCAAGGTTGTACTCACGCTCCAGCCGCTCCTGGATAATCTCCATATGGAGCATCCCTAAAAAACCACACCGGAAACCAAAGCCCAGTGCATCACTGCTTTCAGGTTCGTAGAACAGGGACGCATCGTTGAGACTCAGTTTTTCTAACGCTTCACGAAAGGACTCAAACTCATCGGAACTGACGGGGAAAAGTCCTGCATAAACCTGAGGCTTCACTGTTTGAAAGCCCGGCATTGCATCAACATCCGGCGTTTTGACGTGTGTTAACGTATCACCAACAGGCGCACCTTGAATATCCTTAATGCCGGCAATGACATAGCCCACTTCACCCGCCTTCAGCTCACCGGTTGGATGACGCTTGGGGGTATAAATACCCACGCCATCGACAACATGGGCTTGTTTGGTGGACTTCACCAGTAATTTTTCGCCTTTGCGCAACGTGCCATTTTTAACACGCACCAAAGAAACAATACCCAGATAGTTATCAAACCAGGAGTCAATGATCAGTGCCTGCAACGGCGCAGAGACATCCCCTTCTGGTGCAGGAATGGTTGTCACCAGCGCTTCGAGTACCTCAGCAATCCCCAAACCACTTTTAGCAGAGCATCGCACGGCTTCCAGAGCATCAATACCAATGATTTCTTCAATCTCCTGAGCAACACGCTCAGGTTCCGCCTGTGGTAAATCCATTTTGTTAAGCACAGGCATGACTTCCAACCCCTGTTCAATGGCCGTGTAACAGTTAGCCACAGACTGGGCTTCTACACCCTGAGCAGCATCCACCACCAGCAAAGCACCTTCACAGGCTGCCAGGGAGCGGGACACCTCATAGGAAAAATCAACATGGCCCGGCGTATCGATAAAGTTCAGCTGATAGGTCTTACCATTATTGGTCGTATAATCCAACGTGACACTCTGTGCCTTAATGGTAATACCCCGTTCACGCTCTAACTCCATGGAATCGAGCACCTGCGCTTGCATTTCACGGTCACTGAGACCACCACAGGTCTGGATAAACCGGTCGGCCAACGTCGATTTACCGTGGTCAATATGAGCAATAATCGAGAAGTTACGTATATGGTCGAGATTACTGGATGTCGGTTTAGTCATACATCGCTTTTACAGTAGGGACACGATGATCAGACAGCTGAACTGGCACGTTTATCATTGTGTCGCTTAAATAGGAAAGAAGGAATCACTCTAGTATAACGGTATCAATGAATATGTGATAGCAGCAAAGTCGTTTGCTGACAGCCATTTGCCCATTGAATAAAAGCTGAAAGGCCTTCACCTTTCAGCTTTTATTCATTCTAAAAAAGTAACTGTTCAGCCCCTCTCAACTTAGACTTGATTTTTTCCGATTTTGATCAATGCTTTGAGTATTCAAATAGATTGAGCGGCCTGTATTTTAGTGACTATGCCATCTCCAGGCACTCAGACCATCGCTTTGCTATTGGGGGCTATCAACCACCTCCAATCTCAGCTTGTGGCATTAGAAGAGCGCTGTCGTGATCTGGAAGAAAAGGTTTCAAAGAACAGTAGCAACAGTAGCAAGCCTCCCTCATCAGATGGCTACCAAAAACCGAATGCCAATGATAACGATGAATCTGACTCCCCTAACCCTCAAAGCTTAAGGCAGTCTTCAGGTCTAAAGGCCGGAGGTCAGAAAAAACACAAAGGCCATTGCCTACGTGCTACTGAGAAACCTGATCACACGCAGTACCACAAGGTCAATGACTGTAAATTGTGCGGTATTGCATTGAATGATGAGAAAGTCATCAAATATAGAGAGAGGCAAGTCTTTGAGCCTGGTAACCCCGGTAGCTTTACTGTGACGGCGCACCTTGCTGAAGAGAAGGTGTGCCCTTGCGGCCATCGCAATCAAGCCACCTTCCCTGAAGGCGTTAACAGTTACGTACAGTATGGTCCTGTGACGCGAGCAATGTCTGTCTATTTTTGTCAGTACCAAATGATTCCCTACGGTAGAGCCGCCGAACTTTTTGCTGATATGTTCTCTTTGCCAATCAGCACAGGGACGATCTGCAACTTCCAAAAAATAGCTTGGAAGCAATTGGAGTCAACAGAAGAAGGCATTAAAGCCGCGCTACTGGGGTCAGAAGTGGCAGGGGCTGATGAAACAGGAATGCGGGTTGATGGTAAACTGTGGTGGCTGCATCTGTTTCGCGATGATCGTTGGTCTCTGTACTATCTATCAAAAAAACGTGGGCGTGAAGCTATGGATGCAATGGGTGTTCTATTGCTGTTTACTGGTGTGCTGGTACATGACCATTGGAAACCCTATTTTCATTATGCAGTGACTCATACGCTGTGCAACGCGCATCACTTACGAGAATTACAAGCCGTTCTGGATTATGACGGCAATTACTTGGCCGGTCGAATAATTAAAGTGTTGAGGCTAGCCTTGCATCTTTGTAAAGGCTTTAAGCGCATAGGCTGAACTGAAATGCCGGCAACCATTAGAGTACGGATTGACCGTATCTTCACCCGCTGGGCGCAGCGCGCTTTAGAGAAGGAGGCCGCTGTCATGGAAAGACGACGACAACGGCTTGGAAAAAAGAAAACCAAAAACACGAAAGCGTACAACCTGTTCAAACGGTTATTAAACTATCAGGAAGAATCCCTACGATTTATGACTAACTTCAAAATACCGTTCGACAATAATGGCAGCGAGCGGGATGTCCGCATGGCAAAATTAAAGCAGAAGATATCAGGTTGCTTCAGGAGTGAAGACGGAGGAGAGTGGTTCACAAGAGTCCGTAGTTACTTATCATCTGCAAAGAAGCAAGGGCTTAATGCTTTTGAGGCACTGCTTATGGCAGTACAAAACTATAATCATAAGCCATTGCTGGGTGCTGAATAGTTACCTAAAAAATACAGTGACCTTATTTGGACAACCTGAACGTAATATAACCCGGCTGCCCATCACGAATCACGCGCATGGAAATCGAGCGGTCTTCAGGCAATGCCTTTACTACGGCTTCGAACTGCTTCGCAGTTTCTACGCGCACTTTGTTGATATCAGTAATGACATCACCTTGACGCAAGCCGATGGATCGAGCCGCACCCGATAACACATTGACGACTACAACACCACTGGCAGTATCTTCAAGACGTAACTTTCCCCGATACTCTTTGTCCAGTTCAGCTACCTGAATACCCAAACGGTTTTCAGACGCGTGCTGCTTGATAGACTGTCCGGATTTCATGCCCGTTTCATCAGGCAATTCACCCACAGTGACCGTCGTCGTCATCCGTTTACCGTTGCGGATGTATTCGACGTTCGCTTTGTCGCCTGGTGGTACGGTGCCCACCAGCATAGGCAGCACACCGGAGCTGTAAACAGGCTTATCATTTAAACGGGTAATAATATCGCCTGGGTGTAACTTGGCTTTATCTGCAGGCCCACCGGGAACAATCTGACTGACCAGAGCCCCCATAGGTTTTTCTAGTCCGAAAGACTCTGCCAGATCACGATCGACTTCCTGAATACCGACGCCCAGCCAAGCACGCGTCACGTAGCCTTTTTCCTTGATCTGCTCAACCGCCCACATGACATGATCAATGGGGATCGCAAAAGACAATCCCATAAACCCACCTGATCGTGTCAAGATCTGTGAGTTAATACCAATCACTTCGCCACGCATATTAAACAGCGGTCCACCGGAATTACCCGGATTAATAGGTACATCTGTCTGAATAAAAGGCACATACGAATCACCGGAAAGACTGCGATTCAATGCACTGACAATACCTTTGGTAATGGAGTATTCAAAATTAAACGGAGAGCCAATCGCAGCTACCCACTCACCGGGCTTGATATTATCAGAATCGCCCAATTTCACGACAGGCAACTTATTTTTGGCTTTGATTTTTAACAAGGCCAGATCAGAACGCTTATCCGCGCCGATCAACTCAGCCTTAATTTCACTGCGATCACTGAGCTTAACAATAATTTCATCCGCACCCTCCACGACATGGTTATTGGTGAGAATATAACCATCATCCGATATAATAAAACCGGACCCCAGTGACATAGGCTGAGGTGTGTTGGATGAAGGATTATCGGGGTAAGGAATACCAAAATACCGCCGAAAGATTTCAGGCAGCTCTTCCCCGCCCGGCCCATAAATACGTGCCCGGCTTTTAGGCTTCGCCAAAGTACTAATATTCACCACTGCTGGAGAAGCCTGCTCAAACAGCTGAGTAAAGTTGGGTAAATTAACTTCAATATTGGCGGACGGCGGGCTTGATTTTGCGACAGCCACCATCGGTACACTCAGGCACGAGAACAACATCAGACATGCGGCATTTTTTACCAATCGACGAGGTCTGCTCATGAATAAAACGTCTCCAGCAGTCACAGGAATAGTTGATACATTATGGTTAGAATCTACCTGATGAGATAGCTCTCACTCAAGGTCAGCTTCAGGAAAAAATCATTTAAATGACCATTACTTTCAGCCTTCAGAGGGCGAGTGCTCAACAGAAAAACCGGTTTCAGGCAGATGTTTCACAACCTGTATACGACACCACTCAGCACCTGTCTGATCAAGCCGTCTCACAAGGAAAAAGCCCAAAAGCAGCCCCGCTATACAGGATAGAAGGGTTAAAAAGTCATTGAATTGAAAAGCAACGGATAACCCGATCATCATCATTAAAGCGAGCAGCGGGATAGCGTAAACTTGAAAAGAGGCTGTTAGCAATCGCTCTTCGGGCATCCCGACAACGACCTGATCACCGACAGCGACGGCATCGCCACAGTAAACCCTTACCAGCCCTGCTCCTCGTTTTTTCAGGTATGTTTGAGCTAAGCTCTGCCCACACCCTTTACGGGCGATACAAATGCCACAGGTGGATTGACGCATTGTGTCAACCCACACACTCCCCACACCCTCAACCTTTACAACAGTACCCAACGCTTCAATCATACTCTACCCAGCTGGCACGGGAGCTGCCGCCGCCTCTGCCTCTGATGGTTTACCCGGCCGTACAGAAACAGCCACCCGCTCTGCTGTGCCCAACGGTACTTCGCCGACCACCGTTACGTGAAAGTAGGTATCACCATTACGAAACACCTTAGAAACTGCTGCCAATGCGCCTATCGTTTCAGCCGCCTGACTTAATACACGGGTCTCATCAGGTTCAACAAACACTGAAAAGCTGGCAATACCATCAGAGTATATAACAGCATCGGTTTTATGCTGACTGACAGGAGAAGGACGCTGAGAGGCTGCCTTCATTTCAAACCCTTCCGGAATCCAGCCTGCTTCCCATTGCCAGATACCGCCCTTCTCGGAAACCTGCTGCATATCAATAACGTTATCATGCTTGATATTACTCTTATCCATCGCAGCGATTTCAGGCTTTCTTAACACTACACCGGGTTCAATATGGGTAAACTGTAATCGCTCAATGATATTACTCTGATTATCAAGCATCATTGATTTCAGCGGCAAACCAGATTTAACATCAACCCATAGCCGATACCCATAACGGTAACGATCAACAGGCACGATATCAATCACAATCGACTCCCGACCTGCAACGCGATCAATTTGTTGGCGAGCGTAACCTATTTTATAAAAAGTATCCGACGACAATGCTGAAAACTTGCCCAGCATAGGCACAAGAGAGCCATGATCAAATCGGGTAACGCCATTATTCAGTGTTGAGTAGGTCAGCTTATTACCACTTCTCACCATTTCTCGCGGCAAGCCATCCAGATACAGCACACGCTCCTTTACGATGCCTTTTTCAGCACCGTGTGTAACAGCCAGCGTTTCCAGCCTCGCACCTACCTGGTAGACCAGCACCCCGCGGTAAGTCCATTGACTCACCGACTCAGGCACTCTTTCCAACCAGCCTTTTGCCGTCTTTGGCAGCACCGGCTCAGCGGCCGTAACCTGTAAGGATACGCCGAGCAGGAGCGCCAATAAACTCCTTTTAATCAATGACTGTCCTTTCATCACCTATTGCACATCAAAGCTTGTTAATCTTGCAAACGGCAGAACACCCTGCCCGTTTGTCATGGTAGAGAGTTCAGCATGTTGCAGCGCGTACGCTCTGAATCTTTCACGGGTAGCTCTGTCTGCGACTCGCTGTGCGTAAGCGACCTGCTCGGGAGAAATACTGTCACTCTGCTTTGAACCGTAGCCCGCAAGAATACCTGAACCTCCATAGTACTGTGGATTGACCTGAACAGGTTGACTCAGCGTTCCCCCATCAACACCTGCATCAGCAACCAGCGCGGCGGGGTCAACGGCACTACCGTTAAAACTACGCGTACCAAGCACAACCGCAAACACCACTGAAGCAGCCACAGCTACGCGCCCTAATGAGCCATTCATCGTTTCCATTAAGCGCGCAAACGAACCCATGCCCATCAAACCCGTTTTTTGGATACGTTCATCATGCTTGGCGGCTAACGATTCTTCCTGTGCAATCGTAGCCATTACACCTGACGAGATATCAACATTGGCAAACCGATTTCTTTCATGGCGTACAGCATCACCCACACTCTGGTAGCGCATAGCAGCCTCACGCAAACCTGCGTTATCCTGCAAACCATCGAGTACTTTATGCAATTCAAACTCGCTGGCCTGGCCGTCCATTACAGCTGACAGGGCATCATGCAAGCGCTCATCACGTTGGCGACCGGCGTTTTTTTCGCTCATAGACACCTCCTGTTAAGTGGGTGGGTTACGCTATTAGCATCCTGTCTCATTATTACTTGTCTCTACGCAACAAAGGCTCAATTTCGCGATCAATCGCCTCTCTTGCTCTAAAAATGCGTGAACGAACGGTACCTACCGGGCACGACATGATTTCAGCAATTTCATCGTAGCTAAGCCCATCAAACTCTCTCAGCAATACCGCTGTCCTTAATTCATCAGGCAAGTCGTTAATCACACCGTGAACGGTTTCCTCGATTTCATCTCGGTACAGGTTATTCTCAGGACTATCAATGACCTTTAAGGCAGGAGACACTTCCGCAAACTCAGCATCATACACATCAACATCAGATTCTTGCGGTTTACGGCCTTTGGACACCAGGTGGTTTTTAGCGGTATTAATGGCAATACGATAAATCCAGGTATAAAAAGAGCTATCGCCACGAAAGCGGTCAATGGCTCTATACGCTTTGATAAACGCTTCTTGTGTCACATCTTGCACTTCCTGGAAGTCATTCACATAACTACCAATCAGCCCCAGAATTCGGTGTTGATATTTCAATACCAGCATATCAAATGCCCGTTTATCGCCTTGTTGGACTCGCTGAACCAGCTGTTGATCTGCCTGTTGGGGGTCGATCATTCAGGACCCCCCGGCTGGAAAGCGTGATGGGTAGTACCCCTGTTTAACCTTCAAGCAGACATCCCCTTGTAATATGTAGACCATAGCTTGGCCCAAAAGTTCCTGACTCCGTAAAAAAATTCAGCTAATGATAAAAAGCGCCCTCTAGCTGATCTGCTCTCATCAAGCGTACTATAGTGAAGGCGTTGATTTCTACCGATGGCATCACCTTTTGCACCCCCTTCATCCCGCTATACTGAATACCACCGATGATACCATCGGCTTACTCAACCTCGGCTTTAGTGATGGCACTACTACCTGCTTATGTCACATATAATGCCAAGTCCTTGGAAAACAAGCTTTTTTAAAAAAAATACGCCATAATTGCCACCGCCTTGCAGAGAGGCCATTGATAAAGCATCGACATTTGAAAGCAAGAGCACTCAATGCAAACAGCTTATGATTATGACATCGTTATTATTGGTAGTGGTGCGGCCGGTTTAACACTGGCTTTGACACTGCCTTCCTATTACCGAATTGCCCTGCTTAGCAAAGGGCCGCTTTCTGCCGGGTCTTCTTATGGTGCTCAAGGGGGCGTTGCAGCCGTATTGAATGACTATGAAGATAACCACGAAAAACATATTCAAGATACCCTTGTCGCCGGTTCAGGTTTATGTGATCAGGCGGCCGTTCAACATATTGTCAAACAGGGAAAAAAAGCCATTCAATGGTTAATTGACCAGGGCGTCCCTTTTACACGCAACGATGATCAAACAAGTGCTTACCCTTACCACCTCACACGTGAAGGAGGCCATAGCGCCCGGCGCATCATACACGCGGCAGATGCCACGGGTCGCGCAATATCTGACACCCTGATCAATCAGGTTAAAAATACAACCAATATTACAACATTTGAGCACCATTTGGGTATCAATCTCATCACTCATGAAGACCCAATTGCCAAAAATCAGCAATGCGTTGGCATCTATGCGCTGAACATCCAAAACGACTGTGTTGTCACTCTCAAAAGTCAGTACACCGTCATTGCGACTGGCGGGGCCAGTAAAGCCTATTTGTATACATCCAATACCGATGGCGCAACAGGTGATGGTATTGCCATGGCCTGGCGGGCAGGCTGCAGGGTTGCCAATATGGAGTTCAATCAGTTTCACCCCACCTGTCTTTACCACCCAAGTGCAAAATCATTTCTTATCTCTGAAGCTGTTCGCGGCGAAGGCGGCACGCTACTTCGCCCTGACGGTAGTCGCTTTATGGCCAATTACGATCAACGCGAAGAACTGGCCCCCCGGGACATCGTTGCCCTAGCAATCGATCACGAAATGAAACGTTTGGGTGCCGATTGTCTCTATCTTGATATCAGTCATAAACCTTCAGCATTCATTCAATCGCATTTCCCTACCATTTATGAGCGATGCATGAGCTATGGTATTGATATTACCCGGTCACCCATTCCAGTGGTACCTGCAGCTCACTACACCTGCGGCGGCATTGTCGTTGATCTCGAGGGAAGAACAGATACACAAAACTTATTTGCGATTGGGGAAAGTACCTGTACGGGTCTGCACGGCGCCAACCGGCTAGCCAGTAACTCACTATTAGAATGCCTTGTATCAGCACAATGTGCTGCAGAAGCTATTACGCACTCTTTTCAGCCCACTGCTAAGCTGCCAGCCACTGTGTTTGACTGGGATGAAAGTCAGGTCACTGATGCTGATGAAAATGTGGTTATTGCACATAACTGGGATGAGCTTCGCCGCTTTATGTGGGACTACGTCGGCATTGTAAGAACCACAAAACGCCTGCACAGAGCTGCACACCGCATTAACCTGCTACAATCTGAAATCAATGAATTTTACAGTAACTTTAGAATAAGCCGGGACTTGATTGAGTTAAGGAATCTCGCCTCAGTATCAGAGTTGATCATACGTTGTGCATTAGCACGAAAAGAATCACGGGGCCTGCATTTTGTATTGGACTACCCGTTGACCAGCACAACGGCCATAGACACCGTTTTAGTCCCTGATAACGTCAGTGATTAATACTATCAATATTCTCTGGTTTATCTGCTCGATAAAAGAGCAGACGAGTTTTCGGGAAAGCAACAAAGAACAAAAGCTGTTAACTATTTATTCCAATACCTAAAGGCTGCCACACAGGTGACCACCGGCACTCACCTTTATTGCAACCACCCAAAAAATGATCCAGCGCGCACCTACAAGCAAAGCAGTGCTAATAATTTATAATCTAATGATTCTATCAAGCATTCAGAGCAGAAAAAAGGCTATAAGTACTTGATCACTTCCACCACCTTCACAACAGCAACGGTAACCCTATGACAAACTGGAAGGACTACATCGCCTCACAAGGGGCTGTATTTTCAGAAGACGGGCAAATTAAACACTTTAAAAATACCCCCTCCGTGCAAGAAAATCAGCCACAGTTGTGCATCCTGACACAACAAACAGTGCTTGAAGCTAAAGGACCTGACACCGTCCGTTTTCTGCAAGGACAACTATCCTGCAATATCGACGATTGTGACGAAGGACAACATATGCCGGGTGTTCTCTGCACCCCCAAAGGCAGAATGATAGCCAGTTTCAGATTAATCAATACCGGTAGCAGCCGGTATTTAATGAGCCTTCACCGAAGTGTCGCTGACAATTTCATTAGCACATTGGACAAGTACAGTGCTTTCTATAAGAGTACCATCACACACACCGCCCCCTCTTATCTTTGTCTTGGCCTGATGGGTCAGCACGTTGAAAGTGCTATCACTGCCTTCACAGCGGTCTTACCCAAAGAACGCCACGCGATAAACATAGACAGCCACATCTGGCTACATAAATCAGAACATGTCAACAACACCTATGAGCTCTGGCTACCCGAAGAGCAGCTTTTTCAATGGTGGGAGCGCCTGATACCACTATTGATACCCGTATCAGAAAACAGCTGGCATGACCGGCATATTAAAGCGACCATTCCTCATATTCGATCTGAATACGCTGAAAAATACATCCCACAGCATCTGAATTTCCCTTCACTGGGCTACATCAGCTTTCGAAAAGGCTGCTATACCGGGCAGGAAATTGTGACACGTATGCAAAATCTGGGACAACAAAAAAGCCGTACCTACACCCTGACTTGTAACACAGCCAATGCAGTAGCACCCGGAACAAAACTGGAAAACAACGAAGGAAAAGCTGTTGGCGAAGTGCTGGAAAGCGTATCAACCACTCATGCCAAACAACGTGTTCTTGCCGTAGTGAGGATTGAGGCTGCAAAAACGGGTAATATCCTACTGAGCAACGACAAGAACTGCGATGTGACCGTTACAGACATTCCTTATCCCATAGACCCAAGAGCCGAGTTACTGCTTTAATAATTCTGGCAACCCTGCCTTCCTTAGAAGGCAGAAGTCGTTGATTAATAAAAGCTGTCTTCAATATTATCCAGAAGCTCAACGGCTTCTTCGAAATCATAACTAAGCACTTTTTTATTAAACACACTTAACTGACTATGATCAACCTTATCCCTTAAGCCCTGAAGCAATTCAGGCATAACATCAACAACGTCTGCGTCACCCTCCTGCAATCGGATGCGCACTGAGCACATCATAGCATTGACCGTTTCAACAGCCATCATACCCTCACCGAAGGTATTTTCCAGTTGTTCTGCAACCAGCAGCTGCAGCCCACCCATCACCTCATCTAAGGCTTCCTGAAATTCAAAAAGAACATTTTCAGCAGGCATGACAGAACAGGATCTTAATGCACCATCAACTGCGCCTGCGCTGTTTTTCAGTCGGTTGGCACCGAGATTCCCTGCAACACCTTTAATCGTGTGAACAATGAACCGTGCACTTTGCCAATCGTGATTGGCAAGCACATCACGGAGCTTAAGCATGTCCTCTTTATGATCATCGTAGAAACTGACTAACAACCGTTTATAAAGTGACTGATTATTCATGAGTCGGGACAGCCCTTCCTGCTCAGCAATACCTGTTAGCGCCAGCACATTCCCTTCGATCACGCCAGTATCCTGCGTTGTTCTCTCCATCGCTATTTCTGACTCAACCTTTACAGGCATTTTCTGTAGCCAGTGTTCAAGCACCTTTTTCAGTGCAACAGGATCCAACGGCTTTGCAAGATGATCGTTCATCCCTGCTGCAAGACACCGCTCCTTATCCCCTGTCATCGCATGCGCGGTCATGGCAACAATCGGAAGCGCTGTCTCCTCAAGTTCTTCCCGAATGGCTTTTGTTGCCTGATATCCATCCATTTCCGGCATTTGGATATCCATGAAAACCAGCCTGCAGCGTTCTCTCTTCACCCAGTCAACGGCTTCACGTCCATTAACCGCCAACTGTATAGTAAAGCCCATGGCTTCAAGCATTTCCCGGGCAACCTGACGGTTAATTTCATTATCTTCGACCAACAGTAGTTTACCCTGATAATCCACCATCTGATTAACAGCACCCGGCAACAGAACCTCTTCTTGCTCCGTCTGACTATTGGCCGCGCGAAGTATCGTTTCAACCAGTATCGAGTCTGTTACAGGTTTAATTAAAAAAGCATCTACGCGGCCAGAAGCCCGTGCAATCACTTCTTCACGGCCATACGCTGACACCATAATGAGCGCAGGTCTGGACACCAAATTCAACGATGAGATTCTCTCAGCAAGTTCAATACCATCAATATCCGGCATGCGCCAATCAATCAGTACCACTGAAATAGCTTGATCATTGTCTGAGTTACGCTTTTGCAGAAGCGCTAATGCACTGTGGCCATTTTCAAAAGCAAAGACCTCACAACCAAAACTTTCCAGCTGACTGGAAAGAAAAGCACGCGCATCGGCATTATCGTCAACCACAATAGCTTTCATATCCGTGAGCGCACGGGCTGCAATTTTTTGCTGCCGAGCAATACCCAAATTCACAGTAAACCGGAACTCACTCCCCTCATCCAGCTGCGAGTCAATGGTAATATCACCCCCCATCATGTTGACTAAGCTGCGGCTGATGGCAAGACCAAGACCGGTACCCCCAAATTTGCGCGTTGTAGAACCATCCACCTGTGAGAATGATTCAAACAAACGGCTCTGATGCTCAGGGCTAATACCAATCCCGGTATCTTTAACAGCAAACTCAATTTCAGCCTGCTGACCACTGCTAACCGTCCGCAATAAACGCACCTGAATAGTCACCTCACCTTCCTGAGTAAACTTCAAAGCGTTATGCGTTAAGTTGATCAAGACTTGCCCCAACCGTAGCGGATCACCCTTAAGGCGTCGGGGGACACCGGGTGCGATATCATAAGTTAAGTGAATACCTTTTTCTTCGGCTTTGAGACTGGACAGCCCATAGAGGTTATCAAACACCTCACCCAAATCAAATTCAATACTCTCCATATTGAGTTTACCGGCTTCAATACGGGAGAAATCCAAAATATCGTTAATAATACCGAGCAGTGCATGAGCAGACGATTGGATTTTATTGATATAATCCTTTTGCTTGATCGTGAGATCTGTTTTCTGCACCAGATAACTCAATCCAATAATGGCATTCATCGGTGTACGAATTTCGTGACTCATATTTGCCAGAAAATTACTCTTTGCCTGATTTGCCTGATCTGCGGCTTCCTTCGCTTTATGCAGCGCATCTTCAGCCTGCTTCCTGTCAGTAATATTCCGACCACTGGCAAATAAATACCCCTCGCCTTCATACTCCATATAATTAGCCGTCACTTCGACAGGAAACACATGCCCTTTTCGTGTCACACGGAGTGTTTCATACGTCATATCTTTCTGTCGGGTGAGCTGCTCCCACAGACGCTTCCATGACGTGCTTGTCACCGCAGGGTTAATATCAATAATATTTTTTGCCAACAGCTCTTCAGACGTATACCCCAGCGCTTTACTGGCCGCATCATTCGCATATTTGTGGCTACCATCCTGTCGAAACCAGTGCACATAATCAGCCGCACTGTCGAGCGAAAAGCGAGACAATGATAACTCACGTTCACGTTCGCGTTGCTCCGTGATATCAACTAACGTACCCACCGCTCTAAGCGGTATGCCATCGTCAGCCCGAAAAACCACTTTGCCTTTCGTTTTTACCGTTGCATAGCTGCCATTTTTTCGTTTAACCCGAAAGACACACTGGAACGATTCATTGCTGGCAACAAACATATGCTGAAAAAAAGTAAGGGTATCCTGCTGATCCTCTGGATGCAGCATATCCTGCCAGGCATCGGCCGTATTAGGCAATTCCCCAGGCTGATAGCCAAGAATGGCTTGGTAACGGGGGCTAAAATAAATCTTTTCGTGGGGAATATCCCAATCCCAAAGACCATCAGATGCTGCGTCCATGGCCAGTTGATAGCGCTCCTCACTTTGACGCAACGCATCATCGGATTGCTGTCGCGCACGAGCAACTGCAACCAATTCACCCACTCTCCGCAGTAAATCAACTTCATCATCACGGATACCCTGATCATGTGGTCGATTTAACAGGCCGATCCCACCAACAGTATCACCAAACAGCACCATCGGTGTATAAATGGCATTCGTAATACCCACCTGCTCCATGGTTTCAATCCCTTTGGTATTACCTGCCGCATGAAACGTCTCAGGCGTGATCACCGCGCCCTCTTTTTTAGCAAGATCTCCCATTTCATCAATACTATGCGCAAAAATAGGCAATAATTCGTCGGGACCAAAATCAAGTAAAGCACTCCATAATCCTTCAATCACAACCTTTGAGTCCCAGGAAACCACAAATGCGGTTTCGGCCTTCATTGACTCTGCCAACTCCTGAAGAAAATGGCTGATGGCCTGATGAAAAGGCTTATCCATAAACTGTCTTGACAGGTTACTGAGCAATCGATCAAGCTCTGAGCGCGCTTTCAACTCTTCCTCAGCTTTTTCTCGCTCTGCTATTTCAAGGGTTAAACGGCGATTCCAATAAATAATCAGAATCAAAGTAACGAGTACCAGTAACAGCCCAATAAATAATTCTTTATTGGGTTTCCAGGCACCAGGCCTTGTGAACACCCAACGACTTTCAATTTCTTCTTTATCGGCCGGTGTTAAACTATCAACCGCTTTCCCTAAAATGGTGGCCAGCATTCTATTATCATTGCGACTACCAAGACGCAGTTCATAGTCATAACCTGCCTCTCCTACCACTTGTAAATTCGTGATTTTTAAACGGTTGATTTCATGACTGGCTGATGCCAGATTTACAATCATTGCATCTAAATTACCACTGGATATCCTGTTCAAGCCACTGGAAATGGACGAGATCTGCTGAAACCGGATGGACGGGTACTTTTTTCGAAAGACATCGTGAAGGGCGTACCCGGCAATATACCCCACTGTTTTGCCTCTAAGGCTTCGGGGAGAGCGAATACTCTTGTCAGAGTTGCGGGCAATAATGACGGTAGGCACTTTTATTAACGGCCGGGTAAAGTCAAGATACCGTGAACGCTCCTCTGTTTTCTGCAACATAGCTATCACATCGGCTTCATGGCGATAAGCCGTACTGAGAGCTTCAGTCCAGCTGTTCTCAATATCAATTTGAAAGGTAATACCTAACCGCTCTTCAATCAGTTTCAAGTACTCAACGGTTATACCCTGTAGATCACCTTTGTCATCAATAAACGAAAAAGGGGGAAACTCTTTTTCCACAATCATTTGTATCACAGGATTATTAGAAAGCCAGCGCCGCTCATCATCCGTCAAAGAAATACTGATGTTATCTGTTTTGAAATACCGGTTACTGCTGCTAACCACCCAGCGCTCTTCCAACTTTCTGAAGGTATCAAAGTTAATCGCCTTAAATCCGTCATTAATCATAGGAAGGAGCTCAGAGCCCCGCTCACTCAGCACCCCTGCCCCAATAGATTCATTAAGGTTAAAATGTTTACTGGAAATCACTTCACCGACAAGCCCAAGTCGACCCAAAGCCGCTTGCACCACCACAGGTTCCCCTAAAAACGCATCAATCTCTCCTTTAAACAAAGACTGAATCAACGCAGCAACATTACCCCGAACCTGTACATTGACGCCCGGCAACCATTTCTTCACAAAATCTTTGTGCGTTGAGTCAGCCACGACACCTAATAGTCGGCCATCGAGATTAACACCAGGGTCATCCTGCTCTACACCTGCCAGGTAGTAAATATGATTCGCTACGCCATAAAAGGGCTGAGAAACCTGTAGCCATGCGTATTTTTCCGCGGAAGAGGATAAACCCGCATGCACATCAGCCTTCCCTTCTCGTAGAGCCGTCAGCGTTTCCTCAAGCTCACCTGCCCGAAAACGAATGGGTTTACCTGTCTCCTCCGACCATTTCTTCCAAATATCGACGAATAGCCCTGCCGGTTTACCCAGCGCATTGATAAATGACAGCGGCGCTGCAGAAGCATCTAACGCGATCACAAGACTTTCCTGGTCTTCAGGGTCAAAACCCAGCCACTTTTTTGTTATTGTCGAAAAATCAGAGTTGCTCAGCCTTTCTATGCCGTCCTGAATGACCGTTTTCAACGTAGGCTTATTGGCTGCAATCCCTGCCGTCATCGCTATGTTTGCCAGCGATGTGTTCATCACTTTATAATCGCCAAGTGTCCCTCTGCTGTACAGATAGTAGCGAAGCGCTGGCTCAGCACCCATCAACGCATCAAGGTTGTGACTGGATGCAGCATCCACTAACTCACGATAAGACCGAAAGGGGACAAGGCGAGCGTGAGGGTATTTTTTCCTCAAGGATTTACCAAAGCCATCGGCAGAGAGGTACCCTACTCTGACTGAGTCCAGAACCTCATCAAGCGTTGCCGACGTTGACCGCTGTTCAATAAAAACAACAGGGGCGTTCTCACTGAATACAATTCTCTCCATAGGGAAGCCCGCCTTTTCAGCCTCTTCACCCATCATGGCAATAACATCAATATCTCCCATCTCCAAACGGTCAAATGCCTGGCTCGCCGTCATCGGCAAAAAAAGAACCGGCACACCTGTTTTCTCAGACCATTTACGCCATATATCCAAAATCAACCCATCTGCTTTACCGGCATCGTTCGTGAACATCCAGGGAACATCGTCCGTGTAGTAAGCTATTTTCAAGGGTTTGATAAAGGTTTGATTCTTTATATTCAATAGAGCAGACGACTTACCATGAGCTGGCGCACCGCCAACGCTAAAAAAAAGCACAAAAAAGAGGCATATCACAGTCGCCAGAAGCGATCGTAGTGTAAAAACATTATTTTTAAGAGGGTAACGCATAACAGCCCAAACAGAATCAGCAGAGAACTCTCAGGCCTCACGGTGGCGAGATCGGCCTTATTGTAACCATAAACCCTCTTCATTGGCTCCCGTTATTCAGTAAACAGTCGATAAAATCTGCTGGAAAGTTGCTAAACTGAAGTAATATACCCAATAAAAGCCCTTCCTTTATGAGCAAAGAGACAGAAGACGAACTACAACAAGCCATTAAAGCCGGTGAGTTATCCATTGAGCAGGCTGAGTCTCTTATGGCCGCTATGGCGCACTTAAAAAGCCTTATTCTCATTAAGGAGGGAGCCGGCCAGCGCTATCTTCAGCATATACAACCCAGCATAGAGCAGCTCAAACAGGTAGAACAGGCCATCCTCAAGCAATACAGCACAACGTCAACGCCTTCAAAACAGCCGAAAAAGTCAAAAAGCAGTCTGGTTAGAACCATTAGCCAACGTGGGGTATAAAATATCGGTGGTTTACCCGCTCCTCCCCTACCGTATTGAGAAAAAACTGACATAAGCCCTGTTTCAGTCAAACTGATTCATACCATAGACTTTCTCCTCAGGCACTTTTTCGATTACGCTTAGATTCTTTCACCGTCGGTGTTTTTCCTGTGCTAACGATATATCACTCCAACCGTCTGGATATTCTGAAAGATATTCTGGTAGCGATTGTACAAGCCAAACCCTTGGTTAACCCACTAGCGGATGAGCAAATACTGGTTCAAAGCCCTGGCATGGCGCAATGGCTCCGCCTTCAGTTAGCTGAAGGGTTAGGTATTGCAGCATCCGTCAACTTTCCACTGCCTGCCAGTTTTCTGTGGGATATGTATATTCGGGTACTGCCTGATGTGCCCAAACGCTCGGCCTTTAATAAAGAGGCCATGACCTGGAAAATCATGGCTCTGATCAATGAGCTGCTGGGCGATGAGCATTTCAGTGCCTTGAACAGCTATCTTGCTGACGACAATGACGCCCTTAAATCTTATCAACTCGCGGGTAAAATCGCTGATATTTTTGATCAGTATCTGGTGTATCGCCCGGACTGGGTTCATGACTGGGAAGCCGGCCTCGACGCTGATGCCGTGACGGAGCATCAACAATGGCAACCCATCCTCTGGCGCACATTGGTCGAACGCACAGCAGCATTGCAACAGTCTCACTGGCACCGTGCCAATATGCACGAGGCCTTTAGAAACGCATTATCAAAGAAGCATTGCACCCTAACATTACCCGATCGGCTGTTTGTGTTTGGTATTTCTGCCATGCCACCCCACTTTGTTGAATCTCTGGAAGCATTAGGTCAGCACGTCGATATTCATCTGATGATCGCCAACCCTTGCCGCTATTACTGGGGTGATGCCACAGATCCCAAGTATCAGGCAAAATTGATTGCAAGGCAGTTCATCGACTATGACAGCAAAGGACAACGGCAATCTGCACTGATCAAAGGCAGTATCGAGCACGCTGAAAACAGCAACCCTCTACTGGGATCCATGGGAAAACTCGGGCGTGATTATCTGCATCAAATTCATGCGCTAGCGGCTACAGACATTGATGCTTTTGTTGATATTCCAAGAGATACCTTACTCCATTGCATCCAGCACGATATTCTTGAATTGCAGAACAGTACAACAACGGAAAAGCCACAACCTCTGGCAGCCACCGATCACTCACTGGCCATACACAACTGCCACTCCCCCTTAAGAGAGGTCGAAGTTCTTCACGATCAGCTATTGCACCTGTTTACCCGTCATTCTGACCTTACACCCAAAAATATCGTTGTAATGCTGCCGGATGTCGATACCTTTAGCCCTTGGATACAGGCCGTTTTTGGTAGCATTCCCAGAAATGACCCGCGTTACATTCCTTTTTCTGTCTCTGACCGCAGTGCTCGCAGTGAGCACCCTGTATTGGCAGGGGTTCTGACATTGCTGGACTTGGACAATAGCCGCTGCACCGCACCCGAGTTATTGCAACTGCTCGACATTCAGGCATTACAACAACACTTTTCCATTAACCAGGAAGATTTAACCACGCTTCGCCAGTGGATTCATGATGCAGGCATACGCTGGGGGATAAACGATGAACAACTCGCACGCCAGAGGTTACCCCCGCAAGCATCCAATACTTGGTTGTTTGGACTGAAGCGGATGCTATTGGGTTACGCTATGGGGGAAGAATGTGGCGTCTACGAGGGTATCCTGCCGTTTGAGCCAGTACAGGGAATGGTGGCCAGTTTGTGCGGATTGCTCGCCGGTTTTATTGATCAGATTGAACAACTGTCACTGACGTTGAATCAGTCTCGTCCTATTAATGAATGGCTTATCTATATCCATGAGCTCCTTGATCAGTTTTTTAGCCCAGATGAAGAAGATACCCTGGCACTGAATACGGTGCGCGATGCACTGGAGCATCTGCATGAGCAACTCTCTGATGCAGAACACCAGACACCGCTATCAAAAGCCGTGTTACTGAGCTATTTGTCAGATAGGTTAACCAATGACCGTAACAGCCAACGTTTTCTTGCAGGTCAGGTTAATTTCTGCACGTTGATGCCGATGCGATCTATCCCTTTTCGTGTGGTTTGCCTGTTAGGTATGAATGACGGTGCCTACCCTCGAACGCTGGCACCCGCAGGTTTTGATTTAATCGCTCAACACACTCGCCGCGGGGACCGCTCCCGCCGTGATGATGACCGGTACTTATTTCTGGAAGCACTGCTGGCCGCTGAACAACAGTTATATATCAGTTATTCCGGACGCAGTATTCAAGATAACACCGAGCGCGCACCCTCAGTACTGGTCACAGAACTGTTGAACTATTGTTCACAAGGGTTTGTTTTTGCAGACACTGCCGAGTCAGCTGCCAAATTCTTAGTGACAGAGCATCCCCTACACGCCTTTAGCCCCGACCTTTTTAGGCCCTCACACCAAAAAGGCAGGCACGCTCTGTTCAGTTATGCCAAGGAATGGCTGCCCGCAGCACGCAGAACAGGTCTGCAACACACCTTTGCATCAAAGCCATTACCCGCTATCACTTTACCTAAGCATCTTGAACTAAAAGACCTTATTAATTTTTACAAAAATCCCTGTAAATTTTTCCTGCAACGCCGATTAAAAGCCTTCTTTTCAGAAAACGATGACGTTCAAAAGGACACGGAACCCTTTGACCTGAATGCACTCGACAAATACAGCTTTGATGACACGTTACTGGACACGCTGATTAAAGGAGCGCCTCCTGAGCAGCTGTACGAACTTGAAGCCGCCCATGGGCATTTACCCCATAAAGCATCAGGACAACTCTTCATGGACGAGCAGTTACAAAAAACAGCCTTGCTGGCCAACCATATTCGCAACTGGATGCAAAACACACAGAAAATCGAGGATCTCGAGATTAATGTCTCTCAGGGTGCATTTCCACTCACAGGCTGGCTAACCCACCATTTTCAGTCAGGGCTTCTGCGGTATCGCCCCACTACTATCAAAGGGAAAGATATACTTTCTGCCTGGGTCGAACACCTCTGTTACTGTCAGGCAGGCATGACCGGTGAAACGCAATGTATTGGGCTGAATAAAGCAAAAACTAAAATTGATAGTCTGGTATTTCAAACCCTCCCCCCCCAGACAGCGCGTCAATACCTCAACGATCTGGTCACCCTCTATCAGGAAGGACTTAACAGACCTATCCCGCTTTTTCCTGAAACAGCCAAGGCCTGGTTAGCCTCTCAGGATGAAGAGGAAGCACAAAAATCAGCGCTGGAGACATTTTATGGCAAAGAAGGTGATATGCATACTTTCAGTGAATCCAATGACGCCTATATTGGTCGTATATTTCCCGAACTGGAACCGGTCTTTGACGAAATGACAGTCCTGGCTCAAACCGTGATGGGAACTGCATTGGCACACAAGGCATAGATAACAAAACAATGAATACACACGCTATTTCCACTCTGGATGCAAAAACCTTTCCTCTGCATGGCTTGCGGCTGATAGAAGCGAGTGCGGGAACAGGGAAGACCTATACCATTGCAAACCTCTACCTGCGACTGCTGTTGAACCATGGCAGTACAGACACTGAAGGCCAATCCACTGCCCACAGTCAACCTCTGGGTGTTGACCAGATTTTAGTAGTCACCTTTACTGAAGTCGCCACCGGTGAACTCCGAGACAGAATACGGGCACGTATCCATGCCTCACGCATGGCCTTTCTCCAAGGCACCAGCGACGATGATTTTTTACAGCACCTGATCGATTCACTCGACAACCCTGAGACCTGTAAGGCACTGTTATTAGCGGCAGAACGTCAGATGGATGAAGCCGCAATTTTCACCATTCATGGATTCTGCCAGCGGATGTTGAAACAACATGCCTTTGAAAGCGGCACACTTTTCTCAACAGAACTGATCACCGATGAGAACCCACTACTGGCTGCCTGTGCTCAGGATTTTTGGCGAAGAACCATTTATCCAATGGATCAACCACTGGCCGCACTTGCCCGAAAACAGTGGAAAAACCCTGAAGACCTGCTGAAAAATATACGCGTATGGCTCAATAAACCCGACTTACAGATCTCTACGCAAGGACTACCGGATTCAATAGAAGCCTTTGAGAAGCAATATATACGCCCTATTCGCAGCATAAAGTTTGTATGGCGAAATAATTTAGTCGTTATTGGTGATCAAATACGTCAAAGCGGGCTGAAAAAAAACAATAAAGCCTATAAATATATTGAAGAGATGGAAGCATTTATTCAGAGTAATGCACTTGTACCCAAGCTCAGCCCAGGGAAAAATGGCTGGGAACTTTACAGTACTGCTCTTTTACAAAAAGGGTTATCAAAAGATGGCTCATTACCCAGCCACCCTGTCTTCACCATGATTGATGAATTTATCAACAACCCAACCCCTTTAACAGCCGCTTTTGAAGGAATGATTCAACACAATGCCCTACAAGCGGTTAGAGCCCAACTAAAAGAAACAAAGGCACTGCGCCACCAGCAATCGTTTAATGACTTGTTAACCCATCTCGCCGATGCCCTCAACAGCGACCACGGACCCGCGTTAGCCCATGCCATTCGACACCAATATCGCGTGGCAATGATCGACGAGTTTCAGGATACAGACCCAAAACAGTACGACATCTTCAACACGCTCTATGCCCATCATACGCAGGATACAGGGTTTTTTATGATTGGTGATCCAAAGCAGGCTATCTATGCGTTCAGGGGGGCGGATATTTTCACCTATATTACCGCCCGTCGACAGATCAATGCCCATTATACACTGGATACCAATTGGCGCTCTTCCGGATCAATGATTAATGGCGTTAATCATCTTTTTCAACAAGCCACTGCCCCGTTTATTTATGATAACGATATTCCTTTTAATCCGGTAAAGGTCTCCCCTCAGGGGCAACATAAATCTTTCGTGATCAACGGTGTCTCACAAGCCGCCATGCACCTCTGGCTGGAAACCCATAATGAGTCATCAATGGGTACCGGTGATTATCAGGCATCCATGAGCCTTGCTACGGCGACAGAAATTAACCAACTGCTCACCCAGGCACAACAGGGGCACTGCCTGCTTCAAGACGGGGATTCATCAAGACCACTACGCGCCAGTGACATTGCCATCCTCGTGCGCACCAAACGGCATGCAGCACAGATAAGAAAACAGTTGGCTAAACAGGGAATAGCCAGTATCTATCTGAGTAGCAGTGATTCCGTCTTCAGCTGTCAGGAAGCTACGGATTTGCAACGCATTCTGACAGCCTGTCTCTCACCCACCGACGATCGTAGACTGAGAGCAGCCCTTGCTACCCCATTATTTGGCTTAAATGCCCAGGCTTTAGACCAACTAAACAGTGATGAGCAGGTATGGGAAGCGGCCGTCGAAGAATTCACAGACTACCAAACCCTCTGGTTTATCCAGGGTGTATTGCCGATGTTGCGTCGACTGACTTATCGTCGAAAGGTGGCAGAAAACTTGCTGACATCACCCTACGGTGAACGACAACTCACGGATCTTCTCCACCTTGGTGAGCTGTTAGCCGCCAAAGCGCTGGAATTGGATAGCCACCATGGACTCGTGCACTGGCTGGCAGATGTCACTGAGCGTCCGGATGACAGTGCGGCTGAACAGCAGCTTCACCTTGAAAGTGAGCGAAATCTGGTAAGAATATCCACCATTCATAAATCAAAAGGACTGGAATACAACGTCGTATTTGTACCGATGCCCTGCATTGCCCGCACTGAGAAGCAGGCACTCTTTCATGATGAAACAGGCCGGGTTGTACTGGATTTACTCAACCCAAAAGCCGGGCAGCAAAAAGCCGATCAGGAGCGATTGGCTGAAGATATCCGATTACTCTACGTGGCCATCACCCGGTCGGTGTATCGATGCTATTTAGGCATTGCCCCGGTCAAACCACAACCCAGTGGCACCAAAACAGATTTACATAAAACCGCCATTGGCTGGCTACTGAATGGGGCATCGCCGATTGAAGCTGACGGGCTAACCGCTTTACTGGCATCAATGACCTCATCTTCTGATGATTTCACCACTGGCCCACCTCCAAACGACACACTCCTCACGTATCAACCCCCTGCTACCGAAGATCAACAGTTAGAAGCCCTGACATTTTCCGGGCAGATTGAGCGAAACTGGTGGGTGACCAGCTATTCGGCTTTATCGCGTCATAGCGTGCATAATACCCCGACCCCGTCACACAAATTAGATCCGGATGCCAGCCTTGAACAACCCGGATTTGATAACGAAGTCAGTAATGAGCCACAAATCACAGAAGAGGAAAAAGCAACGGCAGAAAAAAGCAATCCTTTTTCTTTATTCAATTTTCCGACAGGAGCCACGCCTGGCACGTTTCTCCATACCTTATTTGAGCGTGTTAACTTTTCTGAAACAGAGAGTGATGTACTGGCCCCCTTTATCAAAGAACAGCTTTTACTGGCAGGGTACGAAGAACATTGGTGTCCTGCACTGTGCGCCTTACTGCAAAATTGTTTAAATACGCCACTGGACGGTGCCACGCTGCGACTGTCGCAAATTCCTGCGGAACACCGCAAGGTCGAAATGGAGTTTACCCTACCGATCAAACACCTGACATCTAACAACCTGAACCGTGTCATCAAAACGTATGACGCTATGAGTGCACAACTGGGCGATATAGACTTTCAGCAGGTGAAAGGGATGTTAAAAGGCTTTATTGATTTAACCTTTGTTTACAACGATAAGTGGTATGTACTGGACTATAAATCTAATTGGCTTGGGGATCATCACACGGCCTACTCACAGGATAATATGGCAACAGCAATGATGGCTCACCGGTACGATCTGCAATATCAATTGTATTCTCTGGCACTGCACCGATTACTCAAACAGCGACTGCCTGATTATGATTATAATCAGCACTTTGGCGGCGTTTATTACCTCTTTTTACGGGGAGTAACACCCGCCGCTTCTGAGCAGTATGGTATATTCAGGCATTGTCCTGACATCACTCTCATCGACAAATTGGATGCACTGTTTGAAACAGGTGCGTGTTAAATGCATCATTGGTTGGCGATTGACTGCTGGATTTCATCAATCATTTCGTAACTGACAAAGGTATCGAACACAGTGTTAGCATTATTAAAAAGCATCAGTCTTGATGGGCTTATCCGGCCTATTGATTATCAATTTGCGCGCTTTATTGGACAGCTTCACGGCAGCCATCCTGTGCTATCACTGTGCAGTGCATTAGTCAGTTATCAGCTTGGACAGGGGAATGTCTGTTTATCTCTGCGTGCGCTGAATACACACCCACTCCTTGACGGCAATGAAGAAACGAGTCTGAAGCTGCTTGAAAATACAGACGTACCTATCGAAGCATGGCATGACCATTTATTGAAACAGCCTGCTGTGGGCAATGGCCAAAAAGCAACACCTTTAGTGCTGGAAAATCAACAGCTGTATCTTTATCGTTACTGGCAATTTGAAAAAAACGTTGCGGCTTTTATTAACACACAAAAACCGACACCCGTGGATTTTGATAGGGCTAACCTGATTCTTGACCGACTATTTAAAAGAAATTATCGCGTTATCTATCAACAATGCCTTGAATCCGATGACAATAGTCACCAACAGCAAGCCCTGGTTAAATGGCTGGACATTGAACATCCCGATAAACTCGACTGGTCTGCTATCAAGCATTGCTTATTACAAGCCAAGCAGCCCGATGATCTCATAGCACTTGATAAGCTGATACCCATGCGCTATTGCCTGAACTGGCAGAAAGTGGCAGCCGCATTGGCGGCCATTCAGGGTTTTACCATCATCAGTGGTGGACCGGGCACAGGCAAAACAACGACTGTCACCAAATTATTAGCTCTGCTGGTTGAACTGGGCATAACGGATAAAACCTTACCCATAATAAGACTGGTAGCACCCACCGGAAAAGCGGCCGCACGTTTAACCGAGTCTATTGGTTCTGCTATTGAACCCCTAAACTGTGATGACACCGTAAAAACAGCTATTCCAACCGATGCCAGCACCATTCATCGCTTACTGGATGTCCTGCCTGGCAACAAAGGGTTTCGCCACAATAAAAACAATAAACTGCATCTCGATATACTTGTAGTTGATGAAGCCTCAATGATTGACCTTCCTCTCATGAGCCGTTTACTGGAAGCGCTACCGGCTCATACCAAGCTCATCCTCTTAGGTGACAGAGACCAGCTGGCATCCGTTGAAGCAGGCAGCATTCTGGGTGATATCTGTGATGCAGCCGCTGGCGGCTATTCACCCGTCACTGCAAAGAGACTAGACCAACTGACAGGCTTTCAGTTGAGCAATACTAAAACCAACCCAAATGCCCGCCCAATCAACGACTGTATATGCTTACTGGAAAAAAGCTATCGCTTCGATGCCCGTTCGGGCATAGGCTCATTGGCCAATGCCATTAACACGCAAAACATCAAAGCCCTTAAACGCACCTTTGCGTCTGATTTTAATGATATTGCTTTATACACGACGGACGATAATGACTACCAAGCACTTATTCAACGCTGCTCTCAGGGCTATCGCACCTACTTATCGAAAATCAAAAATACGCATTCACACCGTGACATACTCGATGCCTTTCAGCATTTTCAATTGCTGTGTGCATTGCGGGAAGGCCGGTTTGGCGTCTCAGGCCTTAATCAGGCCATTGAGCAATCACTGATCAGGGCTGGACTTATTTCAGAAGGCTCTATTTGGTACGAAGGACGCCCCGTCCTAATTACGCAAAATGACCATGATCTGGGTTTGTATAATGGTGATATAGGCATTGCATTAAAGAACGATGATGATCATTTACGCATTATCTTTCTGATGCCTGACGGTGCTATAAAAACAGTACTTCCCAGCCGCCTGCCGCCACACGAAACAGTCTACGCAATGACTGTTCACAAAAGCCAGGGCTCTGAATTTGAACATGCGGTGGTTGTGCTGCCGGATCAGTTTAATCCTGTACTCACCCGTGAATTAGTCTACACCGGTATTACCCGGGCAAAGAAAAAGCTCGACTTATTTTGCCGACAAAGCTTGTTGATCAAGGCTATTCAAACACCTACCCGCCGACTATCGGGTCTTCAGGATCGACTTTAGATGCCTTTTTGGCAGAATGGGTTTCTATTGCCCGCTGAACTTTTTCATAAACATGATCATGCGACCAGCAATGTATTTGAAAGGGGTTCCTGATCCATTTGATGGGATTAAAACCCCACTTCAGGCTCTGAGGTGCTATCACTGTACGCTGTCCGATAACCGTTGGCCAAAAACGTTTATGCCACCACTTATAGCCTATCTGGGTATTAACTGGATCACCATCGACCATGTAGTTTTTGACCAATCCCTCTTTTGCAGATTTTTTCTCATCATCGTCAAGTACCTTCAGTGTTGCTTTTCCTAGGGCTGCCGGGCTAAAGGCCTTTCCAGGGACACCTGTTTTTACAGCCGCGTACTGAACAACTGCGCCGCCTAAAGAATGGCCTGTAAGAGACAGCACTCCCTTCTCCTTGATCTTCAGTAAAGAACACGTTGTTTCTGAAGACAGGAGATCTCTCAAAAAGCTTGTGAACGCTACCGCCTGATTGTAACAAGGTGTGCCGCTCCGCGGCGGCTTTCCTCCCGTGCCAAATAGAGGGCTTCCAGCCAACTTTCCTTAACGTCACTTGTCCTTTATAGTTCCATCCTTCACTTTTCATCAACAACCATCTGGGCTTGTGCTATCCGCACCCCTTCCCGCATGAAGCAACTGCTGCACCTCGAAAAGGCATGGTGGCAGTATTATCAAAAACACAAAGACACTCTGAGACCCGTTGTTATTGAGACCATGGGGCTACTTCTGGCTTGTGGAACGACTCTTTTGGGATTTGCGACTTTTCGTTGCTCTAAGCTCGGCTGTTTCTTTACGAAAAAGATCTGCTGTGGCTGTAACTCCCGATTTTGTAACACCTGTGGCAAAAAAAAGACCGATCAGTGGCTCGAAAATATGAAGGCCACACTGCCTGATACACGCTGGCAACACATCACGTTTACTATGCCTGATGTCCTTTGGCGTTTCTTTGAAGTCAATCGTCACCTACAGGGTAACCTCAGTGCAATAGCCGCTAGTATCATGCTCGATGCTGCCAAGAAAAAAGGGCTAACTCCCGGTATTTTCAACGCTATTCATACCTTTGGTCGTGATCTTAAGCTCAATGTCCATATCCATTTGGCTATTACGCTGGGGGGGATTACCACAGATCATAAGCGATGGAAGAAGATAGACTTCCACAAAATAAATACCATGACATGCTGGCGCTACCAGGTTCTTCACCTCTTACGGCAAGAAGCCAAAAAAGGGCAGCTCATCATTCCGGATGAGCTATCAAAGCAATGTGGGAACAACTATCGGCTGAATCAGTTTCTCGATACTGAATATAAGAAACACTGGCATGTTCATTTTGCTGATCCCACTAAAACACCCACGGCAACAGCTAAGTATTTGGGACGTTATCTCACCCGACCTCCCATCGCTTTGTCACGAATTAAGCACTACGATGGCAAAGAAGTGGTGTTTGAGTACCTCGATCACAAAACCAATACACACCGTCTGTTCCATTGTGATATCGAAGAATTCATTACACGGCTGATTCGCCATATTCCCGAAAAAGGGTTCAGACTGGTGCGCTACTACGGGTTTCTGGCTCACCGTGTCCGAGGAAAGCTACTGCCAAAAATCTACGATCTACTGAATCAACCTGAGAAAAAAACACAAAGGATCTACTTTCCCGAGCTGTTGAACGCGACCTTTAGCGTTGATCCACTCAAATGCCATGCCTGTGGTGCACAACTGGTATTTTGTGGTGTTACTGTTGGTATAAAACGCTCAGAGCTTCGTCAATACCATAAGGCGCTGGCCTTACAAAAACCGATTCAGCAGGCGGCATAGGAAAGATCCGTCTGGAGTTTGGTGTTGAGTGAAAAACAGCTTGTTTAAAGGCGTTTTAAGACCCGTAGAGTGCTTTTTCCGTCTTTCACAGGGTTTTATCACCAAATACAACTCGTTAGCTGGCATGCTGAGGATTAGACTGCGGGCCTCGGCGTTTTGAAAATGCTATGCGGCAAGGCCAAAGCCGAGGTAGGTGTGCAAGTGGTGGAGCGCTGGATACTCGCCAGACTACGCCACGAGACGTTTTTTACCCTGGCCGAACTGAATCACCGCATCCGATCGCTGCTGACGGAACTGAACCTGAAGCCCTTCAAGCAGCTGCCAGGCACACGGCGGAGCACGTTTAAGCAGTTGGATGAGCCTGCCCTGCACCCCCGGCCCAAACAACCCTTTGTCTTCGCAGAGTTCCGTAAGGCCCGAGTGCATATCGATTATCACATCACCTACAAAGGTCACTACTACTCCGTTCCTCACCAATTGGTAAAACAAGAAGTAGAAGTACAAACTACAGAGCACTGCATCACGGTCTACGCCAAAGGTAAGGCTGTCGCCAGCCATGCCCGCAGACATACCTCCGGTTTTACGACATTGACTGCGCATATGCCCCAGCGGCATCAGAAACACAAGGAGTGGACACCCCAGAGGCTGCTTAACTGGGCCAAAGATGTTGGGCCAGAAGTGCTTTGTTTTATCCAGCACCTGCTGGTATGTCGGGATCACCCTGAGCAAGCCTATCGTGCGGGTCTGGGGTTAAGGTCACTGAGTTGGGTTTGCAGGCTGCCGATCTCGGCAGCGAGCTGTACCATGGTTTGTTCTTCTTCTGCCAGCTCTTTCCATGCGTCATCTAGTGAATCACTGAGTAACTGCTCAATGTTACGAAGATTGTCAATTTCTACCTTAAAGGCGGCTTCTGCCGCTTGGGTACTGGTAGCAGCCGCGGCCAGATTTGTGCTGAGTTGCTGTCAAATGGCTTTCCAGGCATCTGGGTTATTACCAAGACCGGCGGTGGCTTCGGTAAAGCCGGCCATGAGTGCGTAATAGCTGTTAAAGGGGGCGAGTACTTCTGACCAAATCGTAGGCCGGTTTTTTTGCCATTGTGCCCCCGCGTCGCTTAACAGTGCCACACGGTTACGAATTTGCCCGAGCCAAGCCGGGTCCAGACTCAAGCCGGGTCCGGACTCAAGGTGCCAAATCGGGATAGGGTGGAGCCTCGCGCCTCCACTCCTCCCACACCACCCAGCATGCGGGTCCGCACTGGGCGGTTCGGCCAGTTAAACCACACGTAATCTTTCCAGTCCCAGCAGATCAAAACGCTTAATAGTAAACGCTTTGCTCAGAGCAGGTGAGGCACTCATGCGCCAATACTTCTTCCTTGATACCACGGCTTTACTGGCTGAAGCGATCGACACTCCAAGTCGCCTTAATCCTTTAAAACGTCGTTTTGCCGTTTTCCACTGATACCATATCAGACATCTTAAACGCCTTCTTACCCAAGCCTCCAGCGAGCTTAATTGTCCCTGTGTATCCGTTATTCCAAAATACTGCCGCCATCCACGAAGGTAACGATTCAGGGCTGTTAATCGTTGCTTGAACGACCGCCCTGATTTTCTGGTTAACGTCCTCACAGCAACCTTAAAACGCCGTTTGCTGTTGTCAGCAAGTTCAAGTTTTCCTTCTGGCGTGAATGAGAAGCCCAGAAATGGGCATGGTTCAAATCAAGTGAACACTTTCATGTCTATGGAGGCCATCAGTACAGCACATTTTCAGCAGGTTGATTATAATGCCAGGTTACTCAGCCTATCCTGTTATTTTGATCAACTTTAGAGCCTGTACATGCAAAGACGTTTATCCCCTGAATGCAAGAAATCTATTGGCCTACAGGCTATTTCCGAAAATAACATATCTCATATTGCCAGGCTGCATCAGGTGTGAAGAAACACTGTCTACACGCAAAAACAACTCACTCAATCGGCAGTCAATGAAGCCTTCATGGATCAAGATCCAGATGATCAGACTCTATTCCATCTACCGGTCACCAAAGCCTTCCTTCACCAGGTGGTACTGGGAATCTTATTGATCTGCAAGGGAAGTTATCGCAGTGCGCAGATGTTCCTACATGACCTGTTTGACACGGATATGTGTATCGGAACTATTTTCAACATCCACAACCATGCTTGTCATAAAGCATCTGAGATTAACGCCTCCTACGATCTTGGCTCAATCAGACAGAGCGCCTCTGATGAAATATATCACCGTAATAAGCCTCATTTAGCAGTCGTTGATATCGAAAGCCGTTACTGTGCGAGCCTTACACGAGAAGATAGCCGTGACGCAGAAACCTGGGCTATTCACCTCCTGGAGCTTACAGAGCAAGGCTTTCATCCCAAGGTTAATATCAGCGATCAAGCGCTCGGGATGAGCAATGCATTCAAAGAGATACTGCCAGACACTGAGCATCGTTTTGACCACTTCCACCTGATCAAAGCAGGGAAGGAACTGGTCAGGTACCTAAAAAACAAAAGAGAATCAGCAATAACGGCCCATATTAAGCTGCTTGAAAAAATGGAACGAGCAAAGAAAAAAAGTAAGGGGCACACTCTTTCAACGAAGCTCGCCCTGGTCAATAGAAATACGACACAGGCAGAGGCTATCTATCGTCATTTTTCCACACTGAATGCCTGGCTCCAGCATGATATTTTACAGCTGCCAGGGCACAACCCCGTTGATAGAGAAAAGCTCTTTGATTTCGTACTGGAGGAGCTGTCTGCAGTGGCTGACACCTCTCCACGTATCATGGCCTTTGTGATATCCCTGACTCACCAAAAGGACAACCTATTGGCCGCCAGTCATGTGTTGAATAGAGAGTTCCAACAGATTGCAGCCCGCTACGCTATTGCTGCGCAAGACGTCTGGGATATATGCTATGTGACCCGATACGATATACAAGCACCGAGCTACCACAAAAAAGCCGACGTATTGGCATCACGGATGGGGCCGATCTTCGAGCCCATCGAAGATGAGGTGCTGAAGGTAATCGCCGAAACCCCTCGGTGCAGCTCAATGGTCGAGAATTTCAACAGCAGACTCAGGCCCTATCTGGACTCCCGTAAACAAATTACCTCTGAGAGCCTCAATCTAATCCGGTTCTATCTGAATCATCACGTGTTTCTCCGGAGTAAGCATGCTTACATGCAAGGAAAAACACCAGCCGAGGTGATGACCGGCAATCCTCATCCCAATTGGCTGGAAATACTGGGGTTCCAGCGCTTCAGAAAAGCTGCATAAACTAACTCTCTTGTTGAGTCATTTCTATACCAGTCTCTGGTAGGGTTATGTTTGTTTGGTGTTCACTAAAAACAGCTGTTTTTGCACCATGCCTAAAAAAGCCCCATAGTTATTTTGGACATCGGCGGCTTGGCCGTCATAGGAAAGTGCTTTTCGAAAAAATTGATCAGCCTGCGTATTTTCACCCTGAATCTGGTAAGTCAGCCCCAGCATACCGTATACGTCAGAAGAGCGGCTATCAATCTCCAGCGCCCGTTTAAGCGGCTTGATAGCTCTCTCAGTATAGCCTTCCTGAAGATAGCCACGCGCCAAATTCATATAGTTTTCAACAGCCTGCTGCTGATTAGTCACCCTATTTCCTGACTGATTAACACACCCACCAAGGCTGAAAATGACCAGCCAGCTCCCAAGAAAAGCGCTTTTACTGTTTTGCGGCCTATCCATAACGTGCTCCCATCAAACCACTGTCTGAATGAGATCACAAACGCTATCAGACAGTTATGCTGCTCCTACCCTTTTTGTCGGCACTTGTGGCTCAGAGTCCAGTTGTCTTGCAGCAATATAACGAGCACTACGACGTGTACGGTCATTAACAGCCCCCACCAGCTGGCCACAGGCGGCATCAATATCATCACCACGCGTTTTGCGCACAGTCACATTAAAACCGGCTACCTGAAGCTTTTCCTGAAAACGGCGTATAGCATTATTGCTTGGGCGCTCATACCCTGAGTGAGGGAATGGGTTAAAAGGAATAAGGTTGATTTTACAGGGAACATCTTTCAACAACACCGCCATTTCTGCCGCATGTTCAGGCTGATCATTGACACCGGCCAGCAATGTATACTCAATGGTGGCTACTCGTTTGTTATCCGACAGACCGTTCATATATTCAGCCGTTGCATCCAGCAACTCTGCCAACGGGTATTTTTTGTTAATAGGTACCAGTTGATCTCGAAGGGCATTATTAGAGGCATGCAGGGAAATGGCTAACGATACATTCGTGACTTTACCTAGCTTTCTCAATGCAGGCACAACACCTGATGTACTTAACGTCACACGGCGTTTAGACAACCCATAGCCCAGATCATCCATCATCAAGTTCATGGCATCAACCACGTTATCGAAATTCAGCAGGGGTTCACCCATGCCCATCATGACCACATTGGTAATAGAGCGATCTATTTTAGCGGGCACATTGCCAATGTGTCGTGCTGCAATCCAAACCTGACCAATAATTTCTGCCACCGTCAGATCAGAGTTAAACCCCTGTTTTCCTGTCGAACAAAAACTACAGTCAAGGGCGCAGCCCGCCTGAGAAGAGACACACAACGTGCCACGCTTACCATCAGGGATATACACCGTTTCAACACAGCTGCCACTGGCAACGCGCACCACCCACTTGCAGGTACCGTCTGTTGAAAAATGGCTACTGACCACCTCGGGTGCTGTGATATGCGCGATTGCCTTAAGCTTTTCCTTAAGGCTTTTACTCACATTGCTCATAGCATCAAAATTATCGACACCGTTATGATGTACCCACTTTAATACCTGTTGCGCCCGGAATTTTTTCTCGCCCATCGCCAAGAAAAAAGCTTCCATCTTTTCGCGGGAAAGTCCAAGCAGGTTCGTGGAGGGTGTGAGTGTCAGGTCTGACATAGTTGTACCTCAGTGCCGCCAGATACTCACTGGCAGCATCTGGCGAAAATCATTATCGTGTTCGTTTGCAAATAGCAGCCGGTTCGAAGAAGTAAGCCACTTCGCGCTCAGCCGATGCTGTGGAGTCAGAGCCGTGCACAGCATTTTCATCGATGGTTTCAGCAAAATCAGCACGGATAGTCCCTGCTGCTGCTTCTTTCGGGTTCGTGGCACCCATCAGATCACGGTGTTTCAGGACAGCACCTTCACCTTCGAGAACAGAAACAACCACAGGGCCTGATGTCATAAACCCCACCAGATCGTTAAAGAAAGGGCGCTCACGGTGCTCTGCATAAAAGCCTTCTGCCTGCTCTTGAGACAAATGAACCATACGAGAAGCAATAATGTTCAGGTTGGCTTGCTCAAAACGGCTAAAAATTTGGCCAATGACATTTTTAGCAACCGCATCCGGCTTGATAATTGACAGCGTACGTTCTACAGTCATAAATATTCTCCATTCATCAATAATATGCCCCGAACAGGCATTAAGTACTGCATTGTCGACTGAAATAAGAGGCCACCTATCATACGATGACCGGTGGGAGTTGGCGCGCATTGTAAACCATGTTTAGCGCGCTGTCAGGTGTTGCAATTGCCTGTAACTGACGAGCAAAAGGCTGTTTACTCACACTCTTCGATCCAGGCCATCTGAATGGCTTCCAGAATTTTTTCTCCACAACGCTCAGGGTCATCATCAAACCCCTCCAACGCCAAGACCCAGCTTCTTAAGTCCATAAAATTAACGTAGCGCGGATCCTGATCAGGGTGACAATCCGCCAGCTCAATGGCTATATCGTAAATATCTGCCCATTGTAAGACCATGGCAATTCCTCTGATAGTCGGGTTTAATACCCATGGTATATGTGAATCACCATTGAGTACTGCGTCTGACAGCCTTTGATACGTTTGATATTCATGCAAACCTTTATTCATAAGGGCTGTCGAATATTGTTACCTATCAAACGCTACTGGACGCAGTACTAGTGGCGTTCTGATACCTGGTTGAGAGTATACTTGGGTATTTCAACCACCACATCATCCTCCCCCACCACAGACTGACAGCTCAGTCGAGACTCCGGCTCCAACCCCCATGCTTTATCTAGCAAGTCGTCTTCCAGTTCATCAGCCGCGTCCATGCTGTCATAACCCTCCCGAACCACGACGTGACAGGTGGTACAGGCACAGGATTTCTCACAGGCATGTTCAATTTCTACACCGTGTGCCAGTGCCGCATCACACACTGTTACACCGGGCTCTGCATCAAAGACAGCGCCTTCAGGGCAAAGCTCATCATGGGGAAGAATAACAATCTGGGGCATTTCAGGAATCCTCTAAATGTTCAATATGCTGACCGGATAGCGTCTGACGAATGCCCTGATTCATCCGGCGTGCGGCAAATTCTTCACTGGTGCGGCCCACTCGCTCAATCTCGCCAGCGATAGCATCCGCATTGCCTGCATGTCTGATCGTTTTTAGTGTCTGTAAATCCTGCTGCAATGCTGCACGCTCATCCACATTCAGCAGAGCATCTCCGTCTTTTTCCAGCGCAATGGTGAGTGCCTCCAGCATACGGTCAGCATCTACTTCCTGTTCACGTAAACGCCGATGATCACGATCATCGCCCGCATGGTCAAACGAAGCTTCGATCATCCGTGCAATAGCTTCATCACCCAGCCCATAAGACGGCTTGACTTGAACACTGCTGCTGACACCCGTTGAGAGCTCTTTCGCCGATACGCTCAACAAACCATCTGCATCTACCTGAAAAGTGACGCGAATTTTTGCAGCCCCTGCGGGCAGAGAAGGGATATTGCGTAATTCAAACCGGCCCAATGACCGGTTATCTTCAACCAGTTCTCGTTCACCTTGAAAAACATGAACTACCATGGCCGTCTGGCCATCTTTCGCGTTCGTAAATTCCTGTGCACGGCTCACGGGAATGGTCGTGTTCCGGTGAATCACCTTCTCCATTAACCCTCCCATGGTCTCAAGCCCTAATGATAGAGGAATCACGTCCAGCAGCAGTTGACTGTCACCCGTACCGCTGTTGCCTGCCAATACGTTAGCCTGCAGTGCAGCACCAATAGCCACTACCCGATCCGGGTCAATAGAGGTCAAAGGTGGCTGCCCACTCAATGTAGCCACCGCCTCTCGAATCACAGGCATGCGGGTAGAGCCACCGACCATCACAACGTCCATAATGTCGGCGGCCTTTAGGCCGGCATCTCTTAATGCCCGTTTGAACGTTCGCAGGGTTTTCTGCACCAGCGGCGCGACCATCGCATTAAACTGAACTCGCGAAATATCGCCAGACCATCCCTGAAATGCTACAACCACACTGTCTACAGAGGTTAATGATTCTTTAATCTCGCAAGCGCTAACCATTGCTTCACGCATTAATTGATGCGTGATTACTCCCTTATCAATTCCTGCCTGCTCCAGCATCCACGTTGCCAGCACTTTATCAAAATCATCCCCGCCCAGCGCCGTATCGCCACCCGTTGCCAGTACCTGAAAGACGCCTCGCTCCATCCGCAAAATGGACACATCAAAGGTACCGCCACCCAAGTCAAATACCGCAACAATCCCTTGGACATCATCCTGCTTATCCAAACCATAAGCAACAGCGGCTGCTGTGGGCTCATTCAGCAAACGGTATACAGAGATACCGGCCAATTGCGCGGCATCTTTCGTTGCCTGACGCTGAGCATCATCAAAATAGGCTGGCACAGTAATGACCGCGCCATCCAAAGCACCACCCATGGCTGTTTGCGCACGGGTAGCCAACGTTTTTAGAATTTCGGCAGAGACTTCAACAGGGCTCACGGCTCCACGGCGTGTTTCAATAAAGGGGACGGTGCGTGATGTTGGGGAAAACTGGTAAGGCAAAACACCCCCCACAGCATGGACATCATCAAGCCCCCGACCCATCAAACGCTTGATAGACACCACCGTATTCATAGGATCTTTACTGATGTGCTCTCGCGCCGCAAAGCCCACAGAGACGGCTTCTTCGCCATACCAGACAATAGAAGGCAGCGCATGCGCTCCCTGCTCATCAGCCAGTGTTGTGGCCGTACCAGAATGAACTGTAGCTACCAATGAGTTAGTGGTACCCAGATCAATGCCCACCGCCCGCTTTTTTTGATGCGGCTCAGTGCTTTGTCCAGGTTCGGAAATCTGCAGTAATGCCATCTCTGCCTCGTGCTACTAACGATTAGTGAAATAACTCAGCTTCTACTTGATCCAGCTCTTCAGCCACTTTTACCAAAAACTGCATTTTGCGTACCACCACTTCTGCACGCTGAAGGTCATCATCACCCCCTGCTGACCACAGCTCACCAAAATGCTGATTCAGCGTGTCCAGGCTATCACCCACCTGTTCCACCAGTTGCTCCAGCGCGGTTTCTGGATGAGCCTGACCCCGCAGCTCTGCCACCGATTCACGCAACTCCATTTGTTCCAGTAAAAAACCCGAATCCATGACTGTATTGCGTTCCATGTCGACAGGTCGACCCGCTAACTGTAACAAGTAAATGAAGCGCGTTAAGGGTGTTTTCAATGCACTATAAGCTTCATTGACATAAGCGGCATACTGAACGGATAATCGCTGCTGACGATCCGAATCCCTTGCGAAACGGTCTGGATGAACCGTACGCTGCAACTCCCTGTACCGTATAGCCAGTTGACTAGTATTGAGTTCACAGGACACAGGCAGTTGAAAAAGTTCGAAATAATTAAGAGTGATATCCACGCCATATCCCGTTGAAGTGAGTGGATCAGACAAACAAAAGCCCGATGATACCAGCACTATCGTAAGAGCTGTACTTAATCGGGCCTAATCGTCAGACGTTAAAACTTTCACCACAGCCACACTCACTGGCGACATTGGGGTTACTGAACTGAAAGCCTTCGTTTAAGCCTTCTTTTACAAAATCCAGCTCAGTGCCATCCATATAAACCAGACTCTTAGGGTCAATAAAAATTTTAACCCCACTGCCATGGTCAAATACGTTATCACCGTCGTGCTGTTCATCTGCAAATTCAAGCACATAAGCCATTCCAGAACAGCCCGATGTTTTGATACCCAACCGAACACCCTGCCCTTTACCGCGCTTATCAAGCTGACTTTTGATATGCGTAGCAGCTGCATCCGTCATGGTGATTGCCATAGCCCTTACTACTCCCTTAAGTGGCGTCCTGCTTACTGCGATAATCGTCGATGGCCGCTTTAATCGCATCTTCAGCTAATACTGAACAGTGAATTTTAACCGGCGGCAATGCCAGCTCTTCCGCAATATCGGTATTTCGGATAGAGCCCGCCTCATCCAACGTTTTGCCCTTCATCCATTCTGTCGCCAAAGAACTGGAGGCGATGGCAGAACCGCAGCCGTAGGTTTTAAAGCGAGCATCTTCAATCACGCCCTCATCACTGACCTGAATCTGTAACCGCATAACATCACCACAGGCGGGTGCACCCACCATACCGGTGCCTACAGCGGCTGACTGTTGATCCAGCTTGCCGACGTTACGTGGATTTTCATAATGATCGATTACTTTTTCACTATAAGCCATTGTCTTTTCCTCCTGGGTTAACCTTAATTAATGCGCAACCCATTCGACTTTAGAGAGATCTACGCCATCCTGGTACATATCCCACAAAGGAGACAGTTCACGTAATTTATTCACCGCATGGATAACTTTATCTGCCGCGTAATCAATTTCCTCGACCGTACTGAAACGTCCAAAACTGAAACGCAGGGAACTATGCGCTAATTCATCACTCAGCCCCAACGCTCGGAGCACATAAGAAGGCTCAAGGCTGGCAGATGTACAGGCAGAACCGGATGAAATAGCCAAATCTTTCAACGCCATAATCAATGATTCACCTTCTACGAAAGCGAAGCTGATATTCATGTTCCCGGCCACCCTTTGTTCAAGGCTACCATTGACGTGCACTTCTTCCATGCCATCAAAATGCGACAGGAAACGCTGGCGAAGACTTAACAACCGCTCATTCTCAGAGCGCATACTTTCCTGAGCAAGACGACAAGCCTCACCCATACCAACAATTTGATGCGTAGGTAACGTCCCTGATCGCATGCCCCGCTCATGACCACCACCGTGAATCAGTGCTTCAAGACGTACACGTGGCTTACGGCGAACAAACAAAACACCTATACCCTTAGGCCCATACAACTTATGCGCACAAAGAGACAGCAGATCCACCTTCATGGCATCCATATCCAGCGGTATTTTACCGGCACTCTGCGCAGCATCTACATGGAACAGTACTTTACGTGCACGGGTAATATCACCAATAGCGGCAATATCATTAACAACGCCAATCTCGTTGTTAACATGCATCAGGCTCACCAGAATAGTGTCATCTCTCAGCGCAGCAGCAACCGCTTTAGGCTGTATCAGGCCCTCTTTATCAGGATCAAGGTACGTGACTTCAAACCCTTCCCGCTCCAGCTGGCGGCAAGTATCCAGCACCGCTTTGTGTTCAATGCGGGAGGTAATGATGTGCTTGCCTTTTTTACTGTAAAAGCGCGCGACACCTTTAATGGCCAGATTATCAGACTCGGTGGCACCCGATGTCCATACAATTTCACGCGGGTCTGCATTCAATAAATCAGCAACTTGCCGGCGACCCTGCTCAATCGCTTCTTCCGCTTTCCAACCAAATACGTGGGAGCGAGAAGCCGGGTTACCAAAATTACCTTCGGCCAACAGGCACTGACTCATTTTTTCCGCTACACGCGGGTCTACCGGTGTTGTCGCAGAGTAATCAAGGTAAATCGGTAGCTTCATCAGGTACATCTCCAAGCTGGTCAAATCTTGTATCAATTATCCAGGCTATAGTCGCATATTGGCGGCAGCACTGGTTCCTATTAACCCTTCTGTCAGACTTTGCTGATCCTGACGGCAGGCAACATCCTGAATGTCACTGCGCGCCATTAAATCAGCCAGACTGATCCCCCCCAGAAAAGTATGGATCTGGTGGCTTAAATCCTGCCATAAGTGATGTGTCAAGCAGGTAGCACCCTGCTGACAGTCGCCATTGCCTTTGCAACGGGTGGCATCAACCGACTCATTCACCGCATCAATGACATGTGCCACGCATATGTCAGCACTGTCACGGCTCAACAGGTATCCACCCCCCGGGCCTCTGACACTGGATACCAAATCATTGCGCCGTAATCGGGAAAACAGTTGTTCAAGGTAGGACAGAGAGATCCCCTGTCTGTTGGATATATCAGCAAGTGCAACGGGCTTCTGGTCTGAGTGCAATGCCAGATCCAACATGGCAGTCACAGCGTAACGTCCTTTGGTAGTTAATCGCATGCATGGCCTCTCAACGACTTATTGGTGCCTTGTTTTATTGACAACAGCAATGAGCACAATAAAGAAAGCTGCAGACTTCAGCCGCATACCCGACCCGCACTACGGCAGATCAAACCCATTCTATAGGGTGATTATGGAATACCTGAGTAAAGTAGTCAACTATTCTTTTCGGTTCAATGCTTGTTTTAAGAACAAAAAAGAATGTAGGATGGAAGTTTAATGCTGATCAGGCATTCTATAGAATGCCTGCTATCGTTGTCACTCGGAAATCCTCTCCCCGCTCAGCCAATAGAGGCTGAGAATCAGGTAAAAAAGCACTTTTACGTTGAAGACTCCGACGAGGGCTTCTCTTTTTTCAGGGCCTCAAAATCTTCTCCCTTTAATTCGGGCAATGGGCCAATATCACACTGCAACCCCTTATCCTTTAATACCTGACACACTGACGCCAAACGATGATCAACCGCCTGAAGATGCTCCAACATGGCTGAAATTGCCTGAGCAGTAGGATCAGGCATTTCAGAGGTCACGGCATAAGCCCCAAAATCGACTTTCTTGATATCTACAGATGCCTCCTCTGGCTGAATACCCGGCGCCCCTTTCACAATGCGACCCGGGACACCCACCACAGTAGCGCCTTCGGGCACTTCTTTCACCACAACCGCATTCGAGCCGATACGGGAATTTTTTTTCACGGTAAAAGGCCCAAGCACTTTAGCGCCCGCTCCCACAACTACGCCATCTTCAAGGGTGGGGTGACGCTTCCCTTTACTCCCAGAAGTGCCTCCTAGCGTTACCCCTTGATAGAGCGTCACATCATTCCCAATTTCGGCGGTCTCCCCGATCACCACCCCCATACCATGATCAATGAAAAAACGCCGGCCAATCACAGCCCCCGGGTGAATTTCAATGCCCGTGACCCAGCGACTAAACATAGCACCTAAATCCTGCAATCCAAACCCGAACAGGTCAATCGCAGCAACTGATCAAGCCCTCCTGATTCTGATTATGCTACTATCGAGCAAATATTTACCTTTTCAGTGGATTTTAATCACATGAGCCGTCGTGTTTGGTTCATCTTACTGCTATTCCTGATATCAGGGCGCGATAACTCCTTCCGCATTAGCAGAATGTTTTTCTAATCATCCATTGTTCGCTATTTACAAACAGTCACCTACTGCTAGCCAAGCATCCCACTCCGTTTGGTAGAGATGCTCTTTGTTACTGGCAACGGTCAACTGCCTGTTACCTGTCAACAGTTTTCCGGCAACCCGTATCATATAGCAGCGAATGCTTTCCGGCTCCCACTTCATCAACTGACGATTCCCACTCATCAGTGCCATCCAACGTGTTGTATTGTAGGCCAGTATTGCACATTGCATAAGCGCACTGTTTGCCATGAAATGATCGGTTTTGATCTGCCCGAGAGCCATCTGGTTTTTGCACTCTTCGATCCAGGTTTCGCAGGTAGCCCGCTTGCCATACGCTTTATGGATCTCCCATGGACTCAACGACTCAGTAGTCACGTAGCAGAAGTAGTCGTACTCTGGCTTCGGGTCTAACAATTCGCACTGGGTGTTTTCTGGCTTCCCGATCTTTCTTTGCCGGACAGCCACGAAGCAACGAGCCCGGTCCCAGTCACCACAGCAGTGTTGAAACTCGCACCACTCCCACCCTGGCTGATGCACGACAGGTTGCCAGTCTTGCGGGATTAACAGTTTGTGTAGATTCTTCAGTTTGACCTTAACCAGATAACGATGTCCTAAATCCTCCAGATAGGTCAGTAATGGTCCACCAAAGTAGCCACTATCAGCCCTGAAAAAAATCTTCATGTGGGAAGGCAGAGTAACCAGCAACTGTTTCATAAACTCTATGGAGCCATTAGCAGTGTAGGCATCACCACTTCGTAACCAACCCTGCAGCACTTCTTTGGTTTCCGCGCAAAAGGCCAGCTGCGGGTGGTACGACAGCGCCCCTCTTTTTTTCTCGTTAAACCCTTTCTTTGCGCCTTCCTGAAAACCAAAACAGGTTTTTACCGTAGAATCGAGGTCAATGGTGACCTGTTTAAAAGCATAAACGGTAGATGTTCCTGAGCGCAGTGCCTGTTTCCAAACACTCTCCCTCATTTCGTGGACAGCGGTTTCCAGTTCAACGACGCTGGCAAAGTGGAACAGCTTTAAAATGCGTCCAAATTGACTGTCACAAGGAATGCGTTGAAAACGGGTGCATTCTCGGAGAACGCTATCCTGCCAGACCGTGCACACTTTCATCAGACTTTTGGCACCTGCCAGAATGCCGGTGGTTACCATCAGAATGACATCTGACAGTTGGAAAGTGGCATTAGAGCCTCGTTGAATATTAATCCGTTTGTCCAGTAGGTCGGCCAGCCCCATCCGGTTCAGGAAGCGAAACGCAGGGATAAGTCCAGCCTGACTGGTAAGCGGCTTTTTAGCTTGAGTGAAATGTACCTTCCGCTGCTTCAAACGTGCTTTTGACTTGTTTTTTTTGCTCATTGAAAAAGTGATGCTTTATGAAACGAAAACATCATTTAATCTCTTTATTCACGGGTGATTGCAACTTTTATTTCGATATTATTTGCAGGATTTAGGTAGCAATAAACCGCGCTAACCAGTGCCACTTGCGCCGCCATAAGCCATGAACCAACCGATGCAGCAATAACGCATGCAACCCCGGGTAAGTGGTCAACACCTCAAAGGTGCTCCTCGCTGCCGGATCCCGGTCAAATACACTGGCAATGTCTTCTTTGATTCGCTCGAACATATAGGTGTTTTCATTATAACCTAAATCCTGCAAATAATATCGAAATAAAAGTTGCAATCACCCGTGAATAAAGAGATTAAATGATGTTTTCGTTTCATAAAGCATCACTTTTTCAATGAGCAAAAAAAACAAGTCAAAAGCACGTTTGAAGCAGCGGAAGGTACATTTCACTCAAGCTAAAAAGCCGCTTACCAGTCAGGCTGGACTTATCCCTGCGTTTCGCTTCCTGAACCGGATGGGGCTGGCCGACCTACTGGACAAACGGATTAATATTCAACGAGGCTCTAATGCCACTTTCCAACTGTCAGATGTCATTCTGATGGTAACCACCGGCATTCTGGCAGGTGCCAAAAGTCTGATGAAAGTGTGCACGGTCTGGCAGGATAGCGTTCTCCGAGAATGCACCCGTTTTCAACGCATTCCTTGTGACAGTCAATTTGGACGCATTTTAAAGCTGTTCCACTTTGCCAGCGTCGTTGAACTGGAAACCGCTGTCCACGAAATGAGGGAGAGTGTTTGGAAACAGGCACTGCGCTCAGGAACATCTACCGTTTATGCTTTTAAACAGGTCACCATTGACCTCGATTCTACGGTAAAAACCTGTTTTGGTTTTCAGGAAGGCGCAAAGAAAGGGTTTAACGAGAAAAAAAGAGGGGCGCTGTCGTACCACCCGCAGCTGGCCTTTTGCGCGGAAACCAAAGAAGTGCTGCAGGGTTGGTTACGAAGTGGTGATGCCTACACTGCTAATGGCTCCATAGAGTTTATGAAACAGTTGCTGGTTACTCTGCCTTCCCACATGAAGATTTTTTTCAGGGCTGATAGTGGCTACTTTGGTGGACCATTACTGACCTATCTGGAGGATTTAGGACATCGTTATCTGGTTAAGGTCAAACTGAAGAATCTACACAAACTGTTAATCCCGCAAGACTGGCAACCTGTCGTGCATCAGCCAGGGTGGGAGTGGTGCGAGTTTCAACACTGCTGTGGTGACTGGGACCGGGCTCGTTGCTTCGTGGCTGTCCGGCAAAGAAAGATCGGGAAGCCAGAAAACACCCAGTGCGAATTGTTAGACCCGAAGCCAGAGTACGACTACTTCTGCTACGTGACTACTGAGTCGTTGAGTCCATGGGAGATCCATAAAGCGTATGGCAAGCGGGCTACCTGCGAAACCTGGATCGAAGAGTGCAAAAACCAGATGGCTCTCGGGCAGATCAAAACCGATCATTTCATGGCAAACAGTGCGCTTATGCAATGTGCAATACTGGCCTACAATACAACACGTTGGATGGCACTGATGAGTGGGAATCGTCAGTTGATGAAGTGGGAGCCGGAAAGCATTCGCTGCTATATGATACGGGTTGCCGGAAAACTGTTGACAGGTAACAGGCAGTTGACCGTTGCCAGTAACAAAGAGCATCTCTACCAAACGGAGTGGGATGCTTGGCTAGCAGTAGGTGACTGTTTGTAAATAGCTAGAACTTACGCATTGACAGGTCCGGCAAAAAATGGCCTCAACCATTCCTTCCCCTCGGAGAAGCTTTTTATGAAATCCCAGGTAGCTTCTTTGAGGGCGTCTTTCCTGACGCTATAGACGCTTCTGAGTGACCCTGATATTTTCATCGCCTGAAGACAGGTATAGTCAAAGATAGCCGCAAAAATATGATTCCGGACCTGTCGCTCCCCTCTCACCTGAAAACGCTCGATGTTGCAGAGTTGCTTTAATGCCCGGTGATACTCTTCGATCGCCCAATGATGTTGGTGCAGCTGATCAAAATCAGATCGTGGAGATAGATCTGCTCCGACATGAGGAGTGTAAACAACGTAATGGCGCAGCTCGTTTTTGAGTCGCGTCCGGTAGAGTCGTACATGACCAAAGTTACGTAGCCATACAGTTTTTCCTTCTTCGGGAATCTCCAGGCTCTGCACCTGTTGGTAGTTACCCTTTTGCACAGAGACAGTACGGTTGCTTTTAACAGCGAACATAAAACCCAAACCATTGTTTTTCAGGCGTTGTTGAATAAATCACCGGATAGCCCTGATTGACGATAAGTGGCTAAGGTTCGTATCCTAATGTCCTTTTTTTGCAGACATCATCTCGCTATGCCTTACAAACACAACGAAGCTCGTCGCCATAAGATCAAAAAATCGACTTATAAAGTGACGAATTGGTCTGATTATAATAACGCACTGCGAAAAAGAGGTGATATTACCGTCTGGTTTACGGATGAAGCTATCACTATCTGGACGCCAGCGCCCATCCAAAAACGAGGTGCGCCGACACAATACTCGGATCTGGCGATTGAGACCTGCCTTATGCTCAGGCAGGTTTTTAGCTTACCGCTAAGGCAGACTGAAGGTTTTGCTAGATCTCTGGTTAAGCTCATGGGGTTACAGCTTAAAGTCCCTGATTACCGCACTCTCAGTAAGCGAAGCATCAATTTATCATTGCAAAAGCTCATCGATACCTGTGAGCCTGGTTCTCACTTTCTGGTAGATAGCACAGGATTGAAGGTTTATGGCAAGGATGAATGGAATCAGGAAAAACACGGTACGAAGCCTAAACGTACTTGGCGAAAACTGCATTTAGCCATCGATAAAAATCATCATGTCGTTGCAAGTGACCTTACCGGAAAAGAGATAGGTGAGACTTCAGTTTTGCCTAATCTGCTGGATCAAGTTGATGGATTTGAGGTTTTCATGGCCGATGGAGCCTATGATAGCGACAAGGTTTATCAGCAAATTAAACAGAAGCAAGCTGCTGCTAAACTCGTGATTCCACCACCTAAAAATGCTGTGCCTGACAGTAGTCAGCACAATACACGAAACGAGGCAGTAGCCCTCATAAAAGAGCGAGGTCGCATGGCGTGGCAAGGGCTAACCGGATACGGCCTGAGAGCCTTGGTTGAATTGGCTATGCTTCGCTATAAAACCATTATCGGCTCAAAGATGAAAGCACGTGAACTACCTCAGCAAAAAACGGAGGCAGAGGTTTCCGTTCGCGTGTTGAACAGGATGACCGGTTTAGGGATGCCGATATCAGTTAAAGCTAGCTGAAAAAGGCCTGGATACAGGCTCGATCAGGCTGAGCTTTATTTATGCAACAACGCCCGTAGCCATACAGTTTTTCCTTCTTCGGGAATCTCCAGGCTCTGCACCTGTTGGTAGTTACCCTTTTGCACAGAGACAGTACGGTTGCTTTTAACAGCGAACATAAAACCCACACCATTGTTTTTCACAGCTTTGAGGTTTCCAATACTGCTATACCAAGAGTCACCGGTAACACATGCAGATTCGAGTCCCCATGCCAGTACTTCTTTCAGCATATCGACAAAGTAGTCATTGTTAGTTTTGCCATCGGCTGGATTGTAAATACGGAAATTAACGGGCAAGTTGTAGCCTTTGATGTCCGTGTAATCAAGCGTGATGAGATTAATACCCTTGACGGTTTTGTGGTGCTTTCCTGAGTAGTAATGACCGACTAAAGCCGTGTAATGGGTATAAGGTTTATCCAGCACCGTATCATCAACCGATAGCGTCCCACCTTCAAGAATAAGCCTTGCTGACGCTTCTAGAAAAAGATCTTCAGGAGCAAAGTTTTCACGTTGGAGAAAGCGGTTAACACTGTCATGCGATATATCACTCAATTCGCTAAGACGGGTACAGGTGGCTGCTTTGGGTTCACAGAGTAGAAACTCCGTATACTTCGGGAGGTCGCACTTGGCTGTTGTTGGTTTTGTTATTTTTCTACGCACGACGACATCCACTGTTTTTTTGCTGATCTAGCAATTTCTAGCCGAGGCTCGCAATGTCATAGAGTAAGTCATCCCGGTTAGATAGTTATTCCATTTTTCGGGGTATCTAAGCCTTGCTAGTACTCCATCCGACACCATTTGATAATCACAGATAACCGATCGGTCAGCTTTTTGTGTAAATGGTCGACAATGGTTAGCCGTCCTGTTATTTGAGTCAATTTTGAGTGGCAGGACAAAAAAATGGGTTATTTCACGCAAAGTGCCCCATTTCCCAATTTTTCATGGGAAAAAGTGCTGCTCTAATAGTCTGGTTTATGTTCTATGGAGGCTCTCAATCTACTCTGTATTATCAAGCTCTGGCATCTTTGGATACAGTCTCTTAAGTTTTATCCGAGCGTCTTCAGTGGTAAAACGCCACTGTGTAGTCGCTTTTCTTGCGTTGCGCGTCTCCTCCCAGGCTTTGACTTCTCTCCGGAGAATATCTTGGGTAGGGATACGCCGATCCAGACATTGGCGACTCAGTATACTCAGCTCAATTTCGGCCATATCCAGCCAACTGCCATGCTTTGGGGTGTAATGAAACTCAAGCTTATCAATCATTCTGCGGGCTTCTTTTGGGGAAAAAGCTTTATAAAGTGATGCGGGAGAATGCGTGTTCAAGTTGTCTCCCACCAGTATAACTTTCTCTGCATCTTTGTGGCGAACATCGACCAGAAACTTGATTTGATGAGCCCAATCAATCGCTGTCCTACGATCAGTCACCTCAACATGCCGCCAACCTGTCAAGGGTTCAAACATCATGAACAGATTGCTGACGCCATTACGTTCATACTCTGTGTCATAACGCTCCGGTTTTCCAGGCTCAACAGGCATTGGATTAACGACTTCTTTAACATGCTGCTTGCTACTTTCATCAAGGCAAACAAGCGGACGCCTTGGATCAAGAGGACGTTTATAGACTTCAAGAATATCCTCCATCGCACTCACAAAGTTGGCGCTTTCTTCCGCAGGTATACACCATTCCTTTTTTTGCCAGGGCTTAAGCTCATTTTTTTTAGCCCCTCATGTACTGTGCTTCTGGACATCGATTCGACGTATCTGAGCTCAATCATGCGATCTGTCAGTAAGTTTAGCGTCCATCGGCTGGCTCCTTCCGGTGGTGGTGAGCAGGTAAGGGCAATAAGGTGAGCTTCGGCTTCGCCATCGAGTTTACGTACCCGACCGTGGCTGCTTAGTTTTCCATTGACAGCGACATCAAGCCCTTCTGCAACAAATCGTTGCCTGAGGCGAGTGATAGTAAGCGGCCTAACATGGAAAGCTTTGGCTACCTGATCATGCTGCAGTGGATCATGGTTTTCATCGATAGCCAGAAGGATATTGGCTTTACGTTTTTTGTGTTGTGCAACTTTGGGCTTTTCCTGCTTGATAAGCCGTTCAAGTATTGATCGTTCTTCCTCGCTGAGTCGAACATGATATTTGATGGTCATAATAACTCCGGTGTTATGAACTCGGAGTTATTAGAATAGCCTTCAGTAAACTATCATCTTCTGCCGGACGGAGTACTAGAGGCGTACCAGAGAAAGCATTAAAAGTAGCTTTACATGTCTTGCAACGGTAGCGCTGACGCTCGTTTTGAAAACCCCATCGACCAATATCATGTCCTTGGCACTTAGGGCAAACTGGCTGTTCTGCAAAGTGAGACACAATGCAGGTTTCAAGTTCTGATGTAGAGCTTTTAGTATTTGAAGAGTATTCGTTCTCGATAGCGACAGCACCGGTGGATTCTTCTGCTTCATCAGAACCTATTTGAGCATCTGCCATTGCTCTGCTGAGGGTTTCATATTGCTCAAGGGTTAATGTCGAAATGGCATCAATAAAATTCTTGAATAGCTCGAATTGCATAACGTTGTGCCTGAAAACCAGAAGGCATGAGAAGTGTAGCTCATTCAACTGTTAACAGGAACTTAGCCTTGATAGTGGCTAATGGATCATTGATCCGGCTCACTAACACTTTTAGAAAGAGCCATGAAGCAGGGCTGACGCATCAAGTTTGAACGATGGTTCTTAGTAGTTGAGTCAGCTTCCTATTATACCAACCAGCACTAAGCCTTTTAAGGAAGACACTTCCTTTAGTTTGCTCGTTTTGAGTATGTGTATTGAGAGCAATTCTATTTAATATCGACAGGTTCTCAGCTGCGTTATCTGTCGTCGTTTGATTTTGGTCTTCCAGAAAGCCAACATCCAGCCGCCAATGTAGCTTATTCTCTACTTCCCAGTGCTTGCGGGCTATATCCAGCAGTTCAGCTGCGCTGTGTTGCTGGCTCATAATGTAGTAATGAACTTCCATGGTAACTTTACTGCCCACCTGCCTGTCTCTTTGGATCGCACCTATCTGCTGGAGGCCTACCCACTTCTTAGCTTCTGGGATAGATGACAAGTCACTGCTAACCCAACCCATTCTATATTCATACCGGCCGTGACCTTTCTCTATGGTTTCAGAGTAATCGAAGCCGAGCCGAGGTAATGGCGCATCGTGGTATTGCTGGTCAAAGTACTGTTTGATTTGTTTATAAAGCTTGCCTTGGTTACCTTTGACAGGCAGTACATAGTTTCCTCCCTGTTCGATACAGACGCCAACTATCTTCTTTTGGCAATTCAACGCATCAGCAGTGATAAGACGGTTCTTCAGACAAATAGACTTCAGCAACTCAGGCACTGCTGTTATTTCGTTAGACTTACTGTCTACTTTTCGCTGACATAACACCATTCCTGCACCTGTACTGAAGGCGCTGACCATATGAATGGCCTTTTTTGCCTTGCTTCGCGAACTCCGCAAACATTTCCCGTCAATGGGAAGAATATCAACATCGTTACCAAGGATATTGCCTACAGTAGCAGCCATCCAGCGAGTAAAGCACTCTTCGAAAACAAGAGGGTCTAGCAAACAGAAAAGGCGATAAAACGTATCATGAGAAGGAATACCATGAGGCAGTTCAAGAAAGCCTTCGAGCCAATCCTGCTTACTCTCACCAAACTCAGCCATTGCAGCCCAAGTGTTTGCGCCACAGAGAACAGCACAAATAGCAATGACTAGAATATCTATGAGTTTATGGAGGCACATGGATGTACAGCGCGGATCATCAATATTGTCTATGTACTGAACCAAGGTATTCTGGACTGACTTCATGAAATGAACCAACCGAGAAAGGAAGTGCATATAGTTTGGCTTATACAGTGGACCTTAGTTCACCATTGATGCGTCAGCCCTGAGCCATGAAGTAGTCACGAGTTTCTGTATCCGTGCAGAAAATGTAGCAACCTTTTTGCCCGCGAGTCATTAATGTCCGGTAGGTATTTTTTATGATATTAGCAGTTAAGGATAGGGCATTCTCTGGGTCTGTTTTAAGCATAGTTTTATAGCCGCGAATAGAGCGATCATTGGATGATCGTTTTCCAGCATCGGTTATTGCAATGCCGTCACGGATTACAAAGTCATCACCAATGATGACACCGATATAGTCCAACTCTAAGCCCTGACAGGTATGAATACACAGGGCTTACGCATCATATTGGAACTATGGTTTATCTTCTGTAGCTACTGTGTCAGAAGAGACTTTCATATACCCCAAATAATTGATCAATTTTTTTTCGATGTAAACCCTCCGTAATATACAGCCACTGTCATTCAAAAAAGGTTAAGAGTGCATAATAATCACGAATACAGATCAATATCTAGGGAAATCCACTAGAAATTAAGATTTTACAGTAACCATTGATGCGTCAGCCCTGTATGAATACAGCCGACCTGCTCAACAGAGTTTTCGGCAATCAACCATAAACTCCCATCTTCACTCAAATTCCATTGTGCCTTGAATTTATATTCAGGTATGACTATGTCCTAAGCTGATGAGTCTTTTTTACTAACCCAATCCCAACAGTATCCCGCAACCATCCGTGCTTTGTTTGTTAAACGATTTTTATCAATTATTGCGGCACGAAATTGATGAGGGTTGTCAAAGACTTTGACTTCATAATCTATGTCGTCAAGGGTTGGGTTTGCTGTGTTGCGAATTTGTAGACTGTTATCGACCCAAGACAAGTGCTTATTCTGGTTAGGTTGAACACCCATTCTGGTTTGCTTGAACACCTCAAACCGTTTATACATTGCCCTGCCTAATTCTTAGACCAGGTGTTCATTTGCTTCCAGTTTTCCGAGCTTCTTTCGCATGGATTCTCCCTTCAGTGTTAACCGGTGGGCATTGTGCATCAGTCGGTCCAGAATGGCGTCGGCCAATGTTTCATCACCAATGCTTCCATGCCACTGTTTGGTCGGCAGTTGGCTGGTGACGATGGTTGAGCTGTGCTCATGCCGGTCATCCATGACTTCCAGAAGATCATTCCTGTGCTGCTGTGTCAGAGGTTCCAACCCCCAGTCGTCCAGTATTAGAAGGTCAGTTTTAGCCAACAGCTTCTCTTTCGCAAAGAAGGCGCTGACCTTTTTTAGCACTTCCCTTTCCATGCGGAGTTTTTTTACCTCTTTACGCAGATTTTTAAGCTCTTCACGCTCGTCATCAGACAACACTTTGCCCTCCTTTAGGGCCAGGATATGATCCTTCCATTTGTAGAGCAAACTGGTGGAAATACCTAGTGATTTAGCTGCATCAGGCACCAAATAGCCTTGCTCCATTACAAGAGCAACAGCCTCTTCTTTGAACTCTTTTGGATAGTGCTTATAGGTTCGCTTTTGACTCATTGTGACACCTTAACAAGTGATAGAAATTATCTCTTATCAAAGTGTCCGGTTCTATTAGACCAGTACATAGGTTTTTGGGTGAGTGGAATTGATCCCAGTCACGAGCAGCAGTGAATCTCCGCATATATAGACGTACGGTTTCTAAATCTTGCATATAATCAACCTGAATAAAAAATAGTAGATAGGCTCATGCCTCCAGTGGGATTCTTCCAACAGGTAGAAGTTGTTGTCTGGAGTATATAAATCCGTCATATGGAAAAAATTAGCACCGCATTCCTGCTCGATTTTTTCTTTCTGGTCATAGAACTTGTCAGAGAAGAACTTGAGAAAGGTTAGACACTAAGACAGTTTGCTTGTGTTTGGAAGGCTCAAAATTGTCTTGGGATTTTTGACGGATTCCCAAATTTTAGAGGAGAGCTGCTGTTTTTTCACGGAGAGCTCTTTCCTAGCAGGCGTTGGGGACGCTACCGCCCAGAGATTAGCCATAGTCTTTTATTGACCAGACGGAGCATGGGCCTCGATAGCTCGGGATGACAAAGTAGTGATGGGTAAATACAGTGTATTTTACAGCGACATACCCCTTTAAGCAGAGATTATAATGACAATTCACCGGGCAAAAATAAACCCGGCAATTGCCGGGTTTCAAAGAAGGTATAAGGAGAATCGGTCCTCATCAGCACCTCATTTATGGCTATTATCTTTTTTTTGGCAGGTGTGACTATTAGACCAAGGTCGATGCTTAATACTTAAGTACTTATCGCCGAATGTAAAAGGTGGCTTCGCGCTCTCTGGTGGCAGAGCCGTCATCGTGCAGCACGTCGCCGTGTTCATAATCGTCAAATGAGTCCATGGTTGGGTATTCCTTCCTTGGGGATATATTGTCTGCATCCTTTTTTTATCATCAATGGGTTAGCATTGAAACGCAACCGAGCGTGGTCTCTCCATCGCTTAGGCGCTTTATTCAGGGTTGATCAGACCTTGCCTTTTAAGCTCAGAGCGAATGGCGCCAGGGGTTCTCTTATGGTGCTCCGCCAGCGCACGAACAGGTGTGCCTTCGTTGAATGCAGCAATTAACCGATGCTTTTCCTCATCGCACCATGGCTGCCGGACGGAGTGCTAGCATTCACTGGTGCTTCTTTCTGTGAGTGCTGAGTTTGATCGCTTTCAATACTGTAAGAGGGTTTTTCTAGAGGAGGAGTAGAGGTGTGCGTTAAAAAGTGTAATCTTAACAGGTGCAGTTCATCATAGCTGATGGCTTCTGCCAATGCTTCATACACTGGCCGTAAGCGTTCCGTGCCGTGTGTACCAAATACGGCTAATACATGGCTCTGTTGTTCAGGCTGAAGGGTTGATGAGTGAATAAAGGTCTCTGTTGCTGGTAGCGGGGCAACCTCGGTCTGGTATTTATAGAGGTGGCTGAGCACTGTCGTTCGCTTAACATTCAGCTCTGCCTGCAAGCGCTCCAGACATTGCAGTTGGGCAAACCGTTCACCGACTGCGACGTGTCTGCCAGAAGGAGAGAGTGATGAAGAGGGCAGTGTGGCATTATCCGGTGTGCTGCCAGCTGGCGAGGCGTCTGCTATCCACTGTGCCTGACAAAATAGCATGATCTCCTGAAGGAAGGTGTCACCATAGCGGTTGAGCTTAACGTTGCCAACGCCACTGATCTGCAACAGGCTTGCTTTTGATTGAGGAAAATACGTGGCCATTTCCATCAGTGTGCTATCAGAGACAATCACGTAAGGCGGTACATTTTCCTGATCGGCCAGACGCTTGCGGCATGTCCGCAACTTCTCAAACAAGTCGGCATTATAGTTAAGGCTGTCTGGCCGTTGCTTCGATGGGGTTTTAGTGGCTTTGCCCGATGACTCTGCACGTTGCGTGAGCCTTATTTCTATGTGATGTTCCCCTTTGAGTACTGCCCGTGCACTGTCTGTCAGTGTTAAGCTGCCGAACTGTTTATCCTGAAGAATAATGGCCTCTTGCATCAGTTTGCGGGCTAACTGCTGCCATTGAGGTTTGCTTAATTCTTTACCAATGCCATAAGTGGATAGCTGATGATGGTTGCGTTCAAGCAGCTTTTTTGAGTTTGAACCGCGCAACACATCAATCAAATAACTGGCACCAAACCGTTGACCGGTGCGGTAGATACACGACAGCAACTTTTGGGCAGCAACGGTCACGTCCGTTAACGGCAGCTGTTCAGACAAGCAGTTATCACATTGCCCGCAGTTTACCTGTGTATAGTGCTCGCCAAAATAGTGAAGCAGCGGTATTCGGCGGCATTCTTCCGCCTCTGCAAAACCAATGAGCGCATTGAGGTGTTGGTTGGCAGTGCGCTGCTCTGACTCGGACTTTTGACGGATAAAAAATTTCACTTTTTGAATATCGCCATAACCGAACAGAAAGTGGCAGTAGGCAGGCAACCCGTCACGCCCGGCCCGGCCAATCTGTTGATAATAACTTTCGATATTCTGGGGCATATCCACATGCAGCACAAAGCGGACGTTTGATTTGTTAATACCCATGCCAAAGGCAATGGTCGCTACCATGATCTGAATATCGTCCCGAACAAAAGCCGACTGGTTGGCCTTTCTTTCATCGTTGGATAACCCCGCATGGTAAGGCGCGACGGAACAGCCCTGATCAGCCAGCACCTGTGTGAGTTCATCCACCTGCTTGCGTGAGTTACAGTATAAAATGCCCGATTGATTGGGGTAGGTGTTGATCAGTTGCAGGGTCTGGTCAATAGGCTTTTTCTTTTCTACGACATTGAGGAAAAGGTTGGTGCGGTTGAAACTGGCAATAAAAGCATTCGCATCGGACATGTGCAGGCTGTTTTTTATGTCCTGCTGAACCAGGGGTGTTGCGGTAGCGGTGAGTGCCACACAAACGGCGGCCGGGAACTGTTTACGTACCTCCGCCAGCTGCCGGTACTCGGGCCTGAAGTCGTGTCCCCATTCTGAAATACAGTGGGCTTCATCAATGGTCAGACAATCGATGCACACGGCACTGAGCAACTGCTGTGTGCGCTCAAGCATGAGAGTCTCGGGTGCCATATAGAGCAGTTTAACCGAACCGTTGTGCACACTGCCTAGCGTTTGTTGATACTCACTCGCGCTGAGGGTGCTGTTCAGTAAGGCTGCCGACACCCCCAGGGCGGTTAACTGATCGACCTGATCTTCCATCAGTGAGATTAACGGTGAAATCACCAGCGTCAGCCCCGGAAATATCAGTGCAGGAATCTGGTAACACATCGACTTACCCCCGCCGGTGGGCATAATGGCCAGGGTGTCGTTCCCGTGTAAAACGTTGTCGATGATCGCCTGCTGGTGAGCACGAAAGGCATCATAGCCAAAGACGGAGTGCAGTACTTGTAACGCTTGTTCAGACATAGGCAACAGCCGTTTTAGCCTTCTCTTGCATTGTTATTGGACGTTAGTGAATGACAGTATTGTAGATAGCATCGGTTAATGTCGCTGAGTGTTAGCAGGGCGAGCCTTATGTTAGGCACTGTCCTGCTTACTGTCTCCCTCATTTTCATCACTTGTGCCATTGACCCGGGCAATGATCGCGTTGGCTTTGTTCTCATTATTCGGGAACATCAACTCTGGCACGTGTTGCTCACCGGCTTCCATCGCCACACGGTAGCGGGCGCAATTGGTGTAGGCATAGCAACAGTACTTCTTTTTCAGCAGGTTGGCAGTGGTGGGCATATCACCGGCCAGGGTGCTGTTAAAAAAACGGGCAAACCGAGTAGAACTCACAGATTGGGGTCATCGTAAAATCCCTTTCACGCAGGTTAGCCATTTATTATCGACAACAGAGGTGAGTGCTTCAAGGCATTGGCGATCATCGCCCGTTGGTTGCGGCGCAATAAATCACGGGTGCACGGTAATGTTACTTTATAATGGTTGCTTGTAATGTTATAAAGTAACGCGCTGCTTTTTCACAGCAAACATCCATGCATTTTGATTGGAGCGCCTTCATCATGACAAAGCTACCTGTGACCGTACTGTCAGGCTTTCTGGGTGCCGGGAAAACAACAGTGCTGCGCCATATTTTAAATCACCGGCACGGTAAAAAAGTGGCGGTGATTGTCAATGATATGAGTGACATTAACATCGATTCAGCCATTGTGAACAATGAGGTCTCGTTGAACCGCCGAGAAGAAAAGCTCGTTGAGATGAGCAAGGGCTGTATTTGCTGCACCCTGCGTGAAGACCTGTTGGAGGAGGTGGCCAAGCTTGCTAAGGACGGGCGTTTTGATTATCTGTAGAACTTACGCATTGACAGACATCCAAAAAAATTGCTAGATCAGCAAAAAAACAGTGGATGTCGTCGTGCGTAGAAAAATAACAAAACCAACAACAGCCAAGTGCGACCTCCCGAAGTATACGGGGTTTCTACTCTGTGAACCCAAATCAGCCACCTGTACCCGTCTTAGCGAATTGAGTGATATATCGCATGACAGTGTTACCCGCTTTCTCCAACGTGAAAACTTTGCTCCTGAAGATCTTTTTCTAGAAGCGTCAGCAAGGCTTATTCTTGAAGGTGGGACGCTATCGGTTGATGATACGGTGCTGGATAAACCTTATACCCATTACACGGCTTTAGTCGGTCATTACTACTCAGGAAAGCACCACAAAACCGTCAAGGGTATTAATCTCATCACGCTTTATTACACGGACATCAAAGGCTACAACTTGCCCGTTAATTTCCGTATTTACAATCCAGCCGATGGCAAAACTAAAAATGACTACTTTGTCGATATGCTGAAAGAAGTACTGGCATGGGGACTCGAACCTGCATGTGTTACCGGTGACTCTTGGTATAGCAGTATTGGAAACCTCAAAGCTGTGAAAAACAATGGTGTGGGTTTTATGTTCGCTGTTAAAAGCAACCGTACTGTCTCTGTGCAAAAGGGTAACTACCAACAGGTGCAGAGCCTGGAGATTCCCGAAGAAGGAAACACTGTATGGCTACGTAACTTTGGTCATGTACGACTCTACCGGACGCGACTCAAAAACGAGCTGCGCCATTACGTTGTTTACACTCCTCATGTCGGAGCAGATCTATCTCCACGATCTGATTTTGATCAGCTGCACCAACATCATTGGGCGATCGAAGAGTATCACCGGGCATTAAAGCAACTCTGCAACATCGAGCGTTTTCAGGTGAGAGGGGAGCGACAGGTCCGGAATCATATGTTTGCGGCTATCTTTGGCTATACCTGTCTTCAGGCGATGAAAGTATCAGGGTCACTCAGAAGCGTCTATAGCGTCAGGAAAGACGCCCTCAAAGAAGCTACCTGGGATTTCATAAAAAGCTTCTCCGAGGGGAAGGAATGGTTGAGGCCATTTTTTGCCGGACCTGTCAATGCGTAAGTTCTACTTCTGATAATCCTAGTATTTTATTTTCTCAGGGCACTGCTGATCTGAGGCACTAAATGGAAATGATGTGGTGCACTAAAAATGGACACCCTTCTATGCAGTTTTGTGTGACTCATACTGCTCTGGGCTGACGTAGCCAAGAGTACTGTGTCGCCACTTTCTATTGTAGTAGCTTTCGATGTATTCAAACACTGCCTGACGGGTATTTTCCCTGTTCATCAGTGGGTCATAGTGGATGGCTTCTATCTTCAGAGAGTGGAAGAAACTCTCCATGCAGGCATTGACAGGTCAATGCAAAGACACTTGGTCAATCCCAGCACGGGTCAACTTATTGCTCTCAGCAGAAAGATAATAGCCTCAGTGTCTCAACAATCAGCTTTTCGGCTCATGCTGTGTGGCATCTTGTGTTTAGCAAGTAGCTTACGGAATTTAGCAGAGCAGTATTGGCTGCCTCTGTTGCTATGAAAGATGACGCCTTTTGGGCGCTTACGCCGCCATAGCGCCATTGCCAGGGCATCACAGATCAAAGTGGATTTCATTGAAGCATCCATAGACCAGCCAATCACTTTACGAGAGTAGAGATCTATAACAACAGCTAGGTACAGCCCGCCTTCAGAGGTCCGTAAATACGTGATATCACCCGCCCACTTCTGGTTTGGTCTTGTTGCTGAACAGTCTCTCTTCAGTAAATTCGGAGCAATGGGCAGGTTATGCTTACTGTCCGTTCTTGTGACCTTAAATTTCCTGGAAGCTATGGCTACCAGCTCCTGTCGCTTCATGCTAGTGGCAATAGTTTTCAGACGGTCACAGTAGGAATGCCGGTCGCCCGGCACCCCCTGCGCAGATCCGTACGTGCACTACTAATGCATACGGCTCCTACCTCGAGTATTTGACGTCAAACCGCTGCTCTGGCCATGGGTGAAGCACTTTTACGTCAGGCAACACAGTATTTACAAAAGCTCCAAACTTCTTCCAGTTCAGTCTACTTCTTTGGCTGCGTCTCCTTAGCGCTTTGTACCAAATCTTCTGCACTTCAGTCCTGAAAGCATTTACCCTTCGACTATTACCCGGTACCGAGAAGTAGTTCATATGCCCTTGAATGACACGTTTCAACCACTCCAACTGTTCCGGCACAGCATCGTGCCTGTGTTTTAGAAGATAGGATTTAATGTCTTGCAGCGTTGCCCTCACTCTCTTCTTACTGGTTTCTCTGACGACCGTGAAGCGTCCACTGACTCGGGTTACACTACAGAAGTGTGTGAAACCAAGAAACTCAAAGGTCTCTGGCTTTCCTCCTCCTGATTTCTTTAGCTCACTCTTGGCAAATCGTCCAAAACGAATAAGACGGGTTTTATTCTCATGCAGAGAAAGCCCGAACCGTTTTAGCCTATTGCCGAGTTCATAAAGAAAGGTCTGTGCATCCCCTTCACACTGGAAGCCCAACACACTATCGTCGGCGTAGCGCACAACAATAACCTTGCCCTGCGCATACTTTTTACGCCATTGATTAACCCAAAGATCGAACACATAGTGCAGATAAATATTGGATAGTAAGGGTGATATCACTGATCCTTGTGGTACCCCAACTACGCTTCGGGAATGTCGACCGTCGTCTTCATAATGCCCTACCTTTATCCACTGTTTTATCAAGCGAATAATGCGCTTGTCTTTCACCCGGTGCTCTAAAAACCTGATTAGCCAATCATGGTCGACCTGGTCGAAAAATTTCCGAATATCCAGATCCAGCACCCAATTCACCGAGGTTCTCTTGATTCCCACCGTCAACGCATCTAATGCGTCGTGCTGGCTTCTCATAGGGCGAAACCCATAAGAAAAGCCAAGGAAATCTTCCTCATAAATCCCTTCCAACACCTTGACTACGGCCTGTTGGACAATTTTATCCTCTAAACATAGAACACTTAGGGGACGCTCGCTCCCGTCTGCTTTGAGGATGAAAACCCTTCGAGCAGGACGTGGTCGATAACTTCCTCTGTGCACTCGTTCGTGCAAGGATTTCAGCCGGATATCCAGCTCCCGCTGATAGGATCGCCAAGTTACACCATCCACCCCCGCCGCTGAATTCCGTTTCAACTGAAAGAAACTGCCTTTCAGTAAATCCAGGGTGAGGTGGTGGAACAAGGCGGTGCATTGTAAACAGCTGTCCTTTGCTGCTGCTTGACGTATACCCAACCAGTTGAACGAAGCGTTATTCCGGCTCTGAGTCCGGTCGCCGACTCCTTGTTGAGCATTCCTCTTGGTCAGGCCACTTTCCTCCACAACCTCCGCGACAGAATACTCTGTTTTGTTCGGCTGCTTCTTAGGTCCTATTCGCCTGTCCGACTTCCTACCAACAGCAATAGGCGTGTGGTGATTAGCCTTCCCCATTGCGACTCCTATGGCTAATACAGGAGAGAATGGCAGGATCTCCCGCGTTCCGCACAAGATGCTTATCTGCATGCACAAGGTCTACGACTGCGCGAGGCCCTCTGGATACTTGCGGTATAACGCTTCCAGTGGTATTGCTTTCTGCTTCGCTTAACAACATTAGCACCTCAAAAAACCTGATTTCGCAGCTCAATACTTGGCCTACAGACACCCCTGTCAACGCTTCATCTGTCACCTTACGGTAACGGACGCATGACTCGGAGCTGGGGCGACCCGCCAGTCTTTCCCCACAGGGACTTTCACCCGTGACATCTTGCCGATTTATCTCGGCACTCTAAGCGATTAGTGAAACACATGTACTTCACCAAACTCGTACGAATATTGACAATTGAATCCACCCGGTTCTATCGGAGGAAGATTTATTTGAGTCATGCCACCTTAGCTGACTCCTTATTTTGATAATAGACGTCCTCGTACTCTTTGGGTGGTATATCACCAATGGAGCTGAGCAAGCGCCGGTTATTAAACCAGTCCACCCAGTGTAGAGTTGCCATTTCAACATCCTTTACCCCTTTACAGGGCGCATCTTTGTAGATCAACTCAGTTTTATACAATCCGTTAACTGTCTCGGCCAGAGCGTTATTATAAGAATCTCCCACGGTACCAACAGAAGGTTTAAAGTCAGCGTCAATCAACCGTTTAGTGTAACAAAGCGATAAATACTGACTGCCATGGTCATTGTGATGTACAACATCTTTAGGCTTGCCTCTCGCCCATAACGCCTGATCAAAAGCATCAAGAACGAGCTGTGTTTCCATATTGCTCATGATCCGCCAACCTGCGATGCACCGAGAAAAAACATCGATAACAAAGGCGACGTAAATAAACCCTGACCGGCTTTTAACGTAGGTAGAACTTACGCATTGACAGGTCCGGCAAAAAATGGTCTCAACCATTCCTTCCCCTCGGAGAAGCTTTTTATGAAAGCCTAGGTAGCTTCTTTGAGGGCGTCTTTCCTGACGCTATAGACTCTTCTGAGTGACCCTGATACTTTCATCGCCTGAAGACAGGTATAGCCAAAGATAGCCGCAAAAATATGATTCCGGACCTGTCGCTCCCCTCTCACCTGAAAACGCTCGATGTTGCAGAGTTGCTTTAATGCCCGGTGATACTCTTCGATCGCCCAATGATGTTGGTGCAGCTGATCAAAATCAGATCGTGGAGATAGATCTGCTCCGACATGAGGAGTGTAAACAACGTAATGGCGCAGCTCGTTTTTGAGTCGCGTCCGGTAGAGTCGTACATGACCAAAGTTACGTAGCCATACAGTTTTTCCTTCTTCGGGAATCTCCAGGCTCTGCACCTGTTGGTAGTTACCCTTTTGCACAGAGACAGTACGGTTGCTTTTCACAGCGAACATAAAACCCAAACCATTGTTTTTCACAGCTTTGAGGTTTCCAATACTGCTATACCAAGAGTCACCGGTAACACATGCAGGTTCGAGTCCCCATGCCAGTACTTCTTTCAGCATATCGACAAAGTAGTCATTTTTAGTTTTGCCATCGGCTGGATTGTAAATACGGAAATTAACGGGCAAGTTGTAGCCTTTGATGTCCGTGTAATAAAGCGTGATGAGATTAATACCCTTGACGGTTTTGTGGTGCTTTCCTGAGTAGTAATGACCGACTAAAGCCGTGTAATGGGTATAAGGTGTATCCAGCACCGTATCATCAACCGATAGCGTCCCACCTTCAAGAATAAGCCTTGCTGACGCTTCTAGAAAAAGATCTTCAGGAGCAAAGTTTTCACGTTGGAGAAAGCGGTTAACACTGTCATGCGATATATCACTCAATTCGCTAAGACGGGTACAGGTGGCTGATTTGGGTTCACAGAGTAGAAACCCCGTATACTTCGGGAGGTCGCACTTGGCTGTTGTTGGTTTTGTTATTTTTCTACGCACGACGACATCCACTGTTTTTTTGCTGATCTAGCAATTTTTTTGGATGTCTGTCAATGCGTAAGTTCTAGTACTCCATCCGACACCATTTGATAATCACAGATAACCGATCGGTCAGCTTTTTGTGTAAATGGTCGACAATGGTTAGCCGTCCTGTTATTTGAGTCAATTTTGAGTGGCAGGACAAAAAAATGGGTTATTTCACGCAAAGTGCCCCATTTCCCAATTTTTCATGGGAAAAAGTGCTGCTCTAATAGTCTGGTGTATGTTCTATGGAGGCTCTCAATCTACTCTGTATTATCAAGCTCTGGCATCTTTGGATACAGTCTCTTAAGTTTTATCCGAGCGTCTTCAGTGGTAAAACGCCACTGTGTAGTCACTTTTCTTGCGTTGCGCTTCTCCTCCCAGGCTTTGACTTCTCTCCGGAGAATATCTTGGGTAGGGATACGCCGATCCAGACATTGGCGACTCAGTATACTCAGCTCAATTTCGGCCATATCCAGCCAACTGCCATGCTTTGGGGTGTAATGAAACTCAAGCTTATCAATCATTCTGCGGGCTTCTTCTGGGGAAAAAGCTTTATAAAGTGATGCGGGAGAATGCGTGTTCAAGTTGTCTCCAACCAGTATAACTTTCTCTGCATCTTTGTGGCGAACATCGACCAGAAACTTGATTTGATGAGCCCAATCAATCGCTGTCCTACGATCAGTCACCTCAACATGCCGCCAACCTGTCAAGGGTTCAAACATCATGAACAGATTGCTGACGCCATTACGTTCATACTCTGTGTCATAACGCTCCGGTTTTCCAGGCTCAACAGGCATTGGATTAACGACTTCTTTAACATGCTGCTTGCTACTTTCATCAAGGCAAACAAGCGGACGCCTTGGATCAAGAGGACGTTTATAGACTTCAAGAATATCCTCCATCGCACTCACAAAGTTGGCGCTTTCTTCCGCAGGTATACACCATTCCTTTTTTTGCCAGGGCTTAAGCTCATTTTTTTTAGTCCCTCATGTACTGTGCTTCTGGAAATCGATTCGACGTATCTGAGCTCAATCATGCGATCTGTCAGTAAATTTAGCGTCCATCGGCTGGCTCCTTCCGGTGGTGGTGAGCAGGTAAGGGCAATAAGGTGAGCTTCGGCTTCGCCATCGAGTTTACGTACCCGACCGTGGCTGCTTAGTTTTCCATTGACAGCGACATCAAGCCCTTCTTCAACAAATCGTTTCCTGAGGCGAGTGATAGTAAGCGGCCTAACATGGAAAGCTTTGGCTACCTGATCATGCTGCAGTGGATCATGGTTTTCATCGATAGCCAGAAGGATATTGGCTTTACGTTTTTTGTGTTGTGCAACTTTGGGCTTTTCCTGCTTGATAAGCCGTTCAAGTATTGAGCGTTCTTCCTCGCTGAGTCGAACATGATATTTGATGGTCATAATAACTCCGGTGTTATGGACTCGGAGTTATTAGAATAGCCTTCAGTAAACTATCATCTTCTGCCGGACGGAGTACTAGTAGGTAATATCTGCAACCCACAGCTGGTTAGGATAATCTGCTTTGAATTGACGATTCACTAGATCCTCCGGTTTATAATCTTTTGCAGGGGTTGTGGTTATACACGGTTTTCCTCGTCTGACGCCCTGGATTTCCTGTTGTCGCATCAGTCGTTCAACCGTACAACGCACTACATCAATGGATTCTCTTTGCATCTGCTTCCATATTTTACGGGCACCATACGTTTCGCGACTCTCATGCCAAATCCGTTCAATATCCACCAAGAGCGTTTCGTCTCTTTTCGCACGCATGTTGCGCTTATCAGGGCTAACCTCATGGCTTTTACGCAGATAATCACTGGACGGTGCAATTGGCATTTCCTGGCAAATTGGCTCGACACTGTAGTCACTTCGGTTTTCGTCAATAAAAGGCCATTATCTCGGTGGTTTGCGGTCGAGCTTCGCTTGGGCGAAAAAAGCAGCAGCCTTACGCAGAATCTCGTTAGAACGATTTAGCTCACGGTTTTCACGCTCCAGGGTCTTCAACTATTCAGCCTGTTCACTGGTAACGCCTGATTTGTTTCCTGTATTGACCTCGTACTGGTTTACCCAGGCTCTCAATGTTTCTGGCGTACAACCAATTTTAGAGACTATGGACTGCATTGCTGCCCAGCGTGACGAGTACTCATGCTCACTTTCTCATACCAGGCGAACAGCACGTTCTCGGGTTGCAGAGGAGTATCCGAGTCTTTTCATGGGCTAATTCTCCTCTCAAGAATTATAGCCTCCGCTAGACCCGGGTGGATTCAGTGCCTATTCGAAAACCCTCTCCCTTTGGAAGACCAGGGATTACGGGTGTTATCACTTTAAATATTTTTCTTGAAAAAATGGTTATAAGTAGGGTTGCTAAAGCAGGGCTTACGCATCATATTGGAACTATGGTTTATCTTCTGTAGCTCCTGTGTCAGAAGAGACTTTCATATACCCCAAATAATTGATCAATTTTTTTTCGATGTAAACCCTCCGTAATATACAGCCACTGTCATTCAAAAAAGGTTAAGAGTGCATAATAATCACGAATACAGATCAATATCTAGGTAAATCCACTAGAAATTAAGATTTTACAGTAACCATTGATGCGTAAGCCCTGGTTGCTAAAGGCTATAAAATATTTAGCTAAATATTTGGATCTAACATTAAAAATGTTCAAAGTAAATTTTTGTTATTTTTGATATTATATTTACAATATATGATATTTATCATACTGTAAGTTTAATTAATTTTTCCGGATTCATACCGCCCATTATTCTGAGTCCTACTTTTGAATATAGTTGGCACAGAACATCTATTTTTGTACCATTATCAGAAAAGCAAGCCAGTTGAATTCCGCTAAAAATAGCACTTACCATAAGGTTGGGTGGAGAAGGAGTGTTTGGTGCTTCTTTTGGAGATATACTACCTTCACTCCAGAAAATAGGTTGTGCTAACCACCCTGCAGGTGATTTTATTCCAGTTTTATCAAGTACCCTATCAAATCTATAGCGATTTTCTTCAGTTGGATTTATCAACCATTTATTAATATTATTCATAATATCAGCCTCTATATCATTCCATTTTATATGGGAATGATTTAATCCGAAGTAAGACCACACAATTACAGGACGAGCGGTGAAACTATTCGAGCAAAATAAAATTGCTTCCATAAATCTCTCTTGCTTAACAAGAGTTTCCATCAAATCTTTTGGGCTAGTTAATCCTGTATCAAGGAGATTATTTATACTAGCACTGTCATATAAAGACAGAAGATTAGGAAGGTCATTCATTTTCAAAATATTCATGGAACCATTCCCGTGAATTGACCGGGAGCAACAATAGAAATTACTCCTCCCCAAAGGCAGATACACCTGGACATATTATTTAAAGCGGGAATACCACCGATCAAGCAAGTTAATGATCCAGGTAACCAGGGAACAAGCAAGGCATGCAAGGCATGCAAGGCATTGGTGTGAATACTCCCATTGCAGCAGCTGTTGCTGCAATAACTGTTGGGTTTGTTGGACTGCTACACATCCCAAAAGAAGGTATGTTAACTATAGGTATATAATCTGTGATTGTTGCCGATGGACTTCCGCATCCCAGAGTCAGTTTAATAGGGGGTACATTTAATACTGATGGTGCTACACCAAAACTGCATTGAATTGAGGCACCTGCTACAACCTGATTACTCATAATGTCCTCGCTGAGATTGCGTTAATCTACCAGTTTTATTGTAACCTAAATCCTGCAAAGGATCTCGACATAACTGTTGCAATATCCTATGAATAAAGGGATGAAGTGATGCTTTGGTTTCAATACAGCATCACTTTTCCCATGAGCAAAAAAAACAAGTCAAAAGCACGTTTGAAACAGCGGAAGGTACGTTTCACCCAAGCTAAAAAGCCGCTCACCAGTCAGGCTGGACTGATCCCTGCGTTTCGCTTCCTGAATCGGATGGGGCTGTCCGGCTTACTAAACCGGATTAATATTCAACGAGGCTCTAATGCCACTTTCCAACTGTCAGATGTCATTCTGATGGTAACCACCGGCATTCTGGCAGGTGCCAGAAGTCTGATGAAAGTGTGCACGGTCTGGCAGGATAGCACTCTTCGAGAATGTACCCAATTGCAACGAATCCCTTGTGACAGTCAATTTGGACGCATTTTAAAGCTGTTTAGTTTTGCCAGCGTCGTTGAACTGGAAACCGCTGTCCACGAAATGAGGGGCAGGGTTTGGAAACAGGCGTTGCGCTTAGGAACATCTACCATTTATGCACGTAAACAGATCACCATTGACCTGGACTCTACGGTAAAAACCTGTTTCGGTTTTCAGGAAGGCGCCAAGAAAGGCTTGAATGAGAAAAAAAGAGGGGCTCTGTCGTACCACCCGCAATTGGCCTTTTGCGCTCACACTAAAGAAGTATTGCAAGGCTGGTTACGAAGTGGCGATGCCTACACCGCCAATGGCGCCATAGAGTTTATGAAGCAACTGCTGATCACCCTGCCTTCTCATATGAAGATTTTTTTCAGGGCTGACAGTGGCTACTTTGGTGGCCCACTACTGACTTATTTGGATGATCTGGGGCATCGTTATCTCATCAAGGTGAAAGTGAAGAATCTGCACAAACTGTTAATCCCGCAAGACTGGCAGCCTGTCATAAATCAGCCAGGTTGGGAGCAGTGTGAGTTTCAACACCGCTGTGGTAGCTGGGACCGGAATCGCTGCTTCGTGGCTGTGCGACAAAGAAAGCCAGGGAAGCCCGAAAATATGCAGGGCGAACTGTTAAACCCGCAGCCAGAGTACGACTACTTCTGTTACGTGACGACTGAGTTGTTGAGTCCGTGGGAGATCCATAAAGCGTACGGTAAGCGGGCTACCTGTGAAACTTGGATTGCAGAGTGCAAAAATCAGATGACCCTTGGACAGATCAAAACCGATCATTTCATGGCAAACAGTGCGCTTATGCAATGTGCAATACTGACCTACAATACGACACGCTGGATGGCTCTGGTCAGTGGAAATCGTCAGCTGATGAAGTGGGAGCCGGAAAGCATTCGCTGCTATATGATACGGGTTGCTGGAAAATTGTTAACATGTAACAGACAGTTGACCGTTGCCAGTAACAAAGAGCATCTCTACCAGACGGAGTGGGATGCTTGGCTGGCAGTGGGTAACTGTTTGTAAATAGCCGTACAACGGATGGTTAGAAAAAACATTCTGCTGATGCGGAAGGTGTTGTTACGCTCTGATATTAGGAATAGGAGTAAGATGAATAAAAATACGATGGTTCGGGCGATGAAAATCCACTGAAAAGGCCAGTATTTTCTCGACAGCAGGATAATCGGAGTCAGGAGGATTTGATCAATGCGTATGTTTGGCCTGTTGGAGTTTGTATTGCAGGATTTAGGTACAACGTACAGGCCCCATTGAAACACTAGCACAGCTGGCCAATCAGGACTGGGTATCCGTCTCTGGCGATACAGACATACCAGTTTATCAAGACGATCAACTCATCGACATGATGACCATCAATCCCCGGCTGCGCATCAATGATATTAATGCCGTAATGCATGCCGTGGAACAGGGCTTTGGAGTCGCTTCACTGCCACTGCGTCATATCAAAGATGAACTCAACCTAACGCGCATTCTCCCTCAGTACCACCGGGGTAAACGACAGTCTTATCTGGTTTACCGCCACCGGGCCTATCAACCCCGAGGGCTTACATTGCTGAGAGAAGCGCTCTTGGCACGTGTTTGTGATATACCTAAGAATGCATCGTAGATATCAATATTGTACCAATGGTCTTTTCTAACTACCGTAATGGGCATGGCAAATTGAGCATCAGAACAAGGCGAAACGATGAGTAATAACAAGCGATTACAAGGAGTTTCAACGCAGCGAAGTTATACCAATGGTATAACATCACCTGATTACCACTGAACCTACGTTATGATTGCAATGCTATAATCAGCGTCGAATGTCTCTTGCTTTGAGTGGAGGTAGGCACGATGCGTAAAAACACCATTCAGTTTCAAAAAGGCATTGGCATTATGGACTTTCTCGCTAATTACGGCTGTGAAGACCAATGTGAGGCTGCACTGCTTTCGTGGCGCTGGCCAAGCGGCTTTCAATGCCCAAACTGCGGCTCTCACAACCATTGCCTTCTCCACCGAAAAGCCAAGTACCAATGTAATTGCTGTCACCACCAGACTTCCCTGATCAGCAACACTCTGTTTGATTCAACAAAGCTGTCTTTGACGACCTGGTTCCTGGGTATCTATCTCATCACTCAGAATAAAGCAGGCATGTCAGCCCTGACATTACACAGGCAGCTTGGTATCTCTTACAACGCGGCATGGCGAATGAAACATAAACTCATGCAAGCCATGATGGAAAGAGACAACCATTGGCAGTTATCAGGCTGGGTTCAGGCCGATGATGCTTATTGGGGTGAAGAACGTCACGGAGGGCGTCGTGGAAGGGGCTCAGAAAACAAAGTACCGTTCGTTGCTGCTGTGCAAACGGATAACGAAAATCACCCTGTTTTCATGCGGTTCAATGCGGTCAGTAGCTTCCAGCGGGAGAGTATTAAAGAGTGGGCTCAGCACGCACTGAAACAGGGAACCCACGTCGTTACTGATGGATTATCCTGCTTCAGAGGTATTGCTGATGCCGGATGTGAGCATGTTGCCGTTATTACCGGCGGAGGCTATACCTCAATGGACAATGAAATTTTTACGTGGGTAAATACGATGCTGGGCAACGTGAAGACTGCGCTGTCTGGCACCTATCATAAACTGGTTCCCAAGCACCTTGGTCGTTACCTGTCAGAGTTTAACTATCGCTTTAATCGCCGCTTCGATATGTCCTCAATGATTACCAGACTCGGAAAGGCGGTTGTTAATACGGCACCAATGCCTGAACGCTTGCTCAAACTGCCAGACGTTCAGTGGCCAATCAGATAGCAATAAGAAACAGGCTCAAATAAAACAGATAGCGTTTTTTGTTTGCCCTAATGAAAGAGGTTGAGCTGGTTTTGGTTCAAAAACACCACTTTCTCAATGAAGGCTGTATACACTGCTCAACGACTCGTGATCACATAGCGATCCAGCGAAAATATGGCGCTGTAAAGGTGCTCAAGGAATTAAAATGGCTATGAATATTACTCAATTAGATTTGTTCAAAGTGTGACGTAGGATCAGTGGTAATCAGGTCACATCATAATCCCCCCAGTATTTGACCTGTAAAACCAGTCCCCTGCCTAACGTCAAGATTCAAGACCTGACACCTTTCATCGCTAATGTGACAAAAAAAATCAAAGCCATATAAACAAACACGGCTCTGTTCACAATAACTGTGGGTAGAGCCAATGTGAGGCTTCCTGATCTAACAAACTTTCTTCTGAGCACTTATGAGTCTTTAAGAATCGTTTCCAGCCAAGATAGCGTGACAGGTATTTTGTTGCGACGCCTTTGAATAGCCCATTAATCCAACGTTTCAGCTCGCTATGATAGGCGTTTACTGTTTGAATATGATAAACAGCCTCTCGAACGTATTTCCCCGCTGTTGTCACTAACTGTACCAGGGATACATGGAGTTTTTCAGCCAGTTTTTCATGGGACATATAGGCATCAGTGCAGAGCGTACTGCCTTCTTGTATTTGGCCTGCCAGTTGTGTTGACAGTTCATCAACGCTGACATGCTGAAGAACGGCATCTTTAATATGATGCTGCCGGTCACAAGCGACCATTACAGGAATCTTTTTTACTTTTTCTTTCGGCTTTTTTCCGACTTTCCCCCTTTTCTGTTTACGAGAGCCGTGGCCTCCACGCTTTCGTGCCGAGTCTCCCAAGCCTCACTCTCCTTTGCGGGATTCTCTGAAAAAGGTTTCATCCATTTCACAAATGCCGGACAACTGACCTGTAGCATCTTGCTCGATAACCGCCATGAGCCTGCGCCGAAGGTGAAAGGAGGTATTCAAAGAGATCTCGCATTCTGCAGCAGCAGGCCTCAAGGTTACCCCTCCACTCATGCAGGATAAATAAGCATCCAGCTTATCCCGAACCCGCAAGTGCGCTAATGGTGTAAAGCTCAAAGCATTGCACGTGTGTTTACAGTCATTGCAACAATAGCGCTGATGACCCGAGCTTTGTCCCCAGCGGGTCATTGATTCAGAGTGACAACTGGGACATTGAGGATGCTGGTCAAAGTAGGACTTGATACGTTCCAACAACTGACATTGAACTTCTTGCGGGCTACTCAGTGAATAGTGGGACAGCGTGTTACATAACTGCTGACGTTGTTCTGGGGAAAGGGCTTGAACAGATGCCAGATACACCTGCAACTGATCATCTTGCATAACAATGGCTCCATGATATCGCCGAAACCAATATCAGGAAGTATAGTTTATGCTACCCACAATTATTTTGAACAGAGCCAACAAACACTATTCACGATGACGCTCAAACAAACTTCGGCACTCTTTCTCAAGAATCCCTCCCATCAACACACAATCATTAAATGGGGTCTTTCTTGAAATCTCGTCTGCCCTGATATCGATTTGGGGCATACCTATATGCTTTAAATAAGGAATGGAAACACCATAATACACACGCGATATACCCGCCCACTCAATGGCACTCTGGCACATAGGGCATGGCTCTGCCGTGGTATAAAGGTCAAAATCAGACCAGTGAACAGGATGCTTTCACACTGTAGCGGCATTATTAATAGCGTCAATTTCACCATGTAACAAAGGGTTACTTTTAACTCGATTCACTCCTCTTGCGATTATTGCTCCTGTTGTTCGATCGACGATAACAGCCCCAAAAGGATACAGGGGTGACTGCTTAGCCATAGCAATGGCTTCTTGCATATAACACTCCCGCGATGTGACTTTTTCATTCGTCACACCCGTCATCGAGATCGCATCAGCTTCTAATAGACTCATAGTTAATAGCACGAATAACAAATACTTCTTAGGGAATGTCATGCTAAATATTTCAGAACAATACACAGGGATAAGAATTATAGAACAATTTTACTCCGTATAAATGTAGCCTATAAAAAAAGCCGCTGAGCATCAGCGGCTTTTTTGCTTCCTTGCAGAAACCTCAGCGATTAACCACCAAAGTCATCCAGCAGAATGTTTTCTGGCTCAACACCCATGTCGGTCAGCATGTTGATAACCGCCTGGTTCATCATTGGCGGTCCACACATGTAGTACTCGCAGTCTTCAGGGGCTGCGTGATCCTTCAGGTAATTTGCCAACAGTACCTGGTGAATAAAGCCGGTTTTCCCTTCCCAGTTATCTTCTGGCTGCGGGTCAGACAGCGCAAGATGCCAGGTAAAGTTCGGGTTATCGGCGGCCAGCTTGTCGAACTCATCGACATAGAAGGCTTCACGCAGTGAACGCGCACCGTACCAGAAAGAGATCTTACGGGTAGACGACAAACGCTTCAGCTGGTCAAAGATGTGCGAACGCATGGGTGCCATACCAGCACCACCACCGACAAAGACCATTTCATTGTCGGTGTCTTTGGCAAAGAATTCACCGAATGGGCCGTATACCGCCATCTTGTCACCTGGCTTCAGGTTAAAGACGTAAGACGACATCTGCCCCGGTGGGATATCAGCACTGGCACCCGGAGGCGGCGACGCCACACGGATGTTAAACTTCAGAATGCCTTTTTCTTCCGGGTAGTTTGCCATGGAGTAAGCACGGATCACCGGCTCAGTGACCTTAGACTTAAACTGCCACAAGTTAAACTTGTCCCAGTCACCGCGGTATTCTTCCTGAATCTCGAAGTTTTTGTAGTCGACTTCATGCACAGGTGCTTCCAACTGCACGTAACCACCGGCACGGAAGTTAACGTCTTCGCCTTCTGGCAGCTTCAGGGTCAGCTCTTTAATGAACGTCGCCACGTTATCGTTAGAGACAACCTCGCATTCCCACTTCTTGACGCCGAAGAGTTCTGCTTCAACTTCAATTTTCATGTCCTGCTTAACGGCCACCTGGCAAGATAAACGCCAGCCTTCTTTCTCTTCACGCTTGGTAAAGTGTGAACGCTCTGTCGGCAGCATCTCACCGCCACCGTCCAGTACTATACACTTACACTGGGCACAGGTACCGCCACCACCACAGGCAGACGGCAAAAACACACCACTGCCTGAGAGGGTTGTCAGCAGTTTGCCACCGGCAGAGGTCGTTACTGTTTTTTCAGGGTCATCGTTGATGTTAATGGCCACATCACCCGTACTCACCAGGCGCGAGCGCGCGGCAAGAATCACGTCTACCAGCGTCAGCACGATAACCGAGAACATGACCACACCCATAAGGATGATTTGCGAATCAGTCATAAATCTATCTCGTCCTATTTGACGATCCGGCACGGCCTTACCGTGCCGGAGTCGCTTGAGTCCTGGTTACAGCTGTACGCCGGAGAATGACATAAAGCCCAGAGACATCAGGCCAACCGTAATAAAGGTAATGCCCAGGCCACGCAGACCCGATGGCACATCACTGTACTTGAGCTTTTCGCGAATACCAGCCAGCGCCGCAATCGCCAGTGCCCAACCGGTACCTGCACCGATACCGTAGACCACACTTTCACCGAAGTTGTAGTCACGCTGCACCATAAACAGCGCGGCACCCATGATGGCGCAGTTCACGGTAATCAGTGGCAGGAAAACACCCAGAGCGTTGTACAGAGACGGTACATACTTATCCAGAAACATTTCCAGAATCTGTACCAGTGCTGCAATAACACCAATGTAGGTAATCAGGCCGAGAAAGCTCAGGTCAACACCGGGCATCAGCGCCCCGTCTTTCAGGATGTGCTGATAAATCAGATTGTTAATGGGTACGGTGACCGCCAATACAACAATAACGGCAACACCCAAGCCGAGGGCTGTTTTTACCTGTTTGGACACCGCCAAAAAGGTACACATGCCCAGAAAAAAAGCCAGCGCCATGTTTTCCACGAACACGGCTTTCACGAAGAGTGAGATGAAATGTTCCATGGATTAATGGGCCTCGCTAAACTTAGTGTTAGGCGCAATGCTGAAATCAGGTGCTTCAACCTGATCGGCTTTCCAGCTGCGTACTGCCCAGATCAGCAAACCGATCAGGAAGAACGCACTCGGTGCCAGCAGCATCAAACCGTTAGGCTGGTACCAGCCACCGTTGTTGATGGTCGGCAGAATTTCAACGCCGAAGAGCTTACCGGCACCCAGCAGCTCACGGAAGAAGGCAACGGTTAGCAATACCACACCGTAACCTAAGCCGTTACCCAGTCCATCAAGGGCTGAGCGCAGTGGCGGATTCTTCATAGCGTAGGCTTCAGCACGGCCCATCACGATACAGTTGGTAATAATCAAACCCACAAATACCGACAGTTGCTTACTGATGTCGTAAGCGTAGGCTTTCAGCAGCTGATCGACGACGATGACCAGCGACGCAATCACTGTCATCTGACAGATAATACGAATACTGCCCGGGATCTGATTACGGATCAGCGAGACCGCAAAGTTGGAACAGGCCGTTACGCCCATTACCGCCAGTGCCATAACCAGCGAGACCTGCATACTGGTGGTTACGGCCAGTGCTGAACAGATACCGAGTATCTGCAGCGTGATCGGATTGTTGTTAACAACCGGTTGCAGCAGGATGTCTTTCGTTTTCTCAGACATTACGCTTTCCCCGCTTTCAGATGATCAATGAAAGAGCCAAAGCCTTCCTTGCCCATCCAGAAATGGATAAGGTTGCTGACACCATTACTGGTCAGCGTGGCACCGGCCAAACCGTCCACCTGATACTTGGCAGAAGCACTGCGGTTATCCACCGCACCTTTGATGACGCCCAGTTTAACATCACCGTTAGGGCCATACACCTCTTTGCCTGGCCATTTGGCTTTCCAGGAAGGGTTGTCCACTTCACCACCGAGTCCCGGTGTTTCAGCTTGCTCGTAAAAACCCAAACCTGCAACAGTTTCCAGATTACCGTCCAGTGCCAAAAAGCCATACAGTGTTGACCACAGACCGTAGCCGTGTACGGGCAGAATCAGTGTGTCCAGCTTGCCATTTTTTTCAATCATATACACTTTGGCAATGTTCGCCTGACGTTTGATCGAAGCAATGTCTTCAGCGCCTTTCAGGGCACGAGACTCTTTCGGGTCTTTCGCCGCCGTACGCTGATCGTAAGCCGCAATCTCAGCCGGTGTGGCATCAACAAACTTACCCGTTTCCAGATCGACCAGCTTGGGTGTAATCTGGCTGAACAGCTTGTTGACATCACCTACACTCATGCTTTGGACATCCGGTGCAAGCCCGGAAATCGCCAAAATATTACGCTGAAGGTTGACTTCTTCGTTCAGCTTTTGCTGAGGCTTTAAAAATACCGCCGCCGCTGATACCAGAATGGAACACACCAGCGACAGCAGAATAGTAACGAGTAACGTTCTACCAATCGTGTCGTTTGACTTTTTCGGCTTAGCCATTAGAACGAGCCTCCCGACGCTTAATGTTTGCTTCCACCACACAGTGGTCAATCAAAGGTGCAAACAAGTTTGCAAACAGAATAGCCAGCATCATACCTTCCGGGAACGCCGGGTTAACCACACGAATCAGTACGACCATAACACCAATCAGGATGCCGTAGAACCAGCGCCCCGTGTTGGTCATGGCAGCCGATACCGGGTCTGTCGTCATAAAGATCAGACCAAAGGCAAAGCCACCCAAGACCATGTGCCAGTACCACGGCATGTTAAACATGGGGTTGGTGTCAGAACTGATCATATTAAAGACGGTAGACAGCGCAATCATGCCGAGCATAGTACCGGCAACAATGCGCCAGGAGGCCACACGGCTGATCAGCAGCACAGCACCACCAATAAAGATGGCCAGTGTTGATGTTTCACCGATAGACCCTTGAATCGTACCCATAAAGGCATCAAGCCAGGTGATATGATGGTTGATCAGGTTATCAATACCGCCCTGTTGCGCCAAACTCAGTGCTGTTGCACCGGAGAAGCCGTCAGCGGCTGTCCACACCAGATCACCAGAGATCTGTGCAGGGTAAGCAAAGAACAGGAATGCACGACCTGCCAGTGCCGGGTTAAGGAAGTTTTTGCCGGTACCGCCAAAGACTTCTTTACCAATCACCACACCGAAGGAGATACCCAGCGCCACCTGCCACAACGGAATGCTCGGCGGTAGAATCAGGGCAAACAGTACAGAAGTAACAAAGAAACCTTCGTTCACTTCGTGGCGACGAATAGTCGCAAACAACACTTCCCAGAAACCACCAACAATAAAGGTGGTCGCATAAATGGGGACAAAGTACACCGCACCGTAGATCAGGTTATCAATCATACTGGCCGGGTCATTGCCTGCCAGCATCGCGATCAGGGCACCGTGCCAGTCATTGGGCAATGACATACCCGCCGCAATAGCCGTGTTCGCCTGATAGCCCACATTCCACATACCAAAGAACATGGCAGGGAAAGTACACAACCATACCAACCCCATCATGCGCTTCAGATCAACCGCGTCACGCACGTGACTGGTATTGTTGGTCACGTTGGGTGGGCTGTAGAGTAAGGTGTCTGCCGCCTCGTACAAAGCGTAGAACTTGTTGTACTTGCCACCTTTAATAAAGTGGGGTTCCATTGAATCCAATAGTTTTCGCAACGCCATGCCTTACCCCTCGACCTCAATGCGTGTCAGATTGTCGCGCAGGACAGGACCGTACTCGTATTTACCGGCGCAGACGTAACTGCACAGTGCGAGATCTTCTTCTTCCAGCTCCAGTACGCCCAGTCGCTGGGCTGTTTCTGTGTCGCCGACCAAAATGGCACGCAACAGCTGGGTTGGCAGAATATCCAGTGGCATTACACGCTCATAATTGCCCACAGGAATCATCGCCCGCTCACTACCATTGGTGGTGGTGGTGAAATCAAACAACCGTTTTGGGTTGAGGCGGGAAAAGAGAATATTCAGCGTCGAGTGGCGATCCATCGTTGGATTCAGCCAGTGTATAAAAGGACGATCAGTGCCTTCAGCCAGTACGGATACCTGAACATGGTAACGGCCTAAATAGGCAAAAGGCCCATTGGCTGTACGACCACCGAGGATAGAACCGGTAATAATACGGTTAGTCCCGGCTTTCATTTCACCCGCCGTCAGCTCTTCAAGGTTGGCACCCACACGGGTACGCACCAGACGCGGTTTTTCAACCTGCGGGCCGGCCAGAGAAACAACACGGTCAGTAAACAGTTTACCTGTGGTAAACAGTTTGCCGATGGCTATCACATCCTGATAGCCAAGCTGCCATACACTTTTGGTGGCAGACACAGGATCAAGGTGATGAATATGCGTGCTTGGCAGACCTGCAGGGTGAGGGCCGTCAAACTCGTCAGCATTGGCCATGCCGGCAGGAATGCGGGCACCCGGGGCTTTGCACAGGAAAATTTTGCCGCCGCACAGTTTACCCAAAACGTTAATGCCACTTTCAAACGCTTCTGTGTGCTCAGCAATCACCACTTCAGGGTTTGCTGCCAACGGATGCGTATCAATAGCCGTCACAAAGATTGAATGCGGGCGAGCGCCCAACGCAGGGACTTTGCTGAAAGGGCGGGTACGCAGTGCTGTCCACAGACCGGCATTGTTCAGGTTTTCTTCTACCTGTTCAGCGCTCAGGTCACACAATGCTTTGGTGGGGAAGGACGCAAAGGTCTCTTCCTCAGCGCCATCCACATCGATAACAACGGACTGCAGTACACGCTTTTCACCGCGGTTAATGGCTGAAACCACACCGGCAGCAGGCGCTGTGTAGCGAATCCCGGGTGTTTTTTTGTCGGTGAAGAGCAACTGCCCTTTTTTAACTCGATCACCCGCAGCCACCGCCATTGTAGGTTTCATACCCACATAGTCAGACCCGACAACGGCGACAGAACGTACTGCTCTGCCATCCGTAATGGTCTGTTCCGGCGATCCTGAGATCGGGAGATCCAGCCCCTGTTTGATTTTGATCATACCTTTCGCCTAATCCATCAATTGGAGGTCAAGAAGAGAATATATCCCGGTAATCTTCGCCGTTATAAGACAGTGGCTGAGTTATCTGGCCGGAAGGCGTGAATACGTCACACACACAAACAGACCGCCCTCTTCTGAGTCGGCCTGCAACCTCCTTTCAGACAACCTGCACCACCGTTTCAGTGTTGGTCACTTTGTTCTGGGCAATGCCATCGCAGCGGTTGTCTTGTCATCGGAAGATCACCGATGAAAAATTGTGGGAGGATTATATAGATTGTGGGGGGGAGTTGCTATAGTGGCGGGTGCTGAAATATTGCGCTGTTGTATGAGTTTGCCTTTCCTCTCATATCCCTCCTGATCAGGTTAGGCAAACTCAGGGCTTGCTCTATATTTTCAATCTAACGAAACCGTATTCATTGCTCCTTGACAGAACCAAGTGAACCTGATGCGGCTTTTCTTCTGTCTTTAGAACTTCCTCCACTTAAAGTGATTGGCTGGTCTATGAGTACCACAATGAAATCTACGTTGATCTGTGATGCCCTGACAATGGCACTATGGCGGCGTAAGCGGCCAAAAGGCGTCATCTTTCATAACGACAGAGGCAGCCAATACTGCTCTTCTAAATTCCGTAAGCTGCTTGCTAAACTAGAACTTACGCATTGACAGACATCCAAAAAAATTGCTAGATCAGCAAAAAAACAGTGGATGTCGTCGTGCGTAGAAAAATAACAAAACCAACAACAGCCAAGTGCGACCTCCCGAAGTATACGGGGTTTCTACTCTGTGAACGGCGTTGTTGCATAAATAAAGCTCAGCCTGATCGAGCCTGTATCCAGGCCTTTTTCAGCTAGCTTTAACTGATATCGGCATCCCTAAACCGGTCATCCTGTTCAACACGCGAACGGAAACCTCTGCCTCCGTTTTTTGCTGAGGTAGTTCACGTGCTTTCATCTTTGAGCCGATAATGGTTTTATAGCGAAGCATAGCCAATTCAACCAAGGCTCTCAGGCCGTATCCGGTTAGCCCTTGCCACGCCATGCGACCTCGCTCTTTTATGAGGGCTACTGCCTCGTTTCGTGTATTGTGCTGACTACTGTCAGGCACAGCATTTTTAGGTGGTGGAATCACGATTTTAGCAGCAGCTTGCTTCTGTTTAATTTGCTGATAAACCTTGTCGCTATCATAGGCTCCATCGGCCATGAAAACCTCAAATCCATCAACTTGATCCAGCAGATTAGGCAAAACTGAAGTATCACCTATCTCTTTTCCGGTAAGGTCACTTGCAACGACATGATGATTTTTATCGATGGCTAAATGCAGTTTTCGCCAAGTACGTTTAGGCTTCGTACCGTGTTTTTCCTGATTCCATTCATCCTTGCCATAAACCTTCAATCCTGTGCTATCTACCAGAAAGTGAGAACCAGGCTCACAGGTATCGATGAGCTTTTGCAATGATAAATTGATGCTTCGCTTACTGAGAGTGCTGTAATCAGGGACTTTAAGCTGTAACCCCATGAGCTTAACCAGAGATCTAGCAAAACCTTCAGTCTGCCTTAGCGGTAAGCTAAAAACCTGCCTGAGCATAAGGCAGGTCTCAATCGCCAGATCCGAGTATTGTGTCGGCGCACCTCGTTTTTGGATGGGCGCTGGCGTCCAGATAGTGATAGCTTCATCCGTAAACCAGACGGTAATATCACCTCTTTTTCGCAGTGCGTTATTATAATCAGACCAATTCGTCACTTTATAAGTCGATTTTTTGATCTTATGGCGACGAGCTTCGTTGTGTTTGTAAGGCATAGCGAGATGATGTCTGCAAAAAAAGGACATTAGGATACGAACCTTAGCCACTTATCGTCAATCAGGGCTATCCGGTGATTTATTCAACAACGCCCTTGATAAGCCGTTCAAGTATTGATCGTTCTTCCTCGCTGAGTCGAACATGATATTTGATGGTCATAATAACTCCGGTGTTATGAACTCGGAGTTATTAGAATAGCCTTCAGTAAACTATCATCTTCTGCCGGACGGAGTACTAGGGAGGTCATGAGCCTATTGAGGGATTGGGGGACGATGTATCGGTGGTAACCGTCCAACTGGGCGCGCAGGCCTTACTGATCGGTGACCAAGATCTTGATCTTCATACACATGACGAGAAGAGGGCGCGGCAGGGATATAATTGTCGGGCCGTCTAGGCATATAGCCTTGAGAGGGAGGAGGAGACTGACAAAGCGTTCTTCCGTTGTGTTTTGATTTCTTTTTTTTCTTGATTTCTGTACCTTTTATACGCCTTCTTTTAGCTGCAACCCCAAGTTATACAACGCTTTTTTATTATACCCACGGGTATCCGCTACAATGGCTGCCGCCTTTTTAATCGGCAGGTCCTCCATCAGCCGCTTAAGCAGCGTGGTGGCGTCGCTATCAATAGTGGCATCGACCTCGGCCTGTTTACCCTCTACCAAGACCACAAACTCTCCCCGGCACTGGGCAGCATCGTCTATCAACCGCGCCAACACCTCTTTCACGGAACCTGCAATCACAGTTTCGAACGTTTTGGTGATTTCCCGTGCAAGGACGATGTAATGCGCTTCCCCAAGTATATCCATGGCATCTGTCAGGCATTCTTTAATCCGGTGCGTGGACTCATAAAAGACCCAGGTCGATGACAGTGCTGACAACGCCGTGAATTTATTTTTTCTGGCGGAGGATTTTGCCGGTAAAAAGCCTTCAAAATAAAACCGGTCGGTTGCCAGACCACTGACAGACAATGCAGCAATCATCGCGCAGGCACCCGGTACAGGCACTACCTTTATACCCGCCTCTCTTACTGTTCGTACAAGAAAATAGCCCGGGTCAGAAATCAGCGGTGTCCCTGCATCACTGATCAAGGCAATCGTTTCCCCCTTTTGCAAACGGGTCAATAACCGCTCCGTTTGTTGCCGTTCATTATGATCGTGGCAAGGAATCATGGGAGTTTCGATACCAAAGTGATTGAGCAACCGTTTACTATGGCGGGTATCTTCCGCTGCAATGAGATCAACCTGCTTGAGCACTTCGATGGCTCTTGGGGTCATATCACCGAGATTACCAATCGGCGTAGAGACAACATAAAGTGTGGATTCAGGCATGAAGACCTCTGCACATCAATGACAGGCAACGCATACTACACAACAAGCCGTACCACTAACAGCAAATACAGTTCCCGCGCGATGGATATCCCGATATACTGGGTACCCCTGCATAGTGTCAGTTTTTAGCGGTGAAGCGCCTTATGAGGCAAAAAATCTTTGTTCGTCACGCTCTGATTGCCATAGTATTCGCCACTCTGGTCGCCGGTTGTTCCGGACCTGAGCGTATTCGTGTGGATTCACTGCCCAGTAAAAGCGTGTCAGGCCCCAAATCAGCCGATCAATTACTGGCAGAAGCGGCGGGCAGCTATTTTCCTGACAGCGCATCGCTCACGCTTCAGGCCACCGCCTTACTGATCGACAGTGATGCCAACCGGGCCAAGTCAATCCTTGATGGGCTGGTCTACGAGAGTTTACCCGATGCCCTAACAGAAACCCTGGCACTTCAGCAGGCACGCATTGCGGATCAAACACAACAAAATGCCGATGTGTTTCACTGGCTCGACCGTAAAGCCATCATCAACAGCCCCAACCGAAACACCGCGGCACTTGCCCACACTCTGCGCGCTAAAGCCTATAACCGCTACGCCGAGTATACCGCAGCACTGGATGAATGGCTTACCGCTATGCCACTGCTGAACAATGAACAAAAAGCATTGTATGAAAACGACTTCTGGCAAACACTCCTTCGTGTCCCCCTAGAGCGTTTGCAGGCACTCAATAACCAAACCCCTTCAGGGCCTATCAAAGGCTGGCTTGAACTGGCTATTTTATACCAACCGGGCACGCCACTTACCCAGCAACTGGCCGGTTTACAACGCTGGTTACAACAATGGCCTGACCATCCGGGTAGTTCTTATATTCCTAAAAACCTCGAACAACTGCAAGCGAGCGCCGCACCCGATAAAATCGCTGTTTTACTGCCATTAAGTGGCAGTCTGGCCACGGCAGGTCAGTCTGTTTTGGATGGTATTATTGCTGCCAACTATCAAGCCTTGCACGGCCGTGAAAAAACCCCAGAACTGCTGATTTATGACACCCATAACAATGACGTTATTCAGCTGGCTGATAATGCCATTCTGGCAGGGGCTCAACTGATCATCGGCCCATTGGGCAAAGAGAATGTCAGCCGTCTGCAAACCGACATTGCTGCGCGCATTCCCGTACTGGCGCTGAATTATCTGGATACGTCACCCGTCACTCCGGCTGCCACACAGCTTTACCAGTTTGGCTTGTCCACTGAAGACGAAGCACGCATGGTCGCCCACCGCGCAACACTGGATGGGCATAAGCGCGCGATTGTACTCACGCCAGACTCTGCCTGGGGGAAAAAAGTCTACAGCGCCTTTGAACAAACCTGGGTTAAGATGGGCGGTGAGATTACCGCTGCTGCTGAGTTTACGCAAAACACCGAATTCAGCAAACTCAGTGGCCAACTGCTACAGGTTGATCAAAGCCAGCAGCGAGAAAAACAGTTACGTAGATTGTTGAAAGAGTCATTAGGCTTTCAAGCCAGACGCCGGCAAGATGTCGATATGGTCTTTATTGCTGCCACAGCGGCTGAGGCGCGACAAATCAAACCTGCACTCTCTTATCAGTTTGCTGGCAATATCCCGGTATATGGCACGTCCAGCGTTTTCTCCGGCACCACCAATACTACGCGAGATCAAGACATTGACGGCATTCGCCTGCCGGTTATGCCCTGGTCCATTCCCGGTCATGCTTCCCCCATTGAAAAGAACATTACTACCGCATGGCCACAGTCAAAAGGCACCTACGGTGCACTGTATGCTCTCGGTGCCGATGCTTATACCCTCTACCCTAAACTGCAACAACTCGCCAACCTTCCTGGCAGTCAGATAGAAGGGTTAACAGGCTGGCTCAGCATTAATGCTGAACAACGGATCAACCGCCAGCTCACCTGGCAAATCTTCAAAAACGGTAAGCTAACGCCCTTACCGGCCAAGCAATCATACACTCACTATGCCCGTCTGGCAGCTCCGAAACATAAGACCTGAAGGTGCCAGAGCAGAAGCTCAGGCCTTTCGCTACCTGAAAAAACAGGGGCTTTCCCCTGTTGCCCGCAATTTTGCGTGCCGCCGTGGTGAGCTTGATCTTATTATGCTTGAGCGTGACATACTCGTCTTTATTGAAGTGCGCTTCCGCTCCTCGCAGGCATACGGGGGCGCTCTTTCAAGCATCACCTTCAGTAAGCAACAAAAGCTGCGTAAGACCGCCGCATGGTTCGTACAACAACACCGGAAGCACCAGCACAGACAGTGTCGGTTTGATGCCCTTGCCATAACACCCCATGACGACAGCCAGCAAAATCGCTTAGAATGGATCAAAGGTGCTTTTTAACACAAATTTGGCGCTTCACTTCCAGACAGGACACGGAAACGGCAGTGGTCGTTTTTTATCAGGATATTACCTATGCTCGACCGTATTACCCGTCATTTTTCAGACAGTATTGATGCAAAGATCAGAGCAGCGGATACCCTGCCACCGGACATAGCACAGGCTTCAGAACTCATGGTTCAGTCTCTGTTAAGTGATGGCAAAATTCTGACCTGTGGCAATGGCGGCTCCGCCGGTGATGCCCAACATTTTGTCTCTGTGTTACAAAACCGCTATGACCGGGAACGCCCTGCTTTACCGGCACTGTCGTTGTGCGCTGACAGTTTAACCATTAGCTCCATTGCTTCTGATAGTAGCTATAACGAAGTCTTCTCGAAACAAATACGCTCATTAGGGCAAGAAGGCGATATTCTGCTGACTGTCTCCACCAGCGGTCATTGCCCGAATCTGGTTCAGGCCGTTCAGGCCGCCCATGACAGAGACTTGCAAATCGTAGCACTCACAGGGAAAGATGGCGGGGACATCGCCCGCTTGCTGCACCCTGAAGACATTGAAATCCGAGTACCGTCTAACAGCTCCCACCGCATTCAGGAAGTCCATACGCTAGTGATTCATTGTTTGTGCGATCTGATTGATGAGTACTTATTTTCCGGCTAGCCAGGACGTGCTGGTCTATGAATACCCTGCAAGTTTCCTGCTGAGAATAGAGAGAAAAGGATGATGCAACGCGTTTACACCCTCTTACTGTCTTGCCTGCTGCTCTTCATTAGCGGCTGTTCAACCATTGTCGGCAGTGTCAATGAAGAGCCTATTGAATTAAACCCCCTTGAGCGCACTTGGGGCAGCTGGATCGATGACCAAACCATTGAAACCGTCGCCAGCGTTAATATTCAAAAAGCAGACCCCGACTTTGCCGACGCCCGCATAAAAGCAGTTAGCTTTAATGGCACGTTGTTGTTAATTGGTCAGGTACCTGATGCGCGCTTAAAATCGTTAGCCAGCACCACAGCGCAAGAGGTTCAGCATGTCACACAGGTCTACAATGAACTGACCATTGGCCCTGTTGCCGACCTGTTAGCCCAGAGCAACGACTCATGGCTGACCACAAAAGTGAAAAGCGGCCTGATATCCTCCAATGATGTGATTGCAGACCGTATAAAAGTGAACACAGAAATGGGCACAGTGTATTTGATGGGGATAGCCACGCCTGCCGAGGCCGATGCGGCTGTTGATGTCGCACGCAATACCGGCGGTGTGCAAAAGGTTGTCAAAGTGTTTGAATACCCCCTAAATCCTGCAATCCAAACCCGAACAGGTCAATCGCAGCAACTGATCAAGCCCTCCTGATTCTGATTATGCTACTATCGAGCAAATATTTACCTTTTCAGTGGATTTTAATCACATGAGCCGTCGTGTTTGGTTCATCTTACTGCTATTCCTGATATCAGGGCGCGATAACTCCTTCCGCATTAGCAGAATGTTTTTCTAATCATCCATTGTTCGCTATTTACAAACAGTCACCTACTGCTAGCCAAGCATCCCACTCCGTTTGGTAGAGATGCTCTTTGTTACTGGCAACGGTCAACTGCCTGTTACCTGTCAACAGTTTTCCGGCAACCCGTATCATATAGCAGCGAATGCTTTCCGGCTCCCACTTCATCAACTGACGATTCCCACTCATCAGTGCCATCCAACGTGTTGTATTGTAGGCCAGTATTGCACATTGCATAAGCGCACTGTTTGCCATGAAATGATCGGTTTTGATCTGCCCGAGAGCCATCTGGTTTTTGCACTCTTCGATCCAGGTTTCGCAGGTAGCCCGCTTGCCATACGCTTTATGGATCTCCCATGGACTCAACGACTCAGTAGTCACGTAGCAGAAGTAGTCGTACTCTGGCTTCGGGTCTAACAATTCGCACTGGGTGTTTTCTGGCTTCCCGATCTTTCTTTGCCGGACAGCCACGAAGCAACGAGCCCGGTCCCAGTCACCACAGCAGTGTTGAAACTCGCACCACTCCCACCCTGGCTGATGCACGACAGGTTGCCAGTCTTGCGGGATTAACAGTTTGTGTAGATTCTTCAGTTTGACCTTAACCAGATAACGATGTCCTAAATCCTCCAGATAGGTCAGTAATGGTCCACCAAAGTAGCCACTATCAGCCCTGAAAAAAATCTTCATGTGGGAAGGCAGAGTAACCAGCAACTGTTTCATAAACTCTATGGAGCCATTAGCAGTGTAGGCATCACCACTTCGTAACCAACCCTGCAGCACTTCTTTGGTTTCCGCGCAAAAGGCCAGCTGCGGGTGGTACGACAGCGCCCCTCTTTTTTTCTCGTTAAACCCTTTCTTTGCGCCTTCCTGAAAACCAAAACAGGTTTTTACCGTAGAATCGAGGTCAATGGTGACCTGTTTAAAAGCATAAACGGTAGATGTTCCTGAGCGCAGTGCCTGTTTCCAAACACTCTCCCTCATTTCGTGGACAGCGGTTTCCAGTTCAACGACGCTGGCAAAGTGGAACAGCTTTAAAATGCGTCCAAATTGACTGTCACAAGGAATGCGTTGAAAACGGGTGCATTCTCGGAGAACGCTATCCTGCCAGACCGTGCACACTTTCATCAGACTTTTGGCACCTGCCAGAATGCCGGTGGTTACCATCAGAATGACATCTGACAGTTGGAAAGTGGCATTAGAGCCTCGTTGAATATTAATCCGTTTGTCCAGTAGGTCGGCCAGCCCCATCCGGTTCAGGAAGCGAAACACAGGGATAAGTCCAGCCTGACTGGTAAGCGGCTTTTTAGCTTGAGTGAAATGTACCTTCCGCTGCTTCAAACGTGCTTTTGACTTGTTTTTTTTGCTCATTGAAAAAGTGATGCTTTATGAAACGAAAACATCATTTAATCTCTTTATTCACGGGTGATTGCAACTTTTATTTCGATATTATTTGCAGGATTTAGGTGATAAATGAACAAAAGGATAGCTTTATAGCCATAAAACTATCCCTGAATCATGTCTACTTCATTGTCACGCTCAAAACAGCATCACCTTCCGAAACCGTACCAGACTCTTTATGAAGATGAGCAACATCATCCATATTAGAAATCACGACGGGGGTAATTACACTGCTCGCGTTTTCACGCAGGAAATCAAGATCAACTTCAATGACCGGATCGCCGGCTTTCACATCAGCGCCTTCTGACGCGATACGCTTGAAGCCTTCACCTTTCAATTCAACAGTATCAATACCAAAGTGAACAAACAGCTCTACACCAGAAGCGGTTTCCATACTGAAGGCATGATTGGTCTCGAAAATTTTACCAATGGTGCCATCACAGGGTGCCACCATGATATTACTCGTCGGGTTGATGGCAATACCGTCACCCACTACTTTATCAGCAAACACCGGATCGGGCACACTTTCCATAGAAAGAATCTCCCCCGCCATCGGTGCCTGAATAACCGTTGCTTCTGCTGCACCCAGCCCCATGCTTTTTTTCAGATAATCCAGTAAACCCACAGTAAACACCCTCTATTCTAAACTATTATGGACACTCTACTGGAACACAGCAACGTGGCCGTTCTGTATTGACCAGATGAGCCCTGAGTGAAACCGTCAGGCATGACTATGATTCACCTGACGCTGGAATTAGACCGTGACGATCTTCGCCACTTTCATCAAATGACTATCAATCGTATTATGCTTACTGATAGCCCGCTCAAGTGGCGTTTTCACCACTTGCTGATCCCTGACGCCTACCATAATCCCACTTTCACCCTTACGCAATGCTTCAACAGCAGCAACACCTAAACGACTGGCAAGAACTCTGTCAAAACAACTCGGCTTCCCCCCCCGTTGAATATGCCCCAGGACAGTGACTTTGGCTTCATACTGTGGACAGTTTTCTTCAACAGTGCGCGCCAACTCAAACACACCGCCACTGGTATCACCTTCAGAGACCACAATAATACTGGATGTTTTTCCCGCCCGACCACTGTTTTGCAGCTCAGTCATCAGCTTTTCAACATTGTTTTCCTGCTCAGGAATCAGTATCTCTTCCGCCCCTGCCGCAATCCCTGTATTCAAGGCAATAAAACCAGCATCACGCCCCATCACTTCAATAAAGAACAGCCGATTATGCGAGGTGGCGGTATCCCGGATTTTATCAATGGCCTCTACGACGGTATTCAGCGCCGTATCATAGCCAATGGTATAGTCCGTCCCGTAGATATCGTTATCAATAGTGCCCGGCACACCGATACAAGTCAGGCCATGCTCTTCTTCCAGATACATAGCACCGGTAAAAGAGCCGTCACCACCAATCACCACCAAACCATCAAGATGAGCTGCCTTCGCTGTTTCAAAAGCCTGGGCACGGCCCTCTTTGGTGAGAAATTCCTGGCAGCGCGCTGATTTCAAGAAGGTGCCACCCTGATTAATAATATTGGCGACCGAGCGTGCATTCATGACTTCCAGATGGTTTTCAATCAGTCCCTTGTAACCTTCATAAATGGCAACAGGTTCTACTCCGTAGTAGATACAGGCTCTTACCGTCGCACGAATAGCGGCATTCATCCCAGGAGCATCACCACCCGAGGTCAACACACCCACACGCTTTAGTTGGGTATCAGTCATACTCAGCTTTCCTCCTTGACCCCCTCTTTCCAGCATCCCTGCCAAGAAAAAGAAGGGTGGATACGTTGATTAGACAATCGTCAGAATTTGTAGGGTATTGGTACCGCCTTCAATTTCCTGCGTTTCTCCTTTTGTCAGAATTATTTTGTCGCCAACCGCTAACAACCCGCGATTTTTCAGTTCGGTAATAGCACGATCATTGACCTCTGTACCGTACGTGCTGCCACTGTCAAAAGCGACAGACTCAACACCACGGTACAATGCCACACGCCGCTCAGTGGTTTTATAACGTGTCAGGGCAAACACCGGTAAACCGGTATTGATACGTGACATCCACAACGGTGTGCTGCCCGTTTTCGTCAAACAAACAATGGCTTTTACGCCTTCAAGGTGATTGGCCGCGTACATAGCCGCCATCGCAATCGCCTCGTCACTCTTCTGGAAAGTGAAGTCCATGCGGTGCGTAGAAATCTGTGTTGTCGGTTGTTTCTCAGCCCCCAGACAGATGCGCGCCATTGCCCGAACCACTTCGTCAGGGCGCTTACCTGTTGCTGTTTCCGCCGATAACATGACTGCATCAGTGCCATCAAGCACAGCATTGGCGACATCAAACACTTCCGCTCGGGTTGGCTGAGTATTGTGAATCATGGATTCCATCATCTGTGTCGCAGTGATCACCGGGCGATTTAAGCGGCGAGCCTCGGTAATCATGTGCTTTTGCACACCCACCAACTCCGCATCACCAATTTCAACCCCCAAATCACCGCGTGCTACCATCACCGCATCAGACGCTTTAATGACTTCTTCCAGCAATTTCTGGCTTCGTACCACTTCGGCACGTTCAATCTTTGACAAAATGGCTGCAGAGCCCCCTGCCGCTTCCAGCAATTCACGTGCCTGATGTACATCTTCTGCACGACGTACAAAGGATACAGCCAGGTAATCAACATCAATGTCTGCCGCGATCTTAATATCGGCCTTATCTTTATCAGTTAGTGCTTCTGCTGATAACCCACCGCCCTGCAAATTGATGCCTTTATTATTGGATAATTCACCACCTGCCTGCGCACGCGTGATAATACGTGAACCGTCGATGGCTTTTACTTCCAAACTCAAACGACCATCATCCAATAACAGCACATCACCCACTTTACAGTCATTGGGTAAATTCGTATATGCAAGGCCTACCTGTGTCTCATCGCCCGCATCAATCGGTAGCTCAGCATCAAGAATAAACTCCGCACCGTCAGGCAAATGAATTTTGCCATTCTGGAAACGGCCAATACGAATTTTTGGCCCTTGAAGGTCACCAAGAATGGCAACACTGCGATTCAAACGGCCAGCAATAGAACGCACGCGCTCTGCTCGCAGTCGATGATCATCTGAATCACCGTGTGAGAAGTTCAAACGGACAACATTCACGCCAGCTTCAATAATTTTTTGGAGCTGGTCTTCAGACTCAGTGGCAGGTCCTAGTGTCGCTACAATTTTGGTACGTCTGAGCATGGTATCCTCTCACTTCATCACCTGTTTAATGGCTACGATTGACCGTCCATCATCAGGTGTAAGCTGCTAAAAATAATGAGTCTTATATAGCAAAACCACAGGGTCGCTAAGCGAGCCTGTGGTTTTCAGGTATCTGTTTAATCATCATTAATGCTAAACAGATACCTCCCTTTCTGTCATCGCCTCAGGCGTTTATAAAGGCTTTTGCTGTGTCCAGCATACGGTTAGAAAAGCCCCATTCATTATCGTACCATGACATGACTTTCACCAGATTACCCTGTACGCGCGTTTGCGTTGCATCAAAATTGGAAGAGAACGGACTATGGTTAAAGTCAGAAGAAACCAGTGGCTCGTAATTGACATGCAACACTTCGTTCATCGGCTGGGATTTGGCCGCAGAAGCTATAATCTCGTTGACTTCTTCAGCCGTGGTATCACGCCCTGCTACAAAATTCAGGTCTACCAGAGAGACATTAATGGTTGGCACACGGACGGCCATACCATCAAACTTGCCTTTCAGAGCGGGTACTACCAAACCAACAGCAGCCGCTGCACCTGTAGCTGTCGGAATCATATTGCTGGCCGCAGCCCGCGCTCGATACAGGTCAGAGTGGTACACATCACTGAGGCGCTGGTCATTGGTGTAGGCATGAATCGTGGTCATCAGGCCTTTTTCAATACCCAGCACATCATTCAGCGGCTTGGCAATCGGTGCCAGACAGTTGGTGGTGCAGGAAGCATTAGAAATAACGGTCATATCGGATGTTAATACGTCGTGGTTAACACCGTAAACCACGGTAGCATCTACATTTTTGCCCGGAGCAGAAATAATGACTTTCTTAGCACCCGCATCAATATGTGGCTGGCAGGCTTCTTTCGAGCGAAATATGCCTGTGCATTCAAAGACAACGTCAACACCCAGCTTTGCCCAAGGCAGGTCAGCAGGATTACGCTCAGAGAACGTTTTAATCTCGTCACCGTTCACATGAAGAGCATCGTCACCTGCCTCAACCTGCGCATTAAAGCGACCATGAACGGTGTCATACTTGGTCAGGTGAGTATTGGTTTTTGCATCGCCCAGATCATTGATGGCAACAATCTGAAATTCATCTCGACGGCCAGCTTCATAAAGAGCACGCAATACATTACGACCGATGCGTCCATAGCCATTTATAGCAATTTTAATCATAACGTCTCCAAATCTCTAACTCATTATGGACGGGCCGTCCTTGTTATTAGTAAATAGGATTTTCATCACAATTACAGCTCAGTAAAAACACCTAAAAGCCTTGATACACAAGGGCTTACAGGAGGTGATCAAACATTCACATACTGAGGTTAATTCGTGTTAATGGTCACCTGTCATTGCATTGCATGACACAAACCAACACAGTGTAACAGCAATGCTTCAATACCGTTTTATCGACGGCTATCGTAAAACCCTCAATAGCTATCTGCAAACACGTTGAGCATCAAGCATTCACATTAAAACGATCACTAGAAAACAAAAAAGCACGCTTCTGATCACAGAAATCCCATTCCTCAACCAGCAAACAAGCCTTGAGTAATTGAAGGAGTATAGCTTCCAGACGCTGAATCGCTGAATCGCAGAAAATCAGAGAAAAAACTACGCTTTCAGAAGACCATCAGGCCAGGGCTTACGCATCAATGGTTACTGTAAAATCTGAATTTCTAGTGAATTTACCTAGATATTGATCTGTATTCGTGATTATTATGCACTCTTCACCTTTTTTGAATGACAGTGGCTGTATATTACGAAGAGTTTACATCGAAAAAAAATTGATCAATTATTTGGGGTATATGAAAGTCTCTTCTGACACAGGAGCTATAGAAGATAAACTATAGTTCCAATATGATGCGTAAGCCCTGCCATCAGGCTCTGTTGACTCAAGAGCCTAACCTAAAAAAACGAGTATACCCATTAGATTTCAAGATGCTACGCCGCGTCAACTGAACGAAGCCCCGGAAGCCTACAAGTAGTGGTGACTGGGGTAAGTGAAGGCAGACAACAAAGCAGCACCTTGAAAGGTGATAGGTATAGTAAGTGCGAATCATTCCAGTGTTGTGATAAACTCAGCCAAGTGAGCAACCGCCTGCTCAGCCCCTTCACCTTCACCGATAATGCTCACTGTTGCCCCCTGAGACAGCCCAAGCGTTTGCAGTTTAAACAAACTCTTGGCACTGGCCTGCTTACCTTCAACCTCCAGCTTAATCGCACACTCAAACCCTTTAGCTTCTTTGACAAACTGGGCAGCAGGGCGAGTATGCAGACCATTTTCAGCGGTAATCACAACATCTTTCTTGAACATGGAGCACTCCTGACGCTGCCTGAAAAGCGGGGCACTCAAAAGGTACACGCTTTCGGCAGTCTCTTATTCATAAGCACCCGCCGGAACTCCCCAGCGTGGTGCATCAAAAAATCAACACATGATCAACACAAGGTCACGTATCATAAACCGGAAACCACACAATCACATCACCTCAGTGCCAACATGGCCTCGCTACCCTTTACAGGCATTAATTTCGCCGGCAACAATCTCAGCCTGTGGCCCTAGTACTCCATCCGACACCATTTGATAATCACAGATAACCGATCGGTCAGCTGTTTGTGTAAATGGTCGACAATGGTTAGCCGTCCTGTTATTTGAGTCAATTTTGAGTGGCAGGACAAAAAAATGGGTTATTTCACGCAAAGTGCCCCATTTCCCAATTTTTCATGGGAAAAAGTGCTGCTCTAATAGCCTGGTTTATGTTCTATGGAGGCTCTCAATCTACTCTGTATTATCAAGCTCTGGCATCTTTGGATACAGTCTCTTAAGTTTTATCCGAGCGTCTTCAGTGGTAAAACGCCACTGTGTAGTCACTTTTCTTGCGTTGCGCTTCTCCTCCCAGGCTTTGACTTCTCTCCGGAGAATATCTTGGGTAGGGATACGCCGATCCAGACATTGGCGACTCAGTATACTCAGCTCAATTTCGGCCATATCCAGCCAACTGCCATGCTTTGGGGTGTAATGAAACTCAAGCTTATCAATCATTCTGCGGGCTTCTTCTGGGGAAAAAGCTTTATAAAGTGATGCGGGAGAATGCGTGTTCAAGTTGTCTCCAACCAGTATAACTTTCTCTGCATCTTTGTGGCGAACATCGACCAGAAACTTGATTTGATGAGCCCAATCAATCGCTGTCCTACGATCAGTCACCTCAACATGCCGCCAACCTGTCAAGGGTTCAAACATCATGAACAGATTGCTGACGCCATTACGTTCATACTCTGTGTCATAACGCTCCGGTTTTCCAGGCTCAACAGGCATTGGATTAACGACTTCTTTAACATGCTGCTTGCTACTTTCATCAAGGCAAACAAGCGGACGCCTTGGATCAAGAGGACGTTTATAGACTTCAAGAATATCCTCCATCGCACTCACAAAGTTGGCGCTTTCTTCCGCAGGTATACACCATTCCTTTTTTTGCCAGGGCTTAAGCTCATTTTTTTTAGCCCCTCATGTACTGTGCTTCTGGAAATCGATTCGACGTATCTGAGCTCAATCATGCGATCTGTCAGTAAGTTTAGCGTCCATCGGCTGGCTCCTTCCGGTGGTGGTGAGCAGGTAAGGGCAATAAGGTGAGCTTCGGCTTCGCCATCGAGTTTACGTACCCGACCGTGGCTGCTTAGTTTTCCATTGACAGCGACATCAAGCCCTTCTTCAACAAATCGTTGCCTGAGGCGAGTGATAGTAAGCGGCCTAACATGGAAAGCTTTGGCTACCTGATCATGCTGCAGTGGATCATGGTTTTCATCGATAGCCAGAAGGATATTGGCTTTACGTTTTTTGTGTTGTGCAACTTTGGGCTTTTCCTGCTTGATAAGCCGTTCAAGTATTGATCGTTCTTCCTCGCTGAGTCGAACATGATATTTGATGGTCATAATAACTCCGGTGTTATGGACTCGGAGTTATTAGAATAGCCTTCAGTAAACTATCATCTTCTGCCGGACGGAGTACTAGGATCACTTGTAGGTTATTTTTACCCAGACGCACAACACCTTTCGCACCCATCACCTTCAGGCCTTTTTCATCGATACGGTCACGATCCACCAGTGTCAGACGCAATCGGGTAATACAGGCTTCAACTGCCGCGGCGTTGTTGAATAAATCACCGGATAGCCCTGATTGACGATAAGTGGCTAAGGTTCGTATCCTAATGTCCTTTTTTTGCAGACATCATCTCGCTATGCCTTACAAACACAACGAAGCTCGTCGCCATAAGATCAAAAAATCGACTTATAAAGTGACGAATTGGTCTGATTATAATAACGCACTGCGAAAAAGAGGTGATATTACCGTCTGGTTTACGGATGAAGCTATCACTATCTGGACGCCAGCGCCCATCCAAAAACGAGGTGCGCCGACACAATACTCGGATCTGGCGATTGAGACCTGCCTTATGCTCAGGCAGGTTTTTAGCTTACCGCTAAGGCAGACTGAAGGTTTTGCTAGATCTCTGGTTAAGCTCATGGGGTTACAGCTTAAAGTCCCTGATTACAGCACTCTCAGTAAGCGAAGCATCAATTTATCATTGCAAAAGCTCATCGATACCTGTGAGCCTGGTTCTCACTTTCTGGTAGATAGCACAGGATTGAAGGTTTATGGCAAGGATGAATGGAATCAGGAAAAACACGGTACGAAGCCTAAACGTACTTGGCGAAAACTGCATTTAGCCATCGATAAAAATCATCATGTCGTTGCAAGTGACCTTACCGGAAAAGAGATAGGTGATACTTCAGTTTTGCCTAATCTGCTGGATCAAGTTGATGGATTTGAGGTTTTCATGGCCGATGGAGCCTATGATAGCGACAAGGTTTATCAGCAAATTAAACAGAAGCAAGCTGCTGCTAAACTCGTGATTCCACCACCTAAAAATGCTGTGCCTGACAGTAGTCAGCACAATACACGAAACGAGGCAGTAGCCCTCATAAAAGAGCGAGGTCGCATGGCGTGGCAAGGGCTAACCGGATACGGCCTGAGAGCCTTGGTTGAATTGGCTATGCTTCGCTATAAAACCATTATCGGCTCAAAGATGAAAGCACGTGAACTACCTCAGCAAAAAACGGAGGCAGAGGTTTCCGTTCGCGTGTTGAACAGGATGACCGGTTTAGGGATGCCGATATCAGTTAAAGCTAGCTGAAAAAGGCCTGGATACAGGCTCGATCAGGCTGAGCTTTATTTATTCAACAACGCCACACAGTTGAGACTTATAAGGATTTGCGCACAAGCCAGCTAAAAGCATGTGAAACAGAAAATAAAAAAAATATAAAAACAGCAAAGGATGAATTGAAAGGCATAAAAGATACGGCAGCCAATAAATTGAGAAGGGATGGATGTAAGCAGTACATAAAAACACTAGAAAATAATTTTCCTGATAAAAAAAGAGAGATTATAAACAGATTTGATTCTGCTATCTCAGTATTGGAACAAGAAGTTCATACTTTAGAATGTAAAAGACAGCATAATCATGATAGGAAGCAAGAGATTATTCGTCATCTTATTCAAGATCTCACTAGGCAAGCTAGTTTCCCGGCGGTTTATGATGATCTGGATATGAGCCCTGAAGTATGCCGAAACGGTGCTCCGACTTTTGTACGACAGGTACAAATAGATTCGAGAACTATAGCGCCACTTCCGGCTTATGGGCAGCCTTATGCTGCTATGATGTCGCCACCCCCTTACCCGGCTGCAGGTACTGGGGGGGTTGAACCTTTACCAGCGAAACCTCCAATGCCTGTCCCTCATTCTGATGGGCGAGGACCGACGGCGCCTTTTAGAGCGCCATCCATAGGTAGCTCAAGCCCTTTATCTTCTGCATTTAGATTGAGCAAGGAGCCAGAGCTGATCAGAACTAATGATTTTAGACCTATTACCCCTGCCAGAGAGCATGACCATTTGTTACCAGGGAGAACAACCTATAGTGCTGCGACTACAGCAACAGTCACTTCAGATGATTCGGCACCGGCTCGTAGCATTAGTGCTAACTCTGGTTATTCGGCCTGTAGACCGGTACGACAACCTCTGGTTACACCGGATCCGAGAAGATGTGCTTCAACAATGAGTGCACGGAATGATGCTGAACCGACCCTTTCTTTTTCTGGTCAAGATGCGGCTAACTGTAACGGTAGTATGTCTGGGGATGCTGTCAGCTCTCATGTGTCCCCTTATGCACATGCAGTTAATGGAAGCATGTCTGGGGATGATCTACGTCTTACAGGGCGTCTTTCTCCGCTTGAAGTTGATGAAGATGCGCTGGTAAGCGAGTTTGATCCCATACGACGGTTATCGGATATGGAAGTGAAAAACGAACAACTGTTGATTGAGAATAAAGCATTGAAAGAGGCGCTTCAGAAAGAGAAAGCTGACACAAAGGAAATGCATTTAAATATGGCTGTTTTGTTAGAAAAAACTGACCAAGAGAAAACTGAGTTTATTGGTTCAGTTGAAGCTTTGAGGTTGGACAATAAACAGTTGAAGGCGGTTTTGGATGAAGAGGTACAACAAAAAGCAGCGATGATGTCTGAGCTTAAACAAGCAAAAAGTGAACGTGATGAGCAGAGGGAAATGGTGAAAGCGTTAATGAGCCAAGTGGATGAACTGATGAGTAAAGTGGCCACATTGTTCACTCAATTAACAGCTTACAGAGAGCAACCACAGGCTAAACAGCGCGTACACTTTGAAGGAGAAGTGCCAGTTAGTCCATTCGCCATGCAGCCAGAACCGGCCAGCGTTGGGCCTTCAGTCGTTTTACCGGAGCCTGCGCCAGTACGCCGTAGTGAGACTCCTATGCCCCGTTCAGCTGCTAACAATGCGCCTGCCAGAACAGTACCGGCATATTCGCAGACTTATCAGTCCCATTATCCGGTGGATAAGGGTTTTCAGACACGAGGTGAGCCTAAAGAACGTTCGTACGATTATAAATGGAGACACTTGTTCCAACCATTACCACCGGTGCTTTATATGCCTGTGCCAGTGATGATGCCAGTATGGAATGCTGTTTATCCTGTGTGTAGCTGGGCAGTACCCTCAGGACTTACGCATCAATGGTGATTGTAAAATCTTAATTTCTAGTGGATTTACCTAAATATTGATCTGTATTCGTGATTATTATGCACTCTTAACCTTTTTTGAATGACAGTGGCTGTATATTACGGAGGGTTTACATCGAAAAAAATTGATCAATTATTTGGGGTATATGAAAGTCTCTTCTGACACAGGAGCTACAGAAGATAAACCATAGTTCAAATATGATGCGTAAGCCCTGAGTACCCTGCACGTTTTTTTTCATGGGCTCATTTCTAGGAGGATGGTAAGCGCCGAATAAAAGACTCGTGAATAAGCTTTTTGTTTGTTTCGATTTTAAAAGAAGCCTGCTGTAGAAATACAGCGGGCTTTTTTATCAATCAATAAACAAAGGTGAGTAGCACTAACAAATTGGTAAGTGTCGCTTACTGCTCTAGAACTAAAGTCATTAATACCAGTCAAAACCTATAAGAAACCTTAACCAATAAGGCAAAGGAATAGATAGCAAACAGCATTTGATGGTGCTGTGTATCGAATAACGCATAAATAAGGATGTTGATTATGATGACGGCAGCTGGGTTAGGCAAAACAGGAAAAACAGGAAAAACAGGAAAAACAGATATTGGCGGATTCGTTCGTCAGGCTGCAGAAGCGCAACGTAATTATAGCGCAGCCAGAAAAGAACTGGGCCTTAGTGAACCATCAAAAACGCCGATTACCAGCCGCGTTGCAACCGCTGTTTCTGTTGCCAGAACATTGATTCCTCATGTCGTTGAAACGGCCGCCAGTGCATTGCCTTTTTGGGCACGCTTTATGATTTCCTGTGTGGCAGATCTTGTGGCCACGAGCGTTATGTCTTATTTAGGCTACGAAATGCCAGAGGATGCTGAGGCTACAGAGAGTAAAAAAGACGTTGAAGAGGGTGATGTTGATTCAGTGCAGGGTGTTGCCGAATTAGATCAGGGTGAAGGGTATGAAAGCGTTGCTGACAATCCCTTGTCGCTTCAAACCGGTGGGGTTGGTTATAACGAACGTCGATTTGAGACTAATAGGCCGATGCTCAGAGCAGCCCGTCCAATGCCTGTTTTACCTGAACAGACCGTTCGTGGCGAGCCTTGGCATGGACAAACCCCAGAATTAGAGCAGTCTGTGCCAGAGCAACCCTACTATCACGTGCAGAGGGAAGAGTATGCGCCAGCAATGCCGGCTTACGGTGTTGATCAGCGGCAGGAGGCAGGCATTGGGCAGTACGGTAATACTGCCGCAAGACCTGTGTCTCCCCCGGCGCATCCAGAGTCATATGCACCAAAAGCGCAGTACGCCCCCTCTTATTATGCGCTTCCCCCAGCACCTTTTTATGGGAGTTATGGTTACATGGGCATGACCACACCTTATTATGCCCCTGAAGTACAGCTTGACTATGGTTGCGCCTATGGCATGGCGACATGGGGTTATTCCCCATATGCGCCTGCGTGGCCAATGGCTGTGGGGTATATAGCCATCAGTTATCCACCTGTACAGGTGCCACTGTCTGTATACCCTTACCCTGTGCGTCCTTATTATTGCTGGTGAGCGTTAGCGGATACTGGTCAAGCAGGCAGACAGTGATTACTATGAGGCTTTTATTATTCAGAGGCTTCACGTCAATGAAAATTGCGGATAACAAGGTTGTTCTGCTTAATTATACGCTTAAAAATGTGGCAGGCGAGGTGCTTGACAGTTCTGATGGTGATGCGCCGTTAGCTTATATTCATGGCATCGGTAACATTGTTGAAGGGCTTGAAAATGCGCTGACGGGAAAGCAGGTGGGTGACAAGCTAACAGTGAGTGTTGAGGCTGCTGAAGCTTACGGTGAGTACGATGAGTCTCTGGTACAGCCTGTTCCCCGTGCTGATTTTGGTGAGCACGCGATAGAAGTTGGCAGCCAGTTTCATGCCGATACTGCCATTGGGCCACGTATCGTGACAGTGACAGCTATTGATGGTGATGATGTGATCATTGATGCAAACCATTCCCTTGCAGGTGAAGACCTGGTCTTTGACGTCGAAGTGATGGACGTGCGTGATGCGACAGAAGAAGAGTTGGAACACGGTCATGTACACGGACCAGGCGGTCATGAGCACTGAGTGAAGGCCACCTTTCTCAATGTATATTCCGTACGTTCTGTGCGGATCAAACCGTATAAAATAAAGAGTGTGGCAGTATTGAGCGTGTTTGTGCCGTTAGCAAGCGGGTTGGTATTATATCAACCCTTAATGCCCTAGTCGTCGCTACCTACCAACGCCAGAATTTGATCGATCCAGTCACCTATTGTTTCTGGAGGCACTGACGTTGCCAGCTCAGAAACACTGCCCATCAGCTGGACAGCGACAAAAGCAACAGCGACGACGATAAGAATAACAACCGATAATACAGCACCAATGCCTATGGTCAGGGACTTTGAAAGCGCCATGAATGTTCTCTACCTCATTACAGTCAACATCTGTGGTAATGTTGAACACATTTCAACATGAATAATCGACTGCCATACTACCTTTTTTATTTTATAGAGAGGCGCAGAACCTTATTTATCACACGGTCTTTTCTTAGTATCGACAAAGGGTTTACAGAACCTGTAAACGGTGTTGTGTCTTCATACCTATCCGTCGTTTTATAGGCATTCGCATCAGTGTGATGCAAATACCGCCACGTCACCGGTGGTTGTATAGCTGATGGTTTGGTAAGGGTCTTTACGGTTGCCATACTCCATGCCCGGAGAGCCCATGGGCATACCAGGTACAGCAATACCCTTGATAGCCGGTGATTCGCTCAGTAAGCGTTTGATATCTGAGGCCGGTACATGACCTTCTATGGCGTATCCATTGACAAACCCGGTATGGCACGAAGCAAGTCCGCTGGGCAGTTTTGCCTGCGCTTTATAAGATTGCAGATCGTTTACGTCATGGCTTTTTACGGTGAAACCATTTTCTTCCAGATGACTGACCCAGTCTTTGCAACAGCCACAGGTGGGCGTTTTATAAACGGTGACAGTGGGTAGTGGTTGTGTGGCATAACTGGCAGAGACGGCTGTCAGGCCTATTAATCCCACGGCAAAACGTTTGAGTGTTTTCATATTGATAGCCTTATTAGAGGGGGATGTATTGTCTGAGAGCATAAAGCTTCCCCCTGCTAGAACGTCAAATTGTCACCTGTAGAGAGCAACTGTATGCCGGGGTACACCTGCTGTTTAAGTGCCGATACCAGATCATTGTCCAGCGCCATGCTGCTAACAAGGTCATTGAGATAATCGGCTTCTTTCGCGTCTCTGGGGTTGATGATGAGCAGGGCTATGAGAAGAATTTGCAGTTTTATTTCAACAACAGAGGATAAATCAGCCAGCTGGCGCGGAGAAAGCGGAGATGCATACACGCTTTCAATCAGGTCTCTTTTTTCGGTCTGTTGCCCCAGCAATCGTTGGGCTTCAAATAGCGTTAACCGACCGGTATAACTGCCAGGGTCGCCTGAGGTGGCTGCAGACATAATGGCGCTAAGAATAACAGGGTCGTGTGCTGTCAACAGTCGGGATGAAAAAATGGCCTTGTGGGCTACAGCGTCAACATTGCCGTTTTTATGTTGCCAGTGATGATACCCGCGCCAAGCCAATGCGGGTAATGACAATGCACCTGATGCGATAAGTGCTTTACCACTGAGCTCCCCTCTTTTTGACATTTGCAGCATGTAGGAGAGGCTACCGCCTGATATCGTTTTGATAATGTCAGGGAGTATATTCTGGCAGCATGGGTGAAGAGAGGCATCTGCTTGTTCCTGTGCCTCTTGTCCCGGAGCGAAAGAAAAAAAGTCAGCAACAGGCTTTACTAAAGTGCCGAACACACCTTGTATATCCATGATAAAAAGACCCTAATGTGGGTTATAGAACTTACGCATTGACAGACATCCAAAAAAATTGCTAGATCAGCAAAAAAACAGTGGATGTCGTCGTGCGTAGAAAAATAACAAAACCAACAACAGCCAAGTGCGACCTCCCGAAGTATACGGGGTTTCTACTCTGTGAACCCAAATCAGCCACCTGTACCCGTCTTAGCGAATTGAGTGATATATCGCATGACAGTGTTAACCGCTTTCTCCAACGTGAAAACTTTGCTCCTGAAGATCTTTTTCTAGAAGCGTCAGCAAGGCTTATTCTTGAAGGTGGGACGCTATCGGTTGATGATACGGTGCTGGATAAACCTTATACCCATTACACGGCTTTAGTCGGTCATTACTACTCAGGAAAGCACCACAAAACCGTCAAGGGTATTAATCTCATCACGCTTTATTACACGGACATCAAAGGCTACAACTTGCCCGTTAATTTTCGTATTTACAATCCAGCCGATGGCAAAACTAAAAATGACTACTTTGTCGATATGCTGAAAGAAGTACTGGCATGGGGACTCGAACCTGCATGTGTTACCGGTGACTCTTGGTATAGCAGTATTGGAAACCTCAAAGCTGTGAAAAACAATGGTTTGGGTTTTATGTTCGCTGTTAAAAGCAACCGTACTGTCTCTGTGCAAAAGGGTAACTACCAACAGGTGCAGAGCCTGGAGATTCCCGAAGAAGGAAAAACTGTATGGCTACGTAACTTTGGTCATGTACGACTCTACCGGACGCGACTCAAAAACGAGCTGCGCCATTACGTTGTTTACACTTCTCATGTCGGAGCAGATCTATCTCCACGATCTGATTTTGATCAGCTGCACCAACATCATTGGGCGATCGAAGAGTATCACCGGGCATTAAAGCAACTCTGCAACATCGAGCGTTTTCAGGTGAGAGGGGAGCGACAGATCCGGAATCATATTTTTGCGGCTATCTTTGGCTATACCTGTCTTCAGGCGATGAAAGTATCAGGGTCACTCAGAAGCGTCTATAGCGTCAGGAAAGACGCCCTCAAAGAAGCTACCTGGGATTTCATAAAAAGCTTCTCCGAGGGAAAGGAATGGTTGAGGCCATTTTTTGCCGGACCTGTCAATGCGTAAGTTCTAGGTTATTAGATTTATGGCGGTAAGCATATGCCTTGATCTAATAGGTAAAAACCCTTTTGGTTGTATTTTGCACATTGCTTGCATTTTGCTGACGCCTTGTAATCTCATACTGACAGCATTCCTGACGTTGCTCAGCATACACACCTTCGTGAAGGTACAGGGCTTTGCTCAGTTGGCGCTATGTAGCATCTTGAAACCCAATGGATATAGGGGTGTGTAAAATACATTCTTCTTGCATCAGTTTGGTACTTGCCGCTATAGCTATTTCACCGTCTAAAATAGATAGTGGCACGTTGCCATCTCTTCATAGTGCGAGTTTTCCATGTTCTCTGATTTATCCCTGAATGAGCGTCTGTTAAAGGTGCTTGATGAACTGTCATTTAAAGCGCCTACACCTGTTCAGCAGCAGGCAATACCGCCGGTAATGGCGGGTAGGGATGTGCTGGTGGGGGCTGAAACCGGCAGTGGCAAAACGGCGGCCTTTTTATTGCCTGTTTTGCATAAATTGCATGAGCAGGCTGCACCGCAATCAGCCACCCGAGCCTTGGTACTGGTGCCTACGCGCGAATTGGCACGCCAGGTGGTCAAACAGTGCGAAACACTGGTACGGTATACGTATGTACAGACCACGGTGATCACAGGAGGAGATAGTTTCAAGTTTCAGGCGGCCAGCCTGCGAAAAAACCCGGAAATTATTATTGCAACCCCCGGCCGGTTGGTTGAGCATCTGGAAAGAGGCACGGTAAGCCTTAGGGATTTGGAAGTGCTGATACTGGATGAAGCCGACCGGATGCTGGATATGGGCTTTAGTGATGATGTCTTGTCCATTGCGGGGCAATGCCGGTCAGAGCGACAGACTCTGCTGTGTTCGGCAACGATGCGGCAAAAAGGCTTAAAAAGTGTGATTGCCTCGGTATTGAGCGAGCCGGTAGAGGTACTGCTTAGTCATGCACGAAACCCCCATGAGAATATCAAACAGCAAATCATTCTGGCCGATGACCTGAAGCATAAAGAAACCCTGCTGACTGCACTGCTGAAAGCAGAAACTTATGATAAGGCGGTGGTGTTTACCAACACCCGTGTGCAGGCAGATAAACTGGGTAGCTGGTTACGTTACCAAAAGCTCAAGGTAGGTGTGCTTCATGGGGATATGATGCAGGAAGAGCGTAACCAGGTGGTGGGTTTTTTCCGAGAAGGGCGGGTGAACATCCTGGTGGCTACGGATGTCGCTGCACGCGGGCTGGATGTTAAAGGTATCGAGTTGGTAGTTAACTTGGATATGGCGCGCAGTGGCGATGACTATGTACACCGTATTGGCCGTACGGGCAGGGCAGGCGAGCAAGGGTTGGCAGTCACCTTTATCAGCTCCCCTGAATGGAATCTGATGGCCAGTATTGAGCGCTATTTAAATGTGAAGTTTGAACGTCGGGTGATCAAAGGGTTGGAAGGCAGTTATAAAGGCCCGAAAAAGCTGAAAGCATCCGGCAAAGCCGCCAGCCGTAAAAAGAAACCGGCAGGCAAGAAAAAAGCGGCAGAACTCACAGGCAAACAACGCCTTCGCGATAAGAAAAACATTGGCAAACGGCGTAAAACGGTGAAAGAACAACAAGGGACTATGGTTGAGGCAGGACTTGAGCCGTTGAAGAAAAAGCCTGTACAGTAGGGTTCATCAAGGGGTATCGGTGTTATGACTGAAATATGCGACATCAAAGACCTGCAGCGACTGGCGAAAAAGCGTGTGCCTCGCATGTTTTATGATTACGCGGACTCTGGCTCATGGACGGAGCCCACATACCGTGCGAATGAAACGGCCTTTGGGAAAATGGCCTTGCGTCAGCGCGTAGGGGTTGATATCAGTCAACGCTCGCTTCAATCGGAGGTGTTAGGACATCAGATAGCTATGCCAGTAGCTCTGGCACCTGTTGGTATGACAGGGATGCAGCAAGCAGATGGAGAAATTAAGGCAGCCCGTGCAGCCGAAGCATGGGGTGTTCCGTTTACATTGTCGACAATGAGCATTTGCTCTATTGAAGACGTGGCTGCACACACGGATAAACCCTTCTGGTTTCAGTTATACATGATGCGCGACCGTGCGTTTTGTGGCCGCCTGATTGACCGCGCGAAACAGGCAGGGTGCAGTGCATTGGTATTGACGCTGGATTTACAGATCCTGGGGCAGCGACACAAAGATATTCGCAATGGGCTGGGGGTACCGCCAACATTTACCTTGAATAGTCTGTTGCAGTTTGCCACTCGACCACGTTGGTGTCTGGCAATGCTGGGTACAAAGCGGCGTACGTTTGGCAATATTGTCGGGCATGCCAAAGGAGTGGATAGCCTTTGTTCATTATCAAAGTGGACGGCAGAGCAGTTCGACCAGCAACTGTCGTGGCATGATATTGATTGGATCAGGCAGCGGTGGTCTGGCAAGCTGATTATTAAAGGTATCATGGATCCTGAAGATGCTGTGCTGGCAATACAGGCTGGCGCAGATGCGCTCATTGTCTCTAACCATGGTGGGCGGCAATTGGATGGAGCGCCGTCCTCTATCAGTGCGTTGCGAGCCATTGTGGAGAGGGTGGATGGTGCTATCGAGGTCCATTTCGACGGTGGTATCCGATCCGGGCAGGATGTACTCAAAGCCTTGTGTCTGGGAGCATCAGCTACCTATATTGGGCGTGCCTATATATATGTAGAACTTACGCATTGACAGACATCAAAAAAAATGCTAGATCAGCAAAAAAACAGTGGATGTCGTCGTGCGTAGAAAAATAACAAAACCAACAACAGCCAAGTGCGACCTCCCGAAGTATACGGGGTTTCTACTCTGTGAACCCAAATCAGCCACCTGTACCCGTCTTAGCGAATTGAGTGATATATCGCATGACAGTGTTAACCGCTTTCTCCAACGTGAAAACTTTGCTCCTGAAGATCTTTTTCTAGTACTCCATCCGACACCATTTGATAACCACAGATAACCGATCGGTCAGCTGTTTGTGTAAATGGTCGACAATGGTTAGCCGTCCTGTTATTTGAGTCAATTTTGAGTGGCAGGACAAAAAAATGGGTTATTTCACGCAAAGTGCCCCATTTCCCAATTTTTCATGGGAAAAAGTGCTGCTCTAATAGCCTGGTTTATGTTCTATGGAGGCTCTCAATCTACTCTGTATTATCAAGCTCTGGCATCTTTGGATACAGTCTCTTAAGTTTTATCCGAGCGTCTTCAGTGGTAAAACGCCACTGTGTAGTCACTTTTCTTGCGTTGCGCTTCTCCTCCCAGGCTTTGACTTCTCTCCGGAGAATATCTTGGGTAGGGATACGCCGATCCAGACATTGGCGACTCAGTATACTCAGCTCAATTTCGGCCATATCCAGCCAACTGCCATGCTTTGGGGTGTAATGAAACTCAAGCTTATCAATCATTCTGCGGGCTTCTTCTGGGGAAAAAGCTTTATAAAGTGATGCGGGAGAATGCGTGTTCAAGTTGTCTCCAACCAGTATAACTTTCTCTGCATCTTTGTGGCGAACATCGACCAGAAACTTGATTTGATGAGCCCAATCAATCGCTGTCCTACGATCAGTCACCTCAACATGCCGCCAACCTGTCAAGGGTTCAAACATCATGAACAGATTGCTGACGCCATTACGTTCATACTCTGTGTCATAACGCTCCGGTTTTCCAGGCTCAACAGGCATTGGATTAACGACTTCTTTAACATGCTGCTTGCTACTTTCATCAAGGCAAACAAGCGGACGCCTTGGATCAAGAGGACGTTTATAGACTTCAAGAATATCCTCCATCGCACTCACAAAGTTGGCGCTTTCTTCCGCAGGTATACACCATTCCTTTTTTTGCCAGGGCTTAAGCTCATTTTTTTTAGCCCCTCATGTACTGTGCTTCTGGAAATCGATTCGACGTATCTGAGCTCAATCATGCGATCTGTCAGTAAATTTAGCGTCCATCGGCTGGCTCCTTCCGGTGGTGGTGAGCAGGTAAGGGCAATAAGGTGAGCTTCGGCTTCGCCATCGAGTTTACGTACCCGACCGTGGCTGCTTAGTTTTCCATTGACAGCGACATCAAGCCCTTCTTCAACAAATCGTTTCCTGAGGCGAGTGATAGTAAGCGGCCTAACATGGAAAGCTTTGGCTACCTGATCATGCTGCAGTGGATCATGGTTTTCATCGATAGCCAGAAGGATATTGGCTTTACGTTTTTTGTGTTGTGCAACTTTGGGCTTTTCCTGCTTGATAAGCCGTTCAAGTATTGATCGTTCTTCCTCGCTGAGTCGAACATGATATTTGATGGTCATAATAACTCCGGTGTTATGGACTCGGAGTTATTAGAATAGCCTTCAGTAAACTATCATCTTCTGCCGGACGGAGTACTAGCAGCGTCAGCAAGGCTTATTCTTGAAGGTGGGACGCTATCGGTTGATGATACGGTGCTGGATAAACCTTATACCCATTACACGGCTTTAGTCGGTCATTACTACTCAGGAAAGCACCACAAAACCGTCAAGGGTATTAATCTCATCACGCTTTATTACACGGACATCAAAGGCTACAACTTGCCCGTTAATTTCCGTATTTACAATCCAGCCGATGGCAAAACTAAAAATGACTACTTTGTCGATATGCTGAAAGAAGTACTGGCATGGGGACTCGAACCTGCATGTGTTACCGGTGACTCTTGGTATAGCAGTATTGGAAACCTCAAAGCTGTGAAAAACAATGGTTTGGGTTTTATGTTCGCTGTTAAAAGCAACCGTACTGTCTCTGTGCAAAAGGGTAACTACCAACAGGTGCAGAGCCTGGAGATTCCCGAAGAAGGAAAAACTGTATGGCTACGTAACTTTGGTCATGTACGACTCTACCGGACGCGACTCAAAAACGAGCTGCGCCATTACGTTGTTTACACTCCTCATGTCGGAGCAGATCTATCTCCACGATCTGATTTTGATCAGCTGCACCAACATCATTGGGCGATCGAAGAGTATCACCGGGCATTAAAGCAACTCTGCAACATCGAGCGTTTTCAGGTGAGAGGGGAGCGACAGGTCCGGAATCATATTTTTGCGGCTATCTTTGGCTATACCTGTCTTCAGGCGATGAAAGTATCAGGGTCACTCAGAAGCGTCTATAGCGTCAGGAAAGACGCCCTCAAAGAAGCTACCTGGGATTTCATAAAAAGCTTCTCCGAGGGGAAGGAATGGTTGAGGCCATTTTTTGCCGGACCTGTCAATGCGTAAGTTCTACTATGGTTTGGGTGCCCTGGGTGAAGCGGGCGTTCGTCAGGCGCTCAGTATTATTCGTAAAGAACTGGATATGACAATGGCGCTGTGTGGTGAACGGGATGTTGCTGATCTTGGTATGCAAAATCTGCAAAGGCATGGCACGCCGGCATACTGAAAATATCTGTAAAGTTACTTATTTGCGCTTCCTTGTTAAGCACGGTAGGCTGCGCGACACACTTTTCTATCCCGCTACATTGACACAAACAGGACACTGACTTGCTCACTACAGCTAACATCACCATGCAGTTCGCGGAAAAGCCGCTGTTTGAAGATATCTCTGTCAAATTTGGCGATGGCAATCGCTACGGACTGATTGGCGCTAACGGTTGTGGTAAATCCACTCTGATGAAAATTCTGGGTGGTGAGCTGGAGCCGTCTGCCGGTAACGTCAATAAAGACCCTAATGAGCGCATGGCCAAGCTGAACCAGAACCAGTTTGCCTATGAAGAGTATACGGTCATCGATACCGTCATTATGGGCCATGCCGATCTTTGGAAAGTCAAAGCGGAACGTGACGCTATTTATGCCAAAGCGGATATGTCAGAAGAAGAAGGCATGCGCGTTGCGGATCTGGAAGTGCAGTTTGGTGAAATGGACGGTTATTCTGCCGAAGCCCGTGCGGGCGAGTTGTTATTAGGGTTGGATATCCCTATTGACCAGCACTATGGCCTGATGAGTGCCGTAGCACCCGGTTGGAAACTGCGAGTGCTGTTGGCGCAGGTGCTGTTTGCTGACCCGGATATTATGCTGTTGGACGAGCCTACCAACAACCTGGACATTAATGCGATCCGCTGGCTGGAAGATGTGCTCAAACAGCGTGACTGCACCATGATTATCATTTCTCACGACCGTCACTTTCTGAACAGTGTCTGTACGCATATGGCAGATCTGGACTATGGCCGTCTGCAAATCATGCCAGGCAACTACGATGAGTATATGACCGCGGCAACGCAGGTACGCGAGCGTATGCAAAATGAGAACGCGAAAAAGAAAGCGCAGATTGCCGAGCTGCAGTTGTTCGTGAGCCGATTCTCTGCCAATGCGTCTAAAGCCAAGCAAGCCACATCGCGTGCGAAGTTGATCGACAAAATTCAGTTGGATGAAATTAAACCGTCCAGCCGACAGAATCCGTTTATTCGCTTTGAGCAGGACAAGAAACTGTTCCGAAATGCCTTGATCGTTGAAAACATGAGTCAGGGCTATGAGGACGATCTTTTTGCAAACGTGAATCTGATGGCGGAAGTGGGTGAGCGCATTGCCATTATCGGACAAAATGGTATTGGTAAAACCACACTGCTGCATACGCTGGCAGGTCAAATGACAGCGCGCAGTGGTTCTATCAAATGGTCTGAAAATGCCAACATTGGGTATTATGCGCAGAATCACAGTGCGGACTTTGAAGAAGACTTAAATCTGTATGACTGGATGAGCCAGTGGATGCACGAAGGCGACGACGAACAGGCGGTTCGTGGTGTGCTGGGTCGTATGCTGTTCTCTCAGAAAGACATCAAAAAGTCTGTGAAGGTAATTTCCGGTGGTGAGCAGGGACGTATGCTATTTGGTAAGTTAATTCAGAAAAAACCGAACATCTTGTTGATGGATGAGCCTACCAACCACATGGATATGGAATCCATTGAGTCATTAAACCTGGCTCTGGAAAACTACCCGGGCACACTGCTATTTGTCTCCCATGACCGTCAGTTTGTGTCTTCACTGGCAACCCGGATTATTGAAATCACTGACAAAGGCATTGTTGATTTCCACGGTACCTACGATGATTACCTGCGCAGCCAGGGTGTTGTAGAAGCGTAAAGCCCGTTTTCCTGACGCTATGTATATAGCGTCAGGTTCTCAGAATAGAAGATCGTTAGAATAATACAGATACGGCTTTTCTCCCCCGCTTCCCTCCCTCTTTGAACGTCACTGATTAACACAGTGTAATGATGCTTTGACCGGAGCATTGATCAGCGCGGTTAATGCTTCCGGGTTTTTTTGATAGATACTCAGTAATGTATGTTCGTCGCTGTTGCGTGCTGCTTTAATCATGGCGGTATAATCCGAAAATGCCCGCCGTTGGTATTCTGCCGGATATACAGCTTCACAGGCTTGGTAAAAATCCACAGAGTGTTGAAAGAAACGTGTTTAGAACTTACGCATTGACAGGTCCGGCAAAAAATGGCCTCAACCATTCCTTCCCCTCGGAGAAGCTTTTTATGAAATCCCAGGTAGCTTCTTTGAGGGCGTCTTTCCTGACGCTATAGACGCTTCTGAGTGACCCTGATACTTTCATCGCCTGAAGACAGGTATAGCCAAAGATAGCCGCAAAAATATGATTCCGGACCTGTCGCTCCCCTCTCACCTGAAAACGCTCGATGTTGCAGAGTTGCTTTAATGCCCGGTGATACTCTTCGATCGCCCAATGATGTTGGTGCAGCTGATCAAAATCAGATCGTGGAGATAGATCTGCTCCGACATGAGGAGTGTAAACAACGTAATGGCGCAGCTCGTTTTTGAGTCGCGTCCGGTAGAGTCGTACATGACCAAAGTTACGTAGCCATACAGTTTTTCCTTCTTCGGGAATCTCCAGGCTCTGCACCTGTTGGTAGTTACCCTTTTGCACAGAGACAGTACGGTTGCTTTTAACAGCGAACATAAAACCCAAACCATTGTTTTTCACAGCTTTGAGGTTTCCAATACTGCTATACCAAGAGTCACCGGTAACACATGCAGGTTCGAGTCCCCATGCCAGTACTTCTTTCAGCATATCGACAAAGTAGTCATTTTTAGTTTTGCCATCGGCTGGATTGTAAATACGGAAATTAACGGGCAAGTTGTAGCCTTTGATGTCCGTGTAATAAAGCGTGATGAGATTAATACCCTTGACGGTTTTGTGGTGCTTTCCTGAGTAGTAATGACCGACTAAAGCCGTGTAATGGGTATAAGGTTTATCCAGCACCGTATCATCAACCGATAGCGTCCCACCTTCAAGAATAAGCCTTGCTGACGCTTCTAGAAAAAGATCTTCAGGAGCACAGTTTTCACGTTGGAGAAAGCGGTTAACACTGTCATGCGATATATCACTCAATTCGCTCAGACGGGTACAGGTGGCTGATTTGGGTTCACAGAGTAGAAACCCCGTATACTTCGGGAGGTCGCACTTGGCTGTTGTTGGTTTTGTTATTTTTCTACGCACGACGACATCCACTGTTTTTTTTTTTGCTGATCTAGCAATTTTTTTGGATGTCTGTCAATGCGTAAGTTCTAGTGTTGCTAAGGCCGGTGGTGCAGCCGCCATAAATTCGGCCATTTCACGGCTGGTCTGAAAGTGTTGATAGTCGATCGGTGTATTCCAATAGCCACCCCAATAAACAAAACCGTGGCGGGCAAATACATCAACTACGGCTTCAGCCAATCCCTGTCTGACAGGCTTGCCCCATCGATAGTGGGTTCTGTTTGCATAATTTTGTCCTGCTTCAGGCTTGAACTGCGCCGTGCCTTTTTCCCCAAAACGGATGTAAGGGTTTTGTACGGGGTTAATATCGATGGCAACGCCGTAGGCATGGAGGGAAACAAACCGACTGTTGCCGGTGATCGCACGAAAGACAAAGGCTGAAGTATTATTGGCAGCCATGGAGGCATCATCACTGCCTTGATAGTGCTCCATGGCTGTAGCTTGTTGTATTGGAAATTTCAGTGCTAGCAGTTCGTCAAACACATCAGCGACCTGATCAGCCACCGCATCCATGACCACAATCTCGCCATTGTTCTGCAGCTGCCCCTGAAAATCGATATAGCTAAATGAAACAATCCTGAGCCGTTCGCAGGGCACAGGTGCTGCTTCACTGATCACCTTTCCCTGATGCATGGCCTTACACCGCTCGGCTGATAGCGCGTTAACCTCTGCGGCTTTCGACAGTGGGCTCAGTAAAATAGTGCTGATCAGTAATGCTTGAATGATCTTCAAGATGGGGCTCCCTTTTGTAAAACACTGATACCGGTGATGACGCTTTACAATCATGCGGGAAAAAAATATCAGTACCAATAGTTGTTGGTATTATTTGCTATTTTTCTTTTATGCATAGGGAAAAGTGCAGATGCTTCAAAGGGCGATGGCTATTTCTTAATCATTGAAGGTAGAACTTACGCATTGACAGACATCCAAAAAAATTGCTAGATCAGCAAAAAAACAGTGGATGTCGTCGTGCGTAGAAAAATAACAAAACCAACAACAGCCAAGTGCGACCTCCCGAAGTATACGGGGTTTCTACTCTGTGAACCCAAATCAGCCACCTGTACCCGTCTTAGCGAATTGAGTGATATATCGCATGACAGTGTTAACCGCTTTCTCCAACGTGAAAACTTTGCTCCTGAAGATCTTTTTCTAGAAGCGTCAGCAAGGCTTATTCTTGAAGGTGGGACGCTATCGGTTGATGATACGGTGCTGGATAAACCTTATACCCATTACACGGCTTTAGTCGGTCATTACTACTCAGGAAAGCACCACAAAACCGTCAAGGGTATTAATCTCATCACGCTTTATTACACGGACATCAAAGGCTACAACTTGCCCGTTAATTTCCGTATTTACAATCCAGCCGATGGCAAAACTAAAAATGACTACTTTGTCGATATGCTGAAAGAAGTACTGGCATGGGGACTCGAACCTGCATGTGTTACCGGTGACTCTTGGTATAGCAGTATTGGAAACCTCAAAGCTGTGAAAAACAATGGTTTGGGTTTTATGTTCGCTGTTAAAAGCAACCGTACTGTCTCTGTGCAAAAGGGTAACTACCAACAGGTGCAGAGCCTGGAGATTCCCGAAGAAGGAAAAACTGTATGGCTACGTAACTTTGGTCATGTACGACTCTACCGGACGCGACTCAAAAACGAGCTGCGCCATTACGTTGTTTACACTCCTCATGTCGGAGCAGATCTATCTCCACGATCTGATTTTGATCAGCTGCACCAACATCATTGGGCGATCGAAGAGTATCACCGGGCATTCAAGCAACTCTGCAACATCGAGCGTTTTCAGGTGAGAGGGGAGCGACAGGTCCAGAATCATATTTTTGCGGCTATCTTTGGCTATACCTGTCTTCAGGCGATGAAAGTATCAGGGTCACTCAGAAGCGTCTATAGCGTCAGGAAAGACGCTCTCAAAGAAGCTACCTGGGATTTCATAAAAAGCTTCTCCGAGGGGAAGGAATGATTGAGGCCATTTTTTGCCGGACCTGTCAATGCGTAAGTTCTAGAAGGTTATTTTATGCTAGAAAAAATCATAAAGGCGCTATCTTTTTCATTGCTCTTTTTGATCGCTGTTTGCAATCATTGGTCTGATGGCCCTCGTGATAAGAGTGAACCTGACCCAGTGCCTCACTACGATTGGATGCAATAATAGGCATTGCTTATTGTGTGTGTTTCTGTGCGATATAAGCCCCTGTGATAATGCACAGGCAAATCATCATCATTTTTGGCGTAATAGACTCACCTAAAATGATGACCGCCATGATCAAGCCAAATACCGGCATAGCAAATAACAAAGACCCTGTGCGGCTGGTACAGCCAACATCAATGGCAAAGTATCACAGCAGGTACGCGATGGTTGAGGCGAGTATGGCCATCCAACTGACGGCATACCACCCTTCAAGGGCGATAGTAAACCAGTTGGTGGTGAGGGAGAGACCTGCAAAAAGGGGTAAGGGAAGCAGCAATTAAGAAGTTACCAGTTTTGAAACAATCATAACGTTCCATTTTTTCAGCTCTGGGTTACGCAGAATATAAGGATTAATTTTTGCTAACCCAGATTTACAGAGCTTTACACCCTTTTCATAGGTTCTATCCAATAGTGCAACAATAGGACTGATGCATCTCCACGTCATGCTTTTTGTCCACTCAATAACCGCTGTTGCTGTATTCAATAAAGCTCCACCCCAGTGATCCTCCAGAAATGCCCAAGACCTTTCAATGGGATTGTACTTGCTGTGATAAGGAGGGTAGTAAACAAGGTGAATTTTTAACCCTGTTGCCTGAGCAAACATGACCATTCTGAAAAGAAACTGGGTTCTATGGCTGTTGTTTTCTGGGCCGTTGTCCGCGTAGATAACCAGCTCATCTATATGCTGATAGCATTTCTTTAATGCCCGACCACCACTGCTCCAGAGCATCACAGATAAAGTCACTGGTTTTATAAGAGACCCCGTAAAATACGCTGAGTTGGTCATTGTCCAGATTCAGAATACCAAAAGGAATCATTTTGTCTTTTTTCGCCATATCATGATCCAGCGCCTTGACGGCTGAGGAACCTCTATCTTTTCCACCCCGAGAAAAATCTCCGAGATTGACCGTTGCTTTGCAGTCTATGCTGAGTTGTAAGACATTTTTTCTTTGGTCGGCCTCTTCCCTGACTCTGCGGATATTGGCAAAGATGGCATCGGTTTCCGGAATTTTTTTTCAGGCTTTGTTTTTTCAACCTTACGCAGCTTGTATCCCAAACGATTCAAGATATTATTGATAGTGCGCCCTTGAGGAAGGGAATCGTTATCCCAGTCTTTTTCTTCTATCAGTTTCTGCCGTACACTTTTTGCTGTCACTCGTGTATAGGCAAACGTATTGCGTAGCTGAGGGTCTGCCTGACTTTCCGGTTCTACAAGGCAGCGAATATCCTCTGCCAATTGTGGCGAGACATCTTCACTCTTTCGCTTCCCGGATGAAGAATAGTTTCCGTAACAGATCATCCCTGTGCATTTTTCATGCATACCCAGTTCTACGGTATGACGACCAAAACCAAACTCAGTTTCAGTGAGACGGGGGCTGCCATAGCAGAGTGTTTCAGCCACCTCAGCCACAAACAACCTGCGATCATGGCCTTTCAGTTTCTTTGCGGCGAGCTTAAGAAGACTCTTACATTCTGGGGCAACATCAATTGTGGTATTCATAGCGGCAAAGGCGAAAGGGAAGAAAGACTCACCATACTCCGGTAAACTTCTCTATGCCACTCCCCTTAAAGCATCCATATAACCAAGAGCCAGCTTATTGGCAACTGGCACGCTGCTCCATAACGCGACAGCCAATAAGCCTGCCATCAGAACCAGTGTCGTGGAGTAGTGTGAATTGTCCTGACACTCTCGGGTTATAGCCATCAATACTGCACCTGTCACTGTTCAGTCCAGGCATTATTGTAGTTGGTGATTGGCTGTTTGAGTGGAGACAGCAACACATTCTTATTTTGTATACCTTTGTGCAATATAAGCCCCACTGATAATGCACAAGCAAACCGCGATCATTTTAGGGGTGATCATTTCTCCCAATACAAAGACGGCCATGATTAAGGCAATTACCGGCATGGCAAAGAGTAAAGAGCCAATGCGGCTCTGATTGCCAAAGCCAATGGCGAAATACCACAGCAGATAGCCTGTGGTTGATGCGAGTAAGGCCATCCAGCTGACGGCATACCAGCCTTCAGGTGCAATGGCGAGCCAGTCTGTTGTTAGAGAAAGGCTCACGAAAACCGGCAGCATAATCACCAGAGAAACTGACAGCCCCCAAAAGGTCGTAGCGATAGGGCCAATAGTAGACGACAGTTTGCCGCCAGCGACATACCCTGTCGCACAACTCCATACACCGGCCAGTACAATCAAATCGCCTAATAGGCTGGCACCTTCGTGAGAAGAGTGTCCGGCATGCTGTGTGCTGATGAGTACCGTCGTCGCCATCAGTGCCAAACCCGCGCCCAACCACCACCCTTTCTTTAATACACGTTGATCGACCAATGCACCCAGCAGCACGGTGAACACGGGTAATAAAGCCACAATGAGTGCCGTATGGCTCACACTGGTCTGAGCCAGCCCCAGACTCAATAACACAGGCCAGGCAATAAACGAGGCAAAGCTGGATAGCAGCAGTAAGCGCCATTGGCTTAACAGCGTTGGCAAGGGCAGCCGAGCACTTATCGCAATCACTAGCCCAAAGAAGCCTGCCAGCATGCCCCGAAGCATAGCGGCGCTCATAGCATCCATATAGCCAAGAGCGACCTTGTTGGCAACAGGTACGCTGCTCCAGAGAACCACCGCGGCAACGCCGGCCAGCAGAACCAGAGTTGCTGAGTATTTCGTGCTTTTATCGCACTGCTGGGTTAAAGCCGTCAAGGTATTACCTACGATTAGTTGCCCAGACTTTATTGTAGTCGGGCACGGGCTATTGAGCAGAGAGATGTTTATTTGTACGCAGAGTAACAACAGGTCGTTCGAAAACCTATAATGCGCTGATTGAACAATGTGAACCTGATGTTATCAAGACTAACCAGTAGGTTACTTATGCTGATAGTCAGGGAATTATTAGGTGTGTAGGGGCTCTATTGATACAGAGAAATTAATAAATAAACAGTTATCAGGAGATAAGATTATGGATCGCAGTAGAAGCCCAAGCCCCGTGGGTATATCATCAGAAAAACGTGCACTTAGGAGACGAATGGCGAACGAGCTTCCGCAATTTCACGGTCGTCGTGCAGCCGTCGTGCGCCCAAGAAATCAAGGCGGTAATGGTGCAGGTGGCGCTCCAGCTGCTCGTAGAGCTTTTGACCTTCAGGGTCTACATGGTGATCGTGTGCAGAGACAGGCACAACCTGTATCACCTACTTTTGGGCAGCCAGGACTTAGGTTAAGCCCTACAGAAAATCCAGCACCTGTTCAACTTGGTTATGATGAAAGTGAGAGGCTGGCTTTTCAGTGGCAGTTTGAAGGATACGAAGCGGATACTTCAACTCTGTTACCAACAGGCGTACCAGATAGCACTTTTGATGACTTGACTGCGGCAGAACTCCAGCAAATAGAGGAAAATGAAAGAGAAGCCGCGATTGAACAAGAAGACCGTATGGTGGCAGAGAGATACAGAAGAAAAAGCTTAAAACAACAGGAAGAAGATGCTTTGTATGTACAAAGACTAAGAACTGCGGGAAATGCTGGCAATGAACAAGGGAGTTCTTCTACAGTTGTGCGCTCACAGGGTGGAGCGACGGCATCTGATAGCCTTAATCTAGAGGAAATATTGGATGATGCAGGTGATCTTGACGCTTTGAATGACGAAGGTCTCACTACTCTCTTGGATATTGCTTTTGATCAACTAGAACGAAAGGAGGAGGAAAGAAAAGACGCTGCTAGAAACTTGCTAATGGATATAAAGCGAAGGGTTCAAGCGGGTGAATCTGTACCACCACTTTCCTTCTTAGACACTAGAGAACAAACACCACAGTTCGGCAGTCCTTCTTTTCAGAGAGATCATTCGCCCTCTGTATCACCATTCTCTAGTCAGTATCAGCCTATGAGACAAAGTGACACCCCCAGAAGAAATAATCCTCTTCCAGAGACAAGTTACTCATTTGATTCAATGTCGACAGTGCGTGGAAGACTTTCTCCTGTGACCCACGGTGATACATGCGGTGAGGAGGATGAGCCTGATAATCGACATTTTAGGCCAATTGCTTCTGGTAGCTCTTTACGTTCACATTGGGATGAGGGATTAGCGACTCCCACGCCAGTGCGATCAAGGGCTTTAGGCGCGCATTCACAGGATTATCCTCAATTACCATTATACGTTGAACCATCACAGTTTGGCTATGAGCGTGACGATACACGGTTTGGCAGTCCAAGACGGAATGACTCACCATTTAGCGTTGAGAGTAATAACGGTCGTCGAATACCTGAACATGATGCTCTCTTAGCGCTTGAGATGGAAAAGCTTGAAGTAGCTACAAATATAGAACTGCAGGCAAAGCAGGAATATAAACACTGCCGAGAAATGTTGAAATTAAGCGATAAAGAGTTAAAAGCCGGCCGCCGTGGTGTACAGACGTATAAAGTAGAGGTCTTAACGGAATACTTGAATAGCTTAGACCTTGAGCTGTTGTTAGCACTTAATCAAGAGTGTAATAAGTATGAAAAATCGATAAAAAAGAGCGGGCAGAAAGTTTTTCATAATGCTGTAAAAGAGGCTGTTGAAAATACAGTGCACGCTAAATTAGATTAAGTGTTCATCGCATTAAAAATAAAGGCTGTCATACATAAGTATGGCAGTCATTATTTTTAATTAGTGATTTAAATAAGTTTTGGTGTATTTATGCTGGGTTTTTACGTGGTTATTACATAGTACTATAAATAATAAATAATAAATAATAAATGAGGATGTTATCATAATACTATGAAGGAATGCACGCAGGAGGCTTATCAATCAAATTAACCTGGTTCAGGTTGGTGTTATTTTTTGATTACTTGATGCATAGGAATTTATGCATAGGAATTTAAATGCATAGGAATTTGCAAGTCTGAGCAGCTCCAAAAACCCATCAAAAAATGCTGATTTTGGCTGGCTGACTACTGGGTTTCTGTCGTAAGAACCAGAACTACTTCTGAGCTACCCCAAAAATCATTGATAACCCTTCCTCTACGCCAGTTTCTTTCTCTCATTACGGACTTCAGACGGATTGAGGGCGTGACTCAGGTAATAGGCTTCGCAAGTGCAAGCTCTTCTGCGTATTGATGCAGCTCTCTTTGTGATTTACCTCGGGTAATACCCACAAAGAGCATTTGAGCATTACACAGAATGCATTTCAGAGGATCAATACCAAAGCTTTTCTGCATCAGGTCAGGGAAAGTGATTTTGAGGGCGTTGCGCTTCGGTTGATTGAGCAAGTTGTAAACTGTTGGTAACAGTTTGGCGCGAACTCGGTTGGATAAAAAGCCATGATAACGGATCATCTGAAAGCCTTTCTCTGGGATGTGCCGAGTTAGCCGGTGCAGAAACTCCTCTGGACTACAGTTGAACCGACGATAGGTTTTTGATTTGTGATCCAAATACTCAAAACTGACACCTTTAGCGTCGTAGTGCTTCAGTCGTGACATAGCGATAGGCGGTCGTTTCAGGTAGCGGCCAAGGTAACTGACAGTGGCCTTTGGGTTGTTGGTGACTTTGGCAAAGTGAACGATCCAATGCTTTTCTGCGTGGCGATCCAGAAAGCGCTGAAATCCCTTCAGGTTATGACATTCGTCTTCCAGTTCAGGTGGCAAAATCAAATCATTGTTTTCGTAAGCCTTTTCGAGAATGTCGATCACACCAGAGCGCCAACCTTCCATGATGGGCGGTTTTGGGTAATAGATTGACTTCCATTGCTGATTATCATCGTAAAGTCCGCCACGGGTAACAGACAGATGAATGTGCACATTCCATTTCAGGTCACGACCATAGGTGTGAAGGGCGGTAAAAATTCCGGGAAGAATGCCTGTTTTGCCAGCGAAAGCCAAAATGATGTTTGCAGCCAAGGGGCTAAGTTTACCCAGTAATTCACGGTTAAGCTCAAACAACACCCATAACTCACCAGGCATAGTGAAGGTGATGTGTTGCCACTCCGTATCAGGCAGTAAGGCTTTCTGATTCTCAATCCATTGGTCGGTCATCTTCTTGCCGCAAGTATTACAGGAGCGGCACTTACAACTGAAACAAATAACCTTCGAATGACTACACGCATCATGACCGCATTCAAAGGTGGCGTATCCCATGACCTTCTGTCCGCAGGCCAGCACTTTATTCATATGCTCAATAACGACAGGGCGAAGAGTCGCTTCATACTTCATTTTGAAGTTATGCCAAAGCCCATTACCTCTGAGCAGGTGTTTTTGTTGGGAGGGGACGCGGATAAATCAGCTCCTGAAGGCCGCTATGCAGTCAGGAGCTGATTGTGACAAAGCCGAGCTTAAGAAAGTATGCGTATCCTGCGCAAAATGGAATGAGAGCCATCCGTTGGCTCAGGACAAAAAGCCGCCGCGCAGCGGCCTACCTTGGTGTGCCGGGCACGGCACACCACTTATGGGGTAAAAGTCCCCTGTCCAGCCTAGTACTCCATCCGACACCATTTGATAATCACAGATAACCGATCGGTCAGCTTTTTGTGTAAATGGTCGACAATGGTTAGCCGTCCTGTTATTTGAGTCAATTTTGAGTGGCAGGACAAAAAAATGGGTTATTTCACGCAAAGTGCCCCATTTCCCAATTTTTCATGGGAAAAAGTGCTGCTCTAATAGTCTGGTGTATGTTCTATGGAGGCTCTCAATCTACTCTGTATTATCAAGCTCTGGCATCTTTGGATACAGTCTCTTAAGTTTTATCCGAGCGTCTTCAGTGGTAAAACGCCACTGTGTAGTCACTTTTCTTGCGTTGCGCTTCTCCTCCCAGGCTTTGACTTCTCTCCGGAGAATATCTTGGGTAGGGATACGCCGATCCAGACATTGGCGACTCAGTATACTCAGCTCAATTTCGGCCATATCCAGCCAACTGCCATGCTTTGGGGTGTAATGAAACTCAAGCTTATCAATCATTCTGCGGGCTTCTTCTGGGGAAAAAGCTTTATAAAGTGATGCGGGAGAATGCGTGTTCAAGTTGTCTCCAACCAGTATAACTTTCTCTGCATCTTTGTGGCGAACATCGACCAGAAACTTGATTTGATGAGCCCAATCAATCGCTGTCCTACGATCAGTCACCTCAACATGCCGCCAACCTGTCAAGGGTTCAAACATCATGAACAGATTGCTGACGCCATTACGTTCATACTCTGTGTCATAACGCTCCGGTTTTCCAGGCTCAACAGGCATTGGATTAACGACTTCTTTAACATGCTGCTTGCTACTTTCATCAAGGCAAACAAGCGGACGCCTTGGATCAAGAGGACGTTTATAGACTTCAAGAATATCCTCCATCGCACTCACAAAGTTGGCGCTTTCTTCCGCAGGTATACACCATTCCTTTTTTTGCCAGGGCTTAAGCTCATTTTTTTTAGTCCCTCATGTACTGTGCTTCTGGAAATCGATTCGACGTATCTGAGCTCAATCATGCGATCTGTCAGTAAATTTAGCGTCCATCGGCTGGCTCCTTCCGGTGGTGGTGAGCAGGTAAGGGCAATAAGGTGAGCTTCGGCTTCGCCATCGAGTTTACGTACCCGACCGTGGCTGCTTAGTTTTCCATTGACAGCGACATCAAGCCCTTCTTCAACAAATCGTTTCCTGAGGCGAGTGATAGTAAGCGGCCTAACATGGAAAGCTTTGGCTACCTGATCATGCTGCAGTGGATCATGGTTTTCATCGATAGCCAGAAGGATATTGGCTTTACGTTTTTTGTGTTGTGCAACTTTGGGCTTTTCCTGCTTGATAAGCCGTTCAAGTATTGAGCGTTCTTCCTCGCTGAGTCGAACATGATATTTGATGGTCATAATAACTCCGGTGTTATGGACTCGGAGTTATTAGAATAGCCTTCAGTAAACTATCATCTTCTGCCGGACGGAGTACTAGTGAGGGCGAAGGACTAGCGAAGCGCAAGGTTTATATCGTGAGGTATAGGCTGAAAGAAGCGTGGAACAAACCTGCGAGCTGACGAACAGAAATCAGATACGAGGCTGTTCAAGTAGGGGCGAGTTTGCCAAGCAAAACAAAGCCCTCTACTCACTCGGAAGCTTGAGCAGTATATCTGGCAGTTGTGCAGGGAAAGTGGTGTGTCTTACCCCGGGAGGTCTGTGTGGTGTCCAGAGTATTGGACTGAGATTATCGTAAGGTGATTTGACCGCTACACAGAAGTCAGCAGAGGGCATAGTAGCAAAGAGTTAGTGTTTGCGAAGGCCCGAACGGTACAGAGAGGCGAGTAGTTTATGTATTTCACTCAGTCCGAGAGACTGAAACTCGGCAAACACCGAGACCTGAGTCGATGGACACCGGCGGAACCGGCTGATATTCACTCAGGTAGTCGAGGATCTGATGGCAATGCATGATTACGAAAACCCGACCATGGGTTGCAATGATCGCATCATGGATCGTATTGCAGCCAGTAGTAATCTTAATCGAGCCTATCAACGGGTTAAACGTAACCAGGGAGCACCGGGAGTCGATGGAATGACGACTCAAGCTCTTCATGACTATTTAAAGAACTACGGAAGAACCGTTACAACCCTGCTTAAAGACGGTCTTTGGAGGCCTCAACCGGTAAGGCGGGTAGTGATACCAAAACCGCAGGGAGGGGAACGGAATCTGGGAATACCGACGGTACTGGATCGTTTAGTCCAGCAAGCCATTCAACAAGTACTGCAAACCGACTGGGAACCCCGTTTTTCAGCGTATAGCTACGGATTCAGGCCGGGAAGGTCTGGGCACCAAACGATTAGGCAAGCCCAGCGATACATTCAGTCTGGTTATGACTGGGTGGTGGATATCGACTTATCGAAATTCTTTGATAGGGTAAACCATGATCGTCTGATGGCGAAGCTGGCGGCCTACATGGACGACAAGGATGTATTAAGGCTGATTCGGCGGTTTCTCAATGCTGGTGTCATGGAGAATGGTGTTATCCACTATCGACGGGAAGGAACACCGCAAGGTGGGCCGCTCTCGCCAGTATTGTCCAATATTGTGTTGGAGGAATTGGATAAAGAGCTGGACAAGCGAGGTCTGCGGTACGTCAGGTATGCTGACGACTGTCGTGTTTTTGTTAAAAGCCGACGGGCAGCGCAGCGAGTCATGAATAGTCTGGTGAGGTTTATTGAAACCCGGATGAAGCTGAAAGTGAATCGAGATAAAAGTGCGGTAGCGCGGCCTTGGGAACGAACATTTCTGGGCTTCTCATTCACGCCAGAAGGAAAACTTGAACTTGCTGACAACAGCAAACGGCGTTTTAAGGTTGCTGTGAGGACGTTAACCAGAAAATCAGGGCGGTCGTTCAAGCAACGATTAACAGCCCTGAATCGTTACCTTCGTGGATGGCGGCAGTATTTTGGAATAACGGATACACAGGGACAATTAAGCTCGCTGGAGGCTTGGGTAAGAAGGCGTTTAAGATGTCTGATATGGTATCAGTGGAAAACGGCAAAACGACGTTTTAAAGGATTAAGGCGACTTGGAGTGTCGATCGCTTCAGCCAGTAAAGCCGTGGTATCAAGGAAGAAGTATTGGCGCATGAGTGCCTCACCTGCTCTGAGCAAAGCGTTTACTATTAAGCGTTTTGATCTGCTGGGACTGGAAAGATTACGTGTGGTTTAACTGGCCGAACCGCCCAGTGCGGACCCGCATGCTGGGTGGTGTGGGAGGAGTGGAGTCGCGAGGCTCCACCCTATCCCGATAATTCAGGGTTTTCAAGTAATCAATAATACAGAAAATAATGTAATTATTAATTAAATGATAGGAGTTTACTATGGATATTAATGGTAGTGGTAATACAGGTGCGGTTGGAACGCCGGGTTTTGGTGGTCAATCATCACAGGGTGCTTCAAGAGAAGCGTTTGGCTATTCAATAGAAACATTGGATAACCTTGAGCCTTATAGTGCTTCTGTGGCATTTGATGCCTATACGAATACGCACCCTAAAGACAAGGCTGAAATAAAAGAATAGAACTTACGCATTGACAGACATCCAAAAAAATTGCTAGATCAGCAAAAAAACAGTGGATGTCGTCGTGCGTAGAAAAATAACAAAACCAACAACAGCCAAGTGCGACCTCCCGAAGTATACGGGGTTTCTACTCTGTGAACCCAAATCAGCCACCTGTACCCGTCTTAGCGAATTGAGTGATATATCGCATGACAGTGTTAACCGCTTTCTCCAACGTGAAAACTTTGCTCCTGAAGATCTTTTTCTAGAAGCGTCAGCAAGGCTTATTCTTGAAGGTGGGACGCTATCGGTTGATGATACGGTGCTGGATAAACCTTATACCCATTACACGGCTTTAGTCGGTCATTACTACTCAGGAAAGCACCACAAAACCGTCAAGGGTATTAATCTCATCACGCTTTATTACACGGACATCAAAGGCTACAACTTGCCCGTTAATTTCCGTATTTACAATCCAGCCGATGGCAAAACTAAAAATGACTACTTTGTCGATATGCTGAAAGAAGTACTGGCATGGGGACTCGAACCTGCATGTGTTACCGGTGACTCTTGGTATAGCAGTATTGGAAACCTCAAAGCTGTGAAAAACAATGGTTTGGGTTTTATGTTCGCTGTTAAAAGCAACCGTACTGTCTCTGTGCAAAAGGGTAACTACCAACAGGTGCAGAGCCTGGAGATTCCCGAAGAAGGAAACACTGTATGGCTACGTAACTTTGGTCATGTACGACTCTACCGGACGCGACTCAAAAACGAGCTGCGCCATTACGTTGTTTACACTCCTCATGTCGGAGCAGATCTATCTCCACGATCTGATTTTGATCAGCTGCACCAACATCATTGGGCGATCGAAGAGTATCACCGGGCATTAAAGCAACTCTGCAACATCGAGCGTTTTCAGGTGAGAGGGGAGCGACAGGTCCGGAATCATATGTTTGCGGCTATCTTTGGCTATACCTGTCTTCAGGCGATGAAAGTATCAGGGTCACTCAGAAGCGTCTATAGCGTCAGGAAAGACGCCCTCAAAGAAGCTACCTGGGATTTCATAAAAAGCTTCTCCGAGGGGAAGGAATGGTTGAGGCCATTTTTTGCCGGACCTGTCAATGCGTAAGTTCTAAAGAACTGTTAAAACGCGACATCAAGCATTTAAAGACAGGGGTTCCTGTTTTGAGGCCTGAAGCGGATCAGTATTTTTTATTCAGTGATCAGCCTCGTGCACACCGTAGTGATGCGACCCGGTTACCATTATCAGGTGACCCAATGCAGTGGGCACAAACGGTCAATGGACAATTACCTGATAGTAACGACATTTTTTTAGTGACCCTTTCAGGTACAAACAATAAGGGCAAGCAAGCTGAACGCTCAGTATTAGTCAAAAGTAAGTATATGACAGCGTCGATGTTAGATGACAAAGCCATGTGGCCTTTTGCTGTCGTTTTCAGTGGGCTTGTGAAATACCCTCTGTTCACTGTTACCTCTAAGGGGAGTGGCATAGAGAAGTTTACCGGAGTATGGTGAGTCTTTCTTCCCTTTCGCCTTTGCCGCTATGAATACCACAATTGATGTTGCCCCAGAATGTAAGAGTCTTCTTAAGCTCGCCGCAAAGAAACTGAAAGGCCATGATCGCAGGTTGTTTGTGGCTGAGGTGGCTGAAACACTCTGCTATGGCAGCCCCCGTCTCACTGAAACTGAGTTTGGTTTTGGTCGTCATACCGTAGAACTGGGTATGCATGAAAAATGCACAGGGATGATCTGTTACGGAAACTATGCTTCATCCGGGAAGCGAAAGAGTGAAGATGTCTCGCCACAATTGGCAGAGGATATTCGCTGCCTTGTAGAACCGGAAAGTCAGGCAGACCCTCAGCTACGCAATACGTTTGCCTATACACGGGTGACAGCAAAAAGTGTACGGCAGAAACTGATAGAAGAAAAAAACTGGGATAACGATTCCCTTCCTCAAGTGCGCACTATCAATAATATCTTGAATCGTTTGGGATACAAGCTGCGTAAGTAGAACTTACGCATTGACAGGTCCGGCAAAAAATGGTCTCAACCATTCCTTCCCCTCGGAGAAGCTTTTTATGAAATCCCAGGTAGCTTCTTTGAGGGCGTCTTTCCTGACGCTATAGACGCTTCTGAGTGACCCTGATACTTTCATCGCCTGAAGACAGGTATAGCCAAAGATAGCCGCAAAAATATGATTCCGGACCTGTCGCTCCCCTCTCACCTGAAAACGCTCGATGTTGCAGAGTTGCTTTAATGCCCGGTGATACTCTTCGATCGCCCAATGATGTTGGTGCAGCTGATCAAAATCAGATCGTGGAGATAGATCTGCTCCGACATGAGGAGTGTAAACAACGTAATGGCGCAGCTCGTTTTTGAGTCGCGTCCGGTAGAGTCGTACATGACCAAAGTTACGTAGCCATACAGTTTTTCCTTCTTCGGGAATCTCCAGGCTCTGCACCTGTTGGTAGTTACCCTTTTGCACAGAGACAGTACGGTTGCTTTTAACAGCGAACATAAAACCCAAACCATTGTTTTTCACAGCTTTGAGGTTTCCAATACTGCTATACCAAGAGTCACCGGTAACACATGCAGGTTCGAGTCCCCATGCCAGTACTTCTTTCAGCATATCGACAAAGTAATCATTTTTAGTTTTGCCATCGGCTGGATTGTAAATACGGAAATTAACGGGCAAGTTGTAGCCTTTGATGTCCGTGTAATAAAGCGTGATGAGATTAATACCCTTGACGGTTTTGTGGTGCTTTCCTGAGTAGTAATGACCGACTAAAGCCGTGTAATGGGTATAAGGTTTATCCAGCACCGTATCATCAACCGATAGCGTCCCACCTTCAAGAATAAGCCTTGCTGACGCTTCTAGAAAAAGATCTTCAGGAGCAAAGTTTTCACGTTGGAGAAAGCGGTTAACACTGTCATGCGATATATCACTCAATTCGCTAAGACGGGTACAGGTGACTGATTTGGGTTCACAGAGTAGAAACCCCGTATACTTCGGGAGGTCGCACTTGGCTGTTGTTGGTTTTGTTATTTTTCTACGCACGACGACATCCACTGTTTTTTTGCTGATCTAGCAATTTTTTTGGATGTCTGTCAATGCGTAAGTTCTAGTAAGGTTGAAAAAACAAAGCCTGAAAAAAAATTCCGGCAACCGATGCCATCTTTGCCAATATCCGCAGAGTCAGGGAAGAGGCCGACCAAAGAAAAAATGTCTTACAACTCAGCATAGACTGCAAAGCAACGGTCAATCTCGGAGATTTTTCTCGGGGTGGAAAAGATAGAGGTTCCTCAGCCGTCAAGGCGCTGGATCATGATATGGCGAAAAAAGACAAAATGATTCCTTTTGGTATTCTGAATCTGGACAATGACCAACTCAGCGTATTTTACGGGGTCTCTTATAAAACCAGTGACTTTATCTGTGATGCTCTGGAGCAGTGGTGGTCGGGCATTAAAGAAAGCTATCAGCATATAGATGAGCTGGTTATCTACGCGGACAACGGCCCAGAAAACAACAGCCATAGAACCCAGTTTCTTTTCAGAATGGTCATGTTTGCTCAGGCAACAGGGTTAAAAATTCACCTTGTTTACTACCCTCCTTATCACAGCAAGTACAATCCCATTGAAAGGTCTTGGGCATGTTTGGAGGATCACTGGGGTGGAGCTTTATTGAATACAGCAACAGCGGTTATTGAGTGGACAAAAAGCATGACGTGGAGATGCATCAGTCCTATTGTTGCACTATTGGATAGAACCTATGAAAAGGGTGTAAAGCTCTGTAAATCTGGGTTAGCAAAAATTAATCCTTATATTCTGCGTAACCCAGAGCTGAAAAAATGGAACGTTATGATCGTTCCAAAACTGGTAACTTCTTAATTGCTGCTTCCCTAAAGATGAGCGTGAAAAGGTGTTAGGCGAGCTGTTTGCTTTGTCGAACCATCAGTTTAGTTCAGTGACTCATGCTTATATAGAACCAGTAAGCGCCGGGGTAGTGTCTGCTGCAGCTCAAAACCCGCCTGCCGCAGGTGCTTCAGCAGCTAACCCATTCGCAAGTTTACTGAGCATGTTTACATCAATGAATACTGGTAGCCAAGCTTCCCCAGTCACGCAACAGCTGGCACCTGCCAGATCGCAAAACCCGGGGCAAGCTCTGGGTTCTGTTGCGAGTACTTCAACGAATGAAGAACTGGCACAATTGCGACGTGAAAGAGAAAGCAGGAGAGCGGAACAGTCACAGCCAGCTGAAACGGTTAGCAGAATTACAGTACCTAATGCGCAGCCTGCTGAGGTCACGAATACGATTGCATCCATTGATAAGGCATTAAAGAATGAAGAATATGATGTGATTTTGACTCTCATTGCTTCATTAGAAAGTGATGCAAACCGGAAAATGGTGAAAAATAATTATAAATAGCACTTACGCATTGACAGACATCCAAAAAAATTGCTAGATCAGCAAAAAAACAGTGGATGTCGTCGTGCGTAGAAAAATAACAAAACCAACAACAGCCAAGTGCGACCTCCCGAAGTATACGGGGTTTCTACTCTGTGAACCCAAATCAGCCACCTGTACCCGTCTTAGCGAATTGAGTGATATATCGCATGACAGGGTTAACCGCTTTCTCCAACGTGAAAACTTTGCTCCTGAAGATCTTTTTCTAGAAGCGTCAGCAAGGCTTATTCTTGAAGGTGGGACGCTATCGGTTGATGATACGGTGCTGGATAAACCTTATACCCATTACACGGCTTTAGTCGGTCATTACTACTCAGGAAAGCACCACAAAACCGTCAAGGGTATTAATCTCATCACGCTTTATTACACGGACATCAAAGGCTACAACTTGCCCGTTAATTTCCGTATTTACAATCCAGCCGATGGCAAAACTAAAAATGACTACTTTGTCGATATGCTGAAAGAAGTACTGGCATGGGGACTCGAACCTGCATGTGTTACCGGTGACTCTTGGTATAGCAGTATTGGAAACCTCAAAGCTGTGAAAAACAATGGTTTGGGTTTGATGTTCGCTGTTAAAAGCAACCGTACTGTCTCTGTGCAAAAGGGTAACTACCAACAGGTGCAGAGCCTGGAGATTACCGAAGAAGGAAAAACTGTATGGCTACGTAACTTTGGTCATGTACGACTCTACCGGACGCGACTCAAAAACGAGCTGCGCCATTACGTTGTTTACACTCCTCATGTCGGAGCAGATCTATCTCCACGATCTGATTTTGATCAGCTGCACCAACATCATTGGGCGATCGAAGAGTATCACCGGGCATTAAAGCAACTCTGCAACATCGAGCGTTTTCAGGTGAGAGGGGAGCGACAGGTCCGGAATCATATTTTTGCGGCTATCTTTGGCTATACCTGTCTTCAGGCGATGAAAGTATCAGGGTCACTCAGAAGCGTCTATAGCGTCAGGAAAGACGCCCTCAAAGAAGCTACCTGGGATTTCATAAAAAGCTTCTCCGAGGGGAAGGAATGGTTGAGGCCATTTTTTGCCGGACCTGTCAATGCGTAAGTTCTAATAAAGAACATACATTGTTTGAAGCGTTCTTTGAGTAACATTGTTGAATGCATTTTACTAAAAACCTTGGGCTGATAAATACAGCTCAAGGTTTTATTATTTTTGAACTTACAAAATCCGCATCCCTGGCTCCGCCCCTTCATGCGGCTCCAAAATCCAAAGATCTTTATTCCCCGGTCCTGCGGCCAATACCATCCCTTCACTCATCCCAAATTTCATTTTTCGCGGTTTCAGGTTGGCCACCACCACGGTGTGTTTGCCAATTAACGCTTCCGGGCTGTAGGCGGCTTTGATGCCGGAGAACACCTGACGGGTGTGACGGGTGTCACCGCCGATATCCAGTGTTAGTTTGAGCAGTTTCTTGGAACCTTCCACATGTTCGGCATTGTCGATTTTTGCAATCCGCAGATCCACTTTGGCAAAATCATCAAAGGTGATTTCATCGGCAATAGGGTCTTTGGTCAGCCAGTTTTCTGTTGCAGGCGTTTCAGCGGCTGCAGCCGTGGCGGCTAACACGTCTTTACTGGCTTCCACCATGGCATTCACCTTGTCAGTATCCACACGGGTCATCAGCGGCTTAAACGGGTTAACCCCATGGTCCAGCAGCAGGGTTTGGCTGTCTTGCCAGGTCAGCGGCGATACGTTTAAGAACGCTTCGGCTTTTTCGACCATGACCGGCAACACAGGCTTCAGGTAGATCATCAGTAAGCGGAACAGGTTAATGCCTGCCGTACAGATTGCATGCAGTGCTTCACCCTTACCGTCTTCTTTGGCAATGACCCAGGGTTTGTTTTCATCAATCCACGCATTAGCCAGATCAGCCAGCGCCATAATCTCACGCATGGCTTTGCTGAATTCACGGTTTTCGTACAAGGCGGCAATGGTGCTGCTGGCTTGCTGGAACGTTGCGGTTAATTCAGGCGCACCTTCAGTGGCCGACAGTTGACCGTTAAAGCGTTTTTTAATAAAGCCGGCACAGCGGCTGGCGATATTCACCACCTTGCCGACCAGATCAGAATTGACGCGCTGGATAAAGTCGTCGGTGTTTAGATCGAGGTCATCAATGCGACTGGAGAGCTTAGCCGCGTAGTAATAGCGCAGGTATTCAGGGTCGAGATGGTCCAAATAGGTTCTGACTGTAATAAACGTACCGCGCGACTTGGACATTTTCTCACCGTTGACCGTCAGGTAGCCGTGCACATTGACGCGTGTGGGTGTGCGGTAGTCAGCCCCTGATAGCATGGCAGGCCAGAACAGGCAATGGAAGTTAACAATGTCTTTGCCGATAAAGTGATGCACTTCACAGTCACTGTTTTTTTTCCAGTACTCATCAAAGTCCAGATCGTCCCGTCGGTCACACAGGTGTTTAAAGCTGGCCATATAGCCAACAGGAGCGTCGAGCCATACATAGAAGTATTTACCCGGTTCACCGGGAATCTCAAAGCCAAAATACGGCGCGTCTCGTGAAATATCCCAGTCCTGCAAACCGCTGTCTAACCATTCAGATAGTTTGTTAGCGACCTCTTCCTGTAGGGTGCCGGAACGGGTCCATTCTTTGAGAAAAGCATCAAAATCAGACAGCTTGAAAAAGAAGTGTTCGCTGTTTTTCTCGATAGGTGTGGCACCGGAAATCGTGGAGCGTGCATTGTTGAGTTCGGCTGGCGAGTAGGTGGCACCGCACTGCTCGCAGTTATCACCGTACTGATCATCGGTACCGCACTTGGGACAGGTGCCTTTAATGTAGCGGTCGGCCAGAAATAGCTGCTTTTCAGGGTCGAAGGCTTGCACAATAGAGCGGTTAGCAATATGCCCTTTCTCTTTTAGTGCCAGATAAATTTGCTCGGAGAGTGTTCGGTTTTCTTCACAATGGGTAGAATGGTAGTTATCGAACATGACATGGAAATCACCAAAGTCGTTGAGACGCTCCTGGTGAATGAGTGCCACAGAGGCCTCAGGCGTAATGCCCTGTTTTTCAGCGTGCAGGCTGATGGCTGTACCGTGAGCATCGTCAGCGCATACGTAGGTACAGGTGTGGCCTGACAGCTTTTGAAAGCGTGCCCATATGTCGGTTTGTATGTACTCCACCAGGTGGCCCATGTGGAGTGGCCCGTTGGCGTAAGGCAGGGCGCTGGTCACCAGTATCTTGCGTTGACTCATGTGCTGTGTCTTGAATCCAGTGAAAGGTTCGTCATTATACTGAAAATCGCACATTTACACAGGGGCTGTTTATACGGATGCCGGCAGCAGTGCGCTTCAGGCAGAGAATGACGGCATGATGATAATCAGCGCTGGTATGTCGTAGTGCAGGATGCGTACAATGATACGTTCGAAAGCGTGTCCTTTACTCATTGTAATGCGCCCAAATGGGCGGCACACTCTCTTGCCCAAAATTCAGGCTCGCTCAAAGATTCGCGCGCTGCAGTGTATAGACCAGAACCGGGAAGGCAGGTATTGTTGACTTTATGACAGACAAGGATCAAAAGCGGTATATTCGTCAGCGCAATGCCGGTGCGTTGCCATGGGAAATTGAAAAGACAGAGCTGCCAGGTACGGAGCACCCTATCTTTCGTCAGGAGCAACCGGCCAGTGCGGTGAGTCAGGGTGATGGTGCCAGGGTTCAGCCGCTGCCTCAGAACTTTGCACCGGATCCGACGTATGTGGAGTTTCTTGAACAGCATCATGGTATCCCAACAGAGTTTACGCTGGGGCAATTGGCCGAGTTTAAGCTGTACTGGTTAGAGACAGGAGAAGCGCGTAAGGCGTGGCAGAATAAGTTCAAGAACCATGTGATCTACCAATGGAAGCGCAAGCAAAGTGAAGAAGGGCAACGATCTCATCGAACAACGGCTGAAAAGCTTACAGACACCAGTTGGGCAGACGACGACTGGTTCGAGCAGCTTGACGAGTAAACCCCGGACAAAAAAGAGTGCGCCACCGCCTGCTGCCAGAGAGCTGGAGCAGGCCATTAACTCATTATTTACGCTTCTTGAAGATGCATACCCGTTAAAGTTTAAACGGGCTTATCCTTCTGACGAAGATCAGATCCGTGCAAAGCGGGTCTGGAAGAGTGTATTAAAAGAATTCAACCCTCGTCGTATATGGATGGCGGGCAAAAAAGCGTTGGATACCTCCAAGTTTTTTCCTGACCTGAGCGACATTCGTGAGCTGTGTAAATTACGTTACGATGAAATGGGCTTAAAGGAGCCGTTACAGGCGTATTATGAGGCTTGTCGGTCACCGGTGCAGACGCGGGAATACCACTGGTCGCATTTAGCGGTTTATCTGGCAGCACGAGAAACCGGCTGGTTAACACTGAGCGCACAAGAACAGCGCATTGCCTACCCGTTATTTGAGCGAAACTACAGTATTATTTGTAACCGGGTGCTGGATGGCGAAGATCTCGAAGCGACGATACTGAAAGGGTTGGAAGACAGTCGTACAAATGAGTTGTTCCGACAGGCTGACGAAGCCGCTGAGCAGTCTCATCGCAAACTCATGGAGCATCAGGGAATCGACCCTGAAAATGGTAAAGCGGCCCGTGACAAGCTCAAGCGCGCCTTGAAAACCTGATAGCCTCCCGTACAATCCCTTTATTCTTTCTATTCATGGCACGGCGTGCACAGAGTGTGCCTTATGCGCTGCTGTGCAGGAGCCTCTGTTAATGACCCATTTCAGTCGTGTAGCTGTCGAGACGGCGATTCGATCTTATCATGACCCTTACCTCCATCAGGATTTACTCACCGCACAGTGTGTGCAGCACCTGACTGTAGAGGGCGATAAGGTGAGTCTTTCTGTGATGCTGGGCTATCCTGCAGAAGGCTTGTGTAACGGCGTGGCTGAATTACTGCGCTACAAAATTGAAGCAGTCGATGGTATTGAGCGGGTCGATGTCACCGTCAATTGGCAGGTGTCAGCTGGCCCTGTGCAGGGTACATTAGCGGGGATGTCAGCGGTGAAGAATATTATCGCTGTGGCCTCGGGTAAAGGCGGCGTGGGTAAGTCAACGACAGCGGCCAATCTGGCGTTAGCCCTTGCTGTTGAAGGTGCACGTGTTGGGGTGCTCGATGCAGATATTTATGGCCCGAGTATGGGAAAAATGTTTGGTATTCCTGATGGGCAGCGTCCGTCGGTTAAGGATGAAAAATACTTTGTGCCTGTGGAAGCCCATGGTATCCAGTTGATGTCAATGGCATTTCTGCTCACTGATGATACCCCGGCGGTATGGCGAGGCCCTATGGTTAGCGGTGCGTTACTCCAACTGTTGACGCAGACGCTGTGGGACAATCTTGACTATCTGGTGGTTGACCTGCCACCGGGTACAGGGGATATACAGCTGACACTGGCACAAAAGGTGCCTGTGACGGGCAGTGTTGTGGTGACAACCCCTCAGGATCTGGCATTGATCGATGCGAAAAAAGGGGTTGAGATGTTTCGCAAGGTGGATATCCCCGTTCTGGGCATCATTGAAAATATGGCGGTGCATATTTGTTCAAGTTGTGGCCATAGTGAGCACATCTTTGGTGATGGTGGCGGGACGAAAATGGCGCAGCAATACGGTGTAGCGTTGTTAGGCTCTTTGCCGCTGTCTCTGATGATTCGTGAGCAGGCAGATGGGGGTAAACCCACCGTGGTGGCAGAGCCTGAGTCTCAGATTACGATGGTTTACCGTGATATGGCGCGTCATTTATCGGCCGCATTGTCTTTGCGCAATCAGTGTGCCACAACAGCGCCGACGATTTCAGGGAGTGATGATTAGGCGCATATGCCAACAGAGCCTAGAAGTGCTTTACGGCCTTTCTGACTTTTTCCAGAAAGGCTTTCAGCTGGGGTTCTGTGGCCTTATCCATACTGTACATTGCCAGCCATTGGGTGCTGGCTTTTGTGCAGAACTTGAGTGACAACGAGAGCATCCGTTTAGGCGGGTTGCCAATCATCATCATGCGAAGCCGGGAGCTGCCTTGCGTCGTCACCATCATGATTTTTTTGATGTTGGTTAACCCTGGTTTTAGCCCGTCTTCCCCATAGTTAGCCACGACGCCCGGCAGCCAGATGCGGTCGAACCAACCTTTTAAAATGGCGGGTGGCCCCATCCACCACGTGGGGTAAACCAGTATTAATGCTTCTGCCCACTGAAGCTGATCAATGTAGCGCGTTTTTCCTTCGCGGTTGTTTTTTGTCATATAGATTTCACGTTCTTTCTGAGACAGACAGGGATCAAAGTCATCCTTGTAAAGATCCAGACAATCCACATGATAGCCTTTCTGGGTAAGTCCTGTGCAGACCTGTTGGCACAAGCTGGCAGAAAAGCTTGAGGGATTTGGGTGGGCGTATACCACAAGTACATTCATGAAAGGCTGTTGTCCTGTTTCAGGCGCATCGATAGAATGGCCTAACTATATACGATTTTTCATCCCTTTATCCGGAACCTGCCATGAGACTGTGTGACCGCGACATTGAAAACTGCCTGGACACAGGTTCTATTGTGATTGAGCCAAGACCTGATACCAGCCGTATCAGTGGTATCAGTGTTGATTTGACACTCGGTAACAGTTTTAGAGTCTTTAATGACCACGCTGCCCCTTATGTGGATGTCAGTGGTTCCCGGGAAAGTATCAACAAAGTCCTAGACTCCATCATGAGTAAGGAGATTGTTCTGGGAGTCGATGATGCGTTCTTTTTACATCCGGGCGAGTTGGCTCTGGCCGTAACACGGGAAACGATTACCTTGCCGGATGATATTGTTGGCTGGCTGGATGGCCGTTCTTCTCTGGCACGCTTGGGTTTGATGGTGCATGTGACAGCACACCGGATTGATCCAGGTTGGAGTGGTCGCATTGTGCTGGAATTTTTTAATGGTGGGAAGCTGCCCATTGCTCTGCGCCCAGACATGTGTATTGGTGCGATCAACTTTGAAACGATGACAGGCTCTGCCGCACGGCCTTACAATAAGCGAGTCGATGCGAAGTATAAAGATCAAAGCAGTGCGGTGGGCAGCCGTATTGCGGAAGATCATTGAACGGGTATTTTTTATAGTTCCTAAATCCTGCAAAGGATCTCGAAATAACTGTTGCAATATCCTATGAATAAAGGGATTAAGTGATGCTTTGGTTTCAATAAAGCATCACTTTTCCCATGAGCAAAAAAAACAAGTCAAAAGCACGTTTGAAACAGCGGAAGGTACGTTTCATCCAAGCTAAAAAGCCGCTCACCAGTCAGGCTGGACTGATCCCTGCGTTTCGCTTCCTGAATCGGATGGGGCTGTCCGGCTTACTAAACAAACGGATTAATATTCAACGAGGCTCTAATGCCACTTTCCAACTGTCAGATGTCATTCTGATGGTAACCACCGGCATTCTGGCAGGTGCCAGAAGTCTGATGAAAGTGTGCACGGTCTGGCAGGATAGCACTCTTCGAGAATGTACCCAATTTCAACGAATCCCTTGTGACAGTCAATTTGGACGCATTTTAAAGCTGTTTAGTTTTGCCAGCGTCGTTGAACTGGAAACCGCTGTCCACGCAATGAGGGGCAGGGTTTGGAAACAGGCGTTGCGCTCAGGAACATCTACCATTTATGCACGTAAACAGATCACCATTGACCTCGATTCTACGGTAAAAACCTGTTTCGGTTTTCAGGAAGGCGCCAAGAAAGGCTTTAATGAGAAAAAAAGAGGGGCTCTTTCGTACCACCCGCAATTGGCCTTTTGCGCTCAAACTAAAGAAGTATTGCAAGGCTGGTTACGAAGTGGCGATGCCTACACCGCCAATGGCGCCATAGAGTTTATGAAGAAACTGCTGATCACCCTGCCTTCTCATATGAAGATTTTTTTCAGGGCTGACAGTGGCTACTTTGGTGGCCCACTACTGACTTATTTGGATGATCTGGGGCATCGTTATCTCATCAAGGTGAAATTGAAGAATCTGCACAAACTGTTAATCCCGCAAGACTGGCAGCCTGTCATAAATCAGCCAGGTTGGGAGCAGTGTGAGTTTCAACACCGCTGTGGTAGCTGGGACCGGAATCGCTGCTTCGTGGCTGTGCGACAAAGAAAGCCAGGGAAGCCCGAAAATATGCAGGGCGAACTGTTAAATCCGCAGCCAGAGTACGACTACTTCTGTTACGTGACGACTGAGTTGTTGAGTCCGTGGGAGATCCATAAAGCGTACGGTAAGCGGGCTACCTGTGAAACTTGGATTGAAGAGTGCAAAAATCAGATGACCCTTGGACAGATCAAAACCGATCATTTCATGGCAAACAGTGCGCTTATGCAATGTGCAATACTGGCCTACAATACGACACGCTGGATGGCTCTGGTCAGTGGAAATCGTCAGCTGATGCAGTGGGAGCCGGAAAGCATTCGCTGCTATATGATACGGGTTGCTGGAAAATTGTTAACATGTAGCAGACAGTTGACCGTTGCCAGTAACAAAGAGCATCTCTACCAGACGGAGTGGGATGCTTGGCTGGCAGTGGGTGACTGTTTGTAAATAGCCGTACAACGGATGGTTAGAAAAAACATTCTGCTGATGCGGAAGGTGTTGTTACGCTCTGATATTAGGAATAGGAGTAAGATGAATAAAAATACGATGGTTCGAGCGATGAAAATCCACTGAAAAGGCCAGTATTTTCTCGACAGCAGGATAATCGGAGTCAGGAGGATTTGATCAATGCGTATGTTTGGCCTGTTGGAGTTTGTATTGCAGGATTTAGGTAGTTATTGTTCTTACTGACATAAAAAAAGCCGCGGGTTAGCGGCTTTTGAGCATTGTGTGTGATGATTAATCCACCAACATAATCTCAACCCTGCGGTTCTGTTTACGGTTATCTTCAGAAGCGTTAGGGACAAGCGGTTTACTTTCACCATCACCTTTGACGGTAATCTGGTTAGGTTTCACGCCTTTTTTCAACAGATACTTCATGACGGCATTGGCACGTTTTTCAGACAGCTTCTGATTGAATGCTGTAGAACCCAGATCACAGGTGTGTCCAACAATCGTACAGTTGGAATACATTCTGCCTTTCAGGAAGCTATCCAGAGCAGCATTGCTGGTATTATTAAGACGTGCTGAGTTTATTTGAAACTGGGCAACTTTTGTGCCTTCACGACCAGGTGCGGGTAATACATGTGATCCTTCATCCCTTGCGTCGTTGCTGGCAGTAGCACAAGCTACACCTGATAATAAAGCGCCTGCAGCCATTGATACGCCACCCGTAGCCAGTCCGTGTACAGCACCAGGAATCCCCCAGACAGCGCCGCCAGCTACGGCACATTTGCCCCAGCTTTTAGTACTATTGCTGAATGATCCTGTGGTAGAACAGCCCGTGATAAAAAGCGTACAAACTAAGACAGTAAACGTTAACATCCTTGAACTCATGGTGAATCTCCATCCATGGAAAAAATGACTGATAGCTCGTGGCTGAAGGCGGGTTACTGCGGTTTTTTCCACTTGCAGTTACCTGTACAGCATCAGATACAAGCGACTTCACAATCAGTATAGACAGGGGGGAAAAGCCCTTCTTGATGGGAGAGGTTCTGACGTTTTGTGGACAGGCCGTTTTTTAAGATCCCGCCAGAGCGCCACCCCCACAATGAGACCAAGAATGACATTGGAGATCGGCAGGGCCAGCCAGACACCCGTGACGCCAAGCCATTCCGGCAGGGTAAGAAGGAGTGGGATTTGAATCAGCATATTGCCCATGGTAATCCAGGTGGCTATTTTATGGCGTGCCAGCGCCTGAAAATAAGCAGCAACCACCACAATGAAACCGTCAAGGTACATGGAAAACAGATGAAGCTTCAGACCCAGTGCTGTTTTATCAATAAGGGCACTATTGTGACGGTTAAAGATAGTGGCCACTTGCTCAGGCCATACATTGATAAGCAGGACTGTCACTATGCCGGTAATCAGCACCGTGATGGAAGCCAGTTGAATGGCAAACCGGATGTTATGGTTGTTTTTGGCACCTTTATTGTAGCTAATAATGGGTTGAATACCGTTGGCAACGCCTTCTGCCGCCATATAGTAGACAGCCTGAATGTACCCGACGATGGTAAAAGCGGCCAGAGAGAGTGTAGAGCCATAACTCAGAAATAATCGGTTATGGACAGCCATAACAAAGCTGAAGTAAATAAACATGCCAAAGCTTGGGAGCCCTGTAGCCAGTATTCTTTTGCAATCAGAACGGTGTATTCTCAGATGTTTGAGTGAGAGATTGAGGCCTGAGGCTGTGCTGAATAAATACCCTACGCTCCACACAACGGTAATGCCTTCGGCAATAAGGGTTGCAATCGCTGCACCTGTGATGCCCCACTCAAAAATAATAATAAACAGGTAGTCCAGAAAAATATTAATGACAGCACCGGTAACAATAATGGCTGTGGCTAACTGTGGCCTTTCGTTGTTTCTTATTATCAGAGGCAGTGCTGCAGCACCAATAGCAATAAAAGTGCCCATACTGATGATTTTGAGATAGTCATCACCCAGAGTAAGCAGTATCCCTTTCGCCCCCATCAGTGAAAGCGCCGCCCCACTACTAAAATAAAGAACAGGCGCAAGGATACTACTGATCAGCAGTATGAGCATAAGTGCACTGCCGAGTAATTGCAGTGCTTTTTGTTCTGCCTTTTCCCCTTTGACTATTGAGAACAGAGTGGCGGCACCCATGCCCACCATCATGCCAATACCGATAATCAGTCCAAATATCGGCCATGCAAGATTAATGGCTGCCAGACCTTTTGCGCCGACGACTTGACCAATAAAAATACCGTCGACAGTAGAATAAAGGCCATTAACCAGCATGCTGGCGACGGCAGGCAGCGTATAACGCCAAAAGAGTTGACCTACAGAGCGGTCGGACAGTGAGTCTTTATTCCGACGGTATGTCGCATCCATGGTTGTTGTCCTGGCTAATGCGTTTATTGATTAGATAGACTAACTAACTAACTAACTAACTAACTAACTAAGAAAATAACTAAGAAAATAACTAAGAAAATAACTAAATAAGAAAAAAATTAGAGTTGTTCGCAAACGGTAGTGAGCAGACTTTCCAGCTTTTCATAATCCTCTGTGGGAAGGCTTGTTTTTACTTTGTCAGTCAGACGTGAAAACAACCGGTGGTCGAGCGCCATGAGCGTTTGGCCTTCTTTTGTCAGAGCATCATTGGGGCAGGGGCAACGTTGAAGCAGTGCCTTTTTCTCCAGCTTTCTGACCATGCAACTGGCTGAGGGTTTGGTCACACTTAACACTGTAGCAAGGTCAGATAGGCGAGGTTGGTTAAGCTCGCTGACGGCGTATAGGTAATCAAACTCATTAAACGACAGTTGATGGAAGCGTTGAGTATCTTCATCGTCACGCCAGAGCTTACTAAGGTGCCGTTCAATCCGGGCTAACGACTGGCCAAGAGGTTGGGTGTTTCGCATTACGTACCATGATTAGGAAGGCTAACGAAATGGCAGTATATAGACAGGCGGTAACCATTTCAACAGGTGTTGCTTGGCTGAACGTTTTACGTCGTTCAATCAACGATGACCATCAATCATATCACTGGAATGACTGTTTTGAAAAAACTGAGACGCTTACAAACCAGTAAGCGGTGGAAGGGTTAAGCCAGTGCAAATTCAGCAACTGAATCAAAGCGCTTTTCCCAAAGAGCAGCTAATGCAGACCCTAGCGCAATGAATTGCCCAACGGGCCGATGCAGGAGGGACAGTGACTGTGTTGACACATCAAGGTCGTTAATAAACACAGACCATTTGCCATCAGGTTTAAGCTCCGCATAGCCATCAGGTTTAAGCTCCGCATAGCCAACAGGTTGACCAAGATAGCAAAGGGAGGCCTGAAAACGCACCTGTTTGCCTGCGATGATGGAATAAAGACCGTCATCAAACATGATGGGATGCTCCCGATGAGTATGTATTATGATTTTACTGACCCCTTTTTATCCTGCCGGCAATCCTTACTGAAGGCAACTGTGCTCAACAGAGCCTAGTACTCCATCCGACACCATTTGATAATCACAGATAACCGATCGGTCAGCTGTTTGTGTAAATGGTCGACAATGGTTAGCCGTCCTGTTATTTGAGTCAATTTTGAGTGGCAGGACAAAAAAATGGGTTATTGCACGCAAAGTGCCCCATTTCCCAATTTTTCATGGGAAAAAGTGCTGCTCTAATAGTCTGGTTTATGTTCTATGGAGGCTCTCAATCTACTCTGTATTATCAAGCTCTGGCATCTTTGGATACAGTCTCTTAAGTTTTATCCGAGCGTCTTCAGTGGTAAAACGCCACTGTGTAGTCACTTTTCTTGCGTTGCGCTTATCCTCCCAGGCTTTGACTTCTCTCCGGAGAATATCTTGGGTAGGGATACGCCGATCCAGACATTGGCGACTCAGTATACTCAGCTCAATTTCGGCCATATCCAGCCAACTGCCATGCTTTGGGGTGTAATGAAACTCAAGCTTATCAATCATTCTGCGGGCTTCTTCTGGGGAAAAAGCTTTATAAAGTGATGCGGGAGAATGCGTGTTCAAGTTGTCTCCAACCAGTATAACTTTCTCTGCATCTTTGTGGCGAACATCGACCAGAAACTTGATTTGATGAGCCCAATCAATCGCTGTCCTACGATCAGTCACCTCAACATGCCGCCAACCTGTCAAGGGTTCAAACATCATGAACAGATTGCTGACGCCATTACGTTCATACTCTGTGTCATAACGCTCCGGTTTTCCAGGCTCAACAGGCATTGGATTAACGACTTCTTTAACATGCTGCTTGCTACTTTCATCAAGGCAAACAAGCGGACGCCTTGGATCAAGAGGACGTTTATAGACTTCAAGAATATCCTCCATCGCACTCACAAAGTTGGCGCTTTCTTCCGCAGGTATACACCATTCCTTTTTTTGCCAGGGCTTAAGCTCATTTTTTTTAGTCCCTCATGTACTGTGCTTCTGGAAATCGATTCGACGTATCTGAGCTCAATCATGCGATCTGTCAGTAAATTTAGCGTCCATCGGCTGGCTCCTTCCGGTGGTGGTGAGCAGGTAAGGGCAATAAGGTGAGCTTCGGCTTCGCCATCGAGTTTACGTACCCGACCGTGGCTGCTTAGTTTTCCATTGACAGCGACATCAAGCCCTTCTTCAACAAATCGTTTCCTGAGGCGAGTGATAGTAAGCGGCCTAACATGGAAAGCTTTGGCTACCTGATCATGCTGCAGTGGATCATGGTTTTCATCGATAGCCAGAAGGATATTGGCTTTACGTTTTTTGTGTTGTGCAACTTTGGGCTTTTCCTGCTTGATAAGCCGTTCAAGTATTGATCGTTCTTCCTCGCTGAGTCGAACATGATATTTGATGGTCATAATAACTCCGGTGTTATGGACTCGGAGTTATTAGAATAGCCTTCAGTAAACTCTCATCTTCTGCCGGACGGAGTACTAGTGCTGACAAGCTCTAATATCCATACCGGTCAAAGTATGGTTCTATCTGCCATCTGATATTACTTCAATAACGTGGCAAGGATGCAGGCAGATCACTGTAAAAACATCATTCTCACCGACCAGCATCGTAAAGAACTGGAAGACATTATCCGCAAACGGAGTAGCACTCAAGCATTTGTGCTCAGAGCAAAAATAATCCTTGCTGCTGCAAAAGGTATCAGTCTCAGGGCATCAGCAAAACGGCTGAAATGTAATCGTGAAACCGTCACTCTCTGGCGCAAGCACTGGATTCAACGCTCGGATGACCTGTCTACCATGGAACGACTGAGAGAAACGGAAAGGTCGGGAGCGCCACCCAAATTCTCTGCAGAACAGATCTGCCAGATTATCGCCCTGTCCTGCGACAAACCAGAGAATCATGGTTATATACTGAGCCATTGGTCGGAAAACTCTCTGGCAATGGCGGCAGTGGATAAAGGTATCGTCCCATCTATCTCTCAGAGACAAGTGGGGCGTTTTTTAAAATCAAGCCGATATTCGCCCTAATAAAGTCAAAGGCTGGATTTAAACACCAAAAGATGAGGCCTTTGATGAGCGTTGCGCTGACATATGTGACACATACCAAAAGGCTATGGAGCGAGCCGGGCAGGGTATTCGAACAATATCATTTGACGAAAAGACTGGTATTCAGGCGCTGGAACCTTTAACCACAGGTAAGCCAGTCAAGCCAGGTTACGTTGAAAAGCGTGAGTTTGAATATAAACGTCATGGGACACAGGCTTTGCTGGCGGGTATGGACATTGTTACAGGAAAGATAACACCCCTCATTGAAGATACTCGAACAGAAGAAGACTTTTCCTGTTGGCTTGATACGATGCTTGCTAGTGATACCGACGCTAAAGGTTGGCACTTTGTCATGGACAGGCTGAATACTCATATGTCAGAAGCGGCAGTCATGACCGTCGCGAAGATAGAAGGCACACCGGAAGAAATACTTGGTATTAAGGGCAAGTCCGACATCTTAAAAAGCATGGTAACCCGAGCTGCTTATCTGAGTGACACCTCTCATAAGGTTGTTTTTCACTATACGCCAAAGCATGCGTCCTGGCTGAATCAGATTGAAATCTGGTTCTCTATTCTGGTGAGGCGATTCTTGAAGCGAAATAGCTTTACCTCAACAGCAGAGCTTAAATCTCGAGTGCATACCTTCCTCAATTTTTTTAACGAAAAAATGGCCAAACCATTTAAATGGACTTATAAAAGGCGAGCTCTACAGATATGAGAAGATGGTATGGAATTTTAAGCTTTTCAGCACTAGTACTCCGTCCGGCAGAAGATGATAGTTTACTGAAGGCTATTCTAATAACTCCGAGTCCATAACACCGGAGTTATTATGACCATCAAATATCATGTTCGACTCAGCGAGGAAGAACGATCAATACTTGAACGGCTTATCAAGCAGGAAAAGCCCAAAGTTGCACAACACAAACAACGTAAAGCCAATATCCTTCTGGCTATCGATGAAAACCATGATCCACTGCAGCATGATCAGGTAGCCAAAGCTTTCCATGTTAGGCCGCTTACTATCACTCGCCTCAGGCAACGATTTGTTGAAGAAGGGCTTGATGTCGCTGTCAATGGAAAACTAAGCAGCCACGGTCGGGTACGTAAACTCGATGGCGAAGCCGAAGCTCACCTTATTGCCCTTACCTGCTCACCACCACCGGAAGGAGCCAGCCGATGGACGCTAAACTTACTGACAGATCGCATGATTGAGCTCAGATACGTCGAATCGATTTCCAGAAGCACAGTACATGAGGGGCTAAAAAAAATGAGCTTAAGCCCTGGCAAAAAAAGGAATGGTGTATACCTGCGGAAGAAAGCGCCAACTTTGTGAGTGCGATGGAGGATATGCTTGAAGTCTATAAACGTCCTCTTGATCCAAGGCGTCCGCTTGTTTGCCTTGATGAAAGTAGCAAGCAGCATGTTAAAGAAGTCGTTAATCCAATGCCTGTTGAGCCTGGAAAACCGGAGCGTTATGACACAGAGTATGAACGTAATGGCGTCAGCAATCTGTTCATGATGTTTGAACCCTTGACAGGTTGGCGGCATGTTGAGGTGACTGATCGTAGGACAGCGATTGATTGGGCTCATCAAATCAAGTTTCTGGTCGATGTTCGCCACAAAGATGCAGAGAAAGTTATACTGGTTGGAGACAACTTGAACACGCATTCTCCCGCATCACTTTATAAAGCTTTTTCCCCAGAAGAAGCCCGCAGAATGATTGATAAGCTTGAGTTTCATTACACCCCAAAGCATGGCAGTTGGCTGGATATGGCCGAAATTGAGCTGAGTATACTGAGTCGCCAATGTCTGGATCGGCGTATCCCTACCCAAGATATTCTCCGGAGAGAAGTCAAAGCCTGGGAGGAGAAGCGCAACGCAAGAAAAGTGACTACACAGTGGCGTTTTACCACTGAAGACGCTCGGATAAAACTTAAGAGACTGTATCCAAAGATGCCAGAGCTTGATAATACAGAGTAGATTGAGAGCCTCCATAGAACCTAAATCCTGCAAATAATATCGAAATAAAAGTTGCAATCACCCGTGAATAAAGAGATTAAATGATGTTTTCGTTTCATAAAGCATCACTTTTTCAATGAGCAAAAAAAACAAGTCAAAAGCACGTTTGAAGCAGCGGAAGGTACATTTCACTCAAGCTAAAAAGCCGCTTACCAGTCAGGCTGGACTTATCCCTGTGTTTCGCTTCCTGAACCGGATGGGGCTGGCCGACCTACTGGACAAACGGATTAATATTCAACGAGGCTCTAATGCCACTTTCCAACTGTCAGATGTCATTCTGATGGTAACCACCGGCATTCTGGCAGGTGCCAAAAGTCTGATGAAAGTGTGCACGGTCTGGCAGGATAGCGTTCTCCGAGAATGCACCCGTTTTCAACGCATTCCTTGTGACAGTCAATTTGGACGCATTTTAAAGCTGTTCCACTTTGCCAGCGTCGTTGAACTGGAAACCGCTGTCCACGAAATGAGGGAGAGTGTTTGGAAACAGGCACTGCGCTCAGGAACATCTACCGTTTATGCTTTTAAACAGGTCACCATTGACCTCGATTCTACGGTAAAAACCTGTTTTGGTTTTCAGGAAGGCGCAAAGAAAGGGTTTAACGAGAAAAAAAGAGGGGCGCTGTCGTACCACCCGCAGCTGGCCTTTTGCGCGGAAACCAAAGAAGTGCTGCAGGGTTGGTTACGAAGTGGTGATGCCTACACTGCTAATGGCTCCATAGAGTTTATGAAACAGTTGCTGGTTACTCTGCCTTCCCACATGAAGATTTTTTTCAGGGCTGATAGTGGCTACTTTGGTGGACCATTACTGACCTATCTGGAGGATTTAGGACATCGTTATCTGGTTAAGGTCAAACTGAAGAATCTACACAAACTGTTAATCCCGCAAGACTGGCAACCTGTCGTGCATCAGCCAGGGTGGGAGTGGTGCGAGTTTCAACACTGCTGTGGTGACTGGGACCGGGCTCGTTGCTTCGTGGCTGTCCGGCAAAGAAAGATCGGGAAGCCAGAAAACACCCAGTGCGAATTGTTAGACCCGAAGCCAGAGTACGACTACTTCTGCTACGTGACTACTGAGTCGTTGAGTCCATGGGAGATCCATAAAGCGTATGGCAAGCGGGCTACCTGCGAAACCTGGATCGAAGAGTGCAAAAACCAGATGGCTCTCGGGCAGATCAAAACCGATCATTTCATGGCAAACAGTGCGCTTATGCAATGTGCAATACTGGCCTACAATACAACACGTTGGATGGCACTGATGAGTGGGAATCGTCAGTTGATGAAGTGGGAGCCGGAAAGCATTCGCTGCTATATGATACGGGTTGCCGGAAAACTGTTGACAGGTAACAGGCAGTTGACCGTTGCCAGTAACAAAGAGCATCTCTACCAAACGGAGTGGGATGCTTGGCTAGCAGTAGGTGACTGTTTGTAAATAGCGAACAATGGATGATTAGAAAAACATTCTGCTAATGCGGAAGGAGTTATCGCGCCCTGATATCAGGAATAGCAGTAAGATGAACCAAACACGACGGCTCATGTGATTAAAATCCACTGAAAAGGTAAATATTTGCTCGATAGTAGCATAATCAGAATCAGGAGGGCTTGATCAGTTGCTGCGATTGACCTGTTCGGGTTTGGATTGCAGGATTTAGGTAGAACATAAACCAGGCTATTAGAGCAGCACTTTTTCCCATGAAAAATTGGGAAATGGGGCACTTTGCGTGAAATAACCCATTTTTTTGTCCTGCCACTCAAAATTGACTCAAATAACAGGACGGCTAACCATTGTCGACCATTTACACAAACAGCTGACCGATCGGTTATCTGTGATTATCAAATGGTGTCGGATGGAGTACTAGGAAACCTTTTCTTTAAATTCGCACAAGTCTTCAATCAAACAACTACCACACTGAGGCTTGCGCGCCTTGCAGACGTAGCGGCCGTGTAAAATCAACCAGTGATGGGCATCCATCAGGAAGGGTTTGGGTATTAGACGTACCAGCTTTTTTTCTACCTCCAGTACGTTTTTACCCGGTGCAATACCGGTACGGTTTGAGACTCTGAAAATATGCGTGTCTACGGCCATGGTCGGTTGGTTAAAAGCGGTGTTCAGGACGACATTGGCGGTTTTACGGCCGACGCCGGGCAACGCTTCAAGAGCTTCGCGTGTTTGAGGTACTTCACTGCCATGTTTTTCGATCAACAATCGGCACGTCTTTATCACGTTTTCAGCCTTGCTGTTAAACAGACCAATGGTTTTGATATAGCCTTTTAAACCGTCCACACCGAGGTTCAGAATGGCCTGCGGCGTATTTGCCACCGGATAGAGTGTGTCTGTGGCTTTGTTTACCCCCACATCGGTGGCTTGGGCAGACAGGATCACAGCAATCAATAATTCAAAAGAGGAGCTGTAGTTGAGCTCGGTGGTGGGGTTAGGGTTTTGAGCTTGTAAGCGCTGGAATATTTCGGTGCGTTTGGCAGCATTCATTGGGGGGCTTTATGTGGGGAATATAGAAGGGAAGGATACCAGCCGCTAGAGCAGCTGGTACAGTATGGAGCGCTTTAAGAGTTAAACGAGACCAGGGTTTTTACTCTTATCTTTCAAAAAATCTTTGGCGTTGTTAACAAATGTAGAGGTTTCGGTCAATTGATCCCGCAATTTGGTCGTAACACCTGTTTTGAGTTTATCTGGATGAACTATCAGAGAAATTTCTCGATAAGCTTTGTTAATAAGATAGAACTTACGCATTGACAGGTCCGGCAAAAAATGGCCTCAACCATTCCTTCCCCTCGGAGAAGCTTTTTATGAAATCCCAGGTAGCTTCTTTGAGGGCGTCTTTCCTGACGCTATAGACGCTTCTGAGTGACCCTGATACTTTCATCGCCTGAAGACAGGTATAGCCAAAGATAGCCGCAAAAATATGATTCCGGACCTGTCGCTCCCCTCTCACCTGAAAACGCTCGATGTTGCAGAGTTGCTTTAATGCCCGGTGATACTCTTCGATCGCCCAATGATGTTGGTGCAGCTGATCAAAATCAGATCGTGGAGATAGATCTGCTCCGACATGAGGAGTGTAAACAACGTAATGGCGCAGCTCGTTTTTGAGTCGCGTCCGGTAGAGTCGTACATGACCAAAGTTACGTAGCCATACAGTTTTTCCTTCTTCGGGAATCTCCAGGCTCTGCACCTGTTGGTAGTTACCCTTTTGCACAGAGACAGTACGGTTGCTTTTAACAGCGAACATAAAACCCAAACCATTGTTTTTCACAGCTTTGAGGTTTCCAATACTGCTATACCAAGAGTCACCGGTAACACATGCAGGTTCGAGTCCCCATGCCAGTACTTCTTTCAGCATATCGACAAAGTAGTCATTTTTAGTTTTGCCATCGGCTGGATTGTAAATACGGAAATTAACGGGCAAGTTGTAGCCTTTGATGTCCGTGTAATAAAGCGTGATGAGATTAATACCCTTGACGGTTTTGTGGTGCTTGCCTGAGTAGTAATGACCGACTAAAGCCGTGTAATGGGTATAAGGTTTATCCAGCACCGTATCATCAACCGATAGCGTCCCACCTTCAAGAATAAGCCTTGCTGACGCTGCTAGAAAAAGATCTTCAGGAGCAAAGTTTTCACGTTGGAGAAAGCGGTTAACACTGTCATGCGATATATCACTCAATTCGCTAAGACGGGTACAAGTGGCTGATTTGGGTTCACAGAGTAGAAACCCCGTATACTTCGGGAGGTCGCACTTGGCTGTTGTTGGTTTTGTTATTTTTCTACGCACGACGACATCCACTGTTTTTTTGCTGATCTAGCAATTTTTTTGGATGTCTGTCAATGCGTAAGTTCTATAAGAGTAGTACCTAAATCCTGCAATCCAAACCCGAACAGGTCAATCGCAGCAACTGATCAAGCCCTCCTGATTCTGATTATGCTACTATCGAGCAAATATTTACCTTTTCAGTGGATTTTAATCACATGAGCCGTCGTGTTTGGTTCATCTTACTGCTATTCCTGATATCAGGGCGCGATAACTCCTTCCGCATTAGCAGAATGTTTTTCTAATCATCCATTGTTCGCTATTTACAAACAGTCACCTACTGCTAGCCAAGCATCCCACTCCGTTTGGTAGAGATGCTCTTTGTTACTGGCAACGGTCAACTGCCTGTTACCTGTCAACAGTTTTCCGGCAACCCGTATCATATAGCAGCGAATGCTTTCCGGCTCCCACTTCATCAACTGACGATTCCCACTCATCAGGGCCATCCAACGTGTTGTATTGTAGGCCAGTATTGCACATTGCATAAGCGCACTGTTTGCCATGAAATGATCGGTTTTGATCTGCCCGAGAGCCATCTGGTTTTTGCACTCTTCGATCCAGGTTTCGCAGGTAGCCCGCTTGCCATACGCTTTATGGATCTCCCATGGACTCAACGACTCAGTAGTCACGTAGCAGAAGTAGTCGTACTCTGGCTTCGGGTCTAACAATTCGCACTGGGTGTTTTCTGGCTTCCCGATCTTTCTTTGCCGGACAGCCACGAAGCAACGAGCCCGGTCCCAGTCACCACAGCAGTGTTGAAACTCGCACCACTCCCACCCTGGCTGATGCACGACAGGTTGCCAGTCTTGCGGGATTAACAGTTTGTGTAGATTCTTCAGTTTGACCTTAACCAGATAACGATGTCCTAAATCCTCCAGATAGGTCAGTAATGGTCCACCAAAGTAGCCACTATCAGCCCTGAAAAAAATCTTCATGTGGGAAGGCAGAGTAACCAGCAACTGTTTCATAAACTCTATGGAGCCATTAGCAGTGTAGGCATCACCACTTCGTAACCAACCCTGCAGCACTTCTTTGGTTTCCGCGCAAAAGGCCAGCTGCGGGTGGTACGACAGCGCCCCTCTTTTTTTCTCGTTAAACCCTTTCTTTGCGCCTTCCTGAAAACCAAAACAGGTTTTTACCGTAGAATCGAGGTCAATGGTGACCTGTTTAAAAGCATAAACGGTAGATGTTCCTGAGCGCAGTGCCTGTTTCCAAACACTCTCCCTCATTTCGTGGACAGCGGTTTCCAGTTCAACGACGCTGGCAAAGTGGAACAGCTTTAAAATGCGTCCAAATTGACTGTCACAAGGAATGCGTTGAAAACGGGTGCATTCTCGGAGAACGCTATCCTGCCAGACCGTGCACACTTTCATCAGACTTTTGGCACCTGCCAGAATGCCGGTGGTTACCATCAGAATGACATCTGACAGTTGGAAAGTGGCATTAGAGCCTCGTTGAATATTAATCCGTTTGTCCAGTAGGTCGGCCAGCCCCATCCGGTTCAGGAAGCGAAACACAGGGATAAGTCCAGCCTGACTGGTAAGCGGCTTTTTAGCTTGAGTGAAATGTACCTTCCGCTGCTTCAAACGTGCTTTTGACTTGTTTTTTTTGCTCATTGAAAAAGTGATGCTTTATGAAACGAAAACATCATTTAATCTCTTTATTCACGGGTGATTGCAACTTTTATTTCGATATTATTTGCAGGATTTAGGAGCCATCTCTAAAAAAGAATACTTGTTTGTATCCCCACATGGCCGCCAGATACCTGGCGATAGCACCACGCATATGATAAGTACTATTACCGTATATTACGACAGGTGCCTTTTTATCCAAAGCACCCGGCATAAATAACTGCCGAAAACTATCTCTTAAATCAAGGCTATGCGCACCAGACACACGCCCCCATTGCCACTGCGCATGAGGCCTGACATCGACAAACGGCGCTCCGAGCTCATGCAGGAGTTTTGCTTGGTGTGTGTTGATGGTAATAACACCTTTAATCGCCGTTGGGGCTTCTTCAGCGGTGGCAGCAGTCGACATTAAAAAGAATGACAAAGCAGCTAATAAGTACGTCCATTTCATAACTTCCACATCCATTGGTAAACTTCCTTGTACCAATAAGTATATGGACTCTTGCCTCACTAGCTTGGAACAATAGGAAACAAAAACAGCCTGTTTCAAAGCCATGCCATCTAGTGAGATGGCAGAATAATGACAGTTCCAAAAACGTTTTTTCTTATCGAACCCAACTATGCAGTTTTGCACGTAATCGAATGGCTGCCTGTGAGTGAATCTGACTGACTCTTGACTCACTGACACCTAATACTTTGCCAATTTCTTTTAAGTTCATTTCTTCGTCGTAATACAGCATTAATACCAGCTTTTCGCGTTCGGGTAATTTATCGATGGCTTTCACTAATGCCTGCTTGAATTTCTCTTCATGAATATCCGCTTGTGGCCCCCTGTCCCCAGATCGCGCCTGCATTCGGGACTCTTCACTGTCAAACAATTCCTCAAAGCTAAATAACCGACAGCCCCTTAAGTCACTCAGGATTGTATAATAATCATCAACAGAGACCTTAAGCTCAGCCGCAACTTCAAAGTCCCGGGCATCCCGCCCGAGCTTGGCCTCTACTTTCTGTACCGCTTCACTGATTTTACGACTATTGCGGTAAACAGAGCGTGGCCCCCAGTCACCTTTGCGAATTTCATCCAGCATAGCCCCTAGAATACGAATACCAGCAAAGGTTTCAAAGCTGGCGCCTTTAGTCTCATCGTATTTTTTGGCAGCTTCGAGTAAACCAATCATGCCAGACTGTACCAGGTCATCCACCTGAACACTGGCTGGCATTCTTGCTGCCACATGGTTGGCTATACGCTTTACCAAAGGACGGTGCTCTTCTATGAATTCATCTTTTATTTTTTCATTTTTTTGCACCGCCTGTGCGAGTAATGACATAATTATGCTCCTTCCTTGACCTTGGTCGGCATAAATATTTCAATGCTCCCCCTTGGCATTGGTGCCGGTGTTGATGACATCTGATGTGCCAAACGCTGAAAGGCACGAGCTGCTCTACAGTCCGGGCATGCAGTAAGTAGTGCCTGCTGCTGATTCAACGTATCAGCTACCGCTTTATCAAAAGGTATAGCGCCGAGATAGCTCAAGACCATTTGATTGTCATAATTCAGGTGGGATTGCAGCCGCTCAAATTGCTCAGACCCTGACTTTTGACTCGATACTGCATTCACCACAATGCCAAATCGACGAACACTGTAGACTCTATTCAACAAACGAATCAGCCGGGCACCATCCAGTAAAGACAGTATATCCTGATTGACAATGATCAATACTTCGCCGGCTGCCTGAATCAGAGTGACATTATCCGGGGCCATACCGGGTGCCGTATCAATCAGTAATATATCCAGTGCTGTGGCAAGATCTTCAAGCTTGCTTATCAAACGGACAGAATCGTTAATCTCAATCGTCTGCCGCCATATAGCGCCATCAGCAGGTGCCAAAATATTAATACCGGAAGGGCCTTGCAAAATTTCTCCTTCCCACCGTTTATCTGTCGACTCCGTACCTGTTGCTGCAACACTGGTATTTAATCCCAGTGCCGGACCAATATCAGGTACGGAGAGGTTTCCATCCATAAGGACAACGCGTTGCCCCGCCTGAGCTAGAGCAATTGCAAGGTTCACAGATACAAACGTTTTTCCGACTCCCCCCTTACAACCTGCGATAGCGATAACACGCTTTGTTTTCGAGGTCATATTTTTCTCTTCATTCAATAAAAGTGGCTGATCATTACTTAACAAACAAGTATCATGCCAACTCATAATTTATTAAAAATAAAAAATTTATCGAACAAAAATGCAACCATAAAAAATTAAATAACCCCAAAGCACTGACTTCCATCACTTTATTAAAAATGACAAGAAAACAAAAAACATCATTTAATTGACAGTCAACAAAAATATTTTATTTATTTAAACAAATATGACTTTCTCAAGGCACATTGATAGAACATTATTTGACACTGCCATAGTATCATGACAACAAATTGCCGGCGGCATGTTCAGAAAAATAACGGTCATTTCATCCTATATAGAACTTACGCATTGACAGGTCCAGCAAAAAATGGCCTCAACCATTCCTTCCCCTCGGAGAAGCTTTTTATGAAATCCCAGGTAGCTTCTTTGAGGGCGTCTTTCCTGACGCTATAGACGCTTCTGAGTGACCCTGATACTTTCATCGCCTGAAGACAGGTATAGCCAAAGATAGCCGCAAAAATATGATTCCGGACCTGTCGCTCCCCTCTCACCTGAAAACGCTCGATGTTGCAGAGTTGCTTTAATGCCCGGTGATACTCTTCGATCGCCCAATGATGTTGGTGCAGCTGATCAAAATCAGATCGTGGAGATAGATCTGCTCCGACATGAGGAGTGTAAACAACGTAATGGCGCAGCTCGTTTTTGAGTCGCGTCCGGTAGAGTCGTACATGACCAAAGTTACGTAGCCATACAGTTTTTCCTTCTTCGGGAATCTCCAGGCTCTGCACCTGTTGGTAGTTACCCTTTTGCACAGAGACAGTACGGTTGCTTTTAACAGCGAACATAAAACCCAAACCATTGTTTTTCACAGCTTTGAGGTTTCCAATACTGCTATACCAAGAGTCACCGGTAACACATGCAGGTTCGAGTCCCCATGCCAGTACTTCTTTCAGCATATCGACAAAGTAGTCATTTTTAGTTTTGCCATCGGCTGGATTGTAAATACGGAAATTAACGGGCAAGTTGTAGCCTTTGATGTCCGTGTAATAAAGCGTGATGAGATTAATACCCTTGACGGTTTTGTGGTGCTTTCCTGAGTAGTAATGACCGACTAAAGCCGTGTAATGGGTATAAGGTTTATCCAGCACCGTATCATCAACCGATAGCGTCCCACCTTCAAGAATAAGCCTTGCTGACGCTTCTAGAAAAAGATCTTCAGGAGCAAAGTTTTCACGTTGGAGAACGCGGTTAACACTGTCATGCGATATATCACTCAATTCGCTAAGACGGGTACAGGTGGCTGATTTGGGTTCACAGAGTAGAAACCCCGTATACTTCGGGAGGTCGCACTTGGCTGTTGTTGGTTTTGTTATTTTTCTACGCACGACGACATCCACTGTTTTTTTGCTGATCTAGCAATTTTTTTGGATGTCTGTCAATGCGTAAGTTCTACTATACATCAAACGTCAATAATCGTCATTATTTTGAGTGCATGATAATAAGTACTTGATCACTTGTAATCCCATATTCTGACTCATTGCTCAGCCCCCTTTGCTGCGTTACTGCTCAGGTTACATAGAGTTCGCTATGCACCCATCGCAGCGCCTTGCAGAGGAAACTGAATCAATGGCCAGAATATGGGATTACAAACGATCAAGTACTCAGGGGCTGTTGACGTTTCATTGCGAGACTCAGCGCTTATGGGAGTTTTTATGGCAAGGCGCAGCATTGCAGGAATGCCAAGGCCTTTCAAAATACTGTAACGCAGACATAGAAGCTCCCATAAGCGCCCTTCTGGTGACTCATAAAGCCTCCATCCATTTTGTCAGGCTTGTTCAATGTAGAAGGCGTTGTTGAATAAATAAAGCTCAGCCTGATCGAGCCTGTATCCAGGCCTTTTTCAGCTAGCTTGAACTGATATCGGCATCCCTAAACCGGTCATCCTGTTCAACACGCGAACGGAAACCTCTGCCTCCGTTTTTTGCTGAGGTAGTTCACGTGCTTTCATCTTTGAGCCGATAATGGTTTTATAGCGAAGCATAGCCAATTCAACCAAGGCTCTCAGGCCGTATCCGGTTAGCCCTTGCCACGCCATGCGACCTCGCTCTTTTATGAGGGCTACTGCCTCGTTTCGTGTATTGTGCTGACTACTGTCAGGCACAGCATTTTTAGGTGGTGGAATCACGATTTTAGCAGCAGCTTGCTTCTGTTTAATTTGCTGATAAACCTTGTCGCTATCATAGGCTCCATCGGCCATGAAAACCTCAAATCCATCAACTTGATCCAGCAGATTAGGCAAAACTGAAGTATCACCTATCTCTTTTCCGGTAAGGTCACTTGCAACGACATGATGATTTTTATCGATGGCTAAATGCAGTTTTCGCCAAGTACGTTTAGGCTTCGTACCGTGTTTTTCCTGATTCCATTCATCCTTGCCATAAACCTTCAATCCTGTGCTATCTACCAGAAAGTGCGAACCAGGCTCACAGGTATCGATGAGCTTTTGCAATGATAAATTGATGCTTCGCTTACTGAGAGTGCTGTAATCAGGGACTTTAAGCTGTAACCCCATGAGCTTAACCAGAGATCTAGCAAAACCTTCAGTCTGCCTTAGCGGTAAGCTAAAAACCTGCCTGAGCATAAGGCAGGTCTCAATCGCCAGATCCGAGTATTGTGTCGGCGCACCTCGTTTTTGGATGGGCGCTGGCGTCCAGATAGTGATAGCTGCATCCGTAAACCAGACGGTAATATCACCTCTTGTTCGCAGTACGTTATTATAATCAGACCAATTCGTCACTTTATAAGTCGATTTTTTGATCTTATGGCGACGAGCTTCGTTGTGTTTGTAAGGCATAGCGAGATGATGTCTGCAAAAAAAGGACATTAGGATGGCGTTGTTGAATAAATAAAGCTCAGCCTGATCGAGCCTGTATCCAGGCCTTTTTCAGCTAGCTTTAACTGATATCGGCATCCCTAAACCGGTCATCCTGTTCAACACGCGAACGGAAACCTCTGCCTCCGTTTTTTGCTGAGGTAGTTCACGTGCTTTCATCTTTGAGCCGATAATGGTTTTATAGCGAAGCATAGCCAATTCAACCAAGGCTCTCAGGCCGTATCCGGTTAGCCCTTGCCACGCCATGCGACCTCGCTCTTTTATGAGGGCTACTGCCTCGTTTCGTGTATTGTGCTGACTACTGTCAGGCACAGCATTTTTAGGTGGTGGAATCACGATTTTAGCAGCAGCTTGCTTCTGTTTAATTTGCTGATAAACCTTGTCGCTATCATAGGCTCCATCGGCCATGAAAACCTCAAATCCATCAACTTGATCCAGCAGATTAGGCAAAACTGAAGTATCACCTATCTCTTTTCCGGTAAGGTCACTTGCAACGACATGATGATTTTCATCGATGGCTAAATGCAGTTTTCGCCAAGTACGTTTAGGATTCGTACCGTGTTTTTCCTGATTCCATTCATCCTTGCCATAAACCTTCAATCCTGTGCTATCTACCAGAAAGTGAGAACCAGGCTCACAGGTATCGATGAGCTTTTGCAATGATAAATTGATGCTTCGCTTACTGAGAGTGCTGTAATCAGGGACTTGAAGCTGTAACCCCATGAGCTTAACCAGAGATCTAGCAAAACCTTCAGTCTGCCTTAGCGGTAAGCTAAAAACCTGCCTGAGCATAAGGCAGGTCTCAATCGCCAGATCCGAGTATTGTGTCGGCGCACCTCGTTTTTGGATGGGCGCTGGCGTCCAGATAGTGAGAGCTGCATCCGTAAACCAGACGGTAATATCACCTCTTTTTCGCAGTGCGTTATTATAATCAGACCAATTCGTCACTGTATAAGTCGATTTTTTGATCTTATGGCGACGAGCTTCGTTGTGTTTGTAAGGCATAGCGAGATGATGTCTGCAAAAAAAGGACATTAGGATACGAACCTTAGCCACTTATCGTCAATCAGGGCTATCCGGTGATTTATTCAACAACGCCGTATTAACCGGTGAAGGTTCGGTGTTTTCTGCGGGTATGGATCTTGCGGTCTTTATGAGCCCCAGCGGCAAACTCACTGGCGGTGAGCCCGGCCGGCGTAGCGAAAACCTTCGCCGCACCGTACTGCAGTTACAAGAAGTCGTGAATACACTGGAAACCTGTCGTTTGCCCGTACTCGCGGCTATTCAAGGCGGCTGCATTGGTGGCGCGTTTAATCTGGTCAGTGCCTGCGATTGCCTTTATGCAACCGACGATGCTTACTTTTCACTGAAAGAAACTCAGCTGGGTATGACGGCTGATTTAGGCGCTCTGCAACGACTCCCCCATAAAATGCCTGAAAGTCTGGTTCGCGAACTGGCTTTTACCGGCCGAAAACTGCCGGCAGAAGAAGCGCACCGAGCGGGACTGGTCAATGCCGTTTTACCTGACAAGGCGCAGTTAATGGCACATGTTCAACAGATGGCTGAGCAAATAGCCGCCAACTCGCCCTTAGCCGTCACCGGCAGTAAAGAAATGCTGAACTACGCCCGTGACCACACCGTGGCAGATAGCCTGCGCTATATGGCCACATGGCAGAGCGGTATGTTTCAACCCGGCGAAATGATGAAAGCCTTTCAAGCCAACATTCAAAAGCAACCGGCGGATTACGACGATCTCTGGCCGGTAGAGCCGCCACGGTCTTAAATTAATGACCACCTGCTCTGATAACGACACAATAAAGGACGCTCACATGACCTCTGCAACACCTTATCCTCACCTTCTGGCCCCGCTGGATCTGGGGTTTACCACATTGAAAAACCGCGTACTCATGGGCTCTATGCATACCAGCCTTGAAGAACGCCCCAAAGGTTTCGAACGCCTCGCTGCTTTTTATGCCGAGCGCGCCAAAGGCGGTGTTGGCCTGATTGTCACCGGTGGCATTGGCCCCAATATGGAAGGCGGGGGTATGCCCGCTGCCGCACTACTGAACAAAACCAGTGAGGTCGCCAGGCATCAAACCGTGACCGAGGCGGTTCACAAAGAAGGCGGGAAAATCTGTTTGCAGATTCTGCATACCGGTCGCTATGCCTACCACCCGATGCACATCGCACCCAGCGCGATTCAAGCACCCATTAACCCTTTCAAACCCAGAGAACTCAAACCCGAAGAGGTCGATGGTCAAATTGAAGCCTTTGCCAATACCTCAGCGCTGGCTAAAGAAGCCGGCTATGACGGTGTTGAAGTCATGGGGTCAGAAGGGTATTTCATTAACCAGTTCATTGCAGCGCGTACTAACCATCGCGGTGATGAATGGGGGGGGAGCTATGAAAACCGGATTCGCTTACCGATTGAAGTCATACGTCGTACACGTGAGCGGGTCGGTAAGGACTTTATTATTATTTACCGGCTTTCCATGCTTGATTTAGTGGAAGGCGGCAGTAGTTGGGAAGAAATTGTTCAGCTTGGGCAAGAAATTGAAAAAGCCGGGGCAACCATTATTAATACGGGTATTGGCTGGCATGAAGCCCGTATTCCAACCATAGGTACAATGGTGCCCCGCGCTGGCTTTACCTGGGTGACGGCTAAAATTCGTAAAGCATTATCCATCCCTGTGATTACCTCCAACCGTATTAACATGCCCGAAACCGCCGAGGAAGTGCTGGCTCGAGGGGATGCCGACATGGTATCCATGGCCCGCCCAATGCTCGCTGACCCTGAATGGACCAATAAGGCCGCCGAAGGACGCAGTGACGAAATCAACACTTGTATTGCCTGTAATCAGGCCTGCCTCGACCATGTGTTTCAAGGCAAAATCGCCAGTTGTCTGGTCAACCCACGCGCGTGCTTTGAAACCGAGTTCAACTATGCACCAACGGCTACACCTAAAAAGCTGGCTGTGATTGGAGCAGGCCCGGCGGGGTTGGCTTTTGCCACGACGGCAGCTTTGCGGGGGCACAGCGTTACACTCTTCGATGCTGCTGATAAAATTGGCGGTCAATTTAATATTGCGAAAACCGTCCCCGGCAAAGAAGAGTTTGAAGAAACCCTGCGGTATTTTAAACGGCAAATCGACATCACCGGTGTTAATTTACAACTGAACACACGGGTATCTGCCAACGATTTACAAGACAGCCATTACGATGAAGTGATTGTTGCTACCGGTATCAAACCTCGAAAACTTGATCTTGAGGGCATAGATCACCCCTCGGTTCTCGATTACCTTGATGTCTTCAAGGGTGCTCCGGTCGGAAAAAAAGTGGCTGTCATCGGCGCTGGCGGTATTGGTTTTGACCTTTGTGAATTCATTACCCAACAAGGCCCTTCCTCCAGTTTGGACATTCCCTCGTTTATGAAAGAGTGGGGCGTAGACATCACATTAGAAAACCGTGGGGGCTTACTGCCTGAAAAACACACAAAAACACCCGAGAAGGAAGTCTACCTGCTTCAGCGGAAAAAGAGCAAACCCGGGGCCGGCCTTGGTAAAACCACGGGCTGGATTCATCGCTCATCACTGGCCAACCGTGGCGTAAGGATGCTTGCCAGCTGCGACTACCATAAAATTGATGACCAGGGTCTGCACTTGACCATTGCCGGCGAATCTCAAATACTCAATGTCGATAGGCGTTGTTGAATAAATCACCGGATAGCCCTGATTGACGATAAGTGGCTAAGGTTCGTATCCTAATGTCCTTTTTTTGCAGACATCATCTCGCTATGCCTTACAAACACAACGAAGCTCGTCGCCATAAGATCAAAAAATCGACTTATAAAGTGACGAATTGGTCTGATTATAATAACGCACTGCGAAAAAGAGGTGATATTACCGTCTGGTTTACGGATGAAGCTATCACTATCTGGACGCCAGCGCCCATCCAAAAACGAGGTGCGCCGACACAATACTCGGATCTGGCGATTGAGACCTGCCTTATGCTCAGGCAGGTTTTTAGCTTACCGCTAAGGCAGACTGAAGGTTTTGCTAGATCTCTGGTTAAGCTCATGGGGTTACAGCTTAAAGTCCCTGATTACAGCACTCTCAGTAAGCGAAGCATCAATTTATCATTGCAAAAGCTCATCGATACCTGTGAGCCTGGTTCTCACTTTCTGGTAGATAGCACAGGATTGAAGGTTTATGGCAAGGATGAATGGAATCAGGAAAAACACGGTACGAAGCCTAAACGTACTTGGCGAAAACTGCATTTAGCCATCGATAAAAATCATCATGTCGTTGCAAGTGACCTTACCGGAAAAGAGATAGGTGATACTTCAGTTTTGCCTAATCTGCTGGATCAAGTTGATGGATTTGAGGTTTTCATGGCCGATGGAGCCTATGATAGCGACAAGGTTTATCAGCAAATTAAACAGAAGCAAGCTGCTGCTAAAATCGTGATTCCACCACCTAAAAATGCTGTGCCTGACAGTAGTCAGCACAATACACGAAACGAGGCAGTAGCCCTCATAAAAGAGCGAGGTCGCATGGCGTGGCAAGGGCTAACCGGATACGGCCTGAGAGCCTTGGTTGAATTGGCTATGCTTCGCTATAAAACCATTATCGGCTCAAAGATGAAAGCACGTGAACTACCTCAGCAAAAAACGGAGGCAGAGGTTTCCGTTCGCGTGTTGAACAGGATGACCGGTTTAGGGATGCCGATATCAGTTAAAGCTAGCTGAAAAAGGCCTGGATACAGGCTCGATCAGGCTGAGCTTTATTTATGCAACAACGCCGAAAAAATGCAACAGATAAACACTAGCAGGATAAGCTGGGGGTTTTTCGTAGATAAATATCACTGTCAAGCTGATTCAGCATGAAGTCAGCTAAATCAGCCCGGGAGATTCGATAGGATAGATGGCTATTTTCGGCCGTCACTGTTTGATAACGGCCAGTATAGTCACCTTCGGTCAGTCCAGAAGGACGTGCAACTACCCACTCCAGATTGCTGGATTGAAGCACAGATTCTTGTGATAAGTGGTCTGCCAGAGCATGCCGTAGGAAGTGCAGTATTTGCTCTCGGCGAGCTTCAGGAAACAAGTCTGCACTGTCTCCGACACCCATTGAGGATACGCAAACTACCCGCTGAGTACCTGCAGCTTTCATTGCAGTGATGATGTTTTCTGTGCATTGCGTGCGCAAAGGTTCTGTGACCGCCGGGTGTGCGCCTAGGGCAATGATAGCGGCATCCTGCCCAGCTACAGCCGCAGTAACACTGACACTATCTTTGGCATCACCTTCTACTATTGTCAGGCTTGGGTGCTCTCTTTCAATACGGCTTGGATTACGCGCAAATGCCGTGACTTGATAACCCCGTTCGAGGGCGTGGGTAACCAGTGTCTTTCCGGTTCGCCCGGCTGCGCCAAATACAATAACCTTCTGCATGACTGCTCCATTCAAAAAAAACAGAACAATCATACATAATTACTTTTTAAGCACGCATTTATTTCTTACGGTGCTGCCGGATCGTATCGTAGGCCCCCTGAATTTCCTGTGTCTTTTGCTTTGCTACCTGCATCATTTCTTCCGGCAGACCCTTCGCCACCAGTTTGTCTGGGTGATGCTGACTCATTAACTTACGGTAAGCACGCTTTACTTCGGCATCCGTTGCGGTGCTGGCGACGCCTAATACGTCATAAGCATGCTTTAACTCATCAACAGCACTGGGGCGCTGGAAGCTACCCTGATGATGCGAACGCCCCTGATAAAAGGCACGTTGAGCCAAGAAACGCTTGTGCAGCAGTTCGAAGCTGATGCCATTCACACCCAGAACACTGCACACATAACTGAATACACCACGCTCTGCCTGTGTCAGGTCACCGTCTGCATAGGCTGCCTGCAATTGTATTTCGAGAAACATGGGAATTAAGGAGGTTGAACCTGCGACCTGGCGGAAGGTGCGAAGCGCGCCATCAATATCCGTATCAGAGGCTTTCCCTTGATTAAATCTCTCGATCGCTATCCGGCGTTGATCTTGCGGTAGGCGCATTTCTCGCATGATGGCAGAGGCCATTTGAATTTCATCTTCACTGACCCGGCCATCCGCCTTTGCGAGGCGCCCCATTACCAGAAATGTGGCATTAAAAAAGGCACTTTGTGCCTGTTGCTGGTTAAAGCCTGTACGCCGTGTGCGGCCGGTGCTGTTCTGGAGATAACTGTTATTAATCCAGGCTCCCAGCATTCCCCCAAAAAGGGCACCAAAGGGTCCCCCAAACGACAACCCCAAAAAGACACCAATCAGTATCGCGGTCATGAAATGCTCTCTTACTCCTAAGGCTTAGGGGCGCTCTCAATGTGCCATGTGTCCAGCCTGGTGTATTGAAAGTGCGTCCTAGTCACGTCTGTACGAACAACTTATAAGGGGTGTAGGGTAGTCGAAGAACTATCAAGCACTCAACTGCTTTTCAAGCGCTGTTAATCGTTCGACAGTGCCAACGTCAACCCAGCGCCCCTGATAATGCTCACCTGATACTTGATCTTTAGCGATGGCATCGCGTAATAAGGGGGCTAGCGCAAAGCGGCCTGAGTGATAGTCTGAAAAGAGTGATGCCTTTAATACGCTAATGCCACTGAACGTGAGCAGGTGTTCACCGTCATTGGTCACACACCCGTTCACGCAGGAAAAGTCACCGGCCGCTTTAAACGGAGGGTTATCCACTAACACGAGGTGAGCTTGCCCATTGACAGTTCGGTGCAGGTTTTCCATGGGGTAATCGGTAAAAACATCACCATTGACGACCACAAACGTGTCATCGTGCTCAGTCAACACCGGTAAGGCCTGTAGAATCCCCCCCCCGGTTTCCAAGGGTGCCTGTTCTTCAGAATAAGTCAGCGCAACGCCCCATTGAGCACCATTACCTAAAGTAGCGACCAACTGCTCACCCAGCCAGGAATGATTGATGACGATATCACGCAAACCCGCTCTGGCGAGGTTTTCAATATGATAAACAATCAAGGGTTTACCTGACACAGGCACCAACGGTTTTGGCGTTGTCAATGTTAATGGTCTGAGCCGCTTACCGAGTCCTGCGGCCAGGATCATTGCCTTCATGCCGTACTCACTTCTTTTTCAACCCGATGGATACTGGATGATAATTCAGAGACCACCCGTTCCTGCAGCCACTGCGCATGGTGCTCAAGTGCGGGATAACGTTGGCAGGCTTTAATGACATAATCCAGAGTTTTGGGTAACTCCCCTAAGTACCCTGATCGACCGTCCCGTAGCCAGAGCCTTGAGAAAATACCGAGGCATTTTAAGTGGCGCTGTAACCCCATCCAGTCAAACCACTGCACTAACGTCGTTTCCGGCACTGTCACAAGCTCAGGAATACCTTGAGTAAATTCCTGCAGCCAGTCTGTCACTTTCGCCTCTGGCCAGCTTTGGTAACAATCCTTTAATAAAGATACTATGTCGTATAATAGAGGCCCGTGTAAAGCACCCTGAAAATCAATCACACCCAATTCGCCGTCCGGGCACAGCATTAAATTTCGGGAATGATAATCCCGGTGCACGGTAACTCGCGGCTGTTCAAGGGCACTGGTGACCAAGTCATCAAACAGGCAATAAATGGTTCTTTTTTCTTTGGGGCTGAGTTTTAAGCCCAGTAATGTATCTACAAACCATTCAGGATAAAGGGAGAGCTCAAATCGCAGCAGACGCTCATCGTAGTTGGGTACCGTTTCTGCGGGAAGCCGCTGAATTTTTTTGAGTAAAGCAATGGAGGCACTGTAAAGATGGTCAGATGATTCATGCTGCAATCCGTCATCCAGCAGGCGGTCACCAAAGTCCTCCAGCAACATAAAGCCCTGTTCCAGATCGACAGCATAGACCTCAGGTACTTTAATGCCATGCTGTTTCCACTGCCTGGCAATACGCACAAAAGCATCACTGTCTTCCGTTTCAGGCGGAGCATCCACAGCGACTACTTCACCCTGTACACCCTGCACCCGATAATATTTACGAAAACTGGCGTCATTGCCCATGGGTTTTAATGGGCTGGGGCTTTCACCGGCCGCCAGCTGTTGTCCTACCCATGTCGCCAGCCGGCTTTGCCGGTCATGTCCCTGTGTACTCATTGGAGCCTGATTGTTATGTCTGTTTGCCATGAGTTCAACGACCCTGTTCTAAACGCCTGGTTTGAGCAATCCTCCGAACCGTCATACCACAACAAAGGCAGTGGGAAATGACGCAAACTTAAGAAGACTTCATGAAAACTATACCAACAGTCTTGTAAGACTACGACCAGCCAGCAGGGCAATTTCACCCGTAGTACTAAGGACAATTGGTATTAATTGCAATCAATGGTAAGTTATTGCACAAGAATCAAAGAATATCACAAACTGTAGAAAGCGTAGAAAATTAAGCATCAACGCCTGTTCGTGCTTCATGATCTACGCTTTCTTGTGTTCTGTTGCTAACGTAATAGCCACATCCACTGGCCGGGAACATACCATCATGCACACTGCACAGCGTAACGCGCTTCTGTATGCTGTTTTTCATGCCGATGTTTCAGCCATTATTAACAGGCAAGACCAGTGAACGTAAAAACCCGCCCCAGGATTGTTGAACTCATGGAGATGCATTCACTCCCTTTTAAGCCAAAGACACTGGCACTGGCGATTACTGCCAGTTTACTGGCCAGTCAACCGGCATTAAGAGCCCATGCTGACAGCGCACCCGAAAACGAATGGATCTGCTCTCCTGGCGCTACAGGCGGCTGGGAGTGCTCGTCCACACCAAGAAAACAGGGTGCTATTAAACGAGCACCTCTGCCAGCGGCTCCTGTCATTCCTCAAAACGCGAACGCGAAAGGCAGTACAAAAGCAGAGGCTTCTGTTGACGCTAAAGCGGCTGAACGGCCACCTGTTGCGACCAGTCCGGCACAAAAGGCTTTACGTAAAACATTGGACTGGGTGCCCGTTTCCAAACTCACCCCTGCTCAGCGTGCCGAGCAACCGCCTTATACCTGTGGTGCCTATATTGAACCGGATCGCCCCGGTAAACACTTTAAAGGTGATCCGGAAACACAGCCTATTGTTGCAGAAGCAGACAGTTCTAATTATGACGAAGAGTCTATTGCGACATTAGAAGGCAATGTGACCCTCCGTCAGGCGAACCGTTTGTTTGAAAGTGACAAACTAACGCTCAACAAACAGGAAAATATTGCGACCTTTGAGGGCAATACCCGGGTCAGGGAGCCGGGCTTATTGTTAATGGGGCAATACGGTAATGCCAAGCTGGACACCGGTGAAGCGACGGTTGACGATGCCACCTATGTGATTCACACCAGTAACGTACGAGGTCAGGCCAAAAAAATGGTTCGCAATGGGGATACCACCATGGACCTCACTGATGCGACATTCACCAGTTGCCCTCCGGGTGATGCTGGCTGGCTGCTGTCGGGTGAAAAGGTTGAGCTCGACCCGAATACGGGGTTTGGTTCTGCCAGAAACGCTACCGTGCGTGTGCATGGCATCCCCGTGTTATATACGCCTTATATCTATTTTCCCATTGATGACCGGCGGCAGTCTGGCTTTTTGTATCCTTCTATTGGCAGTAGTAGTGACAATGGCTTTGACGCCGCTATCCCTTATTACTTCAATCTGGCGCCTAACTACGACGCGACGTTGACCCCCCGTATCATGTCTGCACGCGGCGCTCTTCTTGAAGGTGAGGCTCGTTACCTGACAGAGCGGAATAAGGGTGAAATAGGTGCTGCCGGTCTGGTCGGTAAAGATGCGCTGAAAAAAGAAAACCGGTACTACGATAAAGACCGATGGCTGGTTAACTGGAAAAACACAACCACGCTCACGCCAAACTGGACGGTGGATGTCGACTATGCAGATGCCAGTGATAAAAAATACATTGATGATTTTGGTACACAGCTAAATCTCACCAACTCAAGCCCTCTCAACCAGCGTGTGGGTACCCAGTATAGGGGTGGTGATGCTGATCATGACTGGCAGGTCAAACTGGCGGCTCAAAAATACAAAAATATGAGTGAAACCAGTGACGATCCTTATAACAAGCTTCCTCAACTGGAACTCAAGGGCACATGGTTTGCCAGTGATAGCATCAATGTTCATTATCTGGCGGATTACACCCAGTTCTCTCGTTCTGACGATTGGCATTATGTGAATGAAGTCGTCGATACAGATTTCGATCCCAGTGATGATGTCAAAAAGAGTATTTACGATAAAGGCTACGGTATAGAACGTGCTGAAGGTGGCCGGGGTTATGTTGAAACGGGCGCCAGCTTCCCGATGACCGCCAGTTATGGCTTTATGACACCGGCCGTGAAAGTTCGCCACGTTCAGTACTCTTTGGACAATCTGAATAAAACCGAAGTCATCAATGATTTAAGCCATTATGATGGTTTCTCGGCGGATGATTACACGAAAACACCCAGCACTACGGTGCCCGTCGTAAGTCTGGATACCGGTCTTTACTTTGATCGACAAACATCCTTCGGTGATACGGCGTATATCCACACCTTTGAACCCCGTATGAAGTACCTCTACGCCCCCTACGTTGAAGGTCAGGAAATGAACCCGATCTTTGACACGGCATTGATGGGCTTTACGTACAGTTCATTGTGGCGTGATAATCGCTTCAGTGGTTATGACCGACTGGCAGATGCGAATCAGCTGTCCATCGGGTTTTCCACCAGTTTGCTTACCAAAGATGGGTTTGAGCAATTGCGTTTCGGCATAGGGCAAACGCTCTATTTCCAAGACAGACAGGTGTACATTGACCCAAGAACCGGTCAGGCATCGACTGGCCCCGATAACCCTGATGTCGATATCAATGAAGATTCGGCCTATCAGCGTCTGCGTGATGAAATGCGGGATCCTTCATCGCCCTTGGCCTCAGAGCTGGTCTACAATATTAACCGGGTCAGTAGTCTGCGTCAGGATCTGGTTTGGGATACCAATGAAAATGAGCTGGATAACTATGGTATTTATTACCGCTACCATCCAGAATCTCGTAAAGTCTTCAATATTGGCTACCGTTATCGGGACCAGGTTGAGCGCTATGTGAAGGATGAGTTCGGGAACAATGTACAAGATAGTTCAGGCCAGTATGAAACAACATCGAACAACCTAAGCCAGAGTGACCTCTCTCTCGCCTGGCCTATCAGCAATAACTGGTCAGCACTCGGGCGCTGGCAATACGATCTCACCAACAAGCGGAACCTTGAGGTGATGTCAGGTGTCGAATATAACAGTTGTTGTTATCAGGTTCGGGTATTATGGCGCTCCTGGACAGAACCGGATGATAATCTTGATCATCCTACCAACAAAAGCGGCGTCTTCCTGCAATTTGTCCTTAGAGGACTGGGAGGTCTGTCAAGTGGCTCCGTTTCCAATTATCTCAGTGGCATCCAAGGCTACCAGCAAGACGAGAAGTAATGATGAAGGGATTGAAACAATTAATGCTTACCACCCTGTGCCTGCTATCGTTCAGCAGCACTCTGGTGAATGCAAATGTCAAACCACTCGACTCGATTGTCGCTGTTGTTGACAAAGATGTGGTGATGAACAGTGAACTGGACAGTCGGGTTGCGACTGTTAAACGCCAGCTAATGAGCCGTAATATTCCCATGCCGCCAGACTCGGTGTTGCGTGAGCAAGTGCTGGAACAGCTGACCATTGAAAACATTCAGCTGCAAATGGGGCAACGGGCGGGTGTTAAGATTGATGACTGGACGCTGAACGATGCCATCAACAAAATTGCCAAACGCAATGGCCTCACTGTTCAGCAGTTTAAAGCCAAACTGGAAGCAGATGGCATGTCTTTTGCTCAGGCGCGTGAAGACATCAAGCGGGAAATGATTCTTAGCCGTGTACGTCAACGGATGGTCGCCGAGCGGGTGCATATCAGTGAACAGGAAATTGATAATTTCCTGAAATCACCGGAAGGGCAGTCGCAGCTGCAAACAGAATACCGCCTCAGCCATATTCTGATTCCGACACCTGAGAATGCCAGCCCTGAGCAAATCAAAGCCGCGCAGGATAAAGCCAATACCGTCATGGCTCAGCTGAAAAAAGGCGCAAACTTTCAGGAAATGGCCATTACCTACTCCAAAGGTCAAAATGCCCTGAACGGAGGGGATTTGGGGTGGAAAAAATCGGATCAACTGCCCACATTGTTTGCTGAGCAGGCGATGAAAATGTCAAAAGGGCAGGTGGCAGGGCCTGTGCGCAGCCCAAATGGATTTCACATTTTCAAACTGCTCGATACCAAAGGTGATGCTAAGCATGTACAGGAACAAATTCATGTGCGTCACATCCTGATCAAGCCCAATGAAATACGCAGCAACCTTGATGCAAAAATGTTGGCTGAGAAGCTGTATAAGCGGATACAGAAAGGTGAAAACTTCGGTGAACTGGCCAAGGCTTACACGGACGATACCTCATCGGCTCTTAATGGTGGCGACCTTGGTTGGGTTAACCCTGCGTCATTAGTGCCTGAATTCCGGGTGGTTATGAACAATATCCCACTCAATAAAGTCAGCCAACCGTTCAAAACCACGTACGGCTGGCATATTCTGGAAGTGCTGGGTAACCGCAAGTCTGACATCAGTGACGAAGTGCGTCGCAATCAGGTCCGTGAACTGTTGGGTAACCGCAAGTTTGAAGAAGAGCTGTCGGTGTGGCTGCGTGAAATCCGTGATCAGGCTTATGTCGAGAACCGTTTGAAAGAAAAATGACATTACTTTCTCAAAAACCACCCCGGCTGGCGATTACCGCCGGGGAGCCAGCGGGTATTGGTCCTGATATCTGTCTGGCCCTTGTCCGTCAGCAACACACGGTACAGCTGGTGGTGGTTGCGGATCCTGAAATGCTGGCAGCGCGTGCACGCACGTTGAGCCTACCTATTCAGTTCACCTTGTTTGATGCCGATGATCGCACACCCGCGAAACTGGGTGAAATCATTGTATTGCCGATACCAATGGCAGTACCTTGCCAACCCGGTGTACTGAATGCTGACAATGGTCACTATGTATTAACAACACTGAAAGCTGCCACAGAGGGCTGTGCTTCTGGTGTCTTTGATGCCATGGTGACAGCGCCAGTGAACAAGGCTGTCATCAATGATGCCGGTATTGCGTTCAGCGGCCATACGGAGTTTCTGGCGGAGCAAACCAAGACGGATACCGTCGTCATGATGCTCGCCACTGAGGGTCTGCGAGTAGCGTTGGCAACCACGCACCTGCCATTGGCAGAAGTGCCCGGTGCCATTACGCAGGCATCGTTAACCACGGTGATCAACATTCTTCATCATGACTTGCAACACAAGTTTGGTATTGCTCAACCGCGGATTCTGGTGTGTGGGTTAAACCCGCATGCCGGCGAAGGTGGGCATATGGGCATGGAAGAGATTGAGACAATTACCCCGGTGCTTAATCGCCTGAATGAACAGGGCATGAATTTGGTAGGCCCCTTACCAGCAGACACTCTGTTTAATCCACACCGGCTGAAAGACTGTGATGCCGTGCTGGCGATGTATCACGATCAGGGGTTACCTGTATTAAAGTTCAAAGGATTTGGTAATGCAGTGAATATCACTTTAGGACTGCCCATCATTCGTACCTCTGTGGATCATGGGACTGCCCTTGATTTGGCTGGTACGGGTAAGGCCGATACCGGAAGTTTACTCACCGCAATTCATACTGCGCTTGAGATGATGGCTTAATCTGTCACGATGCTTCTATGACTTTCATAGAAGCATTTCTTTTTTGCATTTTACATATTTTTCCGACCCTACTCACAATAAGGGTAGTAATACATTGTGCTTATACTAAGGGGAGTGGCATAGAGAAGTTTACCGGAGTATGGTGAGTCTTTCTTCCCTTTCGCCTTTGCCGCTATGAATACCACAATTGATGTTGCCCCAGAATGTAAGAGTCTTCTTAAGCTCGCCGCAAAGAAACTGAAAGGCCATGATCGCAGGTTGTTTGTGGCTGAAACACTCTGCTATGGCAGCCCCCGTCTCACTGAAACTGAGTTTGGTTTTGGGCATGGTTCAAAAACAGCTGTTTTTAGTGAACACCAAACCAACATAACCCTACCAGAGACTGGTATAGAAATGACTCAACAAGAGAGTTAGTTTATGCAGCTTTTCTGAAGCGCTGGAACCCCAGTATTTCCAGCCAATTGGGATGAGGATTGCCGGTCATCACCTCGGCTGGTGTTTTTCCTTGCATGTAAGCATGCTTACTCCGGAGAAACACGTGATGATTCAGATAGAACCGGATTAGATTGAGGCTCTCAGAGGTAATTTGTTTACGGGAGTCCCGATAGGGCCTGAGTCTGCTGTTGAAATTCTCTACCATTGAGCTGCACCGAGGGGTTTCGGCGATTACCTTCAGCACCTCATCTTCGATGGGCTCGAAGATCGGCCCCATCCGTGATGCCAATACGTCGGCTTTTTTGTGGTAGCTCGGTGCTTGTATATCGTATCGGGTCACATAGCATATATCCCAGACGTCTTGCGCAGCAATAGCGTAGCGGGCTGCAATCTGTTGGAACTCTCTATTCAACACATGACTGGCGGCCAATAGGTTGTCCTTTTGGTGAGTCAGGGATATCACAAAGGCCATGATACGTGGAGAGGTGTCAGCCACTGCAGACAGCTCCTCCAGTACGAAATCAAAGAGCTTTTCTCTATCAACAGGGTTGTGCCCTGGCAGCTGTAAAATATCATGCTGGAGCCAGGCATTCAGTGTGGAAACATGACGATAGATAGCCTCTGCCTGTGTCGTATTTCTATTGACCAGGGCGAGCTTCGTTGAAAGAGTGTGCCCCTTACTTTTTTTCTTTGCTCGTTCCATTTTTTCAAGCAGCTTAATATGGGCCGTTATTGCTGATTCTCTTTTGTTTTTTAGGTACCTGACCAGTTCCTTCCCTGCTTTGATCAGGTGGAAGTGGTCAAAACGATGCTCAGTGTCTGGCAGTATCTCTTTGAATGCATTGCTCATCCCGAGCGCTTGATCGCTGATCTTAACCTTGGGATGAAAGCCTTGCTCTGTAAGCTCCAGGAGGTGAATAGCCCAGGTTTCTGCGTCACGGCTATCTTCTCGTGTAAGGCTCGCACAGTAACGGCTTTCGATATCAACGACTGCTAAATGAGGCTTATTACGGTGATATATTTCATCAGAGGCGCTCTGTCTGATTGAGCCAAGATCGTAGGAGGCGTTAATCTCAGACCTAAATCCTGCAATCCAAACCCGAACAGGTCAATCGCAGCAACTGATCAAGCCCTCCTGATTCTGATTATGCTACTATCGAGCAAATATTTACCTTTTCAGTGGATTTTAATCACATGAGCCGTCGTGTTTGGTTCATCTTACTGCTATTCCTGATATCAGGGCGCGATAACTCCTTCCGCATTAGCAGAATGTTTTTCTAATCATCCATTGTTCGCTATTTACAAACAGTCACCTACTGCTAGCCAAGCATCCCACTCCGTTTGGTAGAGATGCTCTTTGTTACTGGCAACGGTCAACTGCCTGTTACCTGTCAACCGTTTTCCGGCAACCCGTATCATATAGCAGCGAATGCTTTCCGGCTCCCACTTCATCAACTGACGATTCCCACTCATCAGTGCCATCCAACGTGTTGTATTGTAGGCCAGTATTGCACATTGCATAAGCGCACTGTTTGCCATGAAATGATCGGTTTTGATCTGCCCGAGAGCCATCTGGTTTTTGCACTCTTCGATCCAGGTTTCGCAGGTAGCCCGCTTGCCATACGCTTTATGGATCTCCCATGGACTCAACGACTCAGTAGTCACGTAGCAGAAGTAGTCGTACTCTGGCTTCGGGTCTAACAATTCGCACTGGGTGTTTTCTGGCTTCCCGATCTTTCTTTGCCGGACAGCCACGAAGCAACGAGCCCGGTCCCAGTCACCACAGCAGTGTTGAAACTCGCACCACTCCCACCCTGGCTGATGCACGACAGGTTGCCAGTCTTGCGGGATTAACAGTTTGTGTAGATTCTTCAGTTTGACCTTAACCAGATAACGATGTCCTAAATCCTCCAGATAGGTCAGTAATGGTCCACCAAAGTAGCCACTATCAGCCCTGAAAAAAATCTTCATGTGGGAAGGCAGAGTAACCAGCAACTGTTTCATAAACTCTATGGAGCCATTAGCAGTGTAGGCATCACCACTTCGTAACCAACCCTGCAGCACTTCTTTGGTTTCCGCGCAAAAGGCCAGCTGCGGGTGGTACGACAGCGCCCCTCTTTTTTTCTCGTTAAACCCTTTCTTTGCGCCTTCCTGAAAACCAAAACAGGTTTTTACCGTAGAATCGAGGTCAATGGTGACCTGTTTAAAAGCATAAACGGTAGATGTTCCTGAGCGCAGTGCCTGTTTCCAAACACTCTCCCTCATTTCGTGGACAGCGGTTTCCAGTTCAACGACGCTGGCAAAGTGGAACAGCTTTAAAATGCGTCCAAATTGACTGTCACAAGGAATGCGTTGAAAACGGGTGCATTCTCGGAGAACGCTATCCTGCCAGACCGTGCACACTTTCATCAGACTTTTGGCACCTGCCAGAATGCCGGTGGTTACCATCAGAATGACATCTGACAGTTGGAAAGTGGCATTAGAGCCTCGTTTAATATTAATCCGTTTGTCCAGTAGGTCGGCCAGCCCCATCCGGTTCAGGAAGCGAAACACAGGGATAAGTCCAGCCTGACTGGTAAGCGGCTTTTTAGCTTGAGTGAAATGTACCTTCCGCTGCTTCAAACGTGCTTTTGACTTGTTTTTTTTGCTCATTGAAAAAGTGATGCTTTATGAAACGAAAACATCATTTAATCTCTTTATTCACGGGTGATTGCAACTTTTATTTCGATATTATTTGCAGGATTTAGGTCAGACGCTTTATGACAAGCATGGTTGTGGATGTTGAAAATGGTTCCGATACACATATCCGTGTCAAACAGGTCATGTAGGAACATCTGCGCACTGCGATAACTTCCCTTGCAGATCAATAAGATTCCCAGTACCACCTGGTGAAGGAAGGCTTTGGTGACCGGTAGATGGAATAGAGTCTGATCATCTGGATCTTGATCCATGAAGGCTTCATTGACTGCCGATTGAGTGAGTTGTTTTTGCGTGTAGACAGTGTTTCTGCACACCTGATGCAGCCTGGCAATATGAGATATGTTATTTTCGAAAATAGCCTGTAGGCCAATAGATTTCTTGCATTCAGGGGATAAACGTCTTTGCATGTACAGGCTCTACAGTTGATCAAAATAACAGGATAGGCTGAGTAACCTGGCATTATAATCAACCTGCTGAAAATGTGCTGTACTGATGGCCTCCATAGACATGAAAGTGTTCACTTGATTTGAACCATGCCTGAATGTCTTGTGAACATTCAAAAAAATACAGCGCCAAAATAAAAAAAGGAATGCTTAGCATTGGTGGGATTGCCAATGCTGAGGCGTATGGTCATCAATGGGTTCTTTGAACTGCAAAGCGTGCTAATTCTTCCATAGCATCCCGGTGCACACTGGCAGGCAAGGAGGCTAACGCGGCAATAGCCTTATCGGCATACAATTTTGCTTTTTCTGCGGTGTAGTCCAGAGCGCCAGAATCACGTACAGCCTTAATAATGGCATCAATGTTTTCCAGACCACCTTTCTGGATAGCTTGGCGTACTAGCGTTTGCTGTTCTGATGAGCCGTGAGCCATGGTGTAAATCAGCGGCAGTGTCGGTTTGCCTTCAGCCAGATCATCGCCCAGATTCTTGCCCATGGCTTCACTGTCACCGGTGTAATCGAGTAAGTCATCGACCAGTTGGAAAGCAATCCCCAGACAGTTACCGTAGTCAGCCATTGCTTTTTCGGTCGCTTTGTCAGCACAAGCGAGCACAGCAGCCGTATGAGTGGAGGCTTCAAACAACATGGCGGTTTTGCAACGAATGACCTCCATGTAGTGCGCTTCTGTCACCCCGGCATTACGCACATTCATCAGCTGCATGACCTCACCTTCGGCAATAACATTGGTGGCATCGGCGAGAATATTGAGCAGTTGGAAGTTTTCGAGCTTAACCATCATCTGAAAAGCGCGAGAATACAGAAAGTCCCCAACCAGTACACTGGGTGCATTGCCCCATAATGCGTTTGCTGTATCGCGTCCCCGGCGCAGGTCGGATTTGTCCACCACATCGTCATGGAGTAACGTTGCGGTGTGCAGAAACTCAATGATGGCGGCCAACGGGATATGGTCAGCCCCTTTATAATTGCAGGCACGGGCCGTCAACAGCACCAGCAGCGGGCGCAGACGCTTACCACCGGACTGAATGATGTAGTTGCCGATCTTGCTGACCAGGCTGACATCGGAGTGCAGCTGCGCTCGAATACACGTGTTGACCTGCTCAAAGTCATCACGCACAACGACCTGAAAAGAGGGTTGCTTAGTGTCTGGCATAGGGCTGTATAGGTGGGGGATAAAGAGGGAATCGTATGGAGCAGCGGGTGCGCTGTCAATAGCGAGTCGTGACAATTCAGGCGGAATAGTCATGAATAAATACCGTACGAAGGTGCTATTCTTGGCTTTCCCTAAGCATTTCTGCTGAATCGTCGTCATTGGGGGGAGATCCGTACTTGTCTTATGACTTGAACTTATTTAAAATTTGCGCCCCTATCTGAGAATCCGAGATGGCGACCTTTTTGTCTGGCTTGCTGGCGCTTTATTAAGGAGCGTTGAGCCTGCCGTGCGGTGTCATCCGGAAATAATCGTGATTTTTAGATAGTAAAATTCTGGCTTTATTCCAAAAAGATATTTGGAATAGCTGGATGCCTTTGACAAAGAGGCTCTATAGGATTTTCGGAGTAAGTAAGTTTATGTACGCAGTTATCAGAACCGGCGGCAAGCAGTACCGCGTTGCCGAAGGTGAAACCTTCAAAGTAGAAAAGCTCGAAGCCGCCGCTGGCGAGAGCGTGAATATCAGCGATGTATTGCTGATTGCTAACGGCGAAGACATTAAAGTGGGTGCGCCTGTTGTTGAAGGTGCTAACGTGACCGCTGAAGTGGTTAGCCATGGCCGTGGTCCTAAGATCAAAATCATCAAGTTCAAGCGCCGTAAGCATCATCGTAAGCAGATGGGCCACCGTCAGTGGTTCACTGAATTGAAGATCACCGGTATTGCAGGATAAGGAGATAGGTAATGGCTCATAAGAAAGCTGGCGGTAGTACCCGTAACGGTCGCGATTCAGAAAGTAAACGCCTTGGCGTGAAAATGTATGGTGGCCAGGCCGTTCGTGCCGGTAATATCATCGTTCGTCAACGTGGCACACGCTTTCGCGCAGGCGAAAACGTAGGTATTGGCAAGGATCACACCTTGTTCGCCAAAGCCGACGGCAAGATCGTTTTTGAGGTGAAAGGTCCTCAGCAACGTAAATACGTGCGCGTTGTCGCTGCGTAATTACGTGATATGATCAGCCTTGTTTGGCTGGTTTCAGAAACCCCGCCATGCGCGGGGTTTTCTGTATTCAGACGTTACCTTACCGAGTGACGTTGTTAAGTAATACTTGTGCCTGAAGACAAGTTTTTCACACGGTTGCACCGCTTTGTTGAAAACTTCTCTATAGGTACTGGTATTGGCATTACAATTAAGTGTTTGAGTGTGTTTTCAAATGCTTATGTCCAGTGCTCTGGGAGATTAAAGCATGAAGTTTGTTGATGAAGCACTTATTAGTGTGCAAGCCGGTAAGGGTGGTAATGGCTGCCTGAGTTTTCGCCGGGAAAAGTTTATTGATAAAGGCGGCCCTGATGGCGGCGATGGTGGTGATGGTGGCAGTGTGTATATTGTTGCCGACAATGATTTGAACACATTGGTGGACTATCGTTACCAGCGTCAGTATCAGGCTGACAGTGGGCAGCAGGGTGGTGGTCGAAACTGCACGGGTGCCAAAGGGGCTGATATTGAGTTAAAAGTACCCGTGGGTACGACGCTGGTGGATGATGAAACCGATGAAGTGGTCGGTGACTTCACTCATGCGGGTCAGCGCATTAAAGTCGTACAGGGTGGTTTTCATGGCTTGGGTAATACGCGCTTTAAGTCCAGTGTAAACCGCACGCCACGCCAGACGACTAAGGGGTCGGAAGGTGAGTTTAGAAAGCTGCGCATGGAGCTGAAAGTGATTGCCGATGTTGGGTTGCTGGGTATGCCTAATGCGGGTAAATCGACCTTCATTCGTGCTGTCTCTCATGCTCGCCCGAAAGTAGCTAATTACCCCTTTACCACGCTGGTGCCTAACCTGGGTGTCGTCAGTGTTCAACAGCATCGTAGCTTTGTTGTGGCAGATATTCCGGGGCTGATTGAAGGTGCTGCTGAAGGGGCTGGTTTGGGGATTCGCTTCCTGAAACACTTGGCGCGCTGTCGGATTTTACTGCATGTTGTTGATGTCGCCCCGTTTGATGAATCTGACCCTGTTGATAGTGCTAAGGCCATTATTGCTGAGCTTGATCGTTTTAGTACGGAGTTGGCTTCACGTGATCGCTGGCTGGTACTGAATAAAATCGATATGCTACCGGATGATGAGCGTGCAGCGATTCGTCAGCGGATTATTGACGCACTGGGTTGGCAGGGGCCGGTTTATGAAATGGCCGCTATTGCGAAACAGGGCACTGAACCGTTATGTCACGATATCATGCAGTTTATTGAAGAGCGTAACCTTCTGGAAAGTCAGGATGAAGATCTGGCGAGAGAAGAAGAAGAAAAGCGTGTGCGTATGGAGGCAGAGTCTCGCGAGCGTACCCGTGAAGCGGCAGAAGTTCGTCGTGCCGCCCGCAAAGCGGCAAAACGTGCGGCTGAGCAGGAAGATGAAGATAACGATAATGACGATGTTGAGGTGTTCTACACACCTTAACAGGCTGTGGGGATAGCAATGTCGCAGAGAGCACGGTTACAAAATGCCCAACGCTGGGTGGTTAAGGTGGGCAGCGCCCTACTAACCAATAATGGTCAGGGGCTGGATATTACTACGCTCGACGCACTGGTAGCAGACATCTGTGCCTTGCGTCAGCAGGGCGTGGATGTTGTGCTTGTTTCTTCCGGTGCTGTTGCTGCTGGCATGGAGCGCCTTGGTTGGCAGGATCGCCCCACGGCACTGAGTGATTTGCAGGCAGCTGCAGCTGTTGGTCAGGCGCGTCTGGTGCGTGCCTGGGAAAATGCCTTTCAAACATTTAGTGTGCAACCTGCCCAGGTGTTGCTCACTCATGCCGATCATAGCAATCGCCAGCGTTACCTCAATGCACGTGCCACCCTTACGGCGCTTCTTGTACACCGTATCGTACCGGTGGTCAACGAAAACGATACGGTGGTGACCGATGAAATCCGCTTTGGTGACAATGATACATTGGGCGCTTTGGTCACCAATCTGATTGACGCTGATGCACTGATTCTGCTCACAGACCAAGATGGACTCTTGACCGCAGACCCTCGAAAAGACCCCTATGCTACGTTGATTCATGAGGCCAGAGCTCATGACAAATCGCTGGATGCGATGGCAGGAGGTGGTAGCGGTCGACTGGGGCGTGGTGGTATGCAAACCAAGTTACGGGCAGGGCGATTAGCCGCCAGCTCGGGTGCAGCGACAGTGATTGCCCATGGCAAAACACCGAAAGTACTAAGCAGGATATATCAGCAAGAAACCCTAGGCACCTTGTTGTTACCCGATCAGGAGAAAATTGCTGCCCGTAAACAATGGCTGCAAGGCCATTTGCGCACATCAGGTGTATTGGTACTGGATGACGGCGCCGTACAGGTGCTGACGGATAAAGGCTCCAGCTTATTGCCAGTCGGTGTGGTCTCCGTTGAAGATACATTTCAGCGCGGTGAGATGGTGACTTGTCAGGATACGGCCGGTACAGAAATAGCTTGGGGATTGGTCAACTACAGTGACTCAGATGCCCGTAAAATTATCGGCAAGCCTAGCAGTAGCATTTATTCGTGCCTGGGATATAAAGGTGAGGAAGAGCTAATTCACAGGGATAATATGGTGGTGAGTGAATAGGGTGATGTTATCGTTGCCGCTTTTGCGGATGAGTTTTGATGTCACTAATCACACCTGAAAGTGCAGCTACAGTAAATGCATGTTCGTATTATTTTTGATGGTGAGTGCTCAGTAATACCAATTGTCTTTTCTAACTACCGTAATGAGCATGGCAAGCTGGGTGCTAGCATAAGGCGAAATGACGAGTAATAGCCAGCTATTACGAGTAGTTTCAATGCAGGGCTAGTACTCCATCCGACACCATTTGATAATCACAGATAACCGATCGGTCAGCTTTTTGTGTAAATGGTCGACAATGGTTAGCCGTCCTGTTATTTGAGTCAATTTTGAGTGGCAGGACAAAAAAATGGGTTATTTCACGCAAAGTGCCCCATTTCCCAATTTTTCATGGGAAAAAGTGCTGCTCTAATAGTCTGGTTTATGTTCTATGGAGGCTCTCAATCTACTCTGTATTATCAAGCTCTGGCATCTTTGGATACAGTCTCTTAAGTTTTATCCGAGCGTCTGCAGTGGTAAAACGCCACTGTGTAGTCGCTTTTCTTGCGTTGCGCTTCTCCTCCCAGGCTTTGACTTCTCTCCGGAGAATATCTTGGGTAGGGATACGCCGATCCAGACATTGGCGACTCAGTATACTCAGCTCAATTTCGGCCATATCCAGCCAACTGCCATGCTTTGGGGTGTAATGAAACTCAAGCTTATCAATCATTCTGCGGGCTTCTTTTGGGGAAAAAGCTTTATAAAGTGATGCGGGAGAATGCGTGTTCAAGTTGTCTCCAACCAGTATAACTTTCTCTGCATCTTTGTGGCGAACATCGACCAGAAACTTGATTTGATGAGCCCAATCAATCGCTGTCCTACGATCAGTCACCTCAACATGCCGCCAACCTGTCAAGGGTTCAAACATCATGAACAGATTGCTGACGCCATTACGTTCATACTCTGTGTCATAACGCTCCGGTTGTCCAGGCTCAACAGGCATTGGATTAACGACTTCTTTAACATGCTGCTTGCTACTTTCATCAAGGCAAACAAGCGGGCATGGTTCAAAAACAGCTGTTTTTAGTGAACACCAAACAAACATAACCCTACCAGAGACTGGTATATAAATGACTCAACAAGAGAGTTAGTTTATGCAGCTTTTCTGAAGCGCTGGAACCCCAGTATTTCCAACCAATTGGGATGAGGATTGCCGGTCATCACCTCGGCTGGTGTTTTTCCTTGCATGTAAGCATGCTTACTCCGGAGAAACACGTGATGATTCAGATAGAACCGGATTAGATTGAGGCTCTCAGAGGTAATTTGTTTACGGGAGTCCAGATAGGGCCTGAGTCTGCTGTTGAAATTCTCTACCATTGAGCTGCACCGAGGGGTTTCGGCGATTACCTTCAGCACCTCATCTTCGATGGGCTCGAAGATCGGCCCCATCCGTGATGCCAATACGTCGGCTTTTTTGTGGTAGCTCGGTGCTTGTATATCGTATCGGGTCACATAGCATATATCCCAGACGTCTTGCGCAGCAATAGCGTAGCGGGCTGCAATCTGTTGGAACTCTCTATTCAACACATGACTGGCGGCCAATAGGTTGTCCTTTTGGTGAGTCAGGGATATCACAAAGGCCATGATACGTGGAGAGGTGTCAGCCACTGCAGACAGCTCCTCCAGTACGAAATCAAAGAGCTTTTCTCTATCAACGGGGTTGTGCCCTGGCAGCTGTAAAATATCATGCTGGAGCCAGGCATTCAGTGTGGAAACATGACGATAGATAGCCTCTGCCTGTGTCGTATTTCTATTGACCAGGGCGAGCTTCGTTGAAAGAGTGTGCCCCTTACTTTTTTTCTTTGCTCGTTCCATTTTTTCAAGCAGCTTAATATGGGCCGTTATTGCTGATTCTCTTTTGTTTTTTAGGTACCTGACCAGTTCCTTCCCTGCTTTGATCAGGTGGAAGTGGTCAAAACGATGCTCAGTGTCTGGCAGTATCTCTTTGAATGCATGGCTCATCCCGAGCGCTTGATCGCTGATATTAACCTTGGGATGAAAGCCTTGCTCTGTAAGCTCCAGGAGGTGAATAGCCCAGGTTTCTGCGTCACGGCTATCTTCTCGTGTAAGGCTCGCACAGTAACGGCTTTCGATATCAACGACTGCTAAATGAGGCTTATTACGGTGATATATTTCATCAGAGGCGCTCTGTCTGATTGAGCCAAGATCGTAGGAGGCGTTAATCTCAGACGCTTTATGACAAGCATGGTTGTGGATGTTGAAAATGGTTCCGATACACATATCCGTGTCAAACAGGTCATGTAGGAACATCTGCGCACTGCGATAACTTCCCTTGCAGATCAATAAGATTCCCAGTACCACCTGGTGAAGAAAGGCTTTGGTGACCGGTAGATGGAATAGAGTCTGATCATCTGGATCTTGATCCATGAAGGCTTCATTGACTGCCGATTGAGTGAGTTGTTTTTGCGTGTAGACAGTGTTTCTGCACACCTGATGCAGCCTGGCAATATGAGATATGTTATTTTCGAAAATAGCCTGTAGGCCAATAGATTTCTTGCATTCAGGGGATAAACGTCTTTGCATGTACAGGCTCTAAAGTTGATCAAAATAACAGGATAGGCTGAGTAACCTGGCATTATAATCAACCTGCTGAAAATGTGCTGTACTGATGGCCTCCATAGACATGAAAGTGTTCACTTGATTTGCACCATGCCCCATTTTCAACATCCACAACCATGCTTGTCATAAAGCGTCTGAGATTAACGCCTCCTACGATCTTGGCTCAATCAGACAGAGCGCCTCTGATGAAATATATCACCGTAATAAGCCTCATTTAGCAGTCGTTGATATCGAAAGCCGTTACTGTGCGAGCCTTACACGAGAAGATAGCCGTGACGCAGAAACCTGGGCTATTCACCTCCTGGAGCTTACAGAGCAAGGCTTTCATCCCAAGGTTAATATCAGCGATCAAGCGCTCGGGATGAGCCATGCATTCAAAGAGATACTGCCAGACACTGAGCATCGTTTTGACCACTTCCACCTGATCAAAGCAGGGAAGGAACTGGTCAGGTACCTAAAAAACAAAAGAGAATCAGCAATAACGGCCCATATTAAGCTGCTTGAAAAAATGGAACGAGCAAAGAAAAAAAGTAAGGGGCACACTCTTTCAACGAAGCTCGCCCTGGTCAATAGAAATACGACACAGGCAGAGGCTATCTATCGTCATGTTTCCACACTGAATGCCTGGCTCCAGCATGATATTTTACAGCTGCCAGGGCACAACCCCGTTGATAGAGAAAAGCTCTTTGATTTCGTACTGGAGGAGCTGTCTGCAGTGGCTGACACCTCTCCACGTATCATGGCCTTTGTGATATCCCTGACTCACCAAAAGGACAACCTATTGGCCGCCAGTCATGTGTTGAATAGAGAGTTCCAACAGATTGCAGCCCGCTACGCTATTGCTGCGCAAGACGTCTGGGATATATGCTATGTGACCCGATACGATATACAAGCACCGAGCTACCACAAAAAAGCCGACGTATTGGCATCACGGATGGGGCCGATCTTCGAGCCCATCGAAGATGAGGTGCTGAAGGTAATCGCCGAAACCCCTCGGTGCAGCTCAATGGTAGAGAATTTCAACAGCAGACTCAGGCCCTATCTGGACTCCCGTAAACAAATTACCTCTGAGAGCCTCAATCTAATCCGGTTCTATCTGAATCATCACGTGTTTCTCCGGAGTAAGCATGCTTACATGCAAGGAAAAACACCAGCCGAGGTGATGACCGGCAATCCTCATCCCAATTGGTTGGAAATACTGGGGTTCCAGCGCTTCAGAAAAGCTGCATAAACTAACTCTCTTGTTGAGTCATTTATATACCAGTCTCTGGTAGGGTTATGTTTGTTTGGTGTTCACTAAAAACAGCTGTTTTTGAACCATGCCGAAAACTGCATTTAGCCATCGATAAAAATCATCATGTCGTTGCAAGTGACCTTACCGGAAAAGAGATAGGTGATACTTCAGTTTTGCCTAATCTGCTGGATCAAGTTGATGGATTTGAGGTTTTCATGGCCGATGGAGCCTATGATAGCGACAAGGTTTATCAGCAAATTAAACAGAAGCAAGCTGCTGCTAAAATCGTGATTCCACCACCTAAAAATGCTGTGCCTGACAGTAGTCAGCACAATACACGAAACGAGGCAGTAGCCATCATAAAAGAGCGAGGTCGCATGGCGTGGCAAGGGCTAACCGGATACGGCCTGAGAGCCTTGGTTGAATTGGCTATGCTTCGCTATAAAACCATTATCGGCTCAAAGATGAAAGCACGTGAACTACCTCAGCAAAAAACGGAGGCAGAGGTTTCCGTTCGCGTGTTGAACAGGATGACCGGTTTAGGGATGCCGATATCAGTTAAAGCTAGCTGAAAAAGGCCTGGATACAGGCTCGATCAGGCTGAGCTTTATTTATGCAACAACGCCGCAAATTAAACAGAAGCAAGCTGCTGCTAAAATCGTGATTCCACCACCTAAAAATGCTGTGCCTGACAGTAGTCAGCACAATACACGAAACGAGGCAGTAGCCCTCATAAAAGAGCGAGGTCGCATGGCGTGGCAAGGGCTAACCGGATACGGCCTGAGAGCCTTGGTTGAATTGGCTATGCTTCGCTATAAAACCATTATCGGCTCAAAGATGAAAGCACGTGAACTACCTCAGCAAAAAACGGAGGCAGAGGTTTCCGTTCGCGTGTTGAACAGGATGACCGGTTTAGGGATGCCGATATCAGTTAAAGCTAGCTGAAAAAGGCCTGGATACAGGCTCGATCAGGCTGAGCTTTATTTATTCAACAACGCCATCCCGATAAAACAGTGTGTCAAAGCATCTCCCGTGTCCGTTCGCACCATACACTGGCCATAGCGCCTTGTAATGCTTTGGGTTTACGAATGCGAACGGCGACTTTTTTGATAGCGGAATGTTCAAAAAGTAAATGGATAATGCCACCGGCCATTGCTTCCAGCAACGCATAACGTGATGTTTGGCAAAATGCACACACCTGCTGGCTCAGTGCATCGTAGTCCAGGGCATCATTAAGGTCATCACTCTTAAAAGCGTGGGAAAAATCCGTGGTGAGTTCAAGATCAATCAGTAAGGGCTGTGGTGCCTCCTGCTCCAATTCATAGACGCCGATAATGGCTTCCGTCTCAAGACCTTCTACGCAGACTTTATCGTTCATCATCGTTTAATGTACCGGTTCCAGAGTTTCCATAGGCCAGCGAGGGACAGGGGCAACGGCCAGGGTTTCTTTCTGGCCTGCCAGTAAACGTTGACACCCCGCATAAGCAATCATTGCACCATTGTCTGTGCACAGTGTAGGGCGAGCGTAACGCAGCGTGGCACCTTCTCCAGCGACCATAGTTTCCAGTGCCTGACGCAGAGGTTGGTTGGCACTGACGCCGCCGGCTATGACAAGCTGCTTCATGTCAGTTTGCCGCAAAGCACGACGACATTTGAGTGTGAGTGTTGCCACAACAGCTTCTTCAAAAGCGCGGGCAATATCGGCTTTATCCTGATCACTGAAATGGCCTTCTTTCTGACACTGAGCAACAGTATTGAGCGTAAACGTTTTCAGGCCGCTAAAGCTGAAGTCCAATCCGGGGCGGTCTGTCATGGGTCTGGGGAACCGAAAGCGTCCGGTGATGCCGTGAGCAGCCAGTTTGGAGATTGCAGGGCCGCCGGGGTAACTCAGGCCTAACATAGCAGCAGCTTTATCAAAGGCTTCACCCGCTGCATCGTCCAGAGACTCTCCCAGAAGGGTGTACGGACCCATGCCATCCACCTTGACCAGCTGTGTGTGCCCCCCTGAAACCAGTAATGCTAGAAAAGGAAAAGCTGGGGGATTATCTTCCAGCATAGGCGCTAGTAAATGACCTTCCATATGGTGAACGCCCACGGCAGGAATTCCCCAGGCCCACGCGAGAGCACGCCCGGTGCAGGCTCCCACCATTAACGCACCAATCAATCCAGGCCCTCTAGTGAAAGCCACGGCCTCTATCTCGGATTTCTCGATCTTAGCTTGATGTAATACCTTACGGATTAGAGGAATGACGCGACGAATATGGTCCCGCGAGGCCAATTCAGGGACAACGCCGCCATAATCATTATGCATGTCAATTTGGCTGTAGAGCGCCTCTCCCAGCAAGCCACGCTTACTGTCATAAAGGGCTATGCCGGTTTCATCGCAGGATGTCTCAATCCCGAGGACAATCATGGTTCACGCTCGCTAGTATCGTCGGTGGTGGCGCGTTATCATACAGAAAGGGTTGATATTTTGCATTTCAGGGCAATACCCTTTAAAATTCTCGGCCTTGAAAATACGCGGCTAATCTTGTCTTCTGCGGGTCGTTTGAAAGCCTGGGTGACAGCTTAAGGCATCAAGGCTTTTGACAAGTTCGGCTTGCGAAGTTCGATACATACTGAATTAATCATGTTTTATATAGGAAGGTGAGCTCTGCATGCCTGCTGTTAAAGTTAAAGAGAATGAACCGTTTGACATCGCCCTGCGCCGCTTTAAGCGCTCTTGCGAGAAAGCTGGAGTTTTGGCCGAAGTGCGCCGCCGCGAGCACTACGAGAAACCGACTTCTGTTCGTAAGCGTAAAGCGGCTGCAGCCGTCAAGCGTCATCTGAAAAAACTGCAGCGCGAACAGCGTCGTCGCGAGCGTCTGTATTAATAGATGTTTGATGCGTAACTGACCAGAACCAGTGGTAGGCTGAATCATCAGCCTGGCATCTCTACCAGTTTAAAAAAGGAATTGAGCATGAGCGAATGCAAGGTCCAGGACCAACTCAAAGAAGCCATGAAGGCTTCTATGCGCAATCGTGATAAAGCTCGACTGGGAACTGTGAGACTCGCTCTGGCAGAACTGCAGCGCGTTGAAGTGGATGAAAAGTCCCTTGACGACAAGCGCGCCCTCGCCGTACTGGATAAAATGGTCAAGCAACGTCGCGACGCCATTGAACAGTTCGAATCCGCAGGGCGCACTGATCTTGCTGATCAGGAAAAAGTTGAATTGGCGATTTTAAAAGAATTCCTTCCGGAACAGCTTTCTGAGGCTGCGCTGGCTGAAATGGTCAACACCGCTATTGCCGAAACGGGTGCGCAAAGCATGCGTGATATGGGTAAAGTAATGGCCGTTGTGAAGCCACAGGCGCAAGGTCGGGCCGACATGTCAGTGATCAGTGCTATCGTAAAATCTCAACTCTCTGGTTAATCCGGCAATAACACCCTGCTACGTTTTGCTATCAACCTATTCATGTAGGGTGGTGTGCTGACTATTCGCAGCGCCAATGATAATCTAGTCTTTCTCTCTTCTTTTTCAGCGGCTGAGTGTCGACATTCTGTTATGGCTGGACGCATTCCACAGTATTTTATTGATGACCTGCTCGCACGACTCGATATTGTTGATATTATCGATAGTCGGGTAAAGCTTAAAAAAACCGGGCGCAACTATTCTGCCTGTTGTCCTTTCCATAAAGAAAAAACGCCTTCGTTCAGTGTCAGCCCTGAAAAGCAGTTTTATTACTGTTTTGGCTGTGGTGCCAGTGGCAATGCACTGGGTTTTGTCATGGACTTTGATCACCTGGATTTTCCCGCCGCCATCGACGATCTGGCGGGGCAGTTGGGGCTTGAAGTCCCGCGAGAGCAGAGCGCTCAGGCTGTTCACCGTCCTGATCATAGCGACCTCTATGCCATTCTAGAAAAAGCCGCTACTTTTTTTCAGACACAGCTTCAGCAGCATGACAGCTCCCCTAAAGCGGTGCAGTATTTAAAGCATCGAGGACTTGACGGTCAGTGCGTCAAAGCATTTCATATCGGTTTTTCACCGCCTGGCTGGGATAACCTGCAAACATTTCTGACTGAGCAAGGGGTGACAGAAGGCAAGTTGATTGAGTCGGGACTGTTGGTTAAAAATGGGGAGACAGGTCGAACGTACGACCGATTTCGAGACCGAATCCTATTTCCGATTCGTGACAGTCGCGGTCGTACCATTGCTTTTGGCGGTCGTATTTTGGGCGATGGCAAGCCCAAATACCTGAACTCACCTGAAACGCCTGTGTTTCATAAGGGCAAAGAACTCTATGGTCTTTATGAAGCTCGCAAAGCAAATCGTTCTTTGCATCAGGTGCTTGTTGTTGAAGGTTATATGGATGTCGTTGCACTGACGCAGCAGGGTATCACTAACAGTGTAGCTACCCTTGGCACAGCAACAACGGCCGATCATATGCAGCGGCTGTTTAAAATTGTATCCGATGTTGTGTTTTGTTTTGACGGTGATGATGCAGGTCGTCGGGCGGCTTGGCGTGCGCTCGAATCGACATTGCCATTGATGGAGGATGGTCGACAGGCACGCTTCTTGTTTTTACCGCAGGGAGAAGACCCTGACAGCATGATCAGGCAGGAGGGTGCTGATGCATTTAAGGGGCGTATCCAGCAACAGGCATTAAGCCTGGATGGTTTCCTCTTCCGGGAATGGGAGGAAGGTCTTGATTTGCACGCTATGGATGGTCGGGCGCGTCTGGCAAAGCTTGCTCAACCGTATATTGATCAGATACCCGTCGGTATTTTTAAGCAGCTGATCCTGCAAAAGTTAGCGAGCCAGACGGGATTGAATGCCCATCAGTTGACGCAGTACTTAGCAGATGAGTCGCTTGGAGCGACGCCTTCCTCTTCATCACCAGCACTGCCTGAACCGGCTGTTCCATCTGGAGACTACTTCAGTGACAGTGCTGTTGCCCCTGTACCTCATTTTGCACCTGATAGGGAATCATCTCACCAGCGGGTATCTCCCATGCAGCGAGGTTATGCGGCGACATCATTTAGTCGGCCTCAGCAGCCAACCAGTAAGGTGCACGGTGCTGGTTATGCTATTCGTCAATTGATCACTAAGACGGCGTTGGCTGCGAGCATTGAGCCGCCAATCATTGCAAGTTTGAAGCAGAGTGGTTCACGCGACTGTAGAATTTTGGTGAAACTCCTTGAAGCATTACAGCAGGCACCAGAGCTGCCTCCGGTAGCACTGATCTCGCGAGAGCATGGAACGGCAGACGGGCAGCGTTTGCTGGAGTTAGTGAATTCCGATCTGGGGGCTCAAAGCAGTGAGCAAGAGTTTCATGAGGCGCTTGTTCACATCATGAAGCAAACAGAAAGCGAACAAAAAAAAGCGAAGCTCAATACGCTGAAACAGACGCTTTCCACGCTGACTCTTTCGCAAATGAACGCTGAGCAACGGGAGCAGTATAGAAAACTGCTCCAATTACCCGCCGGTCTTAGGGAAAATACTGAAAAAAAATAACTGCATAAAGGGCTTTTTTAGGTATATACTTGATCTTCACCATGCCCGGTGAAAAGTCAACGTGATTTAGCTAAAGAGCCTCTAAAAAAAGCACCCTTAGTGAAGGGGGAGTAGAGTGATGGTTGATGCGTATAACCCCGTTCTACACCTCACAAGCAGACATAGTGTTTTGGTGGTGTTGTTTCTACAAAAACAACGTCGTTATCTCAACAATTTGGTCTGTTTTTTTAAAGTCTCTGTAACTGCACAATATAATCCCGGTCTGAAACTGCCAAGGAAGGGAAAGCCGCATCATGGACTGCATTCCGGTGCCTCGCTCCAACAACAATCGAGTTAAGGGTAGTGCTGTGCTATCAATCTCGATTTATGAGCTATACTTGCCTGCTTACGTTTTTTCGTCCGGCACCTCACTTTCGCTGTTGTTAAAGGGTTGATATGTCAGCAAATTCTCAACAACAATCCCGATTGAAAGAGCTTATCACCCGTGGTAAGGAACAGGGATACCTGACTTACGCGGAGGTTAACGACCATCTGCCGGAAGATATTTCCGATCCAGATCAGGTGGAAGATATTATCCGCATGATCAACGATATGGGGATAAGTGTCTACGAAACTGCGCCAGACACAGATACTCTGTTGATGGCCGAAGCGGATACCGATGAAGCAGCAGCTGAAGAAGCTGCTGCTGCTTTGGCCGCTGTTGAACAGGAAGCCGGTCGAACGACTGACCCTGTTCGTATGTACATGCGCGAGATGGGTACAGTCGAGCTACTGACCCGGGAAGGCGAAATTCAAATTGCCAAGCGTATTGAAGAGGGCTGGCGGGAAGTTATGTCCTCGCTTGCTCTGTTTCCGGGTTCTGTTCAGATCGTCATTGATGAGTATGACCGACTCGTTGAAGAAGAAGGTCGCCTGAACGATTTAATCAGTGGTTACATTGACCCTGATGATGACGGTGTCATTCCTCCTCCGGCGGCAGCGCCAGTAATGAGCCCGGAAGATTTTAACCGCAATGACGCCGACGACGATGATGATGACGACGACGAGCCTGGTGGTCTTGATCCTGAAGAAGCCAAAGAGCGTTTTGATGCATTAAGAGTTCAGTTGGACATTGCGTCTGGGATTATCGTAAAAGAAGGGATTGCCTCCAAAGCAGCCAAAGCGGCCCAGCTTGAACTGGCGAAAGTGTTCGTCACCTTCAAGTTGATTCCTCGTATATTTGATCTGCTGGTCTTCCGGATTCGTAATGCACTGAATAATATTCGCTCCAACGAGCGTGCTGTTATGCAGCTGTGTGTGCGTCGTAGCAAAATGCCTCGCAAGGTTTTCCTGCAGAAGTTTCCTGGCAATGAAACTAATCTGGCGTGGATCGATGAAATCAAGGCAGGTAGCGGTAGCTATACAAACAATGTTGAGCAATATCGCGTAGAGATTATCCGTGCACAAAAGAAACTTGCCAATACGGAAAAAGAGTTTTTACTGACGTTGGTGCAAATTAAAGACATCAACCGCAAGATGTCTCTGGGTGAGGCGCGTGCTCGTCGTGCCAAAAAAGAGATGGTTGAGGCTAACCTTCGGTTGGTTATCTCTATCGCCAAAAAATACACCAACCGTGGCCTGCAGTTTCTCGATCTGATTCAGGAAGGCAATATTGGCTTGATGAAAGCGGTAGATAAGTTTGAGTACCGTCGTGGCTATAAGTTCTCTACTTATGCTACATGGTGGATTCGTCAAGCCATCACCCGCTCTATTGCAGATCAGGCACGGACTATCCGTATTCCGGTTCACATGATTGAAACCATCAACAAGTTGAACCGGATTTCCCGGCAAATGCTACAGGAAATGGGGCGGGAGGCGACACCTGAAGAGCTGGCTCAGCGCATGGAAATGCCTGAAGACAAAATTCGTAAGGTGCTCAAAATCTCTAAAGAGCCCATCTCAATGGAAACGCCTATTGGTGATGATGAAGATTCTCATCTGGGGGACTTTATTGAGGATGCTGCCATGCAGTCACCGATTGATCGCGCTACAGGGTCGGGTTTAAAAGAATCAACTAAGCATGTTCTTTCCGGGCTGACAGCCCGCGAAGCGAAAGTGTTACGTATGCGCTTTGGCATCGATATGAATACCGATCACACGCTTGAAGAAGTCGGTAAGCAGTTTGATGTAACGCGTGAACGTATCCGTCAGATTGAAGCAAAAGCGCTCCGAAAGTTGCGTCATCCAACCCGCTCTGATCATCTGCGTAGTTTTTTGGATGAGTAGACGTTAAGCCGCCTTAAGCCCCTTCTCAACGGCGTCTGGTTGTTTTTTATGATCAGACGCATTTTTTTTATCTGCCTTTTTGTTAGCTATTTTGACTGCTCTGTTAGTTGCTTTTAGGGAACCCTGTTACTTCCAGCTGTGCTAAAAGACTAGATTATATGGATCTACTACTTTGGTATATGCATGTTATTGCTATCCGTAAACAGTAGAAAAAAGGAATGGTTAAGCAGAGATAAGGAGGTCGGCTGTGGGATTTTCATTGGAGGGTGTGTTGTTAGCTATTGGTGACGGCGTTGGCTATATGTTGGATAGCATGGCTGATGAGCTGCAAGTTATATGGGAGCCCGCAGGGCGTAAAGTTGAACAGCAAGGTAAATGTGAGAAAAAATTACCCGCTTGTGAGACACAGAAAATAGAGTCTCGTTCTCTTTTGAGCCGCCTTTGCTCCGGAATCGATTGTGTTTTAAGTGTTGTTGACTCGGAACTGCAAGCCATGTGGGCAGCGGCTTGTCGTACCGTTGAGAAGCAGTTTGAGGCGGTAAAATTATTACCTGACCATGGCGTTGTTGCATAAATAAAGCTCAGCCTGATCGAGCCTGTATCCAGGCCTTTTTCAGCTAGCTTTAACTGATATCGGCATCCCTAAACCGGTCATCCTGTTCAACACGCGAACGGAAACCTCTGCCTCCGTTTTTTGCTGAGGTAGTTCACGTGCTTTCATCTTTGAGCCGATAATGGTTTTATAGCGAAGCATAGCCAATGCAACCAAGGCTCTCAGGCCGTATCCGGTTAGCCCTTGCCACGCCATGCGACCTCGCTCTTTTATGATGGCTACTGCCTCGTTTCGTGTATTGTGCTGACTACTGTCAGGCACAGCATTTTTAGGTGGTGGAATCACGATTTTAGCAGCAGCTTGCTTCTGTTTAATTTGCTGATAAACCTTGTCGCTATCATAGGCTCCATCGGCCATGAAAACCTCAAATCCATCAACTTGATCCAGCAGATTAGGCAAAACTGAAGTATCACCTATCTCTTTTCCGGTAAGGTCACTTGCAACGACATGATGATTTTTATCGATGGCTAAATGCAGTTTTCGCCAAGTACGTTTAGGCTTCGTACCGTGTTTTTCCTGATTCCATGCATCCTTGCCATAAACCTTCAATCCTGTGCTATCTACCAGAAAGTGAGAACCAGGCTCACAGGTATCGATGAGCTTTTGCAATGATAAATTGATGCTTCGCTTACTGAGAGTGCTGTAATCAGGGACTTTAAGCTGTAACCCCATGAGCTTAACCAGAGATCTAGCAAAACCTTCAGTCTGCCTTAGCGGTAAGCTAAAAACCTGCCTGAGCATAAGGCAGGTCTCAATCGCCAGATCCGAGTATTGTGTCGGCGCACCTCGTTTTTGGATGGGCGCTGGCGTCCAGATAGTGATATCTTCATCCGTAAACCAGACGGTAATATCACCTCTTTTTCGCAGTGCGTTATTATAATCAGACCAATTCGTCACTTTATAAGTCGATTTTTTGATCTTATGGCGACGAGCTTCGTTGTGTTTGTAAGGCATAGCGAGATGATGTCTGCAAAAAAAGGACATTAGGATACGAACCTTAGCCACTTATCGTCAATCAGGGCTATCCGGTGATTTATTCAACAACGCCCCTGTGAGCCTGGTTCTCACTTTCTGGTAGATAGCACAGGATTGAAGGTTTATGGCAAGGATGAATGGAATCAGGAAAAACACGGTACGAAGCCTAAACGTACTTGGCGAAAACTGCATTTAGCCATCGATAAAAATCATCATGTCGTTGCAAGTGACCTTACCGGAAAAGAGATAGGTGATACTTCAGTTTTGCCTAATCTGCTGGATCAAGTTGATGGATGTGAGGTTTTCATGGCCGATGGAGCCTATGATAGCGACAAGGTTTATCAGCAAATTAAACAGAAGCAAGCTGCTGCTAAAATCGTGATTCCACCACCTAAAAATGCTGTGCCTGACAGTAGTCAGCACAATACACGAAACGAGGCAGTAGCCCTCATAAAAGAGCGAGGTCGCATGGCGTGGCAAGGGCTAACCGGATACGGCCTGAGAGCCTTGGTTGAATTGGCTATGCTTCGCTATAAAACCATTATCGGCTCAAAGATGAAAGCACGTGAACTACCTCAGCAAAAAACGGAGGCAGAGGTTTCCGTTCGCGTGTTGAACAGGATGACCGGTTTAGGGATGCCGATATCAGTTAAAGCTAGCTGAAAAAGGCCTGGATACAGGCTCGATCAGGCTGAGCTTTATTTATGCAACAACGCCTAGTACTCCGTCCGGCAGAAGATGATAGTTTACTGAAGGCTATTCTAATAACTCCGAGTTCATAACACCGGAGTTATTATGACCATCAAATATCATGTTCGACTCAGCGAGGAAGAACGATCAATACTTGAACGGCTTATCAAGCAGGAAAAGCCCAAAGTTGCACAACACAAAAAACGTAAAGCCAATATCCTTCTGGCTATCGATGAAAACCATGATCCACTGCAGCATGATCAGGTAGCCAAAGCTTTCCATGTTAGGCCGCTTACTATCACTCGCCTCAGGCAACGATTTGTTGAAGAAGGGCTTGATGTCGCTGTCAATGGAAAACTAAGCAGCCACGGTCTGGTACGTAAACTCGATGGCGAAGCCGAAGCTCACCTTATTGCCCTTACCTGCTCACCACCACCGGAAGGAGCCAGCCGATGGACGCTAAACTTACTGACAGATCGCATGATTGAGCTCAGATACGTCGCATCGATTTCCAGAAGCACAGTACATGAGGGGCTAAAAAAAATGAGCTTAAGCCCTGGCAAAAAAAGGAATGGTGTATACCTGCGGAAGAAAGCGCCAACTTTGTGAGTGCGATGGAGGATATTCTTGAAGTCTATAAACGTCCGCTTGATCCAAGGCGTCCGCTTGTTTGCCTTGATGAAAGTAGCAAGCAGCATGTTAAAGAAGTCGTTAATCCAATGCCTGTTGAGCCTGGAAAACCGGAGCGTTATGACACAGAGTATGAACGTAATGGCGTCAGCAATCTGTTCATGATGTTTGAACCCTTGACAGGTTGGCGGCATGTTGAGGTGACTGATCGTAGGACAGCGATTGATTGGGCTCATCAAATCAAGTTTCTGGTCGATGTTCGTCACAAAGATGCAGAGAAAGTTATACTGGTTGGAGACAACTTGAACACGCATTCTCCCGCATCACTTTATAAAGCTTTTTCCCCAAAAGAAGCCCGCAGAATGATTGATAAGCTTGAGTTTCATTACACCCCAAAGCATGGCAGTTGGCTGGATATGGCCGAAATTGAGCTGAGTATACTGAGTCGCCAATGTCTGGATCGGCGTATCCCTACCCAAGATATTCTCCGGAGAGAAGTCAAAGCCTGGGAGGAGAAGCGCAACGCAAGAAAAGCGACTACACAGTGGCGTTTTACCACTGCAGACGCTCGGATAAAACTTAAGAGACTGTATCCAAAGATGCCAGAGCTTGATAATACAGAGTAGATTGAGAGCCTCCATAGAACATAAACCAGACTATTAGAGCAGCACTTTTTCCCATGAAAAATTGGGAAATGGGGCACTTTGCGTGAAATAACCCATTTTTTTGTCCTGCCACTCAAAATTGACTCAAATAACAGGACGGCTAACCATTGTCGACCATTTACACAAAAAGCTGACCGATCGGTTATCTGTGATTATCAAATGGTGTCGGATGGAGTACTAGCTGCATCCGTAAACCAGACGGTAATATCACCTCTTTTTCGCAGTGCGTTATTATAATCAGACCAATTCGTCACTTTATAAGTCGATTTTTTGATCTTATGGCGACGAGCTTCGTTGTGTTTGTAAGGCATAGCGAGATGATGTCTGCAAAAAAAGGACATTAGGATACGAACCTTAGCCACTTATCGTCCATCAGGGCTATCCGGTGATTTATTCAACAACGCCTATCGGAGCCACGTTCTCTTAATTTGAATAGTCGTTCAATCATTTTGCTGCTGTCTATATAAGTTAAAGTTTTTAATTTTATATTGTTTGTGTGTTATTTGGAATATGTAAATCGGCTCTGTTCAAAATAATTGTGGGTAGCATAAACTATACTTCATGATATTGGTTTCGGCGATATCATGGAGCCATTGTTATGCAAGATGATCAGTTTCAGGTGTATCTGGCATCTGTTAAAGCCCTTTCCCCAGAACAACGTCAGCAGTTATGTAACACGCTGTCCCACTATTCACTGAGTAGCCCGCAAGAAGTTCAATGTCAGTTGTTGGAACGTATCAAGTCCTACTTTGACCAGCATCCTCAATGTCCCCGTTGTCACTCTGAATCAATGACCCGCTGGGGACAAAGCTCGGGTCATCAGCGCTATCGTTGCAATGACTGTAAACACACGTGCAATGCTTGGAGCTTTACACCATTAGCGCACTTGCGGGTTCGGGATAAGCTGGATGCTTATTTATCCTGCATGAGTGGAGGGGTAACCTTGCGGCCTGCTGCTGCAGAATGCGAGATCTCTTTGAATACCTCCTTTCACCTTTGGCACAGGCTCATGGCGGTTATCGAGCAAGATGCTACAGGTCAGTTGTCCGGCATTTGTGAAATGGATGAAACCTTTCTCAGAGAATCCCGCAAAGGAGAGCGAGGCTTGGGAGACTCGGCACGAAAGCGTGGAGGCCACGGCTCTCGTAAACAGAAAAGGGGGGAAGTCGGAAAAAAGCCGAAAGAAAAAGTAAAAAAGATTCCTGTAATGGTCGCTTGTGACCGGCAACATCATATTAAAGATGCCGTTCTTCAGCATGTCAGCGTTGATGAACTGTCAATACAACTGGCAGGCCAAATACAAGAAGGCAGTACGCTCTGCACTGATGCCTATATGTCCCATGAAAAACTCCATGTATCCCTGGTACAGGTAGTGACAACAGCGGGGGAATACGTTCGATAGGCTGTTTATCATATTCAAACAGTAAACGCCTATCATAGCGAGCTGAAACGTTGGCTTCATGGGCTATTCAAAGGCGTCGCAACAAAATACCTGTCACGCTATCTTGGCTGGAAACGATTCTTAAAGACTCATAAGTTCTCAGAAGAAAGTTTGTTAGATCAAGAAGCCTCACATTGGCTCTACCCACAGTTATTGTGAACAGAGCCTGTAAATCTATCCTTTAGGGTAGTGTAATGGCTAATTGTCTTTAGATGATCGGCTATACCTGGATTCCTCCTTCTCTGAGTTTCAACGCAAGAATGGTGTTCAAATTGTCAGCGCAGAAGAGACTATTGGTATAAGAGCCGTTTGCGGCTTATGATTTAAGGGTAGAAGGTTGTTTTGACTAAAACAGCTGTAGTGATAAGGACTTTAGAAGTAAGTCGGTTGTGCAATGGTAGGAAACAGAGGTGGCGATTGTTTAAGAACATCGCCACTATTATATCGAGTGGATGAAATTAATGTTTGAAATTACCGAATCTGGCTATTGATTTCGGTGCTGGTTCAGGTACTTGTTTTGACTGTTGTTATGCAGCAACGGCCAGTGACCCTGTGCGAAGAGCCGCTGCTCTGGTCTCAAGTTCACTCAGAAGAGATGCCAGATGCTGACGCGCTTCTTCCCGCTGTTCGGCTGTTTTGATTAACTTTTCCTGCCGGGCTCTGGCGACCGCTTCTTGAATGCTTTGGGTTTTGGGGTCAAGTTCAACAGTTACCTCAACCGTGGGGTGGTCAGAAACAGTCGCTGCTGGTGCCTTGACAGAAAGGCTGTTTTCAGCCGGTGTGTCGCACGGTGGCTCAATCGTGATCGTGTTCAGCGCTGCCACTGCATGACTGTCGCCGGCAATGGCAGCATCTGCTGCTGCCTGAATGGCGGCGAGCTGTGCTGTGATGTCATCATTCAAGTTAATGCCTTGCAGGTTAACGACAGCATTTGCCTGTGAGCCACCAACGGGTTGTGGCGGTTGTGATGCCTCAACGTTTGCTTGAGATTTTTCTGCCAGCAAGGCAGAGGCAGCCTCCGCCACGGATTTGGCATCCATGCTTTTAGCTGTGGGTGATTTTGCCGGTTTTGTGGCTACAGGTGGCGACTGATTGTTACTGGCACCTTTATCCGCAGAAGACGGTGATGTTTCTGGTGCAGGTATGTCTTCTGAAGGTGTGGCACTGGCTAACTCCTCAAAGAGTGATACAAGCTCTTTCTCAATGGCCGACTTTCTTGGGCGAACTTTCTTCTTGGGTTGTATTTTGACAGTACTGGTTTTATACCCTTTCAAGCTTTTGGCTCTGAGCGTATCAAGTGCTTCCTGCTCGAGAATAGCAAGCTCGTTACGGTCATCGGTAAAATCCCATTCTTCCACATGAAAATTCTCGGCACCATGACTTCGAATGTCACAGTACAGAGGGTAATCCATGTTCTGTTCAGCAGCAACGACCATCTTTTCCCATTGACTGGCCAAGTCGTTACGAGTGCTGCCTACATAGACTTGTCCTGAGACCTGATTAGTGACGGTAAAGATAATCAACGCTAAATGACCTTTCTGCGGTGGATAACAGGCGCGCAATTATACCTGTGGAATTTGATATGTGCAGGGGGAATCTTTCAGTATTTATCGAGAAAATTCGCCGAATTCTACCATATACAACAAGCGACGCTTTGCGGGGTGTGTTTTTCGTAAGGATCTATTCTATCTCAATCCGTTAAATGTGTTGAGATAGAATACAGATGAAATGTCAGGGATAGATCTCCATTGCCATGACAATGGCATCTTCAGAAGGTCCTCCTTGTTGGAGATAGTAACCCTGTCGTCGACCAAGTTCGTTAAAGCCTTCATTGGTATAGAGTTGGTAGGCTAATGTGTTGGATGACCGTACTTCTAAGAAAAACGAGCGAGCCTGCTGCCTTTCTGCTTCTTCGATCAGTTGTTGTAAAAGTGCTTTGCCAATGCCTTGTCCCTGATAATCGCCATGAACGGATAAAATGAGCAGGTGGGCTTCGTCAGCTACCAGCATCATGACGCCTTGACCGACGATAACATCATTCAGCAAGGTCACCAGACAGTGATGGTTTGATTTCAAACTGTCGATAAAGTGATTGGTTCGCCAGGGGTGTGGGCTTGCCGCTTTTTCTATATCAGCGACCCGAGGGAGATCCTTCTCGGTCATAGTTCTATATGTCAGCATGCTATTTGAAGTGTCGGTGAGTTATCGAGAGAGTAAAGGTTGAAGGTCGGCCCAGGCTTCTGCTTTCAGACTGGGGACTTTCATGAGTTTATCCAGACTGTGAGTAACAGCGACTTGTTGGGTCTCAGAGAGCCCAGTCTGGACACCACGTAAGGTGTCAAAGGATTGTGTCGGGTCAATAACAAAGCGAGCAGCCGATGGCCCAAGCAGAAGAAGTGTGCGCTGCCGGTAGAGTCCAAACTGGTTTTGTAAAAAAGCCGCTAAAGCATCAGCAGCGACGCGATCATCCTGAGTGACCTGACTCAATAAGCTACCATGGGCAGGGTCAGTTGCCAGAGGCCATAAAAACTCACGAGAGTGCTGCTCGGGTGATGGCAGCTTTAATGCACGGGTCATATCCTGCAACAGCCTAAGATGGTAACGGGTAAACTGATTCAGTCCGGTATAGGGCATCTCAGTCACTGTCAGGTGATCTTCACCTAAAGGAATGACGACCAGTCGAAATTGACTGATATTGCTGACGGCAGGGACGGGTATTGCCGTAGTACCGTGGTGTATTGCAGGCGGGGTGGTAGCAGCTGGCTCACTTATGCCAACACGGCTAAGAATGTCAGCAGAGCGGAGAGGTTTTATCGGTGTTGCAGCGGGCAGTGATAGACCCGATGCAGCTTCAGTGCTGTGTTGTGGTTTGCACACAGCCTCTGGCAGGGCTACCTCATTGATGAAGTCTTCTAGATCACGTGCTGGTAAGGCATGGGGCAACTCAACTCTGGGAAACCAGACCTGAATGCCCATGGCATCAAGATAAGCCTGTCGTTGGTGCTCACTCAGCTGCATGGATCCGCTCCCTTTGAAAGTGTGAGGTTGCTGGCTGTTTTCACTGACACCCGTCACCTGCTATTTGCAGGCTCTTGGTGTTTGCTAATTGACGGCCCACTCACTGCTCCAATGAAGACGGCGATAACCTTTACATAATGGCTTTCGTCGGATTCGACTTTCGGGGCTCGGTGTTAAGTAGGTTCAGGGCATGAATATAGGCCTTGGCGGATGCCAGGACAATATCCGTATCTTTACCGATGCCATTGACAATACGGCCAGCCTTTTCCAATCGAACGGTAACATCCCCCTGAGAATCCGTGCCGCTGGTGATAGCGCTGACATTATACAGTGCCAGACGAGCCTGTGATTGCGCAACACTTTCTATGGCTTTAAAGATAGCATCCACAGGGCCATCGCCCTCACTGCTCACTTCCTGAGGTTGACCATCAACGTTGATGACCATTGTTGCAGAGGGGGCTTTATTTGTACTTGAACCTGCTTCCATCATGACCAGCTGGTATTTTTCATGCAGGTCTTTGGCGCTGACGTCACTGACTAGCGCCTGCAAATCTTCATCGTAGATTTCGCTCTTTTTGTCTGCCAGCACTTTGAATCGCCCAAAGGCTTCATTCAATGCGTCCTGCGTATCAAAAGTAATGCCCAGCTCATCCATGCGGACTTGAAACGCATTGCGGCCAGAGAGTTTGCCCAAGGTGATACGGCTGGTATTCCAGCCGACATCTTCAGGCTTCATGATTTCATAGGTTTCACGGTTTTTGATAAAGCCGTCCTGATGGATGCCAGACTCGTGCGCAAACGCGTTGGCGCCTACAATGGCTTTGTTGGGCTGTATTGGGAAGCCTGTGATGCTTGAGACTAACTTGGAGGTAGGCACAATGTGCTGAGTATCAATATTCGTGGTCAGCTGCAGGTCATCATGGCGGGTTTTAATGGCCATGACCAGGCGTTGTTGAATAAATCACCGGATAGCCCTGATTGACGATAAGTGGCTAAGGTTCGTATCCTAATGTCCTTTTTTTGCAGACATCATCTCGCTATGCCTTACAAACACAACGAAGCTCGTCGCCATAAGATCAAAAAATCGACTTATAAAGTGACGAATTGGTCTGATTATAATAACGCACTGCGAAAAAGAGGTGAGATTACCGTCTGGTTTACGGATGAAGCTATCACTATCTGGACGCCAGCGCCCATCCAAAAACGAGGTGCGCCGACACAATACTCGGATCTGGCGATTGAGACCTGCCTTATGCTCAGGCAGGTTTTTAGCTTACCGCTAAGGCAGACTGAAGGTTTTGCTAGATCTCTGGTTAAGCTCATGGGGTTACAGCTTCAAGTCCCTGATTACAGCACTCTCAGTAAGCGAAGCATCAATTTATCATTGCAAAAGCTCATCGATACCTGTGAGCCTGGTTCTCACTTTCTGGTAGATAGCACAGGATTGAAGGTTTATGGCAAGGATGAATGGAATCAGGAAAAACACGGTACGAAGCCTAAACGTACTTGGCGAAAACTGCATGTAGCCATCGATAAAAATCATCATGTCGTTGCAAGTGACCTTACCGGAAAAGAGATAGGTGATACTTCAGTTTTGCCTAATCTGCTGGATCAAGTTGATGGATTTGAGGTTTTCATGGCCGATGGAGCCTATGATAGCGACAAGGTTTATCAGCAAATTAAACAGAAGCAAGCTGCTGCTAAAATCGTGATTCCACCACCTCAAAATGCTGTGCCTGACAGTAGTCAGCACAATACACGAAACGAGGCAGTAGCCCTCATAAAAGAGCGAGGTCGCATGGCGTGGCAAGGGCTAACCGGATACGGCCTGAGAGCCTTGGTTGAATTGGCTATGCTTCGCTATAAAACCATTATCGGCTCAAAGATGAAAGCACGTGAACTACCTCAGCAAAAAACGGAGGCAGAGGTTTCCGTTCGCGTGTTGAACAGGATGACCGGTTTAGGGATGCCGATATCCGTTAAAGCTAGCTGAAAAAGGCCTGGATACAGGCTCGATCAGGCTGAGCTTTATTTATGCAACAACGCCGCCTGAGCATAAGGCAGGTCTCAATCGCCAGATCCGAGTATTGTGTCGGCGCACCTCGTTTTTGGATGGGCGCTGGCGTCCAGATAGTGATAGCTTCATCCGTAAACCAGACGGTAATATCACCTCTTTTGCGCAGTGCGTTATTATAATCAGACCAATTCGTCACTTTATAAGTCGATTTTTTGATCTTATGGCGACGAGCTTCGTTGTGTTTGTAAGGCATAGCGAGATGATGTCTGCAAAAAAAGGACATTAGGATACGAACCTTAGCCACTTATCGTCAATCAGGGCTATCCGGTGATTTATTCAACAACGCCTGCTCAATAGAACTTACGCATTGACAGACATCCAAAAACATTGCTAGATCAGCAAAAAAACAGTGGATGTCGTCGTGCGTAGAAAAATAACAAAACCAACAACAGCCAAGTGCGACCTCCCGAAGTATACGGGGTTTCTACTCTGTGAACCCAAATCAGCCACCTGTACCCGTCTTAGCGAATTGAGTGATATATCGCATGACAGTGTTAACCGCTTTCTCCAACGTGAAAACTTTGCTCCTGAAGATCTTTGTCTAGAAGCGTCAGCAAGGCTTATTCTTGAAGGTGGGACGCTATCGGTTGATGATACGGTGCTGGATAAACCTTATACCCATTACACGGCTTTAGTCGGTCATTACTACTCAGGAAAGCACCACAAAACCGTCAAGGGTATTAATCTCATCACGCTTTATTACACGGACATCAAAGGCTACAACTTGCCCGTTAATTTCCGTATTTACAATCCAGCCGATGGCAAAACTAAAAATGACTACTTTGTCGATATGCTGAAAGAAGTACTGGCATGGGGACTCGAACCTGCATGTGTTACCGGTGACTCTTGGTATAGCAGTATTGGAAACCTCAAAGCTGTGAAAAACAATGGTTTGGGTTGTATGTTCGCTGTTAAAAGCAACCGTACTGTCTCTGTGCAAAAGGGTAACTACCAACAGGTGCAGAGCCTGGAGATTCCCGAAGAAGGAAAAACTGTATGGCTACGTAACTTTGGTCATGTACGACTCTACCGGACGCGACTCAAAAACGAGCTGCGCCATTACGTTGTTTACACTCCTCATGTCGGAGCAGATCTATCTCCACGATCTGATTTTGATCAGCTGCACCAACATCATTGGTGCGATCGAAGAGTATCACCGGGCATTAAAGCAACTCTGCAACATCGAGCGTTTTCAGGTGAGAGGGGAGCGACAGGTCCGGAATCATATTTTTGCGGCTATCTTTGGCTATACCTGTCTTCAGGCGATGAAAGTATCAGGGTCACTCAGAAGCGTCTATAGCGTCAGGAAAGACGCCCTCAAAGAAGCTACCTGGGATTTCATAAAAAGCTTCTCCGAGGGGAAGGAATGGTTGATGCCATTTTTTGCCGGACCTGTCAATGCGTAAGTTCTACTCAAGCAATAAAAAGCAGTGATGCGATAAAAGTGTTTGTTGGGAATATGAAGCCAGAGCGATCGTCGGTCAAGACGATGTGTATTGATCAAAAATTTGCCTGGATGGACAAAATGACCGGTGTGTATCCTGATTGGCTAATATGGCCTGAGGAAAGGCAAATACCAGTCGCTGTGCGTTGTAATATCCATCGAGTACCTTTGGGAGACCCTTTTCAGCCAGGTGCTCATAGTCAGGAGGCGCTTCGGTGTGCGTTAGAGGATGTGCTTTCTTTTAAGCGGGCATCACAAAAAAAGGTGGTTTCTATTTGAGGTTACTGCTTGTTAAAGTAATCCGTAAAATCACTAATCGTCATCGGCTTACCATAAAAATACCCTTGGCCTTCCATGCAGCCCTGGTGAATGAGGTAAGTTTCCTGAGCTTTTTCTTCAATCCCTTCGGCGAGTACTTTAAGATTAAAATTGGTACCTAATTGGATAATAGCATCAACAATGACGGCATTTTCTTTGTTAGAGGGTAAACCATCGACAAACGATTTATCGATTTTAATTGTATCGAAAGGAAATTGTTTTAAATAGCTTAATGATGAATAACCGGTACCAAAATCATCCATAGCCAATGTGACACCAATGGCTTTGATATTATTTAACTGTTCAGCAGAGAGCTCAATGTCCTGAAGAATAAATGTTTCTGTGACTTCAATTTCGAGTGATTGGGGGGAGATATTGTATTTTTTGATAAGATCACTGATGCGTGCAGCAATGTCTTTATCTCTCAGTTGTATTGCAGACAGATGTACCGCAATTCTTAGTTCTTCGTATCCTTCATTATTCCATGCGGAAATTTGTTTACAGGCTGCCTCTAAAACCCAGTCACCAATAGCAATAATATCGAGATTATTTTCTGCAATAGGAATAAAAACATCAGGTGGTATGAAGCCTTTTTCCGGATGTGCCCACCGCAATAGTGCTTCCGCACCAACAACTTTATTAGCATTTCGATAATCGACTTGAGGTTGATAGACGAGATAAAACTGGTCATTTTCCAACGCTTTATGAAGGTCCATTTCCAGTTTTTTCAGTTGACGTGTTTCTGTGTCCACTGTGGCGACGTAAAACTGATAACGGTTATGGCTTCTGGATTTTGCCATAATCATTGCAAATTCTGCTTGTTGCAGCAGCGTGTCAACTGAAAGAGCATCACTGGGAAAGAGTGTAATACCGATAGTTGCACTGATGGTTATAGATTCGTGACTCACGTTGAAAGGGGTGGACAGTGTCTCAAGTAATATTTCAGCTGTCTCAGCAGCTTCATAAGGTTCCTCAAGGCTATGAATGATGATGGCAAATTGATCTTCACCGAGTCGGCCAATATAGGCTTTTCCCTCCAGTTTTTGACGAATTCTATCTGAAAGAGTAACGAGGACATGATCGGCGGCATTAAAGCTTACGTGGGCACTGAGAGAATTAAAGTCGTCTATGCCCATACAAATGACAGCCGCAGATGTTTGATTGTTACCTGCAGAAGCTATGACCTGTGCCAGATGTTTTTCCAGCGCTGTGCGGTTGGGTAATCGTGTGAGGTAATCGTAATGCGATAAGCGCATGATTTGCACTTCTGCTTTTTGGCGTAGATTGAAATGATTGTCAACACTGGCGAGTAATTTGTTGGCTGTCTTTACCCAGAGTCCTAATTCGTTGTGCTCATGCCCTTGTGGAGTGATGAAGCTTTGCTGACTCGGTTGTTCTGGGTCTATTGAAGCTAAACGTTTGACCAGCTTATTCAATGGTTTTGTCAAAATAATGGTGCAAATCACATAGAGAAGTAATGCCAGCATGACAGTTCTAACAGTGCCTGAGAGAAAAATGATAAATGCACGTTGTATAAAGGCTTCACCATCATAGCCAGTGTCCAGAGCAATAATCAACTGTCCGTAATTTTTCGCATCAGTACGCAGAGGCAGGCTGTATGATCGGACGGGTTGAAAAATGCTATCAGAAAAATAGCGACGAAAGGACTGATACAGTGGCTGCTCTATGGAAACTAGCTTAGGGCCATTGGTCAGAACAATGGTTGCAATATGGATCTCCTGCAGCGCTTGTAGACCATTAAGTACATTTTCTCCCATTGCTTGGTCAATTTGGTGTGCAGCTTGGACGGCAGGCATTTTAATCATGGTCATGATTTGTTTAGCTTTGTGATCAAGCGCTTTGTCTGTTTGAGAGGCGTCAAAAAATATCTGAATAATACTAAGTGAAACGCCGAGCAGAAAAGCTGCTAATAACACGACACTTAGCAGTTTTGTGGCAATCCGCTGTTTTGTCAACTCAGTACTGGTTTTATCCATAAGTGCGGCTTTAAATTATGGTTCTTGGGAGATGGGATTTAAAATGTCTATAGACTAACTATAGAAATGAATGCAGGTGGTGTAGCAATAATGCAGAGATTACCTGCTTTTTTAGGGTTGGTGCTGGTTAGGTAAGTCAGTGATGAAAAAGGATTGATATTGTGTAAGATAATTGACAGTTTTTGTATGCTGATTTTTTATTGAAATAATCTGTTTATTCTATTTATATGGATCATAGTTTCGTGCTAACGCATCGATGAAAAGCTTCAGAGATCTCAATAATAGCTTATATCAAAGGGTTAAAAAGCAGGCTGTTCATGGAAAAAGGATAATACATTGTATTGAAGGCATGTTGAATACAGTATTTTCTGCTATCAAGCAGCCACCATAGATGTACCCATACCATTAGGGTGGCTGCTGTTGGTTATTTCATCAGGTTGGGGGGGTTGCACCAATATCTATCGCCGGTCCTAAAAACTTGGGCTCTGCGTAGAGCAAGTGTAGTTCCATAAAAGCAAGAACCCTTGCCAGAATTTCCCGGCCCCGGTTATTGAGGTCGCTGTTTGAACCATCGCCTGCGTTAAAGGCAATCGCATCAATGTCTTGATCAAAGGCTATATACAGAGCACGGTTGTTGAGATAACCCTGTGAAATAATGGTAAAGGCGTTTAACCCAAAAACGCTTTTGGCACGAATGACTGAGTCTAATGTGCGAAAACCCGCATAATCACGGTAGATCCTGTCAGCCGGTATGCCCATTTTTAGCAAATCACTTCGGATGGTGGTGGGTTCATTGTAATAAGGTGTGCCGTTGTCGCCGCTGATTAAAATGTAGTCAATTCTTCCAGCCTTATAGAGTGCAAATGTGGCCTGCAGGCGCAGTTGGTAATGATCATTAACGCCCCCGTTACGTGAAAATTTGCTGGTTCCTAGCAGTAGCCCGACTTTGTTGTGAGGGGTTGTAGTGGCATCAGAATAAAGGTAGTCAGTCGTTGTTGACGTGACGAGCAGGTTGGCAGTGATAATAAGTGTTAAAGCACTTATTACAGCAACGGCTAACAACCCTGTAACAACGTTCATGCAGGTTAGCCTGAGTCCCATCAGGAGCTCCGTATCCATTTCATTATAGAGACCTGAAAACTGTCTTTCCGGATCTCTACAGTAAACCATATTATTGATTGCGGCTAAAGGGTTCTGAGTGAAAGTGAGCGTTATCGCTTCGTCAGGTAAACCCCCATTTCAGCATGATGGGTATAGGGAAACTGATCAAAAAGAGCCATTTTCTTAATAGTATGCGTATGACTTAGCGTAGTCAGATTCTCTTTAAGCGTCTCGGGGTTGCATGAAATATAGATAATATGATCGAAGTTCTGAACCAGTGTTTCAGTGCCTTTATCCAGCCCTGCTCTGGGTGGGTCAACAAAAACAGTAGAAAAATGATAGCTGTTCAGGTCAATCTCTCTGAGTCTGTGAAATTCACGGACACCTTGTATGGCCTGAGTAAATTCTTCACTGGAAAGTCGCGCTATCTCTGCATTGCTAATGCCGTTAAGTGCGAAGTTGTGGCGGGCGGAATTGACAGACACCTTCGAGATTTCCGTCGCTAACACTTTATCAAAATGTTGTGCCAGCACACAGGTAAAATTACCGTTACCACAATAGAGTTCCAGTAAGTCCCCTGTGCTATTTTGGGCGCACTGACTGGCCCATGTCAGCATCTTTTCATTCACACCGGCATTGGGTTGTGTAAAACTGTTTTCTACCTGCTGGTAGTGATAGGTCTGCCCAGTGACACACAGGGTTTCTGTAACATAGTCTGTATCGAGCACAACTTTCTGCTTGCGGGATCGGCCAATAATGGCAATATCCAGCATTTGCTGCAGAGCTTTGGCTTCAGATGCCCATTCAGTGTCCAGAGGTTTGTGGTAAATAAACGATACCAAAGCTTCACCGGTTTGGGTGGTCAGGAACTCCACTTGAAACAAGCGATGACGAAGCACCGTTGATTCACTGATCCGGTCAATCAAGGCAGGCATTAACGCACAGATACGTGTTGATCCGGCAGGAAAGTCAGTGACCTTAAAGGGGCTTTTGGTCTCTGGATCGAACATCCTGTAGTAACTGCGCTCGCTATCATGCCAGATATGAAATTCAGCCCGCATGCGGTAGTGAGATGATGCTGAAGCAAAGACCTCCAGTGAGGGTGTGGAAAAGGCGTTAAAACGATCGCTTATCAGCTGTGCTTTCTCTTCCAGCTGCTGATCATAGAGGATGGGGTTAACCTGTGCCAATGACATAACGGGAAATACCACAGGCTTCCGGGTTACAGAAGCCTTCTGTTGAGAGGGCGTTGTTGAATAAATAAAGCTCAGCCTGATCGAGCCTGTATCCAGGCCTTTTTCAGCTAGCTTTAACTGATATCGGCATCCCTAAACCGGTCATCCTGTTCAACACGCGAACGGAAACCTCTGCCTCCGTTTTTTGCTGAGGTAGTTCACGTGCTTTCATCTTTGAGCCGATAATGGTTTTATAGCGAAGCATAGCCAATTCAACCCAGGCTCTCAGGCCGTATCCGGTTAGCCCTTGCCACGCCATGCGACCTCGCTCTTTTATGAGGGCTACTGCCTCGTTTCGTGTATTGTGCTGACTACTGTCAGGCACAGCATTTTTAGGTGGTGGAATCACGATTTTAGCAGCAGCTTGCTTCTGTTTAATTTGCTGATAAACCTTGTCGCTATCATAGGCTCCATCGGCCATGAAAACCTCAAATCCATCAACTTGATCCAGCAGATTAGGCAAAACTGAAGTATCACCTATCTCTTTTCCGGTAAGGTCACTTGCAACGACATGATGATTTTCATCGATGGCTAAATGCAGTTTTCGCCAAGTACGTTTAGGCTTCGTACCGTGTTTTTCCTGATTCCATTCATCCTTGCCATAAACCTTCAATCCTGTGCTATCTACCAGAAAGTGAGAACCAGGCTCACAGGTATCGATGAGCTTTTGCAATGATAAATTGATGCTTCGCTTACTGAGAGTGCTGTAATCAGGGACTTTAAGCTGTAACCCCATGAGCTTAACCAGAGATCTAGCAAAACCTTCAGTCTGCCTTAGCGGTAAGCTAAAAACCTGCCTGAGCATAAGGCAGGTCTCAATCGCCAGATCCGAGTATTGTGTCGGCGCACCTCGTTTTTGGATGGGCGCTGGCGTCCAGATAGTGATAGCTGCATCCGTAAACCAGACGGTAATATCACCTCTTTTTCGCAGTGCGTTATTATAATCAGACCAATTCGTCACTTTATAAGTCGATTTTTTGATCTTATGGCGACGAGCTTCGTTGTGTTTGTAAGGCATAGCGAGATGATGTCTGCAAAAAAAGGACATTAGGATACGAACCTTAGCCACTTATCGTCAATCAGGGCTATCCGGTGATTTATTCAACAACGCCTGTAATCAGGGACTTTAAGCTGTAACCCCATGAGCTTAACCAGAGATCTAGCAAAACCTTCAGTCTGCCTTAGCGGTAAGCTAAAAACCTGCCTGAGCATAAGGCAGGTCTCAATCGCCAGATCCGAGTATTGTGTCGGCGCACCTCGTTTTTGGATGGGCGCTGGCGTCCAGATAGTGATAGCTTCATCCGTAAACCAGACGGTAATATCACCTCTTTTTCGCAGTGCGTTATTATAATCAGACCAATTCGTCACTTTATAAGTCGATTTTTTGATCTTATGGCGACGAGCTTCGTGGTGTTTGTAAGGCATAGCGAGATGATGTCTGCAAAAAAAGGACATTAGGATACGAACCTTAGCCACTTATCGTCAATCATGGCTATCCGGTGATTTATTCAACAACGCCGGTGTAACAGAAGATAATTAGTGCCATCTTTCCGTTTAGTCCAATAAAGAGCTGCCTGTGCCCCAGTCTATTTTATCTGAAATTACGATTTTTCCTGTTAAGTCCATTGCCGGGCTTCGTCAGCTTTCAGCCTCTGTTGGGTTAGAAGGGCTTCAAGGCGATCGCCGCTTTATGATCACGTTGCCTGATGGCAGCATGGTCACGGCCCGTAAATACCCTCAGTTGGTCAAGGTCACGGCATCTTTTCGGCCTGATGGGTTGTTATTGCAATACCCGGGAAAGCCTGACCTTTCGCTGGATAAAAAAACCTTTGCCAGAACCCCGGCAAAGGCACAGGTATGGAGTGATCATTTTGAGGCCTGCAAGACAACCGCTGAAGCCGATCAATGGTTTTCGGCGATCCTTGCTGAGCCGGCTCAACTGCTGTATCTGGGAGAGGCCTCACAGCGGACGGGGAACAATGCCGGTGTCAAAGTGAGTTTTGCCGATGGTTATCCGTTGCTCGTTATTTCTGAAGCCTCCTTACAAGCCTTGAATGACGCTTCTCCAGCGCAGCACGTTATGCAGCAGTTTCGTACCAATCTTGTTGTCAGTGGTACCGTACCTTTTGAAGAAGACACCTGGAAACGTTTTCGTATCGGTGAGGTCGAGTTTGAAGCAAGAGAGCCGTGCAGCCGCTGTATATTAACCACCGTTGACCCTGAAACAGCGGCATTACATCCGGATAAAGAACCCCTTACAACACTGGCGACCTTTCGGTTGGGTAGTAATGGGAAAGTGCACTTTGGTCAAAATCTGGTGGCAGTGAATGAAGGTGTAATTCATGAGGGCGATAGGATAGAGGTGCTTGAGTGCAAAACACCCCAAGCCTACGCTGACCACCGCCCCTTAACACGGTTGCTGACCTGTGTCGGTAAAGAAACCATTGCACGGGACTTCTGTACCTTTTGGTTTGAACCGCAACACCAGAGTACGTTACCGCCCTATTTGCCGGGTCAGCACCTCCCGGTGTCTGTGACGATTAATGGTGTAACGCATCACCGGCGCTATACCTTGTCTTCCAGCCCAACCCGGCCCGGGCGTTATGCCATTTCTGTGAAGCGGGTCGATGAAGGGAAAATCTCCAACTGGTTACACGATCATCTATCGATTGGCGGTACGTTAACAACAGCATCGCCCGATGGTGCGTTTCACCTCGGCGAGTCGGTCGATAAAGTACTGCTGATGTCAGCCGGCAGTGGCATCACACCGATGCTGGCGATGGTGCGCTACCTCGCTGATCATCAGCAACTGAATGACGTGGTTTTTTATCACCAGTGCAGCACCCAGGCAGACATTCCTTATCAGGATGAGTTAGCCGCCCTTCAGCAACAACACCGGGGGTTGCAGGTACACATTGCACTCACGCAGCCTGACCGTGACTGGCGGGGCATTTGCGGGCGACTGCATCACCAGCATCTGGTGTATATCCCTGAGTGGACCGCACGGCAAACGTTTGTATGTGGGCCTGAAGGCTTTATGCAATTGGCGAGGGGGTTATTAACGCGGGCAGGGTTGCCTCCGCATTTTTACCATCAGGAATCCTTTGGTATCAGGGCGACGGGTGAGGCAGCGGCGCCCGTACAGATTACCGTGAACGGTGAAACCTTTCAGGGCAATAATCAACAACCGTTACTGGAGCAGGCAGAGAGTGCCGATATCGCGCTGCCTTACAGCTGCCGTGCCGGTTTTTGCAGCGCTTGCCGGATGCACTTAACCAAGGGAAAAGTCCATCAGCCTGACGTGCCGGCGATTCGACCCGATGAAGTGGCTCAGGGTTTTATACTGGCCTGCTGCTGCGTGCCAGAAACTGATATTGACGTGAACCATTAAAAAAACAAGAAAGATCAGTCGGCTATCGACACATTTCGGAAACTGACTATGGGTTTTGCCTTGACATCAGGGGCTTAAATCGACAAAATGCGCTCCAGCTTTCAGCGGCTAGGTAGCTCAGTTGGTTAGAGCACAGCACTCATAATGCTGGGGTCGGCAGTTCGAATCTGCCCCTAGCTACCATTGAAAGTGATTGGGGTATCGCCAAGCGGTAAGGCATCAGGTTTTGATCCTGACATGCGGAGGTTCGAATCCTCCTACCCCAGCCATTTAAAAAGCGTAAAGTAAAAAGCCTCTCAGTATGAGAGGGCGTTGTTGCATAAATAAAGCTCAGCCTGATCGAGCCTGTATCCAGGCCTTTTTCAGCTAGCTTTAACTGATATCGGCATCCCTAAACCGGTCAGCCTGTTCAACACGCGAACGGAAACCTCTGCCTCCGTTTTTTGCTGAGGTAGTTCACGTGCTTTCATCTTTGAGCCGATAATGGTTTTATAGCGAAGCATAGCCAATTCAACCAAGGCTCTCAGGCCGTATCCGGTTAGCCCTTGCCACGCCATGCGACCTCGCTCTTGTATGAGGGCTACTGCCTCGTTTCGTGTATTGTGCTGACTACTGTCAGGCACAGCATTTTTAGGTGGTGGAATCACGATTTTAGCAGCAGCTTGCTTCTGTTTAATTTGCTGATAAACCTTGTCGCTATCATAGGCTCCATCGGCCATGAAAACCTCAAATCCATCAACTTGAGCCAGCAGATTAGGCAAAACTGAAGTATCACCTATCTCTTTTCCGGTAAGGTCACTTGCAACGACATGATGATTTTTATCGATGGCTAAATGCAGTTTTCGCCAAGTACGTTTAGGCTTCGTACCGTGTTTTTCCTGATTCCATTCATCCTTGCCATAAACCTTCAATCCTGTGCTATCTACCAGAAAGTGAGAACCAGGCTCACAGGTATCGATGAGCTTTTGCAATGATAAATTGATGCTTCGCTTACTGAGAGTGCTGTAATCAGGGACTTTAAGCTGTAACCCCATGAGCTTAACCAGAGATCTAGCAAAACCTTCAGTCTGCCTTAGCGGTAAGCTAAAAAACTGCCTGAGCATAAGGCAGGTCTCAATCGCCAGATCCGAGTATTGTGTCGGCGCACCTCGTTTTTGGATGGGCGCTGGCGTCCAGATAGTGATAGCTTCATGGCGTTGTTGCATAAATAAAGCTCAGCCTGATCGAGCCTGTATCCAGGCCTTTTTCAGCTAGCTTTAACTGATATCGGCATCCCTAAACCGGTCATCCTGTTCAACACGCGAACGGAAACCTCTGCCTCCGTTTTTTGCTGAGGTAGTTCACGTGCTTTCATCTTTGAGCCGATAATGGTTTTATAGCGAAGCATAGCCAATTCAACCAAGGCTCTCAGGCCGTATCCGGTTAGCCCTTGCCACGCCATGCGACCTCGCTCTTTTATGAGGGCTACTGCCTCGTTTCGTGTATTGTGCTGACTACTGTCAGGCACAGCATTTTTAGGTGGTGGAATCACGATTTTAGCAGCAGCTTGCTTCTGTTTAATTTGCTGATAAACCTTGTCGCTATCATAGGCTCCATCGGCCATGAAAACCTCAAATCCATCAACTTGAGCCAGCAGATTAGGCAAAACTGAAGTATCACCTATCTCTTTTCCGGTAAGGTCACTTGCAACGACATGATGATTTTTATCGATGGCTAAATGCAGTTTTCGCCAAGTACGTTTAGGCTTCGTACCGTGTTTTTCCTGATTCCATTCATCCTTGCCATAAACCTTCAATCCTGTGCTATCTACCAGAAAGTGAGAACCAGGCTCACAGGTATCGATGAGCTTTTGCAATGATAAATTGATGCTTCGCTTACTGAGAGTGCTGTAATCAGGGACTTTAAGCTGTAACCCCATGAGCTTAACCAGAGATCTAGCAAAACCTTCAGTCTGCCTTAGCGGTAAGCTAAAAACCTGCCTGAGCATAAGGCAGGTCTCAATCGCCAGATCCGAGTATTGTGTCGGCGCACCTCGTTTTTGGATGGGCGCTGGCGTCCAGATAGTGATAGCTTCATGGCGTTGTTGCATAAATAAAGCTCAGCCTGATCGAGCCTGTATCCAGGCCTTTTTCAGCTAGCTTTAACTGATATCGGCATCCCTAAACCGGTCATCCTGTTCAACACGCGAACGGAAACCTCTGCCTCCGTTTTTTGCTGAGGTAGTTCACGTGCTTTCATCTTTGAGCCGATAATGGTTTTATAGCGAAGCATAGCCAATTCAACCAAGGCTCTCAGGCCGTATCCGGTTAGCCCTTGCCACGCCATGCGACCTCGCTCTTTTATGATGGCTACTGCCTCGTTTCGTGTATTGTGCTGACTACTGTCAGGCACAGCATTTTTAGGTGGTGGAATCACGATTTTAGCAGCAGCTTGCTTCTGTTTCATTTGCTGATAAACCTTGTCGCTATCATAGGCTCCATCGGCCATGAAAACCTCAAATCCATCAACTTGATCCAGCAGATTAGGCAAAACTGAAGTATCACCTATCTCTTTTCCGGTAAGGTCACTTGCAACGACATGATGATTTTCATCGATGGCTAAATGCAGTTTTCGCCAAGTACGTTTAGGCTTCGTACCGTGTTTTTCCTGATTCCATTCATCCTTGCCATAAACCTTCAATCCTGTGCTATCTACCAGAAAGTGAGAACCAGGCTCACAGGTATCGATGAGCTTTTGCAATGATAAATTGATGCTTCGCTTACTGAGAGTGCTGTAATCAGGGACTTTAAGCTGTAACCCCATGAGCTTAACCAGAGATCTAGCAAAACCTTCAGTCTGCCTTAGCGGTAAGCTAAAAACCTGCCTGAGCATAAGGCAGGTCTCAATCGCCAGATCCGAGTATTGTGTCGGCGCACCTCGTTTTTGGATGGGCGCTGGCGTCCAGATAGTGATAGCTTCATCCGTAAACCAGACGGTAATATCACCTCTTTTTCGCAGTGCGTTATTATAATCAGACCAATTCGTCACTTTATAAGTCGATTTTTTGCTCTTATGGCGACGAGCTTCGTTGTGTTTGTAAGGCATAGCGAGATGATGTCTGCAAAAAAAGGACATTAGGATACGAACCTTAGCCACTTATCGTCAATCAGGGCTATCCGGTGATTTATTCCACAACGCCCTGATTACAGCACTCTCAGTAAGCGAAGCATCAATTTATCATTGCAAAAGCTCATCGATACCTGTGAGCCTGGTTCTCACTTTCTGGTAGATAGCACAGGATTGAAGGTTTATGGCAAGGATGAATGGAATCAGGAAAAACACGGTACGAAGCCTAAACGTACTTGGCGAAAACTGCATTTAGCCATCGATGAAAATCATCATGTCGTTGCAAGTGACCTGACCGGAAAAGAGATAGGTGATACTTCAGTTTTGCCTAATCTGCTGGATCAAGTTGATGGATTTGAGGTTTTCATGGCCGATGGAGCCTATGATAGCGACAAGGTTTATCAGCAAATGAAACAGAAGCAAGCTGCTGCTAAAATCGTGATTCCACCACCTAAAAATGCTGTGCCTGACAGTAGTCAGCACAATACACGAAACGAGGCAGTAGCCCTCATAAAAGAGCGAGGTCGCATGGCGTGGCAAGGGCTAACCGGATACGGCCTGAGAGCCTTGGTTGAATTGGCTATGCTTCGCTATAAAACCATTATCGGCTCAAAGATGAAAGCACGTGAACTACCTCAGCAAAAAACGGAGGCAGAGGTTTCCGTTCGCGTGTTGAACAGGATGACCGGTTTAGGGATGCCGATATCAGTTAAAGCTAGCTGAAAAAGGCCTGGATACAGGCTCGATCAGGCTGAGCTTTATTTATTCAACAACGCCACGGCAAAAACAAAAAACACTTCTGTTTTACGTACATTAAAAAACACTATTTTCGATACCTTCTTGGGAAGAGACCAGCTTGTAAATTTACTACAAACGTTCGCCATGCCTGAAAACTAACACCTCTTGGATCGTCAAGCCCTCGTAGGTTACAATTCTTCTTCCATATTCAGTATCAAGCGAGCCCTAATGATCAATCGCGGTATCCTGCTGGTAAACTTGGGTTCTCCCGACAGCCCCTCTGAAGCGGATGTTCGCCACTACCTGAATGAATTTCTGATGGATGGCAATGTTATTGACCTCCCCTGGCTGTTGCGGCGCTTACTCGTAAGCTTGTTTGTCTTACCCAAACGGCCAGCGCAGTCAGCAGCAGCGTATAAAAGCGTTTGGACCGATGAAGGCTCACCCCTGATTTGCCACAGTAAGCAGCTGACTTCAGCGGTATCAGCCCAGCTTGATATGCCCGTTGAGCTGGCCATGCGCTACGGCAAACCCGACATGGAACAGGCACTGTTGCAACTGGCCAAACAGCCGAGTATTGATGAAATTCTTCTGTTTCCTTTGTACCCGCACTACGCCATGTCGACGGTAAAAACCGTGAAAGAAAAAGCGCAGTGCATTGTGAAACAACACAACCTCTCTGTGCGGCTCAACGTTCATAGCGAATTTTATGATCATGAAGGCTACATTGCAGCTTTAGTTGACTCAGCACAGCCGTGGCTGGAAAAAGACTATGACCATATAGTATTCAGCTTTCATGGCGTCCCTGTTTGTCATATTCATAAAGATGACAGCACAAGCCGTCATTGCCTGAAAAGCCCCAATTGTTGTAATACGCCATCACCCGCGCATAAGACTTGCTACCGTCATCAGGTCTATCGCACCGCGCAATGCTTTGTAGAACACGCCAATATTCCCGTTGATAAATACACCGTAGCATTTCAGTCTCGACTGGGACGCGCAAAGTGGCTGGAACCTAATACTGTCGATATTCTGGAACAGCTGGCACAACAAGGCGCTAAAAAGGTGCTGGTTATCTGTCCATCCTTTATCTCCGATTGTTTGGAAACATTGGAGGAGATTGGGATAGCCGCCAGAGAAACCTTTGAGCAGGCAGGTGGGGAATCATTAGAACTCATCCCCTGCTTAAATGAACACCCTAATTGGGTGCGCCTGCTGACAGGATGGCTGGAGCAACCTCAATAAACGAGGCTGCCAGCTCTTTTGAAAGACTTAGGGGAGTGGCATAGAGAAGTTTACCGGAGTATGGTGAGTCTTTCTTCCCTTTCGCCTTTGCCGCTATGAATACCACAATTGATGTTGCTCCAGAATGTAAGAGTCTTCTTAAGCTCGCCGCAAAGAAACTGAAAGGCCATGATCGGGCGTTGTTGAATAAATCACCGGATAGCCCTGATTGACGATAAGTGGCTAAGGTTCGTATCCTAATGTCCTTTTTTTGCAGACATCATCTCGCTATGCCTTACAAACACAACGAAGCTCGTCGCCATAAGATCAAAAAATCGACTTATAAAGTGGCGTTGTTGCATAAATAAAGCTCAGCCTGATCGAGCCTGTATCCAGGCCTTTTTCAGCTAGCTTTAACTGATATCGGCATCCCTAAACCGGTCATCCTGTTCAACACGCGAACGGAAACCTCTGCCTCCGTTTTTTGCTGAGGTAGTTCACGTGCTTTCATCTTTGAGCCGATAATGGTTTTATAGCGAAGCATAGCCAATTCAACCAAGGCTCTCAGGCCGTATCCGGTTAGCCCTTGCCACGCCATGCGACCTCGCTCTTTTATGATGGCTACTGCCTCGTTTCGTGTATTGTGCTGACTACTGTCAGGCACAGCATTTTTAGGTGGTGGAATCACGATTTTAGCAGCAGCTTGCTTCTGTTTAATTTGCTGATAAACCTTGTCGCTATCATAGGCTCCATCGGCCATGAAAACCTCAAATCCATCAACTTGATCCAGCAGATTAGGCAAAACTGAAGTATCACCTATCTCTTTTCCGGTAAGGTCACTTGCAACGACATGATGATTTTTATCGATGGCTAAATGCAGTTTTCGCCAAGTACGTTTAGGCTTCGTACCGTGTTTTTCCTGATTCCATTCATCCTTGCCATAAACCTTCAATCCTGTGCTATCTACCAGAAAGTGAGAACCAGGCTCACAGGTATCGATGAGCTTTTGCAATGATAAATTGATGCTTCGCTTACTGAGAGTGCTGTAATCAGGGACTTTAAGCTGTAACCCCATGAGCTTAACCAGAGATCTAGCAAAACCTTCAGTCTGCCTTAGCGGTAAGCTAAAAACCTGCCTGAGCATAAGGCAGGTCTCAATCGCCAGATCCGAGTATTGTGTCGGCGCACCTCGTTTTTGGATGGGCGCTGGCGTCCAGATAGTGATAGCTTCATCCGTAAACCAGACGGTAATCTCACCTCTTTTTCGCAGTGCGTTATTATAATCAGACCAATTCGTCACTTTATAAGTCGATTTTTTGATCTTATGGCGACGAGCTTCGTTGTGTTTGTAAGGCATAGCGAGATGATGTCTGCAAAAAAAGGACATTAGGATACGAACCTTAGCCACTTATCGTCAATCAGGGCTATCCGGTGATTTATTCAACAACGCCGTATTCACCGTGCTACTGGTAGGCTCCCCTGCACCGCCATGATGCCGGGATAGCGCCCCCTGTCGATCCAGCTCGTTCAAGTCGCGTCGGATAGTTTGCGGTGTCACCTGAAAGATGCTCACCAGCTCATCCGTTGTCAAAAAACCCCGCTGTTTAATCAACTCAACAATCCGCTCATGGCGGCATGTTTGCGGCAGGTTACTGTAGTAACCTGCCTGCGTTGTCTGATTTTCAATGGAATGAAACAAATTAGTACGCCTTTAGTACACTCTTGGCTCTCGTTCCAGCAGCACGCCAAAGCGAGCATGCACCTGAGCCTGAATAGTATCAGAAAAATGCAGAATATCCTGCCCGGTTGCCCCACCATGATTCACCAACACCAGCGCCTGATGCTGATGGGTACCAACCGCACCGTCTCTCACGCCTTTCAACTCTGCCTTATCAATGAGCCAACCCGCTGCTAACTTCCATTGATCACCTGTGGGAAAGGCGACTAAACCGGGAAAGCGTGCTTTTAACGCCTGCACGGTTGAATCACTCACCTGGGGATTTTTAAAAAAGCTGCCTGCATTCGCCAGTACTGCTGGGTCAGGGAGTTTCTCTCGACGGATATCGGAGACCACATCACTGATCAAGGTGGCAGACAACCCTTCCCTTTGCGCTCTTTCCTCTACCCTGTCACGCAAACCGGCATAATCCAGCTGAGGCTTCAGCTGCGTATCTAACAAAAACTGCACAGTGGTGATCACGTAACGATCACGGCGTCTCCCTTTAAAAACGGAATCACGGTAGGCAAAGGCACAGTCATCACGGTTTAAACGGACAACCTCACCATTGTGGCAGTCAATTGCTTCCAGAGAATGGAACACATCTTTCAGCTCTACACCGTAAGCACCGATGTTTTGAATGGGCGCTGCGCCCACAGCCCCTGGAATCAGTGATAAGTTTTCCAGACCATAGGCGTTTTGTGTCAGCGTCCAACGCACAACTGCATGCCAGTTTTCACCCGCACCTGCCTCTATGAGCGTATGCTCATTGGCCATTGATAACCGTCTTTTTCCCATAATCCCTATACGCAAGACCACAGCATTCAGATCTTTCGAAAAAACGACGTTACTGCCGCCACCCAAAGGAATCACAGGGAGTTTTTTTGTGCGGGCAAAGGCCAGGGCTTCCTGCACGTCCTCCTGACTTTTTACCTCAAGCAAATAACGTGCTGTTGCCGCAAGCCCCAGCGTGTTGCAGCGATCCAGTGCTGCCTGTTTCTGAATATGCATGTGCGTCGTGTGTCATCTTTCTGTAGAGAGTGGTGTTTCGAGCATCAACCATCAAAATGAATGCGATACCCGTCAGGGTCTTTCACAATAGTGGCATCACCGGATGAAACGGTTTGATAGCCCCCTTCACATTGAAAGCGAAGCCCTTCAAACCCTAGCCCGGGTTCAGCGTTATAGGCGCTCCCGGGTTGTTGATCCATCAGCCTGCATATGCTGTAGCTCCAGCACCGTATAAGGACGCTGCCAAATCCACTCACGGATTTCCATGGCATCAATATCATTCACCGGGGGGATATCATCGGTACATGCCAGAAAATACAGGGTAAAACCACGGTCCGCCACCACCTGCCGGGATAACAGTTTCATTCCCAGCGTCCCCTCATAAAAAGCCAGACTCTTGGATGAATCTTTTATACGAAGAGTGACTAACGAAAAAACAGCAGGACTGCCCAGCGGGTGATTCGACTGCAACGGTTGTGCCTGATGGTTACGGCAAAAACGGTGCTGAAGGAGTTCAATGCAATAACCGTCCGGATCGTTAAAGTGACACAGGTAAGCAACATCCGGCACCTCAAAGGCATCCCCCACCGGCACGCCTTTAGCCAGCAAACACGCACGGGCATTGTCCAGATCAGCCACCGCTAGGGCTATTTTCCAGTACCCTGGCTGCTGACCTGCTTCCCTCATGGGTTGCCATGCGTCATCACAGGTATCGTGCACCAGCTCAAGTACGCTTTGAGAGGCGGTGTACTGCAAGTGGTAATGTGTACGTTGCCCCTGCGTCGACTGATTAACCAGTGACATGCCTAACACATCCTGATAAAACGGCAGACTGACCGCAGGGTTGGTAATGAGCAGTATGTGGTGCGTCATTCGCTCGACAGCATGGGTGACTTGCATAACGTAACAACCCTCTCTTAAAAGCTGTTCATGATCTTTTTGTGAAAAGCGAAAACGTTGATAAAAGGTCTGGTGTTCACATTATCAGCACAGAATAGGCCATTGATAGTAGGGGGCAGCGTTAAAATTCCTGCTGCAGGTGGGCCAGCAGCGCCCGGCCACCATGCTCCACCAGCCGCAGTACCCGGATAAACCCGTCATCGCCACCGTAATAGGGGTCTGGCACTTCCCGTGTCGCAATATCATCCGCAACATCGAGAAACCGACGCACTTTGTGTTGATACTCGTCGGGGCACTGCGCCTGCAGGGTCGCCAGGTTATCATTATCCATGGCTAATATCAGGTCTTGTTCGACAAAGTCCGTCGGCGTAATCTGGCGCGAACGAATCCATGACAGATCATAGCCCTGAGATTGAGCCACTTCAGAGGAGCGACTGTCAGGCACAGCACCTTCATGCCAGCCACTGGTACCGGCCGAATCGATCAGGTACTGATCAGACAGCCCTGCATCACTGACCAGTTGAGCAAACACACCGTGCGCCGTTGGTGAGCGGCAGATATTCCCGAGACAAACAAACAGCACCTTGACTGTCATTCAGCCAGCACCACCTGATCAGCCATCAATCGGGCTCGTACCCGCTCAAGGTCATCGGGCGTATCTACACCATGAGGCGGCGTTTCGATGGCATCAGCTACATGAATCTTTTGGTTATTCCATAACAGCCGTAGCTGCTCAAGAGCTTCCAGACTTTCAAGCGGGCAGTTATCCCATTGCACATACTGGTTCAACAGGCTTACCCGGTAGGCATAAATGCCGATATGTCGCCGAAAGATATCCACACCAGGCAGTGTTTCCTGCTCAGAGACCGCAAAACTATCACGTGCCCAGGGCATCGGTGCCCGACTGAAGTACAGGGCATAACCGTTTTTATCCGTTACAACCTTCACCGTATTGGGGTTAAACAGCTGCTCACTGTCCGTAATGGCTTCGCACAACGTAGCCGCACCGGCGGCCTGGGCATGACACAAATTATCCGCTACCTGATTGATCACCGAAGGGGGAATCAGCGGTTCATCGCCCTGCACATTGACCACAATGGCATCGTCAGCCATACCGTAAGCATGGATCACTTCCTGCAGCCGGTCGGTACCGGAGGGGTGGTCTGCCCGCGTTAAACACACATCTGCACCAAAGTCAGTCGCCACACGAACAATGCGCTCATCATCCGTGGCAATAATCACTCGCTCGGCACGGCTTAACAGGGCACGCTCATACACATGCTGAATCATCGGTTTGCCACCAATATCGGCGAGCGGCTTGCCCGGCAGGCGGCTGGAACCGAACCGTGCGGGAATGACGACCGTAAAGGGTTGTGCGTCTGCCATCAGGAGGCCTCGTTTAAGCGTTCATCCGCTGTCAGTGTGCGTGCTTCCCCTTCGAGCATCATGGGAATATCATCTCTGATAGGATAGGCCAAACCACAGGGACGGCAAACCAGCTCCTGAGCGTCTTTATGGTATTTTACATCCCCTTTGCACAGGGGGCAGGCCAGAATTTCAAACAGCTTTTTGTCCATTGCTTTGTCCATGGTTGACCACACGTACTTTCGCTACCCGCTGGGTAATCTGCTCAAGCACCGCTGTAGGTATATCCGTTGTCACAGGCAGGTACCAGTGACGTTCACCCGCAAACTGCTGGCATTTTACCGCATCTTTCGCCGTCATAATCACCGGTAAATCATCGCTAAAGGTGATATCTGGTGCCGTGAACCCATGATGGTCAGGAAAGGGGTGAGGTACCACCTCAAACCCTAATGACAATAACGTCTCAAAAAATCGCTGCGGATTGCCAATACCTGCCACCGCATGCACTTTACCGGATTGTGGCCGGGCGTTCACCCGTTTTTCCTGCCCGGCAACCGGTACCAGCGCCTCTGGCACCAAATGAAATGCCGTATAGGGTACACCGGGGTCAGAAGCGGGTTGACCATTAATAAGGACAACATCAACGGATTTCAACCGTTCCACGGGCTCACGCAAAGGTCCTGCCGGTAAGCACAGGCCATTACCCAGCATTCGAGTACCGTCTATGACCACTAATTCGATATGACGTTTCAGATTATAGTGCTGTAATCCATCATCAGCGATAATCAAAGTACATTGGTGGGTATCACACAAATGCTGTGCCCCCCTAACCCGGTCAGGGTCAACCACCACCGGACAATCACACTGCTTGGCCAGCATCACCGGCTCATCGCCCACATCCTCAGGGCTGGACAATGCAGTGACATCCAGTGGGTAGCCGGCGTCGCGACTGCCAAAGCCTCGGCTGATAACCCCAGGTTTATACCCCTGTTGTGAAAGGTGTTTTACCAGACTCGCTACTACGGGGGTTTTACCCGTACCTCCTACGGTAATATTACCCACAACAATAATGGGGATGGAGGGCTCCCAACGGAGTTTATCGTTATACTGGCTTTTTCGACGCTGGGCTAATGATGAAAACATTGCACTGAGGGGAGAAAAAAAATGCGTCCAACCCCTTTCTCCATACCAGCTATCAAGCACTGAAGCATGCAGGCGGCGCTTAACACGATTTAACATAATGTCCTGATTGAAACTGTCGAATTGACAACAGCATACCATGAGAGAGAGAGAGAGAGAGTCCCGTCAATGCTCCCTACTCAGGAGATGCAAGCACTGTATGTAAGCATTTACAAAAAAAATAGTGGTGTCGTGCTTACCTCTATTTTTGGCCGACAGAAAGATGAGATCTTTTAGCGCATCAAGGCATTACTCGAACCTTGTTGGATTAGCCACTTTTATTCTGATGACTGGGCGCTTATCAGTGAACCCGGGAACCCGGGAACCCGGGAACCCGGGAACCCGAAAAGCATGAAGTGGGTAAGAGAAATACACAAAAATAAAGCGCAAAAACCCAACTTTAGGTCATGGATCAAAAGACTGATACAAAGGACAATCTGTTTTTCAAAGCTCGAAAATATGCACTCTATTGTCATAGAGTTGCTGATCAATAATGTGAAATTTGGCATTGATATTTATGCTCAACCACACATCTGACTCACTACCAGAAAGGCTTTCTCCCGGATATTTTCATTGCACTGCACACCTTTGACCGTCCCCTGGATTAGAACCGCATATCCATGCCTCTGTAAAGCGTGGAGGTCTCCCTGATAATCATACCCAATGGAAGGAGTGGGTGTACTGGTCTAATAGAACCGGACACTTTGATAAGAGATAATTTCTATCACTTGTTAAGGTGTCACAATGAGTCAAAAGCGAACCTATAAGCACTATCCAAAAGAGTTCAAAGAAGAGGCTGTTGCTCTTGTAATGGAGCAAGGCTATTCGGTGCCTGATGCAGCTAAATCACTAGGTATTTCCACCAGTTTGCTCTACAAATGGAAGGATCATATTCTGGCCCTAAAGGAGGGCAAAGTGTTGTCTGATGACGAGCGTGAAGAGCTTAAAAATCTGCGTAAAGAGGTAAAAAAACTCCGCATGGAGAGGGAAGTGCTAAAAAATGCCAGCGCCTTCTTTGCGAAAGAAATGAAGTGAAATTCGACTTCATTCAGAAGGCGTCAAACGATTACCCTGTTAACTTGCTATGTCGAGTGATGCAGGTGAGTACTTCAGCTTATTATGACTGGTCAAAGCAGCCAGGCAATGTCATCACGGCTGAAACACTGCACTTGTATCGACGAATCAAGCAGCTCTTCAAGCAAAGCAGGAATAGCTGGGGGAGCCGGGAAATGGTTAAGGCTCTGCGCAAAGAAGGCTTTCAGATAGGCCGTTACAGAGTTAGGACGTTAATGAGCCAGCTAGGCCTCAAAGTCAGGCAGCGCTTAGCCTATAAGGTTACCACTAAACGGAAACACAGTGATGCTGTTGCTGACAATCTACTCAATCAGAATTTTAACCCTGTAGGACCACATCAGGTATGGGCTGGTGATGTGACCTATTTAAAAACGGCTGAAGGCTGGATGTACCTTGCAATTGTGATGGATTTATTCTCTCGTCGGATCGTTGGCTGGCACATTGATAAAAGGATGACAACGGCTCTGGTTAGTACTGCCATGATGAAAGCTTACAATACTCGTCAGCCGCCTGAAGGCTTAGTTTTTCATAGTGATAGAGGATCGCAGTATACCAGTAAGCGATACCGTAAACTGCTTTCTGGATATGGTATTCGTGCAAGCATGGGAGACGTTGGAGCGTGCTGGGACAATGCTGTCGTTGAGCGGTTTTTTGGAAGCTTAAAGCATGACTGGATTTTTAAGGTAGCTCAACCCACGCGGGAACATATGAAAAAAGATGTTGCGGCATACATGAAGTACTACAACCTTGATAGATTGCATACGGCAAATGATGATCGTTCTCCAATTGAGTATGAAATTTATTATCGTGAAAGTCAGGTAGGATGAAGTGTCGACAGAAGTCTCACAAAAATGTGTCCGGTTTTAGTTGACCAGTACAGGGCTCTGTTCAAAATAATTGTGGGTAGCATAAACTATACTTCCTGATATTGGTTTCGGCGATATCATGGAGCCATTGTTATGCAAGATGATCAGTTTCAGGTGTATCTGGCATCTGTTAAAGCCCTTTCCCCAGAACAACGTCAGCAGTTATGTAACACGCTGTCCCACTACTCACTGAGTAGCCCGCAAGAAGTTCAATGTCAGTTGTTGGAACGTATCAAGTCCTACTTTGACCAGCATCCTCAATGTCCCCGTTGTCACTCTGAATCAATGACCCGCTGGGGACAAAGCTTGGGTCATCAGCGCTATCGTTGCAATGACTGTAAACACACGTGCAATGCTTTGAGCTTTACACCATTAGCGCATTTGCGGGTTCGGGATAAGCTGGATGCTTATTTATCCTGCATGAGTGGAGGGGTAACCTTGCGGCCTGCTGCTGCAGAATGCGAAATCTCTTTGAATACCTCCTTTCACCTTCGGCACAGGCTCATGGCGGTTATCGAGCAAGATGCTACAGGTCAGTTGTCCAGCATTTGTGAAATGGATGAAACCTTTTTCAGAGAATCCCGCAAAGGAGAGCGAGGCTTGGGAGACTCGGCACGAAAGCGTGGAGGCCACGGCTCTCGTAAACAGAAAAGGGGGGAAGTCGGAAAAAAACCGAAAGAAAAAGTAAAAAAGATTCCTGTAATGGTCGCTTGTGACCGGCAGCATCATATTAAAGATGCCGTTCTTCAGCATGTCAGCGTTGATGAACTGTCAACACAACTGGCAGGCCAAATACAAGAAGGCAGTACGCTCTGCACTGATGCCTATATGTCCCATGAACAACTGGCTGAAAAACTCCATGTATCCCTGGTACAGTTAGTGACAACAGCGGGGGAATACGTTAGAGAGGCTGTTTATCATATTCAAACAGTAAACGCCTATCATAGCGAGCTGAAACGTTGGATTAATGGGCTATTCAAAGGCGTCGCAACAAAATACCTGTCACGCTATCTTGGCTGGAAACGATTCTTAAAGACTCATAAGTTCTCAGAAGAAAGTTTGTTAGATCAAGAAGCCTCACATTGGCTCTACCCACAGTTATTGTGAACAGAGCCGAAGGAGTGTATTTCAAAAAAAAGCGTTCTGATGCCTTAAGAGAGCCAACAAGCCTCTCCTTCAGACTAATTTCATATTGGAAGAAACTTATTGCTGCATTTCCTGAAATATTCTAGTACTCCATCCGACACCATTTGATAATCACAGATAACCGATCGGTCAGCTTTTTGTGTAAATGGTCGACAATGGTTAGCCGTCCTGTTATTTGAGTCAATGTTGAGTGGCAGGACAAAAAAATGGGTTATTTCACGCAAAGTGCCCCATTTCCCAATTTTTCATGGGAAAAAGTGCTGCTCTAATAGTCTGGTTTATGTTCTATGGAGGCTCTCAATCTACTCTGTATTATCAAGCTCTGGCATCTTTGGATACAGTCTCTTAAGTTTTATCCGAGCGTCTTCAGTGGTAAAACGCCACTGTGTAGTCACTTTTCTTGCGTTGCGCTTCTCCTCCCAGGCTTTGACTTCTCTCCGGAGAATATCTTGGGTAGGGATACGCCGATCCAGACATTGGCGACTCAGTATACTCAGCTCAATTTCGGCCATATCCAGCCAACTGCCATGCTTTGGGGTGTAATGAAACTCAAGCTTATCAATCATTCTGCGGGCTTCTTCTGGGGAAAAAGCTTTATAAAGTGATGCGGGAGAATGCGTGTTCAAGTTGTCTCCAACCAGTATAACTTTCTCTGCATCTTTGTGGCGAACATCGACCAGAAACTTGATTTGATGAGCCCAATCAATCGCTGTCCTACGATCAGTCACCTCAACATGCCGCCAACCTGTCAAGGGTTCAAACATCATGAACAGATTGCTGACGCCATTACGTTCATACTCTGTGTCATAACGCTCCGGTTTTCCAGGCTCAACAGGCATTGGATTAACGACTTCTTTAACATGCTGCTTGCTACTTTCATCAAGGCAAACAAGCGGACGCCTTGGATCAAGAGGACGTTTATAGACTTCAAGAATATCCTCCATCGCACTCACAAAGTTGGCGCTTTCTTCCGCAGGTATACACCATTCCTTTTTTTGCCAGGGCTTAAGCTCATTTTTTTTAGTCCCTCATGTACTGTGCTTCTGGAAATCGATTCGACGTATCTGAGCTCAATCATGCGATCTGTCAGTAAATTTAGCGTCCATCGGCTGGCTCCTTCCGGTGGTGGTGAGCAGGTAAGGGCAATAAGGTGAGCTTCGGCTTCGCCATCGAGTTTACGTACCCGACCGTGGCTGCTTAGTTTTCCATTGACAGCGACATCAAGCCCTTCTTCAACAAATCGTTTCCTGAGGCGAGTGATAGTAAGCGGCCTAACATGGAAAGCTTTGGCTACCTGATCATGCTGCAGTGGATCATGGTTTTCATCGATAGCCAGAAGGATATTGGCTTTACGTTTTTTGTGTTGTGCAACTTTGGGCTTTTCCTGCTTGATAAGCCGTTCAAGTATTGAGCGTTCTTCCTCGCTGAGTCGAACATGATATTTGATGGTCATAATAACTCCGGTGTTATGGACTCGGAGTTATTAGAATAGCCTTCAGTAAACTATCATCTTCTGCCGGACGGAGTACTAGTACCTAAATCCTGCAATACAAACTCCAACAGGCCAAACATACGCATTGATCAAATCCTCCTGACTCCGATTATCCTGCTGTCGAGAAAATACTGGCCTTTTTAGTGGATTTTCATCGCCCGAACCATCGTATTTTTATTCATCTTACTCCTATTCCTAATATCAGAGCGTAACAACACCTTCCGCATCAGCAGAATGTTTTTTCTAACCATCCGTTGTACGGCTATTTACACACAGTCACCCACTGCCAGCCAAGCATCCCACGCCGTCTGGTAGAGATGCTCTTTGTTACTGGCAACGGTCAACTGTCTGCTACATGTTAACAATTTTCCAGCAACCCGTATCATATAGCAGCGAATGCTTTCCGGCTCCCACTGCATCAGCTGACGATTTCCACTGACCAGAGCCATCCAGCGTGTCGTATTGTAGGCCAGTCTTGCACATTGCATAAGCGCACTGTTTGCCATGAAATGATCGGTTTTGATCTGTCCAAGGGTCATCTGATTTTTGCACTCTTCAATCCAAGTTTCACAGGTAGCCCGCTGACCGTACGCTTTATGGATCTCCCACGGACTCAACAACTCAGTCGTCACGTAACAGAAGTAGTCGTACTCTGGCTGCGGATTTAACAGTTCGCCCTGCATATTTTCGGGCTTCCCTGGCTTTCTTTGTCGCACAGCCACGAAGCAGCGATTCCGGTCCCAGCTACCACAGCGGTGTTGAAACTCACACTGCTCCCAACCTGGCTGATTTATGACAGGCTGCCAGTCTTGCGGGATTAACAGTTTGTGCAGATTCTTCAATTTCACCTTGATGAGATAACGATGCCCCAGATCATCCAAATAAGTCAGTAGTGGGCCACCAAAGTAGCCACTGTCAGCCCTGAAAAAAATCTTCATATGAGAAGGCAGGGTGATCAGCAGTTGCTTCATAAACTCTATGGCGCCATTGGCGGTGTAGGCATCGCCACTTCGTAACCAGCCTTGCAATACTTCTTTAGTTGGAGCGCAAAAGGCCAATTGCGGGTGGTACGAAAGAGCCCCTCTTTTTTGCTCATTCAAGCCTTTCTTGGCGCCTTCCTGAAAACCGAAACAGGTTTTTACCGTAGAGTCCAGGTCAATGGTGATCTGTTTACGTGCATAAATGGTAGATGTTCCTAAGCGCAACGCCTGTTTCCAAACCCTGCCCCTCATGTCGTGGACAGCGGTTTCCAGTTCAACGACGCTGGCAAAACTAAACAGCTTTAAAATGCGTCCAAATTGACTGTCACAAGGGATTCGTTGAAATTGGGTACATTCTCGAAGAGTGCTATCCTGCCAGACCGTGCACACTTTCATCAGACTTCTGGCACCTGCCAGAATGCCGGTGGTTACCATCAGAATGACATCTGACAGTTGGAAAGTGGCATTAGAGCCTCGTTGAATATTAATCCGGTTTAGTAAGCCGGACAGCCCCATCCGATTCAGGAAGCGAAACGCAGGGATCAGTCCAGCCTGACTGGTGAGCGGCTTTTTAGCTTGGGTGAAACGTACCTTCCGCTGTTTCAAACGTGCTTTTGACTTGTTTTTTTTGCTCATGGGAAAAGTGATGCTTTATTGAAACCAAAGCATCACTTAATCCCTTTATTCTAGAACTTACGCATTGACAGGTCCGGCAAAAAATGGTCTCAACCATTACTTCCCCTCGGAGAAGCTTTTTATGAAATCCCAGGTAGCTTCTTTGAGGGCGTCTTTCCTGACGCTATAGACGCTTCTGAGTGACCCTGATACTTTCATCGCCTGAAGACAGGTATAGCCAAAGATAGCCGCAAAAATATGATTCCGGACCTGTCGCTCCCCTCTCACCTGAAAACGCTCGATGTTGCAGAGTTGCTTTAATGCCCGGTGATACTCTTCGATCGCCCAATGATGTTGGTGCAGCTGATCAAAATCAGATCGTGGAGATAGATCTGCTCCGACATGAGGAGTGTAAACAACGTAATGGCGCAGCTCGTTTTTGAGTCGCGTCCGGTAGAGTCGTACATGACCAAAGTTACGTAGCCATACAGTTTTTCTTTCTTCGGGAATCTCCAGGCTCTGCACCTGTTGGTAGTTACCCTTTTGCACAGAGACAGTACGGTTGCTTTTAACAGCGAACATAAAACCCAAACCATTGTTTTTCACAGCTTTGAGGTTTCCAATACTGCTATACCAAGAGTCACCGGTAACACATGCAGGTTCGAGTCCCCATGCCAGTACTTCTTTCAGCATATCGACAAAGTATAGAACTTACGCATTGACAGGTCCGGCAAAAAATGGCCTCAACCATTCCTTCCCCTCGGAGAAGCTTTTTTTGTTATGAAATCCCAGGTAGCTTCTTTGAGGGCGTCTTTCCTGACGCTATAGACGCTTCTGAGTGACCCTGAGACTTTCATCGCCTGAAGACAGGTATAGCCAAAGATAGCCGCAAAAATATGATTCCGGACCTGTCGCTCCCCTCTCACCTGAAAACGCTCGATGTTGCAGAGTTGCTTTAATGCCCGGTGATACTCTTCGATCGCCCAATGATGTTGGTGCAGCTGATCAAAATCAGATCGTGGAGATAGATCTGCTCCGACATGAGGAGTGTAAACAACGTAATGGCGCAGCTCGTTTTTGAGTCGCGTCCGGTAGAGTCGTACATGACCAAAGTTACGTAGCCATACAGTTTTTCCTTCTTCGGGAATCTCCAGGCTCTGCACCTGTTGGTAGTTACCCTTTTGCACAGAGACAGTACGGTTGCTGTTAACAGCGAACATAAAACCCAAACCATTGTTTTTCACAGCTTTGAGGTTTCCAATACTGCTATACCAAGAGTCACCGGTAACACATGCAGGTTCGAGTCCCCATGCCAGTACTTCTTTCAGCATATCGACAAAGTAGTCATTTTTAGTTTTGCCATCGGCTGGATTGTAAATACGGAAATTAACGGGCAAGTTGTAGCCTTTGATGTCCGTGTAATAAAGCGTGATGAGATTAATACCCTTGACGGTTTTGTGGTGCTTTCCTGAGTAGTAATGACCGACTAAAGCCGTGTAATGGGTATAAGGTTTATCCAGCACCGTATCATCAACCGATAGCGTCCCACCTTCAAGAATAAGCCTTGCTGACGCTTCTAGAAAAAGATCTTCAGGAGCAAAGTTTTCACGTTGGAGAAAGCGGTTAACACTGTCATGCGATATATCACTCAATTCGCTAAGACGGGTACAGGTGGCTGATTTTGGTTCACAGAGTAGAAACCCCGTATACTGCGGGAGGTCGCACTTGGCTGTTGTTGGTTTTGTTATTTTTCTACGCACGACGACATCCACTGTTTTTTTGCTGATCTAGCAATTTTTTTGGATGTCTGTCAATGCGTAAGTTCTAAAAGTAGTTATTTTTAGTTTTGCCATCGGCTGGATTATAAATACGGAAATTAACGGGCAAGTTGTAGCCTTTGATGTCCGTGTAATAAAGCGTGATGAGATTAATACCCTTGACGGTTTTGTGGTGCTTTCCTGAGTAGTAATGACCGACTAAAGCCGTGTAATGGGTATAAGGTTTATCCAGCACCGTATCATCAACCGATAGCGTCCCACCTTCAAGAATAAGCCTTGCTGACGCTTCTAGAAAAAGATCTTCAGGAGCAAAGTTTTCACGTTGGAGAAAGCGGTTAACACTGTCATACGATATATCACTCAATTCGCTAAGACGGGTACAGGTGGCTGATTTGGGTTCACAGAGTAGAAACCCCGTATACTTCGGGAGGTCGCACTTGGCTGTTGTTGGTTTTGTTATTTTTCTACGCACGACGACATCCACTGTTTTTTTGCTGATCTAGGCATTTTTTTGGATGTCTGTCAATGCGTAAGTTCTATATTCATAGGATATTGCAACAGTTATTTCGAGATCCTTTGCAGGATTTAGGTAGTAGGCTGCGACCCTATTATTGAATGAGGAAATTATGAGAATTACTCCACCCTAGTACTCCGTCCGGCAGAAGATGATAGTTTACTGAAGGCTATTCTAATAACTCCGAGTCCATAACACCGGAGTTATTATGACCATCAAATATCATGTTCGACTCAGCGAGGAAGAACGCTCAATACTTGAACGGCTTATCAAGCAGGAAAAGCCCAAAGTTGCACAACACAAAAAACGTAAAGCCAATATCCTTCTGGCTATCGATGAAAACCATGATCCACTGCAGCATGATCAGGTAGCCAAAGCTTTCCATGTTAGGCCGCTTACTATCACTCGCCTCAGGAAACGATTTGTTGAAGAAGGGCTTGATGTCGCTGTCAATGGAAAACTAAGCAGCCACGGTCGGGTACGTAAACTCGATGGCGAAGCCGAAGCTCACCTTATTGCCCTTACCTGCTCACCACCACCGGAAGGAGCCAGCCGATGGACGCTAAATTTACTGACAGATCGCATGATTGAGCTCAGATACGTCGAATCGATTTCCAGAAGCACAGTACATGAGGGACTAAAAAAAATGAGCTTAAGCCCTGGCAAAAAAAGGAATGGTGTATACCTGCGGAAGAAAGCGCCAACTTTGTGAGTGCGATGGAGGATATTCTTGAAGTCTATAAACGTCCTCTTGATCCAAGGCGTCCGCTTGTTTGCCTTGATGAAAGTAGCAAGCAGCATGTTAAAGAAGTCGTTAATCCAATGCCTGTTGAGCCTGGAAAACCGGAGCGTTATGACACAGAGTATGAACGTAATGGCGTCAGCAATCTGTTCATGATGTTTGAACCCTTGACAGGTTGGCGGCATGTTGAGGTGACTGATCGTAGGACAGCGATTGATTGGGCTCATCAAATCAAGTTTCTGGTCGATGTTCGCCACAAAGATGCAGAGAAAGTTATACTGGTTGGAGACAACTTGAACACGCATTCTCCCGCATCACTTTATAAAGCTTTTTCCCCAGAAGAAGCCCGCAGAATGATTGATAAGCTTGAGTTTCATTACACCCCAAAGCATGGCAGTTGGCTGGATATGGCCGAAATTGAGCTGAGTATACTGAGTCGCCAATGTCTGGATCGGCGTATCCCTACCCAAGATATTCTCCGGAGAGAAGTCAAAGCCTGGGAGGAGAAGCGCAACGCAAGAAAAGTGACTACACAGTGGCGTTTTACCACTGAAGACGCTCGGATAAAACTTAAGAGACTGTATCCAAAGATGCCAGAGCTTGATAATACAGAGTAGATTGAGAGCCTCCATAGAACATACACCAGACTATTAGAGCAGCACTTTTTCCCATGAAAAATTGGGAAATGGGGCACTTTGCGTGAAATAACCCATTTTTTTGTCCTGCCACTCAAAATTGACTCAAATAACAGGACGGCTAACCATTGTCGACCATTTACACAAAAAGCTGACCGATCGGTTATCTGTGATTATCAAATGGTGTCGGATGGAGTACTAGTTTTACCACGCCATATTAATCACAAACTGGCAACTATCAAAGAAAGGGTTACCCCTGTACTTCTTTTCTTTCGAACCACTATGCCAACTCAACAGACAATTATATCAAGCTGATAGCGGCTATTTTCATTACTTTTTTTCAGTGAAAAAGTGCTATTTGCTAATATAGAACTTACGCATTGACAGACATTCAAAAAAATTGCTAGATCAGCAAAAAAACAGTGGATGTCGTCGTGCGTAGAAAAATAACAAAACCAACAACAGCCAAGTGCGACCTCCCGAAGTATACGGGGTTTCTACTCTGTGAACCCAAATCAGCCACCTGTACCCGTCTTAGCGAATTGAGTGATATATCGCATGACAGTGTTAACCGCTTTCTCCAACGTGAAAACTTTGCTCCTGAAGATCTTTTTCTAGAAGCGTCAGCAAGGCTTATTCTTGAAGGTGGGACGCTATCGGTTGATGATACGGTGTTGGATAAACCTTATACCCATTACACGGCTTTAGTCGGTCATTACTACTCAGGAAAGCACCACAAAACCGTCAAGGGTATTAATCTCATCACGCTTTATTACACGGACATCAAAGGCTACAACTTGCCCGTTAATTTCCGTATTTACAATCCAGCCGATGGCAAAACTAAAAATGACTACTTTGTCGATATGCTGAAAGAAGTACTGGCATGGGGACTCGAACCTGCATGTGTTACCGGTGACTCTTGGTATAGCAGTATTGGAAACCTCAAAGCTGTGAAAAACAATGGTGTGGGTTTTATGTTCGCTGTTAAAAGCAACCGTACTGTCTCTGTGCAAAAGGGTAACTACCAACAGGTGCAGAGCCTGGAGATTCCCGAAGAAGGAAAAACTGTATGGCTACGTAACTTTGGTCATGTACGACTCTACCGGACGCGACTCAAAAACGAGCTGCGCCATTACGTTGTTTACACTCCTCATGTCGGAGCAGATCTATCTCCACGATCTGATTTTGATCAGCTGCACCAACATCATTGGGCGATCGAAGAGTATCACCGGGCATTAAAGCAACTCTGCAACATCGAGCGTTTTCAGGTGAGAGGGGAGCGACAGGTCCGGAATCATATTTTTGCGGCTATCTTTGGCTATACCTGTCTTCAGGCGATGAAAGTATCAGGGTCACTCAGAAGCGTCTATAGCATCAGGAAAGACGCCCTCAAAGAAGCTACCTGGGATTTCATAAAAAGCTTCTCCGAGGGGCAGGAATGGTTGAGGCCATTTTTTGCCGGACCTGTCAATGCGTAAGTTCTATAATACCTAAATCCTGCAATCCAAACCCGAACAGGTCAATCGCAGCAACTGATCAAGCCCTCCTGATTCTGATTATGCTACTATCGAGCAAATATTTACCTTTTCAGTGGATTTTAATCACATGAGCCGTCGTGTTTGGTTCATCTTACTGCTATTCCTGATATCAGGGCGCGATAACTCCTTCCGCATTAGCAGAATGTTTTTCTAATCATCCATTGTTCGCTATTTACAAACAGTCACCTACTGCTAGCCAAGCATCCCACTCCGTTTGGTAGAGATGCTCTTTGTTACTGGCAACGGTCAACTGCCTGTTACCTGTCAACAGTTTTCCGGCAACCCGTATCATATAGCAGCGAATGCTTTCCGGCTCCCACTTCATCAACTGACGATTCCCACTCATCAGTGCCATCCAACGTGTTGTATTGTAGGCCAGTATTGCACATTGCATAAGCGCACTGTTTGCCATGAAATGATCGGTTTTGATCTGCCCGAGAGCCATCTGGTTTTTGCACTCTTCGATCCAGGTTTCGCAGGTAGCCCGCTTGCCATACGCTTTATGGATCTCCCATGGACTCAACGACTCAGTAGTCACGTAGCAGACGTAGTCGTACTCTGGCTTCGGGTCTAACAATTCGCACTGGGTGTTTTCTGGCTTCCCGATCTTTCTTTGCCGGACAGCCACGAAGCAACGAGCCCGGTCCCAGTCACCACAGCAGTGTTGAAACTCGCACCACTCCCACCCTGGCTGATGCACGACAGGTTGCCAGTCTTGCGGGATTAACAGTTTGTGTAGATTCTTCAGTTTGACCTTAACCAGATAACGATGTCCTAAATCCTCCAGATAGGTCAGTAATGGTCCACCAAAGTAGCCACTATCAGCCCTGAAAAAAATCTTCATGTGGGAAGGCAGAGTAACCAGCAACTGTTTCATAAACTCTATGGAGCCATTAGCAGTGTAGGCATCACCACTTCGTAACCAACCCTGCAGCACTTCTTTGGTTTCCGCGCAAAAGGCCAGCTGCGGGTGGTACGACAGCGCCCCTCTTTTTTTCTCGTTAAACCCTTTCTTTGCGCCTTCCTGAAAACCAAAACAGGTTTTTACCGTAGAATCGAGGTCAATGGTGACCTGTTTAAAAGCATAAACGGTAGATGTTCCTGAGCGCAGTGCCTGTTTCCAAACACTCTCCCTCATTTCGTGGACAGCGGTTTCCAGTTCAACGACGCTGGCAAAGTGGAACAGCTTTAAAATGCGTCCAAATTGACTGTCACAAGGAATGCGTTGAAAACGGGTGCATTCTCGGAGAACGCTATCCTGCCAGACCGTGCACACTTTCATCAGACTTTTGGCACCTGCCAGAATGCCGGTGGTTACCATCAGAATGACATCTGACAGTTGGAAAGTGGCATTAGAGCCTCGTTGAATATTAATCCGTTTGTCCAGTAGGTCGGCCAGCCCCATCCGGTTCAGGAAGCGAAACACAGGGATAAGTCCAGCCTGACTGGTAAGCGGCTTTTTAGCTTGAGTGAAATGTACCTTCCGCTGCTTCAAACGTGCTTTTGACTTGTTTTTTTTGCTCATTGAAAAAGTGATGCTTTATGAAACGAAAACATCATTTAATCTCTTTATTCACGGGTGATTGCAACTTTTATTTCGATATTATTTGCAGGATTTAGGTAATAGTTAATTATGGCGTTTATTTATGTTAACAAGTTGGAAAGAACTCTCTTTTTCTACAATCAGAATTGAGCTTTTAGCAGGACTGGTTGTCGCACTTGCCCTTATTCCAGAAGCAATTTCATTTTCGATCGTAGCGGGGCTTGACCCTAAAGTCGGCGTATACTCGTCATTTTGTGTTTGCGTCATCACCGCAATCGTAGGTGGTCGACCTGGAATGATTTCAGCAGCTACTGGTGCGATGGCATTACTCATGGTTACGCTAGTCAACGACTATGGCCTGCAATATTTGCTAGCTGCAACTATTTTAACAGGCATACTGCAAATGACCGCCGGCTATTTAAAACTAGGCAACCTGATGCGCTTTGTTTCAAACTCTATTATTACTGGGTTTATCAATGCTTTAGCCATCCTGATTTTTATGGCCCAGCTTTCAGAACTAACTCATGTAACCTGGCATGTCTATGCTTTAACGTTAGCTGGCCTTGCCATTATTTACCTGTTCCCGATGCTGCCTCGCATTGGCAAGGCAATACCATCACCCCTGCTTTGCATTCTTATTTTGACTGCTCTGTCCATCATGCTGGATCTGGATGTCAGAACAGTCGGCGATATGGGTAAACTGCCTGATACCCTTCCCTTTTTACTATGGCCAGAAGTTCCCCTTAATCTTGATACGCTCATCATTATCTTCCCATATTCACTGTCACTGGCAACCGTAGGTCTACTTGAATCCCTGATGACAGCAAGGATAGTCGATGACTTGAGCTCCAGCGTTAGCAACAAAGACCGGGAGTGTAAAGGTCAGGGAATTGCTAATATTGTAGCCGGTTTTATGGGCGGCATGGCTGGATGCGCTATGATTGGTCAGACCATAATTAATTTCAAGTCTGGGGGTCGTCACAGATTATCCTGCTTTTTTGCGGGTGCTTTACTGTTAACCATGGTTGTATTTCTTGGTGACTGGTTGGCACAAATCACTATGGCTGCATTGGTTGCTGTTATGATTATGGTCTCTATCAGTACATTTTCCTGGGACTCCCTGCGCAAAATGAAAAGCCACCCCATACAAACCAACCTGGTTATGCTTTCAACGGTATTTACCGTTGTATTAACCCACAATCTTGCCATTGGCGTTTTAGTCGGTTGCTTATTGGCAGCATTATTCTTTGTGCATAAAATCGGCAACATTATGAGCGTGGAAAGCACACTGAACTCGTGCAGCACACAACGTGTCTATCAAGTTAACGGACAAGTTTTCTTTGCATCGGCTCATGATTTCAGTCTGGCTTTTGATACAACTGAGCCATTAGAAAGCGTGACTATAGACTTATCCCATGCCCACTTCTGGGATATCAGTGCTGTTGCAGCCCTTGATAAAGTTATCATCAAATTCAAGCATGCAGATGTCAGAGTGAATATCATTGGTATGAATGAAGCCTGCCGCACCATTATTAATCAGTTTGCAGTACATGATAAGCCAGAAGAAGCCAAAAAGTTACTCGCAACCCACTAAGGCCAGAGCCGCGTTTTGACGTCAAATACTCGAGGCAGGAGCCGTATTCATTAATAGTACACGTACGGATCTGCGCAAGTGGTGCCGGACGACCGGTACTCCTATTGAGACCCAAGTCAGAAAACTCGGTAACTGTCAGATTGGGTATGAACTACTGCATCACAATGCTCCTATATCAAGGTTATTAACCACCTCTCTCCAACCCCTTGCTACCTTGCTTGGTCGTCATACTCAAATTCACAAACCCCAACTGTCCGGCGGCATCCATTGCCGTAACAACAGCCTGATAGGCTGCCTCTGCATCGGCAGTAATAACTAATGGCTTTTTCGTATCGCCCTTGCTGGCTTCAGACAATGCCGTTTTCACGGTTTCAATACGGCCATTAGCCAGGCTGGTACCGTTCACCGCATAATTCCCGTTTTTACTGATACTCACTTCTACTGGCTGATCTTTTTGTGCCTGCACTGCACCGCTGGACTCGGGGAGATTAATCACCAGCTCCGTTTTATCTTTAAAGGTGGTGGAGACCATAAAGAAAATTAACAGCAGGAATACGACATCAATCAGCGGGGTCAGATTGACCGACACATCCTCCTGACTGGTCTGGCGACGGAATTTCATGGGCGGCTACCCATGATGCCGTCATCAACCTTGCGCTCGCCCTGCATGACTTCCACCAGCTTAATGGCTTCCTGCTCCATATTCACCACCAGCGCATCAATGCGCCGGACAAAATAACGGTGAAACATTAAGGCCGGGATGGCAATGGTTAATCCTGTTGCCGTGGTAATCAGTGCTTTAGAAATACCCCCTGCCAGCACCGCAGGGTTACCGGCACCCTGAGCCATCAGCGCAGAGAACACATCAATCATCCCTATGACCGTACCCAGCAAACCCAACAGTGGCGCAATGACGGCAATAGTACCCAGTGCACTCAAATAGCGTTCCAGCTGATGAACCACATGCCCCGCTTGCTCTTCGATACTTTCTTTCATGATGTCGCGCCCGTTACGGGCATTGGCAATGCCTGCTGCCAGCACTTCACCCAGGGGCGAAGCTTCACGCAGGTCTGCCACCTTGTCACTGTCCAGCGTATTGGTTTTAATCCATTGCCACAATTGCGGCAGGGTGTCTTCGGGCGTGACACGGGAAGGGCGCAGTGTCCACAGTCGTTCAAAGATGATGGCCATGGCCACCACGGAGCTGAGCAGCAACGGCAGCATCAACCAACCGCCTGATTTGACCAGTTCGAACACGAGGAGGATCCTTTGGGGTTTCTTAAGACCTTACCATAGCATTTCGTGGGTAACCTATAGTGTCAAGGAGCCAATAATACCTAAATCCTGCAAATAATATCGAAATAAAAGTTGCAATCACCCGTGAATAAAGAGATTAAATGATGTTTTCGTTTCATAAAGCATCACTTTTTCAATGAGCAAAAAAAACAAGTCAAAAGCACGTTTGAAGCAGCGGAAGGTACATTTCACTCAAGCTAAAAAGCCGCTTACCAGTCAGGCTGGACTTATCCCTGTGTTTCGCTTCCTGAACCGGATGGGGCTGGCCGACCTACTGGACAAACGGATTAATATTCAACGAGGCTCTAATGCCACTTTCCAACTGTCAGATGTCATTCTGATGGTAACCACCGGCATTCTGGCAGGTGCCAAAAGTCTGATGAAAGTGTGCACGGTCTGGCAGGATAGCGTTCTCCGAGAATGCACCCGTTTTCAACGCATTCCTTGTGACAGTCAATTTGGACGCATTTTAAAGCTGTTCCACTTTGCCAGCGTCGTTGAACTGGAAACCGCTGTCCACGAAATGAGGGAGAGTGTTTGGAAACAGGCACTGCGCTCAGGAACATCTACCGTTTATGCTTTTAAACAGGTCACCATTGACCTCGATTCTACGGTAAAAACCTGTTTTGGTTTTCAGGAAGGCGCAAAGAAAGGGTTTAACGAGAAAAAAAGAGGGGCGCTGTCGTACCACCCGCAGCTGGCCTTTTGCGCGGAAACCAAAGAAGTGCTGCAGGGTTGGTTACGAAGTGGTGATGCCTACACTGCTAATGGCTCCATAGAGTTTATGAAACAGTTGCTGGTTACTCTGCCTTCCCACATGAAGATTTTTTTCAGGGCTGATAGTGGCTACTTTGGTGGACCATTACTGACCTATCTGGAGGATTTAGGACATCGTTATCTGGTTAAGGTCAAACTGAAGAATCTACACAAACTGTTAATCCCGCAAGACTGGCAACCTGTCGTGCATCAGCCAGGGTGGGAGTGGTGCGAGTTTCAACACTGCTGTGGTGACTGGGACCGGGCTCGTTGCTTCGTGGCTGTCCGGCAAAGAAAGATCTGGAAGCCAGAAAACACCCAGTGCGAATTGTTAGACCCGAAGCCAGAGTACGACTACTTCTGCTACGTGACTACTGAGTCGTTGAGTCCATGGGAGATCCATAAAGCGTATGGCAAGCGGGCTACCTGCGAAACCTGGATCGAAGAGTGCAAAAACCAGATGGCTCTCGGGCAGATCAAAACCGATCATTTCATGGCAAACAGTGCGCTTATGCAATGTGCAATACTGGCCTACAATACAACACGTTGGATGGCACTGATGAGTGGGAATCGTCAGTTGATGAAGTGGGAGCCGGAAAGCATGCGCTGCTATATGATACGGGTTGCCGGAAAACTGTTGACAGGTAACAGGCAGTTGACCGTTGCCAGTAACAAAGAGCATCTCTACCAAACGGAGTGGGATGCTTGGCTAGCAGTAGGTGACTGTTTGTAAATAGCGAACAATGGATGATTAGAAAAACATTCTGCTAATGCGGAAGGAGTTATCGCGCCCTGATATCAGGAATAGCAGTAAGATGAACCAAACACGACGGCTCATGTGATTAAAATCCACTGAAAAGGTAAATATTTGCTCGATAGTAGCATAATCAGAATCAGGAGGGCTTGATCAGTTGCTGCGATTGACCTGTTCGGGTTTGGATTGCAGGATTTAGGTAATAGTAAATCTCATTGAGGATCCCTTCTGTGACACTTAACCCAGCTTCTTTCATTATCAGCATGTTACTGCTGAGCTGTTCACTGAATGCCAGTCCTGTTTCGGTAGCTCTGTACAGTACTGAGCCTGATAAAGCGTTCTATGTTATTTGGATCGAAGGTGAAACAGGGTTTTTATTGCCTTTAGAAAATATTAAAAAAGCCTATTTATTAACAACTAAAAACGATGAAAGTGAAGATATTGTTTTCAAATTATTTAATAGCTACATTGGATTTTCAAGAAAAAAAGGTACTCTGGCATTTTGAGGAAAACAATGAGAATGATCTCACTGGGCTCTGTTCACAATAACTGTGGGTAGAGCCAATGTGAGGCTTCTTGATCTAACAAACTTTCTTCTGAGAACTTATGAGTCTTTAAGAATCGTTTCCAGCCAAGATAGCGTGACAGGTATGTTGTTGCGACGCCTTTGAATAGCCCATTAATCCAACGTTTCAGCTCGCTATGATAGGCGTTTACTGTTTGAATATGATAAACAGCCTCTCGAACGTATTCCCCCGCTGTTGTCACTAACTGTACCAGGGATACATGGAGTTTTTCAGCCAGTTTTTCATGGGACATATAGGCATCAGTGCAGAGCGTACTGCCTTCTTGTATTTGGCCTGCCAGTTGTGTTGACAGTTCATCAACGCTGACATGCTGAAGAACGGCATCTTTAATATGATGCTGCCGGTCACAAGCGACCATTACAGGAATCTTTTTTACTTTTTCTTTCGGTTTTTTTCCGACTTCCCCCCTTTTCTGTTTACGAGAACCGTGGCCTCCACGCTTTCGTGCCGAGTCTCCCAAGCCTCGCTCTCCTTTGCGGGATTCTCTGAAAAAGGTTTCATCCATTTCACAAATGCCGGACAACTGACCTGTAGCATCTTGCTCGATAACCGCCATGAGCCTGTGCCGAAGGTGAAAGGAGGTATTCAAAGAGATCTCGCATTCTGCAGCAGCAGGCCGCAAGGTTACCCCTCCACTCATGCAGGATAAATAAGCATCCAGCTTATCCCGAACCCGCAAGTGCGCTAATGGTGTAAAGCTCAAAGCATTGCACGTGTGTTTACAGTCATTGCAACGATAGCGCTGATGACCCGAGCTTTGTCCCCAGCGGGTCATTGATTCAGAGTGACAACGGGGACATTGAGGATGCTGGTCAAAGTAGGACTTGATACGTTCCAACAACTGACATTGAACTTCTTGCGGGCTACTCAGTGAATAGTGGGACAGCGTGTTGCATAACTGCTGACGTTGTTCTGGGGAAAGGACTTTAACAGATGCCAGATACACCTGAAACTGATCATCTTGCATAACAATGGCTCCATGATATCGCCGAAACCAATATCAGGAAGTATAGTTTATGCTACCCACAATTATTTTGAACAGAGCCATCTCACTGTATGGCAATTAAAAGAAAAACCAAGGAGAGTAGTACCTAAATCCTGCAATCCAAACCCGAACAGGCCAATCGCAGCAACTGATCAAGCCCTCCTGATTCTGGTTATGCTACTATCGAGCAAATATTTACCTTTTCAGTGGATTTTAATCACATGAGCCGTCGTGTTTGGTTCATCTTACTGCTATTCCTGATATCAGGGCGCGATAACTCCTTCCGCATTAGCAGAATGTTTTTCTAATCATCCATTGTTCGCTATTTACAAACAGTTACCTACTGCTAGCCAAGCATCCCACTCCGTTTGGTAGAGATGCTCTTTGTTACTGGCAACGGTCAACTGCCTGTTACCTATCAACAGTTTTCCGGCAACCCGTATCATATAGCAGCGAATGCTTTCCGGCTCCCACTTCATCAACTGACGATTCCCACTCATCAGTGCCATCCAACGTGTTGTATTGTAGGCCAGTATTGCACATTGCATAAGCGCACTGTTTGCCATGAAATGATCGGTTTTGATCTGCCCGAGAGCCATCTGGTTTTTGCACTCTTCGATCCAGGTTTCGCAGGTAGCCCGCTTGCCATACGCTTTATGGATCTCCCATGGACTCAACGACTCAGTAGTCACGTAGCAGAAGTAGTCGTACTCTGGCTTCGGGTCTAACAATTCGCACTGGGTGTTTTCTGGCTTCCCGATCTTTCTTTGCCGGACAGCCACGAAGCAACGAGCCCGGTCCCAGTCACCACAGCAGTGTTGAAACTCGCACCACTCCCACCCTGGCTGATGCACGACAGGTTGCCAGTCTTGCGAGATTAACAGTGTGTGTAGATTCTTCAGTTTGACCTTAACCAGATAACGATGTCCTAAATCCTCCAGATAGGTCAGTAATGGTCCACCAAAGTAGCCACTATCAGCCCTGAAAAAAATCTGCATGTGGGAAGGAAGAGTAACCAGCAACTGTTTCATAAACTCTATGGAGCCATTAGCAGTGTAGGCATCACCACTTCGTAACCAACCCTGCAGCACTTCTTTGGTTTCCGCGCAAAAGGCCAGCTGCGGGTGGTACGACAGCGCCCCTCTTTTTTTCTCGTTAAACCCTTTCTTTGCGCCTTCCTGAAAACCAAAACAGGTTTTTACCGTAGAATCGAGGTCAATGGTGACCTGTTTAAAAGCATAAACGGTAGATGTTCCTGAGCGCAGTGCCTGTTTCCAAACACTCTCCCTCATTTCGTGGACAGCGGTTTCCAGTTCAACGACGCTGGCAAAGTGGAACAGCTTTAAAATGCGTCCAAATTGACTGTCACAAGGAATGCGTTGAAAACGGGTGCATTCTCGGAGAACGCTATCCTGCCAGACCGTGCACACTTTCATCAGACTTTTGGCACCTGCCAGAATGCCGGTGGTTACCATCAGAATGACATCTGACAGTTGGAAAGTGGCATTAGAGCCTCGTTGAATATTAATCCGTTTGTCCAGTAGGTCGGCCAGCCCCATCCGGTTCAGGAAGCGAAACACAGGGATAAGTCCAGCCTGACTGGTAAGCGGCGTTTTAGCTTGAGTGAAATGTACCTTCCGCTGCTTCAAACGTGCTTTTGACTTGTTTTTTTTGCTCATTTAAAAAGTGATGCTTTATGAAACGAAAACATCACTTAATCTCTTTATGCACGGGTGATTGCAACTTTTATTTCGATATTATTTGCAGGATTTAGGTAGTATTAAAATTCGCACCCAAAAAAGACAAAGAAAACAGGTCTCTTCTGGAGTACACATACCAAAGTACAGCTCAGTCTAATAAAGTGCATAGCAGAACTCTTACTATTATTGATAGCTGGCCAAAGCTCACTAACTCTCCCACCAATATCGCTGGTACTTGAGGCGGTATCCTGCAATCCCCCCCTCCATTGATCCCAGCATCACCAACATCGAGCCAACGTTTGCTGAGTTCCAGCAGGCTGCTCCCACCGTTTCTGCACGAGCAACTGTTTGCCTTGATGGGTGCCCAAAGCGGTTTTTATAACCCGCAGAATAAACAACAACCTTTGGCTTTACCGCGTCACATAACTCCTTGGTACCTGAATACCGGCTCCCATGGTGCGGTGCCAGCAGAATATCTGCCTTTAGGTTTTTACCCGAAGCCACCAGTTTTTCCTCAACTCGGTAACTGATATCCCCCGTTAGCAACATACTGTCAGTACCGGCGGTCACTTTTAACACGCAAGAGCGATCATTGGTTTTTTTCCACTGGCCACCGGCACTGAGTATTTCAAAGGTGACCCCATCCCATGTCCACTGTTCCCCAGTTTTACAGCGAGCAACGGGCTTATTGTAATACGGCAATGACGTACCACTCGAGATACGGGTACAAGGGTATTGCTTTAATAGCGGTACTAAACCACCCGAATGGTCTTTATCACCGTGGGAAATAATAATCCGGTCGAGCGTTTTGACACCAACTTTTCGCAGATAGGGAATGATCATACAGTCTGCCCCGTTGAAAGTAGCCGTATAGTAATCCCCCGTGTCATACACCAGCGTATGATGCTGGGTTCTCACCACGACGGAAAGCCCCTGCCCCACATCCAACACACTAATGGCGGCATTGCCATAGTCCGGTGCCTGAGACACAGGAAACCACCAGGGAAGAAAAAACACCGGGCTGATCACTTTCAACCGCCACGGCAGCGGTGAAATCAACAGTGCTGCACCCGCAAGGGCAAAGAGCACGGCCATTAGACTCGACTGTGGCATGACCGGTAGGGCATTTGTCAGAGGAGCAGCATAGGCTAACCCATTGTGAAACCCATTCAGCACATGATCCAACGCCCACAATACGCTGTCTGACAGTGTGCCTGAAACGCCACTGAACAGTGGTAGCCACTAACAACAACGGCACCACCAGCAACCCCACGACAGGAATCGCCACCATATTGATCAGTGATGATAAGGGGGAGACCGGTTGCCCGTTAAACAACAGCAACGGCGTTAACACACAAAACACCACCCACTGTGGCCGAAGCCATTGCTCGTAGGTTTTTCCTTTACCTACCCAACCGGACAACCCGTCAATCAGCGCAGCGACCGCCATAAACGAATACCAGAACCCCGCACTGGTCACCGCCAGTGGGTCCAGCGTTAACACCACCGCCAATGCCACTATCAATAACGTGCCCGAAGCCGGTCTTAGCCCGAATAATGGCCCGGTTAACGCAATCATCGTCATCACCAGTGCCCGCTGCACCGGAATGCCAAACCCTGCCAACCCGGCATAACTGGCAGCCAGCAGTAGAGAAAAGACACCGGCAATACGTGGCAACGGCCAGCGGTGCAATGGCCAGCCTCCGACCCGACCTATGCCCCAGGCTAACCAGTAACCCAGCAGCGCCAGTAACCCCATATGAAGGCCGGAAATCACCATTAAATGCGTGGTGCCGGTTTGATTAAACAACGTCCACTGTTCAGGCGTGATGCCTGACTTATCGCCCACCAATAAGGCCTTTAATAATCCTGCTGTTCTGGGGGCGGCTTGTTGATCGAGCCAATCACTGAGCTGCTCACGTATATTGCGCCCCGGGGCTGCCTCTAAACGTTCGCCCGACACCACATAGCCCATGGCCTGAATGCCTTCTCTCGCCGCCCAGGCTTCAACATCAAACGCGCCCGGGCTGGCAAACCCATGAGGCCGGCGCAGCTTCACCTTGAGTTGCCACACGTCCCCTGTATGGATGACCGGTGCCGAAAACCAACTTAAACGCAAACAATGCAAAGCGTTCTGCTTTTTTCCTTCTGCAGACATAACATTCAACAGAAAGCGTGTGGATTGCGGCCCATGAGCAGGCAAGCCCTGTACTGTACCGGTGAGGGTGAAGACCTTCCCTTCATACGCATCAGGCAATGCCTGACTTTTCAGCCAGTGTCCATACCCCATGCCCACGGATAACCCCAGACACAGTGTGACCAGCGGGAAAAAAATCGGTGCCTGGCAATACACCCACACGGTCAAACAAATTGCACACGCTGCAAATAATGCGACCCACCCCAATGGAGGCAATGCAGGCAACAACGCCACAGCAGCTACCCCCAATGCGTATGACAATAACCCTGTCGTTAGTTTTATGGTGTCAGGCATAATTTATAGGCATAATAGGACGTTTATACCCATTATTTGTAAAGATGCCGAACACACTCAGCCTCGGCTACATGATTGGGTACGATTGTTTTGAAACACTGACCCGCAGGCCTAAGAAGCTGTTCATGATCTTATTGTGAACAGCTTCTAAGCAGTATCTCTCCTTCGGTCTCCAGCATAGCTGCTGATAAAACACCTTGTCAGATATCCGTTGTTCACCTATCAAGGTTTGCGTGCTGTACGCCTGTGTGGCGTATATCACATAACGGTAATACTCGCAGTGGCATAGTCATGAGAGTGATGATAAACACGGCCGCTGAACACACAGCCACTGTCCTGCCATGCTGGCTGTGCCGGCGTGCCATCGTTCACAAGAGGCGTGGGAAAACCGGTTCGTGGCATGTATAGTGAAAAGATATGGCGAAAAAACTGATACAACGTTACCTGCCTGACCCCAAGACGGTCAGGAATAACCGGTACCTTCGCTTTCTCGGGTCCACCATTGAGAACCCGAACCTATGGCACCTGAACAGACGTTCAGCGGCCACTGCCTTTTTTGTTGGTGTTTTTTGTGCGTTTATTCCCATTCCCTTTCAGATGGTACTGGCCGCCTGTCTGGCCATCGTATGCCGCTGCAACCTGCCGTTATCGGTTGCTCTTGTATGGATTACCAATCCCGTCACCATGCCAGCCATCTTTTATTTCACCTACAAGGTTGGCTGTTATATCCTGCATGTGCCCATCAGTGAAACAACACTAGAGCTGACCTTCCACGGTGTGGGCGTCGAGCTTGGCCGGATTTGGAAACCCCTTTATCTTGGCTCTTTGGTATCAGGCTTTATCGGGGGCACCATTGGCTATTTTGCTATTCGGTTTTATTGGCGATGGAACATTATCAAAAACTGGAAAAACCGACGGGTACGCCGAAGAAGACCTTCCGCTGTACAAACGAAAATACCCCGAAAATAGCCTCTTTACTTCGATAATTCCCTCTGGTCAGGGACAAACGAGTGAGTGACAATATAAAACGACAATCAACAACATTATTCATCCCTTTACTCCTCTCATTTCAAGAGAGCAACCGGTGCACACCATGCAAAGAAATTTTCAAAAGCGTAAACCCAAACTGGAAGGGCGCGGCACCCTGGAAAAAGTGACAACAGAGGTCCCTCACAGTGACTGGCTGGGTATGCCCGATTATTATATCCACCAACTGACCGTCGCCGGTGAAGATTACAAATACCTCTCTGCCGATAAAACCCTAGATGTTAACGAAGGCGACACCGTTGTCTTTCGCTACAAAGAACAGGGCAAAGATAAAAGAATCGATCAACGCTCTCTGGGTCTGTACATCGACCCGAGCCAATACATGAAAGACAACACATAACAGAATCCACTCAGGCGTACTCTCTTTCCTTACTGTACCGTCATTACAGTTTACGCGGTAAACATTGAGCTATACTGTCGGCCTCGATAACAACAATAGCCACATTTTTCAATGACGAACGATAAGGAAAAGCCCATCTGGTGGCAGTCAGTGCTTGATACACTGCCACTGGCTCTCGCCTGCATTCCCTGGGGCATACTGACTGGATCACTGGCCGTACAAGTTGGGCTTAGCCCACTTCAGGCACAGCTAATGTCAATGCTGGTATTTTCCGGGGCGGCTCAAATCGCCAGCCTGAATCTGCTACAGCTCGCTGCACCCTGGCTATCCATTCTTGGCACTGTCTTTGTGGTCAGCTCTCGACACTTATTATATTCCGCTGTCTTCCGACGATTTGTTCAGTCACAGCCCAGATACAAGCGTTACGCACTGGCGTTTTTGCTTACCGATGAGATGTTCGCTATTTCAGAAAGCTATCGAAAAAAGCATGGCGCCTTTCGTTATGACTACGCCCTTAGCTCTGGCCTGACTTTTTATATAATATGGAGCCTTGCCAGTTATGCCGGTATTGCCCTCGAAGCATCACTGGGCGATATGACCGACTTGGGTTTTGAGTTTGCCGTTGCTGCTATTTTTATTGCCATTGTAGTGCCTGCCATCAACAATCTACCCTCACTGGTCGCTGTTATCACTAGTGCTATTGTGATGGTGCTGACAGAGAGCTACGGTATTCCCAATGGCGTATTACTGGCAGGCCTATCCGGTATGGCCTGTGCGTATATCACTGATCAGCAGCTAAGGAAGAAACAATGATCTGGCTTTTGTTAGCATTCATGGCAGTGATTACTTTTGGGAATCGTTATGCTTTTCTGTCCCCCCGACTGAAGTTTACCATTGGACCAAAATTACACACCCTGCTTCAATATACAGCACCTGCTGTACTGACTGCACTATGGGCACCCATTGTATTCGTAAGGGATCATTCTATTGATCTGCAAATGAATAACCCCTATTTGCTGGCAGGTCTACTCACCATGGCAGTAAGCTATCTCATAAAACAGCCTCTGATCACTGTCATCGTTGGTGTCGCCGCATTTATCACGTTATCCCACACCCTCTAAGAAGCTGTTCATGATCTTTTGTGAAAAGGGCGTTGTTGAATAAATCACCGGATAGCGGCGTTGTTGAATAAATCACCGGATAGCCCTGATTGACGATAAGTGGCTAAGGTTCGTATCCTAATGTCCTTTTTTTGCAGACATCATCTCGCTATGCCTTACAAACACAACGAAGCTCGTCGCCATAAGATCAAAAAATCGACTTATAAAGTGACGAATTGGTCTGATTATAATAACGCACTGCGAAAAAGAGGTGATATTACCGTCTGGTTTACGGATGCAGCTATCACTATCTGGACGCCAGCGCCCATCCAAAAACGAGGTGCTCCGACACAATACTCGGATCTGGCGATTGAGACCTGCCTTATGCTCCGGCAGGTTTTTAGCTTACCGCTAAGGCAGACTGAAGGTTTTGCTAGATCTCTGGTTAAGCTCATGGGGTTACAGCTTAAAGTCCCTGATTACAGCACTCTCAGTAAGCGAAGCATCAATTTATCATTGCAAAAGCTCATCGATACCTGTGAGCCTGGTTCTCACTTTCTGGTAGATAGCACAGGATTGAAGGTTTATGGCAAGGATGAATGGAATCAGGCAAAACACGGTACGAATCCTAAACGTACTTGGCGAAAACTGCATTTAGCCATCGATGAAAATCATCATGTCGTTGCAAGTGACCTTACCGGAAAAGAGATAGGTGATACTTCAGTTTTGCCTAATCTGCTGGATCAAGTTGATGGATTTGAGGTTTTCATGGCCGATGGAGCCTATGATAGCGACAAGGTGTATCAGCAAATTAAACAGAAGCAAGCTGCTGCTAAAATCGTGATTCCACCACCTAAAAATGCTGTGCCTGACAGTAGTCAGCACAATACACGAAACGAGGCAGTAGCCCTCATAAAAGAGCGAGGTCGCATGGCGTGGCAAGGGCTAACCGGATACGGCCTGAGAGCCTTGGTTGAATTGGCTATGCTTCGCTATAAAACCATTATCGGCTCAAAGATGAAAGCACGTGAACTACCTCAGCAAAAAACGGAGGCAGAGGTTTCCGTTCGCGTGTTGAACAGGATGACCGGTTTAGGGATGCCGATATCACCTAAATCCTGCAAATAATATCGAAATAAAAGTTGCAATCACCCGTGAATAAAGAGATGAAATGATGTTTTCGTTTCATAAAGCATCACTTTTTCAATGAGCAAAAAAAACAAGTCAAAAGCACGTTTGAAGCAGCGGAAGGTACATTTCACTCAAGCTAAAAAGCCGCTTACCAGTCAGGCTGGACTTATCCCTGTGTTTCGCTTCCTGAACCGGATGGGGCTGGCCGACCTACTGGACAAACGGATTAATATTCAACGAGGCTCTAATGCCACTTTCCAACTGTCAGATGTCATTCTGATGGTAACCACCGGCATTCTGGCAGGTGCCAAAAGTCTGATGAAAGTGTGCACGGTCTGGCAGGATAGCGTTCTCCGAGAATGCACCCGTTTTCAACGCATTCCTTGTGACAGTCAATTTGGACGCATTTTAAAGCTGTTCCACTTTGCCAGCGTCGTTGAACTGGAAACCGCTGTCCACGAAATGAGGGAGAGTGTTTGGAAACAGGCACTGCGCTCAGGAACATCTACCGTTTATGCTTTTAAACAGGTCACCATTGACCTCGATTCTACGGTAAAAACCTGTTTTGGTTTTCAGGAAGGCGCAAAGAAAGGGTTTAACGAGAAAAAAAGAGGGGCGCTGTCGTACCACCCGCAGCTGGCCTTTTGCGCGGAAACCAAAGAAGTGCTGCAGGGTTGGTTACGAAGTGGTGATGCCTACACTGCTAATGGCTCCATAGAGTTTATGAAACAGTTGCTGGTTACTCTGCCTTCCCACATGAAGATTTTTTTCAGGGCTGATAGTGGCTACTTTGGTGGACCATTACTGACCTATCTGGAGGATTTAGGACATCGTTATCTGGTTAAGGTCAAACTGAAGAATCTACACAAACTGTTAATCCCGCAAGACTGGCAACCTGTCGTGCATCAGCCAGGGTGGGAGTGGTGCGAGTTTCAACACTGCTGTGGTGACTGGGACCGGGCTCGTTGCTTCGTGGCTGTCCGGCAAAGAAAGATCGGGAAGCCAGAAAACACCCAGTGCGAATTGTTAGACCCGAAGCCAGAGTACGACTACGTCTGCTACGTGACTACTGAGTCGTTGAGTCCATGGGAGATCCATAAAGCGTATGGCAAGCGGGCTACCTGCGAAACCTGGATCGAAGAGTGCAAAAACCAGATGGCTCTCGGGCAGATCAAAACCGATCATTTCATGGCAAACAGTGCGCTTATGCAATGTGCAATACTGGCCTACAATACAACACGTTGGATGGCACTGATGAGTGGGAATCGTCAGTTGATGAAGTGGGAGCCGGAAAGCATTCGCTGCTATATGATACGGGTTGCCGGAAAACTGTTGACAGGTAACAGGCAGTTGACCGTTGCCAGTAACAAAGAGCATCTCTACCAAACGGAGTGGGATGCTTGGCTAGCAGTAGGTGACTGTTTGTAAATAGCGAACAATGGATGATTAGAAAAACATTCTGCTAATGCGGAAGGAGTTATCGCGCCCTGATATCAGGAATAGCAGTAAGATGAACCAAACACGACGGCTCATGTGATTAAAATCCACTGAAAAGGTAAATATTTGCTCGATAGTAGCATAATCAGAATCAGGAGGGCTTGATCAGTTGCTGCGATTGACCTGTTCGGGTTTGGATTGCAGGATTTAGGTATCAGTTAAAGCTAGCTGAAAAAGGCCTGGATACAGGCTCGATCAGGCTGAGCTTTATTTATTCAACAACGCCACTGATTTGGAGCAATCATGATTATTCCTTATACGATGCTGGAGCAGGATACGTTAAAAAATCTGATTGAAGAATTTGTGAGTCGTGATGGGACGGACAATGGTTATGACCAGCCATTGGACAGCCGTATTCAAGCTGTTGTCGCGATGCTTGAGCAGGGCGAAGCCGTGGTTGTCTTTGACCAAACCCAGCAAAGTGCCAATATCGTACTTAAAAAATCGGTAATTGATGTCTCTGACGCTTCATAACGATGAAGCCATCCTTGTTTTTGGTGTTACTTTGCTTTAACAGGGTTTTTGGCCCACCAGGTGGTGTAAGGCACCGCATACACTGCCTGTATTTTTGGCCATGCAAATTTGTCGCGAAAAGCCACCCACATGTAAGGGTTGTACCATTTAGGGATGCCGTAATATTGCCATAACAGTATACGGTCAAGACCGCGGGTTAGCGTTTGCATATCATGCCGATTTTTAGCGTTGGGAATGGCTTCAACGATGTGGTCAATGGCGGGATGACTGACCGCCGCCATATTATGACTATTGGGAACACCAGCCTGACTTGAATGAAAATACCCGTAGAGTTCCTGGTCGGGTACCCCAGTTTGAGGGAATATATGTTCTATGATGTCGTAGTCATGCGCCTGTAAACGTTTAATGTACTGGCTGGTGTCGACTTGCTGGTAGTGGAGTGTAATACCAATAGCGGTCAGATTTTTCTTCCAGGGTAAGACATACCGTGCGGGGGTGGCAGACCGTTCTAGAATAGTGAGTTCAAAGGGCTTACCGGTGGTGGCATGTATAAGCTGTTGCTGATTAAATTGCCAGCAAGCAGCTTTTAACAGCGCCAGTGCCTGTGCTTGCAGTTGTCGGATGTCACCATTGCCAGCGGTTGCAGTTTAGCGTGTCCTTCTGAGTATTGAACACAAAGACATTACTGCCATGAGGGCGTTTGCGAGGGATCTCCCATTGTTTAATGGCACCGCTGCGTATCTCCGAAAAGTTGTACCCCTGTCGCCAGTTCTTGGCAATGACCTCCAAATGAATATCATGTCCGCCGGCTTTAAAGGCTTCAAACGCCACATTCAGGTCGCGGTGAAAATCAAGGGTCACGGTATCGAAGTTATAGCGGCCTTTATTCACGGGCAGGTCTTTTCCCCAGTAATCAGGCACGCGGCTAAACGTAATAGACTGGCCGGGTTTGATGGCCTTGATGCGATAAGGCCCGCTATTGAGTGTGGGTGTGAGTGTCGAATGATTGAAGCCTTTGCCAGACCAGTAGTGTTTAGGCAGTACCGGCAGCTCTACCACCCGAAACAACTGGCTGCGGTTGCCAGGTTGTTTGAAGGTAAAGCGCACTGAGTGAGAGGAGAGCTTTTCAACAGCAGCGACAGGCTCAAGCTGTAAGCGATAACGTGGGTGTGCTTTTGATTGGAGTTGTTCAAACGAAAAGACCACATCGTCGGCGGTGATGGGGTGGTTATCATGAAACCGGGCTTGGGGACGAAGGTGAAATATCACCCATTGGTTGTCATCCGGGTATTCAAGGTGAGAGGCGCTCAGTCCATAGGCTGTTTTTAACTCATCGCCTGAAGGGCTATAGGCATCAGAACCTACCATCAGGGGTTCATTCAGTTCACTGAACCCGTAGCATTTCAAAGTAAATCGGTGCTTGTGATGGAGCCAGTCCGCTCAGAGCATAAGGGTTTAAGGTATCAAAGGTACCTGAACAAAACAGTTTCAGGTTGCCGCCTTTAGGTGCGTCCGGATTAACGTAATCAAAATGGGGGAAGTCAGCAGGGTATTTCAGCTGATCAAAGCGGGATAACCCGTGAGAGTGATGAATCGCCTGAGTGTCTGCGCCCACCCATGGGGATATCAGTAAAAAGACAGGCAGCGCAAGCAGGCGTTTCAACGGTCACTCTCCGAGTCATCAAGCGGCTACTAACAGCGTAGCCGCTATTGCGCTCAGCGAGGGGGATTTGCACCTTTGTACCACCAGGTACTAAAAGGCGGTGTATAGCCGGTGCTTTTTTCTGGCCAGGCAAAGACGTCGCGATAGGCGACACGCATATAATCCGTATACCACTTAGGTACGCCGTAGTATTGCCAGAGCAGGATACGATCAAGGCTGCGGGACAGGGTTTGTAATTCTGCTTCTGTTTTGGCGTCAGGGATTGTATCAATCAGGCTATCTACGGCGGGGTGGCTGATGCCTGCCAGGTTTCGGCTTCCCTCTGTATTAACCTGGTCTGAGTGGAAATAGCCAGCTAGCTCCTGATCCGGTGCCAGGGTTTGCGGCAGGATATGCTCGATCACGTCGAAATCATGGGTGCGAAGGCGCTGGAAGTACTGGCTGACATCGGTTTGTCGGTAGACCATGTCAATACCGACCGTCTCAAGATTTTTCTTCCAGGGAAGTAGGTAACGTGCGGTAAAGGCCGATTTTTCCAGAAACTCAAAGGCAAAGACGTCACCGGTTTCCTTGTGAGTCATTTTTTTATCTTTCATTTCCCACCCTGCTGCTTTTAATAAAGCGAGGGCGGTTCGCTGCTGTTGTCGAATATCACCGTCGCCTTTGGTGACGGCGTTTTTATACGGCTGTGTGAAAAGCGACTCCGGGAGCTGGCTTTTCCAGAGAGAAAGGTGTGCCAGCTCTGAAGGGGTTGGCAACCCCTTGGCTCCCAGGGCTGAAGTGGGAAAATAGCTGGCAGAGCGTTTATAGGAGTCAAAGAATATCACCCGGTTCGTCCACTCAAAATCATACAGCAGGCTGAGTGCCTGGCGAACACGGGCGTCTTTAAAGAGGGGGCGGCGAGTATTAAAAAAGATAAAACTGCTGCCATAAGCCATGTTGTGGTTGATGATGCGGCGCTTGATGGTACCTTTGCGCAGTGCCGGGAAGTCATAGGCCTGTGCCCAGTTCTTGGCAATGATTTCCAGGTGGATATCGTGCCCGCCGGCTTTGAAAGATTCGAACGCCACCTGAAGATCCCGGTGGAAGTACCGGGTGACGGTATCAAAGTTATAGCGCCCTTTATTCACCGGCAAATCCTTTCCCCAGTAGTTTGTTACGCGTTTAAAGGTGATGGCGGCTCCGGGCTGAATATCAGTAATTTGATAAGGGCCACTGTTAAGGGGCGGCGTGAGGGTGGTTTGATCCAACGCCTTGTTCTGCCAGTAATGTTGAGGCAGAACAGGGAGCTCTGCCGCCCGGAACAGTTGGGTGCGTTGCCCGGGGGCTTTAAAGAGAAACTTCACGCGGTGTGTGCCGAGCTTTTCGACGGTATCAATCGCCTCAAGCTGCATTTTATACCGAGGGTGGCCTTTGGTTTTCAGCTGTTGGAATGAAAACACGACATCGTCGGCGGTGACAGGGTGCTGGTCGTGAAACCGTGCCTCTGGACGAAGGGTAAAGATCGCCCATTGATTGTTCTCGGGGTACTCAACGGAAGCAGCAATCAGGCCATAGGCGCTTTTGATTTCATCGCCAGACGGGCTGTAGTGGCCGGAACCCACCATCAATGGCTCATTAAATTCACTAAAACCATAGTGCATATAGTTGTAGGACGGTGCCTGAGAGGGGGTTAAGCCACTGATGGCGTAGGGGTTGAGTGAGTCAAAAGTGCCGTGGGCAAACAGTCTGGCAGTGCCCCCTTTAGGGGCGTCGGGGTTTACATAATCAAAATGGGTAAAGTTCGCCGGGTATTTTAGCTGGTCAAAACGCGATAATCCATGGTGGGGTTGAGGGGAAGAGGTGGCCTGTACAGTAGCTAAAAACAAGAGAAGGGCGATACTAAATGCCGGTATTTTTTGCGAAAAGTCGCGTATATTTCGTATTAGCATCGTATTTTTTATGTTATTTATTGTGAATAAACACTATAGCAAACCCTATCTATAAGGGGGATAATGATCACGTTTTGGCCAAACTGGTTATTTGAAGACCAAACAGGCCTGAATGAATCAAGAATTAGCCAAGTTCCTTTGCATCTACCCATTGCCTAAGCGTCAAAGTGGTATATAATGAGGGTCGCTTGAAAGTACGTCTTAGATTTATGCAAAACGATATCGATGCTCCACATAGTTGTGCCTCGTTCTGTTCTTCATAAGTTGTAGCAACGCTTTTGGCTCAACGCCTTGTGAAAAGGCAATTTTAACTTCTGAATGATCAGGGTATGACTATGTCTACAGTTACTGGCACCGTTAAGTGGTTCAACGACGAGAAAGGTTTTGGTTTCATCGCTCAGGAAAACGGTCCTGACGTGTTTGCTCACTTCCGTCAGATCAAAGGCGAAGGCTTCCGTACTCTGGCTGAAGGCCAGAAAGTTGAGTTCACTGTAACTCAAGGCCAGAAAGGTCCTCAGGCTGAAGACATCATGCCTCTGTAAGGACTTTGTGCCTAAACCTGTCAACTGACAGGTTTGCCACAATCGCTTTGCTTGCAAAGCAGAAAAAAGGTAAGCTCTAGGGCTTGCCTTTTTTTGTGCATGACCACTTATACGTTATTCAAATTCACTCAGCAACCCTGCTGCCAGTGACGCCGCACCGGCATCATTCAAGTGAACCTCATCGGCTAAGCTGGAGGCATCCGTGTAAAAGCTGCCATCTGTCAGGCTGAGATTGGGGTGCTGATTGGCCAGCACTTCGACAATGCGGGTTTGCAAGGCTTCTAAGTTTTCCAACGTGTTTGAGGGGTTTTTATCACCCACGGTGTTATCTGTATATGTGGGCAGAATCACTTTAATGGTGGTCGATGGCCAGCCCTCAACCAATGCGGTAAGTAACGTTTCAAATTTATCCTCCCCTTTTGATAACGGCCAGTCCCCGTGTAAATCGTTATACCCCCAGAGAATGGTAATAAAGTCGGGTTCGATATCAGACAGATTTTCCAGTATCTCCGGATTTATGTTAGAACCCCCAATGGCCAGGTTGATATGGTCATACCCAAGCCCTTCCGCGAGTTGCCAGGCGTAGCCTAAGTGTGTGCCATTGCCGGTGTTGGCCAACACCATGGGTAATGCTGTCGCCGATGGCAACGTACAACTGCTTGTTAACATTGTTGAGACCGTTTAAATGATAGCCGTTACTGAGTTCCAGCGTCTTGAGCCACATGGGCTGCCAGCCAGGAAAGGTCAATACATAGTCGGCCAGTTCATTAGCCTGACCTGTCACAGATATCTCATAACCATCATCCGGTGCGGTATTGTGCGACTGTATGAGCTCTCCATTACGGTAGAGAGCCATCGCTCTCCAGCGTGTTTCGTAATTGGGGTCAGCTTCAAAGGTGAGCTTTACCGTTGGGCTAGCCGTTCTGAACCGGAGGGTCATCCCTGCCTGATTACCTGCTTTTGTTGATAGCCAGTAACCCCCGCCGTTTCTGTTTCTATAGTCTTCAAGAAAACGATAAAGTTTGGCTCTGCTGGGCGTAATGTCGCGTTGAACGACGCCGGTGTAGTGTATAAAAGGATGGTCTGGCCGAATAATCTGAGCAGCTTCTGCTGATAGTGTGATAAAAAGTGCGAAAGGTATGAACAGTTGAGACAATATCCGTGACATAAGTACAGTTTCTTTTTGTTAGTTGTCGCTGTTGCAGCATAATGAGTACTTTTTTTTTATCACTGAGGGTCATGTTGATCAATGGTGTTGCTTGCTGAGATCGGCGTATTCTGAACAATTAACACATAATTTACAGAAAAGAATCGTTACGTAGACGGAAGCAGCAGGCAAAGACAAGACAAGAACAGATTAACAGTGATCAACAGCTGAAGAATAACGTAAAGCATGCAGAGGGTAAGGAATGACAAGAAGTGTACTGATTACGGGCTGTTCTTCAGGGATTGGACGTGCAATGGCGTTGGATTTTCATGCGCGAGGTTATCGGGTGTGGGCGACAGCACGGCAGAAAGAGCATTTGGCGGCACTGGCGGAGCAGGGCATTCGTACGGCTGCATTGGATGTGAACGATAATGAGCAAATGCAGGCCGTGGTATCATGCATTCAGTCGGAGCAGCCTATTGATCTTTTAATCAATAATGCTGGCTATGGGGGAATGGGGCCACTGCTGGAAACCTCGGGTGAAGAACTGGAAAATCAATTTGCCACGAATGTGTTTGCCCCGATGGCGTTGGCTCGAACCGTAGCGCCTGCCATGTGTGACCGTGGGCAGGGCGTTATTGTGAATATTAGCAGTGTGTCGGGGGTATTAGCAACGCCGTTTTCTGGCAGTTACTGTGCCAGCAAGGCGGCACTGAATACTTTATCTGATGTGTTGCGTATGGAATTAGCCCCCTTCGGCGTGCAGGTGGTTACCGTGCAGCCCGGTGCGGTGCGTTCGCGCTTTGCAGACAGTGCGACCGCTGTGGTCGACCGGGTGATGACAGCCTCTTCACGTTACCGCCCTATTGAAGCCGGCGTACGCAAGCGAGCACGTGCTTCTCAACAGCATCCGACAGACGCTGAGGTGTTTAGTCGTAAACTCATTGATAAACTGGAGTCAGGGAAGGTGTTAACTGTTGTTCGACTGGCCAACGGAAGTACTGCGTATCCGCTCTTAAAATCACTGTTGCCTGTGGCTTTGTTGGAGAAGGTGTTGCAGCGAATGTTTATGTTGAATCGCCTATAATGGTCTTGTTGGCAGTTGTGTGAGTTCTTTAAACAGCTGTTACGAGCATGAGAAACTGATCATCAGAAGAACACTCGCAGTGCTTAAATCCCTATCTGTTGCAAGAAGGTGAAGCGACGAGAGTAACGACATTGAACCTCCTGTGGGAGGGTGTTGTGAGTGTTTATATATCGATCTGCTTTATCAGTCGATTGGACTGTTTTAAAATAGCTTCTGCTCTGGCACCTAAATAAACATAAATACCCAAGCCTACTAATAGCCCGACAGCGGCGACCATCATAGCAACGGCTTTGGTTAAATACTCTGGTGAAACCAATACTGATTTAAACATCAGTAACAACGACTCAATAGAGACCGCAATGAGTATGGCGGCAATAAACCGGGTGATGGTGCGTCGGGTTGAACTGTGCCGAAAAATATCTTTATGCATCAGGACTTCCTCTTCAAGGGTTGTTTTACCGAGGTCGAAGGTAGCCAGTGCCAGCGTGAGATAAATAATGATGCTAAAGGGTTGAAGGTGGAAGTCAGGGGCAGAAGGGTTGCTGAACATGATATGAATGGCGCTGCCAGCTGAAAACAGCAAGATCGCAACCACAGAAAAAAGTCCCAGTACGATCAGGCTATAGATAGAGATAAAGAAAGGATGAAATTTCTTGCGTTGCCGGTCACCCATTAAAAATTCAATAGCCATCGCCAGAGTAATGTCGATGACTAAAATACCTTTGACAGTACCGTCACTGTTTAATGAGCGTATAGCTGCAGAAATGCATAAATGCTGACTGGAGGTCGATAAATAGGGCGGGGTGACAACCACTGCATTGCTATCAACGGCCTGTATGTAATAGGAACGCTGACACCGTTCAGAGTCTTTTCCGGAACGAACCATATTGCTCGCAAAAAACGAGTGAGTGATATTGTGACTGGTTTGTACCCCCTGACCATCGAGGGTAAACACCAGCTCGACAAAAGGGTATTTTTTGGACAGCCACGTCATGGCCTGGGTGAGGGCTTTCTCGTTTTTCAGGAGCTTTTCGTCAAAAATACCGGTCACAATCGATGCCATGAGTTCATGAATAGCCCCTTGATATTCATTGTACCGATCAATCACACTGAGGTAATTCATACACTATCCAAAAAAAGCGAACAAGGAGTAGCAAGCAATAATCGAACCAAGTTTTTGCTTTTCACAGGCGTTGTTGAATAAATAAAGCTCAGCCTGATCGAGCCTGTATCCAGGCCTTTTTCAGCTAGCTTTAACTGATATCGGCATCCCTAAACCGGTCATCCTGTTCAACACGCGAACGGAAACCTCTGCCTCCGTTTTTTGCTGAGGTAGTTCACGTGCTTTCATCTTTGAGCCGATAATGGTTTTATAGCGAAGCATAGCCAATTCAACCAAGGCTCTCAGGCCGTATCCGGTTAGCCCTTGCCACGCCATGCGACCTCGCTCTTTTATGAGGGCTACTGCCTCGTTTCGTGTATTGTGCTGACTACTGTCAGGCACAGCATTTTTAGGTGGTGGAATCACGATTTTAGCAGCAGCTTGCTTCTGTTTAATTTGCTGATAAACCTTGTCGCTATCATAGGCTCCATCGGCCATGAAAACCTCAAATCCATCAACTTGATCCAGCAGATTAGGCAAAACTGAAGTATCACCTATCTCTTTTCCGGTAAGGTCACTTGCAACGACATGATGATTTGCATCGATGGCTAAATGCAGTTTTCGCCAAGTACGTTTAGGATTCGTACCGTGTTTTTCCTGATTCCATTCATCCTTGCCATAAACCTTCAATCCTGTGCTATCTACCAGAAAGTGAGAACCAGGCTCACAGGTATCGATGAGCTTTTGCAATGATAAATTGATGCTTCGCTTACTGAGAGTGCTGTAATCAGGGACTTTAAGCTGTAACCCCATGAGCTTAACCAGAGATCTAGCAAAACCTTCAGTCTGCCTTAGCGGTAAGCTAAAAACCTGCCTGAGCATAAGGCAGGTCTCAATCGCCAGATCCGAGTATTGTGTCGGCGCACCTCGTTTTTGGATGGGCGCTGGCGTCCAGATAGTGATAGCTGCATCCGTAAACCAGACGGTAATATCACCTCTTTTTCGCAGTGCGTTATTATAATCAGACCAATTCGTCACTTTATAAGTCGATTTTTTGATCTTATGGCGACGAGCTTCGTTGTGTTTGTAAGGCATAGCGAGATGATGTCTGCAAAAACAGGACATTAGGATACGAACCTTAGCCACTTATCGTCAATCAGGGCTATCCGGTGATTTATTCAACAACGCCCCTCTTTACGCAGATGTTTAAGCTCTTCACGCTCGTCATCAGACAACACTTTGCCCTCCTTTAGGGCCAGAATATGATCCTTCCATTTGTAGAGCAAACTGGTGGAAATACCTAGTGATTTAGCTGCATCAGGCACCGAATAGCCTTGCTCCATTACAAGAGCAACAGCCTCTTCTTTGAACTCTTTTGGATAGTGCTTATAGGTTCGCTTTTGACTCATTGTGCCACCTTAACAAGTGATAGAAATTATCTCTTATCAAAGTGTCCGGTTCTATTAGACCAGTACACCGTTGCGGGATGCTCTGAAAAAGGTTGCATCCATTTCACAAATGCCGGACAACTGACCTGTAGCATCTTGCTCGATAACCGCCATGAGCCTGTGCCGAAGGTGAAAGGAGGTATTCAAAGAGATCTCGCATTCTGCAGCAGCAGGCCGCAAGGTTACCCCTCCACTCATGCAGGATAAATAATCATCCAGCTTATCCCGAACCCGCAAGTGCGCTAATGGTGTAAAGCTCAAAGCATTGCACGTGTGTTTACAGTCATTGCAACGATAGCGCTGATGACCCGAGCTTTGTCCCCAGCTGGTCATGGATTCAGAGTGACAACGAGGACATTGAGGATGCTGGTCAAAGTAGGACTTGATACGTTCCAACAACTGACATTGAACTTCTTGCGGGCTACTCAGTGAATAGTGGGACAGCGTGTTACATAACTGCTGACGTTGTTCTGGGGAAAGGGCTTTAACAGATGCCAGATACACCTGAAACTGATCATCTTGCATAACAATGGCTCCATGATATCGCCGAAACCAATATCAGGAAGTATAGTTTATGCTACCCACAATTATTTTGAACAGAGCCGTCGCTATGTATGAAAGATATCATTCTGTTAGTGTGGCTCAGTTGATGGCGTCTATTCAAGGTGCATTTACTTTATACAATAACGAACGCTCATCTTATGGAATAAATGCAAATATTCAATCAATTCTTGAACACTATGATACAGGGTTATATTTTTTAGCAAAAAGCATGCTTGCTGTGATTTTTTCACAAACATTCGATGATTATAATGCCGCTCACCAGTTGTTGAGGGATGATTTGAATACGATAATCCCGAGTACGGGTGAGTTTGTGTGGTAGAATGAATTTATGCCTGAAAGTCAGTCTGAATCTTGTGAACAATAAATGCCTGCATATTTGATTCCTACTATTGAAAAGATAAATACGTTTATTGCAAGAGAGGAGAGAGGCTCTAGAAAAAGGCCAAAAGGTTTTTCAACGTTGAAAGAAACACTCAAGCAAAGCATTGCAAAGCAAAATGCACAAAATGTTTCGACTGAAAAAAACTTTGGAGAGGTAATGGAATTTTTTGTTCAACAAGAGCAGAAAATGACTGCTCTCCAGCAGGCAGTGAGCAGCCAGCAAGCCATGCTAAGTCAACAGAGTTCAGCGCTGACATTGATGCAGGCGACTATTGGGCAGCGGTTTAATGCACCCTCTGTTGCCGGTAGCAAAAAAAAAGGAGGTGCATCTGGCAATGATGCTCGTTCCAAGAAAGCGGCATTATCACCACCCGTTAACTCCCATGGATTTTCATGGTTTGGTTCCGATTCAATGGTGCGTTGCATGCCATCAACATACTCTCAATTTTATGCCCCTCCGCGAGCTGTTGTGCCGCCTATGCCAGTTTCATCAATTATGACATCAGTATCTGCTTTCGATATGATAACCATTTTAAAGACAGGTGAGAATATCAATAAAGGCAGTCAGCTTTTTCCATCACAATGGCTACCTCATCAGGTTAGGGAAGCAGCAATTAAGAAGTTACCAGTTTTGGAACAATCATAACGTTCCATTTTTTCAGCTTTGGGTTACGCAGAATATAAGGATTAATTTTTGCTAACCCAGATTTACAGAGCTTTACACCCTTTTCATAGGTTCTATCCAATAGTGCAACAATAGGACTGATGCATCTCCACGTCATGCTTTTTGTCCACTCAATAACCGCTATTGCTGTATTCAATAAAGCTCCACCCCAGTGATCCTCCAGAAATGCCCAAGACCTTTCAATGGGATTGTACTTGCTGTGATAAGGAGGGTAGTAAACAAGGTGAATTTTTAACCCTGTTGCCTGAGCAAACATGACCATTCTGAAAAGAAACTGGGTTCTATGGCTGTTGTTTTCTGGGCCGTTGTCCGCGTAGATAACCAGCTCATCTATATGCTGATAGCATTTCTTTAATGCCCGACCACCACTGCTCCAGAGCATCACAGATAAAGTCACTGGTTTTATAAGAGACCCCGTAAAATACGCTGAGTTGGTCATTGTCCAGATTCAGAATACCAAAAGGAATTATTTTGTCTTTTTTCGCCATATCATGATCCAGCGCCTTGACGGCTGAGGAACCTCTATCTTTTCCACCCCGAGAAAAATCTCCGAGATTGACCGTTGCTTTGCAGTCTATGCTGAGTTGTAAGACATTTTTTCTTTGGTCGGCCTCTTCCCTGACTCTGCGGATATTGGCAAAGATGGCATCGGTTTCCGGAATTTTTTTTCAGGCTTTGTTTTTTCAACCTTACGTAGCTTGTATCCCAAACGATTCAAGATATTATTGATAGTGCGCACTTGAGGAAGGGAATCGTTATCCCAGTCTTTTTCTTCTATCAGTTTCTGCCGTACACTTTTTGCTGTCACCCGTGTATAGGCAAACGTATTGCGTAGCTGAGGGTCTGCCTGACTTTCCGGTTCTACAAGGCAGCGAATATCCTCTGCCAATTGTGGCGAGACATCTTCACTCTTTCGCTTCCCGGATGAAGCATAGTTTCCGTAACAGATCATCCCTGTGCATTTTTCATGCATACCCAGTTCTACGGTATGACGACCAAAACCAAACTCAGTTTCAGTGAGACGGGGGCTGCCATAGCAGAGTGTTTCAGCCACCTCAGCCACAAACAACCTGCGATCATGGCCTTTCAGTTTCTTTGCGGCGAGCTTAAGAAGACTCTGACATTCTGGGGCAACATCAATTGTGGTATTCATAGCGGCAAAGGCGAAAGGGAAGAAAGACTCACCATACTCCGGTAAACTTCTCTATGCCACTCCCCTTAGTCAACTACCGCCACGTTCAGCCATGAAATAGTTATTCTCATTTGAAGGGTATTGAGACGTATAAGTGATTTTTTTCATGATAAAGCAATGTGAAAGGTCAAAAAAATACCTGTGTAACTTGCACAGGTATTGGTATTGTCACTTCCTACTGGCTAGCGCAGCACTTAGTGCTCTAATACTTGTGCACGATAATGCGCAAGGCCTTTCAATGCACGGTGTATCCGGCGGGCAAAGGCTTTGGTCATGGATTGGTACACGTGATAGCCCAGTACCGGGTCATTATCACAGAGCACGGTCAACGCCGAACTCTTAAAGCCTAATACAAAGGTTTTCTCAAGGGCATACGCTGAGACAGAGCGATCTTCATTACCTTCAACAGCGGCCAACTCACCAAAGTAAGAGTTACTGCCCAGTGTCATGACCTCGTTTTCACCCTCAACCCCATCCAGCTCTTTAACGACCTTGACCGTACCTAAGGCTATGATCAACAACTCATCGGCTGGGCTGCCCTGCTGAAACAACTGAGCGCCTGCGTTGTAACTGTATTCGACGGCGATACTGGCCAACTTCTCCAGCTCAGGTTTAGCTAATTCTCTGAACAGCAGGGATTGACTTAACACATGACTCTTATCCATCGGTGACCTCGTGCAGTGCGGCTGATAAGAACGAATGAGCTGCATCATAGCACCCCATCAATGCAATGCTCTATAGGAGCCCTCTCAATGAGTCAACGCCCCCTAGTACTCCGTCCGGCAGAAGATGATAGTTTACTGAAGGCTATTCTAATAACTCCGAGTCCATAACACCGGAGTTATTATGACCATCAAATATCATGTTCGACTCAGCGAGGAAGAACGATCAATACTTGAACGGCTTATCAAGCAGGAAAAGCCCAAAGTTGCACAACACAAAACACGTAAAGCCAATATCCTTCTGGCTATCGATGAAAACCATGATCCACTGGGCGTTGTTGAATAAATCACCGGATAGCCCTGATTGACGATAAGTGGCTAAGGTTCGTATCCTAATATCCTTTTTTTGCAGACATCATCTCGCTATGCCTTACAAACACAACGAAGCTCGTCGCCATAAGATCAAAAAATCGACTTATAAAGTGACGAATTGGTCTGATTATAATAACGCACTGCGAAAAAGAGGTGATATTACCGTCTGGTTTACGGATGAAGCTATCACTATCTGGACGCCAGCGCCCATCCAAAAACGAGGTGCGCCGACACAATACTCGGATCTGGCGATTGAGACCTGCCTTATGCTCAGGCAGGTTTTTAGCTTACCGCTAAGGCAGACTGAAGGTTTTGCTAGATCTCTGGTTAAGCTCATGGGGTTACAGCGTAAAGTCCCTGATTACAGCACTCTCAGTAAGCGAAGCATCAATTTATCATTGCAAAAGCTCATCGATACCTGTGAGCCTGGTTCTCACTTTCTGGTAGATAGCACAGGATTGAAGGTTTATGGCAAGGATGAATGGAATCAGGAAAAACACGGTACGAAGCCTAAACGTACTTGGCGAAAACTGCATTTAGCCATCGATAAAAATCATCATGTCGTTGCAAGTGACCTTACCGGAAAAGAGATAGGTGATACTTCAGTTTTGCCTAATCTGCTGGATCAAGTTGATGGATTTGAGGTTTTCATGGCCGATGGAGCCTATGATAGCGACAAGGTTTATCAGCAAATTAAACAGAAGCAAGCTGCTGCTAAAATCGTGATTCCACCACCTAAAAATGCTGTGCCTGACAGTAGTCAGCACAATACACGAAACGAGGCAGTAGCCCTCATAAAAGAGCGAGGTCGCATGGCGTGGCAAGGGCTAACCGGATACGGCCTGAGAGCCTTGGTTGAATTGGCTATGCTTCGCTATAAAACCATTATCGGCTCAAAGATGAAAGCACGTGAACTACCTCAGCAAAAAACGGAGGCAGAGGTTTCCGTTCGCGTGTTGAACAGGATGACCGGTTTAGGGATGCCGATATCAGTTAAAGCTAGCTGAAAAAGGCCTGGATACAGGCTCGATCAGGCTGAGCTTTATTTATGCAACAACGCCCCTTGTAGCGTCTTCAACTTTATTCTGCCGAAAATAGCGAATTCCCATAATTAACCATTGTACTTCCTCCCATTTCCCCCTTAATTTATCAAAATTCTCCTCCCGGTCATTTCGAATGGCCAGTCTCAGTGCATCGTACTCTTTCATCGCACGCCGTAATCGTATGGCTATTTTGGCTTCCGGATTTTTAATCAGGTAATACGCAGACCGACACAACCCGACAAGTGTTCCACCTATAGATCCAGCCAATGCCCCAATACCCGTAAATAGCAATCCCGGCCCCACCATCCCAGTAATAAAGGCACCCGGCCCCAGCGCAGACCCCGCTCCCAATCCCCCTACCACACCAATCGCCAGCCCCGCACCACCACCAATAACAGCACCGGCTAAAGCCCCTCGCTTAGCATGCAGTTTTATGCCCTCTTTAATTTCATCTTTTCCCGCTTTAAAACGCTGCCATTTTGAATCACTTTCCTGAAAAATCCCTTTTACATCAATTACCTCTACCTTCTCTGCAAAATACTTTGCTTCCTGTTCTTTGCTGAGCAAAGGTAAATCCTGCCGCATGGCATCGACCAGCACAGCACCCAAGGGATCCTGCTTTCTAATAGAGTAATATTTCCAGCGGAAAGCAATCGCCTCCTTTAATTGATGCCACTTATTCTTAACTGACATTGCTGCATTGATTTTCATAAACAGCGTCCCTGCTGATTGTTTTTACATCGCATCATTTATTATTATCATAAACACGGCTATTCATTGATAAAAACATCGACACGCTATGATGGATTCACCTTAGCAAACAACCGGAAAAAATTATTCCCTGTTGCAGCCACCAGTGTATCATAGCTAACCCCCTTTAGCTCTGCCACATAACGCGCTACATCAGCCACATACGCAGGTTCATTGGGCTTACCCCGGTAGGGCACAGGGGCTAAATAGGGCGAGTCGGTTTCGACCAGTAACCGGTCCATTGGTACCTGTTTAACCACATCACGCAGAGCCGCCGCATTACGAAAGGTCACAATGCCCGAAATTGAAATCATAAAGTTCATGTCCATGGCGGCTTTAGCCATCTCCCAAGATTCGGTAAAGCAATGCATCACACCGGCACAGTCTTTATCTGCATGTTCACGCATCAGTGCCAGCGTATCGTCTCTCGCATCACGGGTATGAATAATCACTGGGAGTTTTGTTTGTGCAGCAGCCTGCAGGTGTAACACAAAGTGCTCATGCTGTTTGGCTTTGGTTTCGGGGGCGTAATGATAATCTAAGCCGGTTTCACCAATGGCCACCACTTTCTTGTGCTGGGCGTAATGCAACAGCTCATCAATCGATGGGGTACGGGCACTGTCTTCCAGAGGGTGAACACCCACTGAAGCATACACATCTTCATAGGTGTCGGCCAGCGCGACGACCTGATCGATATGCTCAAGGTCTATTCCCACACACAGCATTCGACTAACACCCGCAGCACGGGCGGCGTCTACGGCTTTATCAAGCTGACCGTCGTACTTATCTAACGTCAGGCGATCAAGGTGGCAATGAGAATCTATCAGCATAATCCGTATTCTGTCTGGCATGATAAAAAAGCAGCATCTTACACAGTTGCCACTACGAAGCCTACAGGATTACATCGTGCTTGTTTCTTGATCAGCACTCACCGCCCCTGCTAACAGGGTCTCTATTTTAGAGCGCGCTGTATCTTTGGCATCAGTGAACTGCACGCCAATCCCCGCTCGTCGCCGACCCTGAGCACCCTGAGGGGTTATCCAGACCACCTGACCCGCCACCGGCAGCGTTTCAGGGTCGTCCATCAAGGTCAGACGAATAAACACTTCATCACCGATGTGGTACTTTTTAGTCGTTGGAATAAACAAGCCCCCGCCCTTTAGATAAGGCATGTAGGACTCGTACAAAGACACCGCAGCCTTGATGGTCAGCGATAAAAACCCGGTCATTCCTCGTCCCATAGCATCGTCCCTGATAGCTGGCGTATAATTACCCTACTTTCAGTCTAAACAGAATTACATCGCTATACCATGCACTCTTCTACAACACCAAATCCAGCCACCGGCAAAAAACACCTTCCAGCAATAACTGAGTATTGAGATTCCCGCCCGATGCTAAAGTATGTCGCTGTTCAAGCAGCCAGTCCCGCAGATGCACCACGGGGCGTACTTCCGCCTTTTTGGATAAATAGTTCAGCAGCTTCAGCAAATCCTGATTATGTACCGAGGCATCATTGGCGGTTAACGACAGTTTCACCACATCTGTGAGCCAGTCGGCCAACCATTCCAACAGCATCAACACATCGTCGTTCTGCCAGGTTTTTGCCAGCTCAACCGGGGTAAGGTCACCACGAAATAACGCCCCTAACGCTTTCACCAAACCTGCACGCTGCTCCAACACATTGCGCTCAGCTAACGATAGCGCCAATAACGGTGCACCGGATGCCACTGTCAGCAGTGTACTCGCCCCCTCCATGGTCGCCAACTGTTCCTGCACCCAGGGTAAAACCTGTTCAGGTGCAGGAACGTTAAACAGCACACTCTGGCAACGGCTACGAATCGTGGGCAGCATATCGCCTGCCTGATGACTAACCAGTAAGAACAGCGTGTTATCCCCCGGCTCTTCCAGACATTTCAACAGTGCATTCGCGGCATTGATATTCATGGCTTCAGCAGGGTTCATCAGTATGACACGCAACCCACCTTGCTGGGCTGTCTGATGGGCAAAATCATTCAGTGCCCGCACCTGAGCAATTTTTATCGGCTTACCCGGCTCTTCTGGCTCTACTAACAAGACATCCGGGTGAGTTTCTGCCTGGTTCAAGTGGCAATGTTTACACTGGCCACACCCAGCATCCGTCGCGGGTGACTCACACAGCAACCAATGGGCAAAAGCTCTGGCAAAATGCCACTTACCAAGCCCCACTGCCCCCTTCAGTAAAAAGGCATGGGCCAGTGTGTCGTGGGTTGCCCGAGCGGTCAGTGACGCCCAGGCACCTTGCTGCCAGGGCAAAGGCTGCAATGCCATTAATGCGCCCCCAATCGTTGAACCAATACCGTGTCAATCTGCTGCTTTACATGAGATAGCGACTGGCTGGCATCAATCATCGCGTACTGCTCGGGGTAACTTTCAGCACGCGCAAGGTACTCTGCCCGTACCCGATTAAAAAAGGCGATGTCTTCCTGCTCAATACGATCGAGCGCTTCTCCGCGCCCACGCGCTCTGGCAAGCCCTGTTTCAGGGTCAATATCAAGCAGCAGCGTTAAGTCCGGACGGCGTTCACCTTGCACTAAGGTTTCCAATGTCGCAATCCGCTCATGGTCAATGCCACGACCCGCGCCTTGATAGGCATAGGTAGCATCAGTAAACCGGTCACAGACGACGACTTTGCCTTCAGCCATTGCGGGTTCAATTTTTTGATGGAGGTTTTGTGAACGGGCCGCAAACATCAACAGCAACTCTGTCGTACTGTCCACCGTTTCATCGTATGTGGCCAGCAGTGTCTCACGCACTGCTTCTGCCATCGGGGTACCGCCTGGCTCACGCGTTTGTATAAAGGGCATCCCCTGAGTGGTCAGCCACGCTGTAATCACACCAATGGCCGTGGTCTTACCTGCACCTTCACCGCCCTCAATGGTCAGAAAAAAACCCATACTGTCTTTATTCCTTAATTAACAACGGTGGAACGATAGTCATCACGACGCTCACTGATCTGATACTTTCTCACCGCCTTATTGTGCTCAACCAGTGACTCTGAGAAAAAGTGCGTACCGTCACCTTTGGCAACAAAATACAGTGTTTTCCCTTCTGCCGGGTGCAGCGTTGCATGAATCGCTTCTCGACCCACCAAAGCAATTGGTGTGGGCGGCAGGCCTTTAATAACGTACGTGTTATAGGCGGTTTTCTCGCGCAACATCTGTCGGTTTAATTTGCCCTCATAACGCTCACCCATTCCGTAAATCACTGTTGGATCGCTCTGCAAGCGCATATGACGCTGCAAGCGACGCACAAAAACACCGGCAATATCAGGGCGTTCAAAGGCGGCACCGGTTTCCTTTTCAATGAGCGATGCCATGACGAGTGCTTCATAGGGCGTTGAAAACGGCAAATCCGGTGCCTTTTGCAACCACTCCTCTTCCAATACCGTATTCATTCGCTTATAGGACCGAGCAAGGATATCCGCCACCGGTGTACCCGCTTCAAAGAAATACGTATCGGGGTAAAACAATCCTTCGGGGCTGCCTTTAATCCCTAGCGATGCATAAAACACGGACAGTGCATCAGGCTTTAACGGGTCAGTCAATTTAGGGTGTTGATTCAGCAGGGCGATAGCATCGGCAAGCGTATGCCCTTCTACTAGGGTAATATCGTAATAACGCACACGCCCTTGTGTGAACATGGTGAGTACGTCTTTCACAGAGCTATTCGGCGTAATCAAATAATCGCCCGCATGCAAATCACTGGCCTGACCTGACAACTGACCCATGACCGAAAATGCTTCAGGGTATTCCAGCACACCGATCGCCGCCAAACGTTTTGCCACTCTACTGAGAGAATCCCCTCTTTTTATCGTAAAAGCCTGATCTGTCGTTGTCTGCACCGGCTGTTCTGCATACCACTTTATGCCAAGGAACCCTACGCCCACCAGCAGTAGCATAACCATCAAACCACTTAACAACCCCAGGGAAAACTTTTTAAGCATTCAATACACCTAGTATTCTGTCTCTGATTGTTTGGGTAATATTCCCTACAGGCCAACGAAGAGCTTCGCATGCCACCACCGGCCAGACACCATTGACACTGTTCACTAAAAAGACCTCGCGCGCTTGCGCCAGTCTCTCTTGAGAAACACGCTGCTCAATCACCGAAAGCCCCCAATTGTCAGCTTCCTTCAAAATATAAGCGCGAGCAACCCCTGCAACACCACTACGGTCTAGTAAGGGTGTCATTAACAGACCATCATCATCGACCAGAAACAGGTTACTCATCGTTCCCTCAATGAGGTTGTTATCAAAATCCATGACCAGCCCTTCATCGTATTCTGTCGTATGCCACTCGGCTCGAGACAAGACCTGATCCAATCGGTTTAAGTGTTTGATGCCCGCCAATACGCTGTGGCTGATCCGGTGATGGCATAACAAGACTTTAGCACCATCACTGGATAGACTGACAGGGTAACGTGGCAACGCATGAAACGATAAAATACGCCGACTGTGATCACACCCCGCCGGATTATACCCTCTTCCACCACTGCCACGGGTCACAATAATCTTCAGTACACCCTCAACGTGATCACTCTCTTGTAAAAACTGATGGCACTCCTCTTTAAGCTGGTCAATATCAAGCGGTATTAATAAACGGTCGACACTGGCAGACAAACGCTGCCAGTGCAAATCACTCAGCGTCAGTTCTTTGGACGACACCCTGATCGTTTCAAAAACACCATCTCCGTATGTCAGCCCCCGGTCAGTGACCGGCAGATCACTGGCCAGCTGACCATTCACCCATACTGTATTCATGCAAACGCTAATCCACGCGAGAAAATACCAGCGAAATATTAGTACCACCAAAACCAAAGGAGTTTGACATCACGTGCGCCATCTCACACGCTCTTGACACTTTTGGCACATAATCCAGATCACACCCTTCGCCTGGCGTTTCTAAATTGATGGTAGGAGGGATAAGAGAGGCACCCAACGCCTTAAGCGCAAATACCGCTTCAACTGCACCCGCTGCACCGAGCAAATGCCCCGTCATGGATTTTGTAGAACTCACCGCTAATTGCTTTACATGCTGACCAAACACCCGGTGAATCGCACGGGTCTCCACCCGATCGCCCACGTCGGTAGACGTTCCATGGGCATTAATGTAAGACACCTGTTCACAACACAGACCAGCATCATCAATCGCTGACTGCATAGCCATCGCGGCACCACTGCCATCTTCCCGGGGCGCTGTCATATGCCAAGCATCACTGCTCATACCCACACCGCTGAGTTCAGCATAAATCCTTGCACCACGTCGACGGGCATGTTCGTACTCTTCCAGCACTAATACCCCGGCACCGTCTCCCAATACAAATCCATCACGGTCTTTGTCCCAGGGACGGCTGGCCTTTTCTGGCGCATCATTGCGCAAAGACAATGCCCTGGCCGCTGCAAACCCCGTCATACCCAGTGCCGATGAACCTTTCTCAGTACCACCCGCCACCATCACATCCGCATCACCGTAGGCAACCATTCTTGCCGCCAGCCCAATGGAGTGGCTACCGGTGGCGCAAGCCGTTGAAGTCGCAAAATTAGGGCCGCGTAAATTATGCATCATTGATAACCAGCCCGAAGCCATGTTGATGATAGCGGAAGGAATAAAGAAAGGAGAAAGTCGCCGGGGACCTTTGGTATGAAGGGATTGGCTGCCTTGCTCAATCGTCGTCAGCCCACCAACGCCAGAACCAATAGCCACACCGTAGCGATGAGCAACAGCATCTTCAACCACCAGCCCTGAATCAGTCAATGCCTCAGCAGCAGCAACCAGCGCATACTGAATAAACAGATCCATTTTACGGGTGTCTTTTGGACTGATCACCCCCGCAGGGTCAAACCCCTTTACTGCCGCGGCAATGGTGACATTAAACCCTTCTGTATCAAGATGCTCAATGGTATGAACACCGCTTTTCCCTGCAACAGCTGCCTCCCAGCTGGCATTGACCGTATTCCCCAGTGGCGTTAATGCGCCTAATCCCGTAACGACAACCCTTCTTTGTCCCAATGCCTTTTCTCCCAGCGGTTATCTACCCTGCCTGTTTATTTTTGTTCTTTAACCTGCTTATACCCCAAAAAAACAAAAGCCGCACTCTAAGCGGGTGCGGCTTTTGTCAATAGTTCCCTAAGGCACTATCAGGAGTGCGATACAACGTAGTCAATCGCCTTCTGTACAGTATCAATTTGCTCAGCATCTTCGTCCGGTATCTCTGTTTCGAACTCTTCTTCCAGAGCCATCACCAGCTCAACAGTGTCCAGAGAGTCCGCGCCAAGATCTTCTACGAAGGACGCACTGTTGGTCACTTCATCTGGTTTCACGCCAAGCTGTTCGCAAACGATCTTTTTGACGCGCTCTTCATTGGTACCCATAACCCAGTTATGCTCCTGTTACGATTCGGTGCAGCCTATTGCTGCGATTAAGTAGTGTATAGGGTTGATTACGCTAATTTCAAGCCACTCAATACGAATTAGCGTAATTCCATGCCTATCTTGTAAAAACGACAAAAGCCGTATTAATAAAATCTTATGGTCATCATAACTAGCACATATACATGCCGCCATTCACATGCAATGTGTCACCCGTAATATAGCCACCGGCCTCACTGGCCAGAAAGCCAACCACAGCAGCAATTTCTTCAGGCTGCCCCATCCGCCCCAGAGGAATCTGTTGTTTTAGCATTTCATGCTGCTCATCGGGCAGTGACCGTGTCATATCAGTATCAATAAAACCAGGTGCTACTGTATTCACGGTGATATTGCGGGAGCCCACCTCACGCGCCATGGAACGGGCAAAGCCTTCAACACCCGCTTTCGCTGCGGCATAGTTCGCCTGCCCCTGATTGCCCATAGAGCCAACAACAGAACTGATGTGAATAATACGCCCCCAGCGAGCTTTCGTCATACCCCTGAGTACCGCTTTACTCATACGGAAAATGGCACTGAGGTTGGTGTTTATGACCTGATCCCATTCCTCATCTTTCATCCGCATTAGAATATTATCACGCGTAATACCGGCATTATTGACCAAAATTTGCGGTGCGCCGTATTCAGCCGTCAACGCTTTCACTACACTGACACAGGCCTCAGCGTCAGTCACATCCAGTGCAATGCCCTGTCCACGGATACCGGCTTCCGCCAATGTAGCCGTAATACGCTCAGCACCGGCTTCCGTCGTCGCGGTACCAATCACCGTCGCTCCGGAACGACCCAACTCCAAAGCAATGGCCTGACCAATACCACGGCTTGCGCCAGTGACCAATGCTACCTTACTTGCAAGACTGCTCATTCCTGATCTTTTCCTTATTTCAGCATTCATACTGGCTGGACAGTCGCCAACAGCGAATTCATCGCCGACAATGACGTCAGCGGCGTCATGGAGGCACCTCGTGCAATACGCTTGTTAACCCCCGCCAGAACCTTGCCCGGACCACACTCCACAAAGTGCGTCACCCCACTTTCATTCAGTGCGCTTATCGTATCAACCCAACGCACCGGGCTGTATAGCTGCGCAACCAAGCTCTTGCGAATGGCTTCCTCGTCCGTGCAGACATCAGCCGATACATTATGCAGCACAGGGATAGCAGGGCGATTCACGACCAGCGTGTCCAAATCGACAGCCAGCTTTTCAGCGGCGGGCTTCATCAAGGCACAATGAGAGGGCACACTCACCGGTAACAGCATCCCTTTTCTGGCACCTGCCTCTTTGGCCAACCCTATAGCCCGTTCAACAGCCACTTTGTGCCCGGCAATCACGACCTGTCCCGGCGAGTTAAAGTTTACTGCTTCAACCACTTGCTGATCAGCCGCTTTTTCGCAAACCTGCAACACAGCCTCATCATCAAGGCCTAAAAGAGCCGCCATCGCCCCCTCACCCTCAGCAACAGCCGCTTGCATGTAAAGACCTCGCTTGTTCACCAGCGAAATCGCATCGGCATAGGCCAGCGCACCCGCGCATACCAGCGCAGAATACTCACCCAAACTATGGCCCGCTAAAAAGGCAGGTTTTACATCCGTTCTGGATACCCACAAACGCCATAGGGCAACACTGGCAGCCAGTAAAGCCGGCTGAGTGATCGCCGTTTGATTCAATGTCTCAACAGGCCCATCCTGAAACAGCGACAACAGGTCAAGTTGCAGGATATCGGATGCCTCTGTCAGTGTGTCAGCAACAGTAGGTTCAGCCTTATAGTCAGCCAGCATACCCAGATGCTGGGATCCCTGACCGGGGAAGAGGAAAGCAAATGTATCTGTCATCGCAATGTACTGGCTCCAGAAGAAAACTCAGCCAATTATAGTAATAAGTCACACTTAATCACACCCAATGCGAGTTAAGGTGCGTAAAATTATGTTGCCAGATGTGAATATCGGGATAGGGTGGAGCCTCGCGACTCCACTCCTCCCACACCACCCAGCATGCGGGTCCGCACTGGGCGGTTCGGCCAGTTAAACCACACGTAATCTTTCCAGTCCCAGCAGATCAAAACGCTTAATACCTAAATCCTGCAAATAATATCGAAATAAAAGTTGCAATCACCCGTGAATAAAGAGATTAAGTGATGTTTTCGTTTCATAAAGCATCACTTTTTCAATGAGCAAAAAAAACAAGTCAAAAGCACGTTTGAAGCAGCGGAAGGTACATTTCACTCAAGCTAAAAAGCCGCTTACCAGTCAGGCTGGACTTATCCCTGTGTTTCGCTTCCTGAACCGGATGGGGCTGGCCGACCTACTGGACAAACGGATTAATATTAAACGAGGCTCTAATGCCACTTTCCCACTGTCAGATGTCATTCTGATGGTAACCACCGGCATTCTGGCAGGTGCCAAAAGTCTGATGAAAGTGTGCACGGTCTGGCAGGATAGCGTTCTCCGAGAATGCACCCGTTTTCAACGCATTCCTTGTGACAGTCAATTTGGACGCATTTTAACGCTGTTCCACTTTGCCAGCGTCGTTGAACTGGAAACCGCTGTCCACGAAATGAGGGAGAGTGTTTGGAAACAGGCACTGCGCTCAGGAACATCTACCGTTTATGCTTTTAAACAGGTCACCATTGACCTCGATTCTACGGTAAAAACCTGTTTTGGTTTTCAGGAAGGCGCAAAGAAAGGGTTTAACGAGAAAAAAAGAGGGGCGCTGTCGTACCACCCGCAGCTGGCCTTTTGCGCGGAAACCAAAGAAGTGCTGCAGGGTTGGTTACGAAGTGGTGATGCCTACACTGCTAATGGCTCCATAGAGTTTATGAAACAGTTGCTGGTTACTCTTCCTTCCCACATGAAGATTTTTTTCAGGGCTGATAGTGGCTACTTTGGTGGACCATTACTGACCTATCTGGAGGATTTAGGACATCGTTATCTGGTTCAGGTCAAACTGAAGAATCTACACAAACTGTTAATCCCGCAAGACTGGCAACCTGTCGTGCATCAGCCAGGGTGGGAGTGGTGCGAGTTTCAACACTGCTGTGGTGACTGGGACCGGGCTCGTTGCTTCGTGGCTGTCCGGCAAAGAAAGATCGGGAAGCCAGAAAACACCCAGTGCGAATTGTTAGACCCGAAGCCAGAGTACGACTACTTCTGCTACGTGACTACTGAGTCGTTGAGTCCATGGGAGATCCATAAAGCGTATGGCAAGCGGGCTACCTGCGAAACCTGGATCGAAGAGTGCAAAAACCAGATGGCTCTCGGGCAGATCAAAACCGATCATTTCATGGCAAACAGTGCGCTTATGCAATGTGCAATACTGGCCTACAATACAACACGTTGGATGGCACTGATGAGTGGGAATCGTCAGTTGATGAAGTGGGAGCCGGAAAGCATTCGCTGCTATATGATACGGGTTGCCGGAAAACTGTTGACAGGTAACAGGCAGTTGACCGTTGCCAGTAACAAAGAGCATCTCTACCAAACGGAGTGGGATGCTTGGCTAGCAGTAGGTGACTGTTTGTAAATAGCGAACAATGGATGATTAGAAAAACATTCTGCTAATGCGGAAGGAGTTATCGCGCCCTGATATCAGGAATAGCAGTAAGATGAACCAAACACGACGGCTCATGTGATTAAAATCCACTGAAAAGGTAAATATTTGCTCGATAGTAGCATAATCAGAATCAGGAGGGCTTGATCAGTTGCTGCGATTGACCTGTTCGGGTTTGGATTGCAGGATTTAGGTTTAACCCGTTGATAGGCTCGATTAAGATTACTACTGGCTGCAATACGATCCATGATGCGAGCATTGCAACCCATGGTCGGGTTTTCGTAATCATGCATTGCCATCAGATCCTCGACTACCTGAGTGAATATCAGCCGGTTCCGCCGGTGTCCATCGACTCAGGTCTCGGTGTTTGCCGAGTTTCAGTCTCTCGGACTGAGTGAAATACATAAACTACTCGCCTCTCTGTACCGTTCGGGCCTTCGCAAACACTAACTCTTTGCTACTATGCCCTCTGCTGCCTTCTGTGTAGCGGTCAAATCACCTTACGATAATCTCAGTCCAATACTCTGGACACCACACAGACCTCCCGGGGTAAGACACACCACTTTCCCTGCACAACTGCCAGATATACTGCTCAAGCTTCCGAGTGAGTAGAGGGCTTTGTTTTGCTTGGCAAACTCGCCCCTACTTGAACAGCCTCGTATCTGATTTCTGTTCGTCAGCTCGCAGGTTTGTTCCACGCTTCTTTCAGCCTATACCTCACGATATAAACCTTGCGCTTCGCTAGTCCTTCGCCCTCACTAGGCTGGACAGGGGACTTTTACCCCATAAGTGGTGTGCCGTGCCCGGCACACCAAGGTAGGCCGCTGCGCGGCGGCTTTTTGTCCTGAGCCAACGGATGGCTCTCATTCCATTTTGCGCAGGATACGCATACTTTCTTAAGCTCGGCTTTGTCACAATCAGCTCCTGACTTCATAGCGGCCTTCAGGAGCTGATTTATCCGCGTCCCCTCCCAACAAAAACACCTGCTCAGAGGTAATGGGCTTTGGCATAACTTCAAAATGAAGTATGAAGCGACTCTTCGCCCTGTCGTTATTGAGCATATGAATAAAGTGCTGGCCTGCGGACAGAAGGTCATGGGATACGCCACCTTTGAATGCGGTAATGATGCGTGTAGTCATTCGAAGGTTATTTGTTTCAGTTGTAAGTGCCGCTCCTGTAATACTTGCGGCAAGAAGATGACCGACCAATGGATTGAGAATCAGAAAGCCTTACTGCCTGATACGGAGTGGCAACACATCACCTTCACTATGCCTGGTGAGTTATGGGTGTTGTTTGAGCTTAACCGTGAATTACTGGGTAAACTTAGCCCCTTGGCTGCAAACATCATTTTGGCTTTCGCTGGCAAAAAAGGCATTCTTCCCGGAATTTTTACCGCCCTTCACACCTATGGTCGTGACCTGAAATGGAATGTGCACATTCATCTGTCTGTTACCCGTGGCGGACTTTACGATGATAATCAGCAATGGAAGTCAATCTATTACCCAAAACCGCCCATCATGGAAGGTTGGCGCTCTGGTGTGATCGACATTCTCGAAAAGGCTTACGAAAACAATGATAGAACTTACGCATTGACAGACATCCAAAAAAATTGCTAGATCAGCAAAAAAACAGTGGATGTCGTCGTGCGTAGAAAAATAACAAAACCAACAACAACCAAGTGCGACCTCCCGAAGTATACGGGGTTTCTACTCTGTGAACCCAAATCAGCCACCTGTACCCGTCTTAGCGAATTGAGTGATATATCGCATGACAGTGTTAACCGCTTTCTCCAACGTGAAAACTTTGCTCCTGAAGATCTTTTTCTAGAAGCGTCAGCAAGGCTTATTCTTGAAGGTGGGACGCTATCGGTTGATGATACGGTGCTGGATAAACCTTATACCTAAATCCTGCAATCCAAACCCGAACAGGTCAATCGCAGCAACTGATCAAGCCCTCCTGATTCTGATTATGCTACTATCGAGCAAATATTTACCTTTTCAGTGGATTTTAATCACATGAGCCGTCGTGTTTGGTTCATCTTACTGCTATTCCTGATATCAGGGCGCGATAACTCCTTCCGCATTAGCAGAATGTTTTTCTAATCATCCATTGTTCGCTATTTACAAACAGTCACCTACTGCTAGCCAAGCATCCCACTCCGTTTGGTAGAGATGCTCTTTGTTACTGGCAACGGTCAACTGCCTGTTACCTGTCAACAGTTTTCCGGCAACCCGTATCATATAGCAGCGAATGCTTTCCGGCTCCCACTTCATCAACTGACGATTCCCACTCATCAGTGCCATCCAACGTGTTGTATTGTAGGCCAGTATTGCACATTGCATAAGCGCACTGTTTGCCATGAAATGATCGGTTTTGATCTGCCCGAGAGCCATCTGGTTTTTGCACTCTTCGATCCAGGTTTCGCAGGTAGCCCGCTTGCCATACGCTTTATGGATCTCCCATGGACTCAACGACTCAGTAGTCACGTAGCAGAAGTAGTCGTACTCTGGCTTCGGGTCTAACAATTCGCACTGGGTGTTTTCTGGCTTCCCGATCTTTCTTTGCCGGACAGCCACGAAGCAACGAGCCCGGTCCCAGTCACCACAGCAGTGTTGAAACTCGCACCACTCCCACCCTGGCTGATGCACGACAGGTTGCCAGTCTTGCGGGATTAACAGTTTGTGTAGATTCTTCAGTTTGACCTTAACCAGATAACGATGTCCTAAATCCTCCAGATAGGTCAGTAATGGTCCACCAAAGTAGCCACTATCAGCCCTGAAAAAAATCTTCATGTGGGAAGGCAGAGTAACCAGCAACTGTTTCATAAACTCTATGGAGCCATTAGCAGTGTAGGCATCACCACTTCGTAACCAACCCTGCAGCACTTCTTTGGTTTCCGCGCAAAAGGCCAGCTGCGGGTGGTACGACAGCGCCCCTCTTTTTTTCTCGTTAAACCCTTTCTTTGCGCCTTCCTGAAAACCAAAACAGGTTTTTACCGTAGAATCGAGGTCAATGGTGACCTGTTTAAAAGCATAAACGGTAGATGTTCCTGAGCGCAGTGCCTGTTTCCAAACACTCTCCCTCATTTCGTGGACAGCGGTTTCCAGTTCAACGACGCTGGCAAAGTGGAACAGCTTTAAAATGCGTCCAAATTGACTGTCACAAGGAATGCGTTGAAAACGGGTGCATTCTCGGAGAACGCTATCCTGCCAGACCGTGCACACTTTCATCAGACTTTTGGCACCTGCCAGAATGCCGGTGGTTACCATCAGAATGACATCTGACAGTTGGAAAGTGGCATTAGAGCCTCGTTGAATATTAATCCGTTTGTCCAGTAGGTCGGCCAGCCCCATCCGGTTCAGGAAGCGAAACACAGGGATAAGTCCAGCCTGACTGGTAAGCGGCTTTTTAGCTTGAGTGAAATGTACCTTCCGCTGCTTCAAACGTGCTTTTGACTTGTTTTTTTTGCTCATTGAAAAAGTGATGCTTTATGAAACGAAAACATCATTTAATCTCTTTATTCACGGGTGATTGCAACTTTTATTTCGATATTATTTGCAGGATTTAGGTTATACCCATTACACGGCTTTAGTCGGTCATTACTACTCAGGAAAGCACCACAAAACCGTCAAGGGTATTAATCTCATCACGCTTTATGACACGGACATCAAAGGCTACAACTTGCCCGTTAATTTCCGTATTTACAATCCAGCCGATGGCAAAACTAAAAATGACTACTTTGTCGATATGCTGAAAGAAGTACTGGCATGGGGACTCGAACCTGCATGTGTTACCGGTGACTCTTGGTATAGCAGTATTGGAAACCTCAAAGCTGTGAAAAACAATGTAGAACTTACGCATTGACAGGTCCGGCAAAAAATGGCCTCAACCATTCCTTCCCCTCGGAGAAGCTTTTTATGAAATCCCAGGTAGCTTCTTTGAGGGCGTCTTTCCTGACGCTATAGACGCTTCTGAGTGACCCTGATACTTTCATCGCCTGAAGACAGGTATAGCCAAAGATAGCCGCAAAAATATGATTCCGGACCTGTCGCTCCCCTCTCACCTGAAAACGCTCGATGTTGCAGAGTTGCTTTAATGCCCGGTGATACTCTTCGATCGCCCAATGATGTTGGTGCAGCTGATCAAAATCAGATCGTGGAGATAGATCTGCTCCGACATGAGGAGTGTAAACAACGTAATGGCGCAGCTCGTTTTTGAGTCGCGTCCGGTAGAGTCGTACATGACCAAAGTTACGTAGCCATACAGTTTTTCCTTCTTCGGGAATCTCCAGGCTCTGCACCTGTTGGTAGTTACCCTTTTGCACAGAGACAGTACGGTTGCTTTTAACAGCGAACATAAAACCCAAACCATTGTTTTTCACAGCTTTGAGGTTTCCAATACTGCTATACCAAGAGTCACCGGTAACACATGCAGGTTCGAGTCCCCATGCCAGTACTTCTTTCAGCATATCGACAAAGTAGTCATTTTTAGTTTTGCCATCGGCTGGATTGTAAATACGGAAATTAACGGGCAAGTTGTAGCCTTTGATGTCCGTGTAATAAAGCGTGATGAGATTAATACCCTTGACGGTTTTGTGGTGCTTTCCTGAGTAGTAATGACCGACTAAAGCCGTGTAATGGGTATAAGGTTTATCCAGCACCGTATCATCAACCGATAGCGTCCCACCTTCAAGAATAAGCCTTGCTGACGCTTCTAGAAAAAGATCTTCAGGAGCAAAGTTTTCACGTTGGAGAAAGCGGTTAACACTGTCATGCGATATATCACTCAATTCGCTAAGACGGGTACAGGTGGCTGATTTGGGTTCACAGAGTAGAAACCCCGTATACTTCGGGAGGTCGCACTTGGTTGTTGTTGGTTTTGTTATTTTTCTACGCACGACGACATCCACTGTTTTTTTGCTGATCTAGTACTCCATCCGACACCATTTGATAACCATAGATAACCATAGATAACCGATCGGCTAGCTGTTTGTGTAAATGGTCGACAATGGTTAGCCGTCCTGTTATTTAAGTCAATTTTGAGTGGCAGGACAAAAAAATGGGTTATTTTACGCAAAGTGCCCCATTTCCCAATTTTTCATGGGAAAAAGTGCTGCTCTAATAGCCTGGTTTATGTTCTATGGAGGCTCTCAATCTACTCTGTATTATCAAGCTCTGGCATCTTTGGATACAGTCTCTTAAGTTTTATCCGAGCGTCTTCAGTGGTAAAACGCCACTGTGTAGTCACTTTTCTTGCGTTGCGCTTCTCCTCCCAGGCTTTGACTTCTCTCCGGAGAATATCTTGGGTAGGGATACGCCGATCCAGACATTGGCGACTCAGTATACTCAGCTCAATTTCGGCCATATCCAGCCAACTGCCATGCTTTGGGGTGTAATGAAACTCAAGCTTATCAATCATTCTGCGGGCTTCTTCTGGGGAAAAAGCTTTATAAAGTGATGCGGGAGAATGCGTGTTCAAGTTGTCTCCAACCAGTATAACTTTTTCTGCATCTTTGTGGCGAACATCGACCAGAAACTTGATTTGATGAGCCCAATCAATCGCTGTCCTACGATCAGTCACCTCAACATGCCGCCAACCTGTCAAGGGTTCAAACATCATGAACAGATTGCTGACGCCATTACGTTCATACTCTGTGTCATAACGCTCCGGTTTTCCAGGCTCAACAGGCATTGGATGAAGGACTTCTTTAACATGCTGCTTGCTACTTTCATCAAGGCAAACAAGAGGACGTTTATAGCCTTCAAGAATATCCTCCATCGCACTCACAAAGTTGGCGCTTTCTTCCGCAGGTATACACCATTCCTTTTTTTGCCAGGGCTTAAGCTCATTTTTTTTAGCCCCTCATGTATTGTGCTTCTGGAAATCGATGCGACGTATCTGAGCTCAATCATGCGATCTGTCAGTAAGTTTAGCGTCCATCGGCTGGCTCCTTCCGGTGGTGGTGAGCAGGTAAGGGCAATAAGGTGAGCTTCGGCTTCGCCATCGAGTTTACGTACCCGACCGTGGCTGCTTAGTTTTCCATTGACAGCGACATCAAGCCCTTCTTCAACAAATCGTTGCCTGAGGCGAGTGATAGTCAGCGGCCTAACATGGAAAGCTTTGGCTACCTGATCATGCTGCAGTGGATCATGGTTTTCATCGATAGCCAGAAGGATATTGGCGTTACGTTTTTTTGTGTTGTGCAACTTTGGGCTTTTCCTGCTTGATAAGCCGGTCAAGTATTGATCGTTCTTCCTCGCTGAGTCGAACATGATATTTGATGGTCATAATAACTCCGGTGTTATGGACTCGGAGTTATTAGAATAGCCTGCAGTAAACTATCATCTTCTGCCGGACGGAGTACTAGCAATTTTTTTGGATGTCTGTCAATGCGTAAGTTCTACAATGGTTTGGGTTTTATGTTCGCTGTTAAAAGCAACCGTACTGTCTCTGTGCAAAAGGGTAACTACCAACAGGTGCAGAGCCTGGAGATTCCCGAAGAAGGAAACACTGTATGGCTACGTAACTTTGGTCATGTACGACTCTACCGGACGCGACTCAAAAACGAGCTGCGCCATTACGTTGTTTACACTCCTCATGTCGGAGCAGATCTATCTCCACGATCTGATTTTGATCAGCTGCACCAACATCATTGGGCGATCGAAGAGTATCACCGGGCATTAAAGCAACTCTGCAACATCTAGCGTTTTCAGGTGAGAGGGGAGCGACAGGTCCGGAATCATATTTTTGCGGCTATCTTTGGCTATACCTGTCTTCAGGCGATGAAAGTATCAGGGTCACTCAGAAGCGTCTATAGCGTCAGGAAAGACGCCCTCAAAGAAGCTACCTGGGATTTCATAAAAAGCTTCTCCGAGGGGAAGGAATGGTTGAGGCCATTTTTTGCCGGACCTGTCAATGCGTAAGTTCTAAATGATTTGATTTTGCCACCTGAACTGGAAGACGAATGTCATAACCTGAAGGGATTTCAGCGCTTTCTGGATCGCCACGCAGAAAAGCATTGGATCGTTCACTTTGCCAAAGTCACCAACAACCCAAAGGCCACTGTCAGTTACCTTGGCCGCTACCTGAAACGACCGCCTATCGCTATGTCACGACTGAAGCACTACGACGCTAAAGGGGTCAGTTTTGAGTATTTGGATCACAAATCAAAAACCTATCGTCGGTTCAACTGTAGTCCAGAGGAGTTTCTGCACCGGCTAACTCGGCACATCCCAGAGAAAGGCTTTCAGATGATCCGTTATTATGGCTTTTTATCCAACCGAGTTCGCGCCAAACTGTTACCAACAGTTTACAACTTGCTCAATCAACCGAAGCGCAACGCCCTCAAAATCACTTTCCCTGACCTGATGCAGAAAAGCTTTGGTATTGATCCTCTGAAATGCATTCTGTGTAATGCTCAAATGCTCTTTGTGGGTATTACCCGAGGTAAATCACAAAGAGAGCTGCATCAATACGCAGAAGAGCTTGCACTTGCGAAGCCTATTACCTGAGTCACGCCCTCAATCCGTCTGAAGTCCGTAATGAGAGAAAGAAACTGGCGTAGAGGAAGGGTTATCAATGATTTTTGGGGTAGCTCAGAAGTAGTTCTGGTTCTTACGACAGAAACCCAGTAGTCAGCCAGCCAAAATCAGCATTTTTTGATGGGTTTTTGGAGCTGCTCAGACTTGCAAATTCCTATGCATATAAATTCCTATGCATATAAATTCCTATGCATTAAATTCCTATGCATAAATTCCTATGCATAAATCAGCATTTTTTGATGGGTTTTTGGAGCTGCTCAGACTTGCAAATTCCTATGCATAAATTCCTATGCATAAATTCCTATGCATAAATTCCTATGCATAAATTCCTATGCATAAATTCCTATGCATAAATTCTTATGCATAAATCAGCATTTTTTGATGGGTTTTTGGAGCTGCTCAGACTTGCAAATTCCTATGCATGAACTTACGCATTGACAGGTCCGGCAAAAAATGGCCTCAACCATTCCTTCCCCTCGGAGAAGCTTTTTATGAAATCCCAGGTAGCTTCTTTGAGGGCGTCTTTCCTGACGCTATAGACGCTTCTGAGTGACCCTGATACTTTCATCGCCTGAAGACAGGTATAGCCAAAGATAGCCGCAAAAATATGATTCCGGACCTGTCGCTCCCCTCTCACCTGAAAACGCTCGATGTTGCAGAGTTGCTTTAATGCCCGGTGATACTCTTCGATCGCCCAATGATGTTGGTGCAGCTGATCAAAATCAGATCGTGGAGATAGATCTGCTCCGACATGAGGAGTGTAAACAACGTAATGGCGCAGCTCGTTTTTGAGTCGCGTCCGGTAGAGTCGTACATGACCAAAGTTACGTAGCCATACAGTTTTTCCTTCTTCGGGAATCTCCAGGCTCTGCACCTGTTGGTAGTTACCCTTTTGCACAGAGACAGTACGGTTGCTGTTAACAGCGAACATAAAACCCAAACCATTGTTTTTCACAGCTTTGAGGTTTCCAATACTGCTATACCAAGAGTCACCGGTAACACATGCAGGTTCGAGTCCCCATGCCAGTACTTCTTTCAGCATATCGACAAAGTAGTCATTTTTAGTTTTGCCATCGGCTGGATTGTAAATACGGAAATTAACGGGCAAGTTGTAGCCTTTGATGTCCGTGTAATAAAGCGTGATGAGATTAATACCCTTGACGGTTTTGTGGTGCTTTCCTGAGTAGTAATGACCGACTAAAGCCGTGTAATGGGTATAAGGTTTATCCAGCACCGTATCATCAACCGATAGCGTCCCACCTTCAAGAATAAGCCTTGCTGACGCTTCTAGAAAAAGATCTTCAGGAGCAAAGTTTTCACGTTGGAGAAAGCGGTTAACACTGTCATGCGATATATCACTCAATTCGCTAAGACGGGTACAGGTGGCTGATTTTGGTTCACAGAGTAGAAACCCCGTATACTGCGGGAGGTCGCACTTGGCTGTTGTTGGTTTTGTTATTTTTCTACGCACGACGACATCCACTGTTTTTTTGCTGATCTAGCAATTTTTTTGGATGTCTGTCAATGCGTAAGTTCTAAAAGTAGTTATTTTTAGTTTTGCCATCGGCTGGATTATAAATACGGAAATTAACGGGCAAGTTGTAGCCTTTGATGTCCGTGTAATAAAGCGTGATGAGATTAATACCCTTGACGGTTTTGTGGTGCTTTCCTGAGTAGTAATGACCGACTAAAGCCGTGTAATGGGTATAAGGTTTATCCAGCACCGTATCATCAACCGATAGCGTCCCACCTTCAAGAATAAGCCTTGCTGACGCTTCTAGAAAAAGATCTTCAGGAGCAAAGTTTTCACGTTGGAGAAAGCGGTTAACACTGTCATACGATATATCACTCAATTCGCTAAGACGGGTACAGGTGGCTGATTTGGGTTCACAGAGTAGAAACCCCGTATACTTCGGGAGGTCGCACTTGGCTGTTGTTGGTTTTGTTATTTTTCTACGCACGACGACATCCACTGTTTTTTTGCTGATCTAGGCATTTTTTTGGATGTCTGTCAATGCGTAAGTTCTATATGCATAAATTCTTATGCATAAATCAGCATTTTTTGATGGGTTTTTGGAGCTGCTCAGACTTGCAAATTCCTATGCATTTAAATTCCTATGCATAAATTCCTATGCATAAATTCCTATGCATAAATTCCTATGCATAAATTCCTATGCATTCAATTCCTATGCATCAAGGGGAAAAACGGCTACTGCACAGTAATTACCAACGATCTCTTTACTTGTTTCTCCAGCACAGACAGCAAAAGCAGGATCAATTTCCTCGTCCTGTTGCAGGGTCGTCGTAAATCCCATGTACTTAATACGACAGCCATTGAATATATAAAGCAGGTTCGTATGGCTGATCAGTGGGTTCGGTGTCTGGAAGCATTTGGAGAGGTTCACTTTCTGAATGAAGCGTCCTGGCAAGCCTTTCTGGATGATCTGAACCTGAAGGCGCCTCAACAAAGGCGGTTAGCAACAGAAGGCGTTCTCAACGCTGGACTGGTGGAAAATGGATTTCCACCCACCATGATCATTCACAGTGATGGAGCCCGGCAGTTTGATACCGTCTTTCATCACAGTGGCTGTTGGTACCATGCCAGCAGGCCTATAGCCAAGCTGATTCCGGCTAATGCAAAGGAAAGAGGCGCCCGAGACTGGATGGAGGGCGTATTCTGGCAAATCTATGATGATTTGATGGAATACAGACAATATCCCGACCGCCACAGAAAAGAGGCTATCCGTAAGGGATTTGATGACTGGGTGACCACACCGGTTGATTACCCTGAACTTCGAGTCATTCTCGGCAAGTTGATGGTAATAAAAGAGTCTCTGTTAAGGGTGCTTGACTGCCCCTGGCTTCCATTGCACAACAACCGGAGCGAACGACAGATCAGGGAGTATGTTAAAAGGCGGAAAGTCAGTGGAGGAACGCGCAGCGCCCTTGGCCAGAAATGTAGGGATACTTTTGCAAGCCTGAAAAAAACGTGTAGGCAGCATGGCATTTCATTCTCAAAATACTTGCTGGACAGACTCTCTGGTGAGAGACGAGTGCCCAGAATTGCCGAGCTGATCAGAAGCGCAGTAAGTGCGGATAGTCATGCTGTTGCCAGTGGATTTTGAGCAGTTACCTAAATCACTAGTACTCCGTCCGGCAGAAGATGATAGTTTACTGAAGGCTATTCTAATAACTCCGAGTTCATAACACCGGAGTTATTATGACCATCAAATATCATGTTCGACTCAGCGAGGAAGAACGATCAATACTTGAACGGCTTATCAAGCAGGAAAAGCCCAAAGTTGCACAACACAAAAAACGTAAAGCCAAGATCCTTCTGGCTATCGATGAAAACCATGATCCACTGCAGCATGATCAGGTAGCCAAAGCTTTCCATGTTAGGCCGCTTACTATCACTCGCCTCAGGCAACGATTTGTTGAAGAAGGGCTTGATGTCGCTGTCAATGGAAAACTAAGCAGCCACGGTCGGGTACGTAAACTCGATGGCGAAGCCGAAGCTCACCTTATTGCCCTTACCTGCTCACCACCACCGGAAGGAGCCAGCCGATGGACGCTAAACTTACTGACAGATCGCATGATTGAGCTCAGATACGTCGAATCGATTTCCAGAAGCACAGTACATGAGGGGCTAAAAAAAATGAGCTTAAGCCCTGGCAAAAAAAGGAATGGTGTATACCTGCGGAAGAAAGCGCCAACTTTGTGAGTGCGATGGAGGATATTCTTGAAGTCTATAAACGTCCTCTTGATCCAAGGCGTCCGCTTGTTTGCCTTGATGAAAGTAGCAAGCAGCATGTTAAAGAAGTCGTTAATCCAATGCCTGTTGAGCCTGGAAAACCGGAGCGTTATGACACAGAGTATGAACGTAATGGCGTCAGCAATCTGTTCATGATGTTTGAACCCTTGACAGGTTGGCGGCATGTTGAGGTGACTGATCGTAGGACAGCGATTGATTGGGCTCATCAAATCAAGTTTCTGGTCGATGTTCGCCACAAAGATGCAGAGAAAGTTATACTGGTTGGAGACAACTTGAACACGCATTCTCCCGCATCACTGTATAAAGCTTTTTCCCCAAAAGAAGCCCGCAGAATGATTGATAAGCTTGAGTTTCATTACACCCCAAAGCATGGCAGTTGGCTGGATATGGCCGAAATTGAGCTGAGTATACTGAGTCGCCAATGTCTGGATCGGCGTATCCCTACCCAAGATATTCTCCGGAGAGAAGTCAAAGCCTGGGAGGAGAAGCGCAACGCAAGAAAAGCGACTACACAGTGGCGTTTTACCACTGAAGACGCTCGGATAAAACTTAAGAGACTGTATCCAAAGATGCCAGAGCTTGATAATACAGAGTAGATTGAGAGCCTCCATAGAACATAAACCAGACTATTAGAGCAGCACTTTTTCCCATGAAAAATTGGGAAATGGGGCACTTTGCGTGAAATAACCCATTTTTTTGTCCTGCCACTCAAAATTGACTCAAATAACAGGACGGCTAACCATTGTCGACCATTTACACAAAAAGCTGACCGATAGGTTATCTGTGATTATCAAATGGTGTCGGATGGAGTACTAGGTATTTCCACCAGTTTGCTCTACAAATGGAAGGATCATATTCTGGCCCTAAAGGAGGGCAAAGTGTTGTCTGATGACGAGCGTGAAGAGCTTAAAAATCTGCGTAAAGAGGTAAAAAAACTCCGCATGGAGAGGGAAGTGCTAAAAAAGGCCAGCGCCTTCTTTGCGAAAGAAATGAAGTGAAATTCGACTTCATTCAGAAGGCGTCAAACGATTACCCTGTTAACTTGCTATGTCGAGTGATGCAGGTGAGTACTTCAGCTTATTATGACTGGTCAAAGCAGCCAGGCAATGTCATCACGGCTGAAACACTGCACTTGTATCGACGAATCAAGCAGCTCTTCAAGCAAAGCAGGCATAGCTTGGGGAGCCGGGAAATGGTTAAGGCTCTGCGCAAAGAAGGCTTTCAGATAGGCCGTTACAGAGTTAGGACGTTAATGAGCCAGCTAGGCCTCAAAGTCAGGCAGCGCTTAGCCTATAACCTAAATCCTGCAAAGGATCTCGAAATAACTGTTGCAATATCCTATGAATAAAGGGATTAAGTGATGCTTTGGTTTCAATAAAGCATCACTTTTCCCATGAGCAAAAAAAACAAGTCAAAAGCACGTTTGAAACAGCGGAAGGTACGTTTCATCCAAGCTAAAAAGCCGCTCACCAGTCAGGCTGGACTGATCCCTGCGTTTCGCTTCCTGAATCGGATGGGGCTGTCCGGCTTACTAAACAAACGGATTAATATTCAACGAGGCTCTAATGCCACTTTCCAACTGTCAGATGTCATTCTGATGGTAACCACCGGCATTCTGGCAGGTGCCAGAAGTCTGATGAAAGTGTGCACGGTCTGGCAGGATAGCACTCTTCGAGAATGTACCCAATTTCACCGAATCCCTTGTGACAGTCAATTTGGACGCATTTTAAAGCTGTTTAGTTTTGCCAGCGTCGTTGAACTGGAAACCGCTGTCCACGAAATGAGGGGCAGGGTTTGGAAACAGGCGTTGCGCTCAGGAACATCTACCATTTATGCACGTAAACAGATCACCATTGACCTCGATTCTACGGTAAAAACCTGTTTCGGTTTTCAGGAAGGCGCCAAGAAAGGCTTTAATGAGAAAAAAAGAGGGGCTCTTTCGTACCACCCGCAATTGGCCGTTTGCGCTCAAACTAAAGAAGTATTGCAAGGCTGGTTACGAAGTGGCGATGCCTACACCGCCAATGGCGCCATAGAGTTTATGAAGCAACTGCTGATCACCCTGCCTTCTCATATGAAGATTTTTTTCAGGGCTGACAGTGGCTACTTTGGTGGCCCACTACTGACTGATTTGGATGATCTGGGGCATCGTTATCTCATCAAGGTGAAATTGAAGAATCTGCACAAACTGTTAATCCCGCAAGACTGGCAGCCTGTCATAAATCAGCCAGGTTGGGAGCAGTGTGAGTTTCAACACCGCTGTGGTAGCTGGGACCGGAATCGCTGCTTCGTGGCTGTGCGACAAAGAAAGCCAGGGAAGCCAGAAAATATGCAGGGCGAACTGTTAAATCCGCAGCCAGAGTACGACTACTTCTGTTACGTGACGACTGAGTTGTTGAGTCCGTGGGAGATCCATAAAGCGTACGGTAAGCGGGCTACCTGTGAAACTTGGATTGCAGAGTGCAAAAATCAGATGACCCTTGGACAGATCAAAACCGATCATTTCATGGCAAACAGTGCGCTTATGCAATGTGCAATACTGGCCTACAATACGACACGCTGGATGGCTCTGGTCAGTGGAAATCGTCAGCTGATGAAGTGGGAGCCGGAAAGCATTCGCTGCTATATGATACGGGTTGCTGGAAAATTGTTAACATGTAGCAGACAGTTGACCGTTGCCAGTAACAAAGAGCATCTCTACCAGACGGAGTGGGATGCTTGGCTGGCAGTGGGTGACTGTTTGTAAATAGCCGTACAACGGATGGTTAGAAAAAACATTCTGCTGATGCGGAAGGTGTTGTTACGCTCTGATATTAGGAATAGGAGTAAGATGAATAAAAATACGATGGTTCGAGCGATGAAAATCCACTGAAAAGGCCAGTATTTTCTCGACAGCAGGATAATCGGAGTCAGGAGGATTTGATCAATGCGTATGTTTGGCCTGTTGGAGTTTGTATTGCAGGATTTAGGTAATAGTAAACGCTTTGCTCAGAGCAGGTGAGGCACTCATGCGCCAATACTTCTTCCTTGATACCACGGCTTTACTGGCTGAAGCGATCGACACTCCAAGTCGCCTTAATCCTTTAAAACGTCGTTTTGCCGTTTTCCACTGATACCATATCAGACATCTTAAACGCCTTCTTACCCAAGCCTCCAGCGAGCTTAATTGTCCCTGTGTATCCGTTATTCCAAAATACTGCCGCCATCCACGAAGGTAACGATTCAGGGCTGTTAATCGTTGCTTGAACGACCGCCCTGATTTTCTGGTTAACGTACTCACAGCAACCTTAAAACGCCGTTTGCTGTTGTCAGCAAGTTCAAGTTTTCCTTCTGGCGTGAATGAGAAGCCCAGACATGTTCGTTCCCAAGGCCGCGCTACCGCACTTTTATCTCGATTCACTTTCAGCTTCATCCGGGTTTCAATAAACCTCACCAGACTATTCATGACTCGCTGCGCTGCCCGTCGGCTTTTAACAAAAACACGACAGTCGTCAGCATACCTGACGTACCGCAGACCTCGCTTGTCCAGCTCTTTATCCAATTCATCCAACACAATATTGGACAATACTGGCGAGAGCGGCCCACCTTGCGGTGTTCCTTCCCGTCGATAGTGGATAACACCATTCTCCATGACACCAGCATTGAGAAACCGCCGAATCAGCCTTAATATATCCTTGTCGTCCATGTAGGCCGCCAGCTTCGCCATCAGACGATCATGGTTTACCCTATCAAAGAATTTCGATAAGTCGATATCCACCACCCAGTCATAACCAGACTGCATGTATCGCTGGGCTTGCCTAATCGTTTGGTGCCCAGACCTTCCCGGCCTGAATCCGTAGCTATACGCTGAAAAACGGGGTTCCCAGTCGGTTTGCAGTACTTGTTGAATGGCTTGCTGGACTCAACGATCCAGTACCGTCGGTATTCCCAGATTCCGTTCCCCTCCCTGCGGTTTTGGTATCACTACCCGCCTTACCGGTTGAGGCCTCCAAAGACCGTCTTTAAGCAGGGTTGTAACGGTTCTTCCGTAGTTCTTTAAATAGTCATGAAGAGCTTGAGTCGTCATTCCATCGACTCCCGGTGCTCCCTCCGTTGATAGGCTCGATTAAGATTACTACTGGCTGCAATACGATCCATGATGCGATCATTGCAACCCATGGTCGGGTTTTCGTAATCATGCATTGCCATCAGATCCTCGACTACCTGAGTGAATATCAGCCGGTTCCGCCGGAGTCCATCGACTCAGGTCTCGGTGTTTGCCGAGTTTCAGTCTCTCGGACTGAGTGAAATACATAAACTACTCGCCTCTCTGTACCGTTCGGGCCTTCGCAAACACTAACTCTTTGCTACTATGCCCTCTGCTGACTTCTGTGTAGCGGTCAAATCACCTTACGATAATCTCAGTCCAATACTCTGGACACCACACAGACCTCCCGGGGTAAGACACACCACTTTCCCTGCACAACTGCCAGATATACTGCTCAAGCTTCCGAGTGAGTAGAGGGCTTTGTTTTGCTTGGCAAACTCGCCCCTACTTGAACAGCCTCGTATCTGATTTCTGTTCGTCAGCTCGCAGGTTTGTTCCACGCTTCTTTCAGCCTATACCTCACGATATAAACCTTGCGCTTCGCTAGTCCTTCGCCCTCACTAGTACTCCATCCGACACCATTTGATAATCACAGATAACCGATCGGTCAGCTTTTTGTGTAAATGGTCGACAATGGTTAGCCGTCCTGTTATTTGAGTCAATTTTGAGTGGCAGGACAAAAAAATGGGTTAGTTCACGCAAAGTGCCCCATTTCCCAATTTTTCATGGGAAAAAGTGCTGCTCTAATAGTCTGGTTTATGTTCTATGGAGGCTCTCAATCTACTCTGTATTATCAAGCTCTGGCATCTTTGGATACAGTCTCTTAAGTTTTATCCGAGCGTCTTCAGTGGTAAAACGCCACTGTGTAGTCGCTTTTCTTGCGTTGCGCTTCTCCTCCCAGGCTTTGACTTCTCTCCGGAGAATATCTTGGGTAGGGATACGCCGATCCAGACATTGGCGACTCAGTATACTCAGCTCAATTTCGGCCATATCCAGCCAACTGCCATGCTTTGGGGTGTAATGAAACTCAAGCTTATCAATCATTCTGCGGGCTTCTTTTGGGGAAAAAGCTTTATAAAGTGATGCGGGAGAATGCGTGTTCAAGTTGTCTCCAACCAGTATAACTTTCTCTGCATCTTTGTGGCGAACATCGACCAGAAACTTGATTTGATGAGCCCAATCAATCGCTGTCCTACGATCAGTCACCTCAACATGCCGCCAACCTGTCAAGGGTTCAAACATCATGAACAGATTGCTGACGCCATTACGTTCATACTCTGTGTCATAACGCTCCGGTTTTCCAGGCTCACCAGGCATTGGATTAACGACTTCTTTAACATGCTGCTTGCTACTTTCATCAAGGCAAACAAGCGGACGCCTTGGATCAAGAGGACGTTTATAGACTTCAAGAATATCCTCCATCGCACTCACAAAGTTGGCGCTTTCTTCCGCAGGTATACACCATTCCTTTTTTTGCCAGGGCTTAAGCTCATTTTTTTTAGCCCCTCATGTACTGTGCTTCTGGAAATCGATTCGACGTATCTGAGCTCAATCATGCGATCTGTCAGTAAGTTTAGCGTCCATCGGCTGGCTCCTTCCGGTGGTGGTGAGCAGGTAAGGGCAATAAGGTGAGCTTCGGCTTCGCCATCGAGTTTACGTACCCGACCGTGGCTGCTTAGTTTTCCATTGACAGCGACATCAAGCCCTTCTTCAACAAATCGTTGCCTGAGGCGAGTGATAGTAAGCGGCCTAACATGGAAAGCTTTGGCTACCTGATCATGCTGCAGTGGATCATGGTTTTCATCGATAGCCAGAAGGATATTGGCTTTACGTTTTTTGTGTTGTGCAACTTTGGGCTTTTCCTGCTTGATAAGCCGTTCAAGTATTGATCGTTCTTCCTCGCTGAGTCGAACATGATATTTGATGGTCATAATAACTCCGGTGTTATGGACTCGGAGTTATTAGAATAGCCTTCAGTAAACTATCATCTTCTGCCGGACGGAGTACTAGGCTGGACAGGGGACTTTCACCCCATAAGTGGTGTGCCGTGCCCGGCACACCAAGGTAGGCCGCTGCGCGGCGGCTTTTTGTCCTGAGCCAACGGATGGCTCTAATTCCATTTTGCGCAGGATACGCATACTTTCTTAAGCTCGGCTTTGTCACAATCAGCTCCTGACTTCATAGCGGCCTTCAGGAGCTGATTTATCCGCGTCCCCTCCCAACAAAAACACCTGCTCAGAGGTAATGGGCTTTGGCATAACTTCAAAATGAAGTATGAAGCGACTCTTCGCCCTGTCGTTATTGAGCATATGAATAAAGTGCTGGCCTGCGGACAGAAGGTCATGGGATACGCCACCTTTGAATGCGGTAATGATGCGTGTAGTCATTCGAAGGTTATTTGTTTCAGTTGTAAGTGCCGCTCCTGTAATACTTGCGGCAAGAAGATGACCGACCAATGGATTGAGAATCAGAAAGCCTTACTGCCTGATACGGAGTGGCAACACATCACCTTCACTATGCCTGGTGAGTTATGGGTGTTGTTTGAGCTTAACCGTGAATTACTGGGTAAACTTAGCCCCTTGGCTGCAAACATCATTTTGGCTTTCGCTGGCAAAAAAGGCATTCTTCCCGGAATTTTTACCGCCCTTCACACCTATGGTCGTGACCTGAAATGGAATGTGCACATTCATCTGTCTGTTACCCGTGGCGGACTTTACGATGATAATCAGCAATGGAAGTCAATCTATTACCCAAAACCGCCCATCATGGAAGGTTGGCGCTCTGGTGTGATCGACATTCTCGAAAAGGCTTACGAAAACAATGATTTGATTTTGCCACCTGAACTGGAAGACGAATGTCATAACCTAAAGGGATTTCAGCGCTTTCTGGATCGCCACGCAGAAAAGCATTGGATCGTTCACTTTGCCAAAGTCACCAACAACCCAAAGGCCACTGTCAGTTACCTTGGCCGCTACCTGAAACGACCGCCTATCGCTATGTCACGACTGAAGCACTACGACGCTAAAGGTGTCAGTTTTGAGTATTTGGATCACAAATCAAAAACCTATCGTCGGTTCAACTGTAGTCCAGAGGAGTTTCTGCACCGGCTAACTCGGCACATCCCAGAGAAAGGCTTTCAGATGATCCGTTATTATGGCTTTTTATCCAACCGAGTTCGCGCCAAACTGTTACCAACAGTTTACACCTTGCTCAATCAACCGAAGCGCAACGCCCTAAAAATCACTTTCCCTGACCTGATGCAGAAAAGCTTTGGTATTGATCCTCTGAAATGCATTCTGTGTAATGCTCAAATGCTCTTTGTGGGTATTACCCGAGGTAAATCACAAAGAGAGCTGCATCAATACGCAGAAGAGCTTGCACTTGCGAAGCCTATTACCTGAGTCACGCCCTCAATCCGTCTGAAGTCCGTAATGAGAGAAAGAAACTGGCGTAGAGGAAGGGTTATCAATGATTTTTGGGGTAGCTCAGAAGTAGTTCTGGTTCTTACGACAGAAACCCAGTAGTCAGCCAGCCAAAATCAGCATTTTTTGATGGGTTTTTGGAGCTGCTCAGACTGGCAAATTCCTATGCAAAATTCCTATGCATTAAATTCCTATGCATAAATTCCTATGCATGAACACCCCTTTTAGCAACACTGCATCATGCATCTACAGCAGACAGGCCGACAGTCTACCTCAATGTTTATCGCATTAACATCTCTTCAATACCTTCCGCCAGCAGGTGTGTCATACGCCCTTCCACCTCGGCCACGGCCTGACAGATGGCTTGATGAAACCCCCGCTCATCAGCGCCTCCATGGCTTTTCACGACAATACCCTGAAGCCCGAGAAACGTGGCACCATTATACAAAGCAGGATCAATCCGTTGACTAACATCACGCAGTACCGAGGAAGCGGCCAACCCTAGCACACGACGCCACCAAGTTGACTGGAACCCCGCCAAGAGCTCTTTTTGCACGAGTGATGCGACACCTTCCGCTGTTTTCAGCGCAATATTCCCCGAAAAACCATCACAAACGATGACATCAGCGACACCAGAAAAGAGCGCATCCCCTTCGATATAGCCAATAGCGTTCAGCTGTGCATCACCCTGAATCAACTGACTGGCCAATCGCACCTGCTCACTGCCCTTAATATCTTCAGTGCCGACATTTAACAGCGCCACTCTGGGACGCTTGACACCATGCATACAGGAAAACAACTGAGAGCCCATTACAGCAAACTGGTATAAATTAACAGAGGTGGAATCAACGTTCGCACCAATATCCAACAAAATAGCCTCACGACCAGGGCTTGGCAGGCTCGCAGCAATGGCAGGCCGGTCGACACCCGCATACATTTTCAACAAATACCGCCCCATGGCCATCAACGCACCGGTATTACCGGCACTGACACAGGCATCCGCCTGACCACTGGCGACCAGCTCCAGCATTTTCCACATTGAAGAGTCTTTTTTTGAGCGGAGTGCTCTGGAAGGTTGATCCGTCATCGCAACGGTTTTATCGGTATGCACGATAGATAAACGGGAATGATCAACACCCGAATGATCTGAAAGGTTGGATTGGATAATATCGGCGTTACCGACCAGCCAGAAATGCAGATCCGGCTGCTCTTGCAGCAACCTGAGCATGGCACCAATACGAGAACAGGGACTTTCGTCCCCGCTCATAACATCAAGTGCAATGCTAACGCCATCAGGCATAAAACAGTATTACTCGCTGTCGTTTCCTGCAATCACCTGACGGCCACGGTAAAAACCATCAGCAGTCATGTGGTGGCGACGGTGAGTTTCACCGGTTTGAGCGTCCTGGGACAGCTGGGAAATACCCAGAGCATCGTGAGAACGACGCATGTCACGCCTGGAGCGAGTTTTACGGTTTTTCTGAACAGCCATTCTTAATTCTCCTGAATCGTCGTCTTGGCACCAGTTTTCAGTTTGGCCAATACGCTAAAAGGGTTCTCCGCATCTGCCGTTTCTTCCAATTCATCAGCGACATCAATAGCCGCATCACCCATTGCAAAGCTCTGACTCGCAGAACACTGCTCAGGGGCATGAAAAGGAATAAGTGGCAGTGCCAGTAGTAACTCTTCTTCCAGCAATGGCACAAGCTCAATGGGCTCTTCCTGCAGGAAAAGAGGCTCATAATCTTCGGGTAACGCCTTAGCCTGCTCATCAGTCCAGACAGCCATTAACAATACGTCTGTCTCAACCGGAATATCCGCGGTATCAAGACACCGCTGGCAGATCATTTTACATTCCAGCTTCAGGTGACCTTCCAGCACAGTTTTGCCGAATTGATCCTGATAGAAATGCAGCGCAACCCGAACCTCTCCCCTGTCATCAGCAAGCGCATCCACCAGCCGACTGAATCGATTCAGTGCCAGCGAACCTTCAAACTGCATACCTTGTCGCGCAAATTTGCGCGGATCAATGGTTTTTGGTAATTGCCCGATTAACATAAGCGCGCCATGATAGGGCGAAGCCCTCAGTCTGTCAAAGGGTTTCAACCCTTATTTCTACGTCTGAATGTGTATTCAATTCCGGATTGATAGTAACAGATTTCTGTGCCGTTCACGCATCAACCTTCCTGATATTCCAAAAAGTACTGACTCCGCCGCTAATTAGCACCTAGCCTATCTATACATAACCCATTGGTCAGAAATTTCTGCCAATTCATTTAACAACAATAAAAGCGAAGCAGTACTATGAAAAAAAGCATGATGGCGGCTGGATTATTAACAGCAGTCGCCCAGATAGCTTATAGCACGCCTTCTTCATCTGACACTTATTTTGATGACACCTTTGATCACACATCAACATACACCCTCTTTTCCACCTCAAAACAGACCTGGCTGCACTTTTTACTCAAGAGGGACACAATCGAATCCATACCGATAAACACCTTAAACACCCTAATAGAACTTACGCATTGACAGGTCCGGCAAAAAATGGCCTCAACCATTCCTTCCCCTCGGAGAAACTTTTTATGAAATCCCAGGTAGCTTCTTTGAGGGCGTCTTTCCTGACGCTATAGACGCTTCTGAGTGACCCTGATACTTTCATCGCCTGAAGACAGGTATAGCCAAAGATAGCCGCAAAAATATGATTCCGGACCTGTCGCTCCCCTCTCACCTGAAAACGCTCGATGTTGCAGAGTTGCTTTAATGCCCGGTGATACTCTTCGATCGCCCAATGATGTTGGTGCAGCTGATCAAAAGCAGATCGTGGAGATAGATCTGCTCCGACATGAGGAGTGTAAACAACGTAATGGCGCAGCTCGTTTTTGAGTCGCGTCCGGTAGAGTCGTACATGACCAAAGTTACGTAGCCATACAGTTTTTCTTTCTTCGGGAATCTCCAGGCTCTGCACCTGTTGGTAGTTACCCTTTTGCACAGAGACAGTACGGTTGCTTTTAACAGCGAACATAAAACCCAAACCATTGTTTTTCACAGCTTTGAGGTTTCCAATACTGCTATACCAAGAGTCACCGGTAACACATGCAGGTTCGAGTCCCCATGCCAGTACTTCTTTCAGCATATCGACAAAGTAGTTATTTTTAGTTTTGCCATCGGCTGGATTGTAAATACGGAAATTAACGGGCAAGTTGTAGCCTTGGATGTCCGTGTAATAAAGCGTGATGAGATTAATACCCTTGACGGTTTTGTGGTGCTTTCCTGAGTAGTAATGACCGACTAAAGCCGTGTAATGGGTATAAGGTTTATCCAGCACCGTATCATCAACCGATAGCGTCCCACCTTCAAGAATAAGCCTTGCTGACGCTTCTAGAAAAAGATTTTCAGGAGCAAAGTTTTCACGTTGGAGAAAGCGGTTAACACTGTCATGCGATATATCACTCAATTCGCTAAGACGGGTACAGGTGGCTGATTTGGGTTCACAGAGTAGAAACCCCGTATACTTCGGGAGGTCGCACTTGGCTGTTGTTGGTTTTGTTATTTTTCTACGCACGACGACATCCACTGTTTTTTGGCTGATCTAGCAATTTTTTTGGATGTCTGTCAATGCGTAAGTTCTACCTAAAAGACCTGATCTTAAAAAAACCAAGTACAGGTGCCTGTACCCAGTGCAACCTATTACCTAAATCCTGCAATACAAACTCCAACAGGCCAAACATACGCATTGATCAAATCCTCCTGACTCCGATTATCCTGCTGTCGAGAAAATACTGGCCTTTTCAGTGGATTTTCATCGCCCGAACCATCGTATTTTTATTCATCTTACTCCTATTCCTAATATCAGAGCGTAACAACACCTTCCGCATCAGCAGAATGTTTTTTCTAACCATCCGTTGTACAGCTATTTACAAACAGTCACCCACTGCCAGCCAAGCATCCCACTCCGTCTGGTAGAGATGCTCTTTGTTACTGGCAACGGTCAACTGTCTGCTACATGTTAACAATGTTCCAGCAACCCGTATCATATAGCAGCGAATGCTTTCCGGCTCCCACTTCATCAGCTGACGATTTCCACTGACCAGAGCCATCCAGCGTGTCGTATTGTAGGCCAGTATTGCACATTGCATAAGCGCACTGTTTGCCATGAAATGATCGGTTTTGATCTGTCCAAGGGTCATCTGATTTTTGCACTCTTCAATCCAAGTTTCACAGGTAGCCCGCTTACCGTACGCTTTATGGATCTCCCACGGACTCAACAACTCAGTCGTCACGTAACAGAAGTAGTCGTACTCTGGCTGCGGGTTTAACAGTTCGCCCTGCATATTTTCGGGCTTCCCTGGCTTTCTTTGTCGCACAGCCACGAAGCAGCGATTCCGGTCCCAGCTACCACAGCGGTGTTGAAACTCACACTGCTCCCAACCTGGCTGATTTATGACAGGCTGCCAGTCTTGCGGGATTAACAGTTTGTGCAGATTCTTCAATTTCACCTTGATGAGATAACGATGCCCCAGATCATCCAAATAAGTCAGTAGTGGGCCACCAAAGTAGCCACTGTCAGCCCTGAAAAAAATTTTCATATGAGAAGGCAGGGTGATCAGCAGTTGCTTCATAAACTCTATGGCGCCATTGGCGGTGTAGGCATCGCCACTTCGTAACCAGCCTTGCAATACTTCTTTAGTTTGAGCGCAAAAGGCCAATTGCGGGTGGTACGAAAGAGCCCCTCTTTTTTTCTCATTAAAGCCTTTCTTTGCGCCTTCCTGAAAACCGAAACAGGTTTTTACCGTAGAATCGAGGTCAATGGTGACCTGTTTAAAAGCATAAACGGTAGATGTTCCTGAGCGCAGTGCCTGTTTCCAAACACTCTCCCTCATTTCGTGGACAGCGGTTTCCAGTTCAACGACGCTGGCAAAACTAAACAGCTTTAAAATGCGTCCAAATTGACTGTCACAAGGGATTCGTTGAAATTGGGTACATTCTCGAAGAGTGCTATCCTGCCAGACCGTGCACACTTTCATCAGACTTCTGGCACCTGCCAGAATGCCGGTGGTTACCATCAGAATGACATCTGACAGTTGGAAAGTGGCATTAGAGCCTCGTTGAATATTAATCCGTTTGTTTAGTAAGCCGGACAGCCCCATCCGATTCAGGAAGCGAAACGCAGGGATCAGTCCAGCCTGACTGGTGAGCGGCTTTTTAGCTTGGGTGAAACGTACCTTCCGCTGTTTCAAACGTGCTTTTGACTTGTTTTTTTTGCTCATGGGAAAAGTGATGCTTTATTGAAACCAAAGCATCACTTAATCCCTTTATTCATAGGATATTGCAACAGTTATTTCGAGATCCTTTGCAGGATTTAGGTATTATTAATGAAAGAGTTAGGCTGGGATGAACAAAAAGACTGGGCCGACTTTTACAACAAGCTCTTACTGAACCCAAGCTCGCCAGATGCCCTATGCTGTCTCGGATTTATGCATGAACAAGGTTTAGGTGTTGATCAAGATAACACTGCCGCTATTGATTACTATGATCAGGCAGTGAAACAACAGCATTCACTGGCTAGCGTGAATCGGGCTATTATACACACCTATAATAAGGAGGAAGAACAAGCCGCAGCACTTTATCGCAGTGCTGCCGATGGAAACCACCCCTGCGCGTTGAATCAACTGGCTGGACGGCATATAAAAGGAGATAACCGCTGTATTGAGCCAGACCCTGAGCGGGGTTTTTCACTCTTGGAAATCGCCGCAAAACAAGGCTACCCTCGTGCCCAGTGCAATCTCGGCGCACTCTATTACCGCGAAAAGAACGCCATTATGGCCGCCTATTGGTATCATCGCGCTGCCAAACAAGGCGACCCCCGAGGACAGTTTATCACTGGACTGCTATTCATTGACGGTGATGAAAATAGTGCCAACGGTAATCAGGCGTCACGATGGGTAACGCTTTCAGCTCAACAGGGTTATTCGGATGCATGCTTACAGCTGGGACAGTTGTATTTTCAGGGGAAACACGGTTTTCTTGAAGATCATACACTGGCCATGAAATGGCTTACACATCCCAACCTTCATAACAACGGAGCCGCCTGCTATTGGATCGGAAAAATACACATCAAAGAGAAAGAGCACGCTCTGGCATTTAATAGTTTTCAACGGGGAGCAGGCTTCGGTCATCCACTGTCTCAGCTTGAGACTGGCAAAATGGCGAGGGATGGCTTAGGCACGCCTCCCTCACTAAAAGACGCGGATCGTTGGCTCACGCGCGCTGCAGAAACATCAATCAGTGCCAAGAAGGAGCTTGCTGAATTGCATCTCAGCCACCCTAATCGTGACCTTCTTCTCGCTCGACAATTATTTCTTGAATTAAAGTCCATCAAACGGCTCAAAGTTTATGCACTGATGCAGCTTGCCCGCATATCAGTATATTTAACGTATCATGAAGCGTTTGCAATATTCCGCGAACACAGAAAATAATTCCCTTATCCTAGACTCAGGAAACTGACCGATGCCTCTCCCTCTCGTTTTGGCCTCAAGCTCCCTTTATCGCAGAAACCTGCTAAAAAAACTCGAGCTACTCTTCTCCTGCCATTCGCCTGATATTGACGAATCTCCCCTCCCCCATGAAGCACCACAAGAGATAACCGTCCGTCTCGCCGGTGAAAAAGCCCGTGCAACCGCCAAACACTACCCTAATCACCTCATCATCGGCTCAGACCAGATAGCCTGCCTCGACAACACCCTGCTAGGCAAACCCGGCACAGAAACCCGCGCGATAGAACAACTGATGCTATGCAATGGCTGCACTGTGACTTTTTATACTGGGTTATCACTCTTAAATAGCAAGACTGGCAGACAACAGAATCATTGCGAACCTTTTCAGGTGACTTTCCGACAGTTAACCGAGCCACAAATTTGCTGTTATGTGGCAAAAGAAAAACCATTGGATTGCGCAGGCAGCTTTAAGTGTGAAGGGCTAGGCATCGTTTTATTTGAGAAAATGACTGGAAATGACCCTAATAGCTTAGTCGGTTTACCATTGATTCAACTAAATACAATGCTGGCTAGGGAGGGCGTTAGCTCATTACAATAATGGAGGCATTTCAAAATCAGATACACTTGACGACGATAAACATGCTGACTCTCCCTCTATGGAGAGCACAGATTCCTCCGTGTCACTTTCAGTGCCACTCATCTGGCCTGCGCCTAAATCATCGCTTGCAGTTACTGAGCTCTCAACAGCAGTTAACACTGACTCTTCCAACATAGCAGGGGTATAATAAACACTATCAAGCGTCGACCGCTCCCCACCTAGTGCTGAAAAGCTCTAATATCCATACCGGTCAAAGTATGGTTCTATCTGCCATCTGATATTACTTCAATAACGTGGCAAGGATGCAGGCAGATCACTGTAAAAATATCATTCTCACCGACCAGCATCGTAAAGAACTGGAAGACATTATCCGCAAACGGAGTAGCACTCAAGCATTTGTGCTCAGAGCAAAAATAATCCTTGCTGCTGCAAAAGGTATCAGTCTCAGGGCATCAGCAAAACGGCTGAAATGTAATCGTGAAACCGTCACTCTCTGGCGCAAGCACTGGATTCAACGCTCGGATGACCTGTCTACCATGGAACGACTGAGAGAAACGGAAAGGTCGGGAGCGCCACCCAAATTCTCTGCAGAACAGATCTGCCAGATTATCGCCCTGTCCTGCGACAAACCAGAGAATCATGGTTATATACTGAGCCATTGGTCGGAAAACTCTCTGGCAATGGCGGCAGTGGATAAAGGTATCGTCCCATCTATCTCTCAGAGACAAGTGGGGCGTTTTTTAAAATCAAGCCGATATTCGCCCTAATAAAGTCAAAGGCTGGATTGAAACACCAAAAGATGAGGCCTTTGATGAGCGTTGCGCTGACATATGTGACACATACCAAAAGGCTATGGAGCGAGCCGGGCAGGGTATTCGAACAATCTCATTTGACGAAAAGACTGGCATTCAGGCGCTGGAACCTTTAACCACAGGTAAGCCAGTCAAGCCAGGTTACGTTGAAAAGCGTGAGTTTGAATATAAACGTCATGGGACACAGGCTTTGCTGGCGGGTATGGACATTGTTACAGGAAAGATAACACCCCTCATTGAAGATACTCGAACAGAAGAAGACTTTTCCTGTTGGCTTGATACGATGCTTGCTAGTGATACCGACGCTAAAGGTTGGCACTTTGTCATGGACAGGCTGAATACTCATATGTCAGAAGCGGCAGTCATGACCGTCGCGAAGATAGAAGGCACACCGGAAGAAATACTTGGTATTAAGGGCAAGTCCGGCATCTTAAAAAGCATGGTAACCCGAGCTGCTTATCTGAGTGACACCTCTCATAAGGTTGTTTTTCACTATACGCCAAAGCATGCAGGGCTTACGCATCAATGGTTACTGTAAAATCTTAATTTCTAGTGGATTTACCTAGATATTGATCTGTATTCATGATTATTATGCACTCTTAACCTTTTTTGAATGACAGTGGCTGTATATTACGGAGGGTTTACATCGAAAAAAAATTGATCAATTATTTGGGGTATATGAAAGTCTCTTCTGACACAGGAGCTATAGAAGATAAACCATAGTTCCAATATGATGCGTAAGCCCTGCCAAAGCATGCGTCCTGGCTGAATCAGATTGAAATCTGGTTCTCTATTCTGGTGAGGCGATTCTTGAAGCGAAATAGCTTTACCTCAACAGCAGATCTTAAATCTCGAGTGCATACCTTCATCAATTTTTTTAACGAAAAAATGGCCAAACCCTTTAAATGGACTTATAAAAGGCGAGCTCTACAGATATGAGAAGATGGTATGGAATTTTAAGCTTTTCAGCACTAGTACTCCATCCTACACCATTTGATAACCACAGATAACCGATCGGTCAGCTGTTTGTGTAAATGGTCGACAATGGTTAGCCGTCCTGTTATTTGAGTCAATTTTGAGTGGCAGGACAAAAAAATGGATTATTTCACGCAAAGTGCCCCATTTCCCAATTTTTCATGGGAAAAAGTGCTGCTCTAATAGCCTGGTTTATGTTCTATGGAGGCTCTCAATCTACTCTGTATTATCAAGCTCTGGCATCTTTGGATACAGTCTCTTAAGTTTTATCCGAGCGTCTTCAGTGGTAAAACGCCACTGTGTAGTCACTTTTCTTGCGTTGCGCTTCTCCTCCCAGGCTTTGACTTCTCTCCGGAGAATATCTTGGGTAGGGATACATTGGCGACTCAGTATACTCAGCTCAATTTCGGCCATATCCAGCCAACTGCCATGCTTTGGGGTGTAATGAAACTCAAGCTTATCAATCATTCTGCGGGCTTCTTTTGGGGAAAAAGCTTTATAAAGTGATGCGGGAGAATGCGTGTTCAAGTTGTCTCCAACCAGTATAACTTTCTCTGCATCTTTGTGGCGAACATCGACCAGAAACTTGATTTGATGAGCCCAATCAATCGCTGTCCTACGATCAGTCACCTCAACATGCCGCCAACCTGTCAAGGGTTCAAACATCATGAACAGATTGCTGTTCATACTCTGTGTCATCACGCTCCGGTTTTCCAGGCTCAACAGGCATTGGATTAACGACTTCTTTAACATGCTGCTTGACATGCTGCTTGCTACTTTCATCAAGGCAAACAAGCGGACGCCTTGGATCAAGAGGACGTTTATAGACTTCAAGAATATCCTCCATCGCACTCACAAAGTTGGCGCTTTCTTCCGCAGGTATACACCATTCCTTTTTTTGCCAGGGCTTAAGCTCATTTTTTTTAGCCCCTCATGTACTGTGCTTCTGGAAATCGATTCGACGTATCTGAGCTCAATCATGCGATCTGTCAGTAAGTTTAGCGTCCATCGGCTGGCTCCTTCCGGTGGTGGTGAGCAGGTCAGGGCAATAAGGTGAGCTTCGGCTTCGCCATCCAGACAAACAGCCTCCCGGAAGTGTGTGGTCGTGTATGCCCACAGGATCGCCTGTGTGAAGGTGCGTGTACGCTGAATGACGGTTTTGGCGCAGTGACGATTGGTGCAACAGAAAAGTATATTACCGATACAGCGCTGGCCCTTGGCTGGCAACCGGATATGTCACAGGTGGAGTGGACGGATAAAACGGTTGCCGTGATCGGTGCGGGCCCCGCAGGGTTAGGGTGTGCCGATGTATTGGTGCGTAACGGTGTAAGGGCGGTTGTGTTTGATCGCCACCCCGAAATAGGGGGATTGCTGACGTTTGGGATTCCCGAGTTCAAGCTTGAAAAGGGGGTCATGGCACGTCGCCGCGCCGTATTTGAAGAAATGGGCATTGAGTTTCAGCTCAATTGTGAAATAGGCAGGGACATCAGTATTGAACGATTACTGGAGACCTATGATGCCGTATTTATGGGGATGGGTACTTACACGGCAATGAAAGGCGATTTTCCTGGGGAAGACCTACCCGGTGTTTACGAGGCATTGCCTTACTTAATCTCCAGTGTGAATAAAAATCAGGGTTATGACGAAGACCCGGAACACTTTATTGATTTAAAGGGGAAGCAGGTGGTGGTACTGGGTGGTGGTGATACAGCGATGGACTGTAACCGCACTGCCATACGACAGGGAGCACAGCGTGTACAATGTGCCTATCGTAGAGATGAAGAGAATATGCCGGGTTCCCGTCGTGAGGTGGCCAATGCAAAACAGGAAGGTGTAGAGTTTTTATTTAATCGCCAACCTGGTGCCATTGTTGGTGATGGTAAAGTAGAAGGCATCAAAGTGGTCTCCACCCAAATGGGGGAACCCGATGCTAATGGACGACGTCGACCGGAGGTTATCGAAGGCAGTGATGAGGTTCTTCCTGCCGATGTTGTACTGATTGCCTGTGGTTTTAAACCGAGCCCTGCTGCATGGTTTGAAACGCAGGGGATTAAAACCGATGTATCAGGTCGGGTCATTGCACCTGAGGAAGAAACCGAAAAAGGCCGATACCGCTTTCAGACCTCAAACCCTCAAATTTTCGCCGGTGGGGATATGGTGCGAGGGTCGGACTTGGTGGTAACAGCCATTTGGGAGGGACGTCAGGCTGCAGAAGGCATTATGGACTATCTGCAGGTATAACCTGGCTTGATTGTACCGGGGTAAGGCTTTCCTGCCGCCAATAATAGTACGCCAGCGCTGTATTGATGGATACAAGTACTGCTGGCAGCAATGTCACCGGAAGCCATGCATAAATACCGCAGCCTAAAACGAGTAAAAGGCAAGCGCCCGAGTGGTAACCACCAAAATACCAGTAGCGGCTGCTTTTCTGGTAGAGAGCAGGAACATCCAGTGCATGCCTGTAGCGAATAAACCCTGCGAGCAACACGCCGGTTATGGGTGCGAAGATGGCACCGATTGTACCTACCGTGTCGGTATAAGCATGGATAAGCTCAGGAAAGCAGGACAAAATGGCAGCGATCACCGATACAATCAGGGTCGCATGAAAGCGGCCTAGTACTCCGTCCGGCAGAAGATGATAGTTTACTGAAGGCTATTCTAATAACTCCGAGTTCATAACACCGGAGTTATTATGACCATCAAATATCATGTTCGACTCAGCGAGGAAGAACGATCAATACTTGAACGGCTTATCAAGCAGGAAAAGCCCAAAGTTGCACAACACAAAAAACGTAAAGCCAATATCCTTCTGGCTATCGATGAAAACCATGATCCACTGCAGCATGATCAGGTAGCCAAAGCTTTCCATGTTAGGCCGCTTACTATCACTCGCCTCAGGCAACGATTTGTTGAAGAAGGGCTTGATGTCGCTGTCAATGGAAAACTAAGCCGCCACGGTCGGGTACGTAAACTCGATGGCGAAGCCGAAGCTCACCTTATTGCCCTTACCTGCTCACCACCACCGGAAGGAGCCAGCCGATGGACGCTAAACTTACTGACAGATCGCATGATTGAGCTCAGATACGTCGAATCGATTTCCAGAAGCACAGTACATGAGGGGCTAAAAAAAATGAGCTTAAGCCCTGGCAAAAAAAGGAATGGTGTATACCTGCGGAAGAAAGCGCCAACTTTGTGAGTGCGATGGAGGATATTCTTGAAGTCTATAAACGTCCTCTTGATCCAAGGCGTCCGCTTGTTTGCCTTGATGAAAGTAGCAAGCAGCATGTTAAAGAAGTCGTTAATCCAATGCCTGTTGAGCCTGGAAAACCGGAGCGTTATGACACAGAGTATGAACGTAATGGCGTCAGCAATCTGTTCATGATGTTTGAACCCTTGACAGGTTGGCGGCATGTTGAGGTGACTGATCGTAGGACAGCGATTGATTGGGCTCATCAAATCAAGTTTCTGGTCGATGTTCGCCACAAAGATGCAGAGAAAGTTATACTGGTTGGAGACAACTTGAACACGCATTCTCCCGCATCACTTTATAACCTAAATCCTGCAATCCAAACCCGAACAGGTCAATCGCAGCAACTGATCAAGCCCTCCTGATTCTGATTATGCTACTATCGAGCAAATATTTACCTTTTCAGTGGATTTTAATCACATGAGCCGTCGTGTTTGGTTCATCTTACTGCTATTCCTGATATCAGGGCGCGATAACTCCTTCCGCATTAGCAGAATGTTTTTCTAATCATCCATTGTTCGCTATTTACAAACAGTCACCTACTGCTAGCCAAGCATCCCACTCCGTTTGGTAGAGATGCTCTTTGTTACTGGCAACGGTCAACTGCCTGTTACCTGTCAACAGTTTTCCGGCAACCCGTATCATATAGCAGCGAATGCTTTCCGGCTCCCACTTCATCAACTGACGATTCCCACTCATCAGTGCCATCCAACGTGTTGTATTGTAGGCCAGTATTGCACATTGCATAAGCGCACTGTTTGCCATGAAATGATCGGTTTTGATCTGCCCGAGAGCCATCTGGTTTTTGCACTCTTCGATCCAGGTTTCGCAGGTAGCCCGCTTGCCATACGCTTTATGGATCTCCCATGGACTCAACGACTCAGTAGTCACGTAGCAGAAGTAGTCGTACTCTGGCTTCGGGTCTAACAATTCGCACTGGGTGTTTTCTGGCTTCCCGATCTTTCTTTGCCGGACAGCCACGAAGCAACGAGCCCGGTCCCAGTCACCACAGCAGTGTTGAAACTCGCACCACTCCCACCCTGGCTGATGCACGACAGGTTGCCAGTCTTGCGGGATTAACAGTTTGTGTAGATTCTTCAGTTTGACCTTAACCAGATAACGATGTCCTAAATCCTCCAGATAGGTCAGTAATGGTCCACCAAAGTAGCCACTATCAGCCCTGAAAAAAATCTTCATGTGGGAAGGCAGAGTAACCAGCAACTGTTGCATAAACTCTATGGAGCCATTAGCAGTGTAGGCATCACCACTTCGTAACCAACCCTGCAGCACTTCTTTGGTTTCCGCGCAAAAGGCCAGCTGCGGGTGGTACGACAGCGCCCCTCTTTTTTTCTCGTTAAACCCTTTCTTTGCGCCTTCCTGAAAACCAAAACAGGTTTTTACCGTAGAATCGAGGTCAATGGTGACCTGTTTAAAAGCATAAACGGTAGATGTTCCTGAGCGCAGTGCCTGTTTCCAAACACTCTCCCTCATTTCGTGGACAGCGGTTTCCAGTTCAACGACGCTGGCAAAGTGGAACAGCTTTAAAATGCGTCCAAATTGACTGTCACAAGGAATGCGTTGAAAACGGGTGCATTCTCGGAGAACGCTATCCTGCCAGACCGTGCACACTTTCATCAGACTTTTGGCACCTGCCAGAATGCCGGTGGTTACCATCAGAATGACATCTGACAGTTGGAAAGTGGCATTAGAGCCTCGTTGAATATTAATCCGTTTGTCCAGTAGGTCGGCCAGCCCCATCCGGTTCAGGAAGCGAAACACAGGGATAAGTCCAGCCTGACTGGTAAGCGGCTTTTTAGCTTGAGTGAAATGTACCTTCCGCTGCTTCAAACGTGCTTTTGACTTGTTTTTTTTGCTCATTGAAAAAGTGATGCTTTATGAAACGAAAACATCATTTAATCTCTTTATTCACGGGTGATTGCAACTTTTATTTCGATATTATTTGCAGGATTTAGGTATAAAGCTTTTTCCCCAAAAGAAGCCCGCAGAATGATTGATAAGCTTGAGTTTCATTACACCCCAAAGCATGGCAGTTGGCTGGATATGGCCGAAATTGAGCTGAGTATACTGAGTCGCCAATGTCTGGATCGGCGTATCCCTACCCAAGATATTCTCCGGAGAGAAGTCAAAGCCTGGGAGGAGAAGCGCAACGCAAGAAAAGCGACTACACAGTGGCGTTTTACCACTGAAGACGCTCGGATAAAACTTAAGAGACTGTATCCAAAGATGCCAGAGCTTGATAATACAGAGTAGATTGAGAGCCTCCATAGAACATAAACCAGACTATTAGAGCAGCACTTTTTCCCATGAAAAATTGGGAAATGGGGCACTTTGCGTGAAATAACCCATTTTTTTGTCCTGCCACTCAAAATTGACTCAAATAACAGGACGGCTAACCATTGTCGACCATTTACACAAAAAGCTGACCGATCGGTTATCTGTGATTATCAAATGGTGTCGGATGGAGTACTAGTGTCAACAAAGCCATCAATGTACCGGGTGCGAAAAGCACCATCGAAACACGCCCTATCCACTGTTGAAGCAACTGTCTACTTCCTTCGGCAAATGGAAGCGTCTACGGATGCTCACCAACCCCTTCTTGATGCATTTGATTATCTCCTAAATCCTGCAAATAATATCGAAATAAAAGTTGCAATCACCCGTTAATAAAGAGATTAAATGATGTTTTCGTTTCATAAAGCATCACTTTTTCAATGAGCAAAAAAAACAAGTCAAAAGCACGTTTGAAGCAGCGGAAGGTACATTTCACTCAAGCTAAAAAGCCGCTTACCAGTCAGGCTGGACTTATCCCTGTGTTTCGCTTCCTGAACCGGATGGGGCTGGCCGACCTACTGGACAAACGGATTAATATTCAACGAGGCTCTAATGCCACTTTCCAACTGTCAGATGTCATTCTGATGGTAACCACCGGCATTCTGGCAGGTGCCAAAAGTCTGATGAAAGTGTGCACGGTCTGGCAGGATAGCGTTCTCCGAGAATGCACCCGTTTTCAACGCATTCCTTGTGACAGTCAATTTGGACGCATTTTAAAGCTGTTCCACTTTGCCAGCGTCGTTGAACTGGAAACCGCTGTCCACGAAATGAGGGAGAGTGTTTGGAAACAGGCACTGCGCTCAGGAACATCTACCGTTTATGCTTTTAAACAGGTCACCATTGACCTCGATTCTACGGTAAAAACCTGTTTTGGTTTTCAGGAAGGCGCAAAGAAAGGGTTTAACGAGAAAAAAAGAGGGGCGCTGTCGTACCACCCGCAGCTGGCCTTTTGCGCGGAAACCAAAGAAGTGCTGCAGGGTTGGTTACGAAGTGGTGATGCCTACACTGCTAATGGCTCCATAGAGTTTATGAAACAGTTGCTGGTTACTCTGCCTTCCCACATGAAGATTTTTTTCAGGGCTGATAGTGGCTACTTTGGTGGACCATTACTGACCTATCTGGAGGATTTAGGACATCGTTATCTGGTTAAGGTCAAACTGAAGAATCTACACAAACTGTTAATCCCGCAAGACTGGCAACCTGTCGTGCATCAGCCATGGTGGGAGTGGTGCGAGTTTCAACACTGCTGTGGTGACTGGGACCGGGCTCGTTGCTTCGTGGCTGTCCGGCAAAGAAAGATCGGGAAGCCAGAAAACACCCAGTGCGAATTGTTAGACCCGAAGCCAGAGTACGACTACTTCTGCTACGTGACTACTGAGTCGTTGAGTCCATGGGAGATCCATAAAGCGTATGGCAAGCGGGCTACCTGCGAAACCTGGATCGAAGAGTGCAAAAACCAGATGGCTCTCGGGCAGATCAAAACCGATCATTTCATGGCAAACAGTGCGCTTATGCAATGTGCAATACTGGCCTACAATACAACACGTTGGATGGCACTGATGAGTGGGAATCGTCAGTTGATGAAGTGGGAGCCGGAAAGCATTCTCTGCTATATGATACGGGTTGCCGGAAAACTGTTGACAGGTAACAGGCAGTTGACCGTTGCCAGTAACAAAGAGCATCTCTACCAAACGGAGTGGGATGCTTGGCTAGCAGTAGGTGACTGTTTGTAAATAGCGAACAATGGATGATTAGAAAAACATTCTGCTAATGCGGAAGGAGTTATCGCGCCCTGATATCAGGAATAGCAGTAAGATGAACCAAACACGACGGCTCATGTGATTAAAATCCACTGAAAAGGTAAATATTTGCTCGATAGTAGCATAATCAGAATCAGGAGGGCTTGATCAGTTGCTGCGATTGACCTGTTCGGGTTTGGATTGCAGGATTTAGGTATCTGATTAACAGCCAGATTCATGCCATGGGCAACGATATATACCAAAGCAACTACACTCAGCCTACATAACAAGTCAGCTCACACTTATGAAAACCATTCCCCTTACGGACTTGCCACACGATGACAAACGTTATGATGATAAAAAAAACCTTGTTGACTCAGGCGCCTATATGCAGCCGACTCTACTCTCCCGCTCGCCCTGGCTCATTACTATCAGTATTTGTGTTGCCGCCTTCCTTATTCGACTAATATCCATTGGTTTATACCCACTTCAGGACACATCTGAAGCACGTTATGGCGAAATGGCACGTCTGATGGTAGAAACCAATGACTGGATTACCGTTTGGTTTGACCATGGCGTACCTTTCTGGGGTAAGCCCCCGCTCTTTGTATGGTTGTCTGCTCTCTCATTTAAACTCTTTGGCATTAATGAATTTGCTGCTCGCTTCCCTTCCCTGCTTGTCAGTATTGGCATCGTTGGGTTTAGCCTGAAACTTGCTCTGTTTCAAATGGGGCAATCAGCTGCTCGGCTGGTGCTTGTCATTTTACCCACCACCGCCATTTTCCTGATACTATCGGGGACTGTTCTTGCTGACCCCGTCACCTTACTGTCCATCACAATGATCATCGCAGGGTTCTGGATTGGCTGGCATTCACAAGATGCTAAACAAGCCCGGCAATGGCAATATCTTTTTTTTATAGGGTGTGCCGTTGCGCTGCTAGCCAAAGGACTGGCTGCCGTGGTGTTGGCCGGACTTCCTATCTTTTTTTGGTGTCTGTTAAATCGCCGTTTAATAACGTTGTGGCAACGCTTTCCCTGGATAAAAGGTACCTTGCTAACGTTAGCTATCGCAGCCCCTTGGTACATTGCTGCTGAATTAAAAACCCCCGGATTTCTTTATTATTTTATTATTGGTGAGCATTTTGATCGCTATCTCGACAGCGGCTGGGCGGGTGATAAGTACGGTGCCGCACACATAGAGCCTTTAGGGACGATCTGGGTATACTGGCTGGCAAGTGCCTTCCCCTGGTCATTTTTACTCATTGCAAAAGCTATTCAATGGGGAAAGCATTTTCTGAAAGGTCAACGCAGCGCCATCAGTGATTGGCGATTTTTTTTACTGTTGTGGTTATTATGTCACTTAGCATTTTTTTCGTTTGCACATAATATTATTTGGACGTATGTATTACCGGTTATTCCCGCTTTAGCACTATTGCTAGCAGATATTGGTAAAGAACAATGGGAAAAACCCCCTAAATGGCTATTGGCTTGCAGTGCAATCATTCCTGTTTTTATGATCATTGCAACCGTGTATTTGATGAACAGTCAGCAGGTAAAATCTCAAAAGATCTTACTCAGTTATGTTCAACAACAACACACGCCTCATGATGGCATTATCTACTTTTTAGGCACGCCTTTTTCTGGCCGCTTTTACTCACAAGGAAAAGCGCTTGATGCTGAAAATATACAAACACTAAAACAGTGGGTAAACCAACCGGACACGCATTATTATCTGGCAACAGAGGGTGATGATTTCAAATACATACCTGAAGATATCCGCCAACGATTTACTCAGGTTGCCCATCATCGACACTGGACGCTCTATTGGGAAATAGTAGCACATTGAGTGACTATACCTTAACAAAGTTTTATGCCAACATTCCCACACAATAATAGGTTGCCATAGGCTCTGTTGACATAAAAACACACACTCAGTGATAAGAAAATCGGTTTTGAGCAAGGCAAGCAGGTGCAGGCGTAGTCATCTACGTCAAACCTTGCTTCACGCTGTCACAAAGCCGATTTTTTTGTTACTCGAAGGGGCGAAACCCAGAGCTACTGTAGACGTCGTTGTGGCTACTTGAAAGGCATGAGCCTTCCTGCGTAACCACGCCTAGCCACAGCAGCTCTGGGTTTCGCTGAGTTTGTGTTTTTATGTCAACAGAGCCTAATAATAACTGGCAACCTTTTCATTATTAAATATCTATTATTTTCAGGGGATCCAACTGTGAAAATCAATCAACGCTATTCAATATTCAGTAGCTTTATGCACTGGGTGATGGCTCTACTCATCATTACCTTACTTGCCATAGGGCTATGGATGGGGCAAACCGGTGACTACCAATTAATGGGGACTCATAAAGCACTGGGCGTAATAGCACTGGTCATGATTATTATCCGAATCCCAGCCCGCCTTTTGTCAACCGTGGCACCTCATGGTCATACCCTTCAGCACAAAGCCGGACGCGCTGTGCATTTCTTGATGTATCTTTTGATGTTGACAATGCCCTTATCTGGCATTGTTATGTCATGGGCAGGCGGGCGCGCTACTGATGTGTTTTCTCTGTTCACTATTCCCGGGGCAGCAGACAAAATACCTGAGCTAGCGGGTTTTGCAAATACGGTTCATACAACGGTCATCTATGGTCTTATTGCTTTAATTGCTCTGCACATTCTCGGCTTTGTTTATCATCAGTTTATTAAAATAGAACTTACGCATTGACAGGTCCGGCAAAAAATGGCCTCAACCATTCCTTCCCCTCGGAGAAGCTTTTTATGAAATCCCAGGTAGCTTCTTTGAGGGCGTCTTTCCTGACGCTATAGACGCTTCTGAGTGACCCTGATACTTTCATCGCCTGAAGACAGGTATAGCCAAAGATAGCCGCCAAAATATGATTCCGGACCTGTCGCTCCCCTCTCACCTGAAAACGCTCGATGTTGCAGAGTTGCTTTAATGCCCGGTGATACTCTTCGATCGCCCAATGATGTTGGTGCAGCTGATCAAAATCAGATCGTGGAGAGAGATCTGCTCCGACATGAGGAGTGTAAACAACGTAATGGCGCAGCTCGTTTTTGAGTCGCGTCCGGTAGAGTCGTACATGACCAAAGTTACGTAGCCATACAGTTTTTCCTTCTTCGGGAATCTCCAGGCTCTGCACCTGTTGGTAGTTACCCTTTTGCACAGAGACAGTACGGTTGCTTTTAACAGCGAACATAAAACCCAAACCATTGTTTTTCACAGCTTTGAGGTTTCCAATACTGCTATACCAAGAGTCACCGGTAACACATGCAGGTTCGAGTCCCCATGCCAGTACTTCTTTCAGCATATCGACAAAGTAGTCATTTTTAGTTTTGCCATCGGCTGGATTGTAAATACGGAAATTAACGGGCAAGTTGTAGCCTTTGATGTCCGTGTAATAAAGCGTGATGAGATTAATACCCTTGACGGTTTTGTGGTGCTTTCCTGAGTAGTAATGACCGACTAAAGACGTGTAATGGGTATAAGGTTTATCCAGCACCGTATCATCAACCGATAGCGTCCCACCTTCAAGAATAAGCCTTGCTGACGCTTCTAGAAAAAGATCTTCAGGAGCAAAGTTTTCACGTTGGAGAAAGCGGTTAACACTGTCATGCGATATATCACTCAATTCGCTAAGACGGGTACAGGTGGCTGATTTTGGTTCACAGAGTAGAAACCCCGTATACTTCGGGAGGTCGCACTTGGCTGTTGTTGGTTTTGTTATTTTTCTACGCACGACGACATCCACTGTTTTTTTGCTGATCTAGCAATTTTTTTGGATGTCTGTCAATGCGTAAGTTCTATAAAAAAGAGAATTTACTCCGCAGAATCAGCCTGATGCCATAATGACTATCAATGGCACAGCCTTTAAGGCTGCGCCATTATTGCACTTTCTGCTCAACCGTCTACATTTATATTTATATTTATATTTCTCTTGAACAAGCAGAAACCCGTATACAATGGACAGCCTTACCTATATCGCTATGTTACAGGCTGAGTTGTCAGCGTTTGATGGCTTCTTGCGCTGGTTATCACTCCATACCTATTGCCGGCATTATCTGTTAATCACCGCGCTTATTTTCTGGTTCGGCTACCGTCAGCTCAGCACCCGGTTGATGATTGGTACCTTTGTCAGTGCTTTCACTTTTATGATCATTAAACCCTTCTTCCAGTCTCCTCGCCCTTTCTGGTTAGATGAGAATGTTTATATGGGGATTAATGAGGTTGGCTACGGCATGCCCTCTGGTCATGCACAATGTGCTGTGGTTTTTTTTGGATTGCTTGCCTGCTCACTCAAAAATAAAGCCGTTACGTTATTCTGTATAACAATGGCAATACTGGTGGGCGTGTCACGTATTTACTTAGGGGTTCACTTTCTTTCACAAGTCATTGCCGGAGGCTGTATCGGACTGCTCATTGTGGGCTTGTATTTATTCCTTGAAAACACAGCCAAACAAAAACAATGCTTTCTTCTCTCAACACGAACACAGGTAATGTTATTGACATTCACGCCACTGGCCTTGGCAATACTTGCACCTTTGCTGTATGGGAGTAAGCCTGCACTGCCCAATACATTGCTGCTCCTGTTTTCCGGCATTGCTATGGTATTTTTAATACACATACAAAAAGCACATAGCTATTTTTCAACTCCCACCTCTTCTTACGCCTTCTATTACTCAACCATTGCCCTATCCGGTACAGCACTAACGATAGCACTATGGTCAATCACTGCTACGCCTCAAGCACTGGAAAACCTCCACTCTCCCCTGTCCACTGCTGTGTATTATTTTTTCCGAGGCTGCCTGCTATCCTGGTGGGTACTCTATGCTTATCCCTTTCTTTTCCAGCTATTGCACAAACAGCTGTTAAAAAAGGACTGTACAGCCATAAATCAGCGTCTGCTATGATGCTGCTTTATGACTGTGAGTGCCTTCCACATTATGACTATCAAAAACATTATTGTTCACCAGCTAAAACAGTCCCCCGACGCGGCTACTCTCACTGCAACACCCGCAGGCCAAAGCCTTCAGCCAACACCCGCACTGGAAGCCATGCTGGAAGACCTTCAACAAACCTATAACAAAAAACCCGATAAACGGTACGGTCAATTTGAGACAGAGGCTAGCGATGGTTTTCCCTTTTGGCTGACACAATACCGGGAAGGGCATCTTGATTTCACCGAGTTAACGGCACGTACTCTTGAAAAATTAAAGACTGCTTTGGATCAAGCAGGGGCACAAGGGGGTGGCTATGTACTGTTCATTGACTTTCAACAAGGCCTGACACGCCATTTACTCCTGTGTATGTTAACGCACCATACCAGCGTCACCGTGACCAAAGACTTGACCATTACTGACTGCTCCTACCTCGATACCAGTCGTCTGTCTCTCGCCTGCAGGGTCAATATCAGTGAGTGGCAGGCAAACCCCGACGGTCGCCGTTATCTGTCATTTATTCGCCCCCGTGCAGGTCGTCGCTTGAGTGATGTTTTTCAGGAAGCCTTAGGCTGTACTGAAACCAGTAGCAGTAAAGAAGAAACCCATACATTACTCTCCGCTGTACAAGAATTTTGTCAGGAAACCCCCTCTGAAGAAGAGCGGACAGTTGTCAAACGTCAGGTATATGAGTATTGTCAGGATCAGCTTGAAAGTGGGAACGATGTATCTCTATCGGAGCTCACAGGGCATATTCAAGAGGCAGGCTCCGATGATTTTGCCCGTTTCGTTAATACCCGTGATTATGATATGTCATTACCCATGACCCCGGAAAAGCGTAGCATTACACAGTTGGTACGATACAGTGGGCGAAGTAAAGGGTTAAACCTGTCATTTGATGCAGAACTGCTGGGCAGCAGCATCCGCTATGATCATGCAACAGACCAGCTGATCATAACGAATGTGCCTGAAAAATTAAAAGAGCAACTCAAGCAGCACTGATCACAGCCGATAGTTCCAGTGATAAACCAAGCCGGAGTCTCACTGGAATGGCACTTTTTAAATCAATTATGTTTTATGTCTGGGCTACAATAGTATTGCACAGTACTTTTCTTCATGCCGATAACACATCTGCTGTGTCCGCAGAAAAGATTATTGAGCAAGAATTATTGCTCAATAATTTGATTACACACCTTCACTTTCTTCAACTTGACTTCCAGAATCATGCACCCAGAGATCAACTTTATGAAATACTGCCGCAGTTGAATGAACAACTGCGCAGCCTCCCTCCAACAGCAGAAGACTTGGAAAGCCTGCAGTTATTAAAATCCATTCATGCTCGTTGGCCTGTTATTCACAAACACATTCAATGGATCATTAACCTGAAACCACAAAACAAAGCCCCTGTATTTGATGCCCTAATCCAGTCACTTGAAAAGCTCGATAGACAATTATTGGTACTTCGACAGATTAAAATGGCGAAAAACCCAAAGGTTGTCCACCCCTTACGTTATGCAAAGCAGGCGCTCTTAATGCAGAAAGTCGCCCGTAAATACCTTAGTTTGAATAAACTGTCAAAACGACCTTCCAAAAAACAAAAAATACAACTTCAAGCCATGGCGAGCCAATTCGAAAAGCGTATGAACAGCTTACAGCTGGAATTCCAGAAACATCCTCATGCCAAAGCCTCAGCTCGCAAAGCCAGCTTTGCCTGGCAGTTCATTGCTAAAAGCATTCACCGTTTTCCCGAGAGGCCCGTCCCTTCCATGGTAGCCTTCTACTGTGACGAGATTGTAGAGCAGTTATCATCACTGAATCATTTTTTTAGCGCCCCCTAGAGGCTGTTGACCTAAGCACCTGAAAAAACACGGTCGCCTCACCCCATTCAAAGTGAAAATCCTGCTGTTTCGTTAGCAGAAAACCTTCCGAATAATCCGACAATGTAAAGCTCACCGTAATGATCTGAGTACCCTCAGGCAAAGCTTTTAACTTATTCACCAAACTATCTATAGTTGCTTCTTCCAAAGCCGAACCATAAAGATAAATAACAGTAGCCCTTGAATAATCAGTTTCAAGGCAGTCTTCACAACGTATGTTCACCCCGGAAATACCAAAAAGATTGATGGCTTTTTGAAGACGCCAACAAAAAACAGGGATTTTCTCCACGGCTGTCACCTGACAGCCGAACCATTCCCTTAACCAAAGGCTGGTATAACCGCTGCCCGCACCCAATTCATAGATATGATCATGTGCGGACACGCCCAACGCCTGACAAATTTTCTCCAGTGTGGTGAGGGGTGTTTCTCCATAAAGCAGCTCTTCACTATTCTTACGCCCTTTACGATAGCGTTTGCTGCATTGATAGGGGTTATTGAAGAGATAGCTGCATTTCAGCCAGCTCCATGCTAATGCAAACTTTTTTTTATAAAAATAGCGTCTGACAATCGCCATAAGCTCTCCAGCCCCACTCATACGAAGGCGTATAAACAGAAGAATTGAGTGCCAGAGTGTAGTCAACATACCCAAAAGGAATTTAAAGAATATTTCTCATCATGACAGATACCCCGCCAATACAACAATCTCTCTGGTGCTATTATCGATTTTACGCTCTGATCCTTTTATACTGGATACACACTATTTGAAGGCCAATGGAGTATCAAAAATGTCCAATAAACACTCTCGCCTTTACCCTGAAGATCAAAAACACGTTGATCAGGTGATTCAACAGGGAATTAATGCTGTTAAGCGTCGACCCTTTCGCCCCATACGACTTATGGGATGGCTGGTGCTTGTTATTGTAGGTCAGTCAATGGCTTGGATCAACTATTTTGTCCTGAGGGGCTGTATAAAGCCCAGACTATATGTAAAACCTATATATAGCACTATCCCATAACCATTTGTTGCGTATTGCCGATACAATACTTAACTGCACCGGTAAAACGCTATGCTAAATATGTCTAAATGGTTTCGGAGCTTATCCAAATCAGCCACCCCCAATACACAAAAGCCATCGTCCCGCTGGGCAAACTACGCTGCATCTACCATGAAAAGCATCCTTCCGGTACGTACTAACACGGGGTCTGCAATAAAATCCCACCCTCTTCTTAACAGGCAAACAGTAACAATAAAAACAGCAGAAGATACCTTAAAAGAACTGCAAACCCACCGTTTCTTTGAGCGGTATTGCTCACTTTTTGACTTGATGAAAGATGAGTCTTTGCTCCTATATCTTTTCCAGCATGAAAAGGACTTACTCAGAGAGTTATCCATTGCATTTTTAACCGATATTACCCAAATTGAGAACGACTCAGACCTCCTACTTATCCTGAAACCCATCACTGATGAAACCCTGCCGGATATTATTGGAAAGCCTCAGCAAGATGCCGCAATGGCTACAAAAGATTTATTGCTTAAATTACTGTTTGCCTCTCTCCTTGAAGAAGAAGTTTCAGGTGCTGCAAAGAAACTCTCCACTGAAAAACTGACAGTGCTTACCTTAAAACTTTACTGGATCCACGATATGTATCAGGCACTGGGGCCAGAAGCGACGCAAGAGCAGGATAACCTGCGCTTGTTAACAATAGAGTTGTCATCCATCATTAGTCTGCTCAGTAAAAGACTCCATGGTGAAAACCTTGATATTGCAGCAACAGCCAGCTCAGTAACAGCCTCAGAACGAGATCAGGAAATCCTGGCACTGATCATGACAAGCACCCTTTCAACCCAACAGCGATCTTAATCTGATAAACTATGTACTACACTCATTTCTAATATAAACAAATAGCCATCCAACACAATGAATAACAACACCCTGCACAATATCGTCATTGTCGGCGGAGGTGCTGGCGGCCTAGAGCTGGCAACCCGCTTGGGAAAAAAGCTCGGCAAGCGAAAAAAAGCCAGAATTACACTGATCGACGCCAACTATACTCACTTCTGGAAACCACTCCTTCACGAAGTGGCTGCCGGCTCGCTGAACGCCTTCGAAGATGAGCTGTCCTATCTGGCACAAGCAAAGTGGAACCACTTTCACTACATTCCTGGACGAATGTATGCTTTAAATCAGGATAAAAAAGCCATTGGACTGGAAGCCATTCAAAATGACCATGGTGAAGAAGTGGTGCCCGTACGCGAACTCCACTACGACACGCTCGTCATGGCAGTTGGCAGCACAGCCAATGATTTTAATACCCGTGGTGCCAAAGAGCACTGCCTGTTTTTAGATAACCGCGCCCAAGCCGAGCGTATTCATACCACCCTGATCAATCATTATCTTCACGCACAGGCCAGTGGCAATAACCTGTCAAAGTTGAAAGTGGCTATCATCGGTGCGGGTGCTACAGGCGTTGAGCTCGCTGCCGAGTTACATAATGCCGCCATTGAGCTGGAGCGTTATGGACTGGATGCCATTAAACACAGCAATTTAGAAGTGACCATCATTGAAGGCAGTGAGCGCGTTCTTCCTGCACTGCCCCCAAGAATCAGTACCTGTGTTCACAAGCAGCTGAACAAAATGGGCATCAAGGTTAATACACAACAGCTCGTCAGCGAGATTACGCAAGAGGGTCTGCTGACGCGCAGTGGGGAGTCTCTGGCCTTTGATTTAAAAATCTGGGCAGCCGGTATTAAAGCACCCGCCTTTCTTTCTGAATTGGACGGGCTTGAAACCAACAGAATCAATCAGCTTGTTGTAAAATCAACGCTTCAGAGCACCGGTGATAGTGCCATTTATGCACTGGGCGATTGTGCCAGTTGTACACTCACCGACAAAAAGGGTGCAACCGTTACCATCCCCCCCAGAGCACAGGCGGCACATCAACAAGCTGCTTTGCTGGCAAAAAGCCTGATTGCCGTCACTACAGGTCAGCCCCCATTAGAATTTACCTATAAAGATTATGGTTCCCTTATTTCTCTCAGCCGGTTCAGTGCAGTGGGTAACCTGATGGGTGCAATGACAGGCAGCATGATGATTGAGGGGATGCTTGCCAAACTGTTTTATATCAGCCTCTACCGTATGCATCAGATGACACTGTTTGGTAAAAGGAAAACAGGCACGCTTATCCTTAAAGATCTACTGAGTAAAACCACTCGCCCTCAATTAAAACTCCATTAGCATCACTATACGCTCTTCTAAAAAAACCCGGCAAAAGCCAGGTTTTTTTCTGTCATGTTGTTCCGTCACCGCTGTATTACACAATCAGTCCCAGTCAAGTATGACCTTCCCTGACTGACCAGACCCCATAATTTCAAACCCTTTATGGAACTCATCAACAGGCATCCGGTGCGTAATCACGGGTGTGATATCGAGACCTGACTGCAGCATACTGGTCATCTTATACCAGGTTTCATACATCTCACGACCATAAATGCCTTTAATCACAAGACCTTTAAATATCACCTGGTTCCAGTCAATCGTTGTATCGTTAGCCGGTATCCCCAGTAACGCCACTTTGCCACCGTGGTTAATATTTTCAAGCATTTGTTGGAAGGCCCGCCCATTGCCGGACATTTCAAGACCTATATCAAAGCCTTCAACCATCCCCAGCTCTTTCATCACCTCATTCAGAGAGCTCTCAGCTACATTGACAGCGGCGGTAGCGCCCATCTGACGAGCAAGGTCAAGGCGATAATCATTCACATCAGTAATCACGACATGGCGAGCCCCTGCATGCTTGCAAATGGCCGCAGCCATAATACCAATGGGGCCGGCACCCGTAATTAAAACATCTTCCCCTACCAGATCAAACGATAATGCCGTATGCACCGCATTACCAAAGGGGTCAAAGATAGCAGCAAGATCATCACTGATGTCATCAGGGATAGGAAAAGCATTCGCCGCAGGAATGGACAGGTACTCTGCAAAAGCACCGTCACGATTGACACCAACCCCTACGGTAAAATTACACAGATGACGGCGCCCAGCGCGACAGTTGCGGCAGTGGCCACAGGTAATATGGCCCTCTCCAGAAACACGCTGCCCAAGCTCAAAGCCCCTGACGCCCTCACCCAACTCAACAATTTCACCAACGAATTCATGGCCTACGTGCATCCCTACTGGTATTGTTTTCTGAGACCAATCGTCCCAATTGAAAATATGCATATCCGTGCCACAGATGGCTGTTTTACGGACTTTAATCAGTACATCATTGTAACCGACCTCAGGGTTGGGCCGTTCAGCCATCCAGATCCCCGGTTCCGGCTTCAGTTTCGCCAGTGTTTTCATTACACCCTACAACCTGTTGTCTTATATCACAATTCAGTGAATAACGCCTAATTCACGACCCACTTTAGCAAAGGCTGTAATCGCCTTGTCGATATGCGCTCTGGTGTGCGCAGCAGACAGTTGTGTACGAATACGCGCCTGCCCTTTAGGCACTACAGGGCAAGAGAACCCAATCACATAAATGCCTTCCTGTAGCATTTTGTCGGCAAAATTACCTGCCAACGTGGCATCACCCAGCATAACTGGGATAATCGGATGATCAGCACCGGCGAGTTCAAAACCAAGGTTTGTCATTTCTGTACGGAAATAATCCGCATTGTCCTTAAGACGTTTACGAAGCTCATCACCGGCTTCAAGCATATCCAGTACTTTGATAGAGGCAGAGGCTATCGTCGGCGACAGAGTGTTGGAGAACAGGTAAGGACGCGAACGGTTTCGTAACCAGTCCACCACTTCTTTACGGCCTGACGTATAGCCACCCGATGCTCCACCTAGCGCTTTGCCCAGCGTCCCTGTAATAATATCCACGCGCTCCATTACCTCACAGTACTCGTGGGTGCCTCGACCATCCTCACCCACAAAACCGACGGCATGAGAATCATCGACCATGACCATCGCATTGTATTTATCAGCCAGGTCACACACACCTTTGAGGTTTGCAATCACGCCGTCCATGGAAAAAACACCATCGGTAGCAATCAGCTTATAACGTGCACCGGCTGCATCCGCTTCTTTCAAACGCGACTCAAGGTCTGCCATGTCATTGTTGGCATAGCGAAATCGCTTGGCTTTACATAAACGCACACCATCAATAATACTGGCATGGTTCAAGGCATCACTGATAATGGCATCCTCTGGCCCCAACAGTGTTTCAAATAATCCGCCATTAGCATCGAAGCAGGAAGAATAGAGAATCGTATCTTCCATCCCCAGAAATTCAGACAGACGTTTTTCCAGCTGTTTATGAACTGCCTGTGTGCCGCAAATAAAACGCACAGAAGCCATGCCATAACCGTAGTCATCAAGGGCTTTTCGACCCGCCTCAATCAATTCAGGAGCATTGGCCAGCCCCAAATAATTGTTTGCACAAAAATTGATAACGTCTTCACCGAAATCAACTTGAAGATCAGCCTGTTGATGAGAAGTGATCACACGCTCACTTTTATAGAGTCCTTCCTGTTTTAAACCGTCCAGCTGTTCTTGTAGCTGTGCGTAAAACGCTGATTTCATAATTATGACTCCGCTAACCTTTAGTACAGTGGCCACCAATATAGGTTGTGTACGTGCCACAAAATAGACAGCATGTGTACCTACACAACTATTCCTCTGACAGGGGTCAGAAAAGGCACTCAAAAAAAGAGAATAGTACAAAACAGCCGCGCCAAAGCACTCTCTGGGTTTCACCATGACTTTCAATGTACCTTGATGCACAATAAGCCACTATCAAAATACGGTAGCAAGAGAGGCTTTTCACAGTATGCGCCAGTCAATCCTCGCTGAAATGCGAGTCCTCCCAACCATTGACCCAGCCTTTGAGATAGAACGCCGAGTCGCCTTTATCAAAAAAAAACTGGAACAGTCACACACTCATATTTTGGTGCTTGGGATCAGTGGTGGCGTGGATTCATCCACCTGCGGACGGTTAGCTCAGCTTGCGGTAGAGGCGCTAAATAAAACACATAATACCGATCAGTATCAGTTCATCGCTGTTCGCCTTCCCTATGGCACACAACACGATGAAGATGAGGCCCAACTGGCACTCAATTTTATCGCACCCAGTCACATCATGAGTATCAATATAAAACAAGGGGTAGATGGCCTGCATAATGCCGTGTTAGCCGCTTTTAACCCTACCAGTGAAATGAATGCTAACCCTGCCAAAATGGATTTTATCAAAGGCAACGTCAAAGCCAGAGCCCGGATGGTCGCCCAATATGAAGTGGCTGGCCTGACGGGAGGTCTGGTGTTAGGCACCGATCATTCCGCAGAAAATATCACCGGATTTTATACAAAATTTGGCGATGGCGCGTGTGATTTAGCGCCACTGTTTGGACTGAGTAAACGCCAAGTCAGGCAATTAGCATCATCACTTGGTGCCCCTGCCCAACTGGTCAATAAGGTGCCAACCGCCGACCTTGAAGAGCTTGCACCACAAAAAGCTGATGAAGATGCACTTCAACTCACTTACGATGAAATTGATGATTTTCTCGAGGGCAAACCTGTTTCAGAAAGCGTGTCCTCGCGTCTCATCGCCATTTACACTGCAACACAGCATAAACGGCAGCCCATTCCCACACCCTATGAAGAAGGCTAAGGGAAGATATATTCAAGCGTGAAGCCCCAGCCTTAGAAGCTGTTCATAATCTTATTGTGAGCTGTAAACGTCGATAAAAGGCCCCTATTTTCCGCTTTTCTTCGTCACATAGAGAGACTATGCTTCTCAGAAAATCAAAAAATAGAGACCTTTTCTCAACGTTTTCGCTTTTCACAAAAGATCATGAACAGCTTCTTAAATGGGTGTCAGAAGTACTAAGGAACAAGCTTGCCAAACGATAGCTGCAGCTCGCCTGCTACAACAGAAATGTGCAAGGGTCTATCGCCTATTTCTTTCAATAACTGTGCATTATTATCAAGAGAAATAACGGGTATATTCACCAGTGCTTCTACAATCGCTTTTTTAAGCTGATCAATGATCAGGGTTTCAAACATCACCACATCGATATTCAAGCGAGCTTCGCTCAGTTGAATATTCTGGAAATAAAAAGCCTGTTCGTTTTTATTATAAATCAGGTCAGCCACCCCTGAAATCTGTAACGGCAGCCGCTCAGTCACCGTATTACCCATAAAATCCATATCAACAGAGCCATCAATCATGAATGCCAGCGGCTGCTGATCATCACGAATAGAGACTTTTGGCGTGGTAAGGTAAGCTGAACACCCACACCAGGAATCAGTGCCAGGCTACGTATTTGAGGGGACAGAAAGCTTTCATTAACCAGTGTCTGCAACTGTGGCTGACTGATCGTTTCGGTTGTTTTTTCAGAACACCCCTGCAATAACACAACAACAGTCAACGCACTCACAGTCAGATATAGAGCACGAAAAAACCGGTATTTCATTAATCCACGCCATTGGCTGAAAGCACCCGCCCTGAGTAATGCATTCCTGAACATAACCGTTAACAGCCTCTGCCAGTTTATCCGCAATCGTCTACGGGAACACGTATTTCAACCCGAAGACCGGGTTGCGCATTACTCGCTATAATAGCCCCTTTATGAAGCGATACGGCACGTTTGGCAATGGCCATGCCAAGGCCGGTTCCATTGTTTTCCTTTCCGCGCGTTTCATCCACTCGAAAAAAGGGATCAAACAAATGCTCCAGCGTGTCCTCTGGTACTCCTGGACCATAAGCGCGAACACCAATAATGACCTGCCTATCTGTCCACGTTGTTGAGACTTCAATACTGGTTTCTTCGGGGGTAAAACGAATCGCATTTCGAATAATATTTTCAATCGCACTGGACATAAAGTCTCTCACTGCACGAATGTTAATATCTGATTCATTCGTTAACACCACTTCTTTATTGAACGCTTGGAGTGCCGAGATAAATCGGCAAGATGTCACGGGTGAAAGTCCCTGTGGGGAAAGACTGGCGGGTCGCCCCAGCTCCGAGTCATGCGTCCGTTACCGTAAGGTGACAGATGAAGCGTTGACAGGGGTGTCTGTAGGCCAAGTATTGAGCTGCGAAATCAGGTTTTTTGAGGTGCTAATGTTGTTAAGCGAAGCAGAAAGCAATACCACTGGAAGCGTTATACCGCAAGTATCCAGAGGGCCTCGCGCAGTCGTAGACCTTGTGCATGCAGATAAGCATCTTGTGCGGAACTCGGGAGATCCTGCCATTCTCTCCTGTATTAGCCATAGGAGTCGCAATGGGGAAGGCTAATCACCACACGCCTATTGCTGTTGGCAGGAAGTCGGACAGGCGAATAGTACCTAAGAAGCAGCCGAACAAAACAGAGTATTCTGTCGCGGAGGTTGTGGAGGAAAGTGGCCTGACCAAGAGGAATGCTCAACAAGGAGTCGGCGACCGGACTCAGAGCCGGAATAACGCTTCGTTCAACTTGTTGGGTATACGTCAAGCAGCAGCAAAGGACAGCTGTTTACAATTCACCGCCTTGTTCCACCACCTCACCCTGGATTTACTGAAAGGAAGTTTCTTTCAGTTGAAACGGAATTCAGCGGCGGGGGTGGATGGTGTAACTGGGCGATCCTATCAGCGGGAGCTGGATATCCGGCTGAAATCCTTGCACGAACGAGGCGTTGTTGAATAAATCACCGGATAGCCCTGATTGACGATAAGTGGCTAAGGTTCGTATCCTAATGTCCTTTTTTTGCAGACATCATCTCGCTATGCCTTACAAACACAACGAAGCTCGTCGCCATAAGATCAAAAAATCGACTTATAAAGTGACGAATTGGTCTGATTATAATAACGCACTGCGAAAAAGAGGTGATATTACCGTCTGGTTTACGGATGAAGCTATCACTATCTGGACGCCAGCGCCCATCCAAAAACGAGGTGCGCCGACACAATACTCGGATCTGGCGATTGAGACCTGCCTTATGCTCAGGCAGGTTTTTAGCTTACCGCTAAGGCAGACTGAAGGTTTTGCTAGATCTCTGGTTAAGCTCATGGGGTTACAGCTTACAGTCCCTGATTACAGCACTCTCAGTAAGCGAAGCATCAATTTATCATTGCAAAAGCTCATCGATACCTGTGAGCCTGGTTCTCACTTTCTGGTAGATAGCACAGGATTGAAGGTTTATGGCAAGGATGAATGGAATCAGGAAAAACACGGTACGAAGCCTAAACGTACTTGGCGAAAACTGCATTTAGCCATCGATAAAAATCATCATGTCGTTGCAAGTGACCTTACCGGAAAAGAGATAGGTGATACTTCAGTTTTGCCTAATCTGCTGGATCAAGTTGATGGATTTGAGGTTTTCATGGCCGATGGAGCCTATGATAGCGACAAGGTTTATCAGCAAATTAAACAGAAGCAAGCTGCTGCTAAAATCGTGATTCCACCACCTAAAAATGCTGTGCCTGACAGTAGTCAGCACAATACACGAAACGAGGCAGTAGCCCTCATAAAAGAGCGAGGTCGCATGGCGTGGCAAGGGCTACCCGGATACGGCCTGAGAGCCTTGGTTGAATTGGCTATGCTTCGCTATAAAACCATTATCGGCTCAAAGATGAAAGCACGTGAACTACCTCAGCAAAAAACGGAGGCAGAGGTTTCCGTTCGCGTGTTGAACAGGATGACCGGTTTAGGGATGCCGATATCAGTTAAAGCTAGCTGAAAAAGGCCTGGATACAGGCTCGATCAGGCTGAGCTTTATTTATGCAACAACGCCGCCTGAGCATAAGGCAGGTCTCAATCGCCAGATCCGAGTATTGTGTCGGCGCACCTCGTTTTTGGATGGGCGCTGGCGTCCAGATAGTGATAGCTGCATCCGTAAACCAGACGGTAATATCACCTCTTTTTCGCAGTGCGTTATTATAATCAGACCAATTCGTCACTTTATAAGTCGATTTTTTGATCTTATGGCGACGAGCTTCGTTGTGTTTGTAAGGCATAGCGAGATGATGTCTGCAAAAAAAGGACATTAGGATACGAACCTTCGCCACTTATCGTCAATCAGGGCTATCCGGTGATTTATTCAACAACGCCATGATAATGGGGAATTAATACCAGAATTTTCTAATGCAAGCAGGGTGATGCTAGTAGATATAGGTGGTACCACTACAGATTTAACCCTGTTAACAAAAAATGGAATAGAAAATTATGCTTCTATTCATCATGGCGTGTTTGAATTAAGGAAAAAACTTGAAGGTCTGCTTCATACAGATAAAAAAATAAATGTTAGACCTAAATCCTGCAAATAATATCGAAATAAAAGTTGCAATCACCCGTGAATAAAGAGATTAAATGATGTTTTCGTTTCATAAAGCATCACTTTTTCAATGAGCAAAAAAAACAAGTCAAAAGCACGTTTGAAGCAGCGGAAGGTACATTTCACTCAAGCTAAAAAGCCGCTTACCAGTCAGGCTGGACTTATCCCTGTGTTTCGCTTCCTGAACCGGATGGGGCTGGCCGACCTACTGGACAAACGGATTAATATTCAACGAGGCTCTAATGCCACTTTCCAACTGTCAGATGTCATTCTGATGGTAACCACCGGCATTCTGGCAGGTGCCAAAAGTCTGATGAAAGTGTGCACGGTCTGGCAGGATAGCGTTCTCCGAGAATGCACCCGTTTTCAACGCATTCCTTGTGACAGTCAATTTGGACGCATTTTAAAGCTGTTCCACTTTGCCAGCGTCGTTGAACTGGAAACCGCTGTCCACGAAATGAGGGAGAGTGTTTGGAAACAGGCACTGCGCTCAGGAACATCTACCGTTTATGCTTTTAAACAGGTCACCATTGACCTCGATTCTACGGTAAAAACCTGTTTTGGTTTTCAGGAAGGCGCAAAGAAAGGGTTTAACGAGAAAAAAAGAGGGGCGCTGTCGTACCACCCGCAGCTGGCCTTTTGCGCGGAAACCAAAGAAGTGCTGCAGGGTTGGTTACGAAGTGGTGATGCCTACACTGCTAATGGCTCCATAGAGTTTATGAAACAGTTGCTGGTTACTCTGCCTTCCCACATGAAGATTTTTTTCAGGGCTGATAGTGGCTACTTTGGTGGACCATTACTGACCTATCTGGAGGATTTAGGACATCGTTATCTGGTTAAGGTCAAACTGAAGAATCTACACAAACTGTTAATCCCGCAAGACTGGCAACCTGTCGTGCATCAGCCAGGGTGGGAGTGGTGCGAGTTTCAACACTGCTGTGGTGACTGGGACCGGGCTCGTTGCTTCGTGGCTGTCCGGCAAAGAAAGATCGGGAAGCCAGAAAACACCCAGTGCGAATTGTTAGACCCGAAGCCAGAGTACGACTACTTCTGCTACGTGACTACTGAGTCGTTGAGTCCATGGGAGATCCATAAAGCGTATGGCAAGCGGGCTACCTGCGAAACCTGGATCGAAGAGTGCAAAAACCAGATGGCTCTCGGGCAGATCAAAACCGATCATTTCATGGCAAACAGTGCGCTTATGCAATGTGCAATACTGGCCTACAATACAACACGTTGGATGGCACTGATGAGTGGGAATCGTCAGTTGATGAAGTGGGAGCCGGAAAGCATTCGCTGCTATATGATACGGGTTGCCGGAAAACTGTTGACAGGTAACAGGCAGTTGACCGTTGCCAGTAACAAAGAGCATCTCTACCAAACGGAGTGGGATGCTTGGCTAGCAGTAGGTGACTGTTTGTAAATAGCGAACAATGGATGATTAGAAAAACATTCTGCTAATGCGGAAGGAGTTATCGCGCCCTGATATCAGGAATAGCAGTAAGATGAACCAAACACGACGGCTCATGTGATTAAAATCCACTGAAAAGGTAAATATTTGCTCGATAGTAGCATAATCAGAATCAGGAGGGCTTGATCAGTTGCTGCGATTGACCTGTTCGGGTTTGGATTGCAGGATTTAGGTTAGACATTTTATGGAATCTCAAATTGATCATGTATTAAAAAATAAAACATTTGGTCAGGTTGATGTAAGTCAATACATTGATACTTCCTGTAAGTCATTAGCGACTACCATTATTAGTAAAATGTTTTCTCTAGAGGTAGAATCTGAAACACTTGATTATGTTATTTATGCGGGAGGAGGAGCTTCTTTAGTCGGTAATATATTGGATAAAGAATATGGTGGTCGTTCAATTTTCCCTAAAAAACCAGATCTAGCTATTGCAAGGGGAGTATATAAATCAAAACTAAAAAAAGAAAAAAATAAGACTAAAAAGTCTAATTCAGCAGGAGCTACAGCATGCAATTGAAAAAACTATTCACAATAGATGTAGTGGATGGTGAGGTATCACAACGTATGGAAAGCAGCCTCAAAAATATGCCTCCTAGGGGGGGCATGGTTCCTATGAGAAATTGGCTCAGTGCTGGTTATATGTTATCTGAGCTAGGGCATGGTATTGCAGAGGCTATGCTTGATATGGATAAAGCTAAGTACTGGCAGGAACTCACCACAGAACAGCAGGCAAAAGAGTTAATAAAACTCCTAGAACGTACCCATTGGCGGAAACCTATAGGTGGAAGTTCTAAGATTGATGATGAAAAAAGCTCTTCTTTTGAGCCTCCGGAAACGGCGAATGAGAAGTTGATTTCTGAAGATGATTTTCAAGATTTTTCAGTTTGAATATTAAAGGTAGTCTATGGCTAGAAATCCTAATCATAAAAGAGTCTCAATAGATCTTAAATCTAACTGGAGAGAATATCAGTTAGAGAGTCTCTCTTGTTACGAAATGCTGGGAGTTGTTTGCAGAGGTTCAGAGAAGCCTGGTGCTCTTGCGATTGACAAAAAGACGGGGGAATATGTGCAACTAAATAATGGTACCTAAATCCTGCAATACAAACTCCAACAGGCCAAACATACGCATTGATCAAATCCTCCTGACTCCGATTATCCTGCTGTCGAGAAAATACTGGCCTTTTCAGTGGATTTTCATCGCTCGAACCATCGTATTTTTATTCATCTTACTCCTATTCCTAATATCAGAGCGTAACAACACCTTCCGCATCAGCAGAATGTTTTTTCTAACCATCCGTTGTACGGCTATTTACAAACAGTCACCCACTGCCAGCCAAGCATCCCACTCCGTCTGGTAGAGATGCTCTTTGTTACTGGCAACGGTCAACTGTCTGCTACATGTTAACAATTTTCCAGCAACCCGTATCATATAGCAGCGAATGCTTTCCGGCTCCCACTGCATCAGCTGACGATTTCCACTGACCAGAGCCATCCAGCGTGTCGTATTGTAGGCCAGTATTGCACATTGCATAAGCGCACTGTTTGCCATGAAATGATCGGTTTTGATCTGTCCAAGGGTCATCTGATTTTTGCACTCTTCAATCCAAGTTTCACAGGTAGCCCGCTGACCGTACGCTTTATGGATCTCCCACGGACTCAACAACTCAGTCGTCACGTAACAGAAGTAGTCGTACTCTGGCTGCGGATTTAACAGTTCGCCCTGCATATTTTCGGGCTTCCCTGGCTTTCTTTGTCGCACAGCCACGAAGCAGCGATTCCGGTCCCAGCTACCACAGCGGTGTTGAAACTCACACTGCTCCCAACCTGGCTGATTTATGACAGGCTGCCAGTCTTGCGGGATTAACAGTTTGTGCAGATTCTTCAATTTCACCTTGATGAGATAACGATGCCCCAGATCATCCAAATAAGTCAGTAGTGGGCCACCAAAGTAGCCACTGTCAGCCCTGAAAAAAATCTTCATATGAGAAGGCAGGGTGATCAGCAGTTGCTTCATAAACTCTATGGCGCCATTGGCTGTGTAGGCATCGCCACTTCGTAACCAGCCTTGCAATACTTCTTTAGTTTGAGCGCAAAAGGCCAATTGCGGGTGGTACGAAAGAGCCCCTCTTTTTTTCTCATTAAAGCCTTTCTTGGCGCCTTCCTGAAAACCGAAACAGGTTTTTACCGTAGAATCGAGGTCAATGGTGATCTGTTTACGTGCATAAATGGTAGATGTTCCTGAGCGCAACGCCTGTTTCCAAACCCTGCCCCTCATTTCGTGGACAGCGGTTTCCAGTTCAACGACGCTGGCAAAACTAAACAGCTTTAAAATGCGTCCAAATTGACTGTCACAAGGGATTCGTTGAAATTGGGTACATTCTCGAAGAGTGCTATCCTGCCAGACCGTGCACACTTTCATCAGACTTCTGGCACCTGCCAGAATGCCGGTGGTTACCATCAGAATGACATCTGACAGTTGGAAAGTGGCATTAGAGCCTCGTTGAATATTAATCCGTTTGTTTAGTAAGCCGGACAGCCCCATCCGATTCAGGAAGCGAAACGCAGGGATCAGTCCAGCCTGACTGGTGAGCGGCTTTTTAGCTTGGATGAAACGTACCTTCCGCTGTTTCAAACGTGCTTTTGACTTGTTTTTTTTGCTCATGGGAAAAGTGATGCTTTATTGAAACCAAAGCATCACTTAATCCCTTTATTCATAGGATATTGCAACAGTTATTTCGAGATCCTTTGCAGGATTTAGGTGGTATTGTAACTTTTCTTATGCAAAAAAAAGTATCCGCTGCCATTTCTTCTTATAAAGAAGACTTGTAGATTTGTGGAATCGAATAAAAAAACTGAACCCAATTTTTTAACCTCTACTACATCACCCATAAAGGTGGCTCAGGAAACGAAAAAAAACAATCGGGATAGGGTGGAGCCTCGCGACTCCACTCCTCCCACACCACCCAGCATGCGGGTCCGCACTGGGCGGTTCGGCCAGTTAAACCACACGTAATCTTTCCAGTCCCAGCAGATCAAAACGCTTAATAGTAAACGCTTTGCTCAGAGCAGGTGAGGCACTCATGCGCCAATACTTCTTCCTTGATACCACGGCTTTACTGGCTGAAGCGATCGACACTCCAAGTCGCCTTAATCCTTTAAAACGTCGTTTTGCCGTTTTCCACTGATACCATATCAGACATCTTAAACGCCTTCTTACCCAAGCCTCCAGCGAGCTTAATTGTCCCTGTGTATCCGTTATTCCAAAATACTGCCGCCATCCACGAAGGTAACGATTCAGGGCTGTTAATCGTTGCTTGAACGACCGCCCTGATTTTCTGGTTAACGTCCTCACAGCAACCTTAAAACGCCGTTTGCTGTTGTCAGCAAGTTCAAGTTTTCCTTCTGGCGTGAATGAGAAGCCCAGAAATGTTCGTTCCCAAGGCCGCGCTACCGCACTTTTATCTCGATTCACTTTCAGCTTCATCCGGGTTTCAATAAACCTCACCAGACTATTCATGACTCGCTGCGCTGCCCGTCGGCTTTTAACAAAAACACGACAGTCGTCAGCATACCTGACGTACCGCAGACCTCGCTTGTCCAGCTCTTTATCCAATTCCTCCAACACAATATTGGACAATACTGGCGAGAGCGGCCCACCTTGCGGTGTTCCTTCCCGTCGATAGTGGATAACACCATTCTCCATGACACCAGCATTGAGAAACCGCCGAATCAGCCTTAATACATCCTTGTCGTCCATGTAGGCCGCCAGCTTCGCCATCAGACGATCATGGTTTACCCTATTAGAACTTACGCATTGACAGACATCCAAAAAAATTGCTAGATCAGCAAAAAAACAGTGGATGTCGTCGTGCGTAGAAAAATAACAAAACCAACAACAGCCAAGTGCGACCTCCCGAAGTATACGGGGTTTCTACTCTGTGAACCCAAATCAGCCACCTGTACCCGTCTTAGCGAATTGAGTGATATATCGCATGACAGTGTTAACCGCTTTCTCCAACGTGAAAACTTTGCTCCTGAAGATCTTTTTCTAGAAGCGTCAGCAAGGCTTATTCTTGAAGGTGGGACGCTATCGGTTGATGATACGGTGCTGGATAAACCTTATACCCATTACACGGCTTTAGTCGGTCATTACTACTCAGGAAAGCACCACAAAACCGTCAAGGGTATTAATCTCATCACGCTTTATTACACGGACATCAAAGGCTACAACTTGCCCGTTAATTTCCGTATTTACAATCCAGCCGATGGCAAAACTAAACATGACTACTTTGTCGATATGCTGAAAGAAGTACTGGCATGGGGACTCGAACCTGCATGTGTTACCGGTGACTCTTGGTATAGCAGTATTGGAAACCTCAAAGCTGTGAAAAACAATGGTTTGGGTTTTATGTTCGCTGTTAAAAGCAACCGTACTGTCTCTGTGCAAAAGGGTAACTACCAACAGGTGCAGAGCCTGGAGATTCCCGAAGAAGGAAAAACTGTATGGCTACGTAACTTTGGTCATGTACGACTCTACCGGACGCGACTCAAAAACGAGCTGCGCCATTACGTTGTTTACACTCCTCATGTCGGAGCAGATCTATCTCCACGATCTGATTTTGATCAGCTGCACCAACATCATTGGGCGATCGAAGAGTATCACCGGGCATTAAAGCAACTCTGCAACATCGAGCGTTTTCAGGTGAGAGGGGAGCGACAGGTCCGGAATCATATTTTTGCGGCTATCTTTGGCTATACCTGTCTTCAGGCGATGAAAGTATCAGGGTCACTCAGAAGCGTCTATAGCGTCAGGAAAGACGCCCTCAAAGAAGCTACCTGGGATTTCATAAAAAGCTTCTCCGAGGGGAAGGAATGGTTGAGGCCATTTTTTGCTGGACCTGTCAATGCGTAAGTGCTACCTATCAAAGAATTTCGATAAGTCGATATCCACCACCCAGTCATAACCAGACGGAATGTATCGCTGGGCTTGCCTAATCGTTTGGTGCCCAGACCTTCCCGGCCTGAATCCGTAGCTATACGCTGAAAAACGGGGTTCCCAGTCGGTTTGCAGTACTTGTTGAATGGCTTGCTGGACTCAACGATCCAGTACCGTCGGTATTCCCAGATTCCGTTCCCCTCCCTGCGGTTTTGGTATCACTACCCGCCTTACCGGTGGAGGCCTCCAAAGACCGTCTTTAAGCAGGGTTGTAACGGTTCTTCCGTAGTTCTTTAAATAGTCATGAAGAGCTTGAGTCGTCATTCCATCGACTCCCGGTGCTCCCTGGTTACGTTTAACCCGTTGATAGGCTCGATTAAGATTACTACTGGCTGCAATACGATCCATGATGCGATCATTGCAACCCATGGTCGGGTTTTCGTAATCATGCATTGTACTGGTCTAATAGAACCGGACACTTTGATAAGAGATAATTTCTATCACTTGTTAAGGTGTCACAATGAGTCAAAAGCGAACCTATCAGCACTATCCAAAAGAGTTCAAAGAAGAGGCTGTTGCTCTTGTAATGGAGCAAGGCTATTCGGTGCCTGATGCAGCTAAATCACTAGGTATTTCCACCAGTTTGCTCTACAAATGGAAGGATCATATTCTGGCCCTAAAGGAGGGCAAAGTGTTGTCTGATGACGAGCGTGAAGAGCTTAAAAATCTGCGTAAAGAGGTAAAAAAACTCCGCATGGAGAGGGAAGTGCTAAAAAAGGCCAGCGCCTTCTTTGCGAAAGAAATGAAGTAAAATTCGACTTCATTCAGAAGGCGTCAAACGATTACCCTGTTAACTTGCTATGTCGAGTGATGCAGGTGAGTACTTCAGCTTATTATGACTGGTCAAAGCAGCCAGGCCATGTCATCACGGCTGAAACACTGCACTTGTATCGACGAATCAAGCAGCTCTTCAAGCAAAGCAGGAATAGCTTGGGGAGCCGGGAAATGGTTAAGGCTCTGCGCAAAGAAGGCTTTCAGATAGGCCGTTACAGAGTTAGGACGTTAATGAGCCAGCTAGGCCTCAAAGTCAGGCAGAGCTTAGCCTATAAGGTTACCACTAAACGGAAACACAGTGATGCTGTTGCTGACAATCTACTCAATCAGAATTTTAACCCTGTAGGGCCAAATCAGGTATGGGCTGGTGATGTGACCTATTTAAAAACGGCTGAAGGCTGGATGTACCTTGCAATTGTGATGGATTTATTCTCTCGTCGGATCGTTGGCTGGCACATTGATAAAAGGATGACAACGGCTCTGGTTAGTACTGCCATGATGAAAGCTTACAATACTCGTCAGCCGCCTGAAGGCTTAGTTTTTCATAGTGATAGAGGATCGCAGTATACCAGTAAGCGATACCGTAAACTGCTTGCTGGATATGGTATTCGTGCAAGCATGGGAGACGTTGGAGCGTGCTGGGACAATGCTGTCGTTGAGCGGTTTTTTGGAAGCTTAAAGCATGACTGGATTTTTCAGGTAGCTCAACCCACGCGGGAACATATGAAAAAAGATGTTGCGGCATACATGAAGTACTACAACCTTGATAGATTGCATACGGCAAATGATGATCGTTCTCCAATTGAGTATGAAATTTATTATCGTGACAGTCAGGTAGGATGAAGTGTCGACAGAAGTCTCACAAAAATGTGTCCGGTTTTAGTTGACCAGTACACTTTGGCTATACCTGTCTTCAGGCGATGAAAATATCAGGGTCACTCAGAAGCGTCTATAGCGTCAGGAAAGACGCCCTCAAAGAAGCTACCTGGGATTTCATAAAAAGCTTCTCCGAGGGGAAGGAATGGTTGAGGCCATTTTTTGCCGGACCTGTCAATGCGTAAGTTCTAATACGGAAATTAACGGGCAAGTTGTAGCCTTTGATGTCCGTGTCATAAAGCGTGATGAGATTAATACCCTTGACGGTTTTGTGGTGCTTTCCTGAGTAGTAATGACCGACTAAAGCCGTGTAATGGGTATAAGGTTTATCCAGCACCGTATCATCAACCGATAGCGTCCCACCTTCAAGAATAAGCCTTGCTGACGCTTCTAGAAAAAGATCTTCAGGAGCAAAGTTTGCACGTTGGAGAAAGCGGTTAACACTGTCATGCGATATATCACTCAATTCGCTAAGACGGGTACAGGTGGCTGATTTGGGTTCACAGAGTAGAAACCCCGTATACTTCGGGAGGTCGCACTTGGCTGTTGTTGGTTTTGTTATTTTTCTACGCACGACGACATCCACTGTTTTTTTGCTGATCTAGCAATTTTTTTGGATGTCTGTCAATGCGTAAGTTCTAAAGGCAAACAAGCGGACGCCTTGGATCAAGAGGACGTTTATAGACTTCAAGAATATCCTCCATCGCACTCACAAAGTTGGCGCTTTCTTCCGCAGGTATACACCATTCCTTTTTTTGCCAGGGCTTAAGCTCATTTTTTTTAGCCCCTCATGTACTGTGCTTCTGGAAATCGATTCGACGTATCTGAGCTCAATCATGCGATCTGTCAGTAAGTTTAGCGTCCATCGGCTGGCTCCTTCCGGTGGTGGTGAGCAGGTAAGGGCAATAAGGTGAGCTTCGGCTTCGCCATCGAATTTACGTACCCGACCGTGGCTGCTTAGTTTTCCATTGACAGCGACATCAAGCCCTTCTTCAACAAATCGTTGCCTGAGGCGAGTGATAGTAAGCGGCCTAACATGGAAAGCTTTGGCTACCTGATCATGCTGCAGTGGATCATGGTTTTCATCGATAGCCAGAAGGATATTGGCTTTACGTTTTTTGTGTTGTGCAACTTTGGGCTTTTCCTGCTTGATAAGCCGTTCAAGTATTGAGCGTTCTTCCTCGCTGAGTCGAACATGATATTTGATGGTCATAATCACTCCGGTGTTATGGACTCGGAGTTATTAGAATAGCCTTCAGTAAACTATCATCTTCTGCCGGACGGAGTACTAGCATCTCGTTGATACGCGCTAAAGCGTTATCTGGCGAAAGGGTCATGGAGGCCTGAAAGGAAGGCTGCGCGTTGACACAGGCATCAACCGTCTGCTGCAGGCTTGAAGACAGCGCCCGCTGCCAAATAGCGATGTTAGTGTCATCCTGATAAATATCAGGTCAAAACCGTTGTCGCCTGACCCGTGGCGGCGCGTCGTAGTTTGTCAGGCCTTGCTTCGATAGGCTGAAGGTCTGGCGCTTCGATTTGAAAAGCTAACATCATGCGCTTTCCTTCCAAGCGGGGAATGGATCACTGAGCGTTGCCCAATAGGTTTTACCCAGCAACATGTCTTCTTCACTTATAGAACTTACGCATTGACAGACATCCAAAAAAATTGCTAGATCAGCAAAAAAACAGTGGATGTCGTCGTGCGTAGAAAAATAACAAAACCAACAACAGCCAAGTGCGACCTCCCGAAGTATACGAGGTTTCTACTCTGTGAACCCAAATCAGCCACCTGTACCCGTCTTAGCGAATTGAGTGATATATCGCATGACAGTGTTAACCGCTTTCTCCAACGTGAAAACTTTGCTCCTGAAGATCTTTTTCTAGAAGCGTCAGCAAGGCTTATTCTTGAAGGTGGGACGCTATCGGTTGATGATACGGTGCTGGATAAACCTTCTATCCCATTACACGGCTTTAGTCGGTCATTACTACTCAGGAAAGCACCACAAAACCGTCAAGGGTATTAATCTCATCACGCTTTATTACACGGACATCAAAGGCTACAACTTGCCCGTTCATTTCCGTATTTACAATCCAGCCGATGGCAAAACTAAAAATGACTACTTTGTCGATATGCTGACAGAAGTACTGGCATGGGGACTCGAACCTGCATGTGTTACCGGTGACTCTTGGTATAGCAGTATTGGAAACCTCAAAGCTGTGAAAAACAATGGTTTGGGTTTTATGTTCGCTGTTAAAAGCAACCGTACTGTCTCTGTGCAAAATGGTAACTACCAACAGGTGCAGAGCCTGGAGATTCCCGAAGAAGGAAAAACTGTATGGCTACGTAACTTTGGTCATGTACGACTCTACCGGACGCGACTCAAAAACGAGCTGCGCCATTACGTTGTTTACACTCCTCATGTCGGAACAGATCTATCTCCACGATCTGATTTTGATCAGCTGCACCAACATCATTGGGCGATCGAAAAGTATCACCGAGCATTAAAGCAACTCTGCAACATCGAGCGTTTTCAGGTGAGAGGGGAGCGACAGGTCCGGAATCATATTTTTGCGGCTATCTTTGGCTATACCTGTCTTCAGGCGATGAAAGTATCAGGGTCACTCAGAAGCGTCTATAGCGTCAGGAAAGACGCCCTCAAAGAAGCTACCTGGGATTGCATAAAAAGCTTCTCCGAGGGGAAGGAATGGTTGAGGCCATTTTTTGCCGGACCTGTCAATGCGTAAGTTCTAAGAAGGTATTCATCTAACCCATGAAACCCGATTTTACGTTTTCCGGCTTTTTTGGTATCCTGATCTCCCATCTTGTGTACTTCTTTTCCTGCCCCCTGAACAATTGTATTTTATACCGCCCCTCAGACTGTTGCTTGAGGGAGATATTGTGTGTTTGATGATCGTTTGTTCAGTGTAAGGCGTTGAATTTCTTGGACAACAGAGTCAGTAGGTACGAATGACGCGTTATATTTTTGTCACAGGTGGTGTGGTCTCTTCTCTGGGTAAGGGGATTGCTTCGGCCTCCCTGGCGGCGATTCTTGAAGCCCGTGGCTTGAAGGTCACCATGCTCAAGCTGGACCCGTATATCAACGTTGACCCAGGCACCATGAGCCCGTTTCAACACGGTGAGGTCTTTGTGACCGAAGACGGCGCTGAAACGGACCTTGATTTGGGGCATTACGAGCGGTTTATCCGCACGACCATGACTCAGGGCAATAACTTTACCACGGGGCGGATTTATCAGGATGTCTTGCGTAAAGAACGTCGTGGTGACTATCTCGGTGGCACGGTGCAGGTGATTCCCCATGTGACGGATGAAATTAAGCGTCGGGTGATTCTCGGTGCTGGCGATGCCGATATTGCGCTGGTCGAAGTGGGTGGTACAGTGGGTGATATTGAATCCCAGCCATTTCTCGAAGCCATCCGCCAGCTCAAAGTCGAGCTGGGCTCACAACGGGCACTGCTGATGCACCTGACCCTGGTGCCTTACATTAAAACAGCCGGTGAAACCAAAACCAAGCCAACGCAGCACTCCGTAAAAGAGCTGCGCTCTATTGGCCTTCAGCCCGATATTCTGGTGTGCCGCAGTGAAAAGCATATTGATGCATCAGCACGCCGTAAGATTTCCCTGTTTACCAACGTGGAAGAACGTGCGGTTATCTCTTTGGAAGATGCGGACACGATTTACCGTATTCCACGCATGCTGACCGATCAAAGCATGGATCAGATTGTGGTGGAGCGTTTTGGTCTGGATTGCCCGCCGGCCGAACTGAGCGAGTGGGATGATGTACTGGAGCGCGAGCTTAACCCCGAGCAGGAAGTGACCATTGCCATGGTAGGCAAATACATGGAATTGCTGGATGCCTATAAATCACTGATCGAAGCGGTTAAACATGCCGGCTTGAAAAACCGCACAAAAGTGAACCTTCGCTACGTTGACTCTGAAACCATTGAGCAGGAAGGTTTGGGTGTGTTGGATGGCGTGAGTGCTATTCTGGTACCTGGCGGCTTTGGGAGCCGGGGTGTTGAAGGCAAAATTGCCACCGTACGCCATGCCCGTGAGAACAATATCCCGTTTTTGGGCATTTGTCTGGGCATGCAGGTGGCGGTTATCGAATACGCCCGTAATGTGGCGGGTTTAGAAGGGGCTAACAGCACCGAATTCGACAACAAGGCAGCACACCCTGTCGTTGGTCTTATTACCGAATGGATTGATGCCAAAGGCCAGACTGAGATTCGTACCGAAGCGTCAGACCTTGGTGGCACCATGCGCCTTGGCGCACAGGCCTGCCATGTGACACCGGGTACGCATTCTCATCAGGCTTATAGCAGTGATTTGATTTCTGAACGCCATCGTCACCGTTATGAGTTTAACAACAACTATTTAGAGTCTCTGGAGGCGGCAGGGTTGATCATCGCGGGTCGTTCTGAAGACAATACACTGGTAGAGATTGTTGAGGTACCCGATCATCCTTGGTTCGTTGCCTGTCAGTTCCACCCGGAGTTTACCTCTACACCAAGGGATGGCCATGGGCTGTTTACCGGTTTTGTGGATGCGGCGATAAAGCACGACAAGGTATAACGAAACAGAGGCCTGCTTTTTTTGAGGTAGGTATCTAGGCTCTGTATTCTGATGTCAACAGAGCCTAAGATCAATGCGTTTTCTGAAGGACAGGTCGTAATGCAAGATAAAACGGTTGCCATTAGTGATGTTCAGCTGGCAAATAACAAGCCGTTTGTGCTGTTTGGTGGCATGAATGTATTGGAGTCACGAGATATGGCACTTCAGGTCGCTGAAGCCTACGTCACGGTGACGGAGAAACTGGGCATTCCCTACGTCTTTAAAGCCTCGTTTGACAAAGCAAACCGTTCGTCCATCCATTCCTACCGTGGGCCCGGTATGGAAGAAGGTTTGGCAATTTTCCGGGCGATTAAAGAAACATTCGGTGTGCCTATCATTACCGATGTCCATGAAATTGAACAGTGCCAGCCGGTGGCTGAGGTGGCCGATGTCATTCAGCTGCCGGCCTTTTTAGCGCGCCAGACCGATTTGGTGCAGGCCATGGCCAACACCGGTGCGGTGATCAATGTTAAAAAACCTCAGTTTTTGAGCCCGCCACAGATGGGCAACATTGTTGATAAAATCCGTGAATGCGGGAATGATAAGGTGATTCTCTGTGAGCGTGGCAGCTGCATGGGTTATGACAACTTAGTGGTCGATATGCTGGGTTTCCACACCATGAAGGAAGTGAGTGGTGGAGCGCCGGTGATTTTTGACGTTACCCACTCCCTGCAGTGCCGTGACCCTATGGGTGCAGCTTCCGGTGGTCGTCGTCATCAAGTGACGGAATTAGCGCGTGCTGGTATGGCGAGTGGTTTAGCCGGGTTATTTCTGGAAGCACACCCAGACCCAGACAATGCCCGTTGTGATGGACCATCAGCACTTAAATTGTCAATGCTGGAACCGTTCCTGCGTCAAGTGAAAGCGGTAGACGACCTAGTGAAAGGCTTTGAGTCACTGGATACTCACTAAACCTGTTGTGATAAGGAGGCTATTGATGAATTGTCTCCTTCAGTCAGGCGCTAAAGACTATTTCAGCTCCTCCAGCATTTGTTGAGCCGCTTCTAAAGCGAGGGTGTAATGTAATTTGTGTAAACGCTTGTCGTTAATACTCCAAAGAGGAGAATAACTATGAGCGTTGGGTAGTGGGTCAAATGTGTGGGTGAGCATAAGCATTAATGCCAAATTCTACCTTATTTATCAGCAATCCTATGACGATATCGTGCATTTTTTCCAGCTTTGAGAAACAGATTGTCCTCCGTACCAGTCGTTTGATCCAGGTTCTAAAGTTAAGATTTTTGCGTTCTATTTTTTGTGTGTTTCTCTTACCAATTTCGTGCATTTCGTGCTCCAGATTTCGCTCATAAGCGCCCCAGTCATCAGAATGAAAGCGGCTAATACCAAAAGGTTCGAGTAATGCTTTGAGGCGCTGAAAGACATCATCTTTTCGTCGGCCAAAAACGTAGACAAGCACGATGCCACTGTCATGATCTATTGCCAACCATAACCAGCGCTGGTTAGATTTATCTTTGACCCTAAATTAATCAGTTGAAATCGAGAAAGTAGCCGTAGACCCTGTGGCTTTAAGTATTAGCCGATTTACCTTATTCACCCAATGGGTGAATGGCCGAATTTAGGCAACACATACAGTCACAAGTGATTCAGGCCTTTTCTCGATTTCAACTGATTAATTTAGGTTGACGTAAGACCACTGTTCCCGCATAGCATTTTCCAAACGCCGAGGCCCGCAGTCTAATCCTCAGCATGCCAGCTAACGAGTTGTATTTGGTGATAAAACCCTGTGAAAGACGGAAAAAGCACTCTACGGGTCTTAAAACGCCTTAAAACAAGCTGTTTTTCACTCAACACCAAACTCCAGACGGATCTTTCCTATGCCGCCTGCTGAATCGATTTTTGTAAGGCCAGCGCCTTATGGTATTGACGAAGCTCTGAGCGTTTGATACCAACAGTAACACCACAAAATACCAGTTGTGCACCACAGGCATGGCATTTGAGTGGATCAACGCTAAAGGTCGCGTTCAACAGCTCGGGAAAGTAGATCCTTTGTGTTTTTTTCTCAGGTTGATTCAGTAGATCGTAGATTTTTGGCAGTAGCTTTCCTCGGACACGGTGAGCCAGAAACCCGTAGTAGCGCACCAGTCTGAACCCTTTTTCGGGAATATGGCGAATCAGCCGTGTAATGAATTCTTCGATATCACAATGGAACAGACGGTGTGTATTGGTTTTGTGATCGAGGTACTCAAACACCACTTCTTTGCCATCGTAGTGCTTAATTCGTGACAAAGCGATGGGAGGTCGGGTGAGATAACGTCCCAAATACTTAGCTGTTGCCGTGGGTGTTTTAGTGGGATCAGCAAAATGAACATGCCAGTGTTTCTTATATTCAGTATCGAGAAACTGATTCAGCCGATAGTTGTTCCCACATTGCTTTGATAGCTCATCCGGAATGATGAGCTGCCCTTTTTTGGCTTCTTGCCGTAAGAGGTGAAGAACCTGGTAGCGCCAGCATGTCATGGTATTTATTTTGTGGAAGTCTATCTTCTTCCATCGCTTATGATCTGTGGTAATCCCCCCCAGCGTAATAGCCAAATGGATATGGACATTGAGCTTAAGATCACGACCAAAGGTATGAATAGCGTTGAAAATACCGGGAGTTAGCCCTTTTTTCTTGGCAGCATTGAGCATGATACTAGCGGCTATTGCACTGAGGTTACCCTGTAGGTGACGATTGACTTCAAAGAAACGCCAAAGGACATCAGGCATAGTAAACGTGATGTGTTGCCAGCGTGTATCAGGCAGTGTGGCCTTCATATTTTCGAGCCACTGATCGGTCTTTTTTTTGCCACAGGTGTTACAAAATCGGGAGTTACAGCCAAAGCAGATCTTTTTCGTAAAGAAACATCCGAGCTTAGAGCAACGAAAAGTCGCAAATCCCAAAAGAGTCGTTCCACAAGCCAGAAGTAGCCCCATGGTCTCAATAACAACGGGTCTCAGAGTGTCTTTGTGTTTTTGATAATACTGCCACCATGCCTTTTCGAGGTGCAGCAGTTGCTTCATGCGGGAAGGGGTGCGGATAGCACAAGCCCAGATGGTTGTTGATGAAAAGTGAAGGATGGAACTATAAAGGACAAGTGACGTTAAGGAAAGTTGGCTGGAAGCCCTCTATTTGGCACGGGAGGAAAGCCGCCGCGGAGCGGCACACCTTGGTCATTGGTATGGATAACCGGAGCCAGCCAGGGTATTGGGCGAGCGTTAACTCTGGCTTTGGCACAGCAAGGGGTAAACGTGGCGGTCAGTGCCAGGAGTGAGGACAAGCTGGGGCATGGTTCAAATCAAGTGAACACTTTCATGTCTATGGAGGCCATCAGTACAGCACATTTTCAGCAGGTTGATTATAATGCCAGGTTACTCAGCCTATCCTGTTATTTTGATCAACTTTAGAGCCTGTACATGCAAAGACGTTTATCCCCTGAATGCAAGAAATCTATTGGCCTACAGGCTATTTTCGAAAATAACATATCTCATATTGCCAGGCTGCATCAGGTGTGCAGAAACACTGTCTACACGCAAAAACAACTCACTCAATCGGCAGTCAATGAAGCCTTCATGGATCAAGATCCAGATGATCAGACTCTATTCCATCTACCGGTCACCAAAGCCTTTCTTCACCAGGTGGTACTGGGAATCTTATTGATCTGCAAGGGAAGTTATCGCAGTGCGCAGATGTTCCTACATGACCTGTTTGACACGGATATGTGTATCGGAACCATTTTCAACATCCACAACCATGCTTGTCATAAAGCGTCTGAGATTAACGCCTCCTACGATCTTGGCTCAATCAGACAGAGCGCCTCTGATGAAATATATCACCGTAATAAGCCTCATTTAGCAGTCGTTGATATCGAAAGCCGTTACTGTGCGAGCCTTACACGAGAAGATAGCCGTGACGCAGAAACCTGGGCTATTCACCTCCTGGAGCTTACAGAGCAAGGCTTTCATCCCAAGGTTAATATCAGCGATCAAGCGCTCGGGATGAGCAATGCATTCAAAGAGATACTGCCAGACACTGAGCATCGTTTTGACCACTTCCACCTGATCAAAGCAGGGAAGGAACTGGTCAGGTACCTAAAAAACAAAAGAGAATCAGCAATAACGGCCCATATTAAGCTGCTTGAAAACATGGAACGAGCAAAGAAAAAAAGTAAGGGGCACACTCTTTCAACGAAGCTCGCCCTGGTCAATAGAAATACGACACAGGCAGAGGCTATCTATCGTCATGTTTCCACACTGAATGCCTGGCTCCAGCATGATATTTTACAGCTGCCAGGGCACAACCCCGTTGATAGAGAAAAGCTCTTTGATTTCGTACTGGAGGAGCGGTCTGCAGTGGCTGACACCTCTCCACGTATCATGGCCTTTGTGATATCCCTGACTCACCAAAAGGACAACCTATTGGCCGCCAGTCATGTGTTGAATAGAGAGTTCCAACAGATTGCAGCCCGCTACGCAAGACGTCTGGGATATATGCTATGTGACCCGATACGATATACAAGCACCGAGCTACCACAAAAAAGCCGACGTATTGGCATCACGGATGGGGCCGATCTTCGAGCCCATCGAAGATGAGGTGCTGAAGGTAATCGCCGAAACCCCTCGGTGCAGCTCAATGGTAGAGAATTTCAACAGCAGACTCAGGCCCTATCTGGACTCCCGTAAACAAATTACCTCTGAGAGCCTCAATCTAATCCGGTTCTATCTGAATCATCACGTGTTTCTCCGGAGTAAGCATGCTTACATGCAAGGAAAAACACCAGCCGAGGTGATGACCGGCAATCCTCATCCCAATTGGTTGGCAATACTGTGGTTCCAGCGCTTCAGAAAAGCTGCATAAACTAACTCTCTTGTTGAGTCATTTCTATACCAGTCTCTGGTAGGGTTATGTTTGTTTGGTGTTCACTAAAAACAGCTGTTTTTGAACCATGCCCAAATTAAGGAGTACTATAACGATGAACGCTCATTTACTCGGGGGTGCAGGGTTGGCCGTGGCAGTGTTGCTGTCAGGTTGTCAAAAAGCGGAACAGGGCGAAATTACATTTTCTGACCCGTATGTGAAAGAACCCATTGCGAGCAATAACGTCACGGCGGGGTATATTACACTGGTCAATGGCAAAGCATCTGATCTCAAACTGACAGGTGTGTCTGTTTCTTCTGAGGTTGCAGCACGCGCAGAAGTGCACGGCCATAAGCTGGACGGTGATATTATGAAAATGTATCAGGTGCCTGCATTGGACCTCCCTTCTGGCACACCGGTTAAGCTGGAACCCGGTGGTTACCATGTAATGCTGATGGGACTGAAGCAGCCTTTAACACCCGCTTCTGAAGTGAATGTCACGTTCCAGTTCTCTGACGGTGAGAATGTGAACGTAGCGATGCCAGTAAGAGGTATCGAGAAGCCTGAAGCAGCACCGGATTTTGTGAACGCTGATAACACCATCAGTATCAAAAATACCAGTGCCAGAGCGACCATGCCAGGTATGAATACATCGGCGGTCTATATGACCATTGAAAACAACAGTGAGAAGCCATTAGAGTTGGTGGCCGTTAACAGTCCTCTGGCTAAAAAAACCGAGCTGCACACGACGGATATGGAAGAGGGCGTCATGAAAATGCGTCATGTGTCCACATTAGCCATTGATCCGGGCGATGACGCGCTGTTAAAGCCAGGAAGCTATCACATTATGCTCATGGGGCTAAAGAAGGAAATCCCTGCAGGGATGGAAGTCCCTGTTGATCTGACATTTAGTGATGGAACTAAGGCATCGTTGAACGTGCTGGCCATGAAAAAAATTCCAGGTCAAAGCAAGGCGCATTGATAATGAAAGCATAGAGGGGATGGCGTACTATTCCCTCAACACCTTTCTTGTAGATAGTTCTGTATACCGTGTTTTTTCATCGGGAACCGTTTTATGAACAAGCAGCCTGAACTTGAGCATGCACTGTTGGACGATCAATCCGGTGTGGTGACGCTAACACTGAACAGGCATGATGTACGCAACGCTTTAACGGGTACAGCGCTTGTCAGTGACATTGTGAAGACTGTCGAATGGGTGAATCAATCCGCTGATGTGGCAGTGATGATCATTACAGGGGTGGGTTCTGCATTTTCGGCGGGTGGTAATCTCAAAGATATGGCGGCGCAGGACAATGAGTTTTCCGGTGGCATAGCAATGATTACTGAAGGCTATCGGAAAGGCATTCAGCAAATGCCGCTGCTATTGGCGCGGGATTTGATCTGGCGACGATGTGTGATATTCGTCTGGCATCAACGAAAGCCCGGTTTGGTGAGACTTTTGTCAATCTGGGGTTGATCTCTGGTGATGGTGGTGCTTGGTATTTGCAGCGTCTGGTTGGTTATCAGCGAGCAGCAGAATTGGCTTTTACGGGTAGAGTATTTGATGCGGAAGAAGCGAAGGCATTAGGTATTGTATTAGGGGTGTTTGAATCGGAGGATTTAATGCCGAAGGCGTTAGCGTTAGCACAAGAGATTGCTGCCAAACCTAAAGCGACCGTTCGCCTGACAAAGCGTTTAATGAAAATGGTGCAGCGACAGGAATTAAGAGATTTCTTGGATTTATCGGCTGTATTGTAAGGTGTCAGTCACCATGAACCGGAGCATTTGACGGCGGTTCATACAATGTTGGAGAACATGCAAAAAAAATGAGCAGTCAGCGGAAAAAAAATGATCATACCGCTGAAACTATAGGCAGGCTCATGGCGCAAAATACGCCATGCATCAAATTAGTGCTCTCGCGTTGTTCGGAAGGTGATATCGGGATACCGCTCTTCGGCCAGTGATAGGTTCACGCGAGTCGGGGCGAGATAGGTTAGATAACCGCCGCCATCAATGGCCAGATTATCTGCACATTTACGTTTGAATTCTGCCTGTTTTCTCTCATCATCACACCCGACCCAGCGAGCCGTATTCACATTAACGGGCTCGTACAGTGCTTCCACCTTATACTCATCTTTTAGTCGTCGCATAACCACATCAAACTGCAGTACACCGACCGCCCCAAGAATCAGGTCGTTGTTGTTCGTCGGCATAAACAACTGGGTGGCACCTTCTTCGGACAACTGCTGAAGGCCTTTTTGAAGCTGCTTGAGCTTGAGGGGGTCTTTCAGGCGAACACGCTTAAACAGTTCAGGGGCGAAGTGAGGAATGCCGGTAAATCTGGCAATTTCACCTTGGGTAAAGGTATCGCCAATCTGAATCGTGCCATGGTTATGCAGGCCGATAATATCACCCGAGATGGCTTCTTCAACTTGAGAGCGGTCGCCGGCCAAGAAGGTAACAGCATCTGCTATCTTCACATCTTTGCCCAAGCGCACATGTTTCATCTTCATGTTGCGGGTGTATTTACCGGAACAAATGCGTAAAAAGGCAATACGGTCGCGGTGTTTCGGATCCATATTGGCCTGAATTTTAAAAATAAAACCGCTAAATTTTTCTTCATCAGGTTCAATAGAGCGAACATCCGTTGCTCGTGGCAGGGGTTGGGGGGCCCATTGGACAAAATCATCCAGCATTTCGCGAATGCCGAAGTTGGCCAGCGCCGTTCCGAAGAAGACAGGGGTCATCTTGCCCGCTTGATAAAGCTCAAGATCAAATTCATGGCTGGCACCGCGCACCAGCTCGACTTCTTCAGACAAGTCTTCGTACAAGTCCCCTAAAAACTCACGACCTTCTGGTGAATCAATACCCTGAATGCGGATATCATCCGGCACAACACTGCCCTGACCCGGTGTAAAGACATGAATGGTATCGGTATACAGGTTGTACACGCCCTTAAAGTTTTTGCCCATCCCAATCGGCCAGGTGATAGGGGCGCACTGAATGTTCAATACAGACTCTATTTCATCGAGCACTTCAATCTGCTCACGGACTTCCCGGTCCATTTTGTTGATAAAGGTGAAAATTGGTGTATCGCGCAGGCGGCAAACATCCATGAGTTTAATTGTGCGTGCTTCAACACCCTTGGCCCCGTCAATTACCATCAGGCAGCTATCGACAGCCGTCAGGGTACGGTAGGTATCTTCTGAGAAGTCCTCATGCCCAGGGGTATCGAGCAGATTCACAATCCGCTCGCGGTAAGGGAACTGCATCACCGAGGTCGTAATAGAGATGCCTCGTTCCTGCTCCATTTTCATCCAGTCAGAGGTGGCCATTCGGCCCGTTTTTCGGCCTTTGACAGTCCCTGCCATTTGAATAGCACCACCTAGGAGCAATAGCTTTTCAGTGATAGTGGTTTTACCGGCATCAGGGTGGGAGATGATAGCAAATGTGCGACGGAGCTGAACGTCGCTGGTGATAGCGCTTGTAGACATAAACGGTGTTTTTACCACGTACGATAAGGGAGTGAAAATGGCGTTATCCTATCTGGGATGGGTTTGTCTATGCAAGGGGTGTGCGTAGAATTGACTCTTTGTTGTTTTATCAAACTGGTTAGGCATGCTGTCTTATTTGTTAGTCATAATCGGGAACAGGGCTTACGCATCAATGGTTACTGTAAAATCTTAATTTCTAGTGAATTTACCTAGATATTGATCTGTATTCGTGATTATTATGCACTCTTAACCTTTTTTGAATGACAGTGGCTGTATATTACGGAGGGTTTACATCGAAAAAAAATTGATCAATTATTTGGGGTATATGAAAGTCTCTTCTGACAGGCGTTGTTGAATAAATAACCGGATAGCCCTGATTGACGATAAGTGGCTAAGGTTCGTATCCTAATGTCCTTTTTTTGCAGACATCATCTCGCTATGCCTTACAAACACAACGAAGCTCGTCGCCATAAGATCAAAAAATCGACTTATAAAGTGACGAATTGGTCTGATTATAATAACGCACTGCGAAAAAGAGGTGATATTACCGTCTGGTTTACGGATGAAGCTATCACTATCTGGACGCCAGCGCCCATCCAAAAACGAGGTGCGCCGACACAATACTCGGATCTGGCGATTGAGACCTGCCTTATGCTCAGGCAGGTTTTTAGCTTACCGCTAAGGCAGACTGAAGGTTTTGCTAGCTCTCTGGTTAAGCTCATGGGGTTACAGCTTAAAGTCCCTGATTACAGCACTCTCAGTAAGCGAAGCATCAATTTATCATTGCAAAAGCTCATCGATACCTGTGAGCCTGGTTCTCACTTTCTGGTAGATAGCACAGGATTGAAGGTTTATGGCAAGGATGAATGGAATCAGGAAAAACACGGTACGAAGCCTAAACGTACTTGGCGAAAACTGCATTTAGCCATCGATAAAAATCATCATGTCGTTGCAAGTGACCTTACCGGAAAAGAGATAGGTGATACTTCAGTTTTGCCTAATCTGCTGGATCAAGTTGATGGATTTGAGGTTTTCATGGCCGATGGAGCCTATGATAGCGACAAGGTTTATCAGCAAATTAAACAGAAGCAAGCTGCTGCTAAAATCGTGATTCCACCACCTAAAAATGCTGTGCCTGACAGTAGTCAGCACAATACACGAAACGAGGCAGTAGCCCTCATAAAAGAGCGAGGTCGCATGGCGTGGCAAGGGCTAACCGGATACGGCCTGAGGGTTGTGTTGCAAACTGACACCAGCTGATGAAGGTGCTACTCTCTGATTCAAATTTTGCCGTTCAGCTGAGCTTTATTCCATGGATTTTTCCGGTCGCCACTATCCTGAGCATCTCATTCTCCAAACCATCCGTTGGTATTTACGCTACAGCCTGAGCTACCGGGATCTGGAAGAAATATTGGAAGAGCGTGGCGTTGAGATTGATCACACGACACCTTATCGCTGGGTGCAGAAGTATGCGCCTCAACTAGAAGCGGAACATCGTAAGCGTCGCAATCCCTGCGGGAAGTCGTGGCGGATGGATGAAACCTATATCAAGATCAAAGGGGAATGGGTCTATCTCTACCGAGCCGTTGATACTGAAGGCAATACCGTTGATTTTCTACTGACGAAGTACCGGGATAAGAAAGCGGCTACCCGCTTTTTCAAAAAGGCCATTCGTCTCAATGGTCAGCCAGAGAAGGTCTCCATCGATAAGAGCGGCTCCAATACCTTTGCGCTGAAGGATATCAATACCGCCCTGAAAGAAGAGAAGAAAAAGCAGATAGAGATTCGACAGAGCAAGTACCTGAATAACCTGGTAGAGCAAGATCACAGGGGTATTAAGCGCCTGACAAAACCAATGATGGGCTTTCACAGCTTCAAAACAGCCAAAAATACGCTGAAGGGTATAGAGCTATGCCATATGATCAGGAAAGGCCAATATAAGAAAACGGAAGCAGCGAATGACTGGGAGTATTTCTACTCCCTGGCAGTCTAACTATGTCCAGAGAATAGCTCCGCTCAACTGTCTCCCGTAGATGCAACACAACCGATGAACTTACTTCAGGATTATCAAAAGCACCCAGACAGCCCCCCCATACGCCCTTCACAAGTGCTTTCGTACATCAATCGGAACCTGCTCCAGAGCAACCTGGGTAAACATGTAACGCTGTTTGGCGGCATTATCGACACCCAAAAAGCCACGTTAACCTATTCTTTTGGGGGCCACTTTCCTCTCCCTGTGCTGGCTACCGATAATAACATTCACTTTATTGAAGGCAGAGGCTTCCCCCTCGGGCTTTTTGAAGGTGCCACGTTTGAAGATGCCACGATTGATTTGCCTTCTGCCTGTAGTCTGACTATCTTCTCAGACGGTATTCTTGAAATCCTGCCCCAAGAGACCCTTGATGATAAAGAAGCCTACTACTCCGTCCGGCAGAAGATGATAGTTTACTGAAGGCTATTCTAATAACTCCGAGTCCATAACACCGGAGTTATTATGACCATCAAATATCATGTTCGACTCAGCGAGGAAGAACGCTCAATACTTGAACGGCTTATCAAGCAGGAAAAGCCCAAAGTTGCACAACACAAAAAACGTAAAGCCAATATCCTTCTGGCTATCGATGAAAACCATGATCCACTGCAGCATGATCAGGTAGCCAAAGCTTTCCATGTTAGGCCGCTTACTATCACTCGCCTCAGGAAACGATTTGTTGAAGAAGGGCTTGATGTCGCTGTCAATGGACAACTAAGCAGCCACGGTCGGGTACGTAAACTCGATGGCGAAGCCGAAGCTCAACTTATTGCCCTTACCTGCTCACCACCACCGGAAGGAGCCAGCCGATGGACGCTAAACTTACTGACAGATCGCATGATTGAGCTCAGATACGTCGAATCGATTTCCAGAAGCACAGTACATGAGGGACTAAAAAAAATGAGCTTAAGCCCTGGCAAAAAAAGGAATGGTGTATACCTGCGGAAGAAAGCGCCAACTTTGTGAGTGCGATGGAGGATATTCTTGAAGTCTATAAACGTCCTCTTGATCCAAGGCGTCCGCTTGTTTGCCTTGATGAAAGTAGCATGTTAAAGAAGTCGTTAATCCAATGCCTGTTGAGCCTGGAAAACCGGAGCGTTATGACACAGAGTATGAACGTAATGGCGTCAGCAATCTGTTCATGATGTTTGAACCCTTGACAGGTTGGCGGCATGTTGAGGTGACTGATCGTAGGACAGCGATTGATTGGGCTCATCAAATCAAGTTGCTGGTCGATGTTCGCCACAAAGATGCAGAGAAAGTTATACTGGTTGGAGACAACTTGAACACGCATTCTCCCGCATCACTTTATAAAGCTTTTTCCCCAAAAGAAGCCCGCAGAATGCTTGATAAGCTTGAGTTTCATTACACCCCAAAGCATGGCAGTTGGCTGGATATGGCCGAAATTGAGCTGAGTATACTGAGTCGCCAATGTCTGGATCGGCGTATCCCTACCCAAGATATTCTCCGGAGAGAAGTCAAAGCCTGGGAGGAGAAGCGCAACGCAAGAAAAGTGACTACACAGTGGCGTTTTACCACTGAAGACGCTCGGATAAAACTTAAGAGACTGTATCCAAAGATGCCAGAGCTTGATAATACAGAGTAGATTGAGAGCCTCCATAGAACATACACCAGACTATTAGAGCAGCACTTTTTCCCATGAAAAATTGGGAAATGGGGCACTTTGCGTGAAATAACCCATTTTTTTGTCCTGCCACTCAAAATTGACTCAAATAACAGGACGGCTAACCATTGTCGACCATTTACACAAAAAGCTGACCGATCGGTTATCTGTGATTATCAAATGGTGTCGGATGGAGTACTACCTTCTGTCCGTCATCAAGGACGGTTCACAATCCATTCATACCTTAAAAGATAAACTGGGGTTAAGTGACATCAACGAAGCCCCTGATGATATCGCTATTCTGAGGCTGACCCGGAGCTAATTTATGATGCCAGGAAAAATTCAGTGTGCCGAAAGCCAAGGCACCTGGCTGGTGAAAATGCTGGGAGAGGTGCGCCTGACCCTGTGTCAGGCTCTGGAAACCTTTCTGGACAAGATTGCGATATAGCAACAGTAGACATATTTGAGTTAGAACAAAAGCATATCGTTGATCATTGCAAAAATAGAAGAGAGGCTGGTGCAAGCCCTCAAACAGTTGCTCAGGATATCAGCTTTTTAAGAACACCTTTCAAAATGGCAAAGCCCATTTTCGGCATCAATATTAATGATAAAGTCATTGAAGATATAATACCTCTTTTAAAAGAGCTCAAACTTATTGGGAAAAGTGCTCGGAGATCACGCAGAGCTGGCTCTGAAGAGCTGAGGGGAGTGGCATAGAGAAGTTTACCGGAGTATGGTGAGTCTTTCTTCCCTTTCGCCTTTGCCGCTATGAATACCACAATTGATGTTGCCCCAGAATGTAAGAGTCTTCTTAAGCTCGCCGCAAAGAAACTGAAAGGCCATGATCGCAGGTTGTTTGTGGCTGAGGTGGCTGAAACACTCTGCTATGGCAGCCCCCGTCTCACTGAAACTGAGTTTGGTTTTGGTCGTCATACCGTAGAACTGGGTATGCATGAAAAATGCACAGGGATGATCTGTTACGGAAACTATTCTTCATCCGGGAAGCGAAAGAGTGAAGATGTCTCGCCACAATTGGCAGAGGATATTCGCTGCCTTGTAGAACCGGAAAGTCAGGCAGACCCTCAGCTACGCAATACGTTTGCCTATACACGAGTGACAGCAAAAAGTGTACGGCAGAAACTGATAGAAGAAAAAGACTGGGATAACGATTCCCTTCCTCAAGGTCGCACTATCAATAATAGCTTGAATCGTTTGGGATACAAGCTGCGTAAGGTTGAAAAAACAAAGCCTGAAAAAAAATTCCGGAAACCGATGCCATCTTTGCCAATATCCGCAGAGTCAGGGAAGAGGCCGACCAAAGAAAAAATGTCTTACAACTCAGCATAAACTGCAAAGCAACGGTCAATCTCGGAGATTTTTCTCGGGGTGGAAAAGATAGAGGTTCCTCAGCCGTCAAGGCGCTGGATCATGATATGGCGAAAAAAGACAAAATGATTCCTTTTGGTATTCTGAATCTTGACAATGACCAACTCAGCGTATTTTACGGGGTCTCTTATAAAACCAGTGACTTTATCTGTGATGCTCTGGAGCAGTGGTGGTCGGGCATTAAAGAAATGCTATCAGCATATAGATGAGCTGGTTATCTACGCGGACCACGGCCCAGAAAACAACAGCCATAGAACCCAGTTTCTTTTCAGAATGGTCATGTTTGCTCAGGCAACAGGGTTAAAAATTCACCTTGTTTACTACCCTCCTTATCACAGCAAGTACAATCCCATTGAAAGGTCTTGGGCATTTCTGGAGGATCACTGGGGTGGAGCTTTATTGAATACAGCAACAGCGGTTATTGAGTGGACAAAAAGCATGACGTGGAGATGCATCAGTCCTATTGTTGCACTATTGGATAGAACCTATGAAAAGGGTGTAAAGCTCTGTAAATCTGGGTTAGCAAAAATTAATCCTTATATTCTGCGTAACCCAGAGCTGAAAAAATGGAACGTTATGATCGTTCCAAAACTGGTAACTTCTTAATTGCTGCTTCCCTTAGAGAGCTAGAAAAAAAACTAGCTCAACGAAGCAATCACAAACAAAGCAACATCCCATTTGTAGATATTCTGAACTTTTCAATTCTCAGTTGCATGCGAGTCAGTGAAGTCTGTGCAATAGTCTGGAAGGATGTCAACGAAAATACTCGAAGCGTCATTGTCAGAAACAGAAAGGACCCACGGAAAAAAGCAGGAAATCATATGGTTGTACCTCTCCTTGGTGACGCTTGGACAATTCTCTCTCGCCAACCCAAAGCAGATGAAAGAGTTTTTCCATACGAAAGCCGGAGTGTGACTGCCGGGTTCCAGAGAGTACGAAAAAAAATAGCTGATAAATACGCTGGAACCCCTTTGGTGCTTATTCTGGTTAGGTTGAACACCCATTCTGGTTTGCTTGAACACCTCAAACTGTTTATACATTGCCCTGCCTAATTCTTAGACCAGGTGTTCATTTGCTTCCAGTTTTCCGAGCTTCTTTCGCATGGCGTTGTTGAATAAATCACCGGATAGCCCTGATTGACGATAAGTGGCTAAGGTTCGTATCCTAATGTCCTTTTTTTGCAGACATCATCTCGCTATGCCTTACAAACACAACGAAGCTCGTCGCCATAAGATCAAAAAATCGACTTATAAAGTGACGAATTGGTCTGATTATAATAACGCACTGCGAAAAAGAGGTGATATTACCGTCTGGTTTACGGATGAAGCTATCACTATCTGGACGCCAGCGCCCATCCAAAAACGAGGTGCGCCGACACAATACTCGGATCTGGCGATTGAGACCTGCCTTATGCTCAGGCAGGTTTTTAGCTTACCGCTAAGGCAGACTGAAGGTTTTGCTAGATCTCTGGTTAAGCTCATGGGGTTACAGCTTAAAGTCCCTGATTACAGCACTCTCAGTAAGCGAAGCATCAATTTATCATTGCAAAAGCTCATCGATACCTGTGAGCCTGGTTCTCACTTTCTGGTAGATAGCACAGGATTGAAGGTTTATGGCAAGGATGAATGGAATCAGGAAAAACACGGTACGAAGCCTAAACGTACTTGGCGAAAACTGCATTTAGCCATCGATAAAAATCATCATGTCGTTGCAAGTGACCTTACCGGAAAAGAGATAGGTGATACTTCAGTTTTGCCTAATCTGCTGGATCAAGTTGATGGATTTGAGGTTTTCATGGCCGATGGAGCCTATGATAGCGACAAGGTTTATCAGCAAATTAAACAGAAGCAAGCTGCTGCTAAAATCGTGATTCCACCACCTAAAAATGCTGTGCCTGACAGTAGTCAGCACAATACACGAAACGAGGCAGTAGCCCTCATAAAAGAGCGAGGTCGCATGGCGTGGCAAGGGCTAACCGGATACGGCCTGAGAGCCTTGGTTGAATTGGCTATGCTTCGCTATAAAACCATTATCGGCTCAAAGATGAAAGCACGTGAACTACCTCAGCAAAAAACGGAGGCAGAGGTTTCCGTTCGCGTGTTGAACAGGATGACCGGTTTAGGGATGCCGATATCAGTTAAAGCTAGCTGAAAAAGGCCTGGATACAGGCTCGATCAGGCTGAGCTTTATTTATGCAACAACGCCCCCTGAGATAGGCTATGACGTGTTGTACCGGGCAGGCATTGAAGGCGGGTGGGCAGCGGGAGCGGTGATCGGAGGCAGTGTACTTGATATGGCCCTTGGCTTATGGCTACTCAGTGGCCGAGGGTTACGCTTCTGTTATGGCCTGCAATCCATCACCATTATTATTGTTACGGTATTACTGACACTGATTGCACCAGAGTACTGGCTACACCATTTTGGGCCTGTTACAAAAAATGCGCCGATTCTGGCACTAATTGGCCTACTTTCTTCGTTCAGAAAAACGTAAAACACAGCGTATTATCGAGATATTACTTAATGGGGAGGGGAGAATATCATCAAGCGAGGCCATGAAAAGATTTCACCGAACCGCTTTACTATCAAACGGTTTGGTGAAAGTTGCTACACCAGCAAGCAGCAATTCCCGCTTTCCATATAAATAAGTCGTAAATTGATTTTAAATTTCGTCTCTATTCAGGCGAGCACAGCCAACCCGTTGCATATAAAATGCAATTTTCAAATCTCATATCCCCTGAAAACCCTGACTACCAAAAAGCCTTAAGATGTATCGATTTTTAATCGGGTCGGCTTGATACCGCTTATAATGGCTTCAAACAATTCATCCCAACTTTCAATCAGCCAGGATAAAAATATTCGCGTTATCGATTTCCAAAGATGGGTTCTGACGCCTCTCGATCGCTTTTTCAAGGCTTTTTGAAATTCTGGGCTGGTCATTTCCTGTATTTGATCAACCATGAAAGCCAGAAACGTGAGATAAGCTAGGTTAGTTGCCAAGTGACACTTACCGTGACCGTAATTGTGTTCAAGATGGTAGCCTTGGTTTTTCAGGGTGTTAAATGTTTGATTCTCGATATGCCAGCGACATCTTCCTCCTCGCATTACAGCTTCAACTGTTTCATGGGTTAACTCGATATCGGTCACCCAGCACCAAGGATGGTGATGGCCTTCCTTATCAATTTCGATGTAATCAAGAACATTGACGACTTTGGTGAGTTTTGATGCATTAAGCTTCACATTGTTGGCAAAACGGAACATGTGCTTTGTGCCGGTTTTTTCATCAATAACTTCATGATGGTTAAGCTCACCCTGGTCGCCTAAAGCATTCATTGCTTCGATTAATGACTTATGGTTACCATCTTTAGCGACAATGATGTAGTGCCAACCATAGCGTTTGATGAGTTCAATCGTTGGATTATCTGCATACAAGCCATCCAGCAGGATGATCAGCTTTAGGTGAGGATGCTCTCGTTTGACATGTGCCAGATAGCGCTTTAGGGCATTTTTCTCACAGTCGTTTTTGGTTGAGCCGTCCTGACGCACAATGGCCTCAGGAGCAAAGGGAAGTACGGTCTTTTGGTCGGGATGAACAAGGCACCCTCCCATGAGACCATGCTGATAAGACTCGTTGGATTTCCCCTCATTTTTCACGCAGCATTCAGGGCAACCGCATTTGCTGGAGTAAAACGTTCCAGTACCATCCAGAGGCATCAAGTAGTGATCCTGTAAATCACCGAGCTGGAACTTGAAGGCTTTGAGTGAGTTGTTGCGCTGAACGAGGGAAAAGAGTTTTTTAAATGGCTTACGTAAGTGTTGTGGATCAACAGGGTCAAGCATTTCCCGCATATGGGTATCACATGGCACCCGCCCATCCTGTACATGATAAAGAGTTGTAAGGTTGTGGCAGAGCACGGGGTCAGCGCAGTCAGTATCAAAATCCAGCAAAGAACCGTACTTCTGATGCATCATGGCAAAGGCAGACTTTGCAAAGTTGGGAAAGGGGATGCCATTAGCATGATGTTTGGAGCGGTGATCAGGGATTTCATCAAAGCATTTGCAGACCTGAAAAATAAGGTTCTCTGCGTTAAGGTGTTTTCTGTGATTTGGCATGATTGCGGTTACAACAGCTTGATATTAAAAAGTAATGTTTAAAAAGTAATGTCAAGCACAATTTTAGCTTGTAAAAGTCTACGATTTTATATTTTTTACCTGTCCTGCAACCCTTGTGGCAGAAGGTTTGGGTTATTTAGCAGGAATGGCTGACCAGCAAGCATCTTTATTGCCCTCTTTAAAAGTGAGCAATAAGGATGCGATATAGCGGGTACCACTTTTTCAACAATCAATCTTTAGAACTTATAAGAAACCGCTAAATAAGCACTTTGTGAATTATCGGTTGTAAATTTACTACCGTCAAAATCATTTTCATTTTTGTGCCATAAATAGCGATAGCCGAGTTCTACGTCAAAATCACCCCATTGACCAACAACACCTGCCTGTGCACCGTAGGCAAATGCTGTACTGCTTTTTGTTTCATCATCAGTGACTTCTGGAACTACGGCTCCATTTGATTTTGCCACAGCTTCTATTTTTGTTTCTGTCCAGTTAGCCCCAACTGTCGCACCAATAAACGGTTTGATTGGCATATCAAGGTCAAACAGGTAATCCGCTGAAAGGGTCAGTTGTCGGTTGGTAATGGTTGATTTGGCATCCAAACTTGCAGTATTACCCGCACCATTAGTCACTGAAAAATGCTGACTCTGATCACCTTTCAACTGATTAAGGTTCACATAAACTCTTACATTTTCATCAAGATAAGTACCGATACGCAAGCCGTACTGAACAGGGTCACCGTACTTATAGTCATCAAAATTATCAATGATATCTTGAGAAGATTTGATCCAAGCCTTACCGACTTCACCACCCACAAAAAAATTATCCATTTCGGCCATTGCCGGGGCAGAGGCTGCCGTAGCCAGCGTGATTGCCGTGGCTGCAAACAATTTATTCATAACATCTCCAATACTCGTTTTTATACAACATCAGCTGTTATTGACTATTTATAAAATAGGATAAAATAGGATAAACATGTCAACAAAATAGTATGCGAATCAGTATAGACAACATTTACACTTTGCAAGGAAATAAAATAATTGTAACTGTTCAGCCCCTCTCAACTGAGACTTGATTTTTCCCGATTTTAATCAATGCTTTGAGTATTCAGATAGATTGAGCGGCCTGTATTGTAGTGACTATGCCATCTCCAGACACTCAGACCATCGCTTTGCTATTGGGGGCTATCAACCACCTCCAATCTCAGCTTGTGGCATTAGAAGAGCGCTGTCGTGATCTGGAAAAAAAGGTTTCAAAGAACAGTAGCAACAGTAGCAAGCCTCCCTCATCAGATGGCTACCAAAAACCGAATGCCAATGATAACGATGAATCTGACTCCCCTAACCCTCAAAGCTTAAGGCAGTCTTCAGGTCTAAAGGCCGGAGGTCAGAAAAAACACAAAGGCCATTGCCTACGTGCTACTGAGAAACCTGATCACACGCAGTACCACAAGGTCAATGACTGTAAATTGTGCGGTATTGCGTTGAATGATGAAAAAGTCATCAAATATAGAGAGAGGCAAGTCTTTGAGCCTGGTAACCCCGGTAGCTTTACTGTGACGGCGCACCTTGCTGAAGAGAAGGTGTGCCCTTGCGGCCATCGCAATCAAGCCACCTTCCCTGAAGGCGTTAACAGTTACGTACAGTATGGTCCTGTGACGCGAGCAATGTCTGTCTATTTCTGTCAGTACCAAATGATTCCCTACGGTAGAGCCGCCGCACTTTTTGCTGATATGTTCTCTTTGCCAATCAACACAGGGACGATTTGCAACTTCCAAAAAATAGCTTGGAAGCAACTGGAGTCAACAGAAGAAGGCATTAAAGCCGCGCTACTGGGGTCAGAAGTGGCAGGGGCTGATGAAACAGGAATGCGGGCAAGGCTTACGCATCATATTGGAACCATGGTTTATCTTCTGTAGCTCCTGTGTCAGCAGAGACTTTCATATACCCCAAATAATTGATCAATTTTTTTTCGATGTAAACCCTCCGTAATATACAGCCACTGTCATTCAAAAAAGGTTAAGAGTGCATAATAATCACGAATACAGATCAATATCTAGGTAAATTCACTAGAAATTAAGATTTTACAGTAACCATTGATGCGTAAACCCTGGGAATGCGGGTTGATGGTAAACTGTGGTGACTTCATCTGTTTCGCGATGATCGTTGGTCTCTGTACTATCTATCAAAAAAACGTGGGCGTGAAGCTATGGATGCAATGGGTGTTCTATTGCTGTTTACTGGTGTGCTGGTACATGACCATTGGAAACCCTATTTTCATTATGCAGTGACTCATACGCTGTGCAACGCGCATCACTTACGAGAATTACAAGTCGTTCTGGACCATGACGGCAATTACTTGGCCGGTCGAATGATTAAAGTATTGAGACTAGCCTGGCATCTTTGTCAATAGAACTTACGCATTGACAGACATCCAAAAAAATGCCTAGATCAGCAAAAAAACAGTGGATGTCGTCGTGCGTAGAAAAATAACAAAACCAACAACAGCCAAGTGCGACCTCCCGAAGTATACGGGGTTTCTACTCTGTGAACCCAAATCAGCCACCTGTACCCGTCTTCGCGAATTGAGTGATATATCGCATGACAGTGTTAACCGCTTTCTCCAACGTGAAAACTTTGCTCCTGAAGATCTTTTTCTAGAAGCGTCAGCAAGGCTTATTCTTGAAGGTGGGACGCTATCGGTTGATGATACGGTGCTGGATAAACCTTATACCCATTACACGGCTTTAGTCGGTCATTACTACTCCGGAAAGCACCACAAAACCGTCAAGGGTATTCATCTCATCACGCTTTATTACACGGACATCAAAGGCTACAACTTGCCCGTTAATTTCCGTATTTACAATCCAGCCGATGGCAAAACTAAAAATAACTACTTTGTCGATATGCTGAAAGAAGTACTGGCATGGGGACTCGAACCTGCATGTGTTACCGGTGACTCTTGGTATAGCAGTATTGGAAACCTCAAAGCTGTGAAAAACAATGGTTTGGGTTTTATGTTCGCTGTTAAAAGCAACCGTACTGTCTCTGTGCAACAGGGTAACTACCAACCGGTGCAGAGCCTGGAGATTCCCGAAGAAAGAAAAACTGTATGGCTACGTAACTTTGGTCATGTACGACTCTACCGGACGCGACTCAAAAACGAGCTGCGCCATTACGTTGTTTACACTCCTCATGTCGGAGCAGATCTATCTCCACGATCTGATTTTGATCAGCTGCACCAACATCATTGGGCGATCGAAGAGTATCACCGGGCCTTAAAGCAACTCTGCAACATCGAGCGTTTTCAGGTGAGAGGGGAGCGACAGGTCCGGAATCATATTTTTGCGGCTATCTTTGGCTATACCTGTCTTCAGGCGATGAAAGTATCAGGGTCACTCAGAAGCGTCTATAGCGTCAGGAAAGACGCCCTCAAAGAAGCTACCTGGGATTTCATAAAAAGCTTCTCCGAGGGGACGTAATGGTTGAGACCATTTGTTGCCGGACCTGTCAATGCGTAAGTTCTAAAAATAACAAAGTAGACAACCGCAAAGCCCATACCAATATAAATCAAACGCTCAGGATGTGTTGCCAGCCCCCAGTTCAGCACGCAATCGATCGCACCCGCTGAAAAACCGAACCCATCCAAAGCGCCAGCCCAATTGGATATCACCAAAGACAAACCGGTCAAAATAGCATGAATGCCATATAAAACCGGTGCCAGGAATAAGAAGGAAAACTCCAGCGGCTCAGTGACACCCGTCATCATGGATGTCAGCGCGAGAGAAAGTAATACGCCCCCTACCTTTGCGCGATTACGCTTCGGTGCTGCAAAATACATTGCCAGAGCCGCCGCAGGTAATCCAAACATCATGATCGGGTAAAAGCCGGCCATAAAGACACCTGCCGTAGGGTCACCCGCAAAGAAACGGGCAATATCCCCTGTGACCATCTCACCGGTGCTGTTAGGGAACTCACCATAACCAAACCAGAAATAAGAACTCAGAACATGATGCAGCCCCAAAGGAATCAGCGCTCGGTTTAACGAGCCTAGAACTTACGCATTGACAGACATCCAAAAAAATTGCTAGATCAGCAAAAAAACAGTGGATGTCGTCGTGCGTAGACAAATAACAAAACCAACAACAGCCAAGTGCGACCTCCCGAAGTATACGGGGTTTCTACTCTGTGAACCCAAATCAGCCACCTGTACCCGTCTTAGCGAATTGAGTGATATATCGCATGACAGTGTTAACCGCTTTCTCCAACGTGAAAACTTTGCTCCTGAAGATCTTTTTCTAGAAGCGTCAGCAAGGCTTATTCTTGAAGGTGGGACGCTATCGGTTGATGATACGGTGCTGGATAAACCTTATACCCATTACACGGCTTTAGTCGGTCATTACTACTCAGGAAAGCACCACAAAACCGTCAAGGGTATTAATCTCATCACGCTTTATTACACGGACATCAAAGGCTACAACTTGCCAGTTAATTTCCGTATTTACAATCCAGCCGATGGCAAAACTAAAAATGACTACTTTGTCGATATGCTGAAAGAAGTACTGGCATGGGGACTCGAACCTGCATGTGTTACCGGTGACTCTTGGTATAGCAGTATTGGAAACCTCAAAGCTGTGAAAAACAATGGTTTGGGTTTTATGTTCGCTGTTAAAAGCAACCGTACTGTCTCTGTGCAAAAGGGTAACTACCAACAGGTGCAGAGCCTGGAGATTCCCGAAGAAGGAAAAACTGTATGGCTACGTAACTTTGGTCATGTACGACTCTACCGGACGCGACTCAAAAACGAGCTGCGCCATTACGTTGTTTACACTCCTCATGTCGGAGCAGATCTATCTCCACGATCTGATTTTGATCAGCTGCACCAACATCATTGGGCGATCGAAGAGTATCACCTGGCATTAAAGCAACTCTGCAACATCGAGCGTTTTCAGGTGAGAGGGGAGCGACAGGTCCGGAATCATATTTTTGCGGCTATCTTTGGCTATACCTGTCTTCAGGCGATGAAAGTATCAGGGTCACTCAGAAGCGTCTATAGCGTCAGGAAAGACGCCCTCAAAGAAGCTACCTGGGATTTCATAAAAAGCTTCTCCGAGGGGAAGGAATGGTTGAGGCCATTTTTTGCCGGACCTGTCAATGCGTAAGTTCTAGAGCCATAGAAAAACTCGCAAATTGCCCCTGAATTTGCCACCGCATGACCAAACGTATCAATGCCATCCTGAATCACAGGCCACACATGCCCGGCAATCAATGCCATCCCCAAAGCAATCAAACCCGTCATTATAGGAACAAGGCGCTTGCCCCCGCAGAATGCCAAAAAGGGTGGTGGCTCAACGGTATGGAAGCGATTAAAGGAATGACCAGAGAACTTACGCATTGACAGGTCCGGCAAAAAATGGCCTCAACCATTCCTTCCCCTCGGAGAAGCTTTTTATGAAATCCCAGGTAGCTTCTTTGAGGGCGTCTTTCCTGACGCTATAGACGCTTCTGAGTGACCCTGATACTTTCATCGCCTGAAGACAGGTATAGCCAAAGATAGCCGCAAAAATATGATTCCGGACCTGTCGCTCCCCTCTCACCTGAAAACGCTCGATGTTGCAGAGTTGCTTTAATGCCAGGTGATACTCTTCGATCGCCCAATGATGTTGGTGCAGCTGATCAAAATCAGATCGTGGAGATAGATCTGCTCCGACATGAGGAGTGTAAACAACGTAATGGCGCAGCTCGTTTTTGAGTCGCGTCCGGTAGAGTCGTACATGACCAAAGTTACGTAGCCATACAGTTTTTCCTTCTTCGGGAATCTCCAGGCTCTGCACCTGTTGGTAGTTACCCTTTTGCACAGAGACAGTACGGTTGCTTTTAACAGCGCACATAAAACCCAAACCATTGTTTTTCACAGCTTTGAGGTTTCCAATACTGCTATACCAAGAGTCACCGGTAACACATGCAGGTTCGAGTCCCCATGCCAGTACTTCTTTCAGCATATCGACAAAGTAGTCATTTTTAGTTTTGCCATCGGCTGGATTGTAAATACGGAAATTAACGGGCAAGTTGTAGCCTTTGATGTCCGTGTAATAAAGCGTGATGAGATTAATACCCTTGACGGTTTTGTGGTGCTTTCCTGAGTAGTAATGACCGACTAAAGCCGTGTAATGGGTATAAGGTTTATCCAGCACCGTATCATCAACCGATAGCGTCCCACCTTCAAGAATAAGCCTTGCTGACGCTTCTAGAAAAAGATCTTCAGGAGCAAAGTTTTCACGTTGGAGAAAGCGGTTAACACTGTCATGCGATATATCACTCAATTCGCTAAGACGGGTACAGGTGGCTGATTTGGGTTCACAGAGTAGAAACCCCGTATACTTCGGGAGGTCGCACTTGGCTGTTGTTGGTTTTGTTATTTTTCTACGCACGACGACATCCACTGTTTTTTTGCTGATCTAGCAATTTTTTTGGATGTCTGTCAATGCGTAAGTTCTAGACCAGCAATAATGCCTGCAATAATCCCGCCAAAATAAGACATATCAACGGCAGGGTTAATCGTCTCTGCTCCGGCCGTCAGTACAAAATAACCAACAACCCCGGCTATTGCTGCTGCACCACTGTCTGTTTTTGCCAGACCTACGGCAATACCCATAGCAAACAACAAAGGCAGGTTAGAAAAAATCGTCTGCCCTGACTGAGCCATAAAAGCAATATCGAGCAAATCGGGTTGCCCCAGCCTCACCAATAGTGCTGCCACTGGCAGAATCGCAATGGGCAGCATGAGCGCTTTACCCAACCTCTGCATATATCCCAATATATTCACTCGAAAGACTCCTTAATACCACGTGTGCAGGCCGTTCTGTTACGGCTCTTTTCCAGTATGACTATCAGGCTCGATGTTTTACTGCGTTTGCATTGTTATATCAACAGAGCCTGACTGTAACCGTTTCCTGAAAACGATGACAAAGCCGAACATTTTCTACCGTTTTTGAAACGAAAACCTTGATATAGAACAAAAAACCACCCATCGCCAGCAAATCACTCAGTGGCATCCAGTCTGCTGGAGGGTAGTTAATTGAGAACACATTGAGAAGATATCACGATATTCTGATTCAGAAACCGGAAGAGTAGTGACTACCGCTACAGTGGAACCTATGCGAGTCACCCCAGCATAGCCGGAGGCTTATCAATGATTAATCAGTTTCCAACAAACTCATCCAGCAGTGCTTTGACCTCACCTGCCGTTGCCATAGATAACACCTTATCAGTCAAGGCTTCCAGCGCTTCCTGACTACGCCCTCTGAGCACTTTTTTCACCCGAGGAATAGACGTCGCACTCATGCTGAATTCATCAAGACCGAGACCTGCCAATAGCAACACAGCTCGCTCATCGCCAGCCATCTCACCGCACATACCGGTCCATTTACCAGCTTCGTGGGAACAATCAATCACTCGTTTGATAGCACGAATGACGCTAGGCGCAAAATGGTCGTATAACTCAGCAATCATTTCATTGCCCCGATCAACAGCCAGCACATATTGCGTTAAATCATTGGTGCCAATACTAAAGAAGTCCAACTCAGCAATTAACACGTCAGCAATCATCACCGCGGCAGGTGTCTCAATCATCACCCCTAATTCAACAGTATCATCAAAAGGCTGACCATCGGCCACCAGCGCCGCTTTGACCTCATCGACAATACCTTTCAGCCGGCGCACCTCTTCAACAGAAATCACCATGGGAAACATAATTGTCAGCTTGCCATAATGACTGGCACGCAAAATGGCTCTCAGCTGCGTATTGAGAATCTCAGGCTTATCGAAGCACATACGGATTGCACGATACCCCAGGAAGGGATTCAATTCCTGTGGAAGATCCAGATAAGGCAGGTCTTTATCACCACCAATATCCAGCGTTCGCACAATCACTGACTGACCATTCATCGCTTCTGCTACGCCCTTGTACGCCAGAAACTGCTCGTTCTCCGAGGGCATCTGACTGCGGTCCATAAACAGAAACTCCGTTCTGTACAGACCGACACCTTCGGCACCATAACGGTTAGCCCCCTCAACATCTTTCAACGTGCCAATGTTGGCACAGATCTCAAACCGCTTACCATCAGTCGTTTCACACGGTAGCATTTTCAGCTTGGACAGCTCTTTATGCTCTTTTTTCAGCTGCACCTGCAACGTATGGTATTGATCTAGTGCATCAGCATCAGGGTTGATCAATACTGTATTGTGCACCGCATCGAGCACAATCTGGTCACCATTAACAATTCTGTCCGTAGCTACCTTGGTGCCTACTATGGCTGGCAACTCCAGCGAACGCGCCATAATGGCAGAGTGCGATGTACGCCCACCGATATTGGTGATAAAACCTTCCACTTTTTCAAGGTCAATTTGTGACGTTGCTGAAGGCGTCAAATCATCCGCAACAATAATGCTCCCTTTTTCGACATCTTCCAGAGATGTCATTGGAATACCGAGCAGATTTTTTAACAAGCGACGACCAACATCTTTAATGTCTGCCACCCGCTCGCGCAAATACGGATCATCCAGTGACTCAAGCATACTTACGTTAGAACGAATGACTGCGTCTAATGCCGCATCGGCGGGTTTAAGATTGCGAATCGCTTCTAATACCTCTTCTTCCAGCTCTTCATCCGTAGCAACCAGAATATGCCCCTCAAATACCTCAGCCTCTTCTTCGCCAAGCTTAACAGCCGCTTTATCTCGAATGACTTCCAGTTGCTCTACAGCATGTTCACGCGCACCTTCAAAGCGAGCGATTTCAGACTCTACTTCCGATGAATCCAGCACCCCGTCACTGATCTGAATATCCACTTCCTTTAAAACTAATGCTTTACCTATCGCCACACCGGATGATGCAATAATGCCTGAAAACATACTTGTACCCATTTTGAAACGTATCAGTAATAATCCAGTGTAGTTCGCAAAACAAAGACACACTGGTAAAGGAATTTTTTCGCTGAGCGACAAACGACGTATTTTTACACGATTTATCAACAATTTTCACGCTGCAGTGTTCTTAACACTGCCTATCGCCCTGATTGAATAACACGTCGCGTAGCCCTGTACAAACTACCCGATAAATGTTCACCCCCAATTTTTTAACGCTATTCATCAGCTTATTGTGAGCTGCAAACGTCGATAACAGCCTCCTGTTTCCCGTTTTTCACAAAAGATCATGAACAGTTTCTTAGACCACAAGCCCATTGAAACCCCTTATCCCCCAGCAATTCCCGCTTTCCAGATAAATAAGTCGTAAATTGATTTTAAATTTCGTCTCTATTCAGGCGAGCACAGCCAACCCGTTGCATATAAAATGCAATTTTCAAATCTCATATCCCCTGAAAACCCTGACTACCAAAAAGCCTTAAGATGTATCGATTTTTAATCGGGTCGGCTTGATACCGCGTATAATGGCTTCAAACAATTCATCCCAACTTTCAATCAGCCAGAATAAAAATATTCGCGTTATCGATTTCCAAAGATGGGTTCTGACGCCTCTCGATCGCTTTTTCAAGGCTTTTTGAAATTCTGGGCTGGTCATTTCCTGTATTTGATCAACCATGAAAGCCAGAAACGTGAGATAAGCTAGGTTAGTTGCCAAGTGACACTTACCGTGACCGTAATTGTGTTCAAAATGGTAGCCTGGGTTTTTCAGGGTGTTAAATGTTTGATTCTCGATATGCCAGCGACATCTTCCTCCTCGCATTACAGCTTCAACTGTTTCATGGGTTAACTCGATATCGGTCACCCAGCACCAAGGATGGTGATGGCCTTCCTTATCAATTTCGATGTAATCAAGAACATTGACGACTTGGGTGAGTTTTGATGCATTAAGCTTCACATTGTTGGCAAAACGGAACATGTGCTTTGTGCCGGTTTTTTCATCAAAAATAGAACTTACGCATTGACAGGTCCGGCAAAAAATGGCCTCAACCATTCCTTCCCCTCGGAGAAGCTTTTTATGAAATCCCAGGTAGCTTCTTTGAAGGCGTCTTTCCTGACGCTATAGACGCTTCTGAGTGACCCTGATACTTGCATCACCTGAAGACAGGTATAGCCAAAAATAGCCGCAAAAATATGATTTCGGACCTGTCGCTCCCCTCTCACCTGAAAACGCTCGATGTTGCAGAGTTGCTTTAATGCCCGGTGATACTCTTCGATCGCCCAATGATGTTGGTGCAGCTGATCAAAATCAGATCGTGGAGATAGATCTGCTCCGACATGAGGAGTGTAAACAACGTAATGGCGCAGCTCGTTTTTGAGTCGCGTCCGGTAGAGTCGTACATGACCAAAGTTACGTAGCCATACAGTTTTTCCTTCTTCGGGAATCTCCAGGCTCTGCACCTGTTGGTAGTTACCCTTTTGCACAAAGACAGTACGGTTGCTTTTAACAGCGAACATAAAACCCAAACCATTGTTTTTCACAGCTTTGAGGTTTCCAATACTGCTATACCAAGAGTCACCGGTAACACATGCAGGTTCGAGTCCCCATGCCAGTACTTCTTTCAGCATATCGACAAAGTAGTCATTTTTAGTTTTGCCATCGGCTGGATTGTAAATACGGAAATTAACGGGCAAGTTGTAGCCTTTGATGTCCGTGTAATAAAGCGTGATGAGATTAATACCCTTGACGGTTTTGTGGTGCTTTCCTGAGTAGTAATGACCGACTAAAGCCGTGTCATGGGTATAAGGTTTATCCAGCACCGTATCATCAACCGATAGCGTCCCACCTTCAAGAATAAGCCTTGCTGACGCTTCTAGAAAAAGATCTTCAGGAGCAAAGTTTTCACGTTGGAGAAAGCGGTTAACACTGTCATGCGATATATCACTCAATTCGCTAAGACGGGTACAGGTGGCTGATTTGGGTTCACAGAGTAGAAACCCCGTATACTTCGGGAGGTCGCACTTGGCTGTTGTTGGTTTTGTTATTTTTCTACGCACGACGACATCCACTGTTTTTTTGCTGATCTAGCAATTTTTTTGGATGTCTGTCAATGCGTAAGTTCTAAATAACTTCATGATGGTTAAGCTCACCCTGGTCGCCTAAAGCATTCATTGCTTCGATTAATGACTTATGGTTACCATCTTTAGCGACAATGATGTAGTGCCAACCATAGCGTTTGATGAGTTCAATCGTTGGATTATCTGCATACAAGCCATCCAGCAGGATGATCAGCTTTAGGTGAGGCTGCTCTCGTTTGACATGTGCCAGATAGCGCTTTAGGGCATTTTTCTCACAGTCGTTTTTGGCTGAGCCGTCCTGACGCACAATGGCCTCAGGAGCAAAGGGAAGTACGGTCTTTTGTTCGGGATGAACAAGGCACCCTCCCATGAGACCATGCTGATAAGACTCGTTGGATTTCCCCTCATTTTTCACGCAGCATTCAGGGCAACCGCATTTGCTGGAGTAAAACGTTCCAGTACCATCCAGAGGCATCAAGTAGTGATCCTGTAAATCACCGAGCTGGAACTCGAAGGCTTTGAGTGAGTTGTTGCGCTGAACGAGGGAAAAGAGTTTTTTAAATGGCTTACGTAAGTGTTGTGGATCAACAGGGTCAAGCATTTCCCGCATATGGGTATCACATGGCACCCGCCCATCCTGTACATGATAAAGAGTTGTAAGGTTGTGGCAGAGCACGGGGTCAGCGCAGTCAGTATCAAAATCCAGCAAAGAACCGTACTTCTGATGCATCATGGCAAAGGCAGACTTTGCAAAGTTGGGAAAGGGGATGCCATTAGCATGATGTTTGGAGCGGTGATCAGGGATTTCATCAAAGCATTTGCAGACCTGAAAAATAAGGTTCTCTGCGTTAAAGTGTTTTCTGTGATTTGGCATGATTGCGGTTACAACAGCTTGATATTAAAAAGTAACCTAAATCCTGCAATCCAAACCCGAACAGGTCAATCGCAGCAACTGATCAAGCCCTCCTGATTCTGATTATGCTACTATCGAGCAAATATTTACCTTTTCAGTGGATTTTAATCACATGAGCCGTCGTGTTTGGTTCATCTTACTGCTATTCCTGATATCAGGGCGCGATAACTCCTTCCGCATTAGCAGAATGTTTTTCTAATCATCCATTGTTCGCTATTTACAAACAGTCACCTACTGCTAGCCAAGCATCCCACTCCGTTTGGTAGAGATGCTCTTTGTTACTGGCAACGGTCAACTGCCTGTTACCTGTCAACAGTTTTCCGGCAACCCGTATCATATAGCAGCGAATGCTTTCCGGCTCCCACTTCATCAACTGACGATTCCCACTCATCAGTGCCATCCAACGTGTTGTATTGTAGGCCAGTATTGCACATTGCATAAGCGCACTGTTTGCCATGAAATGATCGGTTTTGATCTGCCCGAGAGCCATCTGGTTTTTGCACTCTTCGATCCAGGTTTCGCAGGTAGCCCGCTTGCCATACGCTTTATGGATCTCCCATGGACTCAACGACTCAGTAGTCACGTAGCAGAAGTAGTCGTACTCTGGCTTCGGGTCTAACAATTCGCACTGGGTGTTTTCTGGCTTCCCGATCTTTCTTTGCCGGACAGCCACGAAGCAACGAGCCCGGTCCCAGTCACCACAGCAGTGTTGAAACTCGCACCACTCCCACCCTGGCTGATGCACGACAGGTTGCCAGTCTTGCGGGATTAACAGTTTGTGTAGATTCTTCAGTTTGACCTTAACCAGATAACGATGTCCTAAATCCTCCAGATAGGTCAGTAATGGTCCACCAAAGTAGCCACTATCAGCCCTGAAAAAAATCTTCATGTGGGAAGGCAGAGTAACCAGCAACTGTTTCATAAACTCTATGGAGCCATTAGCAGTGTAGGCATCACCACTTCGTAACCAACCCTGCAGCACTTCTTTGGTTTCCGCGCAAAAGGCCAGCTGCGGGTGGTACGACAGCGCCCCTCTTTTTTTCTCGTTAAACCCTTTCTTTGCGCCTTCCTGAAAACCAAAACAGGTTTTTACCGTAGAATCGAGGTCAATGGTGACCTGTTTAAAAGCATAAACGGTAGATGTTCCTGAGCGCAGTGCCTGTTTCCAAACACTCTCCCTCATTTCGTGGACAGCGGTTTCCAGTTCAACGACGCTGGCAAAGTGGAACAGCTTTAAAATGCGTCCAAATTGACTGTCACAAGGAATGCGTTGAAAACGGGTGCATTCTCGGAGAACGCTATCCTGCCAGACCGTGCACACTTTCATCAGACTTTTGGCACCTGCCAGAATGCCGGTGGTTACCATCAGAATGACATCTGACAGTTGGAAAGTGGCATTAGAGCCTCGTTGAATATTAATCCGTTTGTCCAGTAGGTCGGCCAGCCCCATCCGGTTCAGGAAGCGAAACACAGGGATAAGTCCAGCCTGACTGGTAAGCGGCTTTTTAGCTTGAGTGAAATGTACCTTCCGCTGCTTCAAACGTGCTTTTGACTTGTTTTTTTTGCTCATTGAAAAAGTGATGCTTTATGAAACGAAAACATCATTTAATCTCTTTATTCACGGGTGATTGCAACTTTTATTTCGATATTATTTGCAGGATTTAGGAGTAATGTCAAACACAATTTTAGCTTGTAAAAGTCGCAGAAGGCTTGGGTTATTTAGCAGGAATGGCTGCTTATCCCCCATTAAGGTAATTGTGTATAATCAACAGCCATCGTACAACGGGGTAGTCGCCGGACCTAAGTGTTTACCAAGGCCGCTATTGCCGGATAGCCATTCTGATAGCTCTAAAAGAGGATAACCGTTATGTCTGGAAAGATTTTCCACGCTGTAAAGCCTGGGGTTATTGCAGGTGACGATGTTCAAAAAGTCTTTGAAATCGCTAAAGAAAATCACTTTGCCCTGCCTGCGGTTAACTGCGTCAACACGGACTCGGTCAATGCTGCCCTTGAAGCAGCTGCGAAGGTCAGAGCGCCCGTTGTCATCCAATTTTCCAATGGCGGTTCCGGCTTCTTTTCAGGTAAAGGCCTCAAACTGGATGGCCAGCAGAGTCAGATTCTAGGTGCCGTGACAGGGGCTAAATACGTCCATGCTGTCGCTGAAGCCTACGGGGTCCCCGTTATTCTTCACACTGACCATGCTGCCAAGAAGCTGTTGCCCTGGATTGATGGCCTACTGGATGAGGGTGAACAATTCTTTGAGCAAACCGGTAAACCCCTGTTTAGCTCTCATATGATTGACTTGTCTGAAGAGCCTTTAGACGAAAACATTGCGACCTGTGCCACCTACCTCAAGCGCATGACTCGCCTGAACATGACACTGGAGATTGAGCTTGGCTGCACCGGTGGCGAAGAAGACGGAGTCGATAATACCAATATGGACTCCTCCCTGCTGTACACCCAGCCAGAAGATGTGGCTTACGCCTATGAAAAACTCAACGCCGTCAGCCACCGCTTTACCATTGCAGCCTCTTTCGGTAATGTGCACGGTGTTTACAAACCGGGCAATGTAGTACTCACACCCAAAATCCTGGACAACTCCCAGAAGTATGTGTCTGAAAAATTTAATTTACCGGCTAAATCCCTGAACTTTGTTTTCCATGGCGGCTCCGGCTCTTCTGCACAGGAGATCACCGAATCCATTGGTTATGGTGTCATCAAAATGAATATTGATACAGACACCCAGTGGGCAACCTGGAACGGTGTGCGCGGTTATTACACAAAGAACGAAGCTTACCTTCAGGGACAGATTGGCAACCCCAAAGGTGAAGACCAGCCTAATAAAAAATACTACGACCCTCGCACCTGGCTGCGAGCGGGTCAAAGCGGCATGGCAGCCCGCCTTGAACAGGCCTTTAAAGACCTGAATGCAGTGGATGTGCTTTAGCCACCCTTTAAAAGCTCCAGCGGCTGCTGGAGCCTTCATGCCAAAAATCACGTTAAATGCAGATGGAACTCAGAATCATCCGTATACTAAGCTGTTACAGCAATGAAAATGAAAGGCTTGTCTTTGACGTCCAACTACAAGGCTTCGATCTCAGCCGGTTTCAAGTCGAGTTCGGTTTAGAGCCCGAGAACCTGATGTATGACAGCTATGTCGTGTATCCTAGTACTCCATCCGACACCATTTGATAATCACAGATAACCGATCGGTCAGCTGTTTGTGTAAATGGTCGACAATGGTTAGCCGTCCTGTTATTTGAGTCAATTTTGAGTGGCAGGACAAAAAAATGGGTTATTTCACGCAAAGTGCCCCATTTCCCAATTTTTCATGGGAAAAAGTGCTGCTCTAATAGTCTGGTTTATGTTCTATGGAGGCTCTCAATCTACTCTGTATTATCAAGCTCTGGCATCTTTGGATACAGTCTCTTAAGTTTTATCCGAGCGTCTTCAGTGGTAAAACGCCACTGTGTAGTCACGTTTCTTGCGTTGCGCTTCTCCTCCCAGGCTTTGACTTCTCTCCGGAGAATATCTTGGGTAGGGATACGCCGATCCAGACATTGGCGACTCAGTATACTCAGCTCAATTTCGGCCATATCCAGCCAACTGCCATGCTTTGGGGTGTAATGAAACTCAAGCTTATCAATCATTCTGCGGGCTTCTTCTGGGGAAAAAGCTTTATAAAGTGATGCGGGAGAATGCGTGTTCAAGTTGTCTCCAACCAGTATAACTTTCTCTGCATCTTTGTGGCGAACATCGACCAGAAACTTGATTTGATGAGCCCAATCAATCGCTGTCCTACGATCAGTCACCTCAACATGCCGCCAACCTGTCAAGGGTTCAAACATCATGAACAGATTGCTGACGCCATTACGTTCATACTCTGTGTCATAACGCTCCGGTTTTCCAGGCTCAACAGGCATTGGATTAACGACTTCTTTAACATGCTGCTTGCTACTTTCATCAAGGCAAACAAGCGGACGCCTTGGAGCAAGAGGACGTTTATAGACTTCAAGAATATCCTCCATCGCACTCACAAAGTTGGCGCTTTCTTCCGCAGGTATACACCATTCCTTGTTTTGCCAGGGCTTAAGCTCATTTTTTTTAGCCCCTCATGTACTGTGCTTCTGGAAATCGATTCGACGTATCTGAGCTCAATCATGCGATCTGTCAGTAAGTTTAGCGTCCATCGGCTGGCTCCTTCCGGTGGTGGTGAGCAGGTAAGGGCAATAAGGTGAGCTTCGGCTTCGCCATCGAGTTTACGTACCCGACCGTGGCTGCTTAGTTGTCCATTGACAGCGACATCAAGCCCTTCTTCAACAAATCGTTGCCTGAGGTGAGTGATAGTAAGCGGCCTAACATGGAAAGCTTTGGCTACCTGATCATGCTGCAGTGGATCATGGTTTTCATCGATAGCCAGAAGGATATTGGCTTTACGTTTTTTGTGTTGTGCAACTTTGGGCTTTTCCTGCTTGATAAGCCGTTCAAGTATTGATCGTTCTTCCTCGCTGAGTCGAACATGATATTTGATGGTCATAATAACTCCGGTGTTATGGACTCGGAGTTATTAGAATAGCCTTCAGTAAACTATCATCTTCTGCCGGACGGAGTACTAGTAACATGGCGTTTCTGAAAGATTTTCCTCCGCCTGGTGACGTTAGAAGCTGGGATTTTGATAAGTATGCCTATTTCATTGAGGCCGTTGAGACCTAAACATTTAACAAACGCGTTAATAAGGACGCTAGCAAGCTCGCGGGCGTTATATGCTCTGCTCACTCTTTCCTGCCTAAGCACTGAACTTTCTTCCAGACTATTTCCAAACAGCATTCCGTAGTAGCCTCACAGCTACAATAACAATATTTGCCACAGGAAAAGAACATGCTGTACGGTCTCGACATTGGCGGCACCAAAATTGAACTGAGTGCCTATGATGATAGCAATACCTGTGTACTCACTCAACGTGTAGCTACGCCAACGCAGTCCTATCCTGCATTCAAACAAGCACTGCAACAACTGGTCACTGAAACCGATCAGGTACGTCAATGCAAAGGCGCTATCGGTATCGGCATTGCTGGTTTTATCGACCCTCACTCAAACACTATCTGCTGCGCTAATATTCCTGCTGTCAACGAGCAGAACTTACAGCATGACCTTGAATCTCTACTCCATCGGCCGGTCAAAATAGAAAACGATGCCAATTGCTTTACTCTCTCAGAAGCACTCGGCGGTGCAGGCGATCGCGCAGATGCGGTACTTGGGATAATACTAGGCACTGGCTGCGGCGGTGGGCTTTACCTGAACGGACAACTTTATATCGGTCGAAATAACCTTGCCGGCGAATGGGGACACACACCCTTGCCTTATCAGGTGTTCGACATTTTTGATGCCGACTTTCCTATTGTTGACTGTGGCTGTGGCCTTAAAGGCTGCCTTGACAACTACCTTTCGGGCCGGGGACTGACACTCATTTATAACCACCAAACGGGTCTTGAAAAATCGGGAAAAGAGATCATTCACGCTTGCCGTCACAATGACCTAAACGCCAAAAAAACCGTAGAATCCTATTGTGAGCTGTTAGCCTGCTGCCTTTGCAGCCTCATCAACACTCTGGACCCAGACGTTATTGTTATCGGCGGTGGGCTTTCTAATATTGATGAGATCTATACCACCCTGCCATCTCTGCTCAAAAATTACACCATTAACCAGAAATCACTGCCTGCTATTCGCAAAGCGGCGTTTGGTGACTCAGGCGGCGTTCGGGGAGCGGCCATGCTAAACAGCCGTGTTTAGCAACAAAATATACAGGCATAAAAAAACCAGTCATAAAGACTGGTTTTTTTGAACGCCAATAATAATGGCGTCCCCTAGGGGACTCGAACCCCTGTTACCGCCGTGAAAGGGCGGTGTCCTAGGCCACTAGACGAAGGGGACGCAAATTCTCAAAGAACTTTCTAAGAAAATTTGGTGGAGCCAAGCGGGATCGAACCGCTGACCTCAACACTGCCAGTGTTGCGCTCTCCCAGCTGAGCTATGGCCCCCTTTATTCAATAATCATCAGATACAATCACTGGTGACTGAATAAATCAGGCTGCATTCTATGAACCCGCGACTTTCCTGTCAAGCCGTATCAGTCACTACTGCACAGCAAAAACCGTACCCCATTAAAACAGAGCCTACCACATAAGGTCATCGGGAATATCATAGTCTGCATACCAGTCATCTTCTTCAGAAGCCGATTCTGTTTCAGTGCTTTTTTCATTTTGAAGCACAATGACTTCTGGCATTCGTTCCGCTATTTTTGTAGCGACAGGCACAGGAATAATTTTAAACTCTTCACCCAATACAGCAATCGCCAATAACCCACGACTCAATTTGACCTGCATCTCATCGGTTACATAGATTTTTTTCACTGTTTTATCCACAACAAAGTTGTAGCCAACTTCGCCGTAAGAGCGCACCACCGCATTTTTCTCGATTAGCTGGCGCACCTGTGCCGCAATGGCTTTTTTCTGGCGCTTATCTTCGATTCTACGATTTAAACCCCGGTCACGCTCAGCATCGGCCAGCTGCTGCTTTTGCAACGCTTGGCGCTTTAGCTCTGCCTCTGTTGCAACACCTTCTTTTGCCGCCTTCTTTTTTATTTTTTTATTGGTTGTTTTCGCTTTTAGTGCTTGCTGCTTTGTAGCAAGCCCTGCACTCATTAACTGGTCTCTCAGTGATTTGCTCATAGCGTATCGATTAATTAATGATTAGATCAATGTCAGGCAACACTGAATAAGAACACAACCTTATTCAGCATCGCCTGAATATAAGGAAGGCTATATTACCAACCTGAAAAGCCATATAGCAATACAAAAAAGCCCGGCAAATGCCGGGCTTTTTTCAAACCCACGAATTAATGCACATCCTTCCAGTATTCACGCTTCAACAGGTACGCAAACACCAGGAATACCAGCAGGAACAGGAAGACATAGATGCCTAACTGCTGACGCTCCATACGCATAGGTTCAGCCGAGTATGACAGGAAGGTTGTCAGGTCATACATGGCCAGATCAAACGCTTCCGGTGTCATGCTGCCTTGACGCTTAGGATCAACCACCAGACCACACATTTTATCGCCGGTCAGCGGATCACGTGCCGTAGGATCTCCTCCCTGGCAAGTATCGATCTGAACGCCCTGAAGCTCCATCAGTACGTGCGGCATACCCACATCAGGGAAGACCTTATTATTCACGCCCCAGGGACGCTTAGGGTCTTCATAGAAAGAACGCAGATAAGTGTATAACCACTGTGCACCACGAACACGAGACACCATGGTCAGGTCAGGTGGCGCAGCACCAAACCATTGCTTGGCCTCTTTGGGGTCCATGCTGTTGGTCATCAAATCACCAATCTTGGCATCCTTCTTAAAGACCAGATTGTCCATCATCAGATCATGGGGAATACCCAGATCATCAGCGACCCGCTCATAGCGTTGAAAGCTCGTGGCATGACAAGCGGAGCAATAGTTCTGATACAGTGCCGTACCGCGTTGCAGCGAGGCCTTGTCAGAGTGGTCCGTCTCAATAGGGTCGAGCGGATAACCACTGCCACCGGCAGCAGCTGCCACCCCCGAAACGAGGGTTAGCATCAGAGTCAGAAATGCGTGTTTCATTATCCGGTCACCCTTTCCGGTACAGGTTTAGTTTTCTCCCATCGGGTATAAAATGGCATCAACAGGAAGAATGCGAAGTACACCAATGTACACAGCTGTGCAAGCAGTGTTTTTCCTTCAGTGGTAGACTGGGTACCGAGATACGTCAGAATCATAAAAGCAATAGCACAGATGACAATGCCTGCCTTACTGACCCAACCTTTGTAACGCCAGGATTTCACCGGGCTACGGTCCAACCAGGGCAGCACAAACAGAATGGCAATCGCACCACCCATGGCCATTACACCACCGAGCTTCGCCTCAATAAAACCAATATCAAAGGTAATGGCTCGCAGAATGGAGTAGAACGCACCAAAATACCAGACAGGGGCAATATGCTCCGGCGTCTTCAAGCTGTTAGCCTGTTCGAAGTTAGCGTACTCCAGGAACATGCCACCCATCTCTGGCATAAAGAAAACAACCCCACAGAAAACAAACAGGAAGACGACAACACCCACAAGGTCTTTGACCGTGTAGTAAGGATGGAAAGGAATACCATCCAGTGGTATCCCATCAGGCCTCTTGTGTTTCTTGATTTCAATACCATCAGGGTTGTTGGAACCCACTTCATGCAGCGCAATAATGTGCAACAGCACCAAGCCTCACAGCACGATAGGCAATGCAATCACGTGTAGCGCAAAGAAACGGTTCAGCGTAATCCCCGAAATCAGGAAGTCCCCTCGGATAAACTGCTGAATATCTGGGCCACTGACCGGAATCGCACCAAACAGGGAGATAATTACCTGCGCACCCCAGTAGGACATCTGCCCCCAAGGCAAAAGATAACCCATAAAGGCTTCTGCCATCAGCACCAGATAAATCGCCATACCAAAGATCCACACTAGTTCACGCGGCGCACGGTAGGAGCCGTATATCAAACCACGGAACATATGCAGGTAAACAACGATAAAGAACATCGATGCCCCTGTGGAATGCAAATAGCGGATGAGCCAACCGTACTCAACATCGCGCATGATGTATTCCACAGAGGCAAAAGCCTGTTCAGCACTCGGCGTATAACTCATGGTCAGCCAGACACCGGTCAGCAACTGGTTTACCAGCACCAACAAGGCCAGTGAGCCAAAAAAGTAAAAAAAGTTAAAATTTTTCGGTGCGTAGTATTTACTGAGGTGATCTTCCCAGACCTTCGTCACCGGTAGCCGGGCATTCACCCAGTCCAATAATTTCCCTGACATTACGCAGTCCCCTCACTACCAATAATCAGAATGTCGTCCGTCTCAAATACATACGGCGGCACTTCTAAGTTGATGGGTGCTGGTACGCCCTGATACACACGCCCTGCCAAATCAAAACGAGAACCATGGCACGGACAGAAATAACCACCCTTCCACTTGGCGTCAAACTCCATGGGTTTGACTTCTGGCATGAATTTAGGCGAGCACCCAAGGTGCGTACAAATACCCACCAATACCAGATATTCGTCTTTTAGTGCCCGTGCCGAATTTTTCGCGTAATCGGGCTGATTCGACTTTTCCGACAGAGGGTCACGTAAACGTGATTCCTGTGTTTTTAACGAGGCCAGCATGTCGGGTGTTCTGCGCACCACAAACACAGGCTTTCCGCGCCATTCGTAAATCACCTGCTGACCAGGTTCCAGCTTGCTAACATTCACCTTCACTGGAGCACCGGCAGCTTTCGCCTTGGCACTTGGATTCCAGGATTTTATAAAAGGTGTGGCTACCCCCACAGCTCCGGCAGCCCCCACCACCGAAGTTGCTGCCACGAGGAAGCGGCGTCGGCTATTATTTACGCCGTTATCACTCATTAATGACTCTCCCCACTGAGATCTCTCACGCACTCTATCAATGTCGTTTTTGTGTTAATGCTTATCGTTAGTGTTAAAAACCCCTACACCACGAAACCACCAAACTTCTTAGGGGTAATGATACTTCTTTTGCTTAGCTCGAAAAAGACTATGACGAGTGTTAGTCAAAGAATTAAAAGTGGAATAAGTGAAACATCACAAAAATACCCAACGGACTCCTCTAATCAGAGCCGCATGGCGTTGTTGAATAAATCACCGGATAGCCCTGATTGACGATAAGTGGCTAAGGTTCGTATCCTAATGTCCTTTTTTTGCAGACATCATCTCGCTATGCCTTACAAACACAACGAAGCTCGTCGCCATAAGATCAAAAAATCGACTTATAAAGTGACGAATTGGTCTGATTATAATAACGCACTGCGAAAAAGAGGTGATATTACCGTCTGGTTTACGGATGCAGCTATCACTATCTGGACGCCAGCGCCCATCCAAAAACGAGGTGCGCCGACACAATACTCGGATCTGGCGATTGAGACCTGCCTTATGCTCAGGCAGGTTTTTAGCTTACCGCTAAGGCAGACTGAAGGTTTTGCTAGATCTCTGGTTAAGCTCATGGGGTTACAGCTTAAAGTCCCTGATTACAGCACTCTCAGTAAGCGAAGCATCAATTTATCATTGCAAAAGCTCATCGATACCTGTGAGCCTGGTTCTCACTTTCTGGTAGATAGCACAGGATTGAAGGTTTATGGCAAGGATGAATGGAATCAGGAAAAACACGGTACGAATCCTAAACGTACTTGGCGAAAACTGCATTTAGCCATCGATGCAAATCATCATGTCGTTGCAAGTGACCTTACCGGAAAAGAGATAGGTGATACTTCAGTTTTGCCTAATCTGCTGGATCAAGTTGATGGATTTGAGGTTTTCATGGCCGATGGAGCCTCTGATAGCGACAAGGTTTATCAGCAAATTAAACAGAAGCAAGCTGCTGCTAAAATCGTGATTCCACCACCTAAAAATGCTGTGCCTGACAGTAGTCAGCACAATACACGAAACGAGGCAGTAGCCCTCATAAAAGAGCGAGGTCGCATGGCGTGGCAAGGGCTAACCGGATACGGCCTGAGAGCCTTGGTTGAATTGGCTATGCTTCGCTATAAAACCATTATCGGCTCCAAGATGAAAGCACGTGAACTACCTCAGCAAAAAACGGAGGCAGAGGTTTCCGTTCGCGTGTTGAACAGGATGACCGGTTTAGGGATGCCGATATCAGTTAAAGCTAGCTGAAAAAGGCCTGGATACAGGCTCGATCAGGCTGAGCTTTATTTATTCAACAACGCCCGTTTGCGAGGGTTAATGCCGGTCACTTCCTCAGAAAGGAAGTGGCCGGCAGGGGACTAATTAGGAATTACATTTTTCGCACAAGGGCCCTTTTGACCCTGTCCCACTTCAAACTCTACGGACTGGCCATCATTGAGTGTGGCATAGCCGCCGCCGGCCTGAATGTCTGAATGATGAACAAAGAGGTCTTTACCGCCGTCTTCCGGGGTAATAAAACCGAACCCTTTGTCAGCGTTGAACCACTTTACGGTACCTTTAGCCATTGTGTTTACTCATGATGGTAGTTGAAGAATATGTGCACCCTTTTCTACCATAACGGGAGTGTTAGGGTAAAGGCACATTATTCACTGCTGCCGAGGGATATTCACTGCGCTGCTAGACCTTCGTGATAAAAAGGCGATGCGCAATGTTACCCACGGCATTGGTTGTTACAGAGTCAAAGGTAGCACCAATAAGGCCGCCGGCCAAGGGAATAGCCTTACCAAGGTTAAGCACACCCGTTTGGCCGAATTTTGTCAACAGCTTAAAGCCAACGGCCTGGTTAATTTTTACAATCACTTCCTGTGAAATACGGGTGATGGCCTGCTCTGTTAATTGGGTACCTATTTTAACGCCAATATCTTTGGCGATGTCTTTAGCGGCATTGCCGCACAAGCAAGTGTAAATCAGTGATATAACACGATCATCCGATAAATCATATCCCCCCATATAGGCGATAGCAGCGATCATTTTCACCTGCACATACATCACAGACGTAATATTAGCTGGCAGGGAAACAGGCATCAATGCCAGACCGCCAACACCGCTGATAAACCCTGATGTTCCGGCCTTGGTATTTTGCCAGCGAATCAGCGATTTGACTTGCGCATCAAGCGATGTATTGCCGCGCATATACTCTTCTGCCAGCTCCGGTGCTGAGCTAAACCCGGGCACGCCGTTGACTGCTTTATTATAGGACCAGTCAACGACAGTCATTATTTTTTGTTGTGTCAGTTTTTTCGACATTTAATAGGGTATTACCCGTACATATCTTGTGTAAATAATGAGACTAAGTCTCATTCTCTGCATCGATGGTGGTGTTTGAATGGGCGGTTTCAGCTAATTTTTCTCGGTCGGCCTTACTGATGTAATTGGGTTTATGCTTGGTGGGTGCCAGCTTGGCCTTCGCCTTTTGAGCGCGAGCCTTTAAAATCTGGTTGCCTTTTTTGCGACGGTTCATGCCTGTTTGCTCAATGGGGAAACACGGACATAGTATCAGCTTCGAATACGGAACAACATCAGGGTAACGCATTCAAATGAATGTTATGGCCATAGAGGGAAGGCGCTATGGCCAATGGTGACAGACCTATGCTATTGCATTTTTGGTAGATTACTAATGCGAAGCATCATCTCAGTAAACAGCTGCATGTCCATTTTCATGTTGTCGACCTTTTTAAATTCATTCGATGTATGGCCCATATACCGTTCACCGGGCATGGATGGGCCAAAATTAACTGCATTAGGAATTTGTTTGGCGGTGGTTGAACCTGCTGTAGCGACAGGCTCTCCAGGCTGCCCTGTTACTTGTGTGGTCACAGTAGGAATGCCGGTCGCCCGGCACCCCCTGCGCAGATCCGTACGTGCACTACTAATGCATACGGCTCCTACCTCGAGTATTTGACGTCAAACCGCTGCTCTGGCCATGGGTGAAGCACTTTTACGTCAGGCAACACAGTATTTACAAAAGCTCCAAACTTCTTCCAGTTCAGTGGCGTTGTTGAATAAATCACCGGATAGCCCTGATTGACGATAAGTGGCTAAGGTTCGTATCCTAATGTCCTTTTTTTGCAGACATCATCTCGCTATGCCTTACAAACACAACGAAGCTCGTCGCCATAAGATCAAAAAATCGACTTATAAAGTGACGAATTGGTCTGATTATAATAACGCACTGCGAAAAAGAGGTGATATTACCGTCTGGTTTACGGATGCAGCTATCACTATCTGGACGCCAGCGCCCATCCAAAAACGAGGTGCGCCGACACAATACTCGGATCTGGCGATTGAGACCTGCCTTATGCTCAGGCAGGTTTTTAGCTTACCGCTAAGGCAGACTGAAGGTTTTGCTAGATCTCTGGTTAAGCTCATGTGGTTACAGCTTAAAGTCCCTGATTACAGCACTCTCAGTAAGCGAAGCATCAATTTATCATTGCAAAAGCTCATCGATACCTGTGAGCCTGGTTCTCACTTTCTGGTAGATAGCAGGCGTTGTTGAATAAATCACCGGATAGCCCTGATTGACGATAAGTGGCTAAGGTTCGTATCCTAATGTCCTGTTTTTGCAGACATCATCTCGCTATGCCTTACAAACACAACGAAGCTCGTCGCCATAAGATCAAAAAATCGACTTATAAAGTGACGAATTGGTCTGATTATAATAACGCACTGCGAAAAAGAGGTGATATTACCGTCTGGTTTACGGATGCAGCTATCACTATCTGGACGCCAGCGCCCATCCAAAAACGAGGTGCGCCGACACAATACTCGGATCTGGCGATTGAGACCTGCCTTATGCTCAGGCAGGTTTTTAGCTTACCGCTAAGGCAGACTGAAGGTTTTGCTAGATCTCTGGTTAAGCTCATGGGGTTACAGCTTAAAGTCCCTGATTACAGCACTCTCAGTAAGCGAAGCATCAATTTATCATTGCAAAAGCTCATCGATACCTGTGAGCCTGGTTCTCACTTTCTGGTAGATAGCACAGGATTGAAGGTTTATGGCAAGGATGAATGGAATCAGGAAAAACACGGTACGAATCCTAAACGTACTTGGCGAAAACTGCATTTAGCCATCGATGCAAATCATCATGTCGTTGCAAGTGACCTTACCGGAAAAGAGATAGGTGATACTTCAGTTTTGCCTAATCTGCTGGATCAAGTTGATGGATTTGAGGTTTTCATGGCCGATGGAGCCTATGATAGCGACAAGGTTTATCAGCAAATTAAACAGAAGCAAGCTGCTGCTAAAATCGTGATTCCACCACCTAAAAATGCTGTGCCTGACAGTAGTCAGCACAATACACGAAACGAGGCAGTAGCCCTCATAAAAGAGCGAGGTCGCATGGCGTGGCAAGGGCTAACCGGATACGGCCTGAGAGCCTTGGTTGAATTGGCTATGCTTCGCTATAAAACCATTATCGGCTCAAAGATGAAAGCACGTGAACTACCTCAGCAAAAAACGGAGGCAGAGGTTTCCGTTCGCGTGTTGAACAGGATGACCGGTTTAGGGATGCCGATATCAGTTAAAGCTAGCTGAAAAAGGCCTGGATACAGGCTCGATCAGGCTGAGCTTTATTTATTCAACAACGCCGTAAAGAGGTAAAAAAACTCCGCATGGAGAGGGAAGTGCTAAAAAAGGCCAGCGCCTTCTTTGCGAAAGAAATGAAGTGAAGTTCGACTTCATTCAGGCAGAGTCAAACGATTACCCTGTTAACTTGCTATGTCGAGTGATGCAGGTGAGTACTTCAGCTTATTATGACTGGTCAAAGCAGCCAGGCAATGTCATCACGGCTGAAACACTGCACTTGTATCGACGAATCAAGCAGCTCTTCAAGCAAAGCAGGAATAGCTTGGGGAGCCGGGAAATGGTTAAGGCTCTGCGCAAAGAAGGCTTTCAGATAGGCCGTTACAGAGTTAGGACGTTAATGAGCCAGCTAGGCCTCAAAGTCAGGCAGCGCTTAGCCTATAAGGTTACCACTAAACGGAAACACAGTGATGCTGTTGCTGACAATCTACTCAATCAGAATTTTAACCCTGTAGGGCCAAATCAGGTATGGGCTAAGGCAGAGTAACCAGCAACTGTTTCATAAACTCTATGGAGCCATTAGCAGTGTAGGCATCACCACTTCGTAACCAACCCTGCAGCACTTCTTTGGTTTCCGCGCAAAAGGCCAGCTGCGGGTGGTACGACAGCGCCCCTCTTTTTTTCTCGTTAAACCCTTTCTTTGCGCCTTCCTGAAAACCAAAACAGGTTTTTACCGTAGAATCGAGGTCAATGGTGACCTGTTTAAAAGCATAAACGGTAGATGTTCCTGAGCGCAGTGCCTGTTTCCAAACACTCTCCCTCATTTCGTGGACAGCGGTTTCCAGTTCAACGACGCTGGCAAAGTGGAACAGCTTTAAAATGCGTCCAAATTGACTGTCACAAGGAATGCGTTGAAAACGGGTGCATTCTCGGAGAACGCTATCCTGCCAGACCGTGCACACTTTCATCAGACTTTTGGCACCTGCCAGAATGCCGGTGGTTACCATCAGAATGACATCTGACAGTTGGAAAGTGGCATTAGAGCCTCGTTGAATATTAATCCGTTTGTCCAGTAGGTCGGCCAGCCCCATCCGGTTCAGGAAGCGAAACACAGGGATAAGTCCAGCCTGACTGGTAAGCGGCTTTTTAGCTTGAGTGAAATGTACCTTCCGCTGCTTCAAACGTGCTTTTGACTTGTTTTTTTTGCTCATTGAAAAAGTGATGCTTTATGAAACGAAAACATCATTTAATCTCTTTATTCACGGGTGATTGCAACTTTTATTTCGATATTATTTGCAGGATTTAGGTCTCTCATTACGGACTTCAGACGGATTGAGGGCGTGACTCAGGTAATAGGCGTCGCAAGTGCAAGCTCTTCTGCGTATTGATGCAGCTCTCTTTGTGATTTAATGCATAGGAATTTGCAAGTCTGAGCAGCTCCAAAAACCCATCAAAAAATGCTGATTTTGGCTGGCTGACTACTGGGTTTCTGTCGTAAGAACCAGAACTACTTCTGAGCTACCCCAAAAATCATTGATAACCCTTCCTCTACGCCAGTTTCTTTCTCTCATTACGGACTTCAGACGGATTGAGGGCGTGACTCAGGTAATAGGCGTCGCAAGTGCAAGCTCTTCTGCGTATTGATGGGCGTTGTTGAATAAATCACCGGATAGCCCTGATTGACGATAAGTGGCTAAGGTTCGTATCCTAATGTCCTTTTTTTGCAGACATCATCTCGCTATGCCTTACAAACACAACGAAGCTCGTCGCCATAAGATCAAAAAATCGACTTATAAAGTGACGAATTGGTCTGATTATAATAACGCACTGCGAAAAAGAGGTGATATTACCGTCTGGTTTACGGATGAAGCTATCACTATCTGGACGCCAGCGCCCATCCAAAAACGAGGTGCGCCGACACAATACTCGGATCTGGCGATTGAGACCTGCCTTATGCTCAGGCAGGTTTTTAGCTTACCGCTAAGGCAGACTGAAGGTTTTGCTAGATCTCTGGTTAAGCTCATGGGGTTACAGCTTAAAGTCCCTGATTACAGCACTCTCAGTAAGCGAAGCATCAATTTATCATTGCAAAAGCTCATCGATACCTGTGAGCCTGGTTCTCACTTTCTGGTAGATAGCACAGGATGGAAGGTTTATGGCAAGGATGAATGGAATCAGGAAAAACACGGTACGAAGCCTAAACGTACTTGGCGAAAACTGCATTTAGCCATCGATAAAAATCATCATGTCGTTGCAAGTGACCTTACCGGAAAAGAGATAGGTGATACTTCAGTTTTGCCTAATCTGCTGGATCAAGTTGATGGATTTGAGGTTTTCATGGCCGATGGAGCCTATGATAGCGACAAGGTTTATCAGCAAATTAAACAGAAGCAAGCTGCTGCTAAAATCGTGATTCCACCACCTAAAAATGCTGTGCCTGACAGTAGTCAGCACAATACACGAAACGAGGCAGTAGCCCTCATAAAAGAGCGAGGTCGCATGGCGTGGCAAGGGCTAACCGGATACGGCCTGAGAGCCTTGGTTGAATTGGCTATGCTTCGCTATAAAACCATTATCGGCTCAAAGATGAAAGCACGTGAACTACCTCAGCAAAAAACGGAGGCAGAGGTTTCCGTTCGCGTGTTGAACAGGATGACCGGTTTAGGGATGCCGATATCAGTTAAAGCTAGCTGAAAAAGGCCTGGATACAGGCTCGATCAGGCTGAGCTTTATTTATGCAACAACGCCCGTAGCCATACAGTTTTTCCTTCTTCGGGAATCTCCAGGCTCTGCACCTGTTGGTAGTTACCCTTTTGCACAGAGACAGTACGGTTGCTTTTAACAGCGAACATAAAACCCAAACCATTGTTTTTCACAGCTTTGAGGTTTCCAATACTGCTATACCAAGAGTCACCGGTAACACATGCAGGTTCGAGTCCTCATGCCAGTACTTCTTTCAGCATATCGACAAAGTAGTCATTTTTAGTTTTGCCATCGGCTGGATTGTAAATACGGAAATTAACGGGCAAGTTGTAGCCTTTGATGTCCGTGTAATAAAGCGTGATGAGATTAATACCCTTGACGGTTTTGTGGTGCTTTCCTGAGTAGTAATGACCGACTAAAGCCGTGTAATGGGTATAAGGTTTATCCAGCACCGTATCATCAACCGATAGCGTCCCACCTTCAAGAATAAGCCTTGCTGACGCTTCTAGAAAAAGATTTTCAGGAGCAAAGTTTTCACGTTGGAGAAAGCGGTTAACACTGTCATGCGATATATCACTCAATTCGCTAAGACGGGTACAGGTGGCTGATTTGGGTTCACAGAGTAGAAACCCCGTATACTTCGGGAGGTCGCACTTGGCTGTTGTTGGTTTTGTTATTTTTCTACGCACGACGACATCCACTGTTTTTTTGCTGATCTAGCAATTTTTTTGGATGTCTGTCAATGCGTAAGTTCTACTTGAGTGAAATGTACCTTCCGCTGCTTCAAACGTGCTTTTGACTTGTTTTTTTTGCTCATTGAAAAAGTGATGCTTTATGAAACGAAAACATCATTTAATCTCTTTATTCACGGGTGATTGCAACTTTTATTTCGATATTATTTGCAGGATTTAGGTGATACTAATGCAAGATAGAATCAATGAAAGCACCACCTATGGTTTGGACCCAGACGGTGCGCCCAATGACAGTATTGATCAGATTCTGGCCGATGGTGGTCAGGAAATAAACTGTGAGGATTATGCTGCCTTGTACTCACGCTGGATCCACTATGCTAAAGCGGAAGGCCTGATTCCAGAGGATGCCCGTACCTATCAAATGTTTGTTAATACTAGAACTTACGCATTGACAGACATCCAAAAAAATTGCTAGATCAGCAAAAAAACAGTGGATGTCGTCGTGCGTAGAAAAATAACAAAACCAACAACAGCCAAGTGCGACCTCCCGAAGTATACGGGGTTTCTACTCTGTGAACCCAAATCAGCCACCTGTACCCGTCTTAGCGCATTGAGTGATATATCGCATGACAGTGTTAACCGCTTTCTCCAACGTGAAAACTTTGCTCCTGAAGATCTTTTTCTAGAAGCGTCAGCAAGGCTTATTCTGGAAGGTGGGACGCTATCGGTTGATGATACGGTGCTGGATAAACCTTATACCCATTACACGGCTTTAGTCGGTCATTACTACTCAGGAAAGCACCACAAAACCGTCAAGGGTATTAATCTCATCACGCTTTATTACACGGACATCAAAGGCTACAACTTGCCCGTTAATTTCCGTATTTACAATCCAGCCGATGGCAAAACTAAAAATGACTACTTTGTCGATATGCTGAAAGAAGTACTGGCATGGGGACTCGAACCTGCATGTGTTACCGGTGACTCTTGGTATAGCAGTATTGGAAACCTCAAAGCTGTGAAAAACAATGGTTTGGGTTTTATGTTCGCTGTTAAAAGCAACCGTACTGTCTCTGTGCAAAAGGGTAACTACCAACAGGTGCAGAGCCTGGAGATTCCCGAAGAAGGAAAAACTGTATGGCTACGTAACTTTGGTCATGTACGACTCTACCGGACGCGACTCAAAAACGAGCTGCGCCATTACGTTGTTTACACTCCTCATGTCGGAGCAGATCTATCTCCACGATCTGATTTTGATCAGCTGCACCAACATCATTGGGTGATCGAAGAGTATCACCGGGCATTAAAGCAACTCTGCAACATCGAGCGTTTTCAGGTGAGAGGGGAGCGACAGGTCCGGAATCATATTTTTGCGGCTATCTTTGGCTATACCTGTCTTCAGGCGATGAAAGTATCAGGGTCACTCAAAAGCGTCTATAACGTCAGGAAAGACGCCCTCAAAGAAGCTACCTGGGATTTCATAAAAAGCTTCTCCGAGGGGAATGAATGGTTGAGGCCATTTTTTGCCGGACCTGTCAATGCATAAGTTCTAAATACACCTGATGGAGAGTCAGCGCATGAAATTTTTGTGTATGAGTCACCGGGGGATCCACCTGAACGTTATGTGATTGATACGTTTACATCAGGCGCTGATGATAAGTCTGTTTATCAGGACTTAAGGGACGGCCCCGATATTGACGAAAATAACGATGGAGTGGTGAGTTTACAAGAGTACTTTGATAATACGGACTTTGAGATACCGGATGAGGGTATGCAAGACAGTGCTTATGCTCCAAACCCTGATGGTCCAAGTGTTCAGTCCTGGGTATTTTATGACCGTGATCAGTTTCTGAGTGAAACAGGCGCAACGAACACTATTGGGGGGAGTCTTTCAGAGGAAGACGTTTTGAGTCTTCAGGCCGACTGGATTGATAAGTATGGCAGTCCAGCGTTACCTGAGGGGTTTGATGGTTCAGTGTATGCAAGCCAGCTACGGGTAATTGAAGCACAAGAACTGATGGGAATGACTACAGTGAAAGACGGGAAGTATCATGTCCTCGATGCTGATGATTTTGGGCTTAACGATGAAGAAAAACTGCAGCTGATAGGGCGATACTCTGACCAGTATGACCGTTTTATCACCGCAGAAGATGTTGGGTTAGACCCTGAGGATCCCATGGTAAAATTAGCCGAGTCGGGGGAGGATATTCCAGAGGCGTTGCTAGACAATTACGACGGTGCGGCGCAGGCCTTCAAAGAAACAGTCCTTGATAACGTTGAAAGTCTCGTGGATGTCGGCTCTGTGGCTACCAGTATGGCTGGGGGCTTGTGGAAGGTGTGCTGCTTACAGCATTTGCTTAGAAACAGATGAATAAAATCAAAAAACGCCGGGCAGCGATAGAGCAATCTTTTAACACGCGATCCCATCGTGAAAAGCCTCTGATGAAAAAGTTGGCAGGAATGCCTCCGCTGTCTCCTCAAGCAAAAGAAGAGCAGGCCTTGGCAAAACTGCAGACCCTATTGCATTGTGATGGTGAGATAATGCCTTTGAGTACTTTCACCGGGCTTATTCTTCAAATTGAACAGTTGGCAGATATTCCAGAAAGAGAAGAGGGGGGAGCAGCAATTCCCGCTTGCCATATAAATAAGTCGTCAATTGATTTTAAATTTCGTCTCTATTCAGGCGAGCACAGCCAACCCGTTGCATATAAAATGCAATTTTCAAATCTCATATCCCCTGAAAACCCTGACTACCAAAAAGCCTTAAGATGTATCGATTTTTAATCGGGTCGGCTTGATACCGCTTATAATAGCTTCAAACAATTCATCCCAACTAGAACTTACGCATTGACAGGTCCGGCAAAAAATGGCCTCACCCATTCCTTCCCCTCGGAGAAGCTTTGTATGAAATCCCAGGTAGCTTCTTTGAGGGCGTCTTTCCTGACGCTATAGACGCTTCTGAGTGACCCTGATACTTTCATCGCCTGAAGACAGGTATAGCCAAAGATAGCCGCAAAAATATGATTCCGGACCTGTCGCTCCCCTCTCACCTGAAAACGCTCGATGTTGCAGAGTTGCTTTAATGCCCGGTGATACTCTTCGATCGCCCAATGATGTTGGTGCAGCTGATCAAAATCAGATCGTGGAGATAGATTTGCTCCGACATGAGGAGTGTAAACAACGTAATGGCGCAGCTCGTTTTTGAGTCGCGTCCGGTAGAGTCGTACATGACCAAAGTTACGTAGCCATACAGTTTTTCCTTCTTCGGGAATCTCCAGGCTCTGCACCTGTTGGTAGTTACCCTTTTGCACAGAGACAGTACGGTTGCTTTTAACAGCGAACATAAAACCCAAACCATTGTTTTTCACAGCTTTGAGGTTTCCAATACTGCTATACCAAGAGTCACCGGTAACACATGCAGGTTCGAGTCCCCATGCCAGTACTTCTTTCAGCATATCGACAAAGTAGTCATTTTTAGTTTTGCCATCGGCTGGATTGTAAATACGTAGAACTTACGCATTGACAGACATCCAAAAAAATTGCTAGATCAGCAAAAAAACAGTGGATGTCGTCGTGCGTAGAAAAATAACAAAACCAACAACAGCCAAGTGCGACCTCCCGAAGTATACGGGGTTTCTACTCTGTGAACCCAAATCAGCCACCTGTACCCGTCTTAGCGAATTGAGTGATATATCGCATGACAGTGTTAACCGCTTTCTCCAACGTGAAAACTTTGCTCCTGAAGATCTTTTTCTAGAAGCGTCAGCAAGGCTTATTCTTGCAGGTGGGACGCTATCGGTTGATGATACGGTGCTGGATAAACCTTATACCCATTACACGGCTTTAGTCGGTCATTACTACTCAGGAAAGCACCACAAAACCGTCAAGGGTATTAATCTCATCACGCTTTATTACACGGACATCAAAGGCTACAACTTGCCCGTTAATTTCCGTATTTACAATCCAGCCGATGGCAAAACTAAAAATGACTACTTTGTCGATATGCTGAAAGAAGTACTGGCATGGGGACTCGAACCTGCATGTGTTACCGGTGACTCTTGGTATAGCAGTATTGGAAACCTCAAAGCTGTGAAAAACAATGGTTTGGGTTTTATGTTCGCTGTTAAAAGCAACCGTACTGTCTCTGTGCAAAAGGGTAACTACCAACAGGTGCAGAGCCTGGAGATTCCCGAAGAAGGAAACACTGTATGGCTACGTAACTTTGGTCATGTACGACTCTACCGGACGCGACTCAAAAACGAGCTGCGCCATTACGTTGTTTACACTCCTCATGTCGGAGCAGATCTATCTCCACGATCTGATTTTGATCAGCTGCACCAACATCATTGGGCGATCGAAGAGTATCACCGGGCATTAAAGCAACTCTGCAACATCGAGCGTTTTCAGGTGAGAGGGGAGCGACAGGTCCGGAATCATATTTTTGCGGCTATCTTTGGCTATACCTGTCTTCAGGCGATGAAAGTATCAGGGTCACTCAGAAGCGTCTATAGCGTCAGGAAAGACGCCCTCAAAGAAGCTACCTGGGATTTCATAAAAAGCTTCTCCGAGGGGAAGGAATGGTTGAGGCCATTTTTTGCCGGACCTGTCAATGCGTAAGTTCTAAAGAAGTGTTACCTCCAAGCACTTGAGAATAAGCAAGAAGAGAAGTGTTTTAGTCTTTTCCAAAAAACCCATGAACTGTTTGCGATCAATGACCCGCAGGTATTTGAAGCATTGTTACAGACGGATTTAGTGGAGTCGGGGCGATTAAAACTCAATATTTCTCAGTTATAACCTCAATAAACATAGTGTTATGGGCACGGTGCGATGGTAGTAATAGTTGCTAATCAGTTATTTAATGATTACTATGCGCCCCGCAAGTTGGCTGGGCAGTCGCTGTTTGACATTCTTAACAGGTGTCAAAGGGAGGAAAGTCCGGGCTCCAAAGGGTAGAACGCCAGGTAACGCCTGGGAGGCGAAAGCCTACGGAAAGTGCCGCAGAGAGTAGACCGCCGATGTTGGTCGTTAAGACTGGCAGGTAAGGGTGAAAGGGTGCGGTAAGAGCGCACCGCATGGCTGGCAACAGTTCATGGCAGGGTAAACCCCGTTCGGAGCAAGACCAAATAGGAATTCGATGGTGTGTCCCGCACTGAATTCGGGTAGGTCGCTTGAGGTGTACGGTGACGTGCATCCCAGATGAATGATTGCTTAACCTGCGTTTGCAGGTAGACAGAACCCGGCTTACAGGCCAACTTGCATTATTTTTTCTTCATTTCCCTTATCTTTCTTTGAAATAAGCCGATAGCTTTTATCTTCTGATTATTTTTTGATCACTTGCCTTTTGTCGTATTTAAGTGCTTGTTATATCAACTATCTTGTTTATTTTACTTGTGTTTTTAACCTTCACTATCTAGCGTTTTCTGTCGTGTACTCTGTCAATAAACCGGCTCTTTCGTGTCAGGACGTGCTTGACGTGGGCTACCCACGTTCCTATAGTGTCTTTGAGTGGTGTATTGTGGAGGAATGTGGATTTCGTTGGGTAAATAATACAACAAGGAGCCGTATTTCCAGGGAGTGTGGCACATGTTTCGCGGGGTTAATGCTATTAACCTGGATACAAAAGGTCGATTAGCCATTCCTAAACGGTATCGGCCAGATCTGCTAGATCTTTATAGCGGTGCTTTGGTCGCTACTATTGATACTGATGAGTCCTGCCTGTTGATTTACCCATTGGCTGAATGGGAACTCATACAGAAGAAAATAGAAGCACTGTCCAGTTTTCACCCGATGACCCGCCGGATTCAGCGTCTATTGATAGGCCATGCTACTGATCTTGAAATGGATAGCAGTGGGCGTATTCTTATCCCCCCCTTATTACGGGATTATGCAGGGCTTGAAAAGCACTGTATTCTTCTCGGGCAAGGTAAAAAATTTGAGTTATGGGATGAGCGCAATTGGGGCGCCCGTCGGGATTACTATTTACAAGAGGCGAATGCCTCCGGGGGCAGCCCTGATGAATTACAATCGTTGTCGTTATAAATGATGGAATTATCTGAAGCGCACAAAACTGTACTGCTAAAAGAAGCCGTGGATGCACTGGTGACTGACTCAAACGGTGTTTATATTGATGGCACTTTTGGGCGTGGTGGGCATAGCCGCGAGGTGTTGTCTCGCCTGTCTGGTGGTGGTCGGCTGTATGGCATTGATAAAGACCCTGTGGCCATTGAATCCGGTAAGGCTCTGACTGACAGAGATGATCGGTTCAATATTCACCATGGCTCATTTATTGAGTTGGATGCGTTGTCTGGGGTTAATCAAGTTGACGGTATTTTATTGGATCTGGGGGTTTCGTCGCCACAGCTGGACTGTGCTGAGCGAGGCTTCAGCTTCTTGAATGATGGCCCGCTGGATATGCGTATGAACCACTCAGCGGGTGAAAGTGCTGCACAATGGTTAGCAAGGGCTGATGAGCAGGATATCAGTAAGGTCATCTGGGAGTACGGTGAAGATCGTTTTTCTCGTCGCATTGCGCGTGCCATTGTTAATGAGCGTGACATTGAACCTATTCTGACAACGGCACGTCTGGCGAGTATTGTGTCAGATGCCTGTCCTCGAAAAGAAAAGCACAAACATCCAGCGACCCGGACTTTCCAAGCTATTCGTATTCATATTAACCGTGAGCTGGATGATCTGGTGGATTGTCTGGATCGGGCGTTGGAGCTGTTGAAACCGGGTGGCCGATTGGTTGTGATCAGTTTTCACTCACTGGAAGATCGCATTGCTAAACGGTTTATTCGTAAGCATGAAAAAGGTGACCCTCTGCCTCACTGGTTGCCTGTGAGAGAAGACCAATTGAACAAGCGGTTAAAGGCGCTTGGAAAAGCGATCAAAGCGTCAGAGGAAGAGCTAAAGGATAACCCTCGAGCGAGAAGTGCCATTATGCGGGTGGCTGAGAAATTAGGGTGAGTATGTTGTTGACGCCCTTAAGGCGGGTAGCGACAAAAAAAAGTGTATTGACCGCGGCTTTGTTATTGCTGGTAGTGGCTTCGGCATTGGCGGTGAGTTATAGCGCTTATGAAAATCGGCGTTTGCATAATGAACTGCAGCAAATGCTTGAAGCGCGAAACAGCGCGCAAGTCGAATGGGGGCAACTGTTGCTGGAGTATAGTACGCTGACGTCCCCGGGCCGTGTAGAGCGAATGGCGCGTGATCAGCTAAAAATGAAGGTGCCTGGCGCAGAGAATATTGAAATGGTTATGGAATGAATAAAAAGAGCAAGCGGACTGAACCGGGTGTGTCTAATCGATGGCGATTAGCTGTGCTTCAGTGCGTACTTGTCGTGGCAGCGTTAAGCATTGCCTATCGAATTATTGACCTTCAGCTTATCGATCGACACTTTTTACAAAGTGAAGGCGATAAGCGTTCTGTGCGTTATGAAAATATTCCTGCCCACCGCGGTATTATTTTTGATCGTAATGGTAAGCCGCTCGCTGTCAGTACACCGGTGATTACTTTATGGGCTGATCCAGCGGATTTATCGCTGGCTAAAAACCGCTGGCCAGTGTTGGCAAAGGCATTGGGCATGAGTGAGAAAACGCTTGCTCGCCGTATTTCAGCCAATCGCGGTAAAGATTTTATGTATCTTAAACGTCATTTGACGCCTGAAAAAGGTGAAGCTGTTCTGGCACTGAAAATTCCCGGTGTCAGTCAGGTGGAAGAGCATCGCCGGTATTACCCGGCAGGCGAGGTGACGGCGCATCTGGTCGGGTTTACTGATATCGACGAAGAAGGCCAGGAAGGGGTGGAGCTTGGCTATAACGATTGGCTGGAAGGTACCCCAGGTAAAATGCGTTACCTGAAAGACCGTCGTGGCCGACTGGCAAAGCAGGCCGAGTTGGTAGAAAGTGCTTCGCCAGGTAAGGAATTGATGTTGAGTATTGATCTTGGCTTGCAGTATATGGCTTACCGGGAGTTGAAAAAAGCCGTTGACATGCATAAAGCCAAGGCTGGCTCTTTGGTGATGATTGATGTTCAGACCGGAGAGATTCTTGCCATGGTCAATCAGCCGGCCTATAACCCGAATAACCGGTCTGGGATGGAAGCCGCGCGCATGCGTAATCGGGTCGTGACGGATGTGTTGGAGCCAGGATCAACCCTCAAACCTTTTACGGTGATGGCGGCTCTTGAGTCAGGGCGTTATACCAAGGATACGCCGATTAACACTTACCCCGGGTATATGCGTGTAGGGCGAAACCAAGTGAAGGACATTCTAAATTATGGCCAGTTAACGGTGACATCGGTATTGACGAAATCCAGCAATATCGGCGTGACAAAAATGGCCATGGATGTGGGGGTTGATAGTGTGCTTGATATTCTTCGCCGTGTCGGACTGGGTCAGGCAACCGGTGTTGGCTTCCCGGGGGAGAGTTCTGGCTATTTACCCTTCCGTGATCGCTGGAGTGATATTGAAATCGCCACCTTATCGTTTGGCTATGGGTTGACGGTGACCCCTTTGCAGCTGGCGCAGGCTTATGCTGTGTTAGGGGAGAAAGGCATTATGCGTCCGGTTTCGCTGATTAAGCGTGACGTTCCGCCTAAAGGTATTCGTGTGTTTGATGAGCAAATGAGTGCAGATGTGTTACACATGTTGAGCACGGTAGTGGAAAACGGCTCTGGACGGCGGGCGAAAGTACCTGCTTACCGTGTGGGAGGTAAAACAGGTACCGCCCGGAAAGTAGGGCCGTCCGGGTATCAGGATGACCGTCATATGGGGGTCTTTGCCGGTGTAGCGCCTATTGATAACCCGAGATTGGCGACTGTGATTGTTATTGATGAGCCTACTGAGGGCGGGTATTACGGAGGGTTGACGGCGGCGCCGGTCTTTTCTGCTGTCAATAGTAATGCTTTGCGTATGTTAAGTGTTTCACCTGAGCAAAAAGAGGTTCTCACCGCAGAACGGGTAAAGGATGATAGACTAGCTGATGCGGGATAATCTAACAGGTGCGGTAATGACGGGTAAGCCAATCGAAACATTAAAAGATGTTTTGTTTCAGCTGGGTGTTTTGTCGGTAGAAAAGAATTGTAAAATCAAAGGATTGACGCTTGATAGCCGTAAAGTGGGCGAGGGTGATTTATTTTTGGCTATGCCGGGTGCCTCGGGTGATGGTCGTCGTTATGCAGTGCAAGCTCAGCAGCAGGGAGCAGCAGCGATTGTGCTGGAGAGTGAAGGCCTGCAAAAAGAGGGGTTGTCAGCACTGACGATTCCGGTTATTCCAGTTTCTGGTTTAAAAAACAAACTGGGTAATGTGGCGAAAAACTATTATGCGTCGAGTGAGCGTGTAAAAGTGACGGGCTTCACAGGCACTAACGGAAAAACATCCTGTTGCTGGTTCATGGCGCAGTTAATGGAGCGATTGGGTACCCCTTGTGCCATGATGGGAACCATTGGAAAAGGCTTGCCCAGAGCCTTGGAATCAACGCTAAATACGACCTCTGATGTCCTTTCTACTCACCAGTTTATTGCGGGCTTACCTGAGCAGGGCTGTAAAGCATTAGCCATGGAAGTATCGTCTCATGGGCTCGAGCAGGGGCGGGTTGATGGTGTCGCTTTTGAGGTGGCGGTATTCACGAATCTAAGCCGTGATCATATGGACAGTTACGGCAGTCTTGATGAGTATGCTCATGCAAAGTCTCTGTTATTTTCAAATCAGTCTGTTAAACATGCCGTCATTAATAAAAACGATGCTTATACAGCGATGATGCTGGGTGCCTGTCCAGACAGTATGCGTGTGCTCACATGGTCTCTGACCGATACAGCCGCTGATGTCTATGCCACTGATATAGCCCTTCTTCCAGAAAGCATAAAAGCCACTGTGCATTCTCCATGGGGGGTGTATCCGCTGGAAGTGCCGTTGTTGGGGCGTTTCAATCTCGAAAATCTACTCGCTGTTATCGCCACTTTGGGTGTGCAGGGCTATGATATTGAACAGGTGACGCAATACACCTCAGGGTTGACGACGGTGCCAGGACGGGTGCAGCGACTGGGCGGTGGCCAGCAACCATTGGTGCTGGTGGACTATGCCCATACACCTGATGCCCTGAAAAGCGTGCTGACAACCTTACGTGAACACGGTGCTAAACGGTTACTCTGTGTCTTTGGTTGTGGCGGTGATAGAGACAGAGGAAAACGCCCATTGATGACAAAAGCCGTATTGCAGGGCGCGGATAACGTCATACTGACCAGTGATAACCCCAGAACAGAGTCGCCGGAAGCCATTATTGTGGATGCTCTGGAAGGGATCTCCGCTGCGGAGCAGCAGCGTATTACGACAATCGTTGATCGGGCAGAGGCGATCAGGCAAGCGATTCAGGCGGCTTCAGTCAATGATATTATTGTTGTCGCTGGTAAAGGGCATGAAACCTATCAGGAAATCAATGGGGTTCGATATGCCTTCGATGATCGAGAACATGTGCAGCAAGCACTGACGGACTGGAGTAACCAATGATTCGTTCTTTTACCCTCGATAGCCTGGTCAAGCACCTTCAAGGGCAATTATCGGCGCCTAAAAAGGGCGAGTTGACGATTACCGGAATCAGCATTGACACCCGATCGATAAAGCCGGGTGAGCTTTTTGTTGCCATTAAAGGGCCGCGGGTTGACGGGCATGACTACCTCCGACAAGCCGAACCGGCGGGTGCTGCAGCCGTCGTTGTTGACCATCCGTTGGAGGAGCTGGCGCTTCCTCAGATTGTGGTGTTTGACACATTTAAGGCGTTGGGTGCGTTAGGTGCCCTGAATCGTCAGGCTTTTGCCGGTACCGTGCTGGCCGTCACAGGCTCTTGTGGAAAGACGTCAGTAAAAACCATGCTGGCGGCTATTATGACTGAAACTGCCTCAGTTCTTGCAACACAGGGTAATTTAAACAACGGCTATGGCGTACCCTTAACCCTTTTCCAGGTGAATGATACTCATGCTTCAGCAGTAATTGAGCTGGGCACCAGTTCTCCCGGCGAGATTGCCTATATTGCGGGGTTGGCCAGACCGAATGTTGCCATGATTACCAATGCCGCCGAAGCGCATCTTGATGGGTTAAAGTCTGTTGCTGGCGTGGCGTATGAAAAAGGGTGTATTTTGGATGCTCTGGGTGCCACAGGCACAGCGATATTAAACCGGGACGATGCTTTTTACTCTGAGTGGTATGATCGTGTGCATCAGATGCCACAGCGGAAAAGCCTGACCTTCAGTGCTGATAGTCCTGATGCAGACTGCTTTGCCAGTCTTGTACGCAGCACGGATGAAGGTATGCGATTTGATTTGCATCTTGGCGGGGCGTGCAAACCCGTATCTCTGGCATTTTGGGGACGCCATCAGGTAGCGAATGCCTGCTGTGCTGCTATAGCTGCATTTTCTGTTGGTGTGGAGCTGGACATTATCGTCCGGGGATTAGAAAATGCGCGCCCGTACCAGCGAAGGGGGCTGCGATATGCCTTTTCTAAAAAGGGTGCAGGGGCTGAAGAAGTGGTGGTGTTTGATGAAACCTATAATGCAAACCCACGGGCGACACTGGCAGCTATTGATCAGTTGATCGACTGTTCAGGTAAACGGATTATGGTGTTTGGTGATATGCTGGAGTTAGGCGCCGCATCAGGTGCCAAACATCAGGAAATAGGGCTCTACGCAAAACAGCAGGGAGTCGATTATTTCGCTACCTTTGGTGCACAGGCGCGTAATGCTTGTGAAGCCTTTGGTGAAAAAGGGCGTCATTTCGAGAATAAGACCGCGCTGAGTGAATGGGTGGAATCCCTGATGGGAGAAACGTCAGACAAGCGGGTGTCGGTGCTGGTAAAAGGCTCGAGGGGCATGGAAATGTTGGATGTTGTCAGGTCTCTTGTGGGGCCGGAATATGAGGGAGAGCGCTAGATGCTGCTCTGGCTGGCGGATTATTTATCCCAGTATTATCACGGTTTTTTAATTTTTAATTATTTAACGTTAAGGGCTATCTTTGGTGTGTTGACGGCGTTGGGGATCAGTCTTTGGCTGGGGCCTTATATGATCCGCAGCCTTAGCTATCATCAGATTGGGCAGAGTGTCCGTAATGACGGGCCTCAAAGTCATTTGAGCAAAGCAGGCACGCCGACTATGGGCGGTGCACTGATCCTGATTTCTATTTTGATCAGTACGTTGCTGTGGAGTAATCTGACGAATAAATACATTTGGGTGGTGTTGATTGTCACGGGTATTTTCGGCGCTGTGGGTTGGGTGGATGACTACCGAAAGGTGGTGGAAAAGAATTCTAGGGGTCTTCCTGCGAAGTGGAAATACTTATGGCAGTCTGTGGCGGGGCTCGGTGCGGCACTGTTTTTGTATTATACCGCTCAAGGGCCTGCTGAAACGGCGTTGATAGTGCCTTTCTTTAAAAGTATTTCTTTGCAGATGGGGCCGTTTTTTATCGTGTTGGCGTACTTCACCATTGTGGGTACCAGTAATGCCGTCAACCTGACCGATGGTCTTGATGGGCTGGCCATTATGCCTACGGTGCTGGTGAGTGCCGCTTTGGGTGTTTTTGCTTATGTCAGTGGGCATGCCAGCTTTGCACAGTATCTGTTGATACCGGCTATTCCAGGTTCGGGTGAGCTCATCATCATTTGCGGAGCTATCGCCGGAGCCGGTTTGGGTTTTCTTTGGTTTAATACCTACCCTGCTCAGGTCTTTATGGGGGATGTTGGTGCTTTAGCGCTGGGTGCAGCTCTGGGGTTGATTGCTGTGATTGTTCGGCAGGAAATTGTTCTGATTATTATGGGTGGTGTTTTTGTTATGGAAACCGTGTCCGTGATATTGCAGGTGGGGTCGTTCAAACTCACCGGTCGCCGAATTTTCAGAATGGCGCCGCTTCACCATCACTTTGAACTCAAAGGCTGGCCGGAGCCGCGGGTCATTGTGCGCTTTTGGATCATTACACTGGTGCTCGTGCTGTTAGGGCTGGCAACGCTGAAAATACGTTAAAACATAGCCAGCCAGCAGGCTGGCACTGGAGATAAAAAGCGTGGCTCTGATCGGCACAAGTTGTAAGCGGGTAGTGGTAGGTCTTGGCAAAACAGGGTTGTCCTGTGTGCGTTATCTGGCTAAGCAAGGGTTACCCTTTGCTGTTGTGGATAGCCGTCCCTCACCTCCGGGGTTGGATGTATTATCCAAGGAGTTTCCTGATGTGGTAGTGCATACAGGCAGTCTGGATGAGGCACTGTTTGCAGGTGCTGATGAACTGATTGTAAGCCCGGGTATTGCTGTCGGTACGCCAGCCATTGCCGCTGCTGTAGCAGCGGGTGTAAAAGCGATTGGGGATATTGAGCTGTTTTGCCGGGCGATAGGGAATAAGCCTGTCGTAGCGATCACAGGCTCCAATGGTAAAAGCACGGTAACGACGCTGGTGGGTGAAATGGCCGCCAAGGCCGGCATTCGTGTCGCTGTCGGCGGGAATATCGGTACGCCAGCACTGGAACTCCTTCAGAAGCAGGCGGATCTGTATATTCTCGAGCTATCCAGCTTTCAATTAGAGACGACAGACTCTTTACGGGCGGTGGCGGCCACCGTATTGAATATTTCGCCGGATCATATGGATCGCTATCCTTCCATGGTTGCTTATCATGCGGCCAAGCAAAAAATTTATCAGGGTTGTCAGGTGGCGGTTGTTAATCGTGATGATCCTTTAACGACGCCACTCTTGCCAAGCAAGACAGCCTGTACATTTTTTACAGGACAGTCACCGGACTTACAGCAATACGGGTTGCTGGCGGATGATGAGGGTACTTGGTTGTGCAAAGGGCATCAGCGTCTACTCAATACGGCTGAAATGCGTGTATTTGGTCGCCATAATCATGTGAATGCCCTTGCTGCCCTAGCTCTGGGTGAGGCTGTAGGCATTAATGAAGACGCTATGTTAGCCGTGCTTCGTTGTTTTCCAGGGTTGCCCCATCGTTGCCAGTGGTTGGCTGAAAGAGAGGGTGTTCAATGGTTTAATGATTCTAAAGCAACCAATGTTGGTGCCAGTGTGGCAGCGATTGAGGGATTAGGAGAGGCGCTACCGGGTCAATTGATTTTGATTGCAGGAGGTGATGGAAAAGGTGCCGACTTTTCTGCATTGTTAGTCCCTGTTAAACAGTATGTGCGCCATGTGGTTTTGCTAGGGCGTGATGCCCCGCAGATCCAAACCGTGATTGAAGGTCAGGTGCCTTATAGTCATGCTGACTCATTGGAAAAAGCCGTTATTCTTGCCGCCAAGAATGGTCTGTCGAGTGATGGTGTATTGCTGGCTCCTGCCTGTGCCAGTTTTGATATGTTTACTAGTTTTGAGCATCGGGGTGAGCGGTTTATTCAGTGTGTGCAGCAGCTAATGCAGGAGAAAAGTGAATGCTAACACCGGAGGCAGACTCTCCTGCTGCTCAGATAAAACCTGTTGACTTTCCTCTGTTGTCTGCTCTTTTAGTCCTTCTTGCTATTGGTCTGGTGATGGCGGGCTCAGCCTCGTTGGATGTATCAAGCAGTCTGTTCTCCAGTCCCTTTCATATTTTTGCAAAGCAAGCCATTTTTGTCTGTGCCGGCTTATTGGTCATGGCGCTGATGATGCTGATACCTGTTTTCTTGATTGAACGGTATAGCTGGTCGTTGCTTTTTTTGGCACTGGGCTTGCTGGTACTGGTTTTGATTATTGGGAAAGAAGTGAACGGCAGTATTCGCTGGATTCCCTTGGGGCTGTTTAACCTGCAAGCATCGGAAGCCGCCAAGCTTTGCATTGTTATTTATCTGGCGGCCTTTTTGGTTAGACGACTGGATGAAGTCCGGACGCAATGGAGTGGTTTTATTAAGCCCATGATGGTGCTGGGTGTCTCTGCTGTATTGTTGTTGCTGGAGCCAGACTTTGGTGCGCTGGTTGTGTTGATGGGGGCGTCGCTGGGTATGATTTTTATGGCAGGTGCAAGGCTGCTGCCGTTTATTTTATTGATTCTTGTAATGAGCGGCATGATTGTACTGCTGATTATTATGGAACCCTACCGTATGGCACGCCTTACCTCCTATATGGATCCGTGGGCACATGCTTTTGGCAGTGGCTATCAGTTGACACAATCGTTGATTGCTTTTGGTCGAGGGGCTTTTACCGGTGAAGGTGTTGGAAACAGTATCCAGAAACTGTTTTATTTGCCAGAAGCACACACAGACTTTGTGTATGCGGTTTTAGCCGAAGAGCTGGGAGTGATCGGTAGTCTTTCGGTACTGGGTTTATTTGTCTTTGTCGCCTGGCGGTCTCTACAGATAGGCTATCGTGCCGAGCGGTTGGGATTTCTGTTTCATGGGTTCGTGGCGTATGGTTTGTCACTGCTGTTTATCAGTCAGGCACTGATTAATATTGGTGTCAATACGGGGTTGCTGCCTACCAAAGGGCTGGCACTGCCGCTGATCAGTTATGGTGGCAGTAGTTTATTGATTAACTGCCTTGCATTTGGTCTGCTGTTGCGCATTGATTTTGAGCGCAGAGCAGAAGCTCAGGTGCTCGCTGAGCAGAAAAAGAACAGGGAGAAAAGGCATTCTGATGGTTCACGATAAGTCACCACTCACCATTGTAATTATGGCAGGAGGGACAGGGGGGCATATCTTTCCTGCGCTGGCAACGGGCGCTGAGCTCAAGGCGCGAGGTTATCGTATTCACTGGCTGGGAACGCCGGGGAGTATGGAGGCGGAGATTGTTCCACAATACGGTTTTGATATGAGTTTTATGCCCGTCACAGGCCTTCGTGGGAAAAAACTGGAAACATTATATAAGGCACCTTGGCGACTGGTGTGTTCATTGATTAAGGCTGTTGCTGTCCTTAGGCAGCAAAAGCCAGTCTGTGTGCTGGGTATGGGCGGCTATGTCACAGGGCCAGGTGGTGTGGCAGCCCGGCTGCTGGGCATTCCCTTGGTGATTCATGAGCAGAATGCTGTACCGGGGTTGACGAACAAATTGCTGTCAAAGGTGGCTTCTCGAGTGCTGGAGGCTTTTCCGGGTACTTTTCCAGTGTCATCTGAAGGCAGGCGTAGAAAAAGGAAGGTATTTACGACAGGAAATCCGGTAAGATCCACACTCTCGCTCTCTTCACACTATGCACCTGGACGACCACTGAAATTATTAGTGCTGGGAGGAAGCCGGGGTGCTGTTGCAATTAACCAGAGGGTTCCCTCTTTGTTTTCAGGTTGCCAGGGCCGTATTGATGTTTGGCACCAGACAGGCAAGCACAATATCAGCGAGGCGTTGAAGGCTTATAAAGCACTGAAATGTATTGAAAAACCGTATAAAGTGGAACCGTTTATTGATGATATGGCCGCAGCTTATGCTTGGGCTGATCTTGTTTTATGCCGGTCAGGAGCACTGACCGTATCAGAGTTAGCCGTTGCTGGGCGTCCCGCTATTTTAGTGCCTTATCCCCACGCCGTTGATGATCACCAGAGTGTCAACGGGCGCTATTTGGTGGATGAGGGTGCGGCGTTGATGATTCAGCAAAAGGATCTGGATACTGTGATGTTAATCACCCTGTTAACGGATCTGGGTAATGATCCGTTCCGCCTGACTGCCATGGCAGTGGCGGCAAAATCCGTTGGAAAAGCACAGGCCACCTATGATGTGGCAGAACATTGTCTAGAGGTAAGCAATGACTGATGTAAAAAAAACCATACCGGTTATTGCGGTACCTGAGATGAAACGTATTCGCCGTATTCACTTTGTGGGTATTGGCGGTTCAGGTATGTGTGGTATTGCTGAAGTGCTGCTTAATCAGGGCTATCAGATTTCAGGCTCTGACCTGCAGTCATCGCCGGTGACTGAACGGTTGGTTTCACTGGGTGTTGACGTGTTTATTGGTCATGCCAGTGCGCATGTTATCGGCGCCGACGTTGCCGTGACGTCAACGGCTGTTTCCGAGGAAAATCCTGAAGTGGTCACGGCTAAAGAACAACGTATCCCGGTTGTGCCTCGTGCAGAAATGCTGGCAGAATTAATGCGCTATCGTCATGGTATTGCAGTAGCGGGCACTCACGGGAAAACAACAACGACCAGTTTGATCGCCTCTGTCTTGGGATTTAGTGGCATTGACCCGACGTTTGTTATTGGTGGCCGGTTGAATTCAGCCGGCACGAATGCCCGATTAGGTGACAGTCGTTATCTTGTTGCTGAGGCGGATGAATCGGATGCGTCTTTCCTCCATTTACAGCCGATGGTTGCTATTGTCACCAATATTGATGCTGACCATATGTCAACGTATGGCGGTGATTTTGAGAAGCTGAAAAAAACTTTTATTGAATTTTTGCATAACCTGCCGTTTTACGGCGTAGCGGTTGTCTGTATTGACTGCCCGGTTGTCAGGGAGTTGCTGCCTGCCATTAAACGAAAAATTATTTCTTATGGCTACAGCGAGGATGCGGATATTCGTGCTGTGAATGTTCATCATGAGGGTATGAAAAGCCACTTTGAGTTGCTACAAAAAGGCGCTGAAGGCTCTGTGCCCATTGAACTGGCCATTCCAGGTCGCCACAATGTGCTCAATGCTTTGGCCACATTTGCCGTCGCTGTCGATGAGGGGGTTTCACCCTTGCTGGTGGCAGAAGGTCTCCGTCAGTTTGAGGGGGTTGGGCGACGTTTTCAGGTCTATGGTCATTATGGTATTACCAATAAAAGAGAGGTAATGCTGGTGGATGACTATGGCCATCATCCAACAGAAGTGGCAGCAACCATTGAAGCTGTGCGCAATGGATGGGAAGATAAACGACTAGTGATGCTTTATCAGCCGCATCGTTATTCTCGTACTCGAGATTTGTACGAAGATTTTGTCGAGGTATTATCCCGTGTTGATGTGTTGTTATTGATGGAGGTCTATGCGGCGGGTGAAACGCCCATAGCGGGAGCCGACAGTCGTAGTTTATGTCGCAGTCTCAGACAGCGAGGGCAAGTGGATCCGATTTTTATCAGTAATCCAGATGAATTAGCCGCCATTCTTTCTGGGGTTCTCAACGACGGTGATTTGTTGTTGACGCAAGGGGCAGGTGACATTGGTGCCTTGGCGGCTAAGCTCGGAGCAACAGGATTGAGCCTTTAAGGAGCATAATATGAATAATAGTAAAATCTCCACGCCTAATGATGTCAAGGCTTTTGGTAAAGTTGCTGTTATCTTGGGTGGTTGTTCTGCTGAGAGGGAGGTTAGTCTTGCCTCGGGTGACCGCATCTATGCAGCCCTTCAGAAACAGGGCATTGAATGCCAGTTAATGGATGCAGCGGATAACTTGGTGGAGGCATTGTTAGCTTATAAGCCAGACAGAGCCTTTATTGCTTTACACGGCACCGGTGGAGAAGACGGTACTGTTCAGGGGCTGCTGGATCATATGGGCATCCCGTACCCTGGTAGTGATGTGCTGTCATCAGCACTGGCTATGGATAAGTACCGGAGTAAACTGCTATGGCAGTCTGTTGGGCTACCGACACCGGGTTTTCAACTGGTGAACTCCGAGGCGGATTTGCAATATTGTACGGCTTTGTTACCGGCATTTGTAAAGCCCAGTCAGGAAGGTTCCAGTGTGGGTGTTACCCGGGTAGAGCGCGAGGAGGATTTGCCTGTCGCCTGGGAAGCCGCCAGTAGTCATCATGGCGCTGTTCTGGTTGAAAAATTTATTGATGGCCTTGAGTATACGGTAGCGATTTTGGGTGAGGAGGCTTTACCGGGTGTTCGTATTGAGGCAGAAGGCGCTTTCTATGATTATGAAGCAAAATACTTGTCTGAGAACACGAGATACACCGTGCCCTGTGGACTGACGCCTTCACAAGAACAGGAAATGCAGGCTCTGGCGCTGACTGCTTTTGAGGTTTTGGGGTGCAGTGGGTGGGGGCGTGTTGATTTTATGCGAGATGCGCAAGGGCGTTTCTGGTTGCTGGAAGTCAATACAATTCCTGGTATGACAGACCACAGCCTTGTTCCTATTGCAGCTAAAGCGGCGGGTATGTCATTTGAAGCGTTAATTATTGCTATATTGCGCACATCGACTGTCACTACACCGGTGAAAGAGTCAGAGCTGGCTCCACTATCATGTGTTGAACCTCTATGATAAAAGCCCGTCGGCTAAAAACCGATAATCGGCTAATGCCGGCGGATAAAGAAAGGTTGATTGAACGTCGAAAAACAGGTGCATCCCGTTCGGTTAGTGTGCCTATTGATAAACGCGGGTGGTTTTTCACCTGTTTTTTTCCGTTACTGTTACTGTTATTTCTTGTTGTTGGTAGTGTGTTGGTCTGGCCGCGATTCATGGTTTGGGCAAACCAGCCGATAACTCGAGTGGAAGTCCATTCGACACTGCGTTATTTGCAGGAAAGTCGGGTGAAAGGCATGTTGAACCCGATGATAAAAGGGCACTTTTTTCAGCTGAATCTACAGCAAGTGAGAGAAAAACTGCTCGGTCAGCCCTGGGTGAAAGATGTTTCTCTTAGAAAGGAATGGCCAGATAAACTGGTGGTGTTGCTCGAAGAAAAAGAGCCAGTAGCGCGTTGGGGAGAGCGTAGTTTAATTACAGGTGATGGGGAGTTTTTTACACCCCGCACAGTGGCTGATTTCAGGTCGTTGCCGGTTTTAAAAGGGCCGGATCAGCAAGCGCAGGTTGTAATGCAGCAGTATTTGGCCATTGGTCAGTTATTACGCCCCATGGGGTTGACGGTCAATGAGCTGGAGCTGAGTAGTACAGGTGCGTGGGGTTTTAAAGTAAGCGGCGTCAGGGTCAATATTGGCGAAGATAATAGAATAGAGAAGCTGCAGCGTTTTGTGCGTCTCTATCATGCTAGGCTGGAGCCTCGGTGGCATGAGGTTCAGCGTGTTGATCTACGTTATTCTAACGGGGCAGCGGTTGCCTGGAATAACAAATGATGCTTTCCGGGCTCTGTGGAGAGACAGTATGTTGTTGTCTTTCGAGCAGATACCTATATACGCATTGTGATAATGACAGTTTTTGCGGTTTAGGAAGATAGATGCCATGACATCGGCGGATAATGGAAGCATGATCGTTGGGTTAGACATAGGCACCTCTAAGGTGGTGGCCATTGTTGGAGAAATAACCCCGGACGGTGATATTGAGATAATAGGTATTGGTTCACATGCATCACGTGGTCTGAAGCGCGGGGTGGTGGTGAATATTGATTCTACGGTGCATGCGATTAAGCGGGCTGTCGAAGAGGCTGAGTTAATGGCGGGCTGCCAGGTGCATTCGGTCTTTGCGGGTATTGCGGGTAATCATATTCGCAGCTTGAACTCCCATGGCATCGTAGCGATTCGTGAGAGAGAAGTCACCTCTGCAGATATCGATCGCGTGATTGATGCTGCTCAGGCGGTGGCGATCCCGGCTGATCAGCGCATTCTGCACATTCTGCCTCAGGAGTATGTGATTGATACTCAGGAAGGCGTCAAAGAGCCGCTGGGTATGTCTGGCGTTAGGCTTGAGGCTAAGGTGCACCTCGTCACCTGTGCGGTGAATGCCGCGCAGAATATTGAAAACTGTATTCGTCGTTGTGGCTTGGAAGTTGACGATATTATTCTCGAGCAGCTGGCGTCAAGTTATTCGGTCTTATCAGAAGATGAAAAAGAACTGGGTGTCTGTATGGTGGATATTGGTGGCGGCACCACGGATATTGCCATATTCACCGATGGTGCAATCCGGCATACTGCAGTGATACCCATTGCGGGTGATCAGGTGACCAATGATATTGCCATGGCACTACGAACACCGACCCAGAATGCAGAAGACATCAAAATAAAATACGCGTGTGCACTGGCCCAGCTGGCGGGTGCCGATGAAACGGTTAAGGTTCCGAGTGTCGGTGATCGTGCCCCGCGAGAATTGTCTAGACAGGCACTGGCCGAAGTGGTTGAGCCTCGGTATGATGAGCTGTTTACACTCATCCATGCTGAAATCAGGCGTAGTGGGTTTGAAGATTTAATTCCAGCCGGTGTTGTCTTAACAGGAGGAACCGCAAAAATGGAAGGGGCGGTTGAGCTGGCGGAAGAGATTTTTCATATGCCTGTGCGATTAGGTTTCCCGCAGGGTGTACAAGGGCTGACAGATGTTGTTAATAACCCTATTTATTCGACCGGTGTTGGTTTGTTGCATTACGGGTGTAATGCACAAAAAGAAGGGCGCAGGGAGGCTGTCTTTACCAATCAGAGCAATACGTTGGTAAGCCGGCTCAAAACGTGGTTTCAGGGTAACTTCTGAATGATCAGTTTTTTGAAAGAACAGACAGTTAAAAGGTTAGATAAGGAGAAAGCCATGTTTGAATTGGTTGATAACGTTCCGCAGGAAGCGGTCATCAAAGTCATAGGTGTTGGTGGCGGTGGCGGTAATGCAGTATGCCATATGCTCAACAGTCAGCTAGAAGGCGTTGAGTTTATTTGCGCAAACACGGATGCTCAGGCGCTAAAAAAACAACATTTGCAGGCGCATACACACCTGCAGCTGGGTGCATCGATTACTCGGGGTTTAGGTGCAGGCGCTAATCCAGATGTTGGACGTGAAGCCGCGATGGAAGACCGTGACCGTATTTCTGAAATGCTTTCCGGCGCTGATATGGTCTTTATTACCGCCGGTATGGGCGGTGGAACAGGTACAGGTGCTGCCCCTGTTGTTGCGCAGATTGCGCGAGATATGGGAGCGCTGACTGTTGCTGTTGTGACTAAGCCTTTTTCTTTTGAGGGACGCCGTCGCATGCAGGTGGCTGATGATGGCTTAAAGGAGTTGCAGGACAGTGTAGACTCTTTGATCACCATCCCTAATGAAAAGCTGCTACCGGTATTGGGTCGTGATGTGAGTTTATTAAATGCCTTCGGCGCAGCCAATGATGTGTTGCTCGGTGCTGTTCAGGGTATTTCCGAATTGATTACGCGGGATGGTTTGATTAACGTCGACTTTGCTGATGTCAGAACCGTTATGTCCGAAATGGGGATGGCGATGATGGGCACAGGCGCTGCAACAGGCACTAATCGTGCTATTGAAGCGGCAGAGAAGGCGATTCGTAGCCCATTACTGGAAGATGTAAACTTGCAGGGTGCCCGGGGCGTACTAGTGAATATTACGGCAGGCTTGGACTTGTCGGTTGGGGAGTTTCACGAAGTCGGTGATACAGTGAGAGAGTTTGCGTCCGATAATGCCACGACGGTTGTGGGTACGGTTATCGACCCTGAAATGAGTGATGAGCTGCGTGTTACGGTTGTCGCTACAGGTTTAGGCGCGGCCTCTTCTGAAAAGCAGGAGGCAAAAGGCGCTGTCGAAGCGGCGGGTAAGAAGAAGGCCGACGGTACCCTCGACCTTTCTACACTGGAAATTCCCACTGTCATCCGTAACCAGGAAGCTGGTGAAAGAGAGACAGCCAAAGCGGCACCTGCCCCACAAAAACGAACGGTGGCAGCAACAGCAGAAGCGGAGAGTGTTGATTATCTTGATATTCCAGCGTTTCTTCGCCGTCAGGCTGATTAGTTAGACATGCAGATTGAAGCAGCGCTACCTGTGACAGCCCTTGTGTCATAGGATGGTTTTGTTACAATGTGTTGTTGCCATTAGGAAAACAGTGGCCTATAAGGTCGCGGAATAGCGTTACCATGATCAGACAACGTACTCTGAAAAACATTATTCGTGCTACCGGGGTCGGCCTGCACTCAGGTGAAAAGGTCTATTTGACCCTGAAACCGGCCCCCGTAGACACCGGTATTATCTTCTGTCGCACAGACTTAGAGCAGGTGACTGAAATTCCTGCCCATGCGCTGAATGTGGGAGAAACGACCCTTTGCACCTCTTTGGAAAAAGAGGGTGTACGGGTGGACACCGTAGAGCATTTGCTGTCTGCGTTGGCAGGCTTGGGCATTGACAATGCTTATGTCGAAGTCAGTGCTCACGAAGTGCCTATCATGGACGGTAGTGCAGGTCCTTTTGTTTTTCTGATCCAGTCAGCAGGCATACAGGAGCAGGATGCCCCTAAAAAGTTTATTCGCATTAAAGAAAACTTAACGGTTTTTGATGGTGATAAGGTAGCGACCTTCAAGCCGTATGACGGTTTTAAAGTAAGCTTCTCCATTGATTTTGACCATCCGGTCTTTAAAAGTCGTTCTCAGTCCGCCTCCATTGACTTTTCAAGCACCTCGTTTGTGAAGGAAGTGAGTCGTGCGCGCACGTTTGGTTTTATGCGTGAGGTAGAATACCTGCGCTCCCAAAACCTTGCGCTGGGTGGGAGTGTCGATAATGCCATTGTTGTGGATGATTACCGCATTCTGAATGAAGACGGTTTGCGCTACCACGATGAATTTGTAAAGCATAAAATGCTGGATGCCATCGGTGATCTGTACTTGCTGGGTCATAGTTTGATTGGCCAGTTTATCGGTCACAAGTCCGGTCATGAATTGAATAATAGGCTGGTTAGAGAGCTTATGGCGAATGAGAAAGCCTGGGAAGTAGTGACCTTCGATGATGTCGAAACGGCCCCGATTTCTTACCTGAAGCCGGCAGCAGTGACCGCTTAAAACGCGTCTCATTTGTATTATTAAAAAAGGTCGCAATAGCGGCCTTTTTTATTATGTGAAATTTTTAGTGGAGGACAAGATAAAGTCTAAATCACTGCTAGCCTTATAGCATCTTGGTGAAGTGCACTGTGTGAAGAGGTTTTTATGAGGTTGTCTTGTAAATGTTTTTTCTATTTTACCTAAATCCTGCAAATAATATCGAAATAAAAGTTGCAATCACCCGTGAATAAAGAGATTAAGTGATGTTTTCGTTTCATAAAGCATCACTTTTTCAATGAGCAAAAAAAACAAGTCAAAAGCACGTTTGAAGCAGCGGAAGGTACATTTCACTCAAGCTAAAAAGCCGCTTACCAGTCAGGCTGGACTTATCCCTGTGTTTCGCTTCCTGAACCGGATGGGGCTGGCCGACCTACTGGACAAACGGATTAATATTCAACGAGGCTCTAATGCCACTTTCCAACTGTCAAATGTCATTCTGATGGTAACCACCGGCATTCTGGCAGGTGCCAAAAGTCTGATGAAAGTGTGCACGGTCTGGCAGGATAGCGTTCTCCGAGAATGCACCCGTTTTCAACGCATTCCTTGTGACAGTCAATTTGGACGCATTTTAAAGCTGTTCCACTTTGCCAGCGCCGCTGTCCACGAAATGAGGGAGAGTGTTTGGAAACAGGCACTGCGCTCAGGAACATCTACCGTTTATGCTTTTAAACAGGTCACCATTGACCTCGATTCTACGGTAAAAACCTGTTTTGGTTTTCAGGAAGGCGCAAAGAAAGGGTTTAACGAGAAAAAAAGAGGGGCGCTGTCGTACCACCCGCAGCTGTCCTTTTGCGCGGAAACCAAAGAAGTGCTGCAGGGTTGGTTACGAAGTGGTGATGCCTACACTGCTAATGGCTCCATAGAGTTTATGAAACAGTTGCTGGTTACTCTTCCTTCCCACATGAAGATTTTTTTCAGGGCTGATAGTGGCTACTTTGGTGGACCATTACTGACCTATCTGGAGGATTTAGGACATCGTTATCTGGTTAAGGTCAAACTGAAGAATCTACACAAACTGTTAATCCCGCAAGACTGGCAACCTGTCGTGCATCAGCCAGGGTGGGAGTGGTGCGAGTTTCAACACTGCTGTGGTGACTGGGACCGGGCTCGTTGCTTCGTGGCTGTCCGGCAAAGAAAGATCGGGAAGCCAGAAAACACCCAGTGCGAATTGTTAGACCCGAAGCCAGAGTACGACTACTTCTGCTACGTGACTACTGAGTCGTTGAGTCCATGGGAGATCCATAAAGCGTATGGCAAGCGGGCTACCTGCGAAACCTGGATCGAAGAGTGCAAAAACCAGATGGCTCTCGGGCAGATCAAAACCGATCATTTCATGGCAAACAGTGCGCTTATGCAATGTGCAATACTGGCCTACAATACAACACGTTGGATGGCACTGATGAGTGGGAATCGTCAGTTGATGAAGTGGGAGCCGGAAAGCATTCGCTGCTATATGATACGGGTTGCCGGAAAACTGTTGACAGGTAACAGGCAGTTGACCGTTGCCAGTAACAAAGAGCATCTCTACCAAACGGAGTGGGATGCTTGGCTAGCAGTAGGTGACTGTTTGTAAATAGCGAACAATGGATGATTAGAAAAACATTCTGCTAATGCGGAAGGAGTTATCGCGCCCTGATATCAGGAATAGCAGTAAGATGAACCAAACACGACGGCTCATGTGATTAAAATCCACTGAAAAGGTAAATATTTGCTCGATAGTAGCATAACCAGAATCAGGAGGGCTTGATCAGTTGCTGCGATTGGCCTGTTCGGGTTTGGATTGGAGGATTTAGGTTTTATTATTTTTGCCTTTTCTGTTTTTTGTTTTAGTATGCTGCCAAAAAAAACACCTGTTACTTTGTTAGGAAGCAGTGCTGATGTCTTGGAAGTTGAATGGGAAAGTTTGAATGATATTGAAGAAAACTATTATAGGCATCCTGTACTTTTTTTGTAACTATTCAGCACCCAGCAATGGCTTATGGTTATAGTTTTGTACTGCCATAAGCAGTGCCTCAAAAGCATTAAGCCCTTGCTTCTTTGCAGATGATAAGTAACTACGAACTCTTGTGAACCACTCTCCCCCGTCTTCACTCCTGAAGCAACAGGGCTGACGCATCAATGGTGAACTAAGGTCCACTGTATAAGCCAAACTATATGCACTTCCTTTCTCGGTTGGTTCATTTCATGAAGTCAGTCCAGAATACCTTGATTCAGTACATAGAAAATATTGATGATCCGCGCTGTACATCCATGTGCCTCTATAAACTCATAGATATTCTAGTCATTGCTATTTGTGCTGTTCTCTGTGGCGCAAACACTTGGGCTGCAATGGCTGAGTTTGGTGAGAGTAAGCAGGATTGGCTCGAAGGCTGTCTTGAACTGCCTCATGGTATTCCTTCTCATGATACGTTTTATCGCCTTTTCTGTTTGCTAGACCCTCTTGTTTTCGAAGAGTGCTTTACTCGCTGGATGGCTGCTACTGTAGGCAATATCGTTGGTAACGATGTTGATATTCTTCCCATTGACGGGAAATGTTTGCGGGGTTCGCGAAGCAAGGCAAAAAAGGCCATTCATATGGTCAGCGCCTTCAGTACAGGTGCAGGAATGGTGTTATGTCAGCGAAAAGTAGACAGTAAGTCTAACGAAATAACAGCAGTGCCTGAGTTGCTGAAGTCTATTTGTCTGAAGAACCGTCTTATCACTGCTGATGCGTTGAATTGCCAAAAGGAGATAGTTGGCGTCTGTATCGAACAGGGAGGAAACTATGTACTGCCTGTCAAAGGTAACCAAGGCAAGCTTTATAAACAAATCAAACAGTACTTTGACCAGCAATACCACGATGCGCCATTACCTCGGCTCGGCTTCGATTACTCTGAAACCATAGAGAAAGGTCACGGCCGGTATGAATATAGAATGGGTTGGGTTAGCAGTGACTTGTCATCTATCCCAGAAGCTGAGAAGTGGGTAGGCCTCCAGCAGATAGGTGCGATCCAAAGAGACAGGCAGGTGGGCAGTAAAGTTACCATGGAAGTTCATTACTACATTATGAGCCAGCAACACAGCGCAGCTGAACTGCTGGATATAGCCCGCAAGCACTGGGAAGTAGAGAATAAGCTACATTGGCGGCTGGATGTTGGCTTTCTGGAAGACCAAAATCAAACGACGACAGATAACGCAGCTGAGAACCTGTCGATATTAAATAGAATTGCTCTCAATACACATACTCAAAACGAGCAAACTAAAGGAAGTGTATTCCTTAAAAGACTTAGTGCTGGTTGGGATAATAGGAAGCTGGCTCAACTACTAAGAACCATCGTTCAAACTTGATGCGTCAGCCCTGGGTATCAAGCCGACCCGATTAAAAATCGATACATCTTAAGGCTTTTTGGTAGTCAGGGTTTTCAGGGGATATGAGATTTGAAAATTGCATTTTATATGCAACGGGTTGGCTGTGCTCGCCTGAATAGAGACGCAATTTAAAATCAATTGACGACTTATTTATATGGAAAGCGGGAATTGCTGAAGAGCAGCCGATACTCTATTTAACTCTGTAAAAGTAGAAACCGTTGAGTACGCAACTCATGATATTTTATTTCAATACTTTACCACTAAGAACCCGACTCCAGTGTATGATTCATCACAATTGCTTATGACAAAACATACAGCCGCTAAAATCCAGCTGAACACAGTAAACACAATAAAAAGCTTTATTGATGAAAAAATCCGCGCTCCCAGAAGTCAACCCTAAACAGTTACTCTCCCATAGCCATTTATGCTACTGTTTCCCTCAGCTTTTTAGGGGTACTCATCAGACCCTGCTATGAAAAAAACCTGACGATATCCATCAGGCATTGCTACAAGATTCGGGCCACCTGCGTTCGATGAAACCATGTGTTGTAGCCGTCCTATACATAAACTGATCAAAGACTATCACCATGAATATTCTTGTTACCGGCGGTGCCGGCTATATTGGTTCTCACACCTGTATTGAACTCTTGGCCAACGGCCATGACGTGGTTGTCCTCGACAACCTGTGTAATAGCTCTTCTGAAGCATTGCGTCGGGTAGAAACCATTACCGGCAAACCCATCCCCTTTGTCGAAGGAGATATCCGTGATCAGGCCTTACTTAACCAACTGTTTTCAACCCATGACTTTGATGCGGTGATCCATTTTGCCGGCCTCAAGGCGGTGGGTGAATCCTGTGCATTACCGCTCAAATACTATGACAACAACATTGCCGGCACGATCTCCCTTTGTCAGGTCATGGCTGAGCACAGTGTGAAGAAAATCATCTTCAGCTCCTCAGCAACAGTGTATGGCGACCCTCATGCGCTGCCGATCAAAGAAGACTTCCCCCTGTCTACCACCAATCCTTATGGTCATTCCAAACTGGTCATTGAAGAAGCCCTGCGCGCACTGTATCAGTCTGATAAACAATGGAATATTGCTTTGTTGCGTTATTTCAACCCCGTCGGCGCCCATGAGTCGGGTCTGATTGGTGAAGACCCTAACGATATCCCCAATAACCTGATACCCTATATTTCTCAGGTCGCCATTGGTAAACTCTCTCGGCTACAAGTGTTTGGCAGCGATTACCACACTAAAGACGGAACGGGCGTTCGGGACTATATTCATGTTGTGGATCTGGCCCGTGGCCACGTGAAGGCCCTTGAAAAACTGGCCAACACACCGCCTGACTGCCACGTGTGGAACCTTGGGGTTGGCAAAGGCTACAGTGTGCTGGCGATGATCAGCGCCTTTGAGAAGGCGTCAAATCATAAGGTTCCCTACGATTTAGTGGGTCGTCGCCCTGGTGATATTGCCGCGTGCTATGCCCACCCGGAAAAGGCCGAGCGCGAGCTGGGCTGGAAAGCAGAACACACACTGAGCGATATTATGGCCGACGCTTGGCGATGGCAGTCAGAAAACCCCGATGGCTACCCTAAACAATAAGAGTTAATACCCCTGTAATACGTTTACAGTAATACGATTGAATGACTACCATCGGTAGCAGAAAGTGCTGTTTATGGCAGTTATTCATGCATGGTTGAAGAGAAAACGATGATTACAAAATGTTTATTTCCTGCCGCTGGCTACGGTACCCGATTTCTGCCCGCCACGAAGTCTATGCCCAAGGAAATGATGCCAGTAGTGAACAAACCGCTCATTGAATACGGGGTCGAAGAAGCCCGTGATGCCGGCATGAATGAAATCTGTCTGGTGACAGGCCGTGGAAAACGCGCGCTGGAAGACCACTTTGACACTAATTTCGAGCTTGAGCATCAAATCAGTGGTAGCGGCAAAGAAACATTGCTAACGGATATCCGCGCTCTGATCAATGAATGCACCTTTTCTCACACCCGCCAAATGGAAATGAAAGGGCTCGGCCATGCTATCTTGACGGGACAGACCCTCGTAGGTGATCAACCTTTTGCTGTGGTGCTAGCTGATGACCTGTGTGTTAACCCACAGGGGCCAGGTGTTCTTAGTCAGATGGCCGCACTGTATCGCCAGTTCCGCTGCTCCATCGTGGCTGTACAGGAAGTGCCTGAAGATGAGGTGCATAAATACGGTGTGATTGCCGGTACTGAAATCCGGGAGGATATTCTGCGTGTCACCGACATGGTGGAAAAGCCCAAAAAAGAAGATGCCCCCAGCAACCTTGCCATTATTGGCCGCTACATATTAACACCCGATATTTTCGGCCTGATTGCTGATACAGAACCCGGCAAAGGCGGTGAAATTCAAATTACGGATGCACTACTAAAGCAAGCCAAAGAAGGCTGTGTGCTAGCCTACAAATTCAAAGGCAAGCGGTTTGACTGTGGCAGTGTCGAAGGCTTTATCGAAGCAACCAACTACTGCTACGATAACCTGTACAAACCGGCATAATCATTACACCCTAGTGGCAGTAGCACATAAGGCCACTGCCAATCACCGAAGAAAAATCAACGATATCACTATGGTCAAAAACCCCCTACTGCTTTTTTCCAAAGGCATTGCCATGGGTGCCGCCGATGTTGTACCGGGTGTATCCGGTGGCACTATCGCTTTTATTACCGGCATTTATGATGAGCTACTGAATAGCATTAAGAAAGTCAGCCCAGCAGCTTTCATGGTACTGTTTCGCCAAGGTTTTTTTGCCTTCTGGCATTTTATTAACGGATCTTTTCTTCTGACGCTGTGCTGTGGCATATTGTTAAGCCTATTCAGCCTTGCCAAACTCATTAGCTGGTTACTGGCGACCTACCCCATACCGGTATGGTCTTTCTTTGTCGGCCTGATTGTTGTGTCTGTGTGGCATATGCTACGGCAGATCCCAAAGGTGAATAACCTTTCACTGGGTGGGTTGATTGCTGGCGCTGTGTTTGCCTGGTGGTTTTCCGGCATGACCCCTGTACAGGCCGAGCAACCCGCTCTACTCACTTTTTTTGTTTGTGGTGCTATTGCCATTTGCGCCATGATTCTGCCTGGGATTTCCGGCAGCTTCCTGCTGCTGCTTCTTGGTGTGTATCAGCCGGTGATTACCGCTGTCAGTGAATTTAACCTGCCTGTTCTGGCCGTGCTGGCCGCCGGTTGTATAACCGGATTAATGCTCTTTTCTCGCTTACTCAGCTGGCTGTTGACCCATGCCCGAAACATCACCTTTGGTGTGTTAACCGGTATGATGCTGGGCTCCGTTAATAAACTGTGGCCCTGGAAACAGCCGGACACGGATGCCATGATCAATATTCTGCCAAACACCTATCAGCAGCTGAGCGGAGAGCCTTCACACGCTTTTCTTGCCGGCATTATGGCGCTGACCGCTATCGTCATTGTACTCATTATCGAAAAAATAGCAGAACGTTAATATGGATATTCTGCAAATTATCACACTGGCAGTGCTTCAGGGGCTGACTGAGTTCCTGCCTGTCTCCAGTTCCGGACCTCTGATACTTCCATCACTCCTGCTCGGCTGGCAGGATCAGGGGCTAGCCTTTGATGTTGCCATTCATATGGGCACCCTGACGGCCGTTATTCTTTATTTCAGAAAGGATATTGCGCTGTTAATCAAAGACTGGGTTGGCTCCCTCAGCGGAAAAGGAAGTACTCCTCATAGCCGTATGGCTTGGTTTGTAGGGTTTGCTACCCTTCCTGCCGTCGCCTTCGGCCTGCTGATTAAACAAACTGGATTTGATGATGACTTGCGGACTATCGGCATTATCACTGCGACCACCTTGATTTTTGGGGCCTTGCTGGGTGTAGCAGAGCATTTTAGCAAGCGCACAATTACGCTGGAGAACATGACATTCCGTCAGGCAATGATCATTGGCTTTTCTCAGGCACTGTCACTCATCCCTGGCACATCGCGCTCGGGCATTACCATGACAGCCGCATTAATGCTGGGTTTCACCCGAGAAGCGGCAGCTCGGTTTTCTTTTTTATTATCGATTTCGGTTATTCTTGGTGCGGGCTCGCTACTGACCGCAGATCTGATCAGTGCAACGACACCCATCGACTGGCAAAGTATGATGATCGGCGCCCTTATCTCAGCCGTCAGCGCCATGGTGTGCATTCACCTTTTTCTCGGCATCATCAATCGCATGGGGTTAATGCCCTGTGTGATCTACCGCTTGGCACTGGGCTTGGTGCTGCTATTCTTCGTAGTATAAGGACTGCTTTTTAGACAGGGTAATGAGTCAACTGCAAACAATTCCCGCCTTTTGGTTTCAACTGGCCTTTTTGGGCGCGGCGGCTTTTGCCCTGTTTATGGCACTGATCTCTGGGCAGGCTGACCCTACCCGCTTTATGAATGATAAGGTCAAACATGCGATTGTATTTATCGTATTGTGCGCCATGCTTGACTTGGCCTTTCCTGCCGCAGCCCCTATCTGGAAGATTTCAGCCTTGTTTTTATTTGGTGTGCTAATTGAAATCTTCCAGAAAATGACGGGATACCGGGACTTTAGTATCGGGGATATTATTGCGGATGCCGTGGGGATTGGCATTTATTGGTTGACTCGCTGGGCTTTTTTATAAACAGCCCCTTTTTTATCAACTGCTTTTGTTAGGTCTACGTTCTTTTATTTTACTACCCCTTTTCATATTACCACTTACTTTTTCTATACCTGCCATATAATCAGCCGAAAACAATCCCTTAATAGAGGAATAATATTTTTCTTCATAGTCATTAAACGTACTGATTACAGCTTGGTCAAGGCCAGGGCTTACGCATCATATTGGAACCATGGTTTATCTTCTGTAGCTCCTGTGTCAGAAGAGACTTTCATATACCCCAAATAATTGATCAATTGTTTTTCGATGTAAACCCTCCGTAATATACAGCCACTGTCATTCAAAAAAGGTTAAGAGTGCATAATAATCACGAATACAGATCAATATCTAGGTAAATCCACTAGAAATTAAGATTTTACAGTAACCATTGATGCGTAAGCCCTGGCTTGATACCGCTTATAATGGCTTCAAACAATTCATCCCAACTTTCAATCAGCCAGGATAAAAATATTCGCGTTATCGATTTCCAAAGATGGGTTCTGACGCCTCTCGATCGCTTTTTCAAGGCTTTTTGAAATTCTGGGCTGGTCATTTCCTGTATTTGATCAACCATGAAAGCTAGAAACGTGAGATAAGCTAGGTTAGTTGCCAAGTGACACTTACCGTGATCGTAATTGTGTTCAAGATGGTAGCCTTGGTTTTTCAGGGTGTTCAATGTTTGATTCTCGATATGCCAGCGACATCTTCCTCCTCGCATTACAGCTTCAACTGTTTCATGGGTTAACTCGATATCGGTCACCCAGCACCAAGGATGGTGATGGCCTTCCTTATCAATTTCGATGTAATCAAGAACATTGACGACTTGGGTGAGTTTTGATGCATTAAGCTTCACATTGTTGGCAAAACGGAACATGTGCTTTGTGCCGGTTTTTTCATCAATAACTTCATGATGGTTAAGCTCACCATGGTCGCCTAAAGCATTCATTGCTTCGATTAATGACTTATGGTTACCATCTTTAGCGACAATGATGTAGTGCCAACCATAGCGTTTAATGAGTTCAATCGTTGGATTATCTGCATACAAGCCATCCAGCAGGATGATCAGCTTTAGGTGAGGATGCTCTCGTTTGACATGTGCCAGATAGCGCTTTAAGGCATTTTTCTCACAGTCGTTTTTGGCTGAGCCGTCCTGACGCACAATGGCCTCAGGAGCAAAGGGAAGTACGGTCTTTTGTTCGGGATGAACAAGGCACCCTCCCATGAGACCATGCTGATAAGACTCGTTGGATTTCCCCTCATTTTTCACGCAGCATTCAGGGCAACCGCATTTGCTGGAGTAAAACGTTCCAGTACCATCCAGAGGCATCAAGTAGTGATCCTGTAAATCACCGAGCTGGAACTCGAAGGCTTTGAGTGAGTTGTTGCGCTGAACGAGGGAAAAGAGTTTTTTAAATGGCTTACGTAAGTGTTGTGGATCAACAGGGTCAAGCATTTCCCGCATATGGGTATCACATGGCACCCGCCCATCCTGTACATGATAAAGAGTTGTAAGGTTGTGGCAGAGCACGGGGTCAGCGCAGTCAGTATCAAAATCCAGCAAAGAACCGTACTTCTGATGCATCATGGCAAAGGCAGACTTTGCAAAGTTGGGAAAGGGGATGCCATTAGCATGATGTTTGGAGCGGTGATCAGGGATTTCATCAAAGCATTTGCAGACCTGAAAAATAAGGTTCTCTGTGTTCAGGTGTTTTCTGTGATTTGGCATGATTGCGGTTACAACAGCTTGATATTAAAAAGTAATGTCAAACACAATTTTAGCTTGTAAAAGTCTACGATTTTATATTTTTTACCTGTCCTGCAACCCTTGTGGCAGAAGGCTTGGGTTATTTAGCAGGACTGGCTGATCGCCCAATGATGTTGGTGCAGCTGATCAAAATCAGATCGTGGAGATAGCTCTGCTCCGATATGAGGAGTGTAAACAACGTAATGGCGCAGCTCGTTTTTGAGTGGCGTCCGGTAGAGTCGTACATGACCAAAGTTACGTAGCCATACAGTGTTTCCTTCTTCGGGAATCTCCAGGCTCTGCACCTGTTGGTAGTTACCCTTTTGCACAGAGACAGTACGGTTGCTTTTAACAGCGAACATAAAACCCAAACCATTGTTTTTCACAGCTTTGAGGTTTCCAATACTGCTATACCAAGAGTCACCGGTAACACATGCAGGTTCGAGTCCCCATGCCAGTACTTCTTTCAGCATATCGACAAAGTAGTCATTTTTAGTTTTGCCATCGGCTGGATTGTAAATACGGAAATTAACGGGCAAGTTGTAGCCTTTGATGTCCGTGTAATAAAGCGTGATGAGATTAATACCCTTGACGGTTTTGTGGTGCTTTCCTGAATAGTAATGACCGACTAAAGCCGTGTAATGGGTATAAGGTTTATCCAGCACCGTATCATCAACCGATAGCGTCCCACCTTCAAGAATAAGCCTTGCTGACGCTTCTAGAAAAAGATCTTCAGGAGCAAAGTTTTCACGTTGGAGAAAGCGGTTAACACTGTCATGCGATATATCACTCAATTCTCTAAGACGGGTACAGGTGGCTGATTTGGGTTCACAGAGTAGAAACCCCGTATACTTCGGGAGGTCGCACTTGGCTGTTGTTGGTTTTGTTATTTTTCTACGCACGACGACATCCACTGTTTTTTTGCTGATCTAGCAATTTTTTTGGATGTCTGTCAATGCGTAAGTTCTAGAAGTCTATAAACGTCCTCTTGTTTGCCTTGATGAAAGTAGCAAGCAGCATGTTAAAGAAGTCGTTAATCCAATGCCTGTTGAGCCTGGAAAACCGGAGCGTTATGACACAGAGTATGAACGTAATGGCGTCAGCAATCTGTTCATGATGTTTGAACCCTTGACAGGTTGGCGGCATGTTGAGGTGACTGATTGTAGGACAGCGATTGATTGGGCTCATCAAATCAAGTTTCTGGTCGATGTTCGCCACAAAGATGCAGAGAAAATTATACTGGTTGGAGACAACTTGAACACGCATTCTCCCGCATCACTTTATAAAGCTTTTTCCCCAGAAGAAGCCCGCAGAATGATTGATAAGCTTGAGTTTCATTACACCCCAAAGCATGGCAGTTGGCTGGATATGGCCGAAATTGAGCTGAGTATACTGAGTCGCCAATGTTTGGATCGGCGTATCCCTACCCAAGATATTCTCCGGAGAGAAGTCAAAGCCTGGGAGGAGAAGCGCAACGCAAGAAAAGTGACTACACAGTGGCGTTTTACCACTGAAGACGCTCGGATAAAACTTAAGAGACTGTATCCAAAGATGCCAGAGCTTGATAATACAGAGTAGATTGAGAGCCTCCATAGAACATAAACCAGGCTATTAGAGCAGCACTTTTTCCCATGAAAAATTGGGAAATGGGGCACTTTGCGTGAAATAACCCATTTTTTTGTCCTGCCACTCAAAATTGACTTAAATAACAGGACGGCTAACCATTGTCGACCATTTACACAAACAGCTGACCGATCGGTTATCTGTGGTTATCAAATGGTGTCGGATGGAGTACTAGGGTTAAAGTTACTAAATGTTTCGGGATAGGTGAAAAAGCTTTTGTGGTCACTATTGACCCATCGTAGGCGATGTTAGGGCCTGTCCTCTGTTTGTCGGGTGTTGATGGCTGCTATATGCCATTAACTTTATAGCGTAAACAGCCGTTGATAGTGTTTTTAGCGGGACGTTGATGGAAAGTAGGTGATCAATACGTTCCCTGTTTTCACTCTGTACAGGTCTTAGAGCCCACGGCTAAGTTGTCGTTAGCGCATTTAGAATGCATAAAAAACTAATTGATCACCGTTGGCGACTTAATACCTAATGATTGAAGTACGGTAAGGCGGGGGTGGCCATCAGCGACCATCTGTCTAGACTGCTGGTAAGCCGCAATGGCGCGCTGTGTCGCAGGGCCTTTCAGACCATCGATATTTCCTTCGAGAAAGCCTTTTTCAGACAGTTTCCCCTGCAATGCCTTTATGGTGGCTTTTGATAAAGCAGGCTCTGTTTTTAAGGCGGTGTGGAGTGGTCGGCTGTTATTAAGGCGGTCGGCCAAAGAGCCCACAGCAATGGCGTAGAGGGTGGAACGGTTCCATTTCAAAATAACACTGAAGTTCTCATAAACGAGAAAGGCCGGGTTTTCATAGCCGCCGGGCAGTATCAAGTAAGCACGATCCGTATCATCAGGAATCGTGTCATTGAACACTGTTTTGATACCCTGTTTGCGCCACTGGCTAATAGAGTGCCTGACGGACAACCCACTCTCCTGGTAATTGAAGTTTTTGGGTACAAGGACTTCACGCCCCCACTTCCAGCCTTTTTTCCAGCCGAGTTCATGAAGGAAATAGGCGGCAGACGTCAGGGCGTCTCTTGGATTGTCCCACAGGTCTGGCGTTAAATGCCCATTGTCTGCTATGGCGTATTTCAGGTAATTAGTGGGCATAAACTGTGTGTGCCCAATGGCACCTGCCCATGATCCAACCAGCTTCTCGCGTTTAAACCCGTAGGCGTCTATTAACTTAAGGGTTGCAATGAGCTCCTTATTGAAAAAGGCGGGGCGTCGGGTATCACAGGCCAGTGTCGTCAGGGCATCAATGATATTGTAGTGCCCAAAGTGATGCCCGTAGTTAGACTCCAGCCCCCAGAATGCTACCAAAAGATGCGGGGGAATGCCGTATTTTTTCTGTAATTGTGTGAGTAAGGGGGCATACGCTTTGAGGCGCTCTTTTCCTTGCGCTATTCGCGTATCTGAAACAGCCATGCTGAGGTAGTCAGCAAACGTTTTTTGAAACTCAGGCTGGTACCGGTCCTGTTGAATGACCTCTGGCAGGAAGGTCGCCATATTGAGTGTATTGGCGGCATGTTGGGAGATGCCCGCCGCACTGGCCTGCTGCTTAAGCTGGCTGACACATTGCTGGAATCCGTCATCGGTGAGTCCATTGAGGGGTATTAACAGCAACCATGAACAAACTAAACGTTTTAGATACGAATGTGTTTTTGATGCAATGGTTATAACTTTATGATGAAAAAGCATTTTAACTGTCGTATAAAAAAAGATAATGTAACGTGCCAAGTGTGTCAGACTGTATACGCGGGTTACTTTTTTAAACACCCATCGTAGTGACTATGACCCTTTCATTTTAGTGTTGTTTTTCAACGAACGATAAAAAACATCAGAACTTTTTCTCTCAGGTCAAGCTGCTTTTAGAGTGCTATCTTAAGATAAAGCAAGCTTTGCGGTGGCTGATTTTTGAGTAAAAAAGTGATCGTTATATATCTGATGATATAGGGAATACCCGATTATGAGTGCTGTATTCATTAACGCCATTATTGTAGGTGTGCTGTTGCTGGTCATTTACTGGATGCAGCGTAAAACCTACTCGTTTTCTCGGTGTGTATTCATCGCTATGGCTATGGGTCTGGCATTGGGATCAATGATGCAGTGGGTCTATGGGCTGGGGGCTGACCCGATTATAGAGAGTCTGGCGTATTTTAATGTGATCGGTAATGGGTATGTATCGCTATTAAAAATGACGATCATGCCATTGATAATGGTCTCAATTATTTCAGCCATCCTGAAAATGCAGGCAGAAGCAGGACTTGGTAAAGTCACCACAATGACACTGGGTATCTTGTTGTCAACCACCGCTATCGCGGCATTAATCGCTATCGTGGTAGCCTTGTTGTTTGGTCTTGATGCCGGCGGGCTGTTGGCCGTGGACTCGACAACAGTAATGACTAACAGCGTTACCCAGCGTATGCACACGCTGGCAGATTACTCTGTTCCTCAAATGTTATTGGACTTTATCCCGGCTAATCCGTTTTTGGATATGACCGGGCAGCGCTCCACATCAACGATTGCTGTAGTAATTTTTGCGGGCTTTTTAGGTCTGGGTGGGCTCGCTGCTATGCGTAAAGACCCTGCATTGCGTGAGCCATTGCTGAAAGGGGTAGAAGTGATACAAGCCATTGTAGTGGCTATGGTGAGAATGGTTTTACAGTTAACCCCTTATGGTATTCATCGCTTTGATGACCAAAATGGCGGCTACCAGCCAGATTCATGAAATTATGACGTGAATGCAGTTTATTGTGGCAAATTATACCGTCTTGTTGCTTGTGTTTGGTGTTCATCTGCTATTGCTTCTCCTTGTCGGTATTAAACCAGTAACGTATATTTCACGTGTTGCCCCTGTGCTTGCTTTTGCGTTTACGTCCCGCAGCAGTGCAGGTGCGATTCCAATGAATATTGAAGCGCAGACCACCCGTTTTAAGGTACCAGAAGGCATTGCAAATTTTTCAGCTTCAATTGGTGCAACAATAGGACAGAACGGTTGCGCCGGTGTTTATCCTGCCATACTGGCTGTGATGGTCGCGCCAATGGTTGGCATTGACCCGATGAACCCTGGCTTTATTGCGACCTTACTGTTAGTCATTACATTCAGTTCCTTTGGTGTTGCGGGTGTAGGAGGAGGGGCGACATTTGCAGCGTTGATGGTGTTGTCAGCAATGAATCTACCTGTTGCCCTGGTTGGGTTATTGATTGCTGTAGAGCCATTGATTGATATGGGGCGTACCGCCTTAAATGTCAGCGGATCAATGACGGCAGGTATTATGACCAGTCGTGTATTAAAAAGTCGCCAAGCGCAATCACTTGAAGGTATACCTTCGCACTCCTAGTACTCCGTCCGGCAGCAAATGATAGGTTCAGTGGCTCATAAAGCGGCCAAGCGCAAGGCGGGCTTGTGCAGGAATACTGAAGTATTTCAAACAAGTCCAACGACGTCGGTTGGCCGCTTGATGAGCCACCCGAAGGGCGAAAGCCAGTGGTTCCATTTCAGCATTACAACTTCTTGGAATACTCCAGTATACCTGCGCAGTTGTAATACCAAACTGGAATCACTGGTTTTCGCTGAACCTATCATTTGTTGCCGGACGAAGTGCTAGTACTGCCGGATGGAGTGGTAGGCTCTGTTGATATCAGAACCTAGCGTTTTTATGCGTTTACCGGTCGCTACTGATGTGTTGAACCCCTTGGTGTTTCAGGGGGTTCGGTGTTTTTAGTAAATTTGTGCCAAATTCTGATTGAAAAACAGGGGCGTCCGCGGATATGATGAAGGGGTCTGGTAAAATATAGAGTCATAAGTGAAATACGCAGAATTAGATTTTCGTTTTGTTAGGGATCTTTTGTCTCACCTGAACGATATAGGGCCTTATCAGTTTTATGTGGATCGTCCGGATTATAAAACCTTTGAAATTAATCTTGCAGGTTCTATTGTTTCGGTCGATGATGTTGAGTCAGCTTTAATATCAATCATGTTTGCAACAAAACGTTTAGGGGTAGCCGATGATACGAAACGCTTTCTGAACGGTTACAGAAACCGACGTGGGTTGTCATTGTCATTGTCAGATATTGGCAGCCTTGAACGTTTGCTGACAATTCCTGCGGGGAATGACGTAGATAAAAAAGAAGAGGAGCCTTTATGGGATCAACCTCAACCTCAACCTCAACCTCAACGTCGGCAAAACCACAGGCAGCGAAAGGGCTATCAGCGAGATTCAGGTTATCACCGTCATCCCGCAAAGCATCACACACAACATCACAGGAACAATGATAAGCCTAAAAAATCAGCTAATCAGGAAAAACCTGAAAGTCCGTTTTCTCATGAATACGGTGATGCTGATAAACAGTTACAAGAGGCGCTTCGTTTATTGGGTTGATGAAAAAAAACTGCCAGATAGAAGAGAGACCTGTATTTGACAGGTCTTTTTTATGAAAAAAAAGCAATCAAAATAGAAACGTTAAAATAGAATATTTGAATAAAAAGAATGTGCACCAGTGGCGACACTTTGTTAGTGTACCTATAACGGTATAGGGCGATGAAGACAGTAGTGCACTTATGAAAATGACTAATCCTGGTGAATTAGTAAATACATTGAATCAGTGGTTATGGTCTACCGATCCGCAAGCGATGCATTGGTTCAAACGCTTTATCTTGAGTGTCTTACGTATCAGTTATGCGGTAACGCGTGATATGGCGAATGGCCAGTTGAGTCTGCGTGCCATGAGTCTGGTGTATACAACGCTTATTTCGTTAGTCCCGTTACTGGCACTGAGTTTTTCAGTCCTGAAAGGGTTTGGTGTTCATAATCAAATTGAACCGGCGCTCCTGAATATATTGGAGCCCTTGGGTGATCAGCGTTTTGATGTTGTTTCCAATATTATAGGGTTTGTCGACAATATTAAGGTCGGCGTACTTGGAGCAATAGGCTTAGCGCTATTGTTATACAGTGTCATTGCGATGATGCAAAAAATAGAAGGCTCCTTTAATTACACCTGGCAGATACGTCGTGGGCGGACATTATCACAACGCTTTAGTGATTATCTCAGTGTTATTCTCATTGGTCCTTTGCTGATCTTTCTGTCGGTGGGTATTACGGCAACGATCAAAACCCATGCCGCAGTGACGTATATTACGCATTTACCGGTTATGGGCAGTCTGATTGAGGTAACAGGGTTTCTGGTGCCCTGGTTTTTGATGGCGACAGCTTTTGCCTTTATTTATTTTTATATACCCAATACACGGGTGAGTATTAAGTCAGCCTTTATTGGTGGTTTGGTGACAGCCATTGCCTGGAAGATGATGGGGTTGGTCTTTTCATCGTTTATTGCAGGGTCAACCAGTCAAACGGCGATTTATTCAGCCTTTGCATCGGCTATTGTGTTTATGGTCTGGTTGTATCTGGGATGGTTGGTGTTGCTGATTGGCGCGAGTATCGCCTTTTATCATCAGAATCCTCAAAATCAATTAATGCGTAAAGATGCATTGAGGTTAAGTGCTGCTGAGGAAGAACGGTTGGTGTTGACCGTGAGCTATCTGATTGCGCAGCGATTCTCAATGGCTGACCAGGGATGGAGTGCCAAAGGGTTGGCCAGGCACTTGCGTGTTCCCTCCGATGTGATTGAGGACTGCTTTGATAAGTTAGCAGCCGTCGGTTTTTTAGTTCGCACGACGGGTAAGCCTCAGCGAGTGTCTCCGGCAAAACCATTGGATCAATTAAAGGTGGGTGATATTGCACACAAAATTCACCGTCTCTGTCCTTCAGAAGTGACTGAGTTTACGATAGCCAGTAGAGAAGCGACAGTTGAGCGTTACCTTGAAGAAAGAGAACGACTTCTCAATGAGCGCTTCGGTGATCTTAGCTACGAAGGGCTTTTGCGGTAGAGCTTTTGTGCGGACGCCACAAAAAGTGTAGCAGCAATACTATGATTGTGGGTATTAACCAGCCGATGCCACTGTCGAACAGTGGTATATGATCATTAAGCCAGCTACTCAATGGCAAAGGAACTATGCCTGTGGTGACCAGAGCATCCAGCGTGCTAAAGGTGAAGGCGGTCAGGCAGAGTGTGTAGTTAGCCCGTTTAGGGTTCAACAGCCAGGGGCGAATCAGGGCAGTGACAACCAATGTGATGGCCACCGGATAAAAGGCCACAACAATCGGTGTGGTGATCACCATCAGTTTGTCCAGCCCTGCCAGAGCAACAAGCCCAGCACCGATAAAGGTGATGATAACGGTCAGACGGTAACTGACCTTAGGAAAGGTATTATGCACGTACTGTGCCCCAGCCCCGGTTGCCCCAACACAGGTTGTTAAACAGGCAAGGAAGAGTACCGCCGTTAACACGACCAGTGCCAGAGAACCAAATACATGAATGACATAAGCTGCCAGAATGTGCCCGCCGTTACTGGCGGTGTTAACCAGTGCGTGGCTGATGGCCCCAAGATGCATCAATACGGTATAGACAATGATTAACCCGGTTGCTGCACAGACACTGAGTATTAAGGTATAGCGGGTGATATCACGCGAAGAAGTAAATCCCAGCCGTTGAATAGCGGCTGACAATACCCAGCCGACGCCGAGTGCGCCGAGAAGATCCATGGTCAGGTAGCCTTGTACTAACCCTTCACCAAAAGCATTGCTCAGGTAGCCCCCTTCCGGTGCCTGTAATGCACCTGCCGGGGCAAAGAGTGCAGCAATAGAAATAACAATCAGCAGCAGCAGTGTTGGCGTCATCCATTTGCCCACGGCTGTTACCATGGTTTTCGGGTTGAGGGCGGCAGCGGTACACAGGCATAAAAACAGGGCAATAAAACCATAAAAGACCCGTGGCGAATCACCGGTAAAGGGGCTTATGCCGGTCTCATAGACAACCAGTGTGGCTCTGGGAATGACGCAGGCAGGGCCAATAATACTGAAAAGTGTTAACCAAAAGGTTTTTTGCAGAGCGGGGTGAAAATCCTGCAACAGCTTTTCAGGCCCGCCCTGCAGGGCAATGGCGAGCAGGGCGAGCAGCGTCATACCGACATCGCCGCAAATAAAACCCAGCCCAGCCGCAAAGGTCTGATCGCCAGCCATAAATCCGATCATAGGAGGGAAGATTACATTGCTGGCACCAAAAAACAGTGAGAAGGTCATTAACCCTAGGGCAGCAACGTCGGATTTTTGCATCGATAACGTATCAGTGGCATCAATAACGGTCTATTCAATCTAGTGGAGGTCGCCCAAAATGCAATGCCAGTATTATATTGAGGGGTTATGACGTTATAATGAGGAAAATCAATAGTGGTATTGATAGTGATTACTGACCTTATCAATCATCCCCTGTTGTCAGTCTCAAACTCAGTACAATAACAACGGGATACGCTATGGAAACAGTCAATATTAAGCTCTTTCGATGGGGCGGTACCTGGGGGCCTTTTAAGGTGAAGGTTCCCTGTGGGGAGTGTGCGCTGACGGAAAACATTATTGATGACGTATTGAATAACGAGCTGGCGGGCGTCCCTGTTACCCTTGAAGTCAGGGACTGGCTGACTTTCTGGTGGCGACCATTACTCAAAGGCGGCTGGCATGCACCCATTGTGCTGGTGGATGATAAAGTTATTTTTCAAGGAGGTGCTTTAAATCGGGGTTTATTAACCCAGGCAGTGATTGAAAGCCACAGCCGCAGGATGCCTATTACCGGTAGTCACATATTTGGCAAAGAAGACTGCTCCCATTGTATGCGATCTAAAGACTACCTGAGTCAGGCAGGGATTGAGCATCAATACCATGATGTGATTAAAGACTCCAAGGCGCTGTACGAAATGCTGGGGCGGGTTAAACCGATTATCGGCAATAATGTGCCCGTCACCGTTCCTCAAATCTGGGTGGATGGTAAGTATGTGGGGGGGGCCGATGAATTGAGTGATATTGTGAATCAATCGGTTATTCCCAACTATGACCGTGGGCAGTGCTCTGTCTCGCCAGAAGATCGCTCAAAAGGGTCACAATCCCCCGCTGAACAGGAGTAGTACTGTTGTCGGAAGCAGTCAGTATTTTTGTGGATGTCCAGAATATCTATTACACTACCCGTCAGGCCTACGGGGCGCACTTTGATTACAATGCTTTCTGGGCGGAAGCCACGCAGGGGCGACAGGTGGTGCATGCCTACGCCTATGCCATTGACCGGGGTGATGAAAAGCAACGGCAGTTTCAAAATATATTGCGGGCCATTGGCTTTACGGTAAAGCTAAAACCTTATATTCAACGCAGTGACGGCTCGGCCAAAGGCGACTGGGATGTAGGTATTACGGTTGATATGCTGGAGCATGCCGCTGACTCTGATGTGATCGTACTGGCTTCTGGCGATGGTGATTTTGATATTCTGGTGAATCGGTTGAAGCATCATCACAAGACGCCGGTTGAAGTCTATGGCGTGCCAGCTCTTACAGCCAATTCTCTGGTCAACGCAGCATCTCGCTTTATGCCTGTGGATGAGCGGTTGCTGATCAAAAAGCGCCATTGAATCGGCGAGTGTTCATCGCTCTGGCTTTGATGTATCATTTTGTAACCAAACCAAGGGTACTGTGTCAGCGATTACGTGTTTTTCCGGTATCTTTGCTTCACCTTGTTTGATTTGAGAACACTTCATGGCCTCATGCAAGCCCATTCATCTGGCACTTTCTATGGATGCAGATGCACTGTACGGCAAAATCTGTACATTAATAAAAAAAAACCGGGGTGAGATTTTTGGCTCTGAATTAGAGGGTACATTCTCTGTGCCCGTATCAGGCTTCGGACGGGTAGCAGGTCGCTATGCCTTGGAAGATAAAGCCGCAATATTAACCATTACCAAGCACCCGATGCTGCTGTCGTGCACGATGATTGAGTCCTTTTTCCGCAAGAATTTACCAAAGTTTGAGGCTGAAGACGCCTGATTTATTGATGAGATGTCAGCTCCTTCCCATTTAGCTCTCATCCGAGCTGCCTGGTCTGGTTCCTCTTACTAGCTGCCATAGACTAGTACTGCCGTCCGGCAGAAGATGATAGTTTACTGAAGGCTATTCTAATCACTCCGAGTCCATAACACCGGAGTTATTATGACCATCAAATATCATGTTCGACTCAGCGAGGAAGAACGATCAATACTTGAACGGCTTATCAAGCAGGAAAAGCCCAAAGTTGCACAACACAAAAAACGTAAAGCCAATATCCTTCTGGCTATCGATGAAAACCATGATCCACTGCAGCATGATCAGGTAGCCAAAGCTTTCCATGTTAGGCCGCTTACTATCACTCGCCTCAGGCAACGATTTGTTGAAGAAGGGCTTGATGTCGCTGTCAATGGAAAACTAAGCAGCCACGGTCGGGTACGTAAACTCGATGGCGAAGCCGAAGCTCACCTTATTGCCCTTACCTGCTCACCACCACCGGAAGGAGCCAGCCGATGGACGCTAAACTTACTGACAGATCGCATGATTGAGCTCAGATACGTCGAATCGATTTCCAGAAGCACAGTACATGAGGGGCTAAAAAAAATGAGCTTAAGCCCTGGCAAAAAAAGGAATGGTGTATACCTGCGGAAGAAAGCGCCAACTTTGTGAGTGCGATGGAGGATATTCTTGAAGTCTATAAACGTCCTCTTGATCCAAGGCGTCCGCTTGTTTGCCTTGATGAAAGTAGCAAGCAGCATGTTAAAGAAGTCGTTAATCCAATGCCTGTTGAGCCTGGAAAACCGGAGCGTTATGACACAGAGTATGAACGTAATGGCGTCAGCAATCTGTTCATGATGTTTGAACCCTTGACAGGTTGGCGGCATGTTGAGGTGACTGATCGTAGGACAGCGATTGATTGGGCTCATCAAATCAAGTTTCTGGTCGATGTTCGCCACAAAGATGCAGAGAAAGTTATACTGGTTGGAGACAACTTGAACACGCATTCTCCCGCATCACTTTATAAAGCTTGTTCCCCAGAAGAAGCCCGCAGAATGATTGATAAGCTTGAGTTTCATTACACCCCAAAGCATGGCAGTTGGCTGGATATGGCCGAAATTGAGCTGAGTATACTGAGTCGCCAATGTCTGGATCGGCGTATCCCTACCCAAGATATTCTCCGGAGAGAAGTCAAAGCCTGGGAGGAGAAGCGCAACGCAAGAAAAGCGACTACACAGTGGCGTTTTACCACTGAAGACGCTCGGATAAAACTTAAGAGACTGTATCCAAAGATGCCAGAGCTTGATAATACAGAGTAGATTGAGAGCCTCCATAGAACATAAACCAGACTATTAGAGCAGCACTTTTTCCCATGAAAAATTGGGAAATGGGGCACTTTGCGTGAAATAACCCATTTTTTTGTCCTGCCACTCAAAATTGACTCAAATAACAGGACGGCTAACCATTGTCGACCATTTACACAAAAAGCTGACCGATCGGTTATCTGTGGTTATCAAATGGTGTCGGATGGAGTACTAGTAAGAGTTTCTTGACTACGTTTTACCTTTCTCATCGCTTTTGATTTTTCTGGAGGTTTGAGCTCAGACCAGCTGACATCGATAAATATCGATTTGATGCTTAGATAGGGTTGGGTTGAAACCACAAACAAATAATTTTGCTAAGTCGTCAGCCCAAACACTGCGGTACACCTGTAAGCCGCGTTCTGAAAAAAGATTTGATAGATTGTGATAGCAGTAAGCTTTGTCTGCTTGAGTTTCCAGTAGATAGAATGTGTTATTCGGCAGTGCAATAGCATATAGACCGTTACGTAGTTTTTTTACAGACAGGGTTTGTTTGGGTAGAGGGCAAGAGTCTGATGGTCGTGGGTAATCAGGTAGATCTATAAGCCGGTCTTCGTTATGATTTTGCGCATTTAAACCTGAACACGAACCCTGAATGGCCTCTCTTTATTTTTATTACTCTTCCATGGATTCTGGAAAAAGCACCTATCTTCTGCAAGCGGCACATAACTATCGCAGTGCGGGTAAGCGTGTACTGCTACTCACACCGATGGTGGATGATCGTTTTGGTCAGGGGAAAATTAACCTCCCGTATTGGTTTGCAAAGTGAAGCTGGGCCAGTGATAGCCGCAGATGATCTGCTGGTGCAGGTCGACAGGGGCGCAGGCAGACGGTCATATTTCCTGTGTGATGCTCGATGAAGCGCAGTTTTTGACAGAGGAGCAGGTGTGGCAGCTATCGGATGTGGTGGACAAGTTGGGCATACCGGTTCTGTGTTTTGGTTTACGCACTGATGCTTTTGGGCAGCCCTTCCCAGCGAGCAAAGTGTTGCTGTCTATTGGGGATGAATTAACAGAGATAAAAAGTATTTGTAAGCGCTGTGAAAAGAAAGTGACGATGGTCTTTCGGTTAGATGAGCAGGGACATGCCGTTGGTAGTGGCAGCCAGGTGCAGGTGGGCGGAAACGATAGTTACCTATCCGTATGCCGTTATCATTAGAAAACGCTGCTGGCTGAGGAAAAGGATAAGGCCGAATAAGAGTGAATGGTTTGTTTTTTTGAGGATACTATTTGAGGCTACTATAAGAAGCAGTCTTTTAAGACTGTTCCTAAGTCAAATAAGTGTGTAGCTGCGGGCATTCTCACTATGAAAACAATTATTGATATTTCCCCGGAAGTATTACAGGCGCTACAGGCTAAGCCACCTGTGGTGGCGCTTGAGTCGACGCTAATTAGTCATGGGTTACCATGGCCTGATAATCAGCAAACGGCGCTGGCCATTGAGCAGGCAGTTAGATGAAGGCGCAGTGCCTGCTACCATCGCCATTATTCAGGGGCGGATAAAAGTGGGTTTGAGTGAGGACGATGTGACGCTACTCGCATCAGCCAGATGCCCGTGTGCAAAAATGCAGCCGAAGGGATCTCGGTGCTGTCATTGCGTAACAGTTACACGATACAACCACGGTGGCCGCGACAATGATCATTGCGCATCAGGTGGGTCTATCGGTGTTTGCAACTGGCGGGATTGGTGGGGTGCACCGTGGTGCTCAAAAAACCTTTGATATTTCTGCAGACCTTGAAGAACTGGCAAAAACACCGGTAGCTGTAGTGTGCTCCGGTGCCAAGTTGATTTTAGATTTACCGCTGACGTTGGAGTATCTGGAAACAAAAGATGTACCTGTTATAGGGTATAGCAGCGACACGCTGGCGGCCTTTTTTTGTGAAGACTCAGGGTTACCGGTAGGTTACCGCTGTGACACACCGGAGGATGTTGCCCGGTTAATGCGTACACACCAGCAGTTGAGGTTGGACAGCTGGTTGGTGATTTCCAACCCGGTACCGGCTGACTATGCACTGGATCGGTCAGTTCTTGAGGCGCATATTGAACAGGCATTAGTCGATGCAAAACAACAGAAGATAGCGGGCAAAGCTTTAACGCCTTTTTTGTTGAAAGTCATACGTGAAAAGACACAGAACCAAACGCTGGGCAGTAATATTGCTCTATTAAAAAATAACGCCAGTCTGGCAGCGCGTATTGCAAAGGCGCTGCTTTTGTTTGATTGAGGAAAATACGACTCTCTATCGTTATTAAAAAAAGTTATAATGACTACCCAAAAAGCTATAAGAATCTTTGCGGTAGTTTCTTATGTTACTGTCTCCTCTTGATATTGTTCTGGCCATCACCGTTGTTTCTGTAGGTGCAATGGTTCAAGGCTCCATTGGTTTTGGGTTGGCCATTGTTTCAGCCCCTGTGCTTTATATGATTGATCCTGAGTTGGTGCCGGGACCTATTATCTTTACCGCGTTGCTGGTGGGTTTGCTTACAGCGCATCGGCATCGTCAGGATTTACACATTAGCGATATGCAGTATGCGATCATTGGGCGTGTACCCGGGTCGGTACTGGGTGGTCTATTGCTGACGGTGGTTTCTGCTCGGGCGATGAGTGTACTTTTGGGTGGCGCCGTGTTAATGGCCGTAGTGGCGAGTTTGACGTCTATTCGTTTTCAGGCAAATCGCCGTTCGCTCTTTACCGCCGGTGTGCTCTCAGGGGTTATGGGCACTGCGTCTTCCATTGGCGGGCCGCCTATGGCACTAGTCATGCAGAATGAAGAACAAAACTGGATTCGTGCTAACCTGTCCGCTTTTTTTGTCGCCAGTTGTATTATTTCGCTAGCTGTTCTCTGGGCGACGGGCTTGTTTGGCTGGGAGCATGTACTTTACGGGGTGTACATGATGCCTGGCGCATTAGTGGGCAGCTGGCTGGCATCAAAGGTGTCAGATAAAGTCACTCCAGCCATGATGCAGCAGTCGCTGTTATGGTTATGTAGTCTGTCTGGCATCAGTGCTATTGTAACGGCTTTCCACTAAAGCACGGTTCAGATGGCTTGAGATGGCTTGGTTGACATTGGCTGTATTTTTCTGTAGCTTTCTGAATTGCGCTGATTTGACTTCGGATTGCGGGCGCCTAATAAATCTAGCTAAAAGAAGGGTGTTATAGATCGAATGATGAAAAAACCACTCTATTTTAGTAATGAGTGGTTTTTTTTTACCCGTCCGTTTTTGTTATCGTCAAATCCAATGACTGCCTGGAGAGCTGATGATTGAACTGAAACAGGTGAATAAGGTATTCACCTCTGATGGGGAGTCTGTGACTGCCCTGGATAATATTAGCCTGACCGTACCTGAAGGGACGATTTACGGGGTGATAGGCTCCAGCGGTGCGGGCAAAAGCACGTTGATTCGCTGCGTGAACCTGCTGGAAAAACCTTCAACCGGTGCTGTGATTGTCGATGGACAGGATTTAACCCAGCTCTCTGAAAAAGCCCTGCGTAATTCACGCCATAATATGGGCATGATATTCCAGCACTTTAACCTGCTCGCCAGCCGTACTGTGTTTGATAACATTGCTTTACCGTTGGTATTGGCTGGGCAAACTAAAGCTGAGATTGAAGCGGCCGTATCACCATTGCTCGAGTTAACCGGGTTGTCTGATAAGCGTAACCGTTACCCTTCGCAATTATCCGGTGGGCAAAAGCAACGTGTGGCAATCGCCAGAGCGCTGGCTAGCAAGCCTCGTGTGTTGTTGTGTGATGAGGCTACCTCTGCGCTGGATCCGCAAACCACACGCTCTATTCTGGCGTTGTTAAAAGATATTAACCGTAAACTGAAAATTACCATTTTAATGATTACCCACGAGATGGATGTGGTGAAATCGATCTGTGACCAGGTCGCTATTTTAAGTTATGGTCAGCTCATTGAAGCAAACAGTGTTGAAGCGTTTTTTGTGAATCCAAAAACGGAGCTGGCGCGAGAATTTGTACGCAGTGCGATGCATGAAAAACCGGTGTCAGAAATCGAGCAGCATTTTCAGCCAGAGCGTACACCGGGTTCACGTCCTGTGGTCAGAATTACTTTTGTGGGTGATACCGCCAGTGACCCGTTTATTACGCAAGCGGCGCGTACCTGCAATGTAGATTTTGTCGTATTGCAGGCAGACCTAGAAACGGTGGGTGGCAAACGTCTGGGTTTCCTGATGGTCGAAATCATGGGTGAGGAAGCGGCCATACAATCAGCGCTGGAATACCTGGTAGAACAAGTGAAAGTGGAGGTGCTGGGTTATGTCAGCTAATGCCTGGATGCTATTACTGCAGTCCCTGTGGGAAACCTGTTATATGGTGATGGTTTCCGGGGGATTAAGCTTCCTACTCGGAATACCATTGGGTGTACTGTTATACACCACACGTCAGGGACGAATTACGCAGAATGTTGCCGCCAACGCTATGTTGGGTGCTGTTGTAAATGCGGGACGTTCAGTGCCGTTTATTATCTTGATGGTAGCGATTATCCCTCTCACGCGTTTGTTAACCGGCACTTCTATTGGCACAACAGCTGCCATTGTCCCGCTGACGGTTGCAGCGGTTCCCTTTGTTGCGCGCATTGCCGAAGGGGCATTGAATGAGGTGCCTTTAGGGCTGGTAGAGGCTGCCCAGTCTATGGGTGCGAGCCCCCTTCAGATTATTACCCGTGTGTTGTTGCCGGAAGCGCGTCCCGGGTTGATTAATGGTATGACCATTACTCTGGTCACACTGGTGAGTTATTCCGCAATGGCCGGTGCCATAGGCGGCGGTGGTTTGGGTGATCTGGGGATTCGTTACGGTTACCAGCGGTTTGATGGTGTGATTATGCTAGCCACAGTGGTGGTGTTGATTGTCTTGGTGCAATTAATACAAATCGTCGGGGATCGGTTACAACAGCATTACGATAAAAGTTAGTGGTTTTTGAGGAGGGTGTACGATGAAGTCGTTGAAGTCGTTGAAAGGGTTTAAAGCTGCAGTAAGTTCTGTATTGGTTGCGTCAGCGTTGTTGCTGGCCGGTTGTGGTGACAAAAGTACGGATGAAAACGCGCCGCTGAAAGTAGGCGTTATAGCAGGTCCGGAAGCGGATGTTATGAAGGTGGCTGTTGATACGCTGTCCAAAGAAAAAGGGATGAGTGTCGATTTGATCGAGTTTTCTGATTATATCTCCCCCAATATTGCTTTGTCTGACGGGAGTATTGATGTGAATGCCTTTCAGCATAAGCCCTATCTTGAGAGTATGATTGAAGACCGTGGGTTTAAGCTGGCGGCGGTAGGGAATACCTTTGTTTACCCTATTGGGGGTTATTCAAAAAAGATTACTACTATTGATCAGTTGCAAGACGGCGCTAAAATTGCCATCCCTAATGATCCGAGTAATGAAGGCCGTACGCTGATTTTACTGCACAACCGTGGCCTGATTACCCTCAAGGATCCTTCCAATCTGGAAGCCACCCCGACTGATATCGAAAGCAATCCGAAAAAACTGCAGTTTGTTGAGTTGGATGCGGCTCAGCTGCCACGTTCTTTGGATGATGTTGATCTGGCATTTATTAATTCGACGTATTCCGTACCCGCAGGTTTGCTGCCTTCACGGGATGCATTAATTGTGGAAGGGAAAGACTCTCCTTACGTTAATTTGATTGTTGCTCGGGAGGACAATAAGTCAGATCCACGGGTGCTGGCGTTGGTGAAAGTCTATCAAACCGAAGCAGTAAAAAAAGAAGCTGAAAAGTTGTTTAAAGGCAGTGCCGTACCCGGTTGGCAATGATTTTAGCTACCCGTAGTCAGTAGACTGTGACAAAGGGCGTAAAGTTTGCTACTATAACACGTTACTATCTCATTCGTCGGTTTGCTCTCATCCAGTCTGCTTGTGCTAAGCGTGCTGGGTTGAACCGTTGTCTCTCAACCTTTGCATGAAGGCGGTGGTACTTCATGGCCGTAGTTGCCAAAAAGTCATCCATGATTTTCTTTTCGGATCCGGCAGATCATTACTGTCACAGGGTTCGTATCGTACTGGCGGAAAAAGGCGTTGCTGTCAATGTGCAGAACGCAAGTCCTGATAATCTGCCACAGGAATTATCGGATCTGAATCCGTATAACACACTGCCCACTCTGGTGGACCGTGATCTGGTTCTTTATGAGCCTAACGTGATGATGGCATACCTCGACGAGCGTTTTCCTCATCCTCCTCTGTTGCCTGTATATCCAGTCAGCCGGGCACAGAGCCGCTTGATGATGCATCGCATCCAGAAAGACTGGTGTACGCTGGTAGACCTCATCCTTGATCCAAAAACCAAGGAAACACCTGCTAACCGTGCGCGTAAAGAACTGCGTGAAAGCCTGCTGGCCGTTGCTCCCATCTTTGCTGAAAAACCGTTCTTTATGAGCGATGATTTCACGCTGGTAGACTGCTGTGTGGTGCCGATCATCTGGCGTTTGCCGGCGTTGGGTATTGAACTGCCTAAACAGGGTAAGTCTATTATTCAGTACGGTGAGCGTTTGTTCGAGCGTGAGTCCTTTCAGGACAGCCTGTCTGAAATTGAACGTGAGATGCGTGAGTAATGGTCTGGAGCATTCTATGAATATGACCAGTAGTCGCCCTTATATGGCTCGGGCTCTGTATGACTGGATTCTGGATAATGACTGCACCCCCTACATTCTGGTGGATGCTAACCAGGAAGGGGTGGCAGTGCCTATGGAATATGTTAAGGACGGGCAGATTGTTCTTAATGTTTCCCCAAGTGCAGTCCGGGCGCTGGATATAGGCAATGATATCCTGATTTTTGATGGCCGCTTTGGTGGTCAGGCGCTGACCATCTGTGTGCCCTTTGAAGCGCTAATGGCTATTTATGCCCGCGAAAATGGCCAAGGAATGGTGTTTGAAGTTGAAGCAGCACCCATTATGGAAGGTGAAGCATCAGATGCTGTAGAGGCGTCACCTGCACCAGAAGCCCCGCAGCCTCCTCGTACGGGCAGACCTTCTCTGAAGGTCGTGAAGTAGGTGCCATAATAAAAAAGACCACCCAAGCGGTGGTCTTTTTTGTTTATTGTTAGGTGTGACTTAAAATGAGTGATGTATTAGATGATTTTATTCGCCAAGAACTTTCTGAGCGCCTAGTTGGCCGTATCGAGGCTACTGTTATGGAGGCTAGAATAAATCCAACAATAGCTATTAGAGAGTTTGATGGGGATGTAGATGATCTGACATTTAACTTAGAAAGCTCAGAAGTCACAATAAGCAATGTTCTAGATGCAGAGTTGACCGGTATATCGAACTTCCCAATGGATATTTTTTATCAACTATAGGTGCCAAGTTTTGAGCTGCATAACACCTACCAATGTCAAACATAAACGTGAGTAGTGCTGGATCTACTCTGCTCCACCCCTGTATTCGACCCGTATTGCTTAAGTGTGTGATTAGTGCTAAGCGTAATCTGTCTTGTACTATTTGTAAGACAGTTCTATGAGCTGCCAGTTGTGTTGTCACTGTTTTGAGAGACATTCCTTCGTACAGATTTGCTTCCTATACGGGTCGTTATCCCTCATTAAACGTTATATTCATCCGCCCAAGATAGAAAATTATTGATAAGCTTCCGCCCATTTTCTCCCGAGCTTTCAGGGTGAAACTGTACGCCGAGAAAAGGTTGATTGTTTACAGCAAAGGCTTCAACAGGGTAGTGCTTTGAGGAGGCTATCACGGTCATAGACTTTGCGGCGTGTATCCCTTCACAATGATCTTCTTTAAATACTGTCCCAGTGGGCAGTCCTTGAAATAAGGGGTGAGGCTGATGGATTGTCATGCTATCTTCGGTTCGTCGCTCCTTTCCTCTATACACCTCACCCCCGAGTGACAGAACAATGGCCTGGCTGCCGAGACAAATACCCAGAGTGGGTATTGTCAGTGACGGAATAAAAGTAAAAATAGCGGTCAGAGTAGCTTTGCTTTCAGTGAATAAGTAGGGGCCGCCAGAAATAATAACTGCATCGTATGTATTGATAATATTGAGGTCGATTTTTTTCCAGTTGAACGTCTTGGTTTGCCACCCAGCTTTTTGTACCGTTTGCTCGATTAACGGTGTTTTAGTGCTTTCACAGTCAATGACAATAGCATTAAACATACGCTGGCCTATCAGTTCGAGTGTTTTTTTATTTTACGGATAAATCGTGAACGAACCAACTTTTAACATACAAAGTTTCATGGATATTTGAGCCATTTAAAAGGCAGGTCGTAGAGGATCCCTTTAACAGGGGGCGGATGTCACCCCCTGAGGTAAGGAACGTTATGTTCGACGGCTTCGATAGAGCTCCCTGACCATGATACCCGCTTGAGCAATCAGTATCAGCGTGAAGGGGATGGCACCAAAGATGGCGATTTGCTTGTTCAGATCAATGTTGTATGCATAGGAATTTGCAAGTCTGAGCAGCTCCAAAAACCCATCAAAAAATGCTGATTTTGGCTGGCTGACTACTGGGTTTCTGTCGTAAGAACCAGAACTACTTCTGAGCTACCCCAAAAATCATTGATAACCCTTCCTCTACGCCAGTTTCTTTCTCTCATTACGGACTTCAGACGGATTGAGGGCGTGACTCAGGTAATAGGCTTCGCAAGTGCAAGCTCTTCTGCGTATTGATGCAGCTCTCTTTGTGATTTACCTCGGGTAATACCCACAAAGAGCATTACACAGAATGCATTTCAGAGGATCAATACCAAAGCTTTTCTGCATCAGGTCAGGGAAAGTGATTTTGAGGGCGTTGCGCTTCGGTTGATTGAGCAAGTTGTAAACTGTTGGTAACAGTTTGGCGCGAACTCGGTTGGATAAAAAGCCATAATAACGGATCATCTGAAAGCCTTTCTCTGGGATGTGCCGAGTTAGCCGGTGCAGAAACTCCTCTGGACTACAGTTGAACCGACGATAGGTTTTTGATTTGTGATCCAAATACTCAAAACTGACACCTTTAGCGTCGTAGTGCTTCAGTCGTGACATAGCGATAGGCGGTCGTTTCAGGTAGCGGCCCAGGTAACTGACAGTGGCCTTTGGGTTGTTGGTGACTTTGGCAAAGTGAACGATCCAATGCTTTTCTGCGTGGCGATCCAGAAAGCGCTGAAATCCCTTTAGGTTATGACATTCGTCTTCCAGTTCAGGTGGCAAAATCAAATCATTGTTTTCGTAAGCCTTTTCGAGAATGTCGATCACACCAGAGCGCCAACCTTCCATGATGGGCGGTTTTGGGTAATAGATTGATTTCCATTGCTGATTATCATCGTAAAGTCCGCCACGGGTAACAGACAGATGAATGTGCACATTCCATTTCAGGTCACGACCATAGGTGTGAAGGGCGGTAAAAATTCCGGGAAGAATGCCTTTTGTTTTTTGCCAGCGAAAGCCAAAATGATGTTTGCAGCCAAGGGGCTAAGTTTACCCAGTAATTCACGGTTAAGCTCAAACAACACCCATAACTCACCAGGCATAGTGAAGGTGATGTGTTGCCACTCCGTATCAGGCAGTAAGGCTTTCTGATTCTCCATCCATTGGTCGGTCATCTTCTTGCCGCAAGTATTACAGGAGCGGCACTTACAACTGAAACAAATAACCTTCGAATGACTACACGCATCATTACCGCATTCAAAGGTGGCGTATCCCATGACCTTCTGTCCGCAGGCCAGCACTTTATTCATATGCTCAATAACGACAGGGCGAAGAGTCGCTTCATACTTCATTTTGAAGTTATGCCAAAGCCCATTACCTCTGAGCAGGTGTTTTTGTTGGGAGGGGACGCGGATAAATCAGCTCCTGAAGGCCGCTATGAAGTCAGGAGCTGATTGTGACAAAGCCGAGCTTAAGAAAGTATGCGTATCCTGCGCAAAATGGAATGAGAGCCATCCGTTGGCTCAGGACAAAAAGCCGCCGCGCAGCGGCCTACCTTGGTGTGCCGGGCACGGCACACCACTTATGGGGTGAAAGTCCCCTGTCCAGCCTAGTGAGGGCGAAGGACTAGCGAAGCGCAAGGTTTATATCGTGAGGTATAGGCTGAAAGAAGCGTGGAACAAACCTGCGAGCTGACGAACAGAAATCAGATACGAGGCTGTTCAAGTAGGGGCGAGTTTGCCAAGCAAAACAAAGCCCTCTACTCACTAGGAAGCTTGAGCAGTATATCTGGCAGTTGTGCAGGGAAAGTGGTGCAGGGCTTACGCATCAATGGTTACTGTAAAATCTTAATTTCTAGTGGATTTACCTAGATATTGATCTGTATTCGTGATTATTATGCACTCTAGAACTTACGCATTGACAGGTCCGGCAAAAAATGGTCTCAACCATTCCTTCCCCTCGGAGAAGCTTTTTATGAAATCCCAGGTAGCTTCTTTGAGGGCGTCTTTCCTGACGCTATAGACGCTTCTGAGTGACCCTGATACTTTCATCGCCTGAAGACAGGTATAGCCAAAGATAGCCGCAAAAATATGATTCCGGACCTGTCGCTCCCCTCTCACCTGCAAACGCTCGATGTTGCAGAGTTGCTTTAATGCCCGGTGATACTCTTCGATCGCCCAATGATGTTGGTGCAGCTGATCAAAATCAGATCGTGGAGATAGATCTGCTCCGACATGAGGAGTGTAAACAACGTAATGGCGCAGCTCGTTTTTGAGTCGCGTCCGGTAGAGTCGTACATGACCAAAGTTACGTAGCCATACAGTTTTTCCTTCTTCGGGAATCTCCAGGCTCTGCACCTGTTGGTAGTTACCCTTTTGCACAGAGACAGTACGGTTGCTTTTAACAGCGAACATAAAACCCAAACCATTGTTTTTCACAGCTTTGAGGTTGCCAATACTGCTATACCAAGAGTCACCGGTAACACATGCAGGTTCGAGTCCCCATGCCAGTACTTCTTTCAGCATATCGACAAAGTAGTCATTTTTAGTTTTGCCATCGGCTGGATTGTAAATACGGAAATTAACGGGCAAGTTGTAGCCTTTGATGTCCGTGTAATAAAGCGTGATGAGATTAATACCCGTGACGGTTTTGTGGTGCTTTCCTGAGTAGTAATGACCGACTAAAGCCGTGTAATGGGTATAAGGTTTATCCAGCACCGTATCATCAACCGATAGCGTCCCACCTTCAAGAATAAGCCTTGCTGACGCTTCTAGAAAAAGATCTTCAGGAGCAAAGTTTTCACGTTGGAGAAAGCGGTTAACACTGTCATGCGATATATCACTCAATTCGCTAAGACGGGTACAGGTGGCTGATTTGGGTTCACAGAGTAGAAACCCCGTATACTTCGGGAGGTCGCACTTGGCTGTTGTTGGTTTTGTTATTTTTCTACGCACGACGGCATCCACTGTTTTTTTGCTGATCTAGCAATTTTTTTGAATGTCTGTCAATGCGTAAGTTCTACACTCTTAACCTTTTTTGAATGACAGTGGCTGTATATTACGGAGGGTTTACATCGAAAAAAAATTGATCAATTATTGGGGGTATAGAACTTACGCATTGACAGACATTCAAAAAAATTGCTAGATCAGCAAAAAAACAGTGGATGCCGTCGTGCGTAGAAAAATAACAAAACCAACAACAGCCAAGTGCGACCTCCCGAAGTATACGGGGTTTCTACTCTGTGAACCCAAATCAGCCACCTGTACCCGTCTTAGCGAATTGAGTGATATATCGCATGACAGTGTTAACCGCTTTCTCCAACGTGAAAACTTTGCTCCTGAAGATCTTTTTCTAGAAGCGTCAGCAAGGCTTATTCTTGAAGGTGGGACGCTATCGGTTGATGATACGGTGCTGGATAAACCTTATACCCATTACACGGCTTTAGTCGGTCATTACTACTCAGGAAAGCACCACAAAACCGTCACGGGTATTAATCTCATCACGCTTTATTACACGGACATCAAAGGCTACAACTTGCCCGTTAATTTCCGTATTTACAATCCAGCCGATGGCAAAACTAAAAATGACTACTTTGTCGATATGCTGAAAGAAGTACTGGCATGGGGACTCGAACCTGCATGTGTTACCGGTGACTCTTGGTATAGCAGTATTGGCAACCTCAAAGCTGTGAAAAACAATGGTTTGGGTTTTATGTTCGCTGTTAAAAGCAACCGTACTGTCTCTGTGCAAAAGGGTAACTACCAACAGGTGCAGAGCCTGGAGATTCCCGAAGAAGGAAAAACTGTATGGCTACGTAACTTTGGTCATGTACGACTCTACCGGACGCGACTCAAAAACGAGCTGCGCCATTACGTTGTTTACACTCCTCATGTCGGAGCAGATCTATCTCCACGATCTGATTTTGATCAGCTGCCCCAACATCATTGGGCGATCGAAGAGTATCACCGGGCATTAAAGCAACTCTGCAACATCGAGCGTTTTCAGGTGAGAGGGGAGCGACAGGTCCGGAATCATATTTTTGCGGCTATCGTTGGCTATACCTGTCTTCAGGCGATGAAAGTATCAGGGTCACTCAGAAGCGTCTATAGCATCAGGAAAGACGCCCTCAAAGAAGCTACCTGGGATGTCATAAAAAGCTTCTCCGAGGGGAAGGAATGGTTGAGGCCATTTTTTGCCGGACCTGTCAATGCGTAAGTTCTAGGGTATATGAAAGTCTCTTCTGACACAGGAGCTACAGAAGAGAAATCATAGTTCCAATATGATGCGTAAGCCCTGGAAAGTGGTGTGTCTTACCCCGGGAGGTCTGTGTGGTGTCCAGAGTATTGGACTGAGATTATCGTAAGGTGATTTGACCGCTACACAGAAGTCAGCAGAGGGCATAGTAGCAAAGAGTTAGTGTTTGCGAAGGCCCGAACGGTACAGAGAGGCGAGTAGTGTATGTATTTCACTCAGTCCGAGAGACTGAAACTCGGCAAACACCGAGACCTGAGTCGATGGACACCGGCGGAACCGGCTGATATTCACTCAGGTAGTCGAGGATCTGATGGCAATGCATGATTACGAAAACCCGACCATGGGTTGCAATGATCGCATCATGGATCGTATTGCAGCCAGTAGTAATCTTAATCGAGCCTATCAACGGGTTAAACGTAACCAGGGAGCACCGGGAGTCGATGGAATGACGACTCAAGCTCTGCATGACTATTTAAAGAACTACGGAAGAACCGTTACAACCCTGCTTAAAGACGGTCTTTGGAGGCCTCAACCGGTAAGGCGGGTAGTGATACCAAAACCGCAGGGAGGGGAACGGAATCTGGGAATACCGACGGTACTGGATCGTTTAGTCCAGCAAGCCATTCAACAAGTACTGCAAACCGACTGGGAACCCCGTTTTTCAGCGTATAGCTACGGATTCAGGCCGGGAAGGTCTGGGCACCAAACGATTAGGCAAGCCCAGCGATACATTCAGTCTGGTTATGACTGGGTGGTGGATATCGACTTATCGAAATTCTTTGATAGGGTAAACCATGATCGTCTGATGGCGAAGCTGGCGGCCTACATGGACGACAAGGATGTATTAAGGCTGATTCGGCGGTTTCTCAATGCTGGTGTCATGGAGAATGGTGTTATCCACTATCGACGGGAAGGAACACCGCAAGGTGGGCCGCGCTCGCCAGTATTGTCCAATATTGTGTTGGAGGAATTGGATAAAGAGCTGGACAAGCGAGGTCTGCGGTACGTCAGGTATGCTGACGACTGTCGTGTTTTTGTTAAAAGCCGACGGGCAGCGCAGCGAGTCATGAATAGTCTGGTGAGGTTTATTGAAACCCGGATGAAGCTGAAAGTGAATCGAGATAAAAGTGCGGTAGCGCGGCCTTGGGAACGAACATTTCTGGGCTTCTCATTCACGCCAGAAGGAAAACTTGAACTTGCTGACAACAGCAAACGGCGTTTTAAGGTTGCTGTGAGGACGTTAACCAGAAAATCAGGGCGGTCGTTCAAGCAACGATTAACAGCCCTGAATCGTTACCTTCGTGGATGGCGGCAGTATTTTGGAATAACGGATACACAGGGACAATTAAGCTCGCTGGAGGCTTGGGTAAGAAGGCGTTTAAGATGTCTGATATGGTATCAGTGGAAAACGGCAAAACGACGTTTTAAAGGATTAAGGCGACTTGGAGTGTCGATCGCTTCAGCCAGTAAAGCCGTGGTATCAAGGAAGAAGTATTGGCGCATGAGTGCCTCACCTGCTCTGAGCAAAGCGTTTACTATGAAGCGTTTTGATCTGCTGGGACTGGAAAGATTACGTGTGGTTTAACTGGCCGAACCGCCCAGTGCGGACCCGCATGCTGGGTGGTGTGGGAGGAGTGGAGTCGCGAGGCTCCACCCTATCCCGATTAAACAGAAAAGGGGGGAAGTCGGAAAAAAACCGAAAGAAAAAGTAAAAAAGATTCCTGTAATGGTCGCTTGTGACCGGCAGCATCATATTAAAGATGCCGTTCTTCAGCATGTCAGCGTTGATGAACTGTCAACACAACTGGCAGGCCAAATACAAGAAGGCAGTACGCTCTGCACTGATGCCTATATGTCCCATGAAAAACTCCATGTATCCCTGGTACAGTTAGTGACAACAGCGGGGGAATACGTTCGAGAGGCTGTTTATCATATTCAAACAGTAAACGCCTATCATAGCGAGCTGAAACGTTGGATTAATGGGCTATTCAAAGGCGTCGCAACAAAATACCTGTCACGCTATCTTGGCTGGAAACTATTCTTAAAGACTCATAAGTTCTCAGAAGAAAGTTTGTTAGATCCAGAAGCCTCGCATTGGCTCTACCCACAGTGATTGTGAACAGAGCCGAGAGCGTCGATGCATCAAACCGATGCAGGGTATATTGTTGATCAGAAACCAAAAGGTGGGCAGATAATCATCCATACAAGAACCCAGCAAAAAGGTTGTGCTGCACAACGAGTAACAATGGTTGCTCGTATGAAGGATCTTTCTGAAGATGTCGGTCAACTCCCAGATGAGGAGCAAGCACGTAAACTGGAAACAATAGCGCGCTTGTTATCACCCTATAATAAATCAGGGAATTTAAACCGTAGAATAGCAAGCCTTCTTTTAAAAGCCTCTAATCTCGGTGGTTTACAGGCCGGCCGTAGCGTATAAGTCAGGCGACCTTGGTCTGAATAGTGATGTCACTCAACGCCATAACTTATTAAGAGACGTTATTCAACGAAAAGAACAGCAAGCCATGACTGCGGGGCTTGATAATGCTTATCAGGTGTTAGGAGAGGTTCTTGCTATGCCTCGTCCAGTAGCGAATATACCCGATGCCATGTGTGCTTTTGCCAAAGCCGTACAATACCATACGGTAAAATGTCGGGATGGGAGTTGTGGTTGGTTGGGTGAGCTGAAAGATAAGCAGGAGAGCATGCTGAGCAGCTGGGTTGAAGGTCTTCCAAATACCAGCTCACTCATCGATGAGGAACATGCAATGTCAAGCTTTGATGTCGCCCAGTCTAAAGCAGAGACAGACAAGCCAGAAGCCATTAAAGGGTACCTTGATGCAGCTAGCAAGACGACGAGCCAAGAACGTCAACAAGCATGGGTCAAGCAAGCGAGGACGCTCTTTCAATCTTTAATTCCCACTAGGCAACCAAGTGTTAGCAGAGTAATTCGCCTAGATGTCATTCCCCTAGATGGAACTCAGTTAGGTGTCAATCCCAAGGACTGCTCAATTCAATAATAATTAGCCGTTCATACCGATTGATGGGCTCTCAGCGCATTATGAATTGAGAGTCCATCTGTTCGTGATCCATCAGTTAGAAAAGAGGCGGTGCTGCAATGCAAGATCATTTTTGCCCGAGGGTGAACCTATGTAGACCACAGCCGTTCATGATATATTGTCATAAAGCATCACTTTACCCCGTCTGACTGGAACTTTCGTTGACTTATGGAATTAACCTTAACCACTCCAGCGCTGCTCTTTCCAGCTATATCGTTATTATTTCTTTCTTATACCAACAAGTTTTTGGCGCTGGCGGCATTGATTCGTTCCTTGAGTCGGGAGCATGTCAGTGATCCTGATAACCCGGTCATTAATAAACAGCTGGATAACCTTCGCCGTCGCATACAATTAATTAAACATATGCAGGGTGCGGGCATCTTAAGTTTTATCCTGTGTGTGTTTGATATGTTCCTCTTGCACTTGCATCTGCAGGATTGGGCAGTACTGGTCTTTGGGTTATGCCTGATTGTACTGCTGATTTCATTGGTGATTTGTTTATGGGAGATCAAAATTTCTGTGGATGCGCTGGAGTTACAAGTAGATGGTATGGAGCGCTCACGGTAGCATCGAAAAATAGCCGTCTATTACCGGAAATAGGCGCTTCATTTGTCAGTAGATTCAATGACAGTTTTTGGAGGCTAAAATGAGTATCCTGCATTGACTTGGGTATATCATTAATGGCTACCAGTCTGTACACACGCAATGGATAGCCGTTTCTGACATATCACTGATTGCCTTTTGTGGTGCGTTCAATCAGTTGGCTGGCTGCAATAGAAAACAGGCAATAGGCTAAAAACCAGTAGAAGCCTTCATGCAGTTGTGCATTAAATGTCAGTAATGCTGATGAGGATCCTGTGGTATTCGATGAGCCATTGGCCGCCAGACAGGCGATAATGACGCCAATGGCAAACACATCAGCCATGGACCATTTACTCAGTAAGCCATTCAGACGAAGCAGACACCGGTTATTGGTAAGCAGAGTAGCGACAAGCAATAACCCTGTTTTCAAGGCTGGAATCACGACACTGAACAGCACAATTAACACAGCCACTAACAGGTACCCTGATGTCCATAAATCCTGAGCGGTACCAATAATCGAGCGGGTTTTATCATACAGGGTGCTGACTCCTTTTACTTTGATACCATCAAGGAACTGATTGGCCATGGACGCCATGGCGGGGTGAATATTCTGTTCACTGATCAGCTTTTTACCTTCACTCACTACCGCCTGGCGGTTCATATCAGCCTTCAGGCTGATCAACGGTTGGGTAATACCGGGAATCAGTAGCGCAAGGGAAATCAGGGTGATTGCAATAAGCAGAATTTTTTGGGGTTTCATAAGAGCCAGCCAGTCAGGGAGAGTTGTCCACGTAAGGGAACCATTATAGACAAAACGTATACCATGGGTATTATCCCCTCTGGGAGATGGGCTTTTAGTAGAGCAAGTCCTCTGGATCAACATCCACATAGTCCGGTGAAATAGCCATCTCAAACTGTACGGCTGAAATCGTCGCTTTTCCCTGTAACTGTGCTTTACAAATACGGTGCATGCCATCCATTACACGCCCTTTGTGACAAAGGATAACAGGGTAAGCGAGATCAGCTGTCATGATCAGTCGCGTATGCTCGACGATATTCCTGCAAGTAGGGGTAGAACCACCGAGGTCGTACCAATAGCACTCATCCAGTTCCCTGATAGACGATAGAGATACATCAATGACGGGCAAGCCCTGAGTACGATTAATGAGGGCATTGATATCCCAAATCAATAACTGACCGGCTTGTTGTCGACAGTGGTATTGTTGCCTCATGGGTGTATAACGATGCTCTGGTTGTTTGTGTCGATAAGAGAGAGCAGATGTGAGGGGGGAGGTGTTGAATTGACAGCCAGTGCTCCGTCCTCACGGCTGGTGAACGGTCTGTTAAGCCGCAGGATGAAAGTAATTCAGCATGAGTTGTAAATTATGCTGTCCACGAAACTCATTGATATCCAGCTTGTAGACGGCTTCAATGTCAGTCACTGCGGGGTTGGGCCATTGCTGTGTGTCGATATTAAACGCAATCGCATCCAGCCATAGATTTTTGTCAGGCAGGTTTAACACCATTTTTAAATGTTTCTGACCGACCAGACGCTGTTGAGTGATGTGAAAACGGCCCTGAAACAAAGGTTCAGGAAAGTGCTGGCCCCAAGGGCCGCCATCACGTAAAGATTGTGCGGTGGCCAGCGTCATTTCTTCTGAGGCCAACTCGCCATCCGTATAAATTTCTGCATTGAGATCAGCCTCGGTTAACAGCTGGTGTACTTGCTGATTGAAAGCTTCTTTGAAAAGGGCAAGGTTCGCTTTTTTAATGGATAACCCCGCCGCCATGGCATGCCCACCAAACTTAATAATGAGTTCTGGGTGTTCTCTGGCAATGCTGTCCAGTGCATCACGCATATGTAAACCAGTGACTGAGCGAGCGGAGCCTTTTATTTCTTCATTATCGGCTTCTGCAAAGGCGATAACCGGGCGGTGAAGCCTGTCTTTGACCCGTGAAGCCAGAATGCCCACGACCCCCTGGTGCCAGTCTTCTTTAAAAAGGCAAATCCCCCAGGGTAATTCCGTCTTTTTATCCAGTTGTAGCCGATCCAGCTCGGTGATGGCTTCGCTTTGCATGCTGGCTTCAATGGCTTTTCGCTCTTCATTTAAACTGTCCAACTCGGCGGCCAGCGTGCGTGCCTGTTCGATACGGTCACACAGTAGCAATTCAATACCGGTCGACATATCATCCAGCCGACCCGCGGCATTCAAACGAGGGCCAAGGGCGTAGCCTAAATCAGGGGCAACCAGTTGCTGAATATCTCTCTTTGCAATATCGGCCAGTGCTTTTATCCCTGATCGGCAGCGACCTGCTCGGATACGCGCCAACCCCTGAAAGACCAAAATGCGATTACTGCTGTCCAGGCTGACGACATCAGCAACAGTACCCAGTGCAACAAGGTCGAGGTATTCGGCCAGATTAGGCAAGGGGCGATCATTAAACCAGCCACGCTGGTTGAGCACGGCACGAAGTGCACACATGACATAAAAAATAACGCCCACCCCCGCCGTATTTTTCGCCGGGAAAGGGCAGCCGGGTTGGTTAGGGTTAACAATTGCATCAGCATCGGGCAGTGTGCTGCCAGCAAGGTGGTGATCTGTCACAATCACAGTGATACCTTTGTCTTTGGCCGCGGCCACTCCTTCAATGCTGGAAATACCATTGTCAACGGTTACCAGTACGTCAGGTTGGTCAGGGAGCGCGACATCGACAATTTCAGGGGTGAGGCCATAGCCATACTCAAACCGGTTGGGTACCAGATAATTAACGTGTGCTCCCATAGCGCGCAGCGCCAGTACACCCAGTGCACTGCTGGTTGCGCCGTCGCAATCAAAATCGCCAACGATCACTATCTTTTTTTGTTGTGTAATGGCATCGGCAAGCAGCGTTGCAGCGGTCGTAATGCCTTTGAGTTGATGGTAATCAGGGAGGTCTTTCAATTGCTTGTTCAGTGCATCGTTACTCTGTACACCACGGGCACTGTATATGCGTGCCATCAGTGGAGAGATGTCAGCAGAAAAGTGACACTGTTCTAAATTATAAGGTCGACGGATAATTTGTTTTTGCATGGCAACGTTGCAACTTGTGGGTAGAGCGGTAAAGTATGACAGAGCCTGTCGGCGAAACCTAATGCTTCAGGGAGTGGATAGATGAAACTACTGGTCATTCTGCTGGTACTGATGGTGACATTAGTGATTGTGGTCACACTGGCCGAACGGTTTGGCAAACCCATGAGTGCCGAAAAACAATCCAAGCTGTCAAAGATGGCGATGGTACTGGTATTTGTGTTGCTGGTGGTGCAGTTAGGCCTTTACTGGTATCGCGGGTTTTAAATGCTGTGCCAGTTTATAGTCAACACCAGATCTCTAAGTTGTTGAAGGGCTTTTTATGGCACCTAAATCCTGCAATCCAAACCCGAACAGGTCAATCGCAGCAACTGATCAAGCCCTCCTGATTCTGATTATGCTACTATCGAGCAAATATTTACCTTTTCAGTGGATTTTAATCACATGAGCCGTCGTGTTTGGTTCATCTTACTGCTATTCCTGATATCAGGGCGCGATAACTCCTTCCGCATTAGCAGAATGTTTTTCTAATCATCCATTGTTCGCTATTTACAAACAGTCACCTACTGCTAGCCAAGCATCCCACTCCGTTTGGTAGAGATGCTCTTTGTTACTGGCAACGGTCAACTGCCTGTTACCTGTCAACAGTTTTCCGGCAACCCGTATCATATAGCAGCGAATGCTTTCCGGCTCCCACTTCATCAACTGACGATTCCCACTCATCAGTGCCATCCAACGTGTTGTATTGTAGGCCAGTATTGCACATTGCATAAGCGCACTGTTTGCCATGAAATGATCGGTTTTGATCTGCCCGAGAGCCATCTGGTTTTTGCACTCTTCGATCCCGGTTTCGCAGGTAGCCCGCTTGCCATACGCTTTATGGATCTCCCATGGACTCAACGACTCAGTAGTCACGTAGCAGAAGTAGTCGTACTCTGGCTTCGGGTCTAACAATTCGCACTGGGTGTTTTCTGGCTTCCCGATCTTTCTTTGCCGGACAGCCACGAAGCAACGAGCCCGGTCCCAGTCACCACAGCAGTGTTGAAACTCGCACCACTCCCACCCTGGCTGATGCACGACAGGTTGCCAGTCTTGCGGGATTAACAGTTTGTGTAGATTCTTCAGTTTGACCTTAACCAGATAACGATGTCCTAAATCCTCCAGATAGGTCAGTAATGGTCCACCAAAGTAGCCACTATCAGCCCTGAAAAAAATCTTCATGTGGGAAGGCAGAGTAACCAGCAACTGTTTCATAAACTCTATGGAGCCATTAGCAGTGTAGGCATCACCACTTCGTAACCAACCCTGCAGCACTTCTTTGGTTTCCGCGCAAAAGGCCAGCTGCGGGTGGTACGACAGCGCCCCTCTTTTTTTCTCGTTAAACCCTTTCTTTGCGCCTTCCTGAAAACCAAAACAGGTTTTTACCGTAGAATCGAGGTCAATGGTGACCTGTTTAAAAGCATAAACGGTAGATGTTCCTGAGCGCAGTGCCTGTTTCCAAACACTCTCCCTCATTTCGTGGACAGCGGTTTCCAGTTCAACGACGCTGGCAAAGTGGAACAGCTTTAAAATGCGTCCAAATTGACTGTCACAAGGAATGCGTTGAAAACGGGTGCATTCTCGGAGAACGCTATCCTGCCAGACCGTGCACACTTTCATCAGACTTTTGGCACCTGCCAGAATGCCGGTGGTTACCATCAGAATGACATCTGACAGTTGGAAAGTGGCATTAGAGCCTCGTTGAATATTAATCCGTTTGTCCAGTAGGTCGGCCAGCCCCATCCGGTTCAGGAAGCGAAACACAGGGATAAGTCCAGCCTGACTGGTAAGCGGCTTTTTAGCTTGAGTGAAATGTACCTTCCGCTGCTTCAAACGTGCTTTTGACTTGTTTTTTTTGCTCATTGAAAAAGTGATGCTTTATGAAACGAAAACATCATTTAATCTCTTTATTCACGGGTGATTGCAACTTTTATTTCGATATTATTTGCAGGATTTAGGTGGCATCTGTTTCCAGCATGGGGAAAAGCGATTTTTAATAGCGACGTCAGCCTGAAAATGAATGAGTGCTTCTTTTTATTTTGTATTAAATCGTCATCCATTTTTTAGGTTTCCTTGAGAAAAATGTTCAGCCATCTCCGCAGTATTTTTAAAGCATCGATCATGAACAGAGCGGTCATTAATTTGAGTAATAGTACCATCTTTACGTTTCACGTAAGTTAGAAAGTGAGTGCCTCGATCATTGTGGTTTAAAAAGGGTTCAGGAAGTGCTCTGGGGTGCTGTTCCTGACTGGATAGCTGATCAGCATACAAGTCACGCCAAAGGTTGGCGAGCTTGATATGATTATCGTGTATTTTTTGACGTTGTGCCTTAGCGGCTGGTTTATCTGACACTTGAGCTTTTTTAGTTGTGCTAGCAATGCGTGTTCATGCTTTTGTTTGTTGTAAACTTCCTCTGAAAGGGCGGCTATTTGTAGCTCAAGCTCGTAAGCTTTCTGTTCAGATTTTTCGACTAGCGGTGTCTTTGTATTCTGACCCCAGGGCTTACGCATCAATGGTTACTGTAAAATCTTAATTTCTAGTGGATTTACCTAGATATTGATCTGTATTCGTGATTATTATGCACTCTTAACCTTTTTTGAATGACAGTGGCTGTATATTACGGAGGGTTTACATCGAAAAAAAATTGATCAATTATTTGGGGTATATGAAAGTTTCTTCTGACACAGGAGCTACAGAAGATAAACCATAGTTCCAATATGATGCGTAAGCCCTGATTCTGACCCTCTGTTTGTAGAAAATGATCAATAGCATCCTTTTCGTGCTGTTTTTTATCTCTATTGCTGTTAAGCATATCTAGCTCTTTATGAAGAGCGCTTATCGCTTCCTGCTGGTGATGCCTGTCAGGTATAGACCCCATACTTTCATAAGGAATATCTAAGGCACTGTCTCCCAGCAGCTGATAGGCGGTGACAAAAAATAAATAGTACTGATTGTGAATTTCACACTGGTTTTCAGAGATAGGAAGGCAGTCATACCTTCTGTTTGTGATTCCTTTTGCCGGAAGATCCTTGGGTATCGCATTAGGAGAGCGAGCAGCGTGGTACATGCTACGTTGCATTTCCTGCAGTTTTTGTAAGTCGGCTGACCAGTCGCGGCTGAGATGCTGATCTCTGGTATCGAGCAGGCCTTTATAAAGATAGAACTTACGCATTGACAGACATCCCAAAAAATTGCTAGATCAGCAAAAAAAACAGTGGATGTCATCGTGCGTAGAAAAATAACAAAACCAACAACAGCCAAGTGCGACCTCACGAAGTATACGGGGTTTCTACTCTGTGAACCCAAATCAGCCACCTGTACCCGTCTTAGCGAATTGAGTGATATATCGCATGACAGTGTTAACCGCTTTCTCCAACGTGAAAACTTTGCTCCTGAAGATCTTTTTCTAGAAGCGTCAGCAAGGCTTATTCTTGAAGGTGCGACGCTAACGGTTGATGATACGGTGCTGGATAAACCTTATACCCATTACACGGCTTTAGTCGGTCATTACTACTCAGGAAAGCACCACAAAACCGTCAAGGGTATTAATCTCATCACGCTTTATTACACGGACATCAAAGGCTACAACTTGCCCGTTAATTTCCGTATTTACAATCCAGCCGATGGCAAAACTAAAAATGACTACTTTGTCGATATGCTGAAAGAAATACTGGCATGGGGACTCGAACCTGCATGTGTTACCGGTGACTCTTGGTATAGCAGTATTGGAAACCTCAAAGCTGTGAAAAACAATGGTTTGGGTTTTATGTTCGCTGTTAAAAGCAACCGTACTGTCTCTGTGCAAAAGGGTACCTACCAACAGGTGCAGAGCCTGGAGATTCCCGAAGAAGGAAAAACTGTATGGCTACGTAACTTTGGTCATGTACGACTCTACCGGACGCGACTCAAAAACGAGCTGCGCCATTACGTTGTTTACACTCCTCATGTCGGAGCAGATCTATCTCCACGATCTGATTTTGATCAGCTGCACCAACATCATTGGGCGATCGAAGAGTATCACCGGGCATTAAAGCAACTCTGCAACATCGAGCGTTTTCAGGTGAGAGGGGAGCGACAGGTCCGGAATCATATTTTTGCGGCTATCTTTGGCTATACCTGTCTTCAGGCGATGAAAGTATCAGGGTCACTCAGAAGCGTCTATAGCGTCAGGAAAGACGCCCTCAAAAAAGCTACCTGGGATTTCATAAAAAGCTTCTCCGATGCGTATTCTGGCTTCCCTTGAACACTCATTCTGGTAACCGATGAACACCGATTCTGGTAACGCTTGAACACCCATTCTGGTTTCTCGTGAACACTTTTCCGTGTTTTCCAGAATCGGTGTTCAAGCCACCATATTCAGGGATTTGGTGTAAACCCTTCAACCGCTTATGCATTGATTTTCCTTAACTTTGGCCGCTCTTATCTTTAACAAAAGAGGGAGCTGTCATGACTGATCAAAGGATATCCATGCGTAAACTACGAGACATTCTTCGTTTACGGTACGACAACGGACTCAGCATCCGGGAAATATCCCGCAGTGCTCGGGTCAGCGTTGGTGCCGTATCCAATTACGTTCAGGCATTCGAGGCATCGGATCTGCAGTGGGCACAGACACCCCAGGTGAGCGAACCTGAGTTGATTCACGCCCTGTTCCCGGAAGCTCCACTACCGGGTCGCAAAGGACTGACTGATCCTGACTGGGCAAAAGTCCATCAGGAACTCAAGCGCAAGGGCGTGACTAAACAATTGCTCTGGGAAGAGTATTGCCAGGCCCATACCCTCAACGCTTACAGCTACTCTCAGTACTGTTACCGATACCGGCAGTGGCGTGGCTGCCAGAAGCGCTCCATGCGTCAGCACCATACAGCGGGTGAAAAACTGTTTGTGGACTATGCTGGCCCGACAGTGTCCATTATCAACCCGGAGACGGGTGAAATAGCCCACAACGCCCAGATCTTTGTAGTGGTATTGGGCGCGTCCAATTACACCTACGCTGAAGCAACGCTATCACAAAAATCTGAAGACTGGCTGGGGTTCCATGTGAGGGCGTTTGAGTTCTTCGGTGGTGTGCCGCAGATGGTGGTGCCCGACAACCTGAAGAGTGCTGTTAGCAACGCCTGCCGTTATGAGCCGGATCTAAACCCGGCCTATCAGCACCTGGCTAACCACTACCAGATCGCTGTGGTGCCTGCCCGTCCCTATAAACCAAAGGACAAGGCCAAAGCCGAGGTAGATGTGCAAGTGGTGGAGCGCTGGATACTCGCCAGACTACGCCACGAGACGTTTTTTACCCTGGCCGAACTGAATCACCGCATCCGATCGCTGCTGACGGAACTGAACCTGAAGCCCTTCAAGCAGCTGCCAGGCACACGGCGGAGCACGTTTGAGCAGTTGGATGAGCCTGCCCTGCACCCCCTGCCCCAACAACCCTTTGTCTTCGCAGAGTTCCGTAAGGCCCGAGTGCATATCGATTATCACATCACCTACAAAGGTCACTACTACTCCGTTCCTCACCAATTGGTAAAACAAGAAGTAGAAGTACAGGCTACAGAGCACTGCATCACGGTCTACGCCAAAGGTAAGGCTGTCGCCAGCCATGCCCGCAGATATACCTCCGGTTTTACGACATTGACTGCGCATATGCCCCAGCGGCATCAGAAACACAAGGAGTGGACACCCCAGAGGCTGCTTCACTGGGCCAAAGATGTTGGGCCAGAAGTGCTTTGTTTTATCCAGCACCTGCTGGTATGTCGGGATCACCCTGAGCAAGCCTATCGTGCGGGTCTGGGGTTGTTGAACCTGCAAAGAGACTATGGTTCACAGAGGCTCAACAACGCCTGTGCCCATGCCCGGAAGATACATGGCTACCAACTAAAACATGTTCGCTCAATCCTGAAGTCGGGTAAGGATCAGCAGCCCCTTGAGCCAGAACAGGCATCCACCACAGAAGCACTGCATGAGCCCCATGAGAATATCCGTGGCGCAGTGAGCTACCAGTAATCAGAGGCAGTACCATGATCAATCAAATCTTGACCCGACTTCGGTCACTGCGGCTGACTGGGATGGCTGATGCTCTTAACCAGCAACTGGAGCAACCAGGCAACTATGACAGTCTCAGCTTTGAGGAGAGGTGGGCGCTTCTGGCAAAACAGGAAGAGACTGAGCGGTGCAACAAGCGCCTGGCAAGGCTACTCCGAAGCGCCCGGTTCAAACTGGCTGCACGTATGTAGAACTTACGCATTGACAGGTCCGGCAAAAAATGGCCTCAACCATTCCTTCCCCTCGGAGAAGCTTTTTATGAAATCCCAGGTAGCTTCTTTGAGGGCGTCTTTCCTGACGCTATATACGCTTCTGAGTGACCCTGATACTTTCAGCGCCTGAAGACAGGTATAGCCAAAGATAGCCGCAAAAATATGATTCCGGACCTGTCGCTCCCCTCTCACCTGAAAACGCTCGATGTTGCAGAGTTGCTTTAATGCCCGGTGATACTCTTCGATCGCCCAATGATGTTGGTGCAGCTGATCACAATTAGATCGTGGAGATAGATCTGCTCCGACATGAGGAGTGTAAACAACGTAATGGCGCAGCTCGTTTTTGAGTCGCGTCCGGTAGAGTCGTACATGACCACAGTTACGTAGCCATACAGTTTTTCCTTCTTCGGGAATCTCCAGGCTCTGCACCTGTTGGTAGTTACCCTTTTGCACAGAGACAGTACGGTTGCTTTTAACAGCGAACATAAAACCCAAACCATTGTTTTTCACAGCTTTGAGGTTTCCAATACTGCTATACCAAGAGTCACCGGTAACACATGCAGGTTCGAGTCCCCATGCCAGTACTTCTTTCAGCATATCGACAAAGTAGTCATTTTTAGTTTTGCCATCGGCTGGATTGTAAATACGGAAATTAACGGGCAAGTTGTAGCCTTTGATGTCCGTGTAATAAAGCGTGATGAGATTAATACCCTTGACGGTTTTGTGGTGCTTTCCTGAGTAGTAATGACCGACTAAAGCCGTGTAATGGGTATAAGGTTTATCCAGCACCGTATCATCAACCGATAGCGTCCCACCTTCAAGAATAAGCCTTGCTGACGCTTCTAGAAAAAGATCTTCAGGAGCAAAGTTTTCACGTTGGAGAAAGCGGTTAACACTGTCATGCGATATATCACTCAATTCGCTAAGACGGGTACAGGTGGCTGATTGGGGTTCACAGAGTAGAAACCCCGTATACTTCGGGAGGTCGCACTTGGCTGTTGTTGGTTTTGTTATTTTTCTACGCACGACGACATCCACTGTTTTTTTGCTGATCTAGCAATTTTTTTGGATGTCTGTCAATGCGTAAGTTCTAGTATGGAAGACATCGACTATGAACATCCACGAGGACTCAAGCAGACTCAGATAGCCAGCCTGGCCAGCGGTGATTGGCTAGTTCGTCATCGGAACCTGCTGATCACCGGCCCCTGCGGTACCGGCAAGAGCTACCTGGCATGTGCTCTGGGGCATATGGCCTGTCTGAAGGGACGCAGTGTTCACTATTATCGGATGTCCCGGCTGCTGGAAGAACTCACCCTGGCTCATGGGGATGGCAGTTACAGCAAACAGTTGAAGCTGTTGGCTAAAACTGACCTTCTAATACTGGACGACTGGGGGTTGGAACCTCTGACACAGCAGCACAGGAATGATCTTCTGGAAGTCATGGATGACCGGCATGAGCACAGCTCAACCATCGTCACCAGCCAACTGCCGACCAAACAGTGGCATGGAAGCATTGGTGATGAAACATTGGCCGACGCCATTCTGGACCGACTGATGCACAATGCCCACCGGTTAACACTGAAGGGAGAATCCATGCGAAAGAAGCTCGGAAAACTGGAAGCAAATGAACACCTGGTCTAAGAATTAGGCAGGGCAATGTATAAACGGTTTGAGGTGTTCAAGCAAACCAGAATGGGTGTTCAACCTAACCAGAATAAGCATCCGAGGGGAAGGAATGGTTGAGGCCATTTTTTGCCGGACCTGTCAATGCGTAAGTTCTAAAAGAGCAAATTTTCGTTTCAGGCATTTTTTAATGGTATCTGGGTTATATTTAGCCGGAATGACCATGCGGTCTATTTCTCCATCAATTGTGTCCAGTAATTCAGCTATCGCTTTCTGTGAAGGATTCAGGGGTGATGTTTTTGGGTGGCTTATAGGTTGATTAGAGCTGTGTGAGAGAGTATTTGTAGATTGCAGTTGTGGTTGGGCTGCTTTATTTTGAGTCCCTATTGCCGTTGTTCCTGTAGCGTTAGTTTTTTTTTAAAACAACCAGTCGACAATCTTGAGGTAGTTGGTTGTAACGTGATTTAAGGTCTTGTAAGGGCCCTTGCGTTTCTAAGTCGCCCGCCTGTAATTGAGGGAGCCCTTTACCAATTTTTGCGCCTTTGACGGTAACCATTTCTGGGATATTTACACCCACATAACGGTTTGACATGGAATCAGCATAATGTATGTCCTCATTAGCTTTATCGATTTGCCATGCTGAAAAGTGTCCAGAGTTAATCCCTGCTAGACCGACCAGAGAATAATCAACGAGACTTCCATCTTTACATGGAAGGCTAACATCATCACATAACGCAAAAGCGTTTCTTGCTCGATTTACTCGAGCACCTTCACCAGGAAAGCCTTGAGGCAAAGCGATAATCATTGTTTCAGGTGCTTCTGCTGGAGTATTTGCTTTTTCATTAACCGTGGCATACTTTTCATGATCTTCGATGAGTTGCTCAATAGTGCGTGGAACACCTGACAATTCGACGAGGGGTTCCATGAATTTCACGGTTTTAGTCGTAGTACCTGCTGTCATTACTTGTGTACCACCTAAATCCTGCAAATAATATCGAAATAAAAGTTGCAATCACCCGTGAATAAAGAGATTAAATGATGTTTTCGTTTCATAAAGCATCACTTTTTCAATGAGCAAAAAAAACAAGTCAAAAGCACGTTTGAAGCAGCGGAAGGTACATTTCACTCAAGCTAAAAAGCCGCTTACCAGTCAGGCTGGACTTATCCCTGTGTTTCGCTTCCTGAACCGGATGGGGCTGGCCGACCTACTGGACAAACGGATTAATATTCAACGAGGCTCTAATGCCACTTTCCAACTGTCAGATGTCATTCTGATGGTAACCACCGGCATTCTGGCAGGTGCCAAAAGTCTGATGAAAGTGTGCACGGTCTGGCAGGATAGCGTTCTCCGAGAATGCACCCGTTTTCAACGCATTCCTTGTGACAGTCAATTTGGACGCATTTTAAAGCTGTTCCACTTTGCCAGCGTCGTTGAACTGGAAACCGCTGTCCACGAAATGAGGGAGAGTGTTTGGAAACAGGCACTGCGCTCAGGAACATCTACCGTTTATGCTTTTAAACAGGTCACCATTGACCTCGATTCTACGGTAAAAACCTGTTTTGGTTTTCAGGAAGGCGCAAAGAAAGGGTTTAACGAGAAAAAAAGAGGGGCGCTGTCGTACCACCCGCAGCTGGCCTTTTGCGCGGAAACCAAAGAAGTGCTGCAGGGTTGGTTACGAAGTGGTGATGCCTACACTGCTAATGGCTCCATAGAGTTTATGAAACAGTTGCTGGTTACTCTGCCTTCCCACATGAAGATTTTTTTCAGGGCTGATAGTGGCTACTTTGGTGGACCATTACTGACCTATCTGGAGGATTTAGGACATCGTTATCTGGTTAAGGTCAAACTGAAGAATCTACACAAACTGTTAATCCCGCAAGACTGGCAACCTGTCGTGCATCAGCCAGGGTGGGAGTGGTGCGAGTTTCAACACTGCTGTGGTGACTGGGACCGGGCTCGTTGCTTCGTGGCTGTCCGGCAAAGAAAGATCGGGAAGCCAGAAAACACCCAGTGCGAATTGTTAGACCCGAAGCCAGAGTACGACTACTTCTGCTACGTGACTACTGAGTCGTTGAGTCCATGGGAGATCCATAAAGCGTATGGCAAGCGGGCTACCTGCGAAACCTGGATCGAAGAGTGCAAAAACCAGATGGCTCTCGGGCAGATCAAAACCGATCATTTCATGGCAAACAGTGCGCTTATGCAATGTGCAATACTGGCCTACAATACAACACGTTGGATGGCACTGATGAGTGGGAATCGTCAGTTGATGAAGTGGGAGCCGGAAAGCATTCGCTGCTATATGATACGGGTTGCCGGAAAACTGTTGACAGGTAACAGGCAGTTGACCGTTGCCAGTAACAAAGAGCATCTCTACCAAACGGAGTGGGATGCTTGGCTAGCAGTAGGTGACTGTTTGTAAATAGCGAACAATGGATGATTAGAAAAACATTCTGCTAATGCGGAAGGAGTTATCGCGCCCTGATATCAGGAATAGCAGTAAGATGAACCAAACACGACGGCTCATGTGATTAAAATCCACGGAAAAGGTAAATATTTGCTCGATAGTAGCATAATCAGAATCAGGAGGGCTTGATCAGTTGCTGCGATTGACCTGTTCGGGTTTGGATTGCAGGATTTAGGTACCAAATAACTTTTCTAGGAGTTTACGGTTAACCTCAACGATGTCCTCTTCCCCTATGGTTGATAGTCCAAGGCATTCAGTAATAATATCAAGATGTCTGTTATGTCTGAATTGATCGTGTTTGTGGCTATTCAGAGCTTTCATCGCTTTCAGGAGATTTTTAGGAGCTGCGGACTGTTTTTCTGCATGCTGTATAATTGAACTCAGTATACCTTGGCTGGATAGTGCGACAAACAAGGCAGCAAGACTGCAATTATTATTGGTGGCCTGTATGCCAGCAGGGGTTTTAAATGTCACTTTACCCTGAGACTGTATTTGTGTTTGGATATTTGATGTTATACCTAAATCCTGCAAATAATATCGAAATAAAAGTTGCAATCACCCGTGAATAAAGAGATTAAATGATGTTTTCGTTTCATAAAGCATCACTTTTTCAATGAGCAAAAAAAACAAGTCAAAAGCACGTTTGAAGCAGCGGAAGGTACATTTCACTCAAGCTAAAAAGCCGCTTACCAGTCAGGCTGGACTTATCCCTGTGTTTCGCTTCCTGAACCGGATGGGGCTGGCCGACCTACTGGACAAACGGATTAATATTCAACGAGGCTCTAATGCCACTTTCCAACTGTCAGATGTCATTCTGATGGTAACCACCGGCATTCTGGCAGGTGCCAAAAGTCTGATGAAAGTGTGCACGGTCTGGCAGGATAGCGTTCTCCGAGAATGCACCCGTTTTCAACGCATTCCTTGTGACAGTCAATTTGGACGCATTTTAAAGCTGTTCCACTTTGCCAGCGTCGTTGAACTGGAAACCGCTGTCCACGAAATGAGGGAGAGTGTTTGGAAACAGGCACTGCGCTCAGGAACATCTACCGTTTATGCTTTTAAACAGGTCACCATTGACCTCGATTCTACGGTAAAAACCTGTTTTGGTTTTCAGGAAGGCGCAAAGAAAGGGTTTAACGAGAAAAAAAGAGGGGCGCTGTCGTACCACCCGCAGCTGGCCTTTTGCGCGGAAACCAAAGAAGTGCTGCAGGGTTGGTTACGAAGTGGTGATGCCTACACTGCTAATGGCTCCATAGAGTTTATGAAACAGTTGCTGGTTACTCTGCCTTCCCACATGAAGATTTTTTTCAGGGCTGATAGTGGCTACTTTGGTGGACCATTACTGACCTATCTGGAGGATTTAGGACATCGTTATCTGGTTAAGGTCAAACTGAAGAATCTACACAAACTGTTAATCCCGCAAGACTGGCAACCTGTCGTGCATCAGCCAGGGTGGGAGTGGTGCGAGTTTCAACACTGCTGTGGTGACTGGGACCGGGCTCGTTGCTTCGTGGCTGTCCGGCAAAGAAAGATCGGGAAGCCAGAAAACACCCAGTGCGAATTGTTAGACCCGAAGCCAGAGTACGACTACTTCTGCTACGTGACTACTGAGTCGTTGAGTCCATGGGAGATCCATAAAGCGTATGGCAAGCGGGCTACCTGCGAAACCTGGATCGAAGAGTGCAAAAACCAGATGGCTCTCGGGCAGATCAAAACCGATCATTTCATGGCAAACAGTGCGCTTATGCAATGTGCAATACTGGCCTACAATACAACACGTTGGATGGCACTGATGAGTGGGAATCGTCAGTTGATGAAGTGGGAGCCGGAAAGCATTCGCTGCTATATGATACGGGTTGCCGGAAAACTGTTGACAGGTAACAGGCAGTTGACCGTTGCCAGTAACAAAGAGCATCTCTACCAAACGGAGTGGGATGCTTGGCTAGCAGTAGGTGACTGTTTGTAAATAGCGAACAATGGATGATTAGAAAAACATTCTGCTAATGCGGAAGGAGTTATCGCGCCCTGATATCAGGAATAGCAGTAAGATGAACCAAACACGACGGCTCATGTGATTAAAATCCACTGAAAAGGTAAATATTTGCTCGATAGTAGCATAACCAGAATCAGGAGGGCTTGATCAGTTGCTGCGATTGACCTGTTCGGGTTTGGATTGCAGGATTTAGGTTATAAGTTCATTTGCTTTGTCAGCACTGCCTTCTGATTGAAAACGCTCGACAGCAAACTCCAGTTCCTGTTTGAAAACTTCAGTGTCAGGAATGTCTGCTTCTCTGAGTAGTCGCATATACTCTTGTAGTTGCATTGCTTCTGTAGGGGCTGACTGACTTGTCGGTGAAACTGAATTGCTTGATTTAAGAAGGTTTATCGCAGGGAGAATATCATCAAGCAAGAATACACCTGTATTGAAGTTTTGTAGGTCTCTGAGACCGTCACTGCTGTTATTGATATAATTGAGTAAATCTTCTCCCTAAATCCTGCAATCCAAACCCGAACAGGCCAATCGCAGCAACTGATCAAGCCCTCCTGCTTCTGGTTATGCTACTATCGAGCAAATATTTACCTTTTCAGTGGATTTTAATCACATGAGCCGTCGTGTTTGGTTCATCTTACTGCTATTCCTGATATCAGGGCGCGATAACTCCTTCCGCATTAGCAGAATGTTTTTCTAATCATCCATTGTTCGCTATTTACAAACAGTTACCTACTGCTAGCCAAGCATCCCACTCCGTTTGGTAGAGATGCTCTTTGTTACTGGCAACGGTCAACTGCCTGTTACCTATCAACAGTTTTCCGGCAACCCGTATCATATAGCAGCGAATGCTTTCCGGCTCCCACTTCATCAACTGACGATTACCACTCATCAGTGCCATCCAACGTGTTGTATTGTAGACCAGTATTGCACATTGCATAAGCGCACTGTTTGCCATGAAATGATCGGTTTTGATCTGCCCGAGAGCCATCTGGTTTTTGCACTCTTCGATCCAGGTTTCGCAGGTAGCCCGCTTGCCATACGCTTTATGGATCTCCCATGGACTCAACGACTCAGTAGTCACGTAGCAGAAGTAGTCGTACTCTGGCTTCGGGTCTAACAATTCGCACTGGGTGTTTTCTGGCTTCCCGATCTTTCTTTGCCGGACAGCCACGAAGCAACGAGCCCGGTCCCAGTCACCACAGCAGTGTTGAAACTCGCACCACTCCCACCCTGGCTGATGCACGACAGGTTGCCAGTCTTGCGAGATTAACAGTTTGTGTAGATTCTTCAGTTTGACCTTAACCAGATAACGATGTCCTAAATCCTCCAGATAGGTCAGTAATGGTCCACCAAAGTAGCCACTATCAGCCCTGAAAAAAATCTTCATGTGGGAAGGAAGAGTAACCAGCAACTGTTTCATACACTCTATGGAGCCATTAGCAGTGTAGGCATCACCACTTCGTAACCAACCCTGCAGCACTTCTTTGGTTTCCGCGCAAAAGGCCAGCTGCGGGTGGTACGACAGCGCCCCTCTTTTTTTCTCGTTAAACCCTTTCTTTGCGCCTTCCTGAAAACCAAAACAGGTTTTTACCGTAGAATCGAGGTCAATGGTGACCTGTTTAAAAGCATAAACGGTAGATGTTCCTGAGCGCAGTGCCTGTTTCCAAACACTCTCCCTCATTTCGTGGACAGCGGTTTCCAGTTCAACGACGCTGGCAAAGTGGAACAGCTTTAAAATGCGTCCAAATTGACTGTCACAAGGAATGCGTTGAAAACGGGTGCATTCTCGGAGAACGCTATCCTGCCAGACCGTGCACACTTTCATCAGACTTTTGGCACCTGCCAGAATGCCGGTGGTTACCATCAGAATGACATCTGACAGTTGGAAAGTGGCATTAGAGCCTCGTTGAATATTAATCCGTTTGTCCAGTAGGTCGGCCAGCCCCATCCGGTTCAGGAAGCGAAACACAGGGATAAGTCCAGCCTGACTGGTAAGCGGCTTTTTAGCTTGAGTGAAATGTACCTTCCGCTGCTTCAAACGTGCTTTTGACTTGTTTTTTTTGCTCATTGAAAAAGTGATGCTTTATGAAACGAAAACATCACTTAATCTCTTTATTCACGGGTGATTGCAACTTTTATTTCGATATTATTTGCAGGATTTAGGTATTATGCGATATGAAAAAATAATGGCTTAGCCCATTAGCAGCCAAGCCTTGATGATAGCCGACACGGGGTTACTGTGACGCTCTTAACATCCACGCGGTTTTCTCATGAATACGCAGGCGGTCAGACACGAGCGCTGCCGTAGATTCATCATCAGCTTCCTGTGCGGTGCTGAGTACGTTACGAGCGGTTTTAATCAACGTTTCGTGGTTGCGGGTAAGCGTGTGCAGCATGCCTTCAGCGTCAGGCAGGTGTTTCTCTTCTTTAATAGCACTCAATTCGGCAAAGGCCTGATAAGTGCCAGGTGCTTCGACACCCAGGGTGCGAATACGTTCAGCGATATCATCAACGGCCACGGCCAGTTCGGTGTACTGTTCTTCAAACATCAAGTGCAGCTCACGAAAACGCGGGCCAGTGACGTTCCAATGGTAATAGTGGGTTTGCAGATAGAGCGTGTAAGAGTCGGCCAGCAGTCGCTTTAAGCCTTCGGCAATGGCGAGGCGTTCTTGTTCATTGATACCAATATCGATGGTGGACATAGCAATCGCTCCCAGGCAGTGAGGGCGTGATTGTAGACTGAGCGAAGGCTTTTCATCAACCACAGACATACTGTCATTTTCGTTACTTTTTTTGGTTTGTGCCTGTTTAAATAACACTGTTGTGCAAGGTATCATTTTTTCTTTGCAGTAGTCATGTACCTAAATCCTGCAATACAAACTCCAACAGGCCAAACATACGCATTGATCAAATCCTCCTGACTCCGATTATCCTGCTGTCGAGAAAATACTGGCCTTTTCAGTGGATTTTCATCGCTCGAACCATCGTATTTTTATTCATCTTACTCCTATTCCTAATATCAGAGCGTAACAACACCTTCCGCATCAGCAGAATGTTTTTTCTAACCATCCGTTGTACGGCTATTTACAAACAGTCACCCACTGCCAGCCAAGCATCCCACTCCGTCTGGTAGAGATGCTCTTTGTTACTGGCAACGGTCAACTGTCTGCTACATGTTAACAATTTTCCAGCAACCCGTATCATATAGCAGCGAATGCTTTCCGGCTCCCACTTCATCAGCTGACGATTTCCACTGACCAGAGCCATCCAGCGTGTCGTATTGTAGGCCAGTATTGCACATTGCATAAGCGCACTGTTTGCCATGAAATGATCGGTTTTGATCTGTCCAAGGGTCATCTGATTTTTGCACTCTTCAATCCAAGTTTCACAGGTAGCCCGCTTACCGTACGCTTTATGGATCTCCCACGGACTCAACAACTCAGTCGTCACGTAACAGAAGTAGTCGTACTCTGGCTGCGGATTTAACAGTTCGCCCTGCATATTTTCGGGCTTCCCTGGCTTTCTTTGTCGCACAGCCACGAAGCAGCGATTCCGGTCCCAGCTACCACAGCGGTGTTGAAACTCACACTGCTCCCAACCTGGCTGATTTATGACAGGCTGCCAGTCTTGCGGGATTAACAGTTTGTGCAGATTCTTCAATTTCACCTTGATGAGATAACGATGCCCCAGATCATCCAAATAAGTCAGTAGTGGGCCACCAAAGTAGCCACTGTCAGCCCTGAAAAAAATCTTCATATGAGAAGGCAGGGTGATCAGCAGTTGCTTCATAAACTCTATGGCGCCATTGGCGGTGTAGGCATCGCCACTTCGTAACCAGCCTTGCAATACTTCTTTAGTTTGAGCGCAAAAGGCCAATTGCGGGTGGTACGAAAGAGCCCCTCTTTTTTTCTCATTAAAGCCTTTCTTGGCGCCTTCCTGAAAACCGAAACAGGTTTTTACCGTAGAATCGAGGTCAATGGTGATCTGTTTACGTGCATAAATGGTAGATGTTCCTGAGCGCAACGCCTGTTTCCAAACCCTGCCCCTCATTGCGTGGACAGCGGTTTCCAGTTCAACGACGCTGGCAAAACTAAACAGCTTTAAAATGCGTCCAAATTGACTGTCACAAGGGATGCGTTGAAATTGGGTACATTCTCGAAGAGTGCTATCCTGCCAGACCGTGCACACTTTCATCAGACTTCTGGCACCTGCCAGAATGCCGGTGGTTACCATCAGAATGACATCTGACAGTTGGAAAGTGGCATTAGAGCCTCGTTGAATATTAATCCGTTTGTTTAGTAAGCCGGACAGCCCCATCCGATTCAGGAAGCGAAACGCAGGGATCAGTCCAGCCTGACTGGTGAGCGGCTTTTTAGCTTGGATGAAACGTACCTTCCGCTGTTTCAAACGTGCTTTTGACTTGTTTTTTTTGCTCATGGGAAAAGTGATGCTTTATTGAAACCAAAGCATCACTTAATCCCTTTATTCATAGGATATTGCAACAGTTATTTCGAGATCCTTTGCAGGATTTAGGATGTATATCTTGCAAATAATATTCGCGATTATCAACAAATAATACCTAAATCCTGCAATCCAAACCCGAACAGGTCAATCGCAGCAACTGATCAAGCCCTCCTGATTCTGATTATGCTACTATCGAGCAAATATTTACCTTTTCAGTGGATTTTAATCACATGAGCCGTCGTGTTTGGTTCATCTTACTGCTATTCCTGATATCAGGGCGCGATAACTCCTTCCGCATTAGCAGAATGTTTTTCTAATCATCCATTGTTCGCTATTTACAAACAGTCACCTACTGCTAGCCAAGCATCCCACTCCGTTTGGTAGAGATGCTCTTTGTTACTGGCAACGGTCAACTGCCTGTTACCTGTCAACAGTTTTCCGGCAACCCGTATCATATAGCAGCGAATGCTTTCCGGCTCCCACTTCATCAACTGACGATTCCCACTCATCAGTGCCATCCAACGTGTTGTATTGTAGGCCAGTATTGCACATTGCATAAGCGCACTGTTTGCCATGAAATGATCGGTTTTGATCTGCCCGAGAGCCATCTGGTTTTTGCACTCTTCGATCCAGGTTTCGCAGGTAGCCCGCTTGCCATACGCTTTATGGATCTCCCATGGACTCAACGACTCAGTAGTCACGTAGCAGAAGTAGTCGTACTCTGGCTTCGGGTCTAACAATTCGCACTGGGTGTTTTCTGGCTTCCCGATCTTTCTTTGCCGGACAGCCACGAAGCAACGAGCCCGGTCCCAGTCACCACAGCAGTGTTGAAACTCGCACCACTCCCACCCTGGCTGATGCACGACAGGTTGCCAGTCTTGCGGGATTAACAGTTTGTGTAGATTCTTCAGTTTGACCTTAACCAGATAACGATGTCCTAAATCCTCCAGATAGGTCAGTAATGGTCCACCAAAGTAGCCACTATCAGCCCTGAAAAAAATCTTCATGTGGGAAGGCAGAGTAACCAGCAACTGTTTCATAAACTCTATGGAGCCATTAGCAGTGTAGGCATCACCACTTCGTAACCAACCCTGCAGCACTTCTTTGGTTTCCGCGCAAAAGGCCAGCTGCGGGTGGTACGACAGCGCCCCTCTTTTTTTCTCGTTAAACCCTTTCTTTGCGCCTTCCTGAAAACCAAAACAGGTTTTTACCGTAGAATCGAGGTCAATGGTGACCTGTTTAAAAGCATAAACGGTAGATGTTCCTGAGCGCAGTGCCTGTTTCCAAACACTCTCCCTCATTTCGTGGACAGAGGTTTCCAGTTCAACGACGCTGGCAAAGTGGAACAGCTTTAAAATGCGTCCAAATTGACTGTCACAAGGAATGCGTTGAAAACGGGTGCATTCTCGGAGAACGCTATCCTGCCAGACCGTGCACACTTTCATCAGACTTTTGGCACCTGCCAGAATGCCGGTGGTTACCATCAGAATGACATCTGACAGTTGGAAAGTGGCATTAGAGCCTCGTTGAATATTAATCCGTTTGTCCAGTAGGTCGGCCAGCCCCATCCGGTTCAGGAAGCGAAACACAGGGATAAGTCCAGCCTGACTGGTAAGCGGCTTTTTAGCTTGAGTGAAATGTACCTTCCGCTGCTTCAAACGTGCTTTTGACTTGTTTTTTTTGCTCATTGAAAAAGTGATGCTTTATGAAACGAAAACATCATTTAATCTCTTTATTCACGGGTGATTGCAACTTTTATTTCGATATTATTTGCAGGATTTAGGTAATACATGATATGGCTGAAGAGAATTTTTAGTTAAATAGCGATGAAGAGCTTCTGATTTTTCAATACTATTCGATAATGGATGGCCCGAATGGCCGCAAGTTAATAAAACGTCATATAATTCTCTGTCTATCCCAGAAGTAATAAATTTTCTTATAGTTTGTTCTTTATTTATTTTGGTTAATAGTATCATTTTTTGAGAATGCTCTTTTATTTCTCGAAGTATGTTATTTGTATTATCATGAATTTGTTGATATACGTATAATATTTTTCGCTTTTTTTCCTGCTGAGGAGTGGAGTCTGCCTGCTCTTTTAAAGAATCAGAGGTAAGGGTTTCGGAAGTCTCGACTATTCCTTTATGCTCAACTTGAACCTAAATCCTGCAATCCAAACCCGAACAGGTCAATCGCAGCAACTGATCAAGCCCTCCTGATTCTGATTATGCTACTATCGAGCAAATATTTACCTTTTCAGTGGATTTTAATCACATGAGCCGTCGTGTTTGGTTCATCTTACTGCTATTCCTGATATCAGGGCGCGATAACTCCTTCCGCATTAGCAGAATGTTTTTCTAATCATCCATTGTTCGCTATTTACAAACAGTCACCTACTGCTAGCCAAGCATCCCACTCCGTTTGGTAGAGATGCTCTTTGTTACTGGCAACGGTCAACTGCCTGTTACCTGTCAACAGTTTTCCGGCAACCCGTATCATATAGCAGCGAATGCTTTCCGGCTCCCACTTCATCAACTGACGATTCCCACTCATCAGTGCCATCCAACGTGTTGTATTGTAGGCCAGTATTGCACATTGCATAAGCGCACTGTTTGCCATGAAATGATCGGTTTTGATCTGCCCGAGAGCCATCTGGTTTTTGCACTCTTCGATCCAGGTTTCGCAGGTAGCCCGCTTGCCATACGCTTTATGGATCTCCCATGGACTCAACGACTCAGTAGTCACGTAGCAGAAGTAGTCGTACTCTGGCTTCGGGTCTAACAATTCGCACTGGGTGTTTTCTGGCTTCCCGATCTTTCTTTGCCGGACAGCCACGAAGCAACGAGCCCGGTCCCAGTCACCACAGCAGTGTTGAAACTCGCACCACTCCCACCCTGGCTGATGCACGACAGGTTGCCAGTCTTGCGGGATTAACAGTTTGTGTAGATTCTTCAGTTTGACCTTAACCAGATAACGATGTCCTAAATCCTCCAGATAGGTCAGTAATGGTCCACCAAAGTAGCCACTATCAGCCCTGAAAAAAATCTTCATGTGGGAAGGCAGAGTAACCAGCAACTGTTTCATAAACTCTATGGAGCCATTAGCAGTGTAGGCATCACCACTTCGTAACCAACCCTGCAGCACTTCTTTGGTTTCCGCGCAAAAGGCCAGCTGCGGGTGGTACGACAGCGCCCCTCTTTTTTTCTCGTTAAACCCTTTCTTTGCGCCTTCCTGAAAACCAAAACAGGTTTTTACCGTAGAATCGAGGTCAATGGTGACCTGTTTAAAAGCATAAACGGTAGATGTTCCTGAGCGCAGTGCCTGTTTCCAAACACTCTCCCTCATTTCGTGGACAGCGGTTTCCAGTTCAACGACGCTGGCAAAGTGGAACAGCTTTAAAATGCGTCCAAATTGACTGTCACAAGGAATGCGTTGAAAACGGGTGCATTCTCGGAGAACGCTATCCTGCCAGACCGTGCACACTTTCATCAGACTTTTGGCACCTGCCAGAATGCCGGTGGTTACCATCAGAATGACATCTGACAGTTGGAAAGTGGCATTAGAGCCTCGTTGAATATTAATCCGTTTGTCCAGTAGGTCGGCCAGCCCCATCCGGTTCAGGAAGCGAAACACAGGGATCAGTCCAGCCTGACTGGTAAGCGGCTTTTTAGCTTGAGTGAAATGTACCTTCCGCTGCTTCAAACGTGCTTTTGACTTGTTTTTTTTGCTCATTGAAAAAGTGATGCTTTATGAAACGAAAACATCATTTAATCTCTTTATTCACGGGTGATTGCAACTTTTATTTCGATATTATTTGCAGGATTTAGGTGTAATGCTTTGCCCTCAAGGCGATAGCCAATCCACTCACTTTGAGCTTTAGCGCCTATGGCTTCGTAAAAGTGTATGGCGGGGGTATTCCAGTCAAGCACATTCCATTCAAAGCGACCGCAGTTTTTTTCAACGGCTATGTTTGCGAGGTGTTTTAGCAGGGCTTTTCCTGCGCCGCTACCACGGTATTCGGGTGAAATATACAGATCCTCAAGGAACAGGCCATTTTGTCCCCGCCATGTAGAAAAATTCAAAAAGTACACGGCAAAGCCGATGGCTGTGCCATTTATTTCACCAATCAGCGCTTGCGTTGTCGTATCGGGAGCAAATACATTGATGCGGATCTGTTCTTCCGTTGCCAGTACTTGATCCTCGGCTTTTTCGTATACGGCCAATTTTTTGATAAAGTGCAACAGCGTGTGTGCATCATCAGGTGTTGCAGGGCGAATAGTAAAAGGGCTCACTGGTGAGTACTCCTGTAAAAGGTGAAAACCTGATTTTAATAGTGTGAATACAGAGAGTGATAGTATGACGAAAACGGCAGTGGTACTAGGTGCAACGGGGCTGGTGGGGGCCGCATTGGTTGATCAGCTATTAGCATCGTCAGCCTTTAGTCACGTCACAGCGTTAACGCGCCGCCCTTTGGGAGTGGATAATGGTAAACTGTCTAACCCTGTGATTGATTTCAATCAACTTGAATCTGCAGCAGCATATATTCAGGGTGACGTCTTGTTTTCTTGTTTGGGCACCACCAAAAAACAGGCAGGATCGATTAAGGCACAAAGAATAGTGGACGTTGACTATCAACGAAAGATCGCTGAAATAGCCGCCAATAATGGCATATCGCATTATTGTCTGGTGAGTTCAAGCGGTGCAAACAGCAACAGTGCTTCACCCTATTTAGCGATGAAAGGGGCGTTGGAAGTAGCTGTTAAAGGGTTGTCCTTTCAACGCATCAGTATTTTTCAACCGTCTTTGCTGACTGGCCATCGAAGGGAGGCGCGTTTTGGAGAGAACCTTGGGGCTTTGATGTTACCGTTACTCTGTCACTTACCAAGGTTGCAGCGATACCGACCCATTAAGGGGAGTGATGTGGCGTTGAAAATGCTGCAGGTGAGTTTGGCTGAAAGCGCTGGTATTGAATACTTTACACTGGATCAAGTATTTCCAGAATAAGGGGGCAGTGAAAGCTGACACTACAGATTATTTAATGCATAGGAATTTATGCATAGGAATGTATGCATAGGAATTTAATGCATAGGAATTTATGCATAGGAATTTAATGCATAGGAATTTATGCATAGGAATTTATGCATAGGAATTTATGCATAGGAATTTATGCATAGGAATTTGCAAGTCTGAGCAGCTCCAAAAACCCATCAAAAAATGCTGATTTTGGCTGGCTGACTACTGGGTTTCTGTCGTAAGAACCAGAACTACTGCTGAGCTACCCCAAAAATCATTGATAACCCTTCCTCTACGCCAGTTTCTTTCTCTCATTACGGACTTCAGACGGATTGAGGGCGTGACTCAGGTAATAGGCTTCGCAAGTGCAAGCTCTTCTGCGTATTGATGCAGCTCTCTTTGTGATTTACCTCGGGTAATACCCACAAAGAGCATTTGAGCATTACACAGAATGCATTTCAGAGGATCAATACCAAAGCTTTTCTGCATCAGGTCAGGGAAAGTGATTTTGAGGGCGTTGCGCTTCGGTTGATTGAGCAAGTTGTAAACTGTTGGTAACAGTTTGGCGCGAACTCGGTTGGATAAAAAGCCATAATAACGGATCATCTGAAAGCCTTTCTCTGGGATGTGCCGAGTTAGCCGGTGCAGAAACTCCTCTGGACTACAGTTGAACCGACGATAGGTTTTTGATTTGTGATTCAAATACTCAAAACTGACACCTTTAGCGTCGTAGTGCTTCAGTCGTGACATAGCGATAGGCGGTCGTTTCAGGTAGCGGCCAAGGTAACTGACAGTGGCCTTTGGGTTGTTGGTGACTTTGGCAAAGTGAACGATCCAATGCTTTTCTGCGTGGCGATCCAGAAAGCGCTGAAATCCCTTCAGGTTATGACATTCGTCTTCCAGTTCAGGTGGCAAAATCAAATCATTGTTTTCGTAAGCCTTTTCGAGAATGTCGATCACACCAGAGCGCCAACCTTCCATGATGGGCGGTTTTGGGTAATAGATTGACTTCCATTGCTGATTATCATCGTAAAGTCCGCCACGGGTAACAGACAGATGAATGTGCACATTCCATTTCAGGTCACGACCATAGGTGTGAAGGGCGGTACAAATTCCGGGAAGAATGCCTTTTTTTTTTTGCCAGCGAAAGCCAAAATGATGTTTGCAGCCAAGGGGCTAAGTTTACCCAGTAATTCACGGTTAAGCTCAAACAACACCCATAACTCACCAGGCATAGTGAAGGTGATGTGTTGCCACTCCGTATCAGGCAGTAAGGCTTTCTGATTCTCAATCCATTGGTCGGTCATCTTCTTGCCGCAAGTATTACAGGAGCGGCACTTACAACTGAAACAAATAACCTTCGAATGACTACACGCATCATTACCGCATTCAAAGGTGGCGTATCCCATGACCTTCTGTCCGCAGGCCAGCACTTTATTCATATGCTCAATAACGACAGGGCGAAGAGTCGCTTCATACTTCATTTTGAAGTTATGCCAAAGCCCATTACCTCTGAGCAGGTGTTTTTGTTGGGAGGGGACGCGGATAAATCAGCTCCTGAAGGCCGCTATGAAGTCAGGAGCTGATTGTGACAAAGCCGAGCTTAAGAAAGTATGCGTATCCTGCGCAACATGGAATGAGAGCCATCCGTTGGCTCAGGACAAAAAGCCGCCGCGCAGCGGCCTACCTTGGTGTGCCGGGCACGGCACACCACTTATGGGGTGAAAGTCCCCTGTCCAGCCTAGTACTCCATCCGACACCATTTGATAATCACAAATAACCGATCGGTCAGCTTTTTGTGTAAATGGTCGACAATGGTTAGCCGTCCTGTTATTTGAGTCAATTTTGAGTGGCAGGACAAAAAAATGGGTTATTTCACGCACAGTGCCCCATTTCCCAATTTTTCATGGGAAAAAGTGCTGCTCTAATAGTCTGGTTTATGTTCTATGGAGGCTCTCAATCTACTCTGTATTATCAAGCTCTGGCATCTTTGGATACAGTCTCTTAAGTTTTATCCGAGCGTCTTCAGTGGTAAAACGCCACTGTGTAGTCGCTTTTCTTGCGTTGCGCTTCTCCTCCCAGGCTTTGACTTCTCTCCGGAGAATATCTTGGGTAGGGATACGCCGATCCAGACATTGGCGACTCAGTATACTCAGCTCAATTTCGGCCATATCCAGCCAACTGCCATGCTTTGGGGTGTAATGAAACTCAAGCTTATCAATCATTCTGCGGGCTTCTTTTGGGGAAAAAGCTTTATAAAGTGATGCGGGAGAATGCGTGTTCAAGTTGTCTCCAACCAGTATAACTTTCTCTGCATCTTTGTGGCGAACATCGACCAGAAACTTGATTTGATGAGCCCAATCAATCGCTGTCCTACGATCAGTCACCTCAACATGCCGCCAACCTGTCAAGGGTTCAAACATCATGAACAGATTGCTGACGCCATTACGTTCATACTCTGTGTCATAACGCTCCGGTTTTCCAGGCTCAACAGGCATTGGATTAACGACTTCTTTAACATGCTGCTTGCTACTTTCATCAAGGCAAACAAGCGGACGCCTTGGATCAAGAGGACGTTTATAGACTTCAAGAATATCCTCCATCGCACTCACAAAGTTGGCGCTTTCTTCCGCAGGTATACACCATTCCTTTTTTTGCCAGGGCTTAAGCTCATTTTTTTTAGCCCCTCATGTACTGTGCTTCTGGAAATCGATTCGACGTATCTGAGCTCAATCATGCGATCTGTCAGTAAGTTTAGCGTCCATCGGCTGGCTCCTTCCGGTGGTGGTGAGCAGGTAAGGGCAATAAGGTGAGCTTCGGCTTCGCCATCGAGTTTACGTACCCGACCGTGGCTGCTTAGTTTTCCATTGACAGCGACATCAAGCCCTTCTTCAACAAATCGTTGCCTGAGGCGAGTGATAGTAAGCGGCCTAACATGGAAAGCTTTGGCTACCTGATCATGCTGCAGTGGATCATGGTTTTCATCGATAGCCAGAAGGATATTGGCTTTACGTTTTTTGTGTTGTGCAACTTTGGGCTTTTCCTGCTTGATAAGCCGTTCAAGTATTGATCGTTCTTCCTCGCTGAGTCGAACATGATATTTGATGGTCATAATAACTCCGGTGTTATGAACTCGGCGTTATTAGAATAGCCTTCAGTAAACTATCATCTTCTGCCGGACGGAGTACTAGTGAGGGCGCAGGACTAGCGAAGCGCAAGGTTTATATCGTGAGGTATAGGCTGAAAGAAGCGTGGAACAAACCTGCGAGCTGACGAACAGAAATCAGATACGAGGCTGTTCAAGTAGGGGCGAGTTTGCCCAGCAAAACAAAGCCCTCTACTCACTCGGAAGCTTGAGCAGTATATCTGGCAGTTGTGCAGGGAAAGTGGTGTGTCTTACCCCGGGAGGTCTGTGTGGTGTCCAGAGTATTGGACTGAGATTATCGTAAGGTGATTTGACCGCTACACAGAAGTCAGCAGAGGGCATAGTAGCAAAGAGTTAGTGTTTGCGAAGGCCCGAACGGTACAGAGAGGCGAGTAGTTTATGTATTTCACTCAGTCCGAGAGACTGAAACTCGGCAAACACCGAGACCTGAGTCGATGGACTCCGGCGGAACCGGCTGATATTCACTCAGGTAGTCGAGGATCTGATGGCAATGCATGATTACGAAAACCCGACCATGGGTTGCAATGATCGCATCATGGATCGTATTGCAGCCAGTAGTAATCTTAATCGAGCCTATCAACGGGTGAAACGTAACCAGGGAGCACCGGGAGTCGATGGAATGACGACTCAAGCTCTTCATGACTATTTAAAGAACTACGGAAGAACCGTTACAACCCTGCTTAAAGACGGTCTTTGGAGGCCTCAACCGGTAAGGCGGGTAGTGATACCAAAACCGCAGGGAGGGGAACGGAATCTGGGAATACCGACGGTACTGGATCGTTTAGTCCAGCAAGCCATTCAACAAGTACTGCAAACCGACTGGGAACCCCGTTTTTCAGCGTATAGCTACGGATTCAGGCCGGGAAGGTCTGGGCACCAAACGATTAGGCAAGCCCAGCGATACATTCAGTCTGGTTATGACTGGGTGGTGGATATCGACTTATCGAAATTCTTTGATAGGGTAAACCATGATCGTCTGATGGCGAAGCTGGCGGCCTACATGGACGACAAGGATATATTAAGGCTGATTCGGCGGTTTCTCAATGCTGGTGTCATGGAGAATGGTGTTATCCACTATCGACGGGAAGGAACACCGCAAGGTGGGCCGCTCTCGCCAGTATTGTCCAATATTGTGTTGGATGAATTGGATAAAGAGCTGGACAAGCGAGGTCTGCGGTACGTCAGGTATGCTGACGACTGTCGTGTTTTTGTTAAAAGCCGACGGGCAGCGCAGCGAGTCATGAATAGTCTGGTGAGGTTTATTGAAACCCGGATGAAGCTGAAAGTGAATCGAGATAAAAGTGCGGTAGCGCGGCCTTGGGAACGAACATTTCTGGGCTTCTCATTCACGCCAGAAGGAAAACTTGAACTTGCTGACAACAGCAAACGGCGTTTTAAGGTTGCTGTGAGGACGTTAACCAGAAAATCAGGGCGGTCGTTCAAGCAACGATTAACAGCCCTGAATCGTTACCTTCGTGGATGGCGGCAGTATTTTGGAATAACGGATACACAGGGACAATTAAGCTCGCTGGAGGCTTGGGTAAGAAGGCGTTTAAGATGTCTGATATGGTATCAGTGGAAAACGGCAAAACGACGTTTTAAAGGATTAAGGCGACTTGGAGTGTCGATCGCTTCAGCCAGTAAAGCCGTGGTATCAAGGAAGAAGTATTGGCGCATGCGTGCCTCACCTGCTCTGAGCAAAGCGTTGACTATTAAGCGTTTTGATCTGCTGGGACTGGAAAGATTACGTGTGGTTTAACTGGCCGAACCGCCCAGTGCGGACCCGCATGCTGGGTGGTGTGGGAGGAGTGGAGTCGCGAGGCTCCACCCTATCCCGATTCATTGCCTGTCAGCATGCCCGTAACATAAATGGCGGAGTCAGCGCTGGTAATAACAAACGTGATAAGTAATAAAATAGCGGCTATAGACAGTAACTGACCAAAGGGAACATGGCTAAAAAAGCTGAACAGGCCTTTGGTATAATCCTGATTAACCGCTTGAGAAACGGTGGTAAATATTGGGGTGTCGAATACGCCTGCACTAAAAGCGCTAAACCAAAGGATGGTTGTTACCGTTGGCATTAACACCGCGCACAATAAAAATTGACGAATGGTTCTTCCTTTACTGATACGGGCTATAAATGGCCCCACAAAAGGTGCCCAGGCTATCCACCAGACGAGGTAGATCACACTCCAGCCTTCACTCCACTGTCGGGACGCATCATCAATGGTAAATGACAGTTTGGGTAAGTCAGTAACATAAGCCATTGTTGACGTCATCATGACGTGGAGTACTTTTAACGGGTTTGCCCACAAAATGACGATGGCCAGTAAGAGAATCACAAAATAGAGATTAAACTGACTCAGGCGCTTAATGCCGCGGTTTAATCCCAGTACGGAGGAAGCCATAAAGGCGATGGCAATGAGAAACAACAGTGTAAATCGGAAAAACTCTCCGCCAAACGCGGGTGATACCGTATCCTGAAAGCCTGTCTGAATCAGCGCAATACTATTCGCCAGAGTGCCGGCAACGCCAAATATCACCGCAATAACAGCGAGGAAGTCAGCAATGTGGAAAATGCTCCATTGCTTTTTTTCGGTCAAGCTTGCTGAGATGGTCATGGGGCGGCCTTTATTAAAAGCAAACCAGCCCATGACTAATCCAGCAATGGCATAAATGCTCCAGGCATGCATTCCCCAGTGCAAATACGTCAGTGATAATGCGGTATCTTGTGGGGATGTTGATGACTGAGCAAAAGCAGGGGGGTGGTTAAAGTGTGATAATGGCTCCGCCACACCCCAGAAAATAAGACCAGAACCCATACCGGCAGCAAACAGCATAGCAAGCCAGCTAAACAGACCAAATTCGGGGGTATCTGTGGCTTGACCAAGGCGTATTCGACCAAAAGGACTAAAAGCAATGCCGGTAGAGAGAATGACCATCAATGAAGAAACCACAATGAAACCTAGCCCCAACTGTTGAATAACGGCTTGTGTGGCCTGAGAGGTAATACTGATGGATTCTGCGGGAAACAGTAAAAAAAGCAGTGCAAAAAACACACAGCCGCCGATGCTGACGACTTCTTTTCCTGGCAGTTTGAATTGATTAAAGGTTATTGCGGTGGATAGTCGCATGTTTTCCGGTTCGCTGTTTTTGATTATAGAGGTGATCTGGAAATAACGATAGGCGCGGCACTTGCAGTCACTGTCTGCCCCTGTGGCAGTTTTTTTCAGCGGAGTAGAATCTCAAAAACACCTTATGACTGTCAATAGTTAGCACTGCCCGTAGTATGTAAAAATAAGCTAAAGATAGTGTGTTGTAGCGATTTTTATGATCTTTATGATTAAAAAATGGCGTGTGTATATAACTAGTACCTAAATCCTGCAATCCAAACTCCAACAGGCCAAACATACGCATTGATCAAATCCTCCTGACTCCGATTATCCTGCTGTCGAGAAAATACTGGCCTTTTCAGTGGATTTTCATCGCTCGAACCATCGTATTTTTATTCATCTTACTCCTATTCCTAATATCAGAGCGTAACAACACCTTCCGCATCAGCAGAATGTTTTTTCTAACCATCCGTTGTACGGCTATTTACAAACAGTCACCCACTGCCAGCCAAGCATCCCACTCCGTCTGGTAGAGATGCTCTTTGTTACTGGCAACGGTCAACTGTCTGCTACATGTTAACAATTTTCCAGCAACCCGTATCATATAGCAGCGAATGCTTTCCGGCTCCCACTTCATCAGCTGACGATTTCCACTGACCAGAGCCATCCAGCGTGTCGTATTGTAGGCCAGTATTGCACATTGCATAAGCGCACTGTTTGCCATGAAATGATCGGTTTTGATCTGTCCAAGGGTCATCTGATTTTTGCACTCTTCAATCCAAGTTTCACAGGTAGCCCGCTTACCGTACGCTTTATGGATCTCCCACGGACTCAACAACTCAGTCGTCACGTAACAGAAGTAGTCGTACTCTGGCTGCGGATTTAACAGTTCGCCCTGCATATTTTCGGGCTTCCCTGGCTTTCTTTGTCGCACAGCCACGAAGCAGCGATTCCGGTCCCAGCTACCACAGCGGTGTTGAAACTCACACTGCTCCCAACCTGGCTGATTTATGACAGGCTGCCAGTCTTGCGGGATTAACAGTTTGTGCAGATTCTTCAATTTCACCTTGATGAGATAACGATGCCCCAGATCATCCAAATAAGTCAGTAGTGGGCCACCAAAGTAGCCACTGTCAGCCCTGAAAAAAATCTTCATATGAGAAGGCAGGGTGATCAGCAGTTGCTTCATAAACTCTATGGCGCCATTGGCGGTGTAGGCATCGCCACTTCGTAACCAGCCTTGCAATACTTCTTTAGTTTGAGCGCAAAAGGCCAATTGCGGGTGGTACGAAAGAGCCCCTCTTTTTTTCTCATTAAAGCCTTTCTTGGCGCCTTCCTGAAAACCGAAACAGGTTTTTACCGTAGAATCGAGGTCAATGGTGATCTGTTTACGTGCATAAATGGTAGATGTTCCTGAGCGCAACGCCTGTTTCCAAACCCTGCCCCTCATTGCGTGGACAGCGGTTTCCAGTTCAACGACGCTGGCAAAACTAAACAGCTTTAAAATGCGTCCAAATTGACTGTCACAAGGGATTCGTTGAAATTGGGTACATTCTCGAAGAGTGCTATCCTGCCAGACCGTGCACACTTTCATCAGACTTCTGGCACCTGCCAGAATGCCGGTGGTTACCATCAGAATGACATCTGACAGTTGGAAAGTGGCATTAGAGCCTCGTTGAATATTAATCCGTTTGTTTAGTAAGCCGGACAGCCCCATCCGATTCAGGAAGCGAAACGCAGGGATCAGTCCAGCCTGACTGGTGAGCGGCTTTTTAGCTTGGATGAAACGTACCTTCCGCTGTTTCAAACGTGCTTGTGACTTGTTTGTTTTGCTCATGGGAAAAGTGATGCTTTATTGAAACCAAAGCATCACTTAATCCCTTTATTCACGGGTGATTGCAACAGTTATTTCGAGATCCTTTGCAGGATTTAGGTAGTACTCCATCCGACACCATTTGATAATCACAGATAACCGATCGGTCAGCTGTTTGTGTAAATGGTCGACAATGGTTAGCCGTCCTGTGATTTGAGTCAATGTTGAGTGGCAGGACAAAAAAATGGGTTATTTCACGCAAAGTGCCCCATTTCCCAATTTTTCATGGGAAAAAGTGCTGCTCTAATAGTCTGGTTCCTAAATCCTGCAAATAATATCGAAATAAAAGTTGCAATCACCCGTGAATAAAGAGATTAAATGATGTTTTCGTTTCAATAAAGCATCACTTTTTCAATGAGCAAAAAAAACAAGTCAAAAGCACGTTTGAAGCAGCGGAAGGTACATTTCACTCAAGCTAAAAAGCCGCTTACCAGTCAGGCTGGACTTATCCCTGTGTTTCGCTTCCTGAACCGGATGGGGCTGGCCGACCTACTGGACAAACGGATTAATATTCAACGAGGCTCTAATGCCACTTTCCAACTGTCAGATGTCATTCTGATGGTAACCACCGGCATTCTGGCAGGTGCCAAAAGTCTGATGAAAGTGTGCACGGTCTGGCAGGATAGCGTTCTCCGAGAATGCACCCGTTTTCAACGCATTCCTTGTGACAGTCAATTTGGACGCATTTTAAAGCTGTTCCACTTTGCCAGCGTCGTTGAACTGGAAACCGCTGTCCACGAAATGAGGGAGAGTGTTTGGAAACAGGCACTGCGCTCAGGAACATCTACCGTTTATGCTTTTAAACAGGTCACCATTGACCTCGATTCTACGGTAAAAACCTGTTTTGGTTTTCAGGAAGGCGCAAAGAAAGGGTTTAACGAGAAAAAAAGAGGGGCGCTGTCGTACCACCCGCAGCTGGCCTTTTGCGCGGAAACCAAAGAAGTGCTGCAGGGTTGGTTACGAAGTGGTGATGCCTACACTGCTAATGGCTCCATAGAGTTTATGAAACAGTTGCTGGTTACTCTGCCTTCCCACATGAAGATTTTTTTCAGGGCTGATAGTGGCTACTTTGGTGGACCATTACTGACCTATCTGGAGGATTTAGGACATCGTTATCTGGTTAAGGTCAAACTGAAGAATCTACACAAACTGTTAATCCCGCAAGACTGGCAACCTGTCGTGCATCAGCCAGGGTGGGAGTGGTGCGAGTTTCAACACTGCTGTGGTGACTGGGACCGGGCTCGTTGCTTAGTGGCTGTCCGGCAAAGAAAGATCGGGAAGCCAGAAAACACCCAGTGCGAATTGTTAGACCCGAAGCCAGAGTACGACTACTTCTGCTACGTGACTACTGAGTCGTTGAGTCCATGGGAGATCCATAAAGCGTATGGCAAGCGGGCTACCTGCGAAACCTGGATCGAAGAGTGCAAAAACCAGATGGCTCTCGGGCAGATCAAAACCGATCATTTCATGGCAAACAGTGCGCTTATGCAATGTGCAATACTGGCCTACAATACAACACGTTGGATGGCACTGATGAGTGGGAATCGTCAGTTGATGAAGTGGGAGCCGGAAAGCATTCGCTGCTATATGATACGGGTTGCCGGAAAACTGTTGACAGGTAACAGGCAGTTGACCGTTGCCAGTAACAAAGAGCATCTCTACCAAACGGAGTGGGATGCTTGGCTAGCAGTAGGTGACTGTTTGTAAATAGCGAACAATGGATGATTAGAAAAACATTCTGCTAATGCGGAAGGAGTTATCGCGCCCTGATATCAGGAATAGCAGTAAGATGAACCAAACACGACGGCTCATGTGATTAAAATCCACTGAAAAGGTAAATATTTGCTCGATAGTAGCATAATCAGAATCAGGAGGGCTTGATCAGTTGCTGCGATTGACCTGTTCGGGTTTGGATTGCAGGATTGAGGTGGTTTATGTTCTATGGAGGCTCTCAATCTACTCTGTATTATCAAGCTCTGGCATCTTTGGATACAGTCTCTTAAGTTTTATCCGAGCGTCTTCAGTGGTAAAACGCCACTGTGTAGTCACTTTTCTTGCGTTGCGCTTCTCCTCCCAGGCTTTGACTTCTCTCCGGAGAATATCTTGGGTAGGGATACGCCGATCCAGACATTGGCGACTCAGTATACTCAGCTCAATTTCGGCCATATCCAGCCAACTGCCATGCTTTGGGGTGTAATGAAACTCAAGCTTATCAATCATTCTGCGGGCTTCTTCTGGGGAAAAAGCTTTATAAAGTGATGCGGGAGAATGCGTGTTCAAGTTGTCTCCAACCAGTATAACTTTCTCTGCATCTTTGTGGCGAACATCGACCAGAAACTTGATTTGATGAGCCCAATCAATCGCTGTCCTACGATCAGTCACCTCAACATGCCGCCAACCTGTCAAGGGTTCAAACATCATGAACAGATTGCTGACGCCATTACGTTCATACTCTGTGTCATAACGTTCCGGTTTTCCAGGCTCAACAGGCATTGGATTAACGACTTCTTTAACATGCTGCTTGCTACTTTCATCAAGGCAAACAAGCGGACGCCTTGGATCAAGAGGACGTTTATAGACTTCAAGAATATCCTCCATCGCACTCACAAAGTTGGCGCTTTCTTCCGCAGGTATACACCATTCCTTTTTTTGCCAGGGCTTAAGCTCATTTTTTTTAGTCCCTCATGTACTGTGCTTCTGGAAATCGATTCGACGTATCTGAGCTCAATCATGCGATCTGTCAGTAAATTTAGCGTCCATCGGCTGGCTCCTTCCGGTGGTGGTGAGCAGGTAAGGGCAATAAGGTGAGCTTCGGCTTCGCCATCGAGTTTACGTACCCGACCGTGGCTGCTTAGTTTTCCATTGACAGCGACATCAAGCCCTTCTTCAACAAATCGTTTCCTGAGGCGAGTGATAGTAAGCGGCCTAACATGGAAAGCTTTGGCTACCTGATCATGCTGCAGTGGATCATGGTTTTCATCGATAGCCAGAAGGATATTGGCTTTACGTTTTTTGTGTTGTGCAACTTTGGGCTTTTCCTGCTTGATAAGCCGTTCAAGTATTGATCGTTCTTCCTCGCTGAGTCGAACATGATATTTGATGGTCATAATAACTCCGGTGTTATGGACTCGGAGTTATTAGAATAGCCTTCAGTAAACTATCATCTTCTGCCGGACGGAGTACTAGAACTTACGCATTGACAGGTCCGGCAAAAAATGGCCTCAACCATTCCTTCCCCTCGGAGAAGCTTTTTATGAAATCCCAGGTAGCTTCTTTGAGGGCGTCTTTCCTGACGCTATAGACGCTTCTGAGTGACCCTGATACTTTCATCGCCTGAAGACAGGTATAGCCAAAGATAGCCGCAAAAATATGATTCCGGACCTGTCGCTCCCCTCTCACCTGAAAACGCTCGATGTTGCAGAGTTGCTTTAATGCCCGGTGATACTCTTCGATCACCCAATGATGTTGGTGCAGCTGATCAAAATCAGATCGTGGAGATAGATCTGCTCCGACATGAGGAGTGTAAACAACGTAATGGCGCAGCTCGTTTTTGAGTCGCGTCCGGTAGAGTCGTACATGACCAAAGTTACGTAGCCATACAGTTTTTCCTTCTTCGGGAATCTCCAGGCTCTGCACCTGTTGGTAGTTACCCTTTTGCACAGAGACAGTACGGTTGCTTTTAACAGCGAACATAACACCCAAATCATTGTTTTTCACAGCTTTGAGGTTTCCAATACTGCTATACCAAGAGTCACCGGTAACACATGCAGGTTCGAGTCCCCATGCCAGTACTTCTTTCAGCATATCGACAAAGTAGTCATTTTTAGTTTTGCCATCGGCTGGATTGTAAATACGGAAATTAACGGGCAAGTTGTAGCCTTTGATGTCCGTGTAATAAAGCGTGATGAGATTAATACCCTTGACGGTTTTGTGGTGCTTTCCTGAGTAGTAATGACCGACTAAAGCCGTGTAATGGGTATAAGGTTTATCCAGCACCGTATCATCAACCGATAGCGTCCCACCTTCAAGAATAAGCCTTGCTGACGCTTCTAGAAAAAGATCTTCAGGAGCAAAGTTTTCACGTTGGAGAAAGCGGTTAACACTGTCATGCGATATATCACTCAATTCGCTAAGACGGGTACAGGTGGCTGATTTGGGTTCACAGAGTAGAAACCCCGTATACTTCGGGAGGTCGCACTTGGCTGTTGTTGGTTTTGTTATTTTTCTACGCACGACGACATCCACTGTTTTTTTGCTGATCTAGCAATTTTTTTGGATGTCTGTCAATGCGTAAGTTCTAATAACGTTTAGGTTTGTTTTATGAGTCCGCTGAAAGGTTAAAACCACCGGCTTGAGTCAGTGGCTGTTGAGTATCTACAAGCGGGTGCCTTGTGCCTCTCTTTAGAGGGTGCGGACTTTCTATGCTCAGCACTGCTGTCAGGCTTTGGGTAAATTATCGAAGCAGGGGTACAGGATAGTTTCTTCTTTACTGATACGTTTACTCAGTGCCTTTATGATCGCATTACAGTCTGTTTGAAAGTTGGCATCAGTATTTTTGCCATTTTCATAGAGACTGAAAAACACCATCACATCCGAAGAAAGGTGAGACATCTCGTCAGTACATATAGAAAGCGTATTTTTAAGGTTGTCATCATTCAGGGATGCTTCTTGCAGAGCAGGGTATAAAAGGCGATCTTCTTTGTTGAGGTGAGCCAGCAGCATTTTTTCGGCAGACAATATCAGAGTTTTACCTTTATCTGATTGAATACCTTCAAATTTTGCCTGTAATAGTAGGCTGGCAATTTGGGCGTGTTCGTGACGAAATTCGTCAATGAGTGCTGACATGGCTGCTACCTCCTTGTTTTTCAACGGCATCGTACTAAAGTCTAGCAAAGCTGGGTAATGGCTGTATCAGACGTTGGTTGTATACATGTCCGTAGCTGTTGATTTAAAAGGAATTAATTTTCTTCTTTAAGGCGTTGTTTGGGAATGCTATCCACAATACGTTCTGCTAGTCGTGAAAAAGGCAGGCTTTGGATCCACACTGTGCCTGTGCCTTTCAGGGTCGCTAAGAAAACACCTTCCCACCCAAACGCCATGCTTTTCAGTCCGCCAGCTGCTTGGATGTCGTATTCCATTCCCTGAGTAAATGCAACTAGACAACCGGTGTCGAGGCGCAGTGTTTCTTCATGTAATGATTTAGCGACAACAGTGCCTCCGGCATGGATAAAAGCCAGCCCGTTTCCATCAAGCTGCTGGAGGATAAAACCCTCACCACCGAAAAAACCACTGCCCAGTTTTTTGTTAAATGCCACACCCACTTTAGTGCCCAGTGCTGCGGCAAGAAATGCATCTTTCTGGCAGAACAGCGTTTCACCAACCGTGGCCATGTTAATGGGAATAATGGCGCCTGGAAAGGAAGCCGCAAAGGCCACCCGTCGTTTTTCTTGCCCCTTGTTGGCGAAGTGCGTCATAAAGAGAGACTCACCGGTCATCACCCGTTTACCGGCACTGAACAATTTTGAGAAAAAGCCGGCTTCCGCATCAGAGCCATCACCCATTTTGGCTTCAAAGGTAATGTCTTCTTCCATATAGGTCATGGCACCGGCCTCAGCGATAACGGTTTCACCAGGGTCAAGAGTTATTTCTACCAGCTGCATATCATGACTGGCAATTTCATAATCAACATCATCACAAGCCATATACACTCTCTCCTATAGTAAACAGTAGTATTGTACAGTGCAGTGTCGTCGTGGCTATGACTTTATGATAAACCCAGCAGAATATTTGATTGCAGAGAGCTAGGTACTTATACTGACTAAACGTTATGAGTGTGATTACGTCGATATGCAGGGATTGCAGTGTTCCGGGGGATTCGGTTGTCAGGTTCTTGGTAATGGATGGTGCCGCTTCTAGCAATGCAGCCTGTATAAGGCTGAGTGGATGATTTAATAACAGGGTAAGGTTATGGCCAAGACAACCGGCACGGTGAAATGGTTTAATGATGAAAAAGGGTTTGGATTTATTGCTCAAGAGGATGGTGGGCCGGATGTGTTTGCGCATTTTCGCCAGATTGTTGGAGATGGGTTTCGCTCGTTAAAAGAAGGGCAAAGGGTTGAGTTTGAGGTAACACAAGGGCAAAAAGGGCCTCAAGCGGAAAACATTACACCATTATGATGGTTTAAATGAGAAAAGGCAGCCTCTTTAAGGCTGCCTTTTTTATGGGCAGAGATTACCTCATTGATAACGCCTCCTAGCTAGGATAAAGGTCTTCTAAGGCCTCCTCTGTTTCAGGTTTGTAGGTTTTTCTAATCACCGAACACACGGATAGTATTTCATTGCCTGTTGTTTCACTGCTTTCCCCAGAGTAGATAGCGGCATCCAATTCGGCACACAGAATTTTGAGCTGTTCGGAGTTTAGGTAAGCGGCACATTGTTGAGCTGTTTGCAGTGAAGGAGTGTCCAGAAACAACCGACACCAGTGTTTCATATTTTCCAGAATCATTTCCGGTTTATCACCGCTTAGGCATGCGGTTTGCAGCGCTCTGAAGGCCGTCTGTTCATTAGCGGATTGTGGGTAAGACGCTTGATCTGATGTATCAGCAACAGCATTTCCCTTACTCTTGTTCTGGGAGATAACTTGTTTTGATTGTCGCCAAAACCACCAAAAACTCCCTATAGTGACTAGCCACAGCAGAGCAAAGCCCAGTGCCAGCCAATGCCAGAAGTAAGAGGTACTCTGTTGAAGTGCCGGCATAGTGTCTTCTACTGGCATCTCAGTTGATGAAGGTGGTGTTACTTTTGCCGGTTGTGCAGCTGGTTGGACGGGTGAGGCGATATCACCATCCTGTACCTGAAGGGTTTGTTCAGCAATGGTCGCTGTATGGGGTGTGTTATTGACTGTATCAAACCAGCTGATATGAATAGCCGGTAACTGGATGGTTCCAGCCTCGGTGGGTACCAGTGCCATGGCGGTAATACGTTTTCCGATAACGCCGTCAGCGGTGGGTGTATCGCTGGCAGAGGACTGATCGGGGTAGGTGTTTGCACCTGTTGGGCTGGGAATATGCACAGGGGGTAGCTGTGCAGCTGTCAGCCCTTTTGCTTCCGTCGTGATAGTACGGGTTACAGCGTCACCCACCTTAATGCTATCAAGTGGTTGGCTCCATGTTTCATTTAAGGTCAGCCCTTGCGATGGCAGCCAGTCATGCCCTTTATAATTGGCGGGTGGTGGTAATACCGTGATAGGAATCTCTGAAGAGCGAGCCACGACAGGTTTTCCTCCCATGGAAAATACACCGCCAAACGGATCGCGCCGGTCAGTCATGGTGCCGGTAAAGCTCAGGGCAGGAATGGTGAGAGCCCCCGCTTTTTGTGGATAAATGGCATACTTCACTTCAAAGCCTCCATAGCGTGTGCCATCAATCACTGTTTCAAACCGTTGGGTGTCACCCAGTTGGTTGACAATGGCATCATCAATATCAAGCGATGATAAACGGCTGTCTTCGTATAAGCTGACGCTATGGAATATGCGAATGGTCAGCATGAGCTCCTGCTGGGTATAGACTGTTTCATGATTGACCTGCGTCTTCATGAAAACAGGGCTTATACTTGCAGTATTGCCTGTTTGTGAGCTGGTTTTCTGGACATTGATGGTCACTGGGTTAGAGCGTTCGCTACCCAGTGGGATTGCAGGAATGGTCAGTGATCCGGTTGTTTTTGGCGACAGAGTGATGATCCAGTCTTTCCAGGATTTCGACCGGCCATTGATAATTCGCATCTGCTGACTGCGCCGTGTACCCAGAATATCAAAGTTTTTTTCCAATGCATTTAGATCAGGTGAGGCGCTGTTGTTTGTGTCTGCACGAAGAGTTAATTCCAGTGTTTCATGTAAGGCCAGCTGCGCCCGATCAACAGAAGCGTCGAAAGATGCCCAGGCTGCTGGCGCCAAAAACAGGAGCATGAATAGCAGTTGTCGCACTGCATGGCGTGTTGTCGTTATCTTCGTCATTATTACCATGCCTGTTTTTGATGCTCGCGCTGCTCTTGTTCTCGTTGCTGCTGAAACTTACGGCGTAATAAACCACCGGGGTCATCGGGAATGGTTCTGAGCCAGCTTTCCAACGCCTGCTGTTCCTCAGAATTCAGTGGTGACAGAGCTTGTTGTTGCTTACCTGCTTCATCGAGGGGTTTTTGTGGTTGCTGAATAGCGTGTTCTTTTTTGTCGTCTGATGCGTCTTGTCTGGGTGTTGTTCCTTCCTGTTGTTTTGGCTGTTCGTCCTTGTCCTTGCCCTGTTGGTGTTGGGAGGGCTGTTGGCTTTCTTGCTGTTCTTCCTGACCGTTTTGAGAGCTGTTTTCATTTTGTGGGTTCTGAGATTTATCTTGGTTCCGTTGCGTCTGGTTATCTTGCTGGTTTTCCTGTTCACCTTGTTGCTGATGTTGATCCGATTTTTGCTTGTTCTTCTGCTCATTTCTATTCTGTTGATCTTTCTGATCTTTCTGATCTTTCTGATCTTTCTGATCTTTCTGATCTTTCTGATTTTTCTGATTTTTCTGCTGTTGCTCCTGTGCTTTTAGTAGTTTTTCAACCAATGCTTTGTTAAATTGAATGTCTTCTTTTAATGAGGGTGCGGCTGATTTCATTGTATCCAGCGATGTTAGCGCTTGCTGATACGCTGTGACGGCTTCTTTCAACTGACCGGCCTTTGCCAGCACATTGGCTTTATTGTACCAATGAGGGGCAGAGTCAGTGTTGTCAAACAATGTTGATGCTTCCTGATATTGCCTGGCTTGAAAGAGTGCCTGTGCTTTCCAGTCAGGGTTATCAAACAAGCGGGCCGCTTTTTCTGTCTGACCTTGTTGCAGGGCTTCAGCTGCTCGCTGGTTATTGTTTTTCCATAGGGATTCCCACTCAAAAGCCAATGAGGGGTTCGACTGGGGTAGAAGGATGGCAATCAGTGCGATTGTGAGCCAGCCCCGCCGAAAAGCGAGCAGTGCGAAAGGGAGTAGTAATAGCACGAGCCAATAACCAACATCATGCCATTGGTCAAACTGCCGCTCCAGCTGTACCGTTGAGGCTGAGGTATTGACTTTTGGCAGGGTGACTGTTAGATCGGTATTGTCGATGGTTAAATCATGATAGTGGCCATGACTATTGCTCGCGAGTTTTATCAGACTGTCACGGTCAAGCTGGGGGATAAGAATGCTACCGTGTGTATCCTTGAGATAGCCTCCCTGAGGTAAGGCAATAGGTGCTCCCTGTGTACTGCCTATGCCAATGACCGAAAGAGAGCTGCCTGCATCAGTCACCAGAGTTGCTATAGAGCGGGTGTCACTGTCTGAGACATGATCAGTGATCAGCAATATCCGGCCACCCTTGCCTGATCCCTGTTGCAGTAAATCAACAGCAGTTTCTATGCCGGCAATAGGGTGATTGCCGGGTGAGGGCATGATCGTCGGACTCAATGCATTGACCAGATTAGATAAGGTTCGGTTGTCGTCAGTTAAAGGCGCAACAGTATGTGCAGAGCCTGAATAAACGACCAGTGCTGTTAGCCCTTCGTTGCGTGCTTTGAATAAATCCAGCAATTTGTATTTTAGCCGAGCCAATCGATTGGGTGTGCTATCAGTGGCCAGCATAGCCGGTGACATATCAGCCACGACAACCAGAGGCTCTTGCGATTTGCTCACGGGCACAGGCACCTGTTCCCATGTCGGGCCAGACAGAGCAACGCAAGCGAGAAACCAGGCAGTAAAGAGTGCATACAAGGGGGGCTTCCTCCCTGATTGATCACTGCTTTCCAGTAAGTGGGGTAACAAGTGAGGAGCAATAACCTGGTTCCAGCTGTTTTTTTGCGACAATGTTTTATGGAGCCGCCAGACTATCAGAGCGGCCGGGATAATCATGAGCAGCCAGTAAGGGCGAAGAAAATGAAAACTGTCCCACAGCATTAGGATTCCCTCCTATGATACTGGCGGGTCAATAAAGGCTTCAGATGACTGAGAGCGAACAGAAGGCTGATGAAAAAGGCGATGCCCAATGGCCATGGATATAGGGCTTTACTGGGTCTGAAGGTTTCTTCGTCTTGAGCAACAGGTTCCAGTTGATCAAGGAGTTGGTAGATATTGTCCAGTTCCTGTGTATTTCTGGCGCGAAAATATTGCCCATGGGTTAATGCAGCAATTTCTTTCAGGGGTTTTTCATCAAGGTCAGCAGAAGGATTGACTTTGCGAGCACCAAAAGAGGAGCCAAACAGGCCTGGCTGGATCATTTCATCGGCACCCATACCAATGGTATAAATTTTTATATGTTCTTCTTCGGCGAGTTTAGCGGCTTGCAGGGGGGAAATTTCACCTGCAGTGTTGGCACCGTCAGTCAGCAGTATCAGTACCCGGCTGTCTTCCGGGCGTTTACGAAGGTGCTTGACGGCCAAACCAAGCGCATCGCCAATGGCTGTTTTGTTACCGGCAATACCGATGCTTGACTCATCCAGCAGTGTTTTTACGGTGTTGCGATCAAAGGTTAACGGGGTTTGCAGGTAAGCTTGAGAGCCGAAAAGTATTAAGCCCAGACGGTCGCCTTTGCGACGTTCAATAAAGTCAGATAACACTGATTTCAGCGCAGTTAGTCGATCAGCATCCTGACCGTTAACTCGCATGTCACGGATTTCCATGCTCCCTGACAGATCAACGGCGAGCATCAAGTCACGGCCAGAGCCTGTCATTTGAATGGGTTCTCCCACCCATTTGGGCTGACAGGCCGCAAAGAGTAATAATGACCATATTGCACATAATGCCAATAGAGCCCAGCGAGTATTACGGGTGCTTTCGAGGGAGCCGGTTGTTGTTGTGCTGACAAGGTCTTTATAAAAAGGCAGTCGAAGTGCCCGCTCACTAGGGGGTGTGGCGGGTGGGAGCAGTCTATAAACCAGCAATGGAGCCGGAAGTGCAATAAGTAGCCAGGGCCAGTCCAGTTCAAGCATGGTGATGTTTAATCCAGCTTATTATCAACGCGCGAAGCTGGTCCACATTCAGCTCCTGGTCAGGTTTGAAACGGTCAGTGCCCAAAGCGGCACCGTCAGGTGCTGTGAATTGGGCATTGCCAGAGGATGTTGACAAAAATTTCAACCAGTTGTTGCCGTTAAGGCTGGCGATATCCTGCCGTGGGTACGCCTGTAAGGCCACTTTCTTTAGCAGGCGGTTACACTCATGGGCATACAGGCGCTTATTACCATGGGACTCATAGGCGCTAACAATCCGATTGACATAAGCTAGCGCTTTACGGCGGTATAAATGTTTGTGTCGGCGACGAAGGATGAACTGAATCGCCAGTATAAAAACAGTGAGGCCTATTGCTGCTAAGAGCCACCACCCGGGAGCGAGAGGCCAGATGCCCACTGGCGGTGGCAGGTGGTTTGGACGTAATTGCTCAAGCGCCATCTGTAAATCCATGGTTAGCGCTCCCGCCGACTGGAAAAAGAGGCCAGCAATTGTTCAGTGGTATCTATTCCTGCTGAGAGCTGAAGCAGTGGAATACGATACTCTCTCAGTTGCTGATGCAATGCTTCAGTCTGTGCCTGCTGAGCATCTTTGAAGGACTGACGGTGTTTACGCTGTCGACTGTCCAGGGTATACCGATGAACACCGTTGGTGATGAGATAGCTGGCCGGTGCCGGCAGCTCCCTTTCAAGTGGATCCCAGACCTGTAGAGCAATCAGGTCACAGTGACGACGTAATTGTGCCAGTAACCGTAAACAATCATCGTTCATATCCCTGAAATCACTGACAATAAACAGCTGAGTACCTGGGTGGGCTATGCGGCGTGCATGATTTAAAGCGTTCGCCAGATAGCCAGCAGGAGGCGTGGCAGGCATAGAACGAATAGTAAGCGTTTTATTGAGTTTTTCCGCCTGTTTTAAAAAGTGGAGTGCGGCCGCTTTTGAACTGGCTGGACGCAGTGTGACTAACTCGCTGTTGTTAAAAAGTACCCCGCCAACACGGTCACCGTGTGACAAGGTTGCCCAGGAGAGTAATGCGGCCGTTTCACAGGCTGTTACGGACTTGAAGTTCAGGCGGCTTCCGAAAAAGAGCGAGTAGCTTTGATCCAGCAGGATCATGACCGGCCGTTCCCGTTCCTCACGAAATATTTTGGTATGGGGCTTGGAACGGCGAGCCGTTACTCGCCAGTCAATGGAACGAATATCATCGCCGGCTTGATAGGCGCGGACTTCTTCAAAGTCCATCCCTCGTCCCTTAAAAGGCGAGAGTCCGCCTCCGGCCAGCTGACTTTTTGCCGCTTTTGGCTGAAACAGGTGCAAGTGCCTGGCTTTCAGGCGCAGTTGAATCAAGTCATTGAGATCAGAGTACGTGCCACCCATTATTTACTGCTTCTCCATAATTATGCGACAGGCACGATTTTCAGTAATAAATCAATGATTTGATCAGCGTCTTTTCCTTCGGACTCGGCTTCAAAAGATAGAATCAGACGGTGGCGCAAGACACCATGAGCAATCGCTTGTACATCATCCGGATTGACATAATTACGTCCTGCGAGCCACGCATGAGCGCGGGCACAGCGATCAAGAGCAATAGTACCTCTGGGGCTGGCGCCATAATCCAACCAGTTAGCCAGAGAGGCATGATAGGCTGATGGGTGCCGTGTAGCGTTAATCAGCTGGACAATGTATTCCTCAACGACCGGTTCCATATGGATAGCAAGCACCTCTTGTCTAGCCTCAAGAATGGTGCTTTGAGTGATCAACTGACTCATTGAGGGCTGGGCAACCTGCATGGCTTCGCCGCGAGCAAGGCGAAGAATGGCTTTTTCAGCACTAGCAGAAGGGTAACCCACTTTGACATGCATGAGAAAACGGTCGAGTTGAGCCTCAGGGAGAGGGTAGGTGCCTTCCTGTTCGATAGGGTTTTGTGTCGCCATGACCATAAAGACTTTAGGCAGTGGGTAAGTTTTGCGCCCAACACTGACCTGGCGTTCGGCCATGGCCTCCAGTAGCGCTGATTGTACCTTGGCTGGTGCCCGGTTAATTTCATCGGCCAGCAACAGGTTATGGAAGATAGGGCCAGGCTGAAAACGGAAGCTGCTGTCTTCAGGAATATAAATATCAGTGCCTGTGACATCGGCAGGCAGAAGATCGGGTGTAAACTGCACGCGATGGAAGTTGGCATCCAAACCTTCAGCCAATGCTTTGATCGCACGGGTTTTTGCCAGGCCCGGTGCCCCTTCGACCAGAATATGCCCATCGGCTAAGAGGGCAATCAGTAACTGGTTGACCAAATGCTCCTGACCAATAATACAGGCGGAAAGGTAGTCTCTCAGTTGGCTAAGCGCTTGGCTATTCGACATATTCGACATCGTTGGTGTTTATTTGCATTAATTTGCATCCTGCCCGGTAGAACGGTTAATAACAACCCTTGAACGCCCGCCGGAAACCCAAATGCCAGAGAGTCCTGATTGGAGTCCCTTGCTTTGTGAGAGTACATAATGTACTCAGAATCTGAAAGGTAGTCGAGCGTCCTTCGGTAAGGCAAGCCTTATCAGACAAATTTTTATACCAAAAGAGAACTTACGCATTGACAGGTCCGGCAAAAAATGGCCTCAACCATTCCTTTCCCTCGGAGAAGCTTTTTATGAAATCCCAGGTAGCTTCTTTGAGGGCGTCTTTCCTGACGCTATAGACGCTTCTGAGTGACCCTGATACTTTCATCGCCTGAAGACAGGTATAGCCAAAGATAGCCGCAAAAATATGATTCCGGACCTGTCGCTCCCCTCTCACCTGAAAACGCTCGATGTTGCAGAGTTGCTTTAATGCCCGGTGATACTCTTCGATCGCCCAATGATGTTGGTGCAGCTGATCAAAATCAGATCGTGGAGATAGATCTGCTCCGACATGAGGAGTGTAAACAACGTAATGGCGCAGCTCGTTTTTGAGTCGCGTCCGGTAGAGTCGTACATGACCAAAGTGACGTAGCCATACAGTTTTTCCTTCTTCGGTAATCTCCAGGCTCTGCACCTGTTGGTAGTTACCCTTTTGCACAGAGACAGTACGGTTGCTTTTAACAGCGAACATAAAACCCAAACCATTGTTTTTCACAGCTTTGAGGTTTCCAATACTGCTATACCAAGAGTCACCGGTAACACATGCAGATTCGAGTCCCCATGCCAGTACTTCTTTCAGCATATCGACAAAGTAGTCATTTTTAGTTTTGCCATCGGCTGGATTGTAAATACGGAAATTAACGGGCAAGTTGTAGCCTTTGATGTCCGTGTAATAAAGCGTGATGAGATTAATACCCTTGACGGTTTTGTGGTGCTTTCCTGAGTAGTAATGACCGACTAAAGCCGTGTAATGGGTATAAGGTTTATCCAGCACCGTATCATCAACCGATAGCGTCCCACCTTCAAGAATAAGCCTTGCTGACGCTTCTAGAAAAAGATCTTCAGGAGCAAAGTTTTCACGTTGGAGAAAGCGGTTAACACTGTCATGCGATATATCACTCAATTCGCTAAGACGGGTACAGGTGGCTGATTTGGGTTCACAGAGTTTTTTGGATGTCTGTCAATGCGTAAGTTCTACAAAAGTTCGTTCTCTATATAGTTTTTTTGTAAAAAAGGCCTCTGACTACTATAGGTTTATCCCTTGCCATGGTCTACCTTGAAGAAAGGAGCCCGCTTTTTTAGAAAGGAGCCCGCTTTTTTGCATGGAGACGCAGCCCGATGGCGCACTTGGAAACCAAGGAACGTCAGGAGACCCTTGACCGGTTATTACACGCATTAACGACTCAAAGCCCCCCTGAACACTTCGATGATTTAAAACAGTTTGCCTACCGTTTTTACGCCATGGATAGCCGCAAAGATTTGCTGGGTGGTGATCGACATGAACTGCTCGGTTCTACGCTGTCTTTTTGGAAGTTCATGGATCAACATGATTCTGATCAGCCCAAAATAGAAGTTTTTAACCCAAACCACTCCCTGCACGGCTGGCACTCTACACATTCTGTGGTTCGTATTCTTCATCGGGACATGCCCTTTTTGGTGGACTCAGTCCGTATGAAGTTAAATGAGTTTGGTTCAGGCATTCATTTAATTCGTAATGGTGTATTAGCACTTAAGCGCAATCAGGCGCATCAGCGGATGCCTGCAGGCCAGAACATTGGTGCAGAGTCCCGGGAGGCCTTCATCTATCTTGAGGTTGACCGGATTGATGACAATGAGGTATTGGCTGATCTAGCCAGTCAATTGACAGCTGTACTGGCCGATGTGGCTCGGGTCGTCGATGATTTTCCCGCCATGATACGTTGTATTACCGCGGTCAAAGAAGCAGCTGCCGATGAAAGCGACTGTGAAATTAAGGCTTTTTTACACTGGTTGCTGGATGATAACTTTACCTTTTTAGGGTTTGAAGAGCTGGCCGTCATTGAAAAAGGCGATAAAAGGGTGGTTGCTCGTGCCCCAGACAGTATTCTTGGTTTGTTACGACCTAGAAATGGCGGTGAAATCGGTCAGCATGAGCTTGAGCCTGGGTTGGAAAAACATTTTTTTGAAAACAAAGAGCCTTTATCCTTTTCAAAAGCAGCCGTCCGTTCCAGTGTCCATCGGCCTGCCTATCCTGATTTTATCTCTATCCGTCAATTTAATGATCATGGAGAGGTGGTATCAGAAAGTCGTATTGTTGGGTTATTTACGTCGCCAGTTTATCGGCAAAGCCCCTTTCAAATTCCGTATATTCGTCATAAAGCTGACGCGATTATTGCTCGGGCTGACCTTGCTCCGAGAAGCCATCATGGCAAGGATCTCCATCAGATTCTAACAATTTTTCCTCGGGATGAACTCTTTCAAACCCCTTCTGACGAGCTTTATGTCACCGTACGGGCGATATTACGTATTCAGGAGCGTAAGCAGGTAAAAGTATTTATTCGACAGGATACGTCGGCTTCTTTTTGCTCTGTACTATTGTTTGTACCACGTGATATTTACAGCACCGACTTTCGAACGCGTGTTGAAAAGATTTTGTGCCGTCGTTTGGAAGCCATTGACTCTGAATGTACAACCTTTTTCTCAGAATCAGTGCTCACGCGTGTCCACTTTACTTTTAAGTTAAAAGGGAAAATTGAATACGACAGAGTGAGTATTAATGATGAAATCACTCGTGCGGCGTCTACTTGGAAGGATGATTTTTCAGGGGTCGCTTTGGAATTCTTTGGTGAAGCCAAAGGGAATCAGTTAGTCGCTATTTATGCTGATGGGTTCAGTGCAGGGTATCGGGAAGCCTTTTCACCTCAATCAGCGGTGGATGATGTGCGGCATTTTGAACAGATCGGTAAGAAAATGCCTATCTCTATGGGTTTTTATCGTGCACTTGAAGATGGGCCAGGCCTGATTCACTTTAAAATGTACCATGCTGACAAACCATTGCCATTGGCTGATCAGATTCCTATTATTGAAAATCTGGGGTTGAGGGTGCTGGGTGAATACCCTTACATGGTCAGAAAAAATAATGGGAGTGTGATTTGGATTCATGATTTTTTATTATGTTTAGGCGAGACCCTCGATGTTGATGTCGAAAAAGTAGCGCCGGTATTTCGGGAAGCATTTGAAAAAATCTGGTTTAAGCATGCAGAGAATGACAAATTCAACCGGCTTGTAATAGCAACAGGTATGAGCTGGCGAAAAGTGACCATTCTACGAACCTGTGCCCGGTATTTAAAACAAATTCGCGTTGGATTCAGTCAGGGGTATATTGCTGAAACACTGTGTAACAATATTGCGCTTTCGAACATGCTGGTGGCTTTGTTTGATATTCGTTTTAATCCCGATTTGAGTTTGTCAAAAACACAGCGTTTGGCAAAGCAGCAACAGATTCAGAAATCGATTCTTGAAGCGCTTGATGAAGTCACGGTACTCAGTGAAGATCATGTTATTCGTAAAATGCAGAGTGTTATTGCACCTAAATCCTGCAAAGGATCTCGAAATAACTGTTGCAATATCCTATGAATAAAGGGATTAAGTGATGCTTTGGTTTCAATAAAGCATCACTTTTCCCATGAGCAAAAAAAACAAGTCAAAAGCACGTTTGAAACAGCGGAAGGTACGTTTCATCCAAGCTAAAAAGCCGCTCACCAGTCAGGCTGGACTGATCCCTGCGTTTCGCTTCCTGAATCGGATGGGGCTGTCCGGCTTACTAAACAAACGGATTAATATTCAACGAGGCTCTAATGCCACTTTCCAACTGTCAGATGTCATTCTGATGGTAACCACCGGCATTCTGGCAGGTGCCAGAAGTCTGATGAAAGTGTGCACGGTCTGGCAGGATAGCACTCTTCGAGAATGTACCCAATTTCAACGAATCCCTTGTGACAGTCAATTTGGACGCATTTTAAAGCTGTTTAGTTTTGCCAGCGTCGTTGAACTGGAAACCGCTGTCCACGCAATGAGGGGCAGGGTTTGGAAACAGGCGTTGCGCTCAGGAACATCTACCATTTATGCACGTAAACAGATCACCATTGACCTCGATTCTACGGTAAAAACCTGTTTCGGTTTTCAGGAAGGCGCCAAGAAAGGGTTTAACGAGAAAAAAAGAGGGGCGCTGTCGTACCACCCGCAGCTGGCCTTTTGCGCGGAAACCAAAGAAGTGCTGCAGGGTTGGTTACGAAGTGGTGATGCCTACACTGCTAATGGCTCCATAGAGTTTATGAAACAGTTGCTGGTTACTCTGCCTTCCCACATGAAGATTTTTTTCAGGGCTGATAGTGGCTACTTTGGTGGACCATTACTGACCTATCTGGAGGATTTAGGACATCGTTATCTGGTTAAGGTCAAACTGAAGAATCTACACAAACTGTTAATCCCGCAAGACTGGCAACCTGTCGTGCATCAGCCAGGGTGGGAGTGGTGCGAGTTTCAACACTGCTGTGGTGACTGGGACCGGGCTCGTTGCTTCGTGGCTGTCCGGCAAAGAAAGATCGGGAAGCCAGAAAACACCCAGTGCGAATTGTTAGACCCGAAGCCAGAGTACGACTACTTCTGCTACGTGACTACTGAGTCGTTGAGTCCATGGGAGATCCATAAAGCGTATGGCAAGCGGGCTACCTGCGAAACCTGGATCGAAGAGTGCAAAAACCAGATGGCTCTCGGGCAGATCAAAACCGATCATTTCATGGCAAACAGTGCGCTTATGCAATGTGCAATACTGGCCTACAATACAACACGTTGGATGGCACTGATGAGTGGGAATCGTCAGTTGATGAAGTGGGAGCCGGAAAGCATTCGCTGCTATATGATACGGGTTGCTGGAAAATTGTTAACATGTAGCAGACAGTTGACCGTTGCCAGTAACAAAGAGCATCTCTACCAGACGGAGTGGGATGCTTGGCTGGCAGTGGGTGACTGTTTGTAAATAGCCGTACAACGGATGGTTAGAAAAAACATTCTGCTGATGCGGAAGGTGTTGTTACGCTCTGATATTAGGAATAGGAGTAAGATGAATAAAAATACGATGGTTCGAGCGATGAAAATCCACTGAAAAGGCCAGTATTTTCTCGACAGCAGGATAATCGGAGTCAGGAGGATTTGATCAATGCGTATGTTTGGCCTGTTCGGGTTTGTATTGCAGGATTTAGGTTGCAGCTATCCTGCGAACTAATTTTTCCTAAATCCTGCAATCCAAACCCGAACAGGTCAATCGCAGCAACTGATCAAGCCCTCCTGATTCTGATTATGCTACTATCGAGCAAATATTTACCTTTTCAGTGGATTTTAATCACATGAGCCGTCGTGTTTGGTTCATCTTACTGCTATTCCTGATATCAGGGCGCGATAACTCCTTCCGCATTAGCAGAATGTTTTTCTAATCATCCATTGTTCGCTATTTACAAACAGTCACCTACTGCTAGCCAAGCATCCCACTCCGTTTGGTAGAGATGCTCTTTGTTACTGGCAACGGTCAACTGCCTGTTACCTGTCAACAGTTTTCCGGCAACCCGTATCATATAGCAGCGAATGCTTTCCGGCTCCCACTTCATCAACTGACGATTCCCACTCATCAGTGCCATCCAACGTGTTGTATTGTAGGCCAGTATTGCACATTGCATAAGCGCACTGTTTGCCATGAAATGATCGGTTTTGATCTGCCCGAGAGCCATCTGGTTTTTGCACTCTTCGATCCAGGTTTCGCAGGTAGCCCGCTTGCCATACGCTTTATGGATCTCCCATGGACTCAACGACTCAGTAGTCACGTAGCAGAAGTAGTCGTACTCTGGCTTCGGGTCTAACAATTCGCACTGGGTGTTTTCTGGCTTCCCGATCTTTCTTTGCCGGACAGCCACGAAGCAACGAGCCCGGTCCCAGTCACCACAGCAGTGTTGAAACTCGCACCACTCCCACCCTGGCTGATGCACGACAGGTTGCCAGTCTTGCGGGATTAACAGTTTGTGTAGATTCTTCAGTTTGACCTTAACCAGATAACGATGTCCTAAATCCTCCAGATAGGTCAGTAATGGTCCACCAAAGTAGCCACTATCAGCCCTGACAAAAATCTTCATGTGGGAAGGCAGAGTAACCAGCAACTGTTTCATAAACTCTATGGAGCCATTAGCAGTGTAGGCATCACCACTTCGTAACCAACCCTGCAGCACTTCTTTGGTTTCCGCGCAAAAGGCCAGCTGCGGGTGGTACGACAGCGCCCCTCTTTTTTTCTCGTTAAACCCTTTCTTTGCGCCTTCCTGAAAACCAAAACAGGTTTTTACCGTAGAATCGAGGTCAATGGTGACCTGTTTAAAAGCATAAACGGTAGATGTTCCTGAGCGCAGTGCCTGTTTCCAAACACTCTCCCTCATTTCGTGGACAGCGGTTTCCAGTTCAACGACGCTGGCAAAGTGGAACAGCTTTAAAATGCGTCCAAATTGACTGTCACAAGGAATGCGTTGAAAACGGGTGCATTCTCGGAGAACGCTATCCTGCCAGACCGTGCACACTTTCATCAGACTTTTGGCACCTGCCAGAATGCCGGTGGTTACCATCAGAATGACATCTGACAGTTGGAAAGTGGCATTAGAGCCTCGTTGAATATTAATCCGTTTGTCCAGTAGGTCGGCCAGCCCCATCCGGTTCAGGAAGCGAAACACAGGGATAAGTCCAGCCTGACTGGTAAGCGGCTTTTTAGCTTGAGTGAAATGTACCTTCCGCTGCTTCAAACGTGCTTTTGACTTGTTTTTTTTGCTCATTGAAAAAGTGATGCTTTATGAAACGAAAACATCATTTAATCTCTTTATTCACGGGTGATTGCAACTTTTATTTCGATATTATTTGCAGGATTTAGGTTTTTATCAAAAATAGAACTTACGCATTGACAGACATCCAAAAAAATTGCTAGATCAGCAAAAAAACAGTGGATGTCGTCGTGCGTAGAAAAATAACAAAACCAACAACAGCCAAGTGCGACCTCCCGAAGTATACGGGGTTTCTACTCTGTGAACCCAAATCAGCCACCTGTACCCGTCTTAGCGAATTGAGTGATATATCGCATGACAGTGTTAACCGCTTTCTCCAACGTGAAAACTTTGCTCCTGAAGATCTTTTTCTAGAAGCGTCAGCAAGGCGTATTCTTGAAGGTGGGACGCTATCGATTGATGATACGGTGCTGGATAAACCTTATACCCATTACACGGCTTTAGTCGGTCATTACTACTCAGGAAAGCACCACAAAACCGTCAAGGGTATTAATCTCATCACGCTTTATTACACGGACATCAAAGGCTACAACTTGCCCGTTAATTTCCGTATTGACAATCCAGCCGATGGCAAAACTAAAAATGACTACTTTGTCGATATGCTGAAAGAAGTACTGGCATGGGGACTCGAACCTGCATGTGTTACCGGTGACTCTTGGTATAGCAGTATTGGAAACCTCAAAGCTGTGAAAAACAATGGTTTGGGTTTTATGTTCGCTGTTAAAAGCAACCGTACTGTCTCTGTGCAAAAGGGTAACTACCAACAGGTGCAGAGCCTGGAGATTCCCGCAGAAGGAAAAACTGTATGGCTACGTAACTTTGGTCATGTACGACTCTACCGGACGCGACTCAAAAACGAGCTGCGCCATTACGTTGTTTACACTCCTCATGTCGGAGCAGATCTATCTCCACGATCTGATTTTGATCAGCTGCACCAACATCATTGGGCGATCGAAGAGTATCACCGGGCATTAAAGCAACTCTGCAACATCGAGCGTTTTCAGGTGAGAGGGGAGCGACAGGTCCGGAATCATATTTTTGCGGCTATCTTTGGCTATACCTGTCTTCAGGCGATGAAAGTATCAGGGTCACTCAGAAGCGTCTATAGCGTCAGGAAAGACGCCCTCAAAGAAGCTACCTGGGATTTCATAAAAAGCTTCTCCGAGGGGAAGGAATGGTTGAGGCCATTTTTTGCTGGACCTGTCAATGCGTAAGTTCTACAAAAGAAAGGAAGGGTGAATACAAACCCTATGTCTCTATTACATTAGCCCCCAGAGAGATTGAAGGTATTCCGAAGCCGGCACCGATGTTTGAAATCTTTGTGTACTCGCCACGTTTTGAAGGCGTTCACCTTCGTGGTGGTAAAGTGGCTCGGGGCGGCTTGCGTTGGTCTGACCGGATTGAAGATTTCAGGACAGAAGTCTTGGGACTGGTCAAAGCACAGCAGGTAAAAAATGCTTTGATTGTACCTGTCGGTGCTAAAGGCGGCTTTGCCCCTAAAGAGATACCTGCAGGTGCATCAAGAGAAGACATTCAGGCGGAAGGAGAAGCCTGCTATCGGCGGTTTATTCGTGCACTGCTCGATGTTACTGATAATCTTGAAAATGGCACTGTTGTCCACCCTGACAATGTTGTGTTTTATGACGATGATGATTTTTATTTGGTCGTGGCTGCAGATAAAGGAACAGCGACATTCTCTGATATTGCTAACAGTATTGCAGAAGAATACGGGTTTTGGTTGGGTGATGCCTTTGCATCAGGAGGGAGTGAAGGGTATGACCATAAAAAAATGGGGATTACTGCCAAGGGTGCCTGGGTGTCAGTACAGCGTCACTTTCGGGAAAAAGGCGTGGATGTCCAGTCAGATCCTGTCTCGGTGATTGGTATCGGTGATATGGCCGGGGATGTTTTTGGTAATGGTGTACTGTTGTCAGAGACCATCACATTGGTTGCTGCGTTTAACCATATGCACATTTTTGTGGATCCCAGTCCGGATGTTGCAGCTAGCTGTAAGGAGCGTAAACGGTTGTTTGATCTGCCACGTTCGAGTTGGCAGGATTATGATACTTCACTGATCTCTGACGGCGGGGGGATTTTTTCTCGAGCGGCCAAATCTATTCAGGTGTCTGAATCGGTAAAGGCGCGCTTTGACCTGAAGGCCAACCGGGTAACACCGAATGAATTTATCAAGGCTCTGCTAAGAGCCCCCGTTGATTTAATCTGGAATGGCGGTATTGGCACCTATGTAAAAGCCGTTGCAGAAAGTCATGCGGATGTAGGTGATAAGGCCAATGACCCACTGCGTATTAATGGTTGTGAATTACGCACAAAAGCGGTGGGAGAAGGGGGTAATCTGGGGTTAACCCAGCTTGGGCGTGTCGAGTATACCGCGCAAGGTGGCGCTATGAATACTGACTTTATTGATAACTCGGCAGGCGTTGACTGTTCTGATCATGAGGTTAATATCAAAATTTTACTCAATGGTATTGTTGCCAGTGGGGATATGACAGTCAAGCAGCGGAATACTTTGTTAGTTTCTATGACGGATGATGTTTCACAACTGGTATTAAACAATAACTATCGACAAACACAGGCCATTTCACTGGCAGAAGCTGAAGTCCGCAATAAAATGGAAGAGTACCGTCGTTTTATGGAACACCTGGAAACACAGGGAAAACTGGATAGAGCCATTGAATTTTTACCGACTGATGAAGCGCTTGTTGAACGGGAGTCAGCAGGCTTGACCTTAACGCGGCCAGAGCTCTCCTTACTAGTCTCGTACAGTAAGTCTGATTTAAAAGAAGGATTGATTGCATCAGATATTGTTGATGACCCCTATTTAGTGCATGAACTCAATACGGCCTTCCCAAAGGTACTGGTCAATAAATTCAGTGATGCTATTTCGAGGCACCGGTTGCGCAGTGAAATTATTGCTACACAAATAGCGAATCGCCTGATTGATATGATGGGTATTACGTTTGTTCACCGTATTCAACAAACAACCGGTGGAACGGCAGCAGAAGTGGCACGTGCATTTTTAGTCAGCCGGGACGTATTCTATATCGAAAAATACTGGGAGCAAGTTGAGTCACTGGATAATAAGGTACCGAATGATCTTCAGGTGCAGATGATGGGCTCCATGATAAAATTGACCCGGCGGGCCAGTCGGTGGTTTTTGCGTGTTAAGCGACAAGAGTTAATTACATCACAGTGTGTTGCGCATTACAGCCCAAGAGTACAGAGCTTTATTGCTTGCTTTGTCGACTATCTCGGTGAGCAGGAGCAGAAGCTGTTCACCAGTAAGATGGCACGTTTAACGCAGCATAATGTGCCTGAAGAGCTAGCCACGTTGGTGGCAGGTCACCGTTATTTACTGAGTGCATTACCGGTCATTCAAGCCTCGGATCAGACGGCTCAGCCTTTGGATAAAGTTGCTCACGTTTATTTCTCCATCGGACAGCGGTTGGAGTTAGAGTGGTATAACAATGCACTGGGAACGTTTGAAGCGAATAATCATTGGCAGTCACTGGCAACGGACAGTATCCGCGATGAACTCACCTGGCAGCAGCGAGAGCTGACCATTGCAGTGCTAACCATGTCTGAGGTTGACGTTAATCTGGATAAACAGTTGGATCAGTGGGTGATGCAGCACTATGCTTTGGTGACACGCTGGCAGGATATGCTTAATGAAATACGCAATGCCAGTGCACCCGATTTGGCGATGTTTACTGTGGCGAACCGGGAATTATTGGATTTAGTGCAGGCAACGGTGCACTCCAGCCAAGCATAAGATGTACTGATTGAATCAACGTAATGTGAAAGAAAATATACGCCTTTGGTCTAAGAAATAACGGTTTTTTTTAACTATGCCAGTCAGGCTGACGTATCGGTTACTCGTTCATTTCATGTAAAGACCTACAATACGGTGTAAGGGTGATCAATGTATTGAATGGAGTCAGTACTATGTTATTACAACCACATAATTTCAAACCTGTATCAGGGCTTCCTACAACGCCCTTGGCCTTATTGCCCTCATCATTTAGAGCAAGGCGCACAGAATCTCTAAAATCATCAGCTTGTCAGCGATTGATGACTGATCCTCTATCTCGTAAGCATAATCCTGAAATAAATAAAAGGCGGGCGACTCAAGGAAAGCCACTTTCTGAGATTGTAACCCCTACAAAAACACTGGCTTTGAAACCAAGCGAACATAGCTCTTTAAATCCCACTAGTGTTCCTTCAGATGATGAAGACGATTCCGATCCAGAGTTTTATGAAGCAGATGAATTTTTCTATGATGAGTATCAAGATGCACGTAATTATGTGTCAGAAACAGAGGTTGATAAACATGCTCATCCAGTCTCAGAGATTGATCCAGAAAAAGATCAACGAGAACCTGAAAGTAAAACAACGATAGAGGTTGGGGATGTATCAGAAAGCACCTTTGATAAGGCTGAAGAGGAGCCTGTTGCCGATAGCTCTGGAGGGTGGTGGAGCGCCATAGCACGATGCGTTAAGGCAATACCTCAAATACCGGTTGCTGTTATGAAATTAATGCCGTCTTATGAGGTGGCGGATGACTCTGATCTTGATGATTACCTCCCTGATGTTGAAGTAATGCCTGATATCAGTGAGGTGACTAAGGATGACCCCACTGCTGTTGAAGGATTAAATAACGTCTTGAAAGGATGCGTATCTAATGGCGTAAGTATTGCTAAGAAGGTACCTGGGCTATGCAAGACAGCGGCTGCACAAATTGAACAATTACCCGGCGGGCAGTATTTAAAGGGCGCAGCAGCAAAAGCAGTAGGTGTCATTGGCGTATTAGACAATAAAGCGAAACTTTCTGACTATGTCGTACGTCAAGTAGCAGCCTATCTTGCAGGCACAGATCCGGAGAAGCTGCTCCATACTGACAATAAAACACAAGTATTAACTGCTGTAGGTACATTGGTGAGTGCACTGACAACGAGCTATGAAGAGTATATAAAAGCGGGAGGTGATGAGAGTGTTTCGGAGATAACCCTTGACTGTATTGAGGTGCAAGGGGCTGTTCTGACCAATGTCAAGGCATCTATTGCCCCTCTGGAAAAAGGTGGCTTTGATATTCAGCACCTTTCTTTTGATCTTGCACCCCGTGCGCGAGATCAGGCTACCTATCAAAATGCCCATGTCGCTGTTGAGCACATTAAAATCAGTCAGGAAACGACAACACCGGGAAGTAATGGCTTGGGTGCAGGTATAGCTATTGTATCAGAGAGTACTCAGGAAGCCGGAAAGAAACTGTTTGAAGCACTGATCCCTGACCGTGTTCATATAGATATTGGCTCATTAAAGTTTTCAGCCACAGGAAAATGGTTAACGCAACGTGCTGAAAGCCAGGATCAGGTTGGGTTTTCATTAAGCCACGCTACGATTGATGGTTACTTTGATCAAGAACAATACCCCAGTATACATCCACGATTGGTGATTAAACCGGGGGAAATCAAAGCAAGCTTACAGAGTGACTCTGTCCTTCAGCAAGCCCATGCCTCGCTGGCTATTGATGCTGATCGCAATGGAAAAGTAATGATTGATACGCAGTTGGATCTTTCCAAGATCAGTCGTGTTTTTTCTCTTTTTGGACGAAAAGGGGTGGTTGATGTCTCATTGAACCTGGATGTGTGTAACGGCACTGTATCGTTAGATGACCTTCCCAAAAATATTAAGCTGCCTTTTGGTTCTCGTTTTGTAACCCTTTTGGTAAAAACCTTAATACGGCGTACATTTAGAGCTAAACAATCAAGGCTAAGTCTTCGAGATGGTGGTGCTGTTTTAACCATCCAGCCAAGTATTGTAAGCAATAATGTTGAAAATAACTGGTTTGCGAGAACATTCCCCAACCTTGTTGATTGGATGAATAATAAAATGGCAGGGAGTGCTATTGAAATCCCACTTCCTGTCAAAGGGTTCAAAGAGAGCGCGAACTCAAAGTTGGGCGCATTTGTTATTGATGATGCACTGTGTGTCGGCTCAGTTCCTGTCTCCCTGTACGACCAGAAGCATATGGATTTGCTGCGTGATATTAAAAAGAATGAACCCTCTGCTTTGAAGGCAAAGCGTTGGTTAGGTGCTCGTAATGAGTCAAGTCATATGCTGGTGTTAGCTCAACAGTACAGAGACCGTGTTTATGATGAGATCGATAGTGGTCGAGTTTCATCTGCAAGGGCGCGATTGCAAGCCTTTCCTGACTCGGTATTAGACTGTTTACTGCATGATGAATTTAGCCGTATTGAGACACGCCCGTCTCTGGAAAGTTTATGGCGTTTTCTAGGCTCCTTAACGGAGGTCGCGCCAGAGAAAATGGTCAAAGCACTTCATAGAACAGGCATGCATGAAAACAGCGCTATGGTTGAAGCAATAGAAAAGCGGGTACAGGATAAAGAAGCGTTGGCAGCATTAATGCACGAGGAAGACATTGATGAGTATGAGCATCAGACAAAAAATCTCACTGATTTACTCTATTTGTTGTCTTGTGCAAAACTGTCGGGACGTCGAGAAGACATACATGCACTGTCAGGCTCAGCTCCGAGCAAAACACAAGCAATGTGTGAACATGTGGCCAGTAGTGTTTGGCGTACGCTTCGTACGTTAGGTATTGGTCTTTTGGGAGGTCATCTTATTCCGAACCCTTGGCTGTTGGCTGCAGGTGGTTTTTTCAGTCAGGCAGAAGGCCTGCTTGAAGCCCATGAAGAGACAGTGAGTGATCGTATTCGTTCAGCGATAGACGTTGCTATTATTGAAGAGCAAGATGCATTGAGACAAGTAAAGGGAGTAACAGAAGAAAGTGTCAGAAAAACCTATCTCGATAAACTGTTCGAAGAGTGTAGACATCGCTATCAAAAAACTGGGGATTACCGATTTATGGTAATATTGCGGGAAGTGTGTAATGCCGGTTTGTGTTCTGTTCAGTCTCTACAGAAAAACTTACAGCTAGGCATAGGTACCCCTGAAAATCATGTTTTGCAAGATGCTGCTATGAGGGTGGCTCTATACCATCAGAGAAGCCTTCCTGACGAGTATGATAATTATGCGTTATTAGAGGAAATCAGGAAACTGGAAGAGAAAGATAGAAAGCATCCAGCTGAGCCTGTGAGCCAGCCTGCAAACAGTGAAGAATACGCGAGACGCTTTCTTGTAGAGGGGACTCAGGAGCAGATAAAGGCACTCTACGATTACTGTTTTGTTCACCCACACAGTAAGGATGAAGAGCAGATGCTTTTATACCTGCCTAAAGTGAAAATGGGCTTGAAAAACCTAACAGAAGTTGTTGCGGGTGATGATCGTAAGACGATTATCCGTGATTTTCCTGAAGGGTCTGCGACTCAATTAATGTGTATGTACAAACAGGTAGAACTTACGCATTGACAGGTCCGGCAAAAAATGGCCTCAACCATTCCTTCCCCTCGGAGAAGCTTTTTATGAAATCCCAGGTAGCTTCTTTGAGGGCGTCTTTCCTGACGCTATAGACGCTTCTGAGTGACCCTGATACTTTCATCGCCTGAAGACAGGTATAGCCAAAGATAGCCGCAAAAATATGATTCCGGACCTGTCGCTCCCCTCTCACCTGAAAACGCTCGATGTTGCAGAGTTGCTTTAATGCCCGGTGATACTCTTCGATCGCCCAATGATGTTGGTGCAGCTGATCAAAATCAGATCGTGGAGATAGATCTGCTCCGACATGAGAAGTGTAAACAACGTAATGGCGCAGCTCGTTTTTGAGTCGCGTCCGGTAGAGTCGTACATGACCAAAGTTACGTAGCCATACAGTTTTTCCTTCTTCGGGAATCGCCAGGCTCTGCACCTGTTGGTAGTTACCCTTTTGCACAGAGACAGTACGGTTGCTTTTAACAGCGAACATAAAACCCAAACCATTGTTTTTCACAGCTTTGAGGTTTCCAATACTGCTATACCAAGAGTCACCGGTAACACATGCAGGTTCGAGTCCCCATGCCAGTACTTCTTTCAGCATATCGACAAAGTCGTCATTTTTAGTTTTGCCATCGGCTGGATTGTAAATACGGAAATTAACGGGCAAGTTGTAGCCTTTGATGTCCGTGTAATAAAGCGTGATGAGATTAATACCCTTGACGGTTTTGTGGTGCTTTCCTGAGTAGTAATGACCGACTAAAGCCGTGTAATGGGTATAAGGTTTATCCAGCACCGTATCATCAACCGATAGCGTCCCACCTTCAAGAATAAGCCTTGCTGACGCTTCTAGAAAAAGATCTTCAGGAGCAAAGTTTTCACGTTGGAGAAAGCGGTTAACACTGTCATGCGATATATCACTCAATTCGCTAAGACGGGTACAGGTGGCTGATTTGGGTTCACAGAGTAGAAACCCCGTATACTTCGGGAGGTCGCACTTGGCTGTTGTTGGTTTTGTTATTTTTCTACGCACGACGACATCCACTGTTTTTTTGCTGATCTAGCAATTTTTTTGGATGTCTGTCAATGCGTAAGTTCTAACAGGGTACAATGGTCCGTGGTGTAAGAACGTTGCTCAAAGGGTTACCAGAGAATAAAAAAGATGAAGAGTACGGGCAAAGGTTGTCATTGATTCCCGTAGAGCGTTTAAGTAGAGAACTTGCTGTGGTGAAAGCCAGTTTGGCAAACTATCAAGTGCGTCACACAGAAGAAAGTACGGAAAGTCAGCTAATGCGTTCTCAAATGGTATTGCTTGAGTCTCTATTAAGAGATATCTACAAACATATGCTTGACTACGACCCAGATACTATTTTAACAGGTGTGCTTAGTATTGATGATAAGTACGAATTACAAGGAAAACTGCAGGAAAAACTCGATAGCAAGAATACGACGATAGATGTACAGAAGAGAGCGTCTCTTCAAAAAATGCTAGCGGCGTTATCTCTGAAAAAGGCGTTGACAGAGGAAGCAGGTATACTGCCTAAAGATCTGTCCCCAGATGAATTTATAAAAGCATTATCTGGCATTGCCTCTGGTTATACATCTGTGTTGTCGACAATCGCACCTTGGCAGTTAACGTGGTTGTTGAAATGGATCATGTCAAACTATGCATGTGACTTTGGGCGTGAGGGTGATAGAGCCAACTGGGGTGATTATATCGCAAAGTTAAGTTCAGGTGATATTCATGCATTATGGGCCGGGAAAAAAGAAGAGTTACCCATTACGGAAGAGTACTTTTCTCGGGTTCAGGTGCCAGAGGTTAAGTCAGCGAAGCGAGGAGCCTTTCAAAGGCCTTTTTGAGAAATACAGACACAGACTGGTAACAGCGCCTATATTCTCTATAATTATCCACATTTTCTTACTTGTGGATTCCACCATGTATCAGTGCGCCCGTAAGCTTCTCTTTCAATTATCCGCAGAAACCGCCCATGATTTAGCCCTTGATATGATCGGTGCCGGCGAACGTTTGGGGCTTGGTGGTCTGATGACGGCAAAGGTACCCTCAAAACCGCGTACAGTGATGGGGCTGACCTTTGATAACCCAATAGGCCTGGCTGCAGGACTGGATAAAAATGGCGATTGTATAAATGGCTTAGGCCGTTTAGGTTTTGGTTTTGTGGAGCTGGGTACGGTAACACCCCGGCCTCAGCCGGGTAACCCAACGCCACGTATGTTTCGCATAGAAGCGAAAGAAGCGGTGATTAACCGCATGGGGTTTAATAACCTGGGTGTGGATCACTTGATCGAGAATGTCCGTAAAAGTCGCTATAAAGGGGTGATTGGCATCAATATTGGGAAAAATATTGATACGCCTGTTGAAAATGCCACCGATGATTATCTGGCGTGTATGCGAAAAGTCTATCCTCATGCAGGCTATATTACCGTCAACCTTTCATCCCCGAATACGCCGGGACTCAGAAAATTGCAGTTTGGTGAAGCGCTGAAGCAGTTGCTAGATGCCGTAAAACAAGAGCAGTCAGCGCTGACGAATGAATATGGCCGTAGGGTACCCGTTACTGTAAAAATAGCCCCCGATATGACCGATGAAGAAATAGTCGATATCGCTAAAGTGTTACTGGTTCAAGATATTGATGGTGTGATTGCGACCAATACCACGCTGTCACGTGATGCAGTTCAGGGCTTAAAACACGCTGACGAGCAGGGTGGCTTAAGTGGGGCACCACTAACGGAGCGTTCAACCACTGTCATTGCAACGCTGGCAGGTGAATTGTCCGGTAAATTACCGATTATTGGTGTGGGCGGGATAGACAGTGCGGAAGCGGCTGTTGCTAAGATCAAGGCAGGTGCCAGTTTATTACAGGTGTATTCTGGTTTTATTTATAAAGGCCCGAGTTTGATTCGTGAAGTGGCTGAAGGCGTGTATTCCTGCGAGGATTAGGGGCATTGCTCGTTGCTTACTGTTCCGAAAACCCCGGGAATATCCGGGGTCTGTAGATCTTGTTGGTTTATTGGTGTGCGTTTGCAGCCATTCGCTGAACGCCGGAGACGCCCGTCATACCATCCCAATTGTCACATCGTCCTTCACGCCATCCACTGAGCCAGGCTTGGCTGAGTTGTGGTTCTTCGTGTGGACAGATATCCTTGGAACGTCCAGATACACCGGTTTGATAACCTTTGGTGTAAGCTCTGTCGGATTTATCCCTTTTTTGTCTTTTCATCATAATGAGGCCTCTTGCGGGTTCATCAATTGCGTTACCTCTTAGCGCCAACAGACGCTTTCCAGAGTGAGCAGAACCGTAATAAGCACGGTCCACCGACCATCAATAAAGGGTGCGATGGCCAGCGAGTTTAAGAAAAGTCAGTGGGTATTGTTTATCGAAAATTAGCAGTAATGTCGACTGTTAATTATAAATAATAGCTATATTTTGTAGTATTTTGTGGAATAACACCATGCGTTCTGAGTCACTTTCACTGTTTGCCAGCTGTCCTAAAGGGCTTGAAGCATTATTGGCCGTAGAGCTGAACCAGCTGGGTGCTGATGATGTTCAAGAAACGGTCGCTGGCGTTAGTTTTAGCGGGACGATGACTCTCGCCTATAAAACTTGTTTATGGTCTCGCTTAGCGAGTCGGGTTTTTTACCGACTGGCTGAAGTTGCGTCAGACACCAAGGATCAGTTATACGACGGTGTAAGTTCCATTGACTGGAGTGAGCATCTGGATGCCTCCATCAGCTTCCGTGTGGATTTTTCCGGGTCAACACCTGATATACAGCATACCCGTTATGGTGCACAACGGGTGAAAGATGCAATGGTCGACCAGTGCCGTGATCAGCACGGGTTCAGGCCATCAGTGAATGCCACGAAACCAGACTTACGGATCAATGTGCACGCCCGAGGCAATACAGCGTCCATTTCGATTGATTTATCAGGGCAAAGTTTGCACCAACGTGGGTATCGACTCGAAGCAGGAGAGGCGCCACTCAAAGAAAATCTGGCCGCGGCCATCCTTTTGCGTGCGGGTTGGCCAGCTATTGCTAAAGAGGGCGGCTCTTTGGTGGATCCGCTATGTGGCTCTGGTACTTTTCTGATTGAAGCGGCGATGATGGCGGCTGATATTGCGCCCGGTTTATTGCGTGCCCGCTTTGGGTTTGATAAATGGTTAGGGCATATTCCCAAAGTGTGGTTACAAGTGCTGGAAGAAGCCCGTGAACGCCGTAAGGCCGGTCTGGCTCAAGGCTTACCTGCCATTGTCGGTTATGAAGGCATCCCTAAAATTGTTGGGCGTGCACGCGCTAACATTGAGCGAGCGGGCTTAGTCCGACATGTATCAGTGAAACAACAGGAGCTGGCAAACTTTACCATTGATGGCATCAAACCCGGCTTGGTGTTGTCAAACCCCCCTTATGGTGAGCGTATGGGCGATGAAGCGAGCCTGGTGTATTTCTACCGAAACCTGGGGGAAAAGCTCAAGAGCCAGTGCGCCGGCTGGCAGGCGGGGGTGTTTAGCGCAGCACCTGAATTATGCCGTAGTATGGGGATGAGCCCTCGTAAACAATACGCGTTATTTAACGGTGCATTGCCGTGTAAATTGTTTTTGTACGATATTCGTGAACGGCAGGTGGATCAGCCTGAACGGGTGAAAGAAAAAGCACAGGCGGTTATTGCAGGGTCACCAGGGGCACAGATGTTCGCTAACCGGTTAACAAAAAACCGTCGACTGATGAGTAAGTGGGCCAAAAAACAAGGTGTTGAATGTTACCGTTTATACGATGCTGATATGCCTGAGTACGCCGTTGCCGTTGATTGCTATAAAGACTGGGCGCATGTGCAGGAATATTCTGCGCCAGCGACCATCGATCCGGAAAAAGCGCGTCAACGGTTGCTTGAAGCACTGGAGGTGATTCCAGCGGTGTTGGACATACCTGAAAAACAGGTTGTCTTTAAGCGCCGTGAGCGTCAGTCCGGTAGCAAGCAATACACGCGACAGGCTGAAACTGGAGAAATGCTCGATATAAAAGAAGGCGAATGCCGTTTATTGGTGAACCTGAAAGACTATCTGGATACGGGTTTGTTTTTGGATCACCGATTGATGCGTCAGCGAATTTACAAAGAGTCAGAAGGGAAGGATTTTCTGAACCTTTTTTGTTATACCGCAACAGCCTCTGTGCATGCCGGTGTCGGTGGGGCTAAAAGTACCACCAGTGTTGATATGTCAAACACCTACTTAACCTGGGGTCGCAAGAACTTCTCCCTCAATGGATTAAGTGACCGTAAGCATCGCCTTGAACAAGCAAATTGCATGGAATGGCTAAAAGCCGAGAAGCGTCAATACGATGTAATCTTTATGGATCCGCCGACGTTTTCAAACTCCAAGCGCATGCGCGGTACCTTTGATGTGCAAAGTGACCATGTGTCTTTGGTTGACTTAGCGATGGCGCGGTTGCGTGAAGACGGTGTGCTTTATTTTTCTAACAACTACCGTGGGTTTGTTCTGGATGAAGCATTGCAGTTGCGGTTTGACATTAAGGACATTACAGCATCGACGATTGATAAGGATTTTCAGCGTAGGCAGGGTATTCATCGCAGCTGGGCGATAACCCATCGGTGATAGAATGGCGCGGCGAGAACGCTTACCCTCATAATGCGTTCCCATCCACCGGCAAAAACAAATAACTAGAAGCGGTATACGACGTTAAAGCGATACACCATAGGGTCAAGGTCATAATCGACTTTGGCTTTTTGGCCTAATGCGCCGCTATCGCCTTTCAGTGTAGCTGTGGTACCAATATCTGCGTACATAGCTGAGAAGTTTACCCCCCAGTTGTCATTGATGAGGTAATCAACACCGACTTGTGCTGCTAGACCCCACGAGTCATCAAGTGACAGATTATCATAGCCCAACGCGTCAATATCGCTATCGGTCTTTTCGCTAAAAAACGTGGTGTAGTTAATGCCAACACCGACATACGGTTGCCACGGACTGTCGCGGGTCATCGGGTAATACTGCAATGAAACCGTCGGTGGTAGCTGCTTTACTGTGCCAATATCGTTACCTGCCAGAGAACCTTTGGCTTCCAGCTTATGACTGAAAGGTGTGGCTGCGAGGACTTCTATCCCCACGTTGTCAGTCATCATATAAGTAAACGACAGACCAAGTTGTGTATCATTGCTGGCAGATGCCTGAGTCTCGGTTTTACCGGCCACGGACCCTACAAGATTATCGGACGTGCTGTCCGGTGCAATGGTAGCACTCCCCCCGCGAAGAATAATATCCCCGGTTTCATACGCCATTGCAGGTGCAGCGAAGACGGCAGATGCCAAAGAGACCAGTGCAGCAGTTGTCAGTATTCGCATGTCTACCCCTTATAACCATACATTATTTATGGTTATAAAGTATCAGTTTTCGTAAAGGAAAAAAACTGAGCATTTTGGTGCGCTATTATCGTTATTTTTATCGAGATATGTTCGTTTGATCCATTGCTCAAAAAGACAAAGCCTATTAGCAAATGATTCGTTGGGCGGTGCTATGGTGTCTAACACAGGTGTTTGTGGCACAATACGAACCAGTTTCTCTAATCTGTTGTCAATTCTGACTGGCGAATATCAAAGTATGTTCAGACCGCTCCCCCTCTTTATTGGCCTGCGCTACACACGGGCTAAGCGAAGGAATCACTTTATTTCCTTTATCTCTGGCACCTCCATGGTGGGGCTGACACTGGGTGTCTGTGTGCTGATTATTGTCCTGTCGGTGATGAACGGGTTTGACCGTGAGTTACGCCAGCGCGTACTGGGTATGGTGCCCCATGCTACCATTACTGCCCCTGAAGGTGGGCTGGATGACTGGCAGGAGATGCTCAAAACCATTCCTGAAACACCCGGCATTGCCGCCGCTGCCCCGTTTGTCGATGCTCAGGGCATGCTCACTAATCGCGGCGTGGTGCGCGGTGTAATGGTGTACGGTATTGACCCGGCCTATGAAAAAAAGGTCTCTATTATTAACGACCATATGGCCGAAGGTTCGCTGGATTCGTTAAAGCCCGGACAGTTTGATATGGTTATCGGTGAGTTGCTGGCCCAGGCTTTAGGGGTTCGCGTCGGTGATAAAGTCACGCTGGTGCTGCCTGAAGCCAATGTGAATCTGGCCGGTGTTTTCCCCAGGCTGAAACGCTTTACGGTATCGGGTATTTTCTCGGTAGGTGCTGACCTTGATGCCAGTCTGGCTTACATCAATATGCAGGATGCTGCGAAGTTTATGCGGGTGGCGCAAGGCGCTACTGGCATACGGTTAAAAATGGATGACTTGTTTCAGGCCCCGCGTTTAGCTTGGGAAGTGGCCATGAAATTACCCGGGCGCTATTACGTGCAGGACTGGAAGCGCACACAAGGGCGATTGTTTCAAGCGATTCAAATGGAAAAAACCATGGTAGGGTTACTGCTGACGCTGATTGTTGCGGTCGCTGCGTTTAATATTGTCTCTGCACTGGTGATGGTGGTGACGGATAAACAGGGGGACATTGCGATTCTGCATACCTTTGGCGCAACGCCCCGTACCATTATGGGCATCTTTATGATTCAGGGCTCAGTGATTGGTGTGGTGGGTACGCTGTTAGGCGTCGTGCTGGGCGTTATTGCTGCACTCAATGTACCGGCCATTGTTGCAGGGTTAGAAAAGTTACTAGGGATGCACTTTCTGAGCCCCGATGTTTATTTTATCAGTTATCTGCCATCGCAGCTTATGTGGCAGGATGTTGCCATTATCAGTGCCTCAGGATTGATTATGAGCTTTTTAGCCACACTCTACCCCGCGTGGCGGGCGTCCAGGATTCAGCCGGCGGAGGCTCTGCGTTATGAATAATCCTGAAGCCGTACTGGCCTGTACAGCGCTGGCCAAATCTTACGATGAAGGGCCTGAAAAGCTCGAGGTACTACGCTCTGTGGACTTTGCTGTGAACCCGTCAGAAAGGGTGGCTGTTGTTGGTGCTTCGGGCTCGGGTAAAAGCACCTTGTTGCAGCTGCTTGCAGGGCTCGATAACCCGACATCGGGTACCGTGCATATTTGCGGTAAAAATCTGGCCGAATTAAATGACCATGCAAAAGGCCAGTTGCGTAATCGACATTTAGGGTTTGTGTACCAGTTTCATCATTTGCTGCCCGAGTTTTCTGCCCGCGAAAATATCGCGATGCCGCTGTTGTTGCGTAAAGAAGTCTCGGTCAAAGAAGCGGGTAAGAAAGCCGATGCGATGCTCGATGCGGTCGGGTTATTGCCAAGGTCAAAACACAAACCGTCAGAGCTGTCTGGCGGTGAGCGTCAGCGAGTAGCGATTGCGCGGGCAATTGTCGCACAGCCGGACTTAGTGTTGATGGATGAACCAACAGGCAACCTTGACCCGCATACGGCCGATAAAATCCATGAACTGATGGCATCATTAAGCCGTGAGTTAACCACCAGTTTTATTGTGGTGACGCACGATATGCATTTGGCGGGGCAGATGGATCGAGTGTATAAATTAGCAGATGGAGAGTTAAGGGAAAACTAAGGGTTCAAAAAACTATTACAGATAATTATAGCCAGCTAAGATAAGCTGGTTTTTTTTATTAACACACAAACTAATGGTTGTTATTTTATCAGATCATATAAGGTCATATGTATTAATTGAGAATTAAAATGAATTATAAGATTTTTGGAGCTATGGCTTTTCTTTTTTTTTCTTTATCTATATCGGATCTGATAATAAGTTGTGATAGGTGTAAAGAAAAAGCGGATGTTGTACGCTGTGTAGGGTGTGGAGCCATCTATGATAGGCCTATGCGACCACTCTTGATTTCTTTAGATAGTGTTTTAGGAAGTGAACGTTATGTGGAATCAATGCTTTCAGCATAAGATAGCAGATTTGTTAGTCATGGAAACATGGGCTCTGTTCACAATAACTGTGGGTAGAGCCAATGTGAGGCTTCTTGATCTAACAAACTTTCTTCTGAGAACTTATGAGTCTTTAAGAATCGTTTCCAGCCAAGATAGCGTGACAGGTATTTTGTTGCGACGCCTTTGAATAGCCCATTAATCCAACGTTTCAGCTCGCTATGATAGGCGTTTACTGTTTGAATATGATAAACAGCCTCTCGAACGTATTCCCCCGCTGTTGTCACTAACTGTACCAGGGATACATGGAGTTTTTCATGGGACATATAGGCATCAGTGCAGAGCGTACTGCCTTCTTGTATTTGGCCTGCCAGTTGTGTTGACAGTTCATCAACGCTGACATGCTGAAGAACGGCATCTTTAATATGATGCTGCCGGTCACAAGCGACCATTACAGGAATCTTTTTTACTTTTTCTTTCGGCTTTTTTCCGACTTCCCCCCTTTTCTGTTTACGAGAGCCGTGGCCTCCACGCTTTCGTGCCGAGTCTCCCAAGACTCACTCTCCTTTGCGGGATTCTCTGAGAAAGGTTTCATCCATTTCACAAATGCCGGACAACTGACCTGTAGCATCTTGCTCGATAACCGCCATGAGCCTGTGCCGAAGGTGAAAGGAGGTATTCAAAGAGATCTCGCATTCTGCAGCAGCAGGCCGCAAGGTTACCCCTCCACTCATGCAGGATAAATAAGCATCCAGCTTATCCCGAATCCGCAAGTGCGCTAATGGTGTAAAGCTCAAAGCATTGCACGTGTGTTTACAGTCATTGCAACGATAGCGCTGATGACCCGAGCTTTGTCCCCAGCGGGTCATTGATTCAGAGTGACAACGGGGACATTGAGGATGCTGGTCAAAGTAGGACTTGATACGTTCCAACAACTGACATTGAACTTCTTGCGGGCTACTCAGTGAATAGTGGGACAGCGTGTTACATAACTGCTGACGTTGTTCTGGGGAAAGGGCTTTAACAGATGCCAGATACACCTGAAACTGATCATCTTGCATAACAATGGCTCCATGATATCGCCGAAACCAATATCAGGAAGTATAGTTTATGCTACCTACAATTATTTTGAACAGAGCCAAGGTTTTTTGGATAAGTTTCATAAAAATGATCGACTTTACAGTATGCAGATGATGTTAAAACCACTCCTTGATGAAAGAGGGGTGGTCTATGTGGATAAAATGGCTTGGATGCAGACAGTCTGGCAAATGCCTGTCGTATCAATACAAGCGGAAAAAGTTACTGATGGAGAAGCATTCTTTGCTATGGATGAATTGTTTGAGTTAATGCGTTTTAGTAATCAAGTGTTAGGCCAGGGGAATATTTATCATGCGTCCATAGCTTTATTTGCAGCATATTTAATACACATTATTCATAATGGTGAACAGCCAGAGTCAACGAGAGATTATGTTGCACTCTATGCATCGGCAGTAGCTATACTTATGCAGCAATATCTTATATCTGAACAATTTATTTTGAATGATGAACAAAAAAAGCGAACCATCCTTCTCCAAGGGTTATGTTCTGATAAGCTAGAAAATATACGAGCGGGAGAACAATATTCTGATGATTTAGATTCATTTTTCAATGAACAAGAGTTTTTGAACGAAATTCAAGATAGATTTTTTTCTGCTATCAATGAGATGAAAACAACTCAGCTTTCACAGGTAAGTTGGCAGCAAGATATTTCTGGGAGTGAAAGTGAGAATGAGTATGTATTTTTACGTATTGATTCTGAAGATGATAGAAGTCTATTTCCTGTGATTATGGCGGTTAAAAATGCAGGCGATACGAGTAAAATATTTTTCCATAATGGGCGATATGTTGAAATTGAGAAAAGTCAGGGGTCAGAAAAAATACTTTCTTTGCTAAGCAATATGCTGGTTCCTGTACCGAACAGTGAGCTTGAAAAACGTATCAATGAGTATCAAGAAAAAGTGAGAGGAAGGATTGAGCGAAGTTACCCTGTAGGAGAAAAATTGGTGTTAGGCACTATAGGAGGCGCCGCTGTTATTGGGGGATTAATCTTTTACAAACTTTGGGGGCGGTAATCAAGTGCAAGATGTTTGATTTTCTGCTTTTAAGCGTATTGAGAGGTGTAATCATTTATCTTGTCATTTAGCTATATAGCCCTTAGTACTTTTTAAGTACTAACGTATAGCAAGATAAGCCTATGATAAAAATAATAAAAACACCCTTGGCGATCACTGTCCTCACCTTGGTACTGACAGGCTGCCTTGAAGTCGATGTGGACGGTAAAAACCACTGGGTCACCCAGCCCTTTCGATTGTTGCCTGAGAACAAAGCGGCGGAGCGTGTCACCCTTGTGTTCCCTGAAGCCATCCACCAGAACGGTAAGGAAGCCGTCTTCCCCCATGGCATTATTCATGCGCTGGACGATGGCACATTCAGCTACCTGTCAAAAACCGGTGAAGACGTGACCATTGCCTTTGAAGCGCAACACCCTTTTGGCAGTAAGAGTGGCACACTGACCATTAACAATATGCGCACGGACCCACTGTATGGGCAGCAATGGCATTTGCATAACTCGGGTCAGGCGGCCTTTTCGCAACACCCAAGCAGTATGGAGGCGTACATTGTCTGGGCGAAAGGCTTTTTTGGTATTGATGACGCGTATATTGCCTCGCGACCTGACCGTTATACCTTTGACCCTTCACTTCTGGTGGCTTGGGAAGACCTTTCGGTGACAGGCGCGCATGCACGGGGCTATACGGGTAAAGGCGTCATCGTTTCAGTGACGGATACCGGACTCGAAATGACCCATGAAGACCTTGCGCTCAATGTACGCTATGAAGACTCAGCCGATTTCTTAAACCCCGGCAGCAATGACCCCACTAATATTTATGAAGACATGGGTGATCATGGTACCAGTGTGGCTGGGTTGATTGGTGCGGTTGCCGGTCACGGGTTAGGTGGTCGCGGTGTTGCCCCTGAAGTGACTTTGTTAGGGCAGAATTTTCTGCAGAACCAAACTGATGAAGCCTTGGCAACCGTGCAGGGCATTCTTGGCGTCAACGATGTAGACGTTATTAACAAAAGCTGGGGCTTTACCCTGTTTTTGCAATCGAACGGTATCTTTCATGACGGCGGGTTAGACAGTTATCTAGATGCTTACCCGGCACTCAATCTGCGCGAAGGGTTGGGTGCGGCGGTGGTAAAGGCCGCGGGTAACAGTTTTGATGCGTCGGATTTATCAGACCCGTTTTTTGGTTACGGGTTAGCCTTGTGTGAAAACAACGGCGCAAATGCATACGGATTAACCTGTGCCAATGCGGCGATAAATTCAGGCAATAATCACCCTTGGCACATGGTGATAGGCGGGGTCAATGCTGACGGTACCCATACCAGCTATTCCACAGCCGGCTCGGCGCTCTGGGTTTCTGCGCCAGCGGGGGAGTTTGGTTTTCGTGAACCGGCCATGGTGACCACGGATCAAAGTAATTGTGCTATCGGTTATAGTGGTGTTCTAAATGAAGCCTTCTATGCTGAGAATTACGGAGGCTACCCCTATGCCGATATTTACCCGCTTAATGGTGTTGATACTCCGTTAAATATTTCATTAAACCCTGAGTGCAATTATGTGCAAACGTTTAATGGCACCTCGTCCGCCACACCCAATACGTCGGGTGTTGTTGCATTAATGCTGGAGGCAAACCCACAACTGAGCTGGCGGGATGTTAAACACATTCTGGCGAGCACGTCCGATCAAGTGGATACCGGTAACCTTGCCATTCAACTGCCGGTAGGCGGCAGCCAGTATACCGCCCATGAGGGTTGGGTTACGAATGCAGCGGGTTATCCCTACAACAATTTGTACGGGTTTGGGCGGGTGAATGCCGAGAAGGCCGCCAAGGTCGCGGCGGATTATCAAATGAGTCTGGCACCGTTCAGCCAATCCCGCTGGGTGAGTGCTGCACCGGCTTTAGCGGTACCCGATAATTCGGCCATCGGTGCGACACACAGCATTGCTGTGAGTGACACAGGGCTTGTTGAGGCGGTACAAGTGAAAGTGAGTCTGTCGAATCCCACCATGAAAACCCTGTTCTTTGATAATGCTACAGGGTTGGTTTTGTCCTCCAGCGTGGGCAGCGATACAGCTATTGCGCTGACCTCACCTTCTGGTAATAAAAGCATTATGATGACAGCCAGAACAGGCATATTTGCCTCCTACGACTGGGGTATCGGGTTACCTGAAGAAAACAACATGTACCAAGACATGGTGCTGCTCAGTAATGCGTTTTACGGGGAGCCCGCTAATGTCAACTGGACGATACGTGTCGTAGATACCAATGGGCAAACCATCGCCTCAGGCCATCCTGCCTTTATCTTTGAAAATAATACGGCGGACTCGGTGCTGGATAGTTGGGGGCGCTCACTGTATGGGCAACACTTTGATCAACCGCTGCTGGGTGAAGGGTAAAGGAGGCATCACCATGAAAAAAACAATAGTCACCGTACTGGTCATACTATGGGCATTACCTGTATCGGCGAATCAGCTACCACCTATTACCAACCAGGGCTGACGCATCAAGTTTGAACGATGGTTCTTAGTAGTTGAGCCAGCTTCCTATTATCCCAACCAGCACTAAGCCTTTTAAGGAATACACTTCCTTTAGTTTGCTCGTTTTGAGTATGTGTATTGAGAGCAATTCTATTTAATATCGACAGGTTCTCAGCTGCGTTATCTGTCGTCGTTTGATTTTGGTCTTCCAGAAAGCCAACATCCAGCCGCCAATGTAGCTTATTCTCTACTTCCCAGTGCTTGCGGGTTATATCCAGCAGTTCAGCTGCGCTGTGTTGCTGGCTCATAATGTAGTAATGAACTTCCATGGTAACTTTACTGCCCACCTGCCTGTCTCTTTGGATCGCACCTATCTGCTGGAGGCCTACCCACTTCTCAGCTTCTGTAATAGATGACAAGTCACTGCTAACCCAACCCATTCTATATTCATACCGGCCGTGACCTTTCTCTATGGTTTCAGAGTAATCGAAGCCGAGCCGAGGTAATGGCGCATCGTGGTATTGCTGGTCAAAGTACTGTTTGATTTGTTTATAAAGCTTGCCTTGGTTACCTTTGACAGGCAGTACATAGTTTCCTCCCTGTTCGATACAGACGCCAACTATCTCCTTTTGGCAATTCAACGCATCAGCAGTGATAAAACGGTTCTTCAGACAAATAGACTTCAGCAACTCAGGCACTGCTGTTATTTCGTTAGACTTACTGTCTACTTTTCGCTGACATAACACCATTCCTGCACCTGTACTGAAGGCGCTGACCATATGAATGGCCTTTTTTGCCTTGCTTCGCGAACCCCGCAAACATTTCCCGTCAATGGGAAGAATATCAACATCGTTACCAAGGATATTGCCTACAGTAGCAGCCATCCAGCGAGTAAAACACTCTTCGAAAACAAGAGGGTCTAGCAAACAGAAAAGGCGATAAAACGTATCATGAGAAGGAATACCATGAGGCAGTTCAAGAAAGCCTTCGAGCCAATCCTGCTTACTCTCACCAAACTCAGCCATTGCAGCCCAAGTGTTTGCGCCACAGAGAACAGCACAAATAGCAATGACTAGAATATCTATGAGTTTATGGAGGCACATGGATGTACAGCGCGGATCATCAATATTTTCTATGTACTGAACCAAGGTATTCTGGACTGACTTCATGAAATGAACCAACCGAGAAAGGAAGTGCATATAGTTTGGCTTATACAGTGGACCTTAGTTCACCATTGATGCGTCAGCCCTGTATTACCAACAGTGATGATGCCGTAAAGTCGTTATTGAATAACGCGACACAAACAACCGTGACCATCAATAATCAGTCGTTTGCGGTATCACCGCCAGCACCACAATCCCTCACGCTGATGCGAAGTCCCAGTGCTTTCGCGATAGCGGTACCTCAGGTACAGGTAACACCGGGCATGGTGGTACGGCAAGCATCAACAGGACAGAATGCCACGGTATCAGGGCGTTTGTCGGTATTGTTTCAACCGGGCGTTGATGTGATGGCCTTTGTACAGTCCTACGGTTTAACCGTACACCGGCAATTAGGGGCATCACGCTTTTATCTGATTGAGGCGGGTGCGGGTGTTGATTTGCTGGCCTTGGTGAGTACCTTGAGTTGTACTGGTCTAATAGAACCGGACACTTTGATAAGAGATAATTTCTATCACTTGTTAAGGTGTCACAATGAGTCAAAAGCGAACCTATAAGCACTATCCAAAAGAGTTCAAAGAAGAGGCTGTTGCTCTTGTAATGGAGCAAGGCTATTCGGTGCTTGATGCAGCTAAATCACTAGGTAGTGCCACCAGTTTGCTCTACAAATGGAAGGATCATATTCTGGCCCTAAAGGAGGGCAAAGTGTTGTCTGATGACGAGCGTGAAGAGCTTAAAAATCTGCGTAAAGAGGTAACAAAACTCCGCATGGAGAGGGAAGTGCTAAAAAAGGCCAGCGCCTTCTTTGCGAAAGAAATGAAGTGAAATTCGACTTCATTCAGAAGGCGTCAAACGATTACCCTGTTAACTTGCTATGTCGAGTGATGCAGGTGAGTACTTCAGCTTATTATGACTGGTCAAAGCAGCCAGGACATGTCATCACGGCTGAAACACTGCACTTGTATCGACGAATCAAGCAGCTCTTCAAGCAAAGCAGGAATAGCTTGGGGAGCCGGGAAATGGTTAAGGCTCTGCGCAAAGAAGGCTTTCAGATAGGCCGTTACAGAGTTAGGACGTTAATGAGCCAGCTAGGCCTCAAAGTCAGGCAGCGCTTAGCCTATAAGGTTACCACTAAACGGAAACACAGTGATGCTGTTGCTGACAATCTACTCAATCAGAATTTTAACCCTGTAGGGCCAAATCAGGTATGGGCTGGTGATGTGACCTATTTAAAAACGGCTGAAGGCTGGATGTACCTTGCAATTGTGATGGATTTATTCTCTCGTCGGATCGTTGGCTGGCACATTGATAAAAGTAGAACTTACGCATTGACAGACATCCAAAAAAATTGCTAGATCAGCAAAAAAACAGTGGATGTCGTCGTGCGTAGAAAAATAACAAAACCAACAACAGCCAAGTGCGACCTCCCGAAGTATACGGGGTTTCTACTCTGTGAACCCAAATCAGCCACCTGTACCCGTCTTAGCGAATTGAGTGATATATCGCATGACAGTGTTAACCGCTTTCTCCAACGTGAACACTTTGCTCCTGAAGATCTTTTTCTAGAAGCGTCAGCAAGGCGTATTCTTGAAGGTGGGACGCTATCGATTGATGATACGGTGCTGGATCAACCTTATACCCATTACACGGCTTTAGTCGGTCATTACTACTCAGGAAAGCACCACAAAACCGTCCAGGGTATTAATCTCATCACGCTTTATTACACGGACATCAAAGGCTACAACTTGCCCGTTAATTGCCGTATTTACAATCCAGCCGATGGCAAAACTAAAAATGACTACTTTGTCGATATGCTGAAAGAAGTACTGGCATGGGGACTCGAACCTGCATGTGTTACCGGTGACTCTTGGTATAGCAGTATTGGAAACCTCAAAGCTGTGAAAAACAATGGTTTGGGTTTTATGTTCGCTGTTAAAAGCAACCGTACTGTCTCTGTGCAAAAGGGTAACTACCAACAGGTGCAGAGCCTGGAGATTCCCGAAGAAGGAAAAACTGTATGGCTACGTAACTTTGGTCATGTACGACTCTACCGGACGCGACTCAAAAACGAGCTGCGCCATTACGTTGTTTACACTCCTCATGTCGGAGCAGATCTATCTCCACGATCTGATTTTGATCAGCTGCACCAACATCATTGGGCGATCGAAGAGTATCACCGGGCATTAAAGCAACTCTGCAACATCGAGCGTTTTCAGGTGAGAGGGGAGCGACAGGTCCGGAATCATATTTTTGCGGCTATCTTTGGCTATACCTGTCTTCAGGCGATGCAAGTATCAGGGTCACTCAGAAGCGTCTATAGCGTCAGGAAAGACGCCCTCAAAGAAGCTACCTGGGATTTCATAACAAGCTTCTCCGAGGGGAAGGAATGGTTGAGGCCATTTTTTGCTGGACCTGTCAATGCGTAAGTTCTACAAACAGAGAAAAAAGCGTCTTTGTTGGCTCACTACTCATCAGAACACCCCAATGCTCAAATTTTGTATCACTAAAACGTAGACTCTGTTATTGACGTACAGGAAATACATTATTGATGGACGTTGCATACTCTGCCGGTAGATTACTCTTTGCAAACTCGTCGTAGAGCCGCATCAAACCACCTTTAACGGTATTGACACACTGTGCCCGCCATTGCTCCATTCGGTTTTGTACTTGTTGTGGCGTGTCATTACGCGCCCACAGTCCTCCATAGACGGGTAACCACAGTTGCCAGTCACAGGGATTATTGCTACTGCCGCCATCGTATACTTGAAGGTAAAGGCTGTCGACAGCGTCTGGTTTTGTCTTGCTAACGCCTTGTACAAAGGCCTGCCAGAAGAGTTGGTTATGGTAAGGCACAATGGTGGTGGTAAAACCCATCGTTGCCAGCAGGGTGTGAAACTGTACGGATGAATTGACATCGTAGGTGTGCTCATCGTCATTGTTTAGAGCGTCCACCGTGGGAAAGGCCTGTTTTAAGGCAAGAAAAATTTTTCTACAAAATACTGTCAGGAGCTGTGCCGCAGTGAATACTTTTACACTGAATGAGCTTTTTTATATTGTCATAGGTGCCCGAGCCTGCAGCGCTGAGGGAAATCTCAATGCAGTTAAGGGTGGTTTTGCCGGTTTTTAACGACGCAATATCGCTGCGGAACATAGGGTATTTTTCATCACCAATATACTGAGCCCCTTTCACCAATGGAAACTCACCATTAAAACCCAGACTACCATCGTCCTGGATATGAATCATCCAGACAATCAGACGTTGATAACGAGCATTTTTCAGTCCATCAGTGGCATTGCTACGGTCTTGCTAGACCGGGCCACCGGAATAGATGGCTGAATTGGCATAAGCAGATAGACTGCCAGTGAATGAAAGTAAGAGCAGAAGAATAAAACAACTGATGCGTGTGCGCATACTGGGCTCTGTTGGGTGGCAAGTCATTGTTGTTGTGGATAGTGCGGCATTTGAACTCATGAGTTGTAGTAGTTCATGCTTGATCTGACGACAGTCACGGATTTCTAGAGAGTGTCTGTCAGGTTAAGCATGAACTGCTATTGTTAATTGGCTAAAGCACAATACTCACCGAGGCAGTCTTCGTGACTCTTGACCTGGATTGGCTAAAGCACAATACTCACCGAGGCAGTCTTCGTGACTCTTGACCTTGCCGAATGTTTCAGGCTTCCATTCGTATACTTTTTCACGAGTATTTCGTTCTAATGGCTCAAGATAACTTTTATCATATTGTGTATGGTAGTGTTCTAAATACAGTTTGGTTTTTACTGTTTTCCCATCGCTATCAGTTGGTAGTGGGTAAATCATTTCAGAAATTGCACCATTTGGTAAGCGTTTTCTTAAACCATTAATTTCTGTATTTTCGGCGCCAGGGTTAGCATCGGTGTATGGTTGATCCTGTCCCAACAGTATTGTTGCCTTTGCGTTTGTACCGAGTTCATATGCAGCTTTAATTACTGCTTCTTTGGCAATAAAATGATCGATATGATTACCATTTGCCAGTGGAACCGCTAGGGTTGTATTCTCTCGCATCAGCATTGGCTTTATCATCTCAACAGCTTTATTAAAGGCTTCTATTTCTTCTTCTCGGAAGTTTTTAAAGGTTCCAGCTGAACCACCTCCAGCTGTTATTTCACCAGAGTACTCCCTTAATGGAGCATCCCATAGCCCCCCAATCTTAAATCGGAAGTTCTGCCAACCTCCAAAGATATCAGAAAGTGCTTTATAGTCTTCCTGTATACGGCTTAGACTGACACCCTCAATGCGTGCTTGTGTATGTACGTCGTGCCAGTTCGCTGTGTAGTTTGATACACCACATAGAACGTTTACCTCGACTCTGGTATCGTCAAATTTACCATCAGCGCGCTCACTTTCAATCAAACCACCAAAGGTTAAAATGGCATCATCGTGATGAGGACTGATAATAAGAAATTCTTTATCATATGTAGTCGCAGAAGCATTCGAGGCACCTCCCATGATCAATGTTAAGGATGTTAATGTAGACGCAAGAAATCTTTTCATTTAAATTATATGTATTTTAATATGAGATATAAACAAGGGAGGTATAAAGTACTTACCAGCAACCAATAATCAATTTTCGATGAGATATTGACAATAAAGTATGCTCCATAAAGAAGCATGTATCATGCACGATAGCTAATAAAAAACAAAGGTTAAAAAGTGAGCGTAAGAATGAAATTTAATGATTATAAAATGAAATAAATTCATGGCTAGGCGTGTGAAGGCAAAGATCAATGGTCTTTTCTAACTACAGTAAGAAGCTGTTCATAATCTTCTCAATAAGAGTCCCAAGAAGGCTAAATGCGTAAATTGAAGGCTGGTGTTCAGTTTACGCTCGGTATTTTTCCATAAACGGCGACAGTTTTCTACCCAGGAAAATGAACGCTCAACCACCCAACGTTGCGGAATGACTGCAAAAGTATGAAGCTCACTCCTTTTTGCTTCCTGTACAGAGGCACCGAGTATTTCATCGGTGGTGTTGGCGAAAGGCTCGCCTGTGTAACCGCCATCAACCAAGACAGATGCTACCTTTGACAGGGTTGACTTGTTACTTTTGAAAGCCTCGAGAGCCCCAGCTCTGTTATTTATATCTGCTGTAGTGATAGCTACTGCGTGGAGAAGCCCCTGTGTATCCACAACGATATGTCATTTAATTCCGGATACTTTCTTTCCTGCATCATAGCCTTTAGACAATGCATAAGCGGTATTCTTGACGCTCTTAGCATCAACGATAACGAAACTCGTTTTCTTATTTCGTCTTTATTTAGTGCGCGCTTCGGCAACCTGATTTTTTTAAAGCTTGCTCGAGCAGGCTTGGCTCTCCATCACCATGGGGCTCACTCCATTGCTGCAAATATGAGTGAACGGTTCGCCATTTTGGAAAATCCTTGGGAATCATGCGCCACTGGCAACCACTTTTGAGTAGGTAGAGCACAGCACAAAACACATCATAAAGGTCGATGGTATGAGGCTTGGTGGCTTTGCGGGCACTTGCAAGAATCGGAAGAATAGGTTCAAACTGTTCACGACTGATATCACTGGGGTACTTCTCTCTCATTGGCGAAATTATGAAGGAGAAAAGAGATTATGAACAGCTTCTAAGGAACATGGGAGGTTGAGCGTCAGAAATAGTCTGAACTAAAACAACCCATGTTCGGGGTGTTGGAAGTGCATGAGGTTAGAATGATCAGCTTTTTATTTTGGCAAGCCAGCCTTTGACGGTCTCAGCCGCTTTGGAGGCACTTTGTGTAAGTCGCTTTCTAGCCGCCTGCCATTCTACTTTTTCAGTGGCTTTCGAAGCAGGTGGCTCAGCATTATGCTCTATGGCTGGCTTTTCAGGGATCGTGTGTGACTCAATATGAATCCGTTGGTGGTCATTGGTTGGTGGCAGGCGAGGGCGTCGTGCCAGTTCTTCTTTGATCGCCTTTAATTCGGCCTGCTGATTTTGCACAACACCAATCAGTTCTCGCAAGAGTTCTTGTGTTGCCTGGGTCTGAAGATCCATTTGTAAGGCAGGTTCGGGTTTGATATCTGTTTTTTTTATTTCGCCATAGACGCGAATCAACTCAGATGTATCAATAAATTTTGTGCCTTCCTCATCAATTTGTGCGGAAATTTTTCCGCTGCTGATATGGGCGTACAGCGTTTTACGATTTTTGCCGACCAGCTCGGCCGCTTCAGATACCTTGTGACGACTCATAGCTTTTCCCTGTCATATCGGGTGGTATAGCTAATAGTGTAAAGTGTCTGATCTTTAAGTTCAAAAACAAAACGACGAAAGGCTTTGATATATCATTAAACTAATGATGATGGGAGAATCGCAGCGCCTGTTACGTACTGCGATGATTGCGAACGTGCTGCCAGAGAATTAATAATTAAGCAAACAAATTGACCGTCATGTAAATGACAAAAACGCCGACGATGTTAAGTACTAACCCTGCCCTTACCATTTGATGAAGCTTTACTTCACCCGTGCCATAGGCGAGTGCATTGGGGGGCGTCGCTACGGGAAGCATAAAGGCGCAGGTTGCCGCCACACCAACGCCAAAAACCAAAACATACGTCATGGCTGGACTGAATTGATCAGCGGTGGCCATGAGGATAGGCACGAGAATAGCCGCAGACCCTGTATTCGAAGCAAGTTCTGTTAAAAAGATCATCAGGGTAATGCTGGCCATAACAAGTAACCATACGGGCGCACCTTGTAATGCCATTAACAATGTGGTTGCCATCCATTCCGATGTGCCTGTTTGTTTGAGAATGGCCGATAAGCATAAACCTCCCCCAAAGAGTATGAGTACGCCCCAGTCAATTTTTCGTTCCAGCTCCTTCCAGGTGATCAGCCCCAATGCAGGTGCAAGCGCTGTGATCGCTATGGCAACCATTCGGTCCAAATTTTTTACGCCTAAAAAATCACCGATGGGTTGTGCAAATACCCAACAGATCACGGTAATAGAACTGACGCATTGACAGACATCCAAAAAAATTGCTAGATCAGCAAAAAAACAGTGGATGTCGTCGTGCGTAGAAAAATAACAAAACCAACAACAGCCAAGTGCGACCTCCCGAAGTATACGGGGTTTCTACTCTGTGAACCCAAATCAGCCACCTGTACCCGTCTTAGCGAATTGAGTGATATATCGCATGACAGTGTTAACCGCTTTCTCCAACGTGAAAACTTTGCTCCTGAAGATCTTTTTCTAGAAGCGTCAGCAAGGCTTATTCTTGAAGGTGGGACGCTATCGGTTGATGATACGGTGCTGGATAAACCTTATACCCATTACACGGCTTTAGTCGGTCATTACTACTCAGGAAAGCACCACAAAACCGTCAAGGGTATTAATCTCATCACGCTTTATTACACGGACATCAAAGGCTACAACTTGCCCGTTAATTTCCGTATTTACAATCCAGCCGATGGCAAAACTAAAAATGACTACTTTGTCGATATGCTGAAAGAAGTACTGGCATGGGGACTCGAACCTGCATGTGTTACCGGTGACTCTTGGTATAGCAGTATTGGAAACCTCAAAGCTGTGAAAAACAATGGTTTGGGTTTTATGTTCGCTGTTAAAAGCAACCGTACTGTCTCTGTGCAAAAGGGTAACTACCAACAGGTGCAGAGCCTGGAGATTCCCGAAGAAGGAAAAACTGTATGGCTACGTAACTTTGGTCATGTACGACTCTACCGGACGCGACTCAAAAACGAGCTGCGCCATGACGTTGTTTACACTCCTCATGTCGGAGCAAATCTATCTCCACGATCTGATTTTGATCAGCTGCACCAACATCATTGGGCGATCGAAGAGTATCACCGGGCATTAAAGCAACTCTGCAACATCGAGCGTTTTCAGGTGAGAGGGGAGCGACAGGTCCGGAATCATATTTTTGCGGCTATCTTTGGCTATACCTGTCTTCAGGCGATGAAAATATCAGGGTCACTCAGAAGCGTCTATAGCGTCAGGAAAGACGCCCTCAAAGAAGCTACCTGGGATTTCATAAAAAGCTTCTCCGAGGGGAAGGAATGGTTGAGGCCATTTTTTGCCGGACCTGTCAATGCGTAAGTTCTAGGTAAATAGAAACAGCGCAATAGACCCCTTCGCTTGCATTGTCCATTGCATGGGTTGACTGTCTTCTTTGTTATTATTCAGTTGTGCGCCGGGCTCTGGCTTAAGAATGAGCCAGAGTACACCCATCACAATGGGAAATAAGACGACCGTAGTAGGAAAGCCAATTTTAAACCACGTTAGAAAGTTTATGTCCAGTGCCGCTGAGGCAATACCATTGGGTGGTGAGCCAACGATAGTGGCAAGGCCTCCAACATTGGCGCAGTATGCAGTCCCTAAAATGACATAGGTGCGCATTCGTGGGTAAGCTGCAGGGACTAATCCCATAGCAATGGGTAGCATCATAGCGGTTGTGGATGTATTGCGCATCCACATGGACAGAAAGGCGGTAATCAGAAAAAAACCAGTGATTGATAGCCATAACTGGCCGCGGGTCATGGCGATCATGCCGCCAGCCAGCCAGCGATCAATCCCGTGTTTATTGAGTAGGGCTGCCAGCGTGAAGCCCCCCATAAACAGGTAAATAATGGTGCTTGAAAAAGGTGCCATTGCCTCACTCGCACTCATCAGTTGTGTGAGGTAGGCAAGCACAGGCACTAGTACTCCGTCCGGCAGAAGATGATAGTTTACTGAAGGCTATTCTAATAACTCCGAGTCCATAACACCGGAGTTATTATGACCATCAAATATCATGTTCGACTCAGCGAGGAAGAACGATCAATACTTGAACGGCTTATCAAGCAGGAAAAGCCCAAAGTTGCACAACACAAAAAACGTAAAGCCAATATCCTTCTGGCTATCGATGAAAACCATGATCCACTGCAGCATGATCAGGTAGCCAAAGCTTTCCATGTTAGGCCGCTTACTATCACTCGCCTCAGGCAACGATTTGTTGAAGAAGGGCTTGATGTCGCTGTCAATGGAAAACTAAGCAGCCACGGTCGGGTACGTAAACTCGATGGCGAAGCCGAAGCTCACCTTATTGCCCTTACCTGCTCACCACCACCGGAAGGAGCCAGCCGATGGACGCTAAACTTACTGACAGATCGCATGATTGAGCTCAGATACGTCGAATCGATTTCCAGAAGCACAGTACATGAGGGGCTAAAAAAAATGAGCTTAAGCCCTGGCAAAAAAAGGAATGGTGTATACCTGCGGAAGAAAGCGCCAACTTTGTGAGTGCGATGGAGGATATTCTTGAAGTCTATAAACGTCCTCTTGATCCAAGGCGTCCGCTTGTTTGCCTTGATGAAAGTAGCAAGCAGCATGTTAAAGAAGTCGTTAATCCAATGCCTGTTGAGCCTGGAAAACCGGAGCGTTATGACACAGAGTATGAACGTAATGGCGTCAGCAATCTGTTCATGATGTTTGAACCCTTGACAGGTTGGCGGCATGTTGAGGTGACTGATCGTAGGACAGCGATTGATTGGGCTCATCAAATCAAGTTTCTGGTCGATGTTCGCCACAAAGATGCAGAGAAAGTTATACTGGTTGGAGACAACTTGAACACGCATTCTCCCGCATCACTTGATAAAGCTTTTTCCCCAGAAGAAGCCCGCAGAATGATTGATAAGCTTGAGTTTCATTACACCCCAAAGCATGGCAGTTGGCTGGATATGGCCGAAATTGAGCTGAGTATACTGAGTCGCCAATGTCTGGATCGGCGTATCCCTACCCAAGATATTCTCCGGAGAGAAGTCAAAGCCTGGGAGGAGAAGCGCAACGCAAGAAAAGTGACTACACAGTGGCGTTTTACCACTGAAGACGCTCGGATAAAACTTAAGAGACTGTATCCAAAGATGCCAGAGCTTGATAATACAGAGTAGATTGAGAGCCTCCATAGAACATAAACCAGACTATTAGAGCAGCACTTTTTCCCATGAAAAATTGGGAAATGGGGCACTTTGCGTGAAATAACCCATTTTTTTGTCCTGCCACTCAATTTTGACTCAAATAACAGGACGGCTAACCATTGTCGACCATTTACACAAACAGCTGACCGATCGGTTATCTGTGATTATCAAATGGTGTCGGATGGAGTACTAGTCACGCTGTCACTGCCAGAGGAAATAGTTCAGTCATCCAGAAGCCAGCAAATAAAATGAGCAGCGAAATCCCTGTTTGTGTCATCGGGTCATCATTTAGCATTCGGGCAATGACAACACTAAATAGTGCCCACAGAGCCGTCAGTATGAGTTTTAGCGGGACTGACAAATTGTTCATAGAATATTTTCCTTATTGTAATCGCTGAATAAGGGCTATAGCGCCTTAAAAAGGCATTAACCTAAATTAAACGAAACTCTAATGCCATACTGTCACTTATTGATTTATTGGTCTGGATCAATGCAATGAAGAGTAATAAGCATCAGGGTGCCTTTAAAAGATGCCTGCTATGATTACTCCAGTAAGTAGTTATCCAAAGGCGACCAGACACCATGTGCGGTACGATAGATCTAAAAAAAGAAATGGAGAGAGGATTGTACTTTTCTATCCATTGTGTGTGGAAAATAACTCGACGATTAGTCAGTGCTTTATTGTTTTTTTTGTTCTTGTGGGGTTCTGCTATTCAGGGCAGTGAGCGTAGATTAACCCTGACACCTTATGAAAAAAACTACTTACTGTTTGGGAATTACAGTGATTCACCGGATCATGAGACGTTTGATCCTTATAATCCTAACAACAAACCTATCGATTCAACAGAGGTTGAATTTCAAATAAGTGTAAAGGCATTGCTAACATCTTTTGATAGTGAGAAGGGTCAACTCTATGTGGCATATACGCAAAAATCATTTTGGCAGGCCTATCAAAACTCAGCGTATTTTCGTGAAACGACGTACCAGCCAGAGGTTTTCATCCGCTTAATGAAGGGGAGGTTGTTAGGCAACTGGTTCTTAACGGGTACAGATATTGGCTTTGTTCATCAATCGAATGGACTAGGGGGGGATCGAGAACGAAGCTGGAATCGGGTGTATGTTCGTCAAGCTTTGCAGCAGGGGGCGTGGCAGCTTCAGGGGCAGGCCGCTTTGCGTATTAGTGAGGGGCGTGACTATAACGACAATATTGTTGACTATCTCGGTAATGATCTGTTTTCCGTCAGCTATACTCAGGGGCAGCAAGTATTTGCTTTGTCGAGCCGGAATACATTGAGCAGCGGATTTGCCAGAAGTGCCAATTGGCTGTCCTGGAGTTTTCCTTTATTTGCAGATTGGGGGGTGAATGGGTTTTTACAGGCTTTTTCTGGTTATGGGCAAACCTTAGGCTCTTATAACCACTATACCAATGCGATTGGTGTCGGTGTTGAGTTTGCAGAAGCTGATTGGTAGCGGGTGTTAAAAGGGAGGTAATCCTCCCTTTTACTTAGGCTTCTGCACTCTCTTCTTCAGACACGATGCAGTCTTTACGGTTTTTGCCAGTACGCTTCAGGTAATCTGCAAAATCAGACGGTGTACGGCCAGTCACTGCGCCCACCCAGTTACGCTCAGTACCTTCTGGTGTCTGGTAAGCAAAAATATAACGCTGACGTGTACGTGTAGTGTAGTTACGCTTTTGTTTAACGGTGGTGCCGCCAATGTCTTCAGGCGTTACACCCAGCTCTTTCATTTGATCAAGCAGCGCTTTCAGCGCTTCTTCTTTATGTGCTAACTCAGATGCTTTTGCCTGTTCAGCACTCAGCTTCTCTTTGTATATACCTTCCATCCGCTTGATCATTTTTTCGATATCAGCAGCAGAAAGCTGTTTGAATAACTCGCGTACTTTGACTTTGGACTTCAGGATGCTGACGGTTTCTTCAAAAACATTCATGGTAAATTCACCTTGGGTCATTTTCGTTTGCACTTAAGGGTAGACATTAGCCCGATAAGTGGTTGCTACAATGTTATGATCAGATGATGCGCCGCAGGTTGGCTGCTGCCAAAAATAATAGGACAGATACAAACAGTTGCGATCAGTTGCTAAGAACGGGCTGAGTCATAATAAAAAAGAATGCTACCTAACTCTCTCTTAAAAAGCATCATTTATAGTCCGGCATTTTAGTATTGTCGATATTTTTTTATCGAATTTACGCTTTGTATATATAGATTTACCATCTGCATACGTTGCGCTTCTGGTACTTTTTCAGACAGTGTCATTTATAGTGATGCTGTTGTTTATTGGTGAGTCTCAGAGAGGTTTGTGATTACGTGTTGTATTTTCTGTAATTAAAGTTGGGTGTGGAGGGCATTCATTCATTCAGTCAAGAAAATAGATGTTTGAAATGTAGCGCTATGTGTCACGTAGCATATACTGGTTTCTTGTTGTCAGTTGATTGCTACCGTGCTTTTTCTGTTGACCTTCGTCCATAGAGAGGGACTAAAAAAATATACCGCTATTGCGAGGTACCTGTGTGCAATAGCGTAGTTAAGGTGTGGTAATATTACTGAAAATTGAATGTCATCCACTCACCGCGGTCAGCAGGTCCACGACAGGCATGAAGGGTGCGATTGACAGGGTCCGCAATCATACAGGCGTTAGTGGCTGCATAGCTTTTATCTTCAGGGTAGCGATTAATGCTATCGGGGCCATCAGCGTGATCGGTAAAGAGGGCTTTAATGCCTTCGATATCAAAAGGACCGTTGGTATCAAATAACGTGTTTAATCGTTGTATTCGCGCCAGACTGGATGAAGAAGGCTTGCTGTATTCCTGTGCCTGATGCGCTGGGCTCAAACAATGATTCGTCCAGCCCATTGGCGTATCTTGTAATTGCTGTGTGTCATGGCTCAAACCGGTTACTTCGATACGGGTCCCCGCCTCAGGACTTGCCAGGAGGTATGTGTGTGCGCCAGATTTTGGTGCATCATGAATCATGTTGACAGCGGTGGCTAAGCTGTCTGAACGCAATGCCCGGTGAATCAGGTTTAAGTAACCAATACCGGGTGTTGAACCCCAGGTCTTCAGGTTGGTGGTGCCAAGGGCGATCCCATGCCTGTTCATCCCCATAAGACTGATGCAGCCTGATAACTGGATGCTCCAGCGTTCAGGTCCGTTGTCTGGTCGGCAATTTACCGCAGTGACATAATCAATGTCTTCAGGGTTGAGATCCCAGGTTTGACCTGCCAGCAGGTTATTATTTTGGGTATGTTCCGGGGGAATGATTAATGCTGTACACCCTTCTGCATCGGGACTATTACCCGTGAGCATGTAAGCATCACGCACATCCGTGTAATTGGTGATCGTGTAAAGATGTACAGGGTCAACTTTTGCAGCGTGTGCCATAGCATTATGCTCAAGAGCGCCTTCAGGGTCCCATGTCTGGAAAATGTCATAGCAGGCTTGCCCGGTTTTCAATAGCCCGCCAATAATATCACCGGTGATACCTTCACCCTTAAAATAAGTCGTGGCAGCGTCAAGGCGAACTTGAACAAATCGTTGAATACTGTCACGCAGCTCTTCACCATGGGCATGCCCCATTTGTTCCGGTGAGCCTTTGAAACAATAGGTGTTGAGTTTAATCATACCTGTGCCTGTTATAGTTGCGGGTTATTATTATCCGATAGCATTCACTATAGCGGAGTCAATCAATGGACAGCCATAATATCTGGAATCGTGCGCACAGTGATAGCCCTGTGTTGATTCTAGCCCATGGTGCAGGCGCGGGTATGTCATCAGACTTTATGCAAACGATGGCAAGGTTGATCTGTGCGCTGGGTATCTCCGTGGTACGGTTTGCATTCCCCTATATGCAGACAATGGCACTGACGGGGAAACGCAGGCCACCAGACAGGCAGCCCGTGCTACTTGATGCCTGGCAGGTACAAATTGACAAGGTCAGAAAAGTGCCGCCAGTGCCTGTATTCATTGGCGGGAAGTCGATGGGGGGGCGAATGGCCTCTCTATTAGCGGCTCAATGGTCAGGCAAACAGCCGTTACCCGGCGTTGTGTGTTTAGGTTACCCCTTTCATGCGGTAGGTAAGCAGGAGAAACCACGAACCGCCCACCTTGTCGATATGAAAGTGCCCCATCTTATTATTCAGGGTGAACGAGATAATATGGGCCCCCGGACAACGGTAGAAGGTTATACATTATCAGATGCTCTGAAGTTTCTTTGGTTAGACGATGGAAATCACGATTTAAAGCCTAGAAAGGTCTCCGGCTTCACACACGAGCAACACCTTCAGGCCGCCGCTGAGCAGATAGCACACTTTATTCTGGGGTGACTCTTTGTACTTTTTGAGGTGGTTGGCGTATGTTGGTGCGCGGTAGAGAATAAATAATTGGGTACTCCGTCTGCTTCCCTTTGGTCGGCGGAGAACTCAATCCAACCTACAAGAGCCTTAGAGAGTCATGACTGTTTTTTTCATCTGTATTGTCCTGCTGCTGTTGGGGTATAAATTCTATAGCCCCTTTGTTGAAAAACAAGCCGGTATTGACCCCAGCGAAAAAAACACCACAGGTGCGTTATGAAGACGGTGTTGATTATGTCGCTGTGCACCCCGTTAAAGCCTTTCTTATACAGTTTTTGAATATTGCCGGTGTCGGCCCTATTTTTGGGCCTATTTTAGGCGCGCTGTATGGTCCGATTGCGTTGGTATGGATAGTACTCGGTAACATTCTTGGAGGGGCCGTGCATGATTATTTTTCAGGGGTGTTGAGCATTAAGGAAGACGGTAAAAGTTTGCCTGAAATTGCCGGGCATTATGTTAACCGTGCGTTTAAAGTGATTATGCTGATCTTTACCGTGATGTTACTTTTCTTTGTCGGTGTCGTTTTTATCATGAGCCCCGCAGGGTTACTCAGTAATCTTAGCTATTTTGAAGGAACGTTGCTGGCAAATAATACCTTCTGGGTCATTGTGATACTGGGATACTACTTGTTAGCCACGCTCTTGCCCATCGATAAAATTATTACACGACTCTATCCATTATTTGGGTTATTAATGATTGTTATGACGACACTCGTCGCAGGGTCATTATTGTTGAGTGCGCCTCATCTGCCTGTGGTAAATGATGTTTTTGATTTTTTCACCCACGATCACTATAACCATTCTTTTCTTGAGCCTAACCCGAATGGTTTACCGGTATGGCCATTGCTGTTTATGACCATTACCTGTGGCGCTATTAGTGGCTTTCATTCCACTCAGGCACCGATTATCGCGCGCTGTTTAACCAATGAAAAATATGTGCGCCCCGTATACTACGGTGGCATGATGTCTGAAGGATTGGTGGGATGTGTGTGGGCGCTGGCCGGGATTGCGGCCTTTCCTGGTGGGTATGTTGAACTTAAGGCATTACTGGATCAAGGAGGGCCAGGGCTGGTCGTTAATCAGATTGCAACGACGTATCTGGGTGTATTTGGCGGTATTATGGCGATCATCGCTGTGGCGGTCTTTCCCATTACCTCAGGCGATACGGCATTCCGGTCATTGCGTTTAACATTGGTTGATGCCTTTTCAATCCCGCAAAGTATCCGCAACCGCTTACTGTTGGCTGTGCCAATTCTGGTGATTGCGTATTTTATGACGAAAATTGATTTTACGCTTATTTGGCGCTCTTTCGCGTTTTCTAACATGCTGCTTTCTACCAGTGTGTTGTGGTTAGCAACCGTCTACCTGTTTAAACGGGATGCATTCCACTGGATTTCCAGTATTCCCGCCGTCGTGGGTACCAGTATTACCGTATCGTACATTATGACAGCATGTATCGGGTTTGGCATGGAAGCCACTTACGGTAAATTAATCGGCATTGTTGTGGGATTTATTGTTTTATGCATGCTGCTGTACAAGCATGTTAAGCACCAAAAAAAGAAACAGTAACCTCTTGCGTTCATTGAACCTAATGGCCTCTGGGAAGCGACCAGAGGCGTAAGTGTACTGCAATCCTCGTGCTTAAAGGAGCTCGATCTATGAAAATTTTACAAATTGATTTTCCTCATCAGGGACCTTTTGGTAAAGAAATGGCTGCAATGATGACGGAGTTGGCAGGAACCATTAATGATGAACCGGGTATGATTTGGAAAATCTGGACGGAAAACGAAAAGAATAAGCTGGCGGGTGGTGTTTATCTATTTGATACTGAGGCGAACGCACAGAAATACCTTGATATGCATGTAGCTCGATTAACAGAAATGGGTTATTCCGATTTTCGAGGCATTATTTTTGATGCCAATGAGCGGTTGTCGATGATGAATAAAGGTCCTGTTCATTCATAGCCTGACAGACTCATCCAGGGGTTAGTGATGCTGTTATGAGTATCATACCCCTGTTATCACCGCTTTATGGTGACTACAATACCTCGGAACAGAGGAATAGGGTGTTTGTATGAAAACCATAATACTGGTGATTGTTACCGCTATATTGTCTGGCTGTGTCACCGTCACAGAAGAGAAAAAGCCGTTGAAGACGCAAGTCAGTATGGCGAACCCAGCATCGGTTGATTGTCAGGAACATGGGGGAAAGTCAACGTTAATGAAAAGCAGTGACGGTAGCATGAAAGGCTATTGTTTGTTTAAAGGTGGAGCGATGTGTGAGGAGTGGGCTTTTTTTCGGGGTGAATGCCGTCCGGTAGCAACAGATCCGTTGAAATAATGACTGGCTGGGCACATGGCTAATTGAGAACGCCCCCTGATCTTGACTGGAGAAGTGACCGCTTCTCCAGACATTGATCATGAAAATAATGGCTGTATAAATACAAATCTTTCGTATTGTGAATGTATAAAAATTCCTTTCATTTTACGATTACCTGACAGTTACTGATAGTAGAGCAACTATACTTTTCATGGTAGGAATACTATCAATCTTCCCTTCTAGCTATCGTTTTTATCAGTGTTATTTTTTTACACAAGAGGGTATTGTTTAAAACCCTAGCTATCAAGGGTGCTGGGTAGAGTAGAGTGCGTTGATGGTATTTTATTTTATCGTTCTCGTTACTGAACGGGAGATGTGTATGAAATCCTTATGTCGAATTTATTTAGCTGAATTGATCGGAACCTTTGTTCTTTCAACCGTTGTCTTAATTAGAACTTACGCATTGACAGACATCCAAAAAAATTGCTAGATCAGCAAAAAAACAGTGGATGCCGTCGTGCGTAGAAAAATAACAAAACCAACAACAGCCAAGTGCGACCTCCCGAAGTATACGGGGTTTCTACTCTGTGAACCCAAATCAGCCACCTGTACCCGTCTTAGCGAATTGAGTGATATATCGCATGACAGTGTTAACCGCTTTCTCCAACGTGAAAACTTTGCTCCTGAAGATCTTTTTCTAGAAGCGTCAGCAAGGCTTATTCTTGAAGGTGGGACGCTATCGGTTGATGATACGGTGCTGGATAAACCTTATACCCATTACACGGCTTTAGTCGGTCATTACTACTCAGGAAAGCACCACAAAACCGTCAAGGGTATTAATCTCATCACGCTTTATTACACGGACATCAAAGGCTACAACTTGCCCGTTAATTTCCGTATTTACAATCCAGCCGATGGCAAAACTAAAAATGACTACTTTGTCGATATGCTGAAAGAAGTACTGGCATGGGGACTCGAACCTGCATGTGTTACCGGTGACTCTTGGTATAGCAGTATTGGCAACCTCAAAGCTGTGAAAAACAATGGTTTGGGTTTTATGTTCGCTGTTAAAAGCAACCGTACTGTCTCTGTGCAAAAGGTTAACTACCAACAGGTGCAGAGCCTGGAGATTCCCGAAGAAGGAAAAACTGTATGGCTACGTAACTTTGGTCATGTACGACTCTACCGGACGCGACTCAAAAACGAGCTGCGCCATTACGTTGTTTACACTCCTCATGTCGGAGCAGATCTATCTCCACGATCTGATTTTGATCAGCTGCACCAACATCATTGGGCGATCGAAGAGTATCACCGGGCATTAAAGCAACTCTGCAACATCGAGCGTTTGCAGGTGAGAGGGGAGCGACAGGTCCGGAATCATATTTTTGCGGCTATCTTTGGCTATACCTGTCTTCAGGCGATGAAAGTATCAGGGTCACTCAGAAGCGTCTATAGCGTCAGGAAAGACGCCCTCAAAGAAGCTACCTGGGATTTCATCAAAAGCTTCTCCGAGGGGAAGGAATGGTTGAGACCATTTTGTGCCGGACCTGTCAATGCGTAAGTTCTATGAGCGCAAAAGGCCAATTGCGGGTGGTACGAAAGAGCCCCTCTTTTTTTCTCATTAAAGCCTTTCTTGGCGCCTTCCTGAAAACCGAAACAGGTTTTTACCGTAGAGTCCAGGTCAATGGTGATCTGTTTACGTGCATAAATGGTAGATGTTCCTAAGCGCAACGCCTGTTTCCAAACCCTGCCCCTCATTTCGTGGACAGCGGTTTCCAGTTCAACGACGCTGGCAAAACTAAACAGCTTTAAAATGCGTCCAAATTGACTGTCACAAGGGATTCGTTGAAATTGGGTACATTCTCGAAGAGTGCTATCCTGCCAGACCGTGCACACTTTCATCAGACTTCTGGCACCTGCCAGAATGCCGGTGGTTACCATCAGAATGACATCTGACAGTTGGAAAGTGGCATTAGAGCCTCGTTGAATATTAATCCGTTTGTTTAGTAAGCCGGACAGCCCCATCCGATTCAGGAAGCGAAACGCAGGGATCAGTCCAGCCTGACTGGTGAGCGGCTTGTTAGCTTGGGTGAAACGTACCTTCCGCTGTTTCAAACGTGCTTTTGACTTGTTGTTTTTGCTCATGGGAAAAGTGATGCTTTATTGAAACCAAAGCATCACTTAATCCCTTTATTCATAGGATATTGCAACAGTTATTTCGAGATCCTTTGCAGGATGTAGGTTCTATGACAAGCATTTAGCAACCCTAAAGAACCAGTCAGCCCTAACCAGGGCTTACGCATCATATTGGAACTATGGTTTATCTTCTGTAGCTCCTGTGTCAGAAGACACTTTCATATACCCCAAATAATTGATCAATTTTTTTTCGATGTAAACCCTCCGTAATATACAGCCACTGTCATTCAAAAAAGGTTAAGAGTGCATAATAATCACGAATACAGATCAATATCTAGGTAAATCCACTAGAAATTAAGATTTTACAGTAACCATTGATGCGTAAGCCCTGGCCCTAACCTATTTCCTATAAAAGCTGATATTAACAGGATAGCGCTGTATTGCGTAACGAGAAGACAATCATCACTCCATCTATTTCATTACATACAGAATGTCAGGCGTAAACAGGGGGAATTATGTCAGTCGATGGGCCTAATGATGCATTCAAAAAAACGCACCACATCGACCCGTCGCCGTCGTCTTCTCCACAGCGCCCTGAAGAAGAAGGCAGTATACGAAAAGTTTCCCCTGCGTATAACATACCCCCGGCTGTTAACAACACTATCAGACACCCCGAGTTGTTCGGGCGTAGCATAGCCCCCATCAATAACCCGCACGTTTTCCCCGCGCCAATCAAACAGTTACAGCACACTTTCGAAAATAACCTGTACTTACACAATCAGGCTTATGCCGGCTTGATGTACATGAATGCTGCACAGCATGGGCTCCAAGGGGTTCTTCAAACAGGAAGTGTCTGTTACCAACCCCCTTCAGGAGGTAACCTCCTATGGGTTGCGCCGGGTGGACATAATCTTCCTAGACCTTTGTACCGCCACTTACAGCACCAGCACAATGGGCTTATCATCGGGATAGGGTGGAGCCTCGCGACTCCACTCCTCCCACACCACCCAGCATGCGGGTCCGCACTGGGCGGTTCGGCCAGTTAAACCACACGTAATCTTTCCAGTCCCAGCAGATCAAAACGCTTAATAGTAAACGCTTTGCTCAGAGCAGGTGAGGCACTCATGCGCCAATACTTCTTCCTTGATACCACGGCTTTACTGGCTGAAGCGATCGACACTCCAAGTCGCCTTAATCCTTTAAAACGTCGTTTTGCCGTTTTCCACTGATACCATATCAGACATCTTAAACGCCTTCTTACCCAAGCCTCCAGCGAGCTTAATTGTCCCTGTGTATCCGTTATTCCAAAATACTGCCGCCATCCACGAAGGTAACGATTCAGGGCTGTTAATCGTTGCTTGAACGACCGCCCTGATTTTCTGGTTAACGTCCTCACAGCAACCTTAAAACGCCGTTTGCTGTTGTCAGCAAGTTCAAGTTTTCCTTCTGGCGTGAATGAGAAGCCCAGAAATGTTCGTTCCCAAGGCCGCGCTACCGCACTTTTATCTCGATTCACTTTCAGCTTCATCCGGGTTTCAATAAACCTCACCAGACTATTCATGACTCGCTGCGCTGCCCGTCGGCTTTTAACAAAAACACGACAGTCGTCAGCATACCTGACGTACCGCAGACCTCGCTTGTCCAGCTCTTTATCCAATTCATCCAACACAATCTTGGACAATACTGGCGAGAGCGGCCCACCTTGCGGTGTTCCTTCCCGTCGATAGTGGATAACACCATTCTCCATGACACCAGCATTGAGAAACCGCCGAATCAGCCTTAATATATCCTTGTCGTCCATGTAGGCCGCCAGCTTCGCCATCAGACGATCATGGTTTACCCTATCAAAGAATTTCGATAAGTCGATATCCACCACCCAGTCATAACCAGACTGAATGTATCGCTGGGCTTGCCTAATCGTTTGGTGCCCAGACCTTCCCGGCCTGAATCCGTAGCTATACGCTGAAAAACGGGGTTCCCAGTCGGTTTGCAGTACTTGTTGAATGGCTTGCTGGACTAAACGATCCAGTACCGTCGGTATTCCCAGATTCCGTTCCCCTCCCTGCGGTTTTGGTATCACTACCCGCCTTACCGGTTGAGGCCTCCAAAGACCGTCTTTAAGCAGGGTTGTAACGGTTCTTCCGTAGTTCTTTAAATAGTCATGAAGAGCTTGAGTCGTCATTCCATCGACTCCCGGTGCTCCCTGGTTACGTTTAACCCGTTGATAGGCTCGATTAAGATTACTACTGGCTGCAATACGATCCATGATGCGATCATTGCAACCCATGGTCGGGTTTTCGTAATCATGCATTGCCATCAGATCCTCGACTACCTGAGTGAATATCAGCCGGTTCCGCCGGAGTCCATCGACTCAGGTCTCGGTGTTTGCCGAGTTTCAGTCTCTCGGACTGAGTGAAATACATAAACTACTCGCCTCTCTGTACCGTTCGGGCCTTCGCAAACACTAACTCTTTGCTACTATGCCCTCTGCTGACTTCTGTGTAGCGGTCAAATCACCTTACGATAATCTCAGTCCAATACTCTGGACACCACACAGACCTCCCGGGGTAAGACACACCACTTTCCCTGCACAACTGCCAGATATACTGCTCAAGCTTCCGAGTGAGTAGAGGGCTTTGTTTTGCTTGGCAAACTCGCCCCTACTTGAACAGCCTCGTATCTGATTTCTGTTCGTCAGCTCGCAGGTTTGTTCCACGCTTCTTTCAGCCTATACCTCACGATATAAACCTTGCGCTTCGCTAGTCCTTCGCCCTCACTAGGCTGGACAGGGGACTTTCACCCCATAAGTGGTGTGCCGTGCCCGGCACACCAAGGTAGGCCGCTGCGCGGCGGCTTTTTGTCCTGAGCCAACGGATGGCTCTCATTCCATTTTGCGCAGGATACGCATACTTTCTTAAGCTCGGCTTTGTCACAATCAGCTCCTGACTTCATAGCGGCCTTCAGGAGCTGATTTATCCGCGTCCCCTCCCAACAAAAACACTTGCTCAGAGGTAATGGGCTTTGGCATAACTTCAAAATGAAGTATGAAGCGACTCTTCGCCCTGTCGTTATTGAGCATATGAATAAAGTGCTGGCCTGCGGACAGAAGGTCATGGGATACGCCACCTTTGAATGCGGTAATGATGCGTGTAGTCATTCGAAGGTTATTTGTTTCAGTTGTAAGTGCCGCTCCTGTAATACTTGCGGCAAGAAGATGACCGACCAATGGATTGAGAATCAGAAAGCCTTACTGCCTGATACGGAGTGGCAACACATCACCTTCACTATGCCTGGTGAGTTATGGGTGTTGTTTGAGCTTAACCGTGAATTACTGGGTAAACTTAGCCCCTTGGCTGCAAACATCATTTTGGCTTTCGCTGGCAAAAAAGGCATTCTTCCCGGAATTTTTACCGCCCTTCACACCTATGGTCGTGACCTGAAATGGAATGTGCACATTCATCTGTCTGTTACCCGTGGCGGACTTTACGATGATAATCAGCAATGGAAGTCAATCTATTACCCAACACCGCCCATCATGGAAGGTTGGCGCTCTGGTGTGATCGACATTCTCGAAAAGGCTTACGAAAACAATGATTTGATTTTGCCACCTGAACTGGAAGACGAATGTCATAACCTGAAGGGATTTCAGCGCTTTCTGGATCGCCACGCAGAAAAGCATTGGATCGTTCACTTTGCCAAAGTCACCAACAACCCAAAGGCCACTGTCAGTTACCTTGGCCGCTACCTGAAACGACCGCCTATCGCTATGTCACGACTGAAGCACTACGACGCTAAAGGTGTCAGTTTTGAGTATTTGGATCACAAATCAAAAACCTATCGTCGGTTCAACTGTAGTCCAGAGGAGTTTCTGCACCGGCTAACTCGGCACATCCCAGAGAAAGGCTTTCAGATGATCCGTTATTATGGCTTTTTATCCAACCGAGTTCGCGCCAAACTGTTACCAACAGTTTACAACTTGCTCAATCAACCGAAGCGCAACGCCCTCAAAATCACTTTCCCTGACCTGATGCAGAAAAGCTTTGGTATTGATCCTCTGACATGCATTCTGTGTAATGCTCAAATGCTCTTTGTGGGTATTACCCGAGGTAAATCACAAAGAGAGCTGCATCAATACGCAGAAGAGCTTGCACTTGCGAAGCCTATTACCTGAGTCACGCCCTCAATCCGTCTGAAGTCCGTAATGAGAGAAAGAAACTGGCGTAGAGGAAGGGTTATCAATGATTTTTGGGGTAGCTCAGAAGTAGTTCTGGTTCTTACGACAGAAACCCAGTAGTCAGCCAGCCACCAGCCAAAATCAGCATTTTTTGATGGGTTTTTGGAGCTGCTCAGACTTGCAAATTCCTATGCATCAAGGTGCCTTAAACCAGTTAAAAGAGCAGTTAACTCAGGCAAAAACACAGTACGAGAAAACGACTGAAACCAAAGACAAAGCTCTTAACCAGCTAAAACTAGCTTACGAAACCTTAGAAAGGGCACAGAACAAGCTTGAGATCGAAAAGGAAAACCTGACGTGAGAATTAAAGGATTATTCAGAGAAAGTGGCTGAGGCAGAGGCACTAAAGCAAGCACTGAACACAAAAGAGGCCGAGCATCAAAAAGTTCTACAAGACATGTCACAGAAGGATAAAAAATTAGCAACCCTTCATCATCAGTTATCTCAACTTGAAGAAAAAAACAAATCGCTGAGTGATAGTGTGAGTGATAATGAAACTATCACCACCCATCAACAGGAACAAATAGTATCACCTAAATCCTGCAAATAATATCGAAATAAAAGTTGCAATCACCCGTGAATAAAGAGATGAAATGATGTTTTCGTTTCATAAAGCATCACTTTTTCAATGAGCAAAAAAAACAAGTCAAAAGCACGTTTGAAGCAGCGGAAGGTACATTTCACTCAAGCTAAAAAGCCGCTTACCAGTCAGGCTGGACTTATCCCTGTGTTTCGCTTCCTGAACCGGATGGGGCTGGCCGACCTACTGGACAAACGGATTAATATTCAACGAGGCTCTAATGCCACTTTCCAACTGTCAGATGTCATTCTGATGGTAACCACCGGCATTCTGGCAGGTGCCAAAAGTCTGATGAAAGTGTGCACGGTCTGGCAGGATAGCGTTCTCCGAGAATGCACCCGTTTTCAACGCATTCCTTGTGACAGTCAATTTGGACGCATTTTAAAGCTGTTCCACTTTGCCAGCGTCGTTGAACTGGAAACCGCTGTCCACGAAATGAGGGAGAGTGTTTGGAAACAGGCACTGCGCTCAGGAACATCTACCGTTTATGCTTTTAAACAGGTCACCATTGACCTCGATTCTACGGTAAAAACCTGTTTTGGTTTTCAGGAAGGCGCAAAGAAAGGGTTTAACGAGAAAAAAAGAGGGGCGCTGTCGTACCACCCGCAGCTGGCCTTTTGCGCGGAAACCAAAGAAGTGCTGCAGGGTTGGTTACGAAGTGGTGATGCCTACACTGCTAATGGCTCCATAGAGTTTATGAAACAGTTGCTGGTTACTCTGCCTTCCCACATGAAGATTTTTTTCAGGGCTGATAGTGGCTACTTTGGTGGACCATTACTGACCTATCTGGAGGATTTAGGACATCGTTATCTGGTTAAGGTCAAACTGAAGAATCTACACAAACTGTTAATCCCGCAAGACTGGCAACCTGTCGTGCATCAGCCAGGGTGGGAGTGGTGCGAGTTTCAACACTGCTGTGGTGACTGGGACCGGGCTCGTTGCTTCGTGGCTGTCCGGCAAAGAAAGATCGGGAAGCCAGAAAACACCCAGTGCGAATTGTTAGACCCGAAGCCAGAGTACGACTACTTCTGCTACGTGACTACTGAGTCGTTGAGTCCATGGGAGATCCATAAAGCGTATGGCAAGCGGGCTACCTGCGAAACCTGGATCGAAGAGTGCAAAAACCAGATGGCTCTCGGGCAGATCAAAACCGATCATTTCATGGCAAACAGTGCGCTTATGCAATGTGCAATACTGGCCTACAATACAACACGTTGGATGGCACTGATGAGTGGGAATCGTCAGTTGATGAAGTGGGAGCCGGAAAGCATTCGCTGCTATATGATACGGGTTGCCGGAAAACTGTTGACAGGTAACAGGCAGTTGACCGTTGCCAGTAACAAAGAGCATCTCTACCAAACGGAGTGGGATGCTTGGCTAGCAGTAGGTGACTGTTTGTAAATAGCGAACAATGGATGATTAGAAAAACATTCTGCTAATGCGGAAGGAGTTATCGCGCCCTGATATCAGGAATAGCAGTAAGATGAACCAAACACGACGGCTCATGTGATTAAAATCCACTGAAAAGGTAAATATTTGCTCGATAGTAGCATAATCAGAATCAGGAGGGCTTGATCAGTTGCTGCGATTGACCTGTTCGGGTTTGGATTGCAGGATTTAGGTAATAAATAACGCACTATGCCAACCAGTACCCACCCGTGAACAACCCCGTTTTATCGTCAACACGGCCAGCGACTGATGAACAGTTATCAGGCACTCACAGGGCAGCCTCTGTTAGCCGGTATCGCTGACGATGATGCCATTGCGCAATTGGACCGCGCTCCCTTTGGGCTGGTTTCTCACGACACAGAGTCTGACCCACTGTTTAATTTTGCTAACCAGAAAGCATTAGCACTGTTTCAGTACAACTGGACAGACTTTACCGCGCTGCCTTCGCGCCTGTCTGCTGAATCCATGACACAAACCGAGCGCAACGTGCTATTAGCGCAGGTCACCCAACACGGGTTTATTGCCAACTATACCGGCGTACGTATCGCCAGCACCGGACAACGCTTTCTGATCAAACAAGCCACCGTTTGGAATATCACTGACGATGAAGGGATGTACCACGGGCAGGCGGCACGTATTAATCAATGGGAAATGCTATAGAAAAACGATAGACCCCATAGCATTAAGGGTATTTATTCATAAAGCACATGAAGCCTTATGTAAAGCAAGGTAAACTTGCCATTTTTTCACCATTTTTTCACACTGGCCTCAAGTAGCACCTTCTCATGCCCGACGCCCCAAGCGCTAAAAAACCGGCTAAAACACCGTCCCGACGATCACCTGTAAAAATAGCCGGTATCGCACTACTCTCATTGTTCACAGCCATCACCCTCGCCTTGATCATAGGGATCAAGATCGACTTAAGTGATTACCGGACAACCATTAACGACACATTATCCTCAACCCTTGGATGTACAACCACCATCAAAGGGGACATGCAATTAACACTGTCGTTCACCCCTTCCATCGTTCTGAACGACATCACTATTGCCAATACAGACAGCAGTGCACCCCCCATGTTCAGTGGCAAAATGATCGAGGCTAAAATTGCTGCATTGCCACTGTTAACGGGTGAGGTGGCCATTGACTCAGCGGATATTCAGTCGTTGTTGCTCAACCTCTCTCGCGATAAAGAAGGCAACCCCAACTGGCTGCTCGGTAGCCCTTCTACTCAGCCAGCAGCACCGGAACACACGGCATCTGAGCAACCCCAAAAAGGCTTACTTCCTTTTACCGTTACTGTCTCTGATCGTATTCTGCTCAGTGATATTCGCCTTGTTTACAATGATCAGAGTACCGGTACGGTGCTTGAGGGTTCCCTGTCAGCACTCACCGTACTCAATGAAGGCGACCAGTGGCAGGTGAATGCCGAAGGCGACGCATTGGGTATGCCTTACGCCATTGCCATGAAGGGTGATATTGAGGCGCTGATCAATGATAAAACAGCAAAATTGCATTTTTCGGGTGACTACGCCGGGGCACAATTAGCGGCCGATGCCAATGTGCAACCCTTTGCCAAAGGCAATAACGAAGCCACACTCAGCCTGACCTGGCACGATGCAACGGCACTGAAGCACCTGCTCGATCTGGATATCACCCCTGTAACACCCGCTATACTGAAAACCACCATCGTGGCCGGCAACGATTATTTGGCTATGCCTGCTTTGACCCTCTCGAGTCCGGTAGTCAATGCGGTAGTCAATGCAAAAGGTCAGTTAAAGCTCACCCGCGGCACACCGAATACCATTGAAGGCGCACTGACGATTCCGGCCATTGATTTCACCCCCTGGGTGGAAGAAGCTGCCCAGCCAAAACCAATGATGTTTGGTGCCAGAGCGGCACCACCGAGAAAATCACCTTTACAGCGCGCACTGGATCAATGGTTGGTCAACACATCAACACGGGTGGCGGTTACCCTGGGTGAGGTGAAAGGCCTGGGTGCAGATATTCGCCATATAGGCTTACAGGTGGTGGGTAAAGAGGGCATTCTCTCTGCCCCCATTACGGCCACGATTGCAGACGTCCCCTTTAAAGGAGAAGCCCATATTGACGGCTCTGGCTGGGTATCTACAGCTAAAGTGTCTCTATCAGCCAACAATGCGCCTTTGGGTACTATGGCAGAATGGCTTACTGGCATTAACAATGCGAAAGGGCATTTACAAAACGGTGAGCTCGCCATCACCACCCACGGCTCAAAACTCAAAGAATGGATCAGCAACATTCAGCTCAATTTTGCATTAACGGATACCCAGTGAACCTGGGGTAAACAAGCGTCATGGGCCATTGATAAGGCTGCATTTGTGGTCGGTATGAATGTCCCAACAACAATGACGGTGGATGGGCAACTGATGGGTATCCCCGCTGCCCTAAACATATCGGGAGGCACATTACTGGATGCCCTAGCGCGTCGAAACTGGCAAACAACACTGGTCTTTAACAGCCCTGCCATTACCGTGAATGCCAAAGGTGAACTCGTGGCCGGACAATGGCAAAACGGCAGCTGGCTGGATATGCGGGTGAATAGCAAGGATGTCGCAGCGCTCTCACCCTGGCTGGGCACACGTGCTGACATTCACGGCCCCCTCAAGATTACCGGGCAGTTAAAAACCGATGAGCAATGGGCTACCTTTGCGATGCAGCCTATGCAGCTGATCAATAGTCAGGGCACCGTCAGTGCCCGCTGGCGGCTCGACCCGGCACATCCTTTTTTAGGCGTTGATGCTCATCTGCAAGCACTAGACCTTAGTCGTTTATCAAAATGATTAACCCCCTCAACGCAAACACCGAAAAGCACGGCAGATACGCCACCGGCCGGACTGCAACTGGATGTGCCTTTATTATCGTCCGAAATTGTCATTGCCGATGCCGACCTTAATCTTGTATTGGATAAATTGCAGTGGGAGAACAAAACGCTGCACACACTTTCCTTAAAAGGCAACGTGCGCGATGGCTGGCTGCAACGTGCGCCTTTTTCAGCGAACTATGCTGAAGGACACTATAGCGGAGATATGCAATTAGACCTGCGAAAGCAGTTGATCAAAGCGCAGTTTAACCTGGCAGTCAAACACCCCAACATTGGCTTGATGATGGCCGACGCTGGCGTGACCGATGCATTGGATATGTCACTGGACAGTGCATCGCTGACAATGGTACTGCAAGGTTATACGCTGGAAGCGCTTTTCAATACCGCCACCATCGAAGCGCACTTAAAAAGCGGTGTCTGGCACCTGCCCGATGGCTACACCGGGAAATCCTTTGCACTGGCGATTGCTGACGGTACCTTTGTGACCGGCCCTCACACCGAAACTCAGCTGCGCCTTAATGGCCAGGCCGCTGACACCCCTTTAACCCTTAACATTGATACGTTGTCACTGGCAAAAATCCGTGATGGCCGCTCAAAAGTACCTGTTACCGTTAATCTTGCACTCGGTGATATGACGTTCAATGCAGAAACGTCTGTTGGTTTTCCATTAACCCGTCAAGAGGCAACACTGGCGCTGCACGCCAACATACCCAACCTTGATCGACTCAATGCGTTCACCGGCATTGACCTTCCCCCCTACGGCCCCATTACCGTAGCCGGTAACCTTGCAATGACAACACGGGGGTATGAACTCAACGACCTGCTGTTGAAGGTGAAGAGTAGCTACCTTAAAGGCGACATGCGGTTTTTACCCGGTAGCGGGCAAACAAAACCCGCACTAACAGTTGCACTGTCTGCTCCTTTTATTCAGCTGGACGATTTCCGTGCAAAGGATTGGGCCCCCTGGCAAACAGCAGCAACGGCAGACAACCAAACAACTAATGACGTAAATAAGACGGCAATGCTGATAAGTCCTGAAACATTGAACCTGTTACACGCTGCTTTTACGTTGGATGTCGGTGAGGGACGTTCTGGCAGCGACTGGCTGGGCGGGGGTGAATTACACTGGCGGCTCACCGACGGTCAACTGGACATCGACCCTTTTGCCATCGATTTACCGGGTGGTCACATTGACTTTAGCAGTACCATCAAAGCAGTGAACAACGCCTTTGACATCACCCTCAAAGGCGGTGCAACGCATTTTAACTATGGCGTTTTAGCCCGCTATATCAAACCCGATACACCCATGTCAGGCAGCATCAGTTTGGATGTCGATGTCCACAGCCAAAGCACCACACCGGGTGATTTATTGAATAATGCGACAGGCACGCTGGCATTTTCAGTATGGCCTGAAGCCTTTGAAGCCGGTGTTATTGATTTATGGGCCGTAGGCCTGGTCGATGCCGTATTGCCAACGCTTAATAATGAGAACACCTCTATGCTGAATTGTGCAGCGGGGGCATTCACGCTTAATGCTGGTCATATGAAACAGAAAAAAGTTTTACTGGATACCTCACGCATACAAGTCAGCGGTGATGTTGATGTGGATTTCAGCAACAAACACGTCAAACTCTACCTAACACCCCAGTCTAAAAAAGCAGAAGTCTTTAGCCTGCAAACGCCTATCGAAGTGTCCGGCAGCTTTGATCATTTCTCACTGGGCATTCCCTTATCAGCCATTTTGAAAACGTCGGTGCAATTTACCACCAGCCCCGTGATTTCGCCCATGCGCTGGCTCTTTGAAAAACCCATTACCCGTGATGGCAGTGCCTATTGCGAACAAATCATGGACCAACGATAAACAGACAGAAACATCACAGTTTCTGAAGGCCTAGCACGCTAGGCCTTCAGTGCCAATACGAAGTAAAAACATAGTACGTTAGTACAGTTTTTTAGAATTATGGGGCTACACACGATAGATAACCTTGTATCATCCCTTTACAGTAGTGCTCCATAATGAATTCTTCTGTTCAGCACCTTTACGATGATGACCAACAGCCTGCACTCAATATTTAAAAGACACACCTCTCTATGGTTGGCCTCACTGCTCAGCCTGTTGATCACGCCTTCTGCCTTTGCGTTAGCCAATATAGACGTCGAAGGAACAGCGCGTCATTTAACAAAACAGCAGTCTGCGGATATGGCGCAACAGTGGGCTAGAGCGCTGGAGATACACGAAAAAAAACTCAGTGATGCCTTTAACATTTACAAACCCGGAGACTACTGTGGTTATAAACGTTATAAAGCAGAAAAGTGGTCACCTGCGTTTAATGATGACCATGATGAGGTCTATACTCGCTGGTTCTCCATCCAGAACCGCTGGGCTGAAAAAAACCGACGGCTTCACGAAATTTTTACAGCATGGGCTAACCTGAACAGCGCTTCTATCTACATGGAAAACTACCTCTGTACAGGGGATAAAGACGATCTGAAAAATGCACAGAGAAAGCTGAATGCCGTGACTCAGACTTTGTCTGGAAAGCCCTATGCAAGAAAAAGCAGATTCAGCCTGACAAGTCAGAGCTAGAAAAAGGGCAAGTGAACACTTGCCCTGTGGATTTATATTACTCTATACCTACAATCAACCAAGGCGAATTTGCGGTAGTGATATCACGCTCAAGGTGCCAAACATCATTGATGTCTTCTTCCACACCTTCCTGACTGTCTTTATAACGGCCCGTGTATTTCACACTAATTTGAGCCACTCTTGCCGTATAGTCCGCACGAACAATGCCTGCATCAACAAACAACACCTCGGTATGCTGATTGCCTGCTAACGTACTGCGCTCTTTACTCAGCTGCTCAAACAACGTCGTCGCCATGTATTCTTTCATCACTGACAGGTTGTTCTCATTCCAGGCTTTTTGCAGGGTGACATAATGCTCACGTGCACCGGTTAAAAAAGCCGCCTGATCAAAACCACCCGGTATATTCACCGGTACGTCATCGCCACCGATAATACCACTGGAAGGTTGTGCGGGAGTATCAGGCGACGACGCTGACTCAAGAAACTGCGCATCCTGCCCATGCCCTTCAACGGCAGGCTTTTTTTGCATAAAAGTATCAGACACTTTATCCTGCAAGGAGCCTTCCTGAGCTGGGGGCTGATGCTGAGTATCCGGTGACTGCCGCTGTTGACCGGCTTTGAACTTACGGAACAGCATAAAGGAACCACCAGCCAGTAGCAGCATCATCATCATCATCAAAATGCCACCGATACCACCGCCGAGCCCACCGCTAAACAGTGAGGCCAGCAAACCACCGGCAGCCAGACCGGCCAGAGCACCACCTAACATCCCCATCTTCGAGGATTTTTGCTGTGCGCCCTGTTGTGCACCGGGTTGAGCCTGCCCGCTCGTCTGCTGACCCTGCTTTAATGTGTTACCGGATTGTGGCGGTGTACTGGCCGGGGCGGGTGCGGTTTTATAAGTACGCCCCATGCTCTTGCCACCCATCTTTTTGGCCTCTGCCAGCGGCGAGACCATCAATGACACTGCCATGCAAATGGATAGCACTGTACTTAGTCGTTTCATAAATCTGTTGTTACCACCTACAAGACCAGTGAATATCCTATGACCCTTCGATCATTTAGCAAGCACTTTCGAAAAAAATATGACATTTTCTCACAGACGATTCATCATCGTGTGAGTTATCCCACACTGATTGACTGAACACGCCCATTTTTCATCCGGTAAACAGCATCCATACTATCGAGCATGGCCACCTTGTGCGTAATCATAATCACCGTACTGTTTCGAAATGCGCTAAGCACCTGTTGCATTAAGACACGTTCACTCTCAGTATCCAACCCTTCTGTCGGTTCATCCATGACCAATACAGGGGCGGGTTTCAACAGTGCCCGGGCAATGGCTAACCGGCGCTGCTCACCACCGGATAACATAATACCGCCCTGCCCTACCCAGCGATCCAGTAAGGCTTTGGCATCTTCACTGCCACCCGCCAATGTAGTAAGGCCTGTTGCTTTGAGCACCTTTATCAGCTGTTCATCCGTTGCTTTGGGGGCTGCCAGTATCAGGTTTTCTCGCAGCGTCGTACTAAAAACATGCGTCCGTTGTGGTACAAATGTTATCGCTTGATACAGGTGTTTTTCTGTCAGCGACTGCACCAGCCTGCCGTCGATTAATACAGCGCCGCTGGCAGGCTCAACACCACGGTTTAATAACCGGGTTAAGGTCGATTTACCACACCCGGTTTTTCCCAGCAGTGCTACGTGCTGACCGGCGGGAATATCCAGACACAAACTATTAATCACTTGGGGATGACTACTGTCAGCTCCATAGCGAAAAGCAATATCTTCAAAACGAATGTGCCCTTTCACCGTGAACGACTCATCTTCAGCGACAAAGGCAATCGGGGGTTCATCAATCACTTCTTTTAAACGCACGGCCGCCTGACGTGTACGACTTAAAAACTGGAAGGCACCAGGCAACAGCATCAGCGCCTCAAAAGCCGCCAGTATGACAAACATTGTCATGACCATGATCGGCCCCGAAATCACCGATGTCTGGTATTCACCACTGGCCAGCCACAGTATGCCTACCGCGGCACCACCAGCGCCTGCCACCAGCAGAAAAGAGCCCAGCCCTTCCAGCACGGCCATGCGCTGTTGCTGTGCTTGCATTGTCTGCTCGGTGTCAGCCAGCGTTGCACGGCTTTTATCCCGGTACCCATAAATGACGGACTCTGCCATCCCCTGTACATGATCCAGCACCTGCTGCCTTAAATCGCGCTGCTGATCGCCCAGCGCAATACCGGCCTTATGCCCCAGCCCGTAAAACAGCAGGGACATCACCACAATCCAGACGGCCATCACCGTAAAGGCATAAGTGGCCAGTGTCGGGCTGAACCAGTACAAACCCAACGTCACCATCAGTGTCATAATTATTGCAGACACTAACGGGCTCACCAACCGAAGGTACAACTGATCCAGTGCATCAACGTCTGTTACCAGCCGGTTGAGCAAATCCCCTTTGCGGTAACGGCCTATTCGCTCCAGCGACAAGGGCATTAACCGGCTGACAAACCACTCCCGTAACCACGACAACAAACGAAAGGTAGCATCATGACTCACCAGCCGTTCGAAGTAACGACTGGCCGTACGCAGGATAGAAAAGCCTCTGACCCCCGCCCCGGGTGAAAAGAAATTAAACGATTTTGCCGTGGCCACCACAACACCTGCAATGGACGTGGCCGTAATAAACCAGCCTGACAGCGCTAACAACCCCACACTGGCCGCCAACGTGACAATGGCCAATACAATGCCTAATAACAACAGGCCAAAATGGCGTTTGTACAGTACCAGAAATGGCCATAAATCACGCATTATCCAAACTCCTGCCATGCTCTTCGATAAACGCTTTGAAGGGGCCTGTCTGTTCCATTAATGACGCCGGATGCCCTGTTGCGACCAACCGTCCATTATCAATCATCAAGATATGATCCATACCCATAATCTGAGGGATACGGTGGGTCACAGTAATGACCGTGGTGTCAGCCGATATGTCACCGAGTGCCTGCAGGACTTTTTGTTCACTGTCTGAATCAAGGCTGGCGGTGGGTTCATCAAGAATCAACACATTGACCGGTTGTGCCAATGCGCGCGCCAGTGCAATACGCTGTGCCTGTCCTACAGAGAGGTTACCGCCCTGCTCCTGCAAAGGGCGGTCCAGCCAGTGGGTCAGGTTATCGAGAATGTCCATTCCCTGAGCACGCTGCAACGTCGTCAATGCCTGCTCACGGTTGACCTCACGACCAAAGGCAATATTCTCCAGCACAGTGCCTTCAATAATGAGCGGGTGCTGCCCCAGCCAGGCCAGACACTCTCGCCAGCTGGTCAAATCAAGCGTTGATAATGACTGATTGTTTAGGCGTAACTCGCCTTCAGCCGCATAAAACCCCATCAGGGTATTAATCAGCGTGGTTTTACCCGCACCGCTGGGGCCAACGATACCCACACGACAACCGGAAGGTATATTGAAGGTTATGTCGTTTAATAAGCACTGATCCTGACCCAGTGCTTTGACGGTTAACCCTTTGGCTTCGATAGTTACTGCGCCACTGTCTTTGAAATACTGTGTGCCTTGATGTGCGTCTGGCTCTTTTTGGTTCATGATCTCAAGGATGGACTCCGCCGCCCCCACCGCCTTGGCTTTGGCGTGATAGTAGGTGCCCAGCTCACGTAACGGCTGATAAAACTCAGGGGCTAACAATAAGATGAACAAGGCCGTGTACAACGTCACCCCCTGACCATAACTGCCAAACTCGATATACCCCAAAAAGCTCATGCCCAGATACACCGCTGTCAGTGCAATGGAAACCGCTGCAAAAAACTCCAATACGGTGGAGGATAAAAAGGCCAGGCGCAGTACTTCCATGGTTTTTTGACGAAAGTGGTCAGAGGCCTCGGTCAGCTCGTCGTGTGCGGCCTTTGTGCGGCGAAACAACCGTAACGTTTCCAGGCCCTGCAACCGATCCAGAAAAAAGCCTCCCAGCCGTTCCAGCGCTTTAAAATTACGCCGGTTTGCTTCGGCCGCTTTGATGCCGACCAGCGCCATAAACAAAGGAATCAACGGAGCAGTGCCCATAAAGATCACCCCCGCCGTCCAGTTTTTAGGGAACACCACCACCAGCATAACCAGTGGAATCAATACAGCTAATGCCATTTGTGGCAGGTACTTCGCGATAAATTCCTGAAGCTCTTCTACCTGCTCAACCACCACCGTTGTCCAGCTCCCTGCTGATTGCTGTGCCATGGCAATGGGGCCTAATCGCTCACATTTATCCAGCACGGCTTTGCGCAGATTTCTGCGCACCTGAACACCGGCCTTAAAGCCGCAATACTCTCGTGCCCACGCACAACACCCTCTTGCCACCACCACCACAACCGACCACACAAACGGTGTGAGCAGTTGTTCTCTGGGCACAGAGACCATAATCAGCTGATGAACAATGTGCGCCAGCAAGCCGGCCTGCACCAATAACAACACACCATTGAGTAATCCAGCAGCAATCGCAACACCTAACCAACGCCGTGCCGGGCCGGTTTGCGTCATCAGCCATCGGTAGGCCAGTTTTTCGGGGGTAGGGTCTTTGGGTCGGCGCATCAGAGGTGGATTACCGTGCGGATTGAGGGAACGGTAGTGTAGCTTAGCGGGTGGGGGCTGGGTAGAGACAGAAACCGAAATGCTTTACATGACTGAATATCCACACTAAAAATACAACTGCATAAGGGTAAATCATCTATCTTAAGTACTCATATTCAGTTCTACATTGAAGCCATGGTTTAGCTTTCAATGTTGATGTATAACTAATGAGGTATGTCCTATGTTATCTAAGTGGCATAGATGTTTATTTATATTCACATTGTCTCTCTTTACATCCAGTCTCTTATTTGCCTATCAAATTGATTTAAAAAGAGTACTTGTTATTGCCGAGTTGGAGGATAATGAACCGCCACAACTACTAGGCCAGGGCTTACGCATCATATTGGAACTATGGTTTATCTTCTGTAGCTCCTGTGTCAGAAGAGACTTTCATATACCCCAAATAATTGATCAATTTTTTTTCGATGTAAACCCTCCGTAATATACAGCCACTGTCATTCAAAAAAGGTTAAAAGTGCATAATAATCACGAATACAGATCAATATCTAGGGAAATCCACTAGAAATTAAGATTTTACAGTAACCATTGATGCGTAAGCCCTGACTACTAGGCATTTATGATGAAAAAGATTTTTCTGAGGCGGATGTAGAGCAAGCAACGAGCGCAGGAAAGCCGAAACCCTGCCACGCATTTGCCCATGGAACCAATAATCAATTAGTTCAGGAAACACTTTCTATTAAACTCCTGCAGTTATCGGCTGAAGATAAAGACAAACATAAAGAAAAAACAGCAGTTCAGGCTAACCTTCTTATGGAAGATGGTGTGTTTGTCTATTTAGAAAAACCGAAGGATTTACACGATAAATGTGATGTCCCTTTTTTTGCCGTACATCATATCACCTTACCTAAGGATAAACACGAAAAGGATCTTAATCATTTTTTTAAATCTGTAGACATCAAAGAGGCAACGGATAGCGAGCATAGTAAAGCCGCTTGGTATATAGCTTTATCCAAGACCGGAAACCAAGTTCAACTCCATCCATTTTTTGATCCTTGCAAAAATTCAAAAACAATCAATACACTAACCCTTTTACCTAACAGCCTAACTTTAGTAGGGAATGATCAACATCTAAGAGAGCAGGGCTTACGTATCATATTGGAACTATGGTGTATCTGCTGTAGCTCCTGTGTCAGAAGAGACTTTCATATACCCCAAATAATTGATCAATTTTTTTTCGATGTAAACCCTCCGTAATATACAGCCACTGTCATTCAAAAAAGGTTAAGAGTGCATAATAATCACGAATACAGATCAATATCTAGGTAAATCCACTAGAAATTAAGATTTTACAGTAACCATTGATGCGTAAGCCCTGTCTAAGAGAGTTCTTCACGGACGAAGTTAAAACGCTCGTATTGGGTCTAGATGAGGATAATAATATTACCTAAATCATGCAATACAAACTCCAACAGGCCAAACATACGCATTGATCAAATCCTCCTGACTCCGATTATCCTGCTGTCGAGAAAATACTGGCCTTTTCAGTGGATTTTCATCGCTCGAACCATCGTATTTTTATTCATCTTACTCCTATTCCTAATATCAGAGCGTAACAACACCTTCCGCATCAGCAGAATGTTTTTTCTAACCATCCGTTGTACGGCTATTTACAAACAGTCACCCACTGCCAGCCAAGCATCCCACTCCGTCTGTTAGAGATGCTCTTTGTTACTGGCAACGGTCAACTGTCTGCTACATGTTAACAATTTTCCAGCAACCCGTATCATATAGCAGCGAATGCTTTCCGGCTCCCACTGCATCAGCTGACGATTTCCACTGACCAGAGCCATCCAGCGTGTCGTATTGTAGGCCAGTATTGCACATTGCATAAGCGCACTGTTTGCCATGAAATGATCGGTTTTGATCTGTCCAAGGGTCATCTGATTTTTGCACTCTTCAATCCAAGTTTCACAGGTAGCCCGCTTACCGTACGCTTTATGGATCTCCCACGGACTCAACAACTCAGTCGTCACGTAACAGAAGTAGTCGTACTCTGGCTGCGGATTTAACAGTTCGCCCTGCATATTTTCGGGCTTCCCTGGCTTTCTTTGTCGCACAGCCACGAAGCAGCGATTCCGGTCCCAGCTACCACAGCGGTGTTGAAACTCACACTGCTCCCAACCTGGCTGATTTATGACAGGCTGCCAGTCTTGCGGGATTAACAGTTTGTGCAGATTCTTCAATTTCACCTTGATGAGATAACGATGCCCCAGATCATCCCAATAAGTCAGTCGTGGGCCACCAAAGTAGCCACTGTCAGCCCTGAAAAAAATCTTCATATGAGAAGGCAGGGTGATCAGCAGTTGCTTCATAAACTCTATGGCGCCATTGGCGGTGTAGGCATCGCCACTTCGTAACCAGCCTTGCAATACTTCTTTAGTTTGAGCGCAAAAGGCCAATTGCGGGTGGTACGAAAGAGCCCCTCTTTTTTTCTCATTAAAGCCTTTCTTGGCGCCTTCCTGAAAACCGAAACAGGTTTTTACCGTAGAATCGAGGTCAATGGTGATCTGTTTACGTGCATAAATGGTAGATGTTCCTGAGCGCAACGCCTGTTTCCAAACCCTGCCCCTCATTTCGTGGACAGCGGTTTCCAGTTCAACGACGCTGGCAAAACTAAACAGCTTTAAAATGCGTCCAAATTGACTGTCACAAGGGATTCGTTGACATTGGGTACATTCTCGAAGAGTGCTATCCTGCCAGACCGTGCACACTTTCATCAGACTTCTGGCACCTGCCAGAATGCCGGTGGTTACCATCAGAATGACATCTGACAGTTGGAAAGTGGCATTAGAGCCTCGTTGAATATTAATCCGTTTGTTTAGTAAGCCGGACAGCCCCATCCGATTCAGGAAGCGAAACGCAGGGATCAGTCCAGCCTGACTGGTGAGCGGCTTTTTAGCTTGGATGAAACGTACCTTCCGCTGTTTCAAACGTGCTTTTGACTTGTTTTTTTTGCTCATGGGAAAAGTGATGCTTTATTGAAACCAAAGCATCACTTAATCCCTTTATTCATAGGATATTGCAACAGTTATTTCGAGATCCTTTGCAGGATTTAGGTATTATCTCTTCAACAGCTGTTCGACTAACATCGTCAAAGGGATTAAGTGAGATGGAAGATCCTAAAAGAGACTCTACCATCAGCAAAACAGCGTTAGATTTTGTATTACCTAAATCCTGCAATCCAAACCCGAACAGGTCAATCGCAGCAACTGATCAAGCCCTCCTGATTCTGATTATGCTACTATCGAGCAAATATTTACCTTTTCAGTGGATTTTAATCACATGAGCCGTCGTGTTTGGTTCATCTTACTGCTATTCCTGATATCAGGGCGCGATAACTCCTTCCGCATTAGCAGAATGTTTTTCTAATCATCCATTGTTCGCTATTTACAAACAGTCACCTACTGCTAGCCAAGCATCCCACTCCGTTTGGTAGAGATGCTCTTTGTTACTGGCAACGGTCAACTGCCTGTTACCTGTCAACAGTTTTCCGGCAACCCGTATCATATAGCAGCGAATGCTTTCCGGCTCCCACTTCATCAACTGACGATTCCCACTCATCAGTGCCATCCAACGTGTTGTATTGTAGGCCAGTATTGCACATTGCATAAGCGCACTGTTTGCCATGAAATGATCGGTTGTGATCTGCCCGAGAGCCATCTGGTTTTTGCACTCTTCGATCCAGGTTTCGCAGGTAGCCCGCTTGCCATACGCTTTATGGATCTCCCATGGACTCAACGACTCAGTAGTCACGTAGCAGAAGTAGTCGTACTCTGGCTTCGGGTCTAACAATTCGCACTGGGTGTTTTCTGGCTTCCCGATCTTTCTTTGCCGGACAGCCACGAAGCAACGAGCCCGGTCCCAGTCACCACAGCAGTGTTGAAACTCGCACCACTCCCACCCTGGCTGATGCACGACAGGTTGCCAGTCTTGCGGGATTAACAGTTTGTGTAGATTCTTCAGTTTGACCTTAACCAGATAACGATGTCCTAAATCCTCCAGATAGGTCAGTAATGGTCCACCAAAGTAGCCACTATCAGCCCTGAAAAAAATCTTCATGTGGGAAGGCAGAGTAACCAGCAACTGTTTCATAAACTCTATGGAGCCATTAGCAGTGTAGGCATCACCACTTCGTAACCAACCCTGCAGCACTTCTTTGGTTTCCGCGCAAAAGGCCAGCTGCGGGTGGTACGACAGCGCCCCTCTTTTTTTCTCGTTAAACCCTTTCTTTGCGCCTTCCTGAAAACCAAAACAGGTTTTTACCGTAGAATCGAGGTCAATGGTGACCTGTTTAAAAGCATAAACGGTAGATGTTCCTGAGCGCAGTGCCTGTTTCCAAACACTCTCCCTCATTTCGTGGACAGCGGTTTCCAGTTCAACGACGCTGGCAAAGTGGAACAGCTTTAAAATGCGTCCAAATTGACTGTCACAAGGAATGCGTTGAAAACGGGTGCATTCTCGGAGAACGCTATCCTGCCAGACCGTGCACACTTTCATCAGACTTTTGGCACCTGCCAGAATGCCGGTGGTTACCATCAGAATGACATCTGACAGTTGGAAAGTGGCATTAGAGCCTCGTTGAATATTAATCCGTTTGTCCAGTAGGTCGGCCAGCCCCATCCGGTTCAGGAAGCGAAACACAGGGATAAGTCCAGCCTGACTGGTAAGCGGCTTTTTAGCTTGAGTGAAATGTACCTTCCGCTGCTTCAAACGTGCTTTTGACTTGTTTTTTTTGCTCATTGAAAAAGTGATGCTTTATGAAACGAAAACATCATTTAATCTCTTTATTCACGGGTGATTGCAACTTTTATTTCGATATTATTTGCAGGATTTAGGTATTAGATAATCGCCCCTTAGAAACAGTTGATGACGTGCTCAGAGACTTATATTCACTGCCAACTAGTACTCCATCCGACACCATTTGATAATCACAGATAACCGATCGGTCAGCTGTTTGTGTAAATGGTCGACAATGGTTAGCCGTCCTGTTATTTGAGTCAATTTTGAGTGGCAGGACAAAAAAATGGGTTATTTCACGCAAAGTGCCCCATTTCCCAATTGTTCATGGGAAAAAGTGCTGCTCTAATAGCCTGGTTTATGTTCTATGGAGGCTCTCCATCTACTCTGTATTATCAAGCTCTGGCATCTTTGGATACAGTCTCTTAAGTTTTATCCGAGCGTCTTCAGTGGTAAAACGCCACTGTGTAGTCACTTTTCTTGCGTTGCGCTTCTCCTCCCAGGCTTTGACTTCTCTCCGGAGAATATCTTGGGTAGGGATACGCCGATCCAGACATTGGCGACTCAGTATACTCAGCTCAATTTCGGCCATATCCAGCCAACTGCCATGCTTTGGGGTGTAATGAAACTCAAGCTTATCAATCATTCTGCGGGCTTCTTCTGGGGAAAAAGCTTTATAAAGTGATGCGGGAGAATGCGTGTTCAAGTTGTCTCCAACCAGTATAACTTTCTCTGCATCTTTGTGGCGAACATCGACCAGAAACTTGATTTGATGAGCCCAATCAATCACTGTCCTACGATCAGTCACCTCAACATGCCGCCAACCTGTCAAGGGTTCAAACATCATGAACAGATTGCTGACGCCATTACGTTCATACTCTGTGTCATAACGCTCCGGTTTTCCAGGCTCAACAGGCATTGGATTAACGACTTCTTTAACATGCTGCTTGCTACTTTCATCAAGGCAAACAAGCGGATGCCTTGGATCAAGAGGACGTTTATAGACTTCAAGAATATCCTCCATCGCACTCACAAAGTTGGCGCTTTCTTCCGCAGGTATACACCATTCCTTTTTTTGCCAGGGCTTAAGCTCATTTTTTTTAGCCCCTTATGTACTGTGCTTCTGGAAATCGATTCGACGTATCTGAGCTCAATCATGCGATCTGTCAGTAAGTTGAGCGTCCATCGGCTGGCTCCTTCCGGTGGTGGTGAGCAGGTAAGGGCAATAAGGTGAGCTTCGGCGTCGCCATCGAGTTTACGTACCCGACCGTGGCTGCTTAGTTTTCCATTGACAGCGACATCAAGCCCTTCTTCAACAAATCGTTGCCTGAGGCGAGTGATAGTAAGCGGCCTAACATGGAAAGCTTTGGCTACCTGATCATGCTGCAGTGGGTCATGGTTTTCATCGATAGTCAGAAGGATATTGGCTTTACGTTTTTTGTGTTGTGCAACTTTGGGCTTTTCCTGCTTGATAAGCCGTTCAAGTATTGATCGTTCTTCCTCGCTGAGTCGAACATGATATTTGATGGTCATAATAACTCCGGTGTTATGGACTCGGAGTTATTAGAATAGCTTTCAGTAAACTATCATCTTCTGCCGGACGGAGTACTAGTGATCACGTACATGCCGTGCTTATTAATATTCGTGCTGAACAGTTACCGGTTTAGAACTTACGCATTGACAGACATCCAAAAAAATTGCTAGATCAGCAAAAAAACAGTGGATGTCGTCGTGCGTAGAAAAATAACAAAACCAACAACAGCCAAGTGCGACCTCCCGAAGTATACGGGGTTTCTACTCTGTGAACCCAAATCAGCCACCTGTACCCGTCTTAGCGAATTGAGTGATATATCGCATGACAGTGTTAACCGCTTTCTCCAACGTGAAAACTTTGCTCCTGAAAATCTTTTTCTAGAAGCGTCAGCAAGGCTTATTCTTGAAGGTGGGACGCTATCGGTTGATGATACGGTGCTGGATAAACCTTATACCCATTACACGGCTTTAGTCGGTCATTACTACTCAGGAAAGCACCACAAAACCGTCAAGGGTATTAATCTCATCACGCTTTATTACACGGACATCCAAGGCTACAACTTGCCCGTTAATTTCCGTATTTACAATCCAGCCGATGGCAAAACTAAAAATGACTACTTTGTCGATATGCTGAAAGAAGTACTGGCATGAGGACTCGAACCTGCATGTGTTACCGGTGACTCTTGGTATAGCAGTATTGGAAACCTCAAAGCTGTGAAAAACAATGGTTTGGGTTTTATGTTCGCTGTTAAAAGCAACCGTACTGTCTCTGTGCAAAAGGGTAACTACCAACAGGTGCAGAGCCTGGAGATTCCCGAAGAAGGAAAAACTGTATGGCTACGTAACTTTGGTCATGTACGACTCTACCGGACGCGACTCAAAAACGAGCTGCGCCATTACGTTGTTTACACTCCTCATGTCGGAGCAGATCTATCTCCACGATCTGATTTTGATCAGCTGCACCAACATCATTGGGCGATCGAAGAGTATCACCGGGCATTAAAGCAACTCTGCAACATCGAGCGTTTTCAGGTGAGAGGGGAGCGACAGGTCCGGAATCATATTTTTGCGGCTATCTTTGGCTATACCTGTCTTCAGGCGATGAAAGTATCAGGGTCACTCAGAAGCGTCTATAGCGTCAGGAAAGACGCCCTCAAAGAAGCTACCTGGGATTTCATAAAAAGCTTCTCCGAGGGGAAGGAATGGTTGAGGCCATTTTTTGCCGGACCTGTCAATGCGTAAGTTCTATAATCGTCAATATTCTGATTACTTTTCGTAAGTAAAATAATTTTTTAATAACAAATTAATATTTATTGCATCTTTTATAACCCTGTACCATTCCTGCACAGTAAGAATATATGGCTTGTAGTGTGAGTATGCAGGCCATTAAAAAGCCAACAAACGTACTAATTAATGGTTTATGTGCTGAACGTGATGGGGTCAATACTGTAAATCGCCTACTGAAACAGAACCGGTTTTGCATGTTGGTGCAAACCGGTTTTTCTATGCGATTTACTTGTCGAAGAATGTCAGCATCAGCGCATGTCAGGATTCACTCTATTTGAGAGGTTGGAGTAATGAGACAGAATCGGGTTGAGCGTAGCTTTAAAAAAAATCTGCTATGGGCAGCGGTAGCGGCAACGATCAGTGGTGGGGTGGTATCGGTAGAAGCTGCTGGTGCAAAAACACCGGCTGAAGTGCCAGAAAGCACAGGGTCAAACGTTGTTGTTATTGAACCTTCAAAGTCGTCGTCATCCGGGGATATCAAGAAAAAAACAACAGGCAATGGCGATGTCAGGATACAGAATTTTACCAATTTGGCAGGCGTAGGTGAGCTGACTACGTTGTCCGGATTTGCAGGGGGAGATGCGAATAAAGGGTTAGTCGTTAACCCAGAGGATAAAATCATTCAATCCGGCAGTGATTATTTAGAATTAAAGGATGTTAAGGCAGGTATTGCTCCTGCGACGAGCTCTACGTCACACAGAACACTTCAATCCATTTCTCGTTCACCAAGAGCGCTAGCAGCTGAGGGTGCTGCTGATGGTGGTGGTACCTTAGACCCGGGTGGCACGCTGAAGGTGTCATCTGATATCCACGTTGATCGGATCGGTGATGTAGGGGCCTACCAAACGGTGGATCTTTCTGAAAAGCATGTGCTCAGAGTCAATGCAGTGTCCGCACAGCATGTCATTTTAAAAGGTGAGGCGACTGGCTTTGACCTGACTGGCGCTGAACCGGATTATCTCCGCCCTATGGTGTTGAGTTCAACCGGTGAAGTGCAGTATGTCGACAGCAAGAATCGCACTGCTAAAAAAGAAGGTGAGCAGTGGTTTATTAATGACGAAGCGGGTAAAAGGGTCAAGGTGAAGTTTGAAAACTTAACGCCTGTGATGACCCATGTAGAGGTTGATGGCAATCAGCTTGCGATTCTGGCTATTGCGGACGATAGAAGGTATGACCTTTTATCCCTCAAAGGGCCTGATGATGGTAGTGCAGCTGAAGTGCCTGTCTTTGTTGTTCGTACAGTAGAAACAGGTAATCTCAAAGAGATCACTGTTCAAAATAGGTCGTTAGTTACGGTAGTTGATGGCGACGATAATGCTTACAGAAGTGTTAATGCACTCTCCCTTGACGGGCGAGGTTTTACCTTTGGTATTGATGGCAGAAAATTGCCAACAGATGGTAGCGATAATCTGGGTGAAGACTGGTTCCAGCCCGCCACCTTCAAACTGCTGCAGGCAGATCAGACGCATAAAGGAAAGCCCGTTGCTGTGACGGTTGGTAAAGGCCATGTTGCATACTTGCATTTAGAGAAAGATGAAGCCGAGTCGGAGCACAACAAATACGCCGTGACCGTGGACGGTTTTTTGCAGGGGGCTTTTGTCGATCATGACGGCTTTACCGTAAATCGTGGCGGTATGGTCGGTGGTACTATTCACTCACAAGCAACAGAAGCCGGAAAAGGCACTGTGTTTAATGATGGCGCCCGGTATTTTGGTGATGCGGTGACTCTTGATGGCAGTACTGCTGACAAGGCCATCATTGCAGGCGCGACGGACTACTACGGTACAGTACGGTTTGCAGAGTTAACACAGCAAGAGATGGACGGCTTTAATGAGGCGTCCACTAAGTTAAGTGCTGCATTTAAACCGAAGCAAGAGGAGGGCGCTGATGACTCTGTACGTTCGGTCAGTGAAACTGCGGCTGTTGCGACTGCTTCGGAGTCGGTTCCTTTTGTTGTCACGCTTACACAAGGTCCACACACTGTGCATGGCAGACTAGTCGTTGTTGAAGGTGATAACCCTGATCCAGTGACGACGGTTCAGCTGGCTGAGGCCGACGCTGACCATACCAATACCCTGACATTCAAGAAAGGCGCGACACTGGCTGTAATGCTGGATGAAAGCAATAATAGTGATCTTGCAACGCCGACAGCCCTATTTGACGTGCCAGAGTCTACGAAGATAGTGGCTGAAGAGGGCGCTAAATTCGCTGCGTTGGCACCCGCCATTACCATTATCGATGGACAGGTTGTGCCCAATACACGGTATAGCCAAGTCGCCAACTTGATGACTGGAGAACAGGTTGAGCGTGCTCTGGTGTCAGTGGGTGAGGTAAATCGTATTGATATTAAAGGAAAAAGCGGCCTCGATAATACAGGTTCTGTCTTTTTTGATACAACATTTGCAGGCGAAGAGGCCGTCAATCCTTACGTGTTCACCGTCTCTGCGGCAAAAGATGTGAAGAGCAATTTAAAAGCACAAGGTTTACAAGCATCGTCAGTCGCGGTACTGGGAGCCCAGACTGAGAAGGTACTGGCGGCGTTTAAAGCGGTACCTGTGCCAGCAGCTGCGCTAACAAGTGGCGCTGTGGAGGACGACGATGAGGACGACGATGAGGACGACGGTGCGAGTGAGAGTCGTACAAATAGCGCTACGATTTCACTGACTGACGCTAAGCTCTATAACGCCTTGCAGGCGGCAGAGCTCGAAGGCAGGCTTGCGCAGAGAGCGACTGAGTCAACATTCCAGAGTGTAGTTAATGGTGCGGGTGCCAGACAGGTGGTTGAATTACTGCGTGCTGCTCACAGCAAAGCCATTCTTGCACGGATGGAGCATCAGTCCGCTGGCTCGGCATGGGGCTCTCAGGGCATGATAGCTGCCGGTGACGGCGATGGAGACCGCGGCGTCTGGGGACAATATATCTTCAGTGATGGCGATCAGAGCAGTAAAGATGGTTTCTCTGGTTATTCACTGAAAATGAACGGTATCACCGTGGGTGTGGATGCCATGGCCAATGATATGTTCACGGTGGGTGCTGCTTTCACTTATGCCAAAACCGATGTTGATGCGAAAGATGTCTCGCAATCCACCAAGGGCGACAATTATGCGGTGTCTCTCTATGGCGGTTGGGCGGAAGATAACTGGTTCGCCAACGGTGCCTTAAGTTATGCCTGGAGTGACAACGACTATAAGTCGCAAGTGACAGGCGACGGTGAGTATAAGGGTGACGGCAAAGCTAAAGGCTGGGGTTTAACGCTGGGCGGTGGCTATAACATGGCGCTGGATGCACAATGGTTGTTGCAGCCTAAAGTGGAATTCAACTACTACGATGTGAAAGTGGATGACTTTGACCTGAAAGGTGCAAATGCGGCGAAGTGGAAAACCGATAACGTGCAGGTGATTGAGCTGGGCGCAGGTATCCGCGTATTGGGTGATATTGATCTGGAAGAAGGCAAGTTGACCCCAGAGTTTCGTCTGATGGGATATTATGACTTCAAGGACAATAACTACGGTGGCGAATATGCGCTGGTTGGTGGACCTACTGCTTCAATCACTGGCCTGAAGCGTGAGCAGGGTCGTGGTGTCGCGGGTTTAGGTCTTGGCTTTGCTATGGATAATGGATTGTCTATGGGGCTGGATTATGACTATAACTTCAGCGGTGATTACAAAGCGCATTCAATAAAAGCGAATCTCAGCTACGCCTTTTAATCGAGGTGTTTGAGGTGTTAAAAAAGGAGGGTTAACCCCTCCTTTTCTGCTTTGTATTGTTTGGTATGGTCGTTTATTAATAAAAGACATTGTCTTAATTGCTTTAAAAAACAAAAAAGAATTAAGCCATTTGTCAGTTTTTTGTAGACTTTCTGAAAGTATAATTAAGCTATTAATAACTAATTAGTATTTGTGCTTTTTTTATAAAGCGGTACTCTTCTAACCACAGTCTATATGCGGTTCTGTTGTTTTTTTTGGTAACAGGTTTATCAAAATCCAATAATCGCACTCATTCAGCTTTTTTGGCTTACAGGCAGATTGCCATGCCATTGACTTTTATATCCTTATTAAAGAATAACCGGTACTGCATTAATAGGCATGCCGGTTTTTCTATGGGGTTAAGGTAGTGGTGTTGAGTGGGTGCGATTGACAGCATGGTTAACCCTGCTTAGAGGTTAGAGTAATGACATCATTTCTCGTAGCGCATCGGTTTTCAAGGCATTTGCTGGGTGTTGCAGTGGCTGCTGTGATGAGTGGGGTGAGTGGGATGGCTGAGGCCGCCGGCACAAAAGACCCTGCTGAAATACCGCCGGCTAGCCCAAGTCGTCCAATAGCGTTTGATGGCAGCAAGCTTCCAGCTGAACCTGTTAAGGATACGGAGGAAAATCGCGATGTTATTCTGCAGAATATTAAGAACTTGACGGAACCCGCAACCTTAAAAGCGCTGGATGATGTGACGCTAGGTGTAAAAGGTAAAAGGTAAAAGGTAAAAGGTAAAAGGTAAAAGGTAAAAGGTAAAAGGTAAAAGGTAAAAGGTAAAAGGTAAAAGGTAAAGGGTTTAAAGTCTATGGAGATGGAGACAAAAGGGCTATAAATACAGGAGGGAATGTTGTCGTATTGAAAGATGTGTCAGCAGTCCCTGTTCCGTCTGCCGCCCTGTCAGGTGAGTATAATGTATTGATGACCATTAGCAGGACTGGTCAGGATCCATCAAAAAGTGCCCCGGTAGGTACGTTAAACCCCGGGGGTACATTGTTGTTTGAAAGTTCGAAACCGCAAAAAATATATTTAATTGGCATTGGAAAAAATGGCCAATCCCAAAATGTTGTTATCGGTGATAATACTGAGTTCAGAGCGATGTATATAGCTGGTCAGGGTGCAGATATTAAAGACGTCTTGACCGGCTTCTATACTTACAGAGCGGACAGGGCTTACGCATCATATTAGAGCTATGGTTTCTCTTCTGTAGCTCCTGTGTCAGAAGAGACTTTCATATACCCCAAATAATTGATCAATTTTTTTTCGATGTAAACCCTCCGTAATATACAGCCACTGTCATTCAAAAAAGGTTAAGAGTGCATAATAATCACGAATACAGATCAATATCTAGGTAAATCCACTAGAAATTAAGATTTTACAGTAACCATTGATGCGTAAGCCCTGACAGAGCGGATGACCCGGAGCGACAGGATTTTCTGCAACGGACTGTATTCTTTTCGACACCCGGTCAGCTGGTTGATGGCCAGAACCGTACCGCCTTTAGAGAAGAAAGTGGCCAATACGTTGTTTATGACAATGACGGCAAACGCATTCTAGTTAAGGAGGCAGACCTTACACCTGCTCGGACCTATGTGTCGATAACCGGTGACAAAGAGCAGCGAATTGCATTTGCCAATGCTATTGATCATTTCAGAGTTGAAGGGACTACGGGAGCGCCTGTCTACGTTTACCGGCAAAGTTATGATAAGCCAGCGGAAGAAACGGGTGTGGTGAATCAGCCGGGTAGCCCGAAAGACATTTCTGTGACCGGCCGCGGTCTGGTCACAGTGGTTCTTAAAGAGGGGGCTGATATCCCCTATACGAATGTAGAAAAAATGACCTTGTCAGGCCAAGGCGTGACATATTCTACCTTGGTTGTGCAGAATAAGAGTGGCGTTTCTCACCCGAAAAAGGCTACACAGCAATCACTATTGACGCCTGTGCAGCTGAAATCGACAGATGCCAGCTCAGATGGCAAGCAGTCAGCGAAACAGGCGACCCTTACCGTCGGAAAAGAGCATCTGGCCTTTTTAGGAGTCACTGAAATGAATAAAGGTAAGGCAGGGGCTGATGTCACTGTTGATGGGGCTGTAGTGGGTTTCTTTTATGGACAACAGTCCTTTACTGCCAATAGCGGTGCTTTTTTTGCCAGTAGAGTGGCGGCGGGTACGATGGAAGGGGCTAAAAACGTATTTAATGATGGGGCTACTCTATGGGTGGGTGCCATTAACGGCACCACCGAATACGGCGATGTCACCTTGGGGCTTCGTAATGACCGTGCGGCTTTACTGCGCAGGCAAATAGAAGGAAAAGGGGTATCCAAAGAGCAGCTGAGAGCATTGCATGATGGCGCTATAAAGGATGCAACCGCCATGGTTGAATTAACAGGCAGTCATCGTGTAAAAAAACGCTGGCTGGTGGTTGAAGAGGCCAATGCAGGATTGCCAGCGGTTGGCTTGAAACCCATGCCAACAACAGCTAGAGCTAAAGCCGGTGAAGTGGTACCCACAACCCTGACGTTTGATGCAGCGGCAACATTGGTCTTAGAGCTGAATGAAGGGAATGATCACCCTGTGTTTACTGTGCCGGCGGGCACGGTGCTTGATGCGGGCGGCGCTCGAGTGTATGAAACTGCTGTGCCTCTTCAGCTAGGTGAGCAAGGAAAGCCAGTGCCTGTAAACACTGATTCGCTGGTGTATAGAATGATGACGGGCGATGTCACAAAAACGTTGGTTCATGCTGATAATGCAGCGTCCTATAAAAACCCCTTTATACTAGGCACTTCTGTTTTTTATGACGTTGCTACGGGTGCTGTGCTAAAGAAAGCAACCAATGAATATGATCAAACAGTGACCGTGGGGCCAGCTAAGGGAAGCGGCAATTAAGAAATTACCAGTTTTGGAACGATCATAACGTTCCATTTTTTCAGCTCTGGGTTACGCAGAATATAAGGATTAATTTTTGCTAACCCAGATTTACAGAGCTTTACACCCTTTTCATAGGTTCTATCCAATAGTGCAACAATAGGACTGATGCATCTCCACGTCATGCTTGTTGTCCACTCAATAACCGCTGTTGCTGTATTCAATAAAGCTCCACCCCAGTGATCCTCCAGAAATGCCCAAGACCTTTCAATGGGATTGTACTTGCTGTGATAAGGAGGGTAGTAAACAAGGTGAATTTTTAACCCTGTTGCCTGAGCAAACATGACCATTCTGAAAAGAAACTGGGTTCTATGGCTGTTGTTTTCTGGGCCGTTGTCCGCGTAGATAACCAGCTCATCTATATGCTGATAGCATTTCTGTAATGCCCGACCACCACTGCTCCAGAGCATCACAGATAAAGTCACTGGTTTTATAAGAGACCCCGTAAAATACGCTGAGTTGGTCATTGTCCAGATTCAGAATACCAAAAGGAATCATTTTGTCTTTTTTCGCCATATCATGATCCAGCGCCTTGACGGCTGAGGAACCTCTATCTTTTCCACCCCGAGAAAAATCTCCGAGATTGACCGTTGCTTTGCAGTCTATGCTGAGTTGTAAGACATTTGTTCTTGGGTCGGCCTCTTCCCTGACTCTGCGGATATTGGCAAAGATGGCATCGGTTTCCGGAATTTTTTTTCAGGCTTTGTTTTTTCAACCTTACGCAGCTTGTATCCCAAACGATTCAAGATATTATTGATAGTGCGCACTTGAGGAAGGGAATCGTTATCCCAGTCTTTTTCTTCTATCAGTTTCTGCCGTACACTTTTTGCTGTCACTCGTGTATAGGCAAACGTATTGCGTAGCTGAGGGTCTGCCTGACTTTCCGGTTCTACAAGGCAGCGAATATCCTCTGCCAATTGTGGCGAGACATCTTCACTCTTTCGCTTCCCGGATGAAGCATAGTTTCCGTAACAGATCATCCCTGTGCATTTTTCATGCATACCCAGTTCTACGGTATGACGACCAAAACCAAACTCAGTTTCAGTGAGACGGGGGCTGCCATAGCAGAGTGTTTCAGCCACCTCAGCCACAAACAACCTGCGATCATGGCCTTTCAGTTTCTTTGCGGCGAGCTTAAGAAGACTCTTACATTCTGGGGCAACATCAATTGTGGTATTCATAGCGGCAAAGGCGAAAGGGAAGAAAGACTCACCATACTCCGGTAAACTTCTCTATGCCACTCCCCTAAGAGCGTCGAGACGAATTTGAAGAAACAAGGTGTCTCTGGCCTGGGTGCGGTGGAGCTAGGTCTTTACGGAAGCTCAGTGCAAACGGCATTTAATTCTGCACCGGTGCCAACGGGAGAGGGGGCTTCTGTGGACATTCCCTACGCTCAGGCGATGATATACGATCAGCTAGTGGCAGCAGAAAGGGACGAGCGATTGGTGCAGCTGGGTGATCAGCACCTGAACGGTCACAGTGGTGTGACGGGAATGGCAGCGGGTGATGTGGGTGATGGTCTCACGGTATGGGGGCAATACATCTTTAGTGATGGTGAGCAGAGTAATAAAGATGGCATTCACGGCTATTCCTTGAAATTCAATGGGGGCATTATCGGTGTTGAAATGATGAGCGATATGTAGTTAACCGTCGGTGCTGCTTTCACTTATGGCAAGGCGGATGTGGATGTGAAGGATATCCCGCAAAGTGCCAAGGGTGATCACTATATTGCTTCCCTCTATGCGGTCTGGAACAAAAATAGCTGGTTTGAAAATGGTGTGCTGAGTTATGGCTGGAGTGACAATAACTATAAGTCGACGGTTTCCGGTGATGGCGAATACAAAGGGGACGGTAAAACCAAAAGCTGGGGTGTGAGTGTGGGGGGCGGCTACAATATAGCGCTGGATCCCCAATGGGTATTGCAGCCAAAAGCCCAGTTTAATTATTTCTAGAACTTACGCATTGACAGACATCCAAAAAAATTGCTAGATCAGCAAAAAAACAGTGAATGTCGTCGTGCGTAGAAAAATAACAAAACCAACAACAGCCAAGTGCGACCTCCCGAAGTATACGGGGTTTCTACTCTGTGAACCCAAATCAGCCACCTGTACCCGTCTTAGCGAATTGAGTGATATATCGCATGACAGTGTTAACCGCTTTCTCCAACGTGAAAACTTTGCTCCTGAAGATCTTTTTCTAGAAGCGTCAGCAAGGCTGATTCTTGAAGGTGGGACGCTATCGGTTGATGATACGGTGCTGGATAAACCTTATACCCATTACACGGCTTTAGTCGGTCATTACTACTCAGGAAAGCACCACAAAACCGTCAAGGGTATTAATCTCATCACGCTTTATTACACGGACATCAAAGGCTACAACTTGCCCGTTAATTTCCGTATTTACAATCCAGCCGATGGCAAAACTAAAAATGACTACTTTGTCGATATGCTGAAAGAAGTACTGGCATGGGGACTCGAACCTGCATGTGTTACCGGTGACTCTTGGTATAGCAGTATTGGAAACCTCAAAGCTGTGAAAAACAATGGTTTGGGTTTTATGTTCGCTGTTAAAAGCAACCGTACTGTCTCTGTGCAAAAGGGTAACTACCAACAGGTGCAGAGCCTGGAGATTCCCGAAGAAGGAAAAACTGTATGGCTACGTAACTTTGGTCATGTACGACTCTACCGGACGCGACTCAAAAACGAGCTGCGCCATTACGTTGTTTACACTCCTCATGTCGGAGCAGATCTATCTCCACGATCTGATTGTGATCAGCTGCACCAACATCATTGGGCGATCGAAGAGTATCACCGGGCATTAAAGCAACTCTGCAACATCGAGCGTTTTCAGGTGAGAGGGGAGCGACAGGTCCGGAATCATATTTTTGCGGCTATCTTTGGCTATACCTGTCTTCAGGCGATGAAAGTATCAGGGTCACTCAGAAGCGTCTATAGCGTCAGGAAAGACGCCCTCAAAGAAGCTACCTGGGATTTCATAAAAAGCTTCTCCGAGGGGAAGGAATGGTTGAGACCATTTTTTGCCGGACCTGTCAATGCGTAAGTTCTAATTTCGATATTAAAGTGGACGATTACGACCTTAAGCGTGACGGCGGTGTCAATGCTAAAATATCGACGGATGATTTTCAGGTGGTTGAGCTCGGTGTAGGCCTGCGTTTGCTGGGCGATATGAACATGGGTGGCGGTAAATTGTTGCCAGAGGTTCGCTTGATGGGTTTCTATGACTTTAAAGATAAAGATTATGGCGCAACGTATATGGCAGCGATAGGGGGTTCTGCCGTCCTGCCTGATATGAAGCGTGAACAGGGGCGTGGTGTCGCCGGTTTAGGTGTTGCCTACGAAATGGGTAATGGTTTGGCTGTTGGTCTTGATTATGACTATAACTTCAGTGGTGAATACAAGGCACATTCTGTTAAAGCAAAATTAAGTTATGCGTTCTGATCTTTATACTCGATATATGTTGAACAATAAGGGAAGCATAGCCTCCCTTGTTGTTTAGGGTTCAACCTTGCGCATGAAAAGCCTGCCCGTTGATACCTTCGCTGTCTTTTCCCATCAAATACAACCTAAATCCTGCAAATAATATCGAAATAAAAGTTGCAATCACCCGTGAATAAAGAGATTAAATGATGTTTTCGTTTCATAAAGCATCACTTTTTCAATGAGCAAAAAAAACAAGTCAAAAGCACGTTTGAAGCAGCGGAAGGTACATTTCACTCAAGCTAAAAAGCCGCTTACCAGTCAGGCTGGACTTATCCCTGTGTTTCGCTTCCTGAACCGGATGGGGCTGGCCGACCTACTGGACAAACGGATTAATATTCAACGAGGCTCTAATGCCACTTTCCAACTGTCAGATGTCATTCTGATGGTAACCACCGGCATTCTGGCAGGTGCCAAAAGTCTGATGAAAGTGTGCACGGTCTGGCAGGATAGCGTTCTCCGAGAATGCACCCGTTTTCAACGCATTCCTTGTGACAGTCAATTTGGACGCATTTTAAAGCTGTTCCACTTTGCCAGCGTCGTTGAACTGGAAACCGCTGTCCACGAAATGAGGGAGAGTGTTTGGAAACAGGCACTGCGCTCAGGAACATCTACCGTTTATGCTTTTAAACAGGTCACCATTGACCTCGATTCTACGGTAAAAACCTGTTTTGGTTTTCAGGAAGGCGCAAAGAAAGGGTTTAACGAGAAAAAAAGAGGGGCGCTGTCGTACCACCCGCAGCTGGCCTTTTGCGCGGAAACCAAAGAAGTGCTGCAGGGTTGGTGACGAAGTGGTGATGCCTACACTGCTAATGGCTCCATAGAGTTTATGAAACAGTTGCTGGTTACTCTGCCTTCCCACATGAAGATTTTTTTCAGGGCTGATAGTGGCTACTTTGGTGGACCATTACTGACCTATCTGGAGGATTTAGGACATCGTTATCTGGTTAAGGTCAAACTGAAGAATCTACACAAACTGTTAATCCCGCAAGACTGGCAACCTGTCGTGCATCAGCCAGGGTGGGAGTGGTGCGAGTTTCAACACTGCTGTGGTGACTGGGACCGGGCTCGTTGCTTCGTGGCTGTCCGGCAAAGAAAGATCGGGAAGCCAGAAAACACCCAGTGCGAATTGTTAGACCCGAAGCCAGAGTACGACTACTTCTGCTACGTGACTACTGAGTCGTTGAGTCCATGGGAGATCCATAAAGCGTATGGCAAGCGGGCTACCTGCGAAACCTGGATCGAAGAGTGCAAAAACCAGATGGCTCTCGGGCAGATCAAAACCGATCATTTCATGGCAAACAGTGCGCTTATGCAATGTGCAATACTGGCCTACAATACAACACGTTGGATGGCACTGATGAGTGGGAATCGTCAGTTGATGAAGTGGGAGCCGGAAAGCATTCGCTGCTATATGATACGGGTTGCCGGAAAACTGTTGACAGGTAACAGGCAGTTGACCGTTGCCAGTAACAAAGAGCATCTCTACCAAACGGAGTGGGATGCTTGGCTAGCAGTAGGTGACTGTTTGTAAATAGCGAACAATGGAGGATTAGAAAAACATTCTGCTAATGCGGAAGGAGTTATCGCGCCCTGATATCAGGAATAGCAGTAAGATGAACCAAACACGACGGCTCATGTGATTAAAATCCACTGAAAAGGTAAATATTTGCTCGATAGTAGCATAATCAGAATCAGGAGGGCTTGATCAGTTGCTGCGATTGACCTGTTCGGGTTTGGATTGCAGGATTTAGGTACAAATACAACGGCATAATGTCTTCAGGGGGTGTTTTCGTCGCGGGGTTTTCACCGGGAAATGCCGATGCCCGCATGGCTGTACGCGTGCCGCCAGGGTTCAGGCTGTTGCACCGCACGTTGCTAATGCCGTCTTCCTCGTCGGCCAGCGTTTGCATTAATCCTTCTGTGGCAAATTTCGACACACTGTAAGCCCCCCAGTGCGCACGGCCTTTATGACCGACGCTGGAGGATGTGAAGACAATCGATGCGCTACTGGATGCACGCAGCAATGGCAGAAGTTCACGGGTCATTAAAAACGGTGCGTTAATATTCACCTGCATCACTTTTTGCCAGTTATCCGTATCGTACTGACTGATAGGCTTGAGGGCTCCTAAAAGACCCGCGTTGTGTAATAGGCCGTCCAGTCGACCAAAGGTTTCCTGTAAGGTGCCGGCGAGGTTTTCGTAGTCGTCTTCTGTCGCACCGGTAAGGTCCATGGGGTAAATCGCAGCCTGTGGCCCGCCGTTTTTTTTTATCTCGTCGTATACAGCTTCCAGCTTTGACGGTGTGCGTCCCAGCAGAATAACGGTTGCACCGTGTTGGGCATAGGTCAGTGCGGCGGTACGGCCAATACCACTGCCTGCACCGGTGACAAGAATAATACGGTCTTTTAAACAATCAGGGGATGGCTGGTAATCAAACATGGCGGCCTCTCACAAAAGGAAAGGCGCTACTGTAGAGGCAAGCGCCGTCTTTTTAAACGGCTAAAAGTAAAAAAATAAGTGAATAGGCTCTGTTCTTATGCCAACAGAGCCTAAATGCCCATAACAGACGATGGACATTCACTCTTTTAACAGGTATAGAACTTACGCATTGACAGACATCCAAAAAAATTGCTAGATCAGCAAAAAAACAGTGGATGTCGTCGTGCGTAGAAAAATAACAAAACCAACAACAACCAAGTGCGACCTCACGAAGTATACGGGGTTTCTACTCTGTGAACCCAAATCAGCCACCTGTACCCGTCTTAGCGAATTGAGTGATATATCGCATGACAGTGTTAACCGCTTTCTCCAACGTGAAAACTTTGCTCCTGAAGATCTTTTTCTAGAAGCGTCAGCAAGGCTTATTCTTGAAGGTGGGACGCTATCGGTTGATGATACGGTGCTGGATAAACCTTATACCCATTACACGGCTTTAGTCGGTCATTACTACTCAGGAAAGCACCACAAAACCGTCAAGGGTATTAATCTCATCACGCTTTATTACACGGACATCAAAGGCTACAACTTGCCCGTTAATTTCCGTATTTACAATCCAGCCGATGGCAAAACTAAAAATGACTACTTTGTCGATATGCTGAAAGAAGTACTGGCATGGGGACTCGAACCTGCATGTGTTACCGGTGACTCTTGGTATAGCAGTATTGGAAACCTCAAAGCTGTGAAAAACAATGGTTTGGGTTTTATGTTCGCTGTTAAAAGCAACCGTACTGTCTCTGTGCAAAAGGGTAACTACCAACAGGTGCAGAGCCTGGAGATTCCCGAAGAAGGAAAAACTGTATGGCTACGTAACTTTGGTCATGTACGACTCTACCGGACGCGACTCAAAAACGAGCTGCGCCATTACGTTGTTTACACTCCTCATGTCGGAGCAGATCTATCTCCACGATCTGATTTTGATCAGCTGCACCAACATCATTGGGCGATCGAAGAGTATCACCGGGCATTAAAGCAACTCTGCAACATCGAGCGTTTTCAGGTGAGAGGGGAGCGACAGGTCCGGAATCATATTTTTGCGGCTATCTTTGGCTATACCTGTCTTCAGGCGATGAAAGTATCAGGGTCACTCAGAAGCGTCTATAGCGTCAGGAAAGACGCCCTCAAAGAAGCTACCTGGGATTTCATAAAAAGCTTCTCCGAGGGGAAGGAATGGTTGAGGCCATTTTTTGCTGGACCTGTCAATGCGTAAGTTCTAAGGTAGACAGCTGTTTTTCGGGGAGCTGCCATTGTTGAGCCTGTAGCCATTGATGAATCTCGGTCACGTTATTGGCCTGATAATCAGCGTCCCAATCAGCAGGATTGTCCGTATCCAATATGTAACCGTACAGTGCCGTGATGGTCACCATGCCAGCCCGTTTACCGGCTTCAATGTCGCGGTGATGATCACCGATATACACGCAGTGTTTGGGGTTGCAGCCTGCCTGTTCGCACGCGAGTAGCAGTGCTTGCGGGTCGGGCTTGGGGGTAGCGACATGCTCCGGGCAAACGGTGGCCGCTGAGCGGTGGGTAAGTTGTGCTTGTTGCAGTATGGGTGTGGTATAAGCAAGGGGTTTATTGGTGACAATCCCCCAGGTGATATGGCGTTGTTCAAGGTCGGCCAGTAACGCGGCCGCGCCTGGGTAAAGCACCGCAGGTGAATCGCGCTCAGGGTTATTGATGTGATTCGCGTAATGGGTGAGATAAGCCTGACGTTCTGTCATTAACGCCGGGTGTTCATGGGACATATCCAGCGCCAGGCTAACCAGCGTTTTAGAGCCTTGGGAGACATGCTGGCGGATAGTGTCTTCATCCAGAGGGGGGCGGTTATGGATGCCACTGAACTGATTGAGTGATGCAACGAAGTCGGCCGCTGTGTCCATCAGTGTGCCGTCGAGATCAAAAAAGATGCCTTCAATGGCTTGGGTTTTATTCATAATCACCTTCTTATTGTTGTTTTATCCATCGTGCTGCGAGTGCATCAGGTAGTTGACGCTGGTATCCCCTTTTTTCAGGCGGTATACCCCGGTGATAGGGTTGTACGTCATACCGATCATTTCGTTGAGTCGAAGATCGGCTTGTCGCATCCACTGACTGAGTTCGTGGGGTTTAATGAATTTGCTGTGTTCGTGCGTCCCTTTTGGCAGCATATTCAAGATATATTCTGCGCCGACAATGGCAAATAGCCAAGACTTTGGGTTGCGATTGAGGGTTGCAAAGAAGACATGCCCGCCGGGTTTGACCAGTTTGCTGCAGGCTTTTACCACGGAAGACGGGTCCGGGACGTGCTCCAGCATTTCCAGGCAGGTTACGGCATCAAAACTGTGAGGCTGTTCTTCTGCCAGCTCTTCGACGGGTATTTTTCGGTAAGTGACATCAGCACCGGACTCCATGCTGTGCAGGCGAGCGACAGATAAGGGGGCTGCTCCCATATCAATGCCTGTTACGTGTGCGCCGCGAAGGGCCATGGATTCGCTCAGAATACCGCCGCCACAACCGACATCCAGCACGGTTTTACCGGCCAGTCCTACCCGTGCATCAATAAAATTAAGGCGTAAGGGGTTGATGGCGTGAAGCGGTTTGAACTCACTGTCGGGGTCCCACCATCGGCTGGCCAGCTGTTCAAACTTGGCAATTTCTTCCGGGTCGACATTTTGGGCAGATCGCATCTTGGTCATGGTGCTATTCACTCGACATAGGCAAACGGTTTTCAGCGCAGTATACCGAGCGAAGCGGCGAAGTTCAGCTGATAACCCGAGGCGTTTGCGTATTATCCAGCGATAAGGCATTTTCGTAGCGGTTTTATTGTGATTTAGCCCGTCTGAAAACTCGCGAGAGGCAGGGGGGTTGTGGTATTCTGGTCTTTTGTCTTTTGAATATCAAATGCTGCTGGCTAGCTGGACATGGGGGCCGGGGCGGTCTGCGTAAGCGGCTGCGAGTGGTTGAATGATCGTAGGGTGGTGGTAATTCGCCAAACAAAAACCACTGGCTCCCAGCCCCTGAGGATCGGGTAAGGAGACTGTTTCCTATCCGTTAGACGCAAGCAAAAGGATGACTGATTTTCCATGACTGATATCGCCAAAGAGATTTTACCGGTAAATATTGAGGATGAACTCAAGCGGTCCTATCTGGACTATGCAATGAGTGTCATTGTGGGTCGTGCTCTGCCTGATGTACGGGATGGTCTGAAACCTGTTCACCGGCGAGTCCTCTTTGCCATGAGCGAATTAGGGAATGACTGGAACAAAGGCTATAAAAAGTCCGCACGTATTGTTGGGGATGTGATCGGTAAGTATCACCCGCACGGTGATACCGCGGTGTATGACACCATTGTTCGTATGGCGCAGCCTTTCTCTTTGCGTTATATGCTGGTAGACGGGCAGGGTAACTTTGGCTCTATCGATGGTGACTCTGCGGCGGCCATGCGTTACACAGAAATCCGTATGGATAAGATAGCGCATCAGTTACTGGCGGATCTCGAAAAAGAAACAGTTGATTATGTGCCGAACTATGACGGCACTGAACAAATCCCCGCCGTCATGCCGACCCGTGTCCCTAACCTGCTGGTGAACGGTGCGGCGGGCATTGCCGTCGGCATGGCGACGAATATTCCTCCGCATAATCTGACGGAAGTGATTGGTGGCTGTTTAGCCCTGCTGGAGAATGAAACACTCACTGTTGACGACCTCATGGAGTACATCCCGGGCCCTGACTTTCCAACGGAGGGTATTATCAACGGTCGCGCCGGTATTTTACAGGCTTACCGTACAGGGCGAGGCCGTATCTATATTCGGGCTCGCGCTAACATCGAGCATGATGATAAGCGAAATAAAAGCACCATTATTGTCTCTGAATTACCTTACCAGGTGAACAAGGCGCGCTTGATTGAGAAAATCGCGGATCTGGTTAAAGATAAAAAGATTGAAGGCATCTCTGAGCTGCGGGATGAGTCCGATAAAGACGGTATGCGGATGGTGATTGAGTTGCGTCGCGGTGAAAATGCCGATGTTGTGCTCAATAATTTATACGCGCAAACTCAAATGGAAAATGTGTTTGGCATTAATGTTGTGGCATTAGTGGATGGTCAGCCGAAACTGCTGAACCTGAAACAAATGCTGGAAGCGTTTATTCGCCATCGCCGTGAAGTGGTGACACGTCGCACGGTCTTTGAACTGCGTAAAGCGCGGGAGCGCGGGCATATCCTTGAAGGGTTGGCTGTTGCTCTGTCCAGTATTGATCCGGTCATTCAGGCGATTAAAGCGTCAGCTTCGTCGACTGAGGCCAAAGAAAAACTCATGGGCCAGGGCTGGAATCCAGGGCATATGCTGGCCATGGCCGAGCGTGCCGGTGCTGATGCCTGCCGCCCGGATGAATTACCTGAAGAGTATGGTTTACGGGATGGGCTGTACTATTTGTCACCGGTGCAGGCGCAAGCGATTCTTGAAATGAAGCTTCATCGCCTGACAGGCCTTGAGCACGAAAAACTACTGAGCGAATACCGAGAGCTGCTGGAACGTATTGCCGAGTTAGCAATGATTCTGGCTGACCCTGAGCGTTTGCGTCAGGTGATTCGAGAAGAGCTGGAGGCGGTACGTGAAGAGTTTGGTGATGAGCGCCGGACTGAAATCACCAGCTCCCGTCGTGACCTGACAGTTGAAGACCTGATTGATGAAGAAGACATGGTCGTTACCCTGTCTCATGGCGGTTATGCGAAGACGACGCCGTTGGATACCTATCAGGCACAAAAGCGAGGCGGGCGTGGTAAGTCGGCCGCTTCAGTGAAAGAAGAAGACTACGTTGAACATATGCTGGTGGCGAACACCCACACCCAGATCATGTGTTTCTCCAGCCGCGGTAAGGTGTACTGGCTGAAGGTGTATCAGATTCCGCAGGCCGGGCGTACCTCCCGTGGTCGTCCGCTGGTGAATATTTTACCACTGGACAAAGACGAGCGTATTACGGCTGTACTGCCTGTGGAAGCGTACACCGAAGGCCATTATGTCTTTATGGCCACGCAGCGTGGTACCGTGAAAAAAGTACCACTGACGCAATTCTCCCGCCCCCGTCCCAGCGGCTTGATTGCCTTGGCGCTGGAAGATGACGATACACTGGTGGGTGCTGAAATCACCCATGGTGATGCGCAGGTGATGCTCTTGTCCAATGCCGGTAAAGCCATTCGTTTTGATGAGAATGATGTACGTGCCATGGGGCGTACCGCGCGAGGTGTGCGGGGCATTAAGTTACAAGGTAGTCAGCAGGTGATCTCCCTGATTATTCCTGATGACAAGGCCGAGATCCTCACAGCGAGTGAAAACGGTTTTGGTAAGCGTACCTCTGTGGATGATTTCCGCCAGACAGGCCGTGGTGGTCAGGGTGTGATTTCTATGCAGTGTAATGACCGAAACGGTGACCTTGTTGGCGCTATTCAAGTGACCGATGGTGAACAAATCATGTTGATTTCTGATCAGGGTACGCTGGTACGCACCCGGGTGGATGAAGTCTCCAGCATGGGGCGGAACACCCAGGGGGTGACGCTGATTAAAGTCGGTGCTAATGAAAAACTGGTCGGTGTTGCCCGGGTCGCTGAGATAGAGGAAGTGGATCAAGCGGAAGAAGAGCCTGTTGCTGATGCCTGATCCTGTTATCTGCTATTCTGAGTAAACCTCGGCCTCTCTTCCCTTACGGGAAGAGAGGTTTTTTCGTTAGGCTTTTGTATTTCTGGGTGCAATATGCTGTTATCCCGATTAACCCGCTATCTGGCATCTGCAGTGACACCGTATGCTAATCAGCTGGACAGTGACCCACAGCTGTTAAATCAGGCCTTCTTAGGGTTGGGTCGTGAAGGGCTTCTGGCGGTAAGAACACCGTCATGCTTTGGTGGTCTTGAAGCGGATCAGTCCTTGTTTGTCGATTATCTGGTAACGATTGGCACAATCGTCTTTTGCCCTGGCATTTCTTGTGGCGCAACATGAGGCCTGTGCGGATGTTCTGGCCAAGGGGGATAACCCCGCACTGGCTGAAGCACTGCTGCCTCAAATGATTAATGGCAGCACGGCCGCTGGTCTGGGTGTTGCTCATTTAAGAAACGAAAAGCAGCGGCAGGTTGTGGCTGAATGTGTAGCAGGTGGTTACCGCGTGAACGGTGTAGTGGGTTGGGTTTCAGGTTACCAGCTATTTGACCATATTATGTTGGGGTTTGGTGTTGATGATCACCGTACTATGGCTTTACTTCCCTTTCATGATGCTTGTGTTAACGGGGGTAAGGTTATGCTGGGCCGACCCGCAGCACTCAGTGTTATTCAATCGACAAATACGGTCAGAATGACACTTGACAATGTATGGATCGCGGATGAGCATGTAGTGATCAAACCGTCAGCGACCTGGGGTAAAAATGCGGACAGAGGTATTCGTAGCCATGCCAGTTTTATCTTGGGGCTATTCAGTGCGGCACTGAAAGAGATTGAATGTGTCGCTGCCGCGCAGAAAAGGCTGAATGATTATCTGACTGTCTCTCATCAGCGTTACAGTGACTGGCGGCAACAGATCATTAATACGGCATCTGTTGAGCAGTTAATAGGCTTGCGTGTTGAGATTCATCAAAAAACCAGTGAGGCGCTGACAGTCGCAGCCTCATTACTCGGTGGTAGGGCGGTGCTTAAAGCCAGCACATTGTAGCGCCTTCATCGGGAATTGCTTCAGTTAGCAGTAATTAAGCACCCGTTATTTTCTGAAACATTAATCGAACAAAGCTTAAAGAGTGAATAATCGTTTGACACAACGTGTTAACCGGTGTAGATATGTTTTTTCTGTCGTTTAACGTCTGAGTTGCTTGTGGAGGGTACTGTCAGATGGATGGTGAAATGAATGCATTGATCCCACAGCCGAAAGGGCCGGTCTATAATTTTTCAGCGGGCCCTGCCCCAATACCGAAAGCGGTACTTGAACAGGCGCAGGAAGAGCTGCTGAACTGGCATCAATTGGGCGCGTCGGTTATGGAAGTCAGTCACCGGGGCAAAGAGTTTATTCATTTAGCCGAGTCGTCCGAGCAGGATTTACGTGATCTGTTGTCTATACCTGACAATTATCGCGTACTGTTTTTGCAAGGCGGTGCCCGTGGGCAGTTTGCCGGTGTGCCGTTAAATATTAAAGGGAATAAAACCTCGGCTGATTATGTCAACAGTGGTCATTGGGCGCAGTCAGGGATTAAAGAAGCGCAGCGGTATCTGAATGTTAATGTTGTTGCTGATGGTAAGGCCAATGGTTTTTCTTCCATGCCTGATCAGAGTGAGTGGCGTCTTGACCCGGATGCAGCCTATGTACACTATACCCCGAATGAGACTATTGGTGGCTTGGCTTTTCCGACTATTCCCGACAGTGGCGATGTACCGTTGGTGGCGGATATGTCGTCTACTATTTTGTCGGAGCCTCTGGATGTGAGTCGTTTTGGCATTATTTATGCCGGTGCCCAGAAGAATATCGGGCCTGCCGGGCTCACCGTAGTGATTGTCCGTGATGACCTGCTGGATAAAAGCCATTCTGCCTGCCCTGCTGTGCTGGACTATAAGTTACAGGCAGATAAAGGCTCTATGTACAATACACCGCCGACCTTTGGCTGGTATCTCGCCGGTCTCGTTTTTCAGTGGCTGAAAAAACAGGGCGGACTTGAAGCGATGGCCGCAGTGAATGCCCGCAAGGCGAAAAAATTGTACGGCATGATTGATAAGACCGGGTTTTACCGTAACCCTGTTGATACACTGTGGCGGTCTAAAATGAATGTGCCGTTTACTCTGGTCGATGCGTCTCTGGATGCGACATTTTTGGCTGAGGCAGAACAGGCCGGCTTTTTGTACCTGAAAGGTCACAAAGCGGTGGGTGGTATGCGTGCCAGTATCTACAATGCGATTCCTGAGTCGCAGGTGGATGCGTTGGTGAATTTCATGGGTGAGTTTGAGCGACGTTACGGTTAATGCCGGATAAGACGAGTAAAAGTGGACAATAACATGGCAACAGAAAAACTGGATGGCTTGCGCCAGGCAATTGATGGGTTTGATCAGGAGATCATGTCGTTAATCAGTAAGCGCGCGCAGTGTGCGCAGGAAGTCGCACAGGTCCAGCAGGCCGCATGTAAGACAACGGGCGAAAAGGCGGTTTTTTATCGTCCGGAAAGAGAAGCTCAGGTCTTGCGTAAAATTATGGAGCGCAATCAGGGACCATTGAATGATGAAGAAATGGCCCGGCTCTTTCGTGAAATTATGTCAGCCTGTCTGGCATTGGCAGAACCTGTTCGCGTCGCTTTTTTAGGCCCTGAAGGCACCTTTACCCAGCAGGCGTCTATTAAGCATTTTGGTCATTCTGCCGTATGCGTGCCCATGGTGGCGATTGATGAAGTGTTCCGTGAAGTGTGCGGTGAAGTGTGCGGTGAACTACGGCGTTGTACCGGTTGAGAATTCTACCGAAGGGGTGATTAATCATACACTGGACAGTTTTATGGACTCTTCCCTGAAAATCTGTGGCGAGGTGGTATTGCGTATACACCACCACCTGCTGGTATCAGAGAATACCCGTCAGGATCATATTTCCCGTATTTATTCCCACGGTCAGTCATTGGCACAGTGCCGAAAATGGCTGGATGCCCACTGGCCTATGGCAGAGCGGGTAGCTGTGAGTTCTAATGCCGAAGCAGCAAAGCGTATTAAAGGTGAGTGGAATTCAGCCGCTATTGCCGGTGATATGGCAGCAGAGCTGTATGAACTGGATAAAGTGTCAGAAAAGATTGAAGACATGCCGGATAATTCGACACGGTTTTTAATCATTGGTAATGAGAATGTGCCCAGCAGCAGTAATACGGGCGGTGATAAAACATCCATCGTCGTTAGTATGCGCAACCAGCCGGGTGCACTTCAGGCAATTCTTGAACCTTTCCATGTGCATGACATTGATCTGACGCGGGTAGAAACCCGTCCATCACGCAGTGGTGCCTGGAACTATGTGTTCTTTATTGACTTTGAAGGGCATCAGGATGACCCGGTGATTAAAAAGGTGCTGGAGCGCTTGAGTGACCGGGTGAATGACCTTAAAGTACTGGGCTCTTACCCGAAAGGGGTGCTGTAAGGCAGTGCCGAAAGTGTCTAAGAAAGTGTCGTTAACGGGGAAAGGCGGTTCTATGGCCAGTCAATGGGTTGAGCATGCTCAGCCGGGTGTGCGCTCCTTACGGCCTTATCAGCCGGGGAAGCCGATTGAAGAGTTAGCCAGAGAGCAGGGGCTGTCTGCGGATACCATTGTAAAGCTGGCCAGCAATGAAAACCCATTTGGGCCAGCACCGTCAGTGTTGAAAGCGATGGAGGCCGCATTTACGGAGCTTTCGCGCTACCCTGATGCCAATGGGTTTGCGCTAAAAGCGGCGTTGTCTGAAACGCTGGGTATAGACCCTTCGCAGATCACACTGGGTAATGGGTCGAACGATATTCTGGTGCTGCTGGCTGAAGCTTATCTTGCCCCTGGTTTGTCGGCGGTATATTCCGAGTACGCCTTTTTTGTGTATTCACTGGTAACCCGTGCAACCGGCGCAGAAGGTGTTGCGGTGTCGTCGCTTAACTGGGGGCATGACCTGCAGGCCATGGCTGAAGCGATAAAGCCTGATACCCGTCTGGTATTTCTGGCGAACCCTAACAACCCTACCGGTACCCACTTTTCACACGCAGATCTGGTCGCTTTTCTTGAGACAGTGCCGACGGATGTGCTGGTGATTTTGGATGAAGCGTATTTTGAATACACGGATGCGCCTGAGAGCCTGCCGCTGATTGCACAATTTCCTAATTTGGTCGTGACGCGTACCTTTTCTAAAGCGTATGGCCTTGCGGGTTGTCGTATAGGATACGCTGTCTCTCATCCGGATGTTGCTGATATCCTGAACCGCATTCGCCAGCCATTTAATGTGAATTCACTGGGGTTGGTTGCCGCTGAGGCTGCGTTAAAAGACAGCGCGTATTTAAACCAGTCTCGGGATATTAATGATAAAGGTTTAGCCTTTTTGCAGGCGGGGTGTGAAGCGTTGGGCTTGTCCGTCATCCCGTCGTCGTGTAACTTTCTGTGTGTGAATCTTAGGCGACCTGCGTTGCCGGTCTATGAGGCAATGTTGACACAGGGCGTGATTGTGCGACCTGTTGATAATTACGGCATGCCTAATCATTTGCGGATTTCTGTCGGCCTGCCGGAAGAAAATCAGCGGTGTCTGGATGCACTCAAGGCTGTGTTGTAACGAATGACAAAACCGAAAGAGCGTGTACCGAAGCCTTCGATTCTGATTGTTGGACTGGGATTGATTGGCAGTTCATTTGCGTTGGCACTAAAGCAGTCTGGCTATGATGGCAATATCATCGGTTATGACCGGCAGTCCTCTGCCATGAAAGATGCGCTGGCGCTTGATGTCGTTGATGCCTGTGCGTTGTCTCTTTCAGAAGCGGTGGGTCTGGCTGAGGTGATCTTTTTGTCGGTACCGATGCTGGGTATGCAGCCCGTGCTTGAGCAATTGGCTACGTGCGATCTGGTCGGTAAAGTGATCACTGATGCCGGCAGTTGTAAAGGGGCATTGGTGTCAGCGGCAACGGCTGTCTTTGGCGAGGTGCCAGATAATCTGGTGCCAGGTCATCCCATTGCTGGCTCTGAAAAGAGTGGGGTAAGGGCGGGTAAGGCCGATCTGTTTTTTGCCCATCATGCCATTTTAACCCCTTTATTGCACACAAATCCGGCAGCGGTGACCCTTGTGAAAGGGTTATGGGAAGCCTGTGGTGCCCGTGTCAGTTGCATGGATGTTGATCACCATGACCAGGTGCTGGCGCTAACCAGTCACTTACCCCACTTTATCGCTTTTTCGCTGGTGGATTCGCTGGTGGGCGATAAAGAAAATCAGGATGTGTTTCGCTATGCGGCGGGAGGGTTTCGTGACTTTACCCGCATTGCTGCCAGTAACCCGGTGATGTGGCATGATGTGGCACTCAGTAATAAAACGGCTGTCCTGAAGGCTTTGGATATGTTCTCGGCGGGGCTGGCCGAGTTACGCACCGCGATTGAGAGCAGTGACAGTCGAACCTTATTGGAAACTTTTGAGCGTGCACGCAAGGCCCGAGAGCATTTTGCGTCACTGCTAACGAGAAAATGTATTATGGCCGGTAAAAAAGGCGAATTAGCAGTACTGGTAGCGAGCCCGGGTGGCATGTTGTCAGGTGATGTCCGGGTGCCGGGCGACAAATCCATCTCTCACCGCTCAATTATGTTGAGTGCGCTGGCAGAGGGTACCACTGTGATTGACGGCTTCCTGGAAGGGGAAGACGCTCTGGCTACCCTTGAGGCCTTTAAAGCCATGGGTGTCGATATTCAAGGGCCTGAACAGGGTCGTGTCACCGTACACGGTGTGGGAATGCATGGCTTGAAGCAGCCTGAAGGGCCGCTCTATGTTGGCAATGCAGGCACAGCGATGCGTTTGATGGCGGGGTTGATGGCCGCGCAGTCTTTTGATGTCACATTAACGGGTGATGAATCATTATCGGGCCGGCCCATGGGGCGGGTGACACACCCTCTGGCTGATATGGGAGCAATGATTGCAACAGAAGACGGCGGTACGCCCCCGTTGAAAGTCACCGGTGGTCAGCCGCTAAAAGGCATTCACTATGATTTGCCGATGGCATCAGCACAAGTGCAGTCCTGCCTGTTACTCGCAGGGATGTATGCAGAGGGTAAAACCTCGGTTACTGCACCCGGTATTGTGCGGGACCATACCCAGCGTATGCTCAGTGGCTTTGGCTACCCGGTGACAGTTGACGGTCAGACGGTGTCACTGCAGGGTGGTGGTGCATTAAAGGCAACCGCTATTGAGGTACCGGCGGATGTGTCTTCTGCGGCCTTCTTTATGGTGGCTGCCAGTATTGCTGAAGGCTCAGACATTACCCTGACCCATGTGGGTATGAACCCAACGCGTGCAGGGGTTGTGGATATTCTGCGCCTTATGAGAGCAGACATTATCTTGTCTAATGAGCGGCTGGTCGGTGGCGAACCTGTTGCCGATATTCGTGTGAAATCAGCCCCTTTGAAAGGCATTGATATTCCTCATGAACTGGTGCCTGTTGCGATTGATGAGTTTCCTGTGCTGTTTGTGGCCGCAGCCTGCGCAGAAGGAAAAACAGTGTTGACCGGCGCTAAAGAGTTACGTGTTAAAGAGAGTGACCGTATTCAGTCCATGGCGGATGGTCTGCAGATTCTGGGGGTGGATGCTGAGCCGCTGCCTGATGGGATGATCGTTAATGGTGGAGGTGCTATCGGTGGCGGTACTGTCGATAGCTTTGGTGACCATCGTATTGCGATGGCATTTGCCGTTGCAGCCCTGCGGGCAACGGATGCTGTACGTATTCTGGATACGGCGAATGTAGCGACGTCATTCCCGGGTTTTGTTGAGCTGGCAACCCATGCGGGTATGCGGGTTGCTGAAGAAGGGTGATGTGATGGCGCTTAAGGAAACGATACCCGTTGTGGCCATTGTGACAATTGACGGCCCGAGTGGCTCCGGGAAAGGCACACTGGCGTCTATGCTGGCAAAAGCCCTGGGTTGGAAGCTGCTCGATAGTGGTGCCCTGTACCGTTTAACGGCATTGTCTGCGGTTAAGCATGGGGTTGAGCTCTCTGACGAGTCAGGTGTGGCCGCACTGGCTGCTCAGCTAGATGTGCAATTTATCCCCTCAGCGACGGGCGAAGGTCTGGATACCTTGCTTGAGGGCGATGCTGTCGGTGCGGTTCTGCGTACCGAAGAAACTGGTGCCAAGGCCTCCCAGGTGGCGGCTTTTACCCGTGTGCGTGATGCGTTGCTGCAACGACAGAAAGACTTTGTTGAGTGGCCTGGGTTAATCGCGGATGGCCGTGATATGGGGACCGTAGTGTTCCCTGATGCGCCTGCTAAGTTCTTTCTCACCGCCAGTGCAGAAGAGCGCGCGCATCGGCGAATGATTCAGTTGCGCAACCGGGGGATTAATGGTAACTTTGACCGTCTTGTGGCTGATATAAAAGCCAGAGATGCGCGAGATATGAACCGTACCGTTGCGCCGCTGTTACCCGCTGATGATGCGGTGATCATTGACAGCAGTACACTGGCTATCGACGCTGTTTTTAAACAGGTGATGAATGAGTTACAGCAACGCGGATTGGTTTAAGGTCGCAAAACAGAATGCACGATCACCTGATGGTTCTGTACATTGTGTTGTCAGGTGCGTTTTTTAAACGTTTATATTTTTTGGTGGTGTGACGCAGGCAGAGGGCCAGCATTCCCGTTGTTACACCAATAGAAGGTTAACCCGCACAGGCTGGCAGTGTGGATGACAAGTAACGGCATTTGAACAGCGTATTTGAACACTATTCACAATAGGTCAGGTGCGTGTGGCAAATGGTGTTGCGTAGCGTTGTTACAGGAAAAATCATGAGCGAGAGCTTTGCCGAATTATTTGAAGAAAGCCTAAAAAATATCGAAATGAAGCCTGGCGCCATTGTTAGTGGTGTTGTGGTTGATATCGATAGCGATTGGGTCACTGTGCATGCTGGTCTGAAGTCTGAGGGCGTTATCCCTAAGGCACAGTTTCAGGATGAAAACGGTGAATTAAGCATCGCATTGGGCGACGAAGTTCAGGTAGCACTGGACGCAGTAGAAGACGGCTTCGGTGAAACCCGTCTGTCTCGCGAAAAAGCCAAGCGCATGGAAGCTTGGGGTGAGCTTGAGAAAGCCTTTGAAGCTGAAGATATCGTTAAAGGTATTATCAGCGGTAAGGTTAAAGGTGGCTTCACTGTTGATGTTAAGACCATCCGTGCGTTCCTGCCAGGCTCTCTGGTTGACGTCCGTCCTGTGCGTGACACATCGCATCTGGAAGGCAAAGAACTCGAATTCAAGGTTATCAAGCTGGATCAGAAGCGCAACAACGTGGTTGTATCCCGTCGTAGCGTTCTGGAAGCTGAAAACAGTGCAGAACGTGAGCAGCTGCTGGGCTCCCTGCAGGAAGGTCTGGAAGTTAAGGGTATCGTTAAGAACCTGACTGACTACGGTGCCTTCGTTGATCTGGGCGGTGTTGACGGCCTGTTGCACATCACTGATATGGCTTGGAAGCGCATCAAGCATCCAAGCGAAATCGTGAACGTTGGTGACGAAATCAACGTTAAAGTACTGAAGTTTGACCGCGAGCGTAACCGTGTATCTCTGGGTCTGAAGCAACTGGGTGAAGATCCATGGGTTGCTATCACTAAGCGCTTCCCAGAAGGCACGCGTGTATCCGGTCGTGTGACTAACCTGACTGACTACGGCTGCTTCGTTGAGCTGGAAGAAGGCGTTGAAGGTCTGGTACACGTTTCTGAAATGGACTGGACTAACAAGAACATCCACCCAAGCAAAGTTGTGGGTCTGGGTGATGAAGTGGAAGTTCAGGTACTGGATATCGACGAAGAGCGTCGTCGTATTTCTCTGGGTATCAAACAGTGCAAGACCAACCCATGGGAAGACTTCTCCGGTAACTTCAACAAAGGCGATCGTCTGTCCGGTAAAATCAAATCCATCACTGACTTCGGTATCTTTATTGGTCTGGACGGTGGTATTGATGGTCTGGTTCACCTGTCTGATATCTCCTGGAATGAAACCGGTGAAGAAGCTGTTCGTCAGTACCGTAAGGGCGAAGAAGTAGAAGCACTGATTCTGGCTATCGATGCTGAGCGCGAGCGTATCTCTCTGGGCATCAAGCAGATGTCTGAAGATCCTTTCAATGCCTACGCTGGTATTAATGAGAAAGGAACGATCGTTAAGGGTGTTATCAAGGAAGTGACGGCTAAAGCGGCAACTGTTGAATTAGCAGAAGACGTGCTGGCTACCCTGAAAGCGTCTGAAATCAGTGTTGATCGTGTTGAAGATGCGACCAATGTTCTGAAAGAAGGCGAAGAACTCGAAGCACGCATCATCAGCGTGGATCGTAAAAACCGCAACATCAGCTTGTCTATCAAAGCGAAAGATCAGGCTGAAGAAAAGCAGGCTATCAAAGAACTGCGTAGTAAGCAGGACGTTGAAGAGACTGCCGGTCCAACCACTATCGGTGATCTGATCAAGGCGCAGATGGAAAGTAAATAAGATAAATTAATCTTGTTTATTTTGGCTATTGCCTGAATAAAAAGCCACGAAGCAATTCGTGGCTTTTTTGTACTCAGAGTACTTGCTTGATTTATAGTGTTCTGTTAGCTAGTGTAGGAAGCATGTCGTGAAGTATATGATAATAAAAGGAGTAGCAGAAAAGGAATAATAGCTATGACCCGATCTGAACTGATCGAACAGATTGCTGAGTTGCAAGCACAGTTGTCTGTTAAAGATATGGAGCTGGCAATAAAAGGAATTATTGACCAGATGGCTCAGGCGCTTGCATGTGGTGAACGAATTGAAATTCGTGGTTTTGGAAGTTTTTCTCTGCATTACCGAGCACCGCGTACCGGCCGAAACCCGAAAACGGGTGAAGCTGTTGCTCTGCCTGCCCAATATGTACCGCATTTTAAGCCCGGCAAGGATATGAGAGATCGGGTGAATAATTCCAGTTCGGATGCCTTATCCTGCTAATAACGCATTGATCTTGCAGTAGGGAGAAAATGCAGTCTCCCTTGTATTTACCTGAGTGCTTTGTGCGAATAGAATAAACCCTTTATCCTTCTATAGTTTATCCTCAAGAGTGTTTTACGCTGTGGTGACAACATTGGTAGTGTGGTTTAAGCGACTCCTTGCATTGGTTGTGTTACTTGTCTTGCTGATTATTATGGTCAGTTTTACAACGTCTAACGCTGGAGAAATTCAACTCTCTCTGCTTGATTGGCAAATTGTACAATTAAAGATTTCATCATTGGCGTTTGGTGCATTTTTTATTGGAGGTATGACAGGCTTAGCTGTTTCTATTATTTCCGCCGCGCGTTTAAAATTACAAATAGCCAGTTTGAAACGTAAGCTGGAGCGGCGTGATGATGAATTAAAAAAATTGCGCAACAGTTCCTTAAAGGGACTTAAGGATGCCTGATTTTGTGTTGTTTTCGCTCCTGATCGTAGCCATTGTTATTGGTTATCTGTTTGGCATATACAGAAAAAAACGCACAATTTCTGAGCAGCCATCAACATTCTCGAAAGATTATTTTGTGGGTCTTAACTACCTTCTGAATGAACAGCCGGAAGAAGCGATTGACACATTTATCAATGCACTCGATGTGAATAGTGATACGGCAGATATTTACCTTGCTTTAGGGACGCTATTTTGTAAAAGAGGGGAGGTTGAGCGCTCAATACGGATTCACCAGGACTTATTGGCAAGACCCAGCCTCACCACTTCGCAGTCAATAAAAGTGCAGCTTGAGCTGGCAAAAGATTATATGTATGCCGGTTTGCTGGATCGAGCCGAAGCGATATTGGTAGATATTACGCAACATAATCATGAGTATAAAGAAGAAGCTTTAAAGCAGTTATTGAAGATTTATGAACAGGAAAAAGACTGGCTTAAAGCGATAGATATCGCAGAAAGTTTACGGCGAACAAGCGAAGCTACGTACTACCAGCGACTGGCCTTTTATTACTGTGAGCTGGCAGAGAGCTATTTGAATGAGAATGACCGTGTCATGGCAAGGCGGTCTTTACGCAACGCTATGAGCAGAGATCGAGGCTCTGTTCGGGCCAGCTTATTATTGGGAAAAATGGACTACCAGGAAGGGCGGTATCGGGATGCGGTAAGATCACTGGAAAGGATATCCCGACAAAACAGTGCCTATGTTTCACTTGGTCTCCCTTTGCTTGAGGAGTGCTATGAGCACCTACCGGCAAAGACTGGCTTTGCCAGCTACCTTGCTCGTTGTCTTAACGAAAAACCCAGTAGTGCGGTTGTATTAGCTATGACAAGGGTTCTGCTCAGGGAAAAGGGCGAACGTTATGGTATTGAATTTCTTATTGATCAGTTATATAAGCACCCTACATTGAAAGGCTTAAATATGTTGATTGAGCTGGAGCATTCGAGGGGGGTGAATGAAAGCTTGCCGCTGCTTCACGAGCTGATTAAAAACATTATGGCATTAAAGCCTGTCTACGCCTGTAGCTCCTGTGGCTTTTCAGGTAAAGAGATGCACTGGCAGTGCCCCAGTTGCCGTGACTGGGGAGTGGTTATGCCTATTCAAGGGATTGAAGGCGAATAAAAAAGAGAAGAAAGTTGCTGTCGTCAAAAGAATCAGGTAATACTACCTAAATCCTGCAAATAATATCGAAATAAAAGTTGCAATCACCCGTGAATAAAGAGATTAAGTGATGTTTTCGTTTCATAAAGCATCACTTTTTCAATGAGCAAAAAAAACAAGTCAAAAGCACGTTTGAAGCAGCGGAAGGTACATTTCACTCAAGCTAAAAAGCCGCTTACCAGTCAGGCTGGACTTATCCCTGTGTTTCGCTTCCTGAACCGGATGGGGCTGGCCGACCTACTGGACAAACGGATTAATATTCAACGAGGCTCTAATGCCACTTTCCAACTGTCAGATGTCATTCTGATGGTAACCACCGGCATTCTGGCAGGTGCCAAAAGTCTGATGAAAGTGTGCACGGTCTGGCAGGATAGCGTTCTCCGAGAATGCACCCGTTTTCAACGCATTCCTTGTGACAGTCAATTTGGACGCATTTTAAAGCTGTTCCACTTTGCCAGCGTCGTTGAACTGGAAACCGCTGTCCACGAAATGAGGGAGAGTGTTTGGAAACAGGCACTGCGCTCAGGAACATCTACCGTTTATGCTTTTAAACAGGTCACCATTGACCTCGATTCTACGGTAAAAACCTGTTTTGGTTTTCAGGAAGGCGCAAAGAAAGGGTTTAACGAGAAAAAAAGAGGGGCGCTGTCGTACCACCCGCAGCTGGCCTTTTGCGCGGAAACCAAAGAAGTGCTGCAGGGTTGGTTACGAAGTGGTGATGCCTACACTGCTAATGGCTCCATAGAGTTTATGAAACAGTTGCTGGTTACTCTGCCTTCCCACATGAAGATTTTTTTCAGGGCTGATAGTGGCTACTTTGGTGGACCATTACTGACCTATCTGGAGGATTTAGGACATCGTTATCTGGTTAAGGTCAAACTGAAGAATCTACACAAACTGTTAATCCCGCAAGACTGGCAACCTGTCGTGCATCAGCCAGGGTGGGAGTGGTGCGAGTTTCAACACTGCTGTGGTGACTGGGACCGGGCTCGTTGCTTCGTGGCTGTCCGGCAAAGAAAGATCGGGAAGCCAGAAAACACCCAGTGCGAATTGTTAGACCCGAAGCCAGAGTACGACTACTTCTGCTACGTGATTACTGAGTCGTTGAGTCCATGGGAGATCCATAAAGCGTATGGCAAGCGGGCTACCTGCGAAACCTGGATCGAAGAGTGCAAAAACCAGATGGCTCTCGGGCAGATCAAAACCGATCATTTCATGGCAAACAGTGCGCTTATGCAATGTGCAATACTGGCCTACAATACAACACGTTGGATGGCACTGATGAGTGGGAATCGTCAGTTGATGAAGTGGGAGCCGGAAAGCATTCGCTGCTATATGATACGGGTTGCCGGAAAACTGTTGACAGGTAACAGGCAGGTGACCGTTGCCAGTAACAAAGAGCATCTCTACCAAACGGAGTGGGATGCTTGGCTAGCAGTAGGTGACTGTTTGTAAATAGCGAACAATGGATGATTAGAAAAACATTCTGCTAATGCGGAAGGAGTTATCGCGCCCTGATATCAGGAATAGCAGTAAGATGAACCAAACACGACGGCTCATGTGATTAAAATCCACTGAAAAGGTAAATATTTGCTCGATAGTAGCATAATCAGAATCAGGAGGGCTTGAGCAGTTGCTGCGATTGACCTGTTCGGGTTTGGATTGCAGGATTTAGGTATTATTTTTTTTATCAGGAGGGTAAGGTGCTTAAGACATTAGTGAAATCATTTATGCCAAGACCATTTCTTGAATGTAAACAAAGGTTGATGAAACAGGTTAAAAATTATCGCTCTTTAGGTCATGTTTATGGACAGTGGTCAACAATTAGGGATTGGAAATCAGTTGGTAAAGCTGGTGACCCCATACCATGGTACACATACCCTACAATAGAATATTTATTGCATCTAAATTTCAGCAAGTTTTCAGTGTTTGAGTATGGTAGTGGAAATTCAACTCATTGGTGGGCTAAAAGAGCAAGATCATTGTTTTCAGTCGAAGATGATGCTGAATGGTTTGAAAAAATCAGTCAAGAACTGAATTCGGACTCTGTTAAATATATATTAAAAACTGTAAAAAAAGAATATGTTACATCTGCATGCTCTGGTGCTGATATTTATATTATCGATGGTAATCATAGAAGAGAGTGTGCTGAATATATGTTGGAGCTTGGAAGGAATGGAGTCATGATTATTTTCGATAACTCGGACTGGTATCCACATACGGTTGATTGTCTTAGAAAGGAATTAAATTGGATTCAAATGGATTTTCATGGCTTTGGCCAGATTAATGATTATACATGGACTACTTCAATTTTTATAAATCCAGTAAGATATAATGAGCTTTCATATATAGCGCCACTAAAAGCTTTAAGCGGTATTGTGCAAGCCGAAGATGATAGTTTATAAATATGGTAAAAAAAATAATACCTAGATCATTGAGGACCTTTTGAAAAAATAATATTCATTTTATGACGTGGTACAAGTGGCAGAATGCTTCTTGGTCGCAAGAAGGTGAATATATGATCCTTCGCCGAGTTTTTGAGTCAAAATACTCTGGTTTTTATGTTGATATTGTACTGGTCAACTAAAACCGGACACATTTTTGTGAGACTTCTGTCGACACTTCATCCTACCTGACTTTCACGATAATAAATTTCATACTCAATTGGAGAACGATCATCATTTGCCGTATGCAATCTATCAAGGTTGTAGTACTTCATGTATGCCGCAACATCTTTTTTCATATGTTCCCGCGTGGGTTGAGCTACCTTAAAAATCCAGTCATGCTTGAAGCTTCCAAAAAACCGCTCAACGACAGCATTGTCCCAGCACGCTCCAACGTCTCCCATGCTTGCACGAATACCATATCCAGAAAGCAGTTTACGGTATCGCTTACTGGTATACTGCGATCCTCTATCACTATGAAAAACTAAGCCTTCAGGCGGCTGACGAGTATTGTAAGCTTTCATCATGGCAGTACTAACCAGAGCCGTTGTCATCCTTTTATCAATGTGCCAGCCAACGATCCGACGAGAGAATAAATCCATCACAATTGCAAGGTACATCCAGCCTTCAGCCGTTTTTAAATAGGTCACATCACCAGCCCATACCTGATTTGGCCCTACAGGGTTAAAATTCTGATTGAGTAGATTGTCAGCAACAGCATCACTGTGTTTCCGTTTAGTGGTAACCTTATAGGCTAAGCGCTGCCTGACTTTGAGGCCTAGCTGGCTCATTAACGTCCTAACTCTGTAACGGCCTATCTGAAAGCCTTCTTTGCGCAGAGCCTTAACCATTTCCCGGCTCCCCAAGCTATTCCTGCTTTGCTTGAAGAGCTGCTTGATTCGTCGATACAAGTGCAGTGTTTCAGCCGTGATGACATTGCCTGGCTGCTTTGACCAGTCATAATAAGCTGAAGTACGCACCTGCATCACTCGACATAGCAAGTTAACAGGGTAATCGTTTGACGCCTTCTGAATGAAGTCGAATTTCACTGCATTTCTTTCGCAAAGAAGGCGCTGGCCTTTTTTAGCACTTCCCTCTCCATGCGGAGTTTTTTTACCTCTTTACGCAGATTTTTCAGCTCTTCACGCTCGTCATCAGACAACACTTTGCCCTCCTTTAGGGCCAGAATATGATCCTTCCATTTGTAGAGCAAACTGGTGGCAATACCTAGTGATTTAGCTGCATCAAGCACCGCATAGCCTTGCTCCATTACAAGAGCAACAGCCTCTTCTTTGAACTCTTTTGGATAGTGCTTATAGGTTCGCTTTTGACTCATTGTGACACCTTAACAAGTGATAGAAATTATCTCTTATCAAAGTGTCCGGTTCTATTAGACCAGTACAGCCGGAAAGGTTTGGAAATAATGTGCATGTTCTGAAGGATAAGGAGCTCGCTCTTGCCCCATGGAATGCAACTCGGTTTCCATACGGAAATGCCGTATTTTACCATTTTCACAGTTTAAGGATAATCGGCAGAAACAATATTGAAGTTGGTCATTATAATCTACCGGCACCATTATATAAATACGTTTATCAACCCTATCTTTCTGACTTGAAAGCATGTTTGGATCTGCTAGCCAGTAAAGGGTTAGCCTGTAATGCTCAAGCAAAACCAATTAGCCTCGCTCATCGTTGCTATATGAAAATAAGACAACTTGCGCTATTAAAGTAAATGGATTGGTAGATGGTTTTTTTTGATTAACGTTTATGAATTATAAGTTATGTCAATATTAAAGATATTAAAATTTATTACTGGTCACCCTTTAAATAAGGATCATAAGTTTAAATCTTTGATACGGTTTTTGAAATGGCAAGTAGGGAGTAGGCTGATTCCTGAATCAGTTGTTTATGAGTGGTTTAATGGGGTAAAGTTTTTGGTAAAAAATGGTGAAACAGGTATTACTGGAAATATATATACAGGCCTTCATGAATTTCAGGATATGGCCTTTTTACTTCATGCATTAAGGTGTGATGATCTATTTATTGATGTAGGAGCAAATGTTGGTTCATATACATTGCTAGCTAGTGGCGTTATTGGTGCAAAGAGCGTAGCATTTGAGCCTGTTCCAACGACCTATATGCGATTGCAGAAAAATATAACAATTAATAATTTAAATAACATTGTTAGATTAATCAATAAAGGTGTTGGTTCTCACGAGGGGAAAATGGCTTTTTCTTCCACTGATGATACTACCAACCATGTTTTGTCAGAGAACGAGTGTAATGATAATTCAATACTTGTTGATGTAGTGACATTAAATGATTTTTTAGCGGAGGAGTCACCATTTTTAATAAAGATTGATGTTGAGGGCTATGAAACTCTGGTTTTGAAAGAAGCAAAAAGAATTTTAGAAAAATACTCGCTAAATGCTGTTATTATGGAGTTGAATGGTGGGGGGTGGCATTACGGATTTGATGAGTCACAACTTGTCAAATTGATGTATGACTATGGCTTTAATACTTATGTATATAACCCTTTAGAACGAAAATTAAATAAAGAAGGATATAAAAAAATAGAGTCTGAAAATACGCTTTTTATTCGCGATAAAGAAAAAGTTGAAAAAAGATTGATGAGCGCTCCTAAGTTTAAGATTTACGATAATGAGATTTAAAATGAATATTGAGTTTATAATTTAGTAACTGTTCAGCCCCTCTCAACTTAGACTTGATTTTTTCCGATTTTGATCAATGCTTTGAGTATTCAAATAGATTGAGCGGCCTGTATTTTAGTGACTATGCCATCTCCAGACACTCAGACCATCGCTTTGCTATTGGGGGCTATCAACCACCTCCAATCTCAGCTTGTGGCATTAGAAGAGCGCTGTCGTGATCTGGAAGAAAAGGTTTCAAAGAACAGTAGCAAGCCTCCCTCATCAGATGGTTACCAAAAACCGAATGCCAATGATCACGATGAATCTGACTCCCCTAACCCTCAAAGCTTAAGGCAGTCTTCAGGTCTAAAGGCCGGAGGTCAGAAAAAACACAAAGGCCATTGCCTACGTGCTACTGAGAAACCTGATCACACGCAGTACCACAAGGTCAATGACTGTAAATTGTGCGGTATTGCATTGAATGATGAGAAAGTCATCAAATATAGAGAGAGGCAAGTCTTTGAGCCTGGTAACACCGGTAGCTTTACTGTGACGGCGCACCTTGCTGAAGAGAAGGTGTGCCCTTGCGGCCATCGCAATCAAGCCACCTTCCCTGAAGGCGTTAACAGTTACGTACAGTATGGTCCTGTGACGCGAGCAATGTCTGTCTATTTCTGTCAGTACCAAATGATTCCCTACTGTAGAGCCGCCGAACTTTTTGCTGATATGTTCTCTTTGCCAATCAGCACAGGGACGATCTGCAACTTCCAAAAAATAGCTTGGAAGCAACTGGAGTCAACAGAAGAAGGCATTAAAGTCGCGCTACTGGGGTCAGAAGTGGCAGGGGCTGATGAAACAGGAATGCGGGTTGATGGTAAACTGTGGTGGCTTCATCTGTTTCGCGATGATCGTTGGTCTCTGTACTATCTATCAAAAAAACGTGGGTGTGAAGCTATGGATGCAATGGGTGTTCTATTGCTGTTTACTGGTGTGCTGGTACATGACCATTGGAAACCCTATTTTCATTATGCAGTGACTCATACGCTGTGCAACGCGCATCACTTACGAGAATTACAAGCCGTTCTGGACCATGACGGCAATTACTTGGCCGGTCGAATGATTAAAGTATTGAGACTAGTACTCCATCCGACACCATTTGATAATCACAGATAACCGATCGGTCAGCTGTTTGTGTAAATGGTCGACAATGGTTAGCCGTCCTGTTATTTGAGTCAATGTTGAGTGGCAGGACAAAAAAATGGGTTATTTCACGCAAAGTGCCCCATTTCCCAATTTTTCATGGGAAAAAGTGCTGCTCTAATAGTCTGGTTTATGTTCTATGGAGGCTCTCAATCTACTCTGTATTATCAAGCTCTGGCATCTTTGGATACAGTCTCTTAAGTTTTATCCGAGCGTCGTCAGTGGTAAAACGCCACTGTGTAGTCGCTTTTCTTGCGTTGCGCTTCTCCTCCCAGGCTTTGACTTCTCTCCGGAGAATATCTTGGGTAGGGATACGCCGATCCAGACATTGGCGACTCAGTATACTCAGCTCAATTTCGGCCATATCCAGCCAACTGCCATGCTTTGGGGTGTAATGAAACTCAAGCTTATCAATCATTCTGCGGGCTTCTTTTGGGGAAAAAGCTTTATAAAGTGATGCGGGAGAATGCGTGTTCAAGTTGTCTCCAACCAGTATAACTTTCTCTGCATCTTTGTGGCGAACATCGACCAGAAACTTGATTTGATGAGCCCAATCAATCGCTGTCCTACGATCAGTCACCTCAACATGCCGCCAACCTGTCAAGGGTTCAAACATCATGAACAGATTGCTGACGCCATTACGTTCATACTCTGTGTCATAACGCTCCGGTTTTCCAGGCTCAACAGGCATTGGATTAACGACTTCTTTAACATGCTGCTTGCTACTTTCATCAAGGCAAACAAGCGGACGCCTTGGATCAAGAGGACGTTTATAGACTTCAAGAATATCCTCCATCGCACTCACAAAGTTGGCGCTTTCTTCCGCAGGTATACACCATTCCTTTTTTTGCCAGGGCTTAAGCTCATTTTTTTTAGCCCCTCATGTACTGTGCTTCTGGAAATCGATTCGACGTATCTGAGCTCAATCATGCGATCTGTCAGTAAGTTTAGCGTCCATCGGCTGGCTCCTTCCGGTGGTGGTGAGCAGGTAAGGGCAATAAGGTGAGCTTCGGCTTCGCCATCGAGTTTACGTACCCGACCGTGGCTGCTTAGTTTTCCATTGACAGCGACATCAAGCCCTTCTTCAACAAATCGTTGCCTGAGGCGAGTGATAGTAAGCGGCCTAACATGGAAAGCTTTGGCTACCTGATCATGCTGCAGTGGATCATGGTTTTCATCGATAGCCAGAAGGATATTGGCTTTACGTTTTTTGTGTTGTGCAACTTTGGGCTTTTCCTGCTTGATAAGCCGTTCAAGTATTGATCGTTCTTCCTCGCTGAGTCGAACATGATATTTGATGGTCATAATAACTCCGGTGTTATGAACTCGGAGTTATTAGAATAGCCTTCAGTAAACTATCATCTTCTGCCGGACGGAGTACTAGCCTGGCATCTTTGTAAAGGCTTTAAGCGCATAGGCTTAACTGAAATGCCGACAACCATTAGAGTACGGATTGATCGTATCTTCACCCGCTTGGCGCAGCGCGCTTTAGAGAAGGAGGCCGCTGTCATGGAAAGACGACGACAACGGCTTGGAAAAAAGAAAATCAAAAACACGAAAGCGTACAACCTGTTCAAACGGTTATTAAACTATCAGGAAGAATCCCTACGATTTATGACTAACTTCAAAATACCGTTCGACAATAATGGCAGCGAGCGGGATGTCCGCATGGCAAAATTAAAGCAGAAGATATCAGGTTGCTTCAGGAGTGAAGACGGAGGAGAGTGGTTCACAAGAGTCCGTAGTTACTTATCATCTGCAAAGAAGCAAGGGCTTAATGCTTTTGAGGCACTGCTTATGGCAGTACAAAACTATAATCATAAGCCATTGCTGGGTGCTGAATAGTTACATAATTTATAACAAGTAGTTTCATTTTTCTTCTTGAAATTTTGGGCTTGATTATCAGGATTTAAATATTGATATTCCAAAGAAAATACCATTAGTTACTATAGTCACAGCAGTATTTAATGGGTGTCGGTTTATTGAAAACACTATTTTGAGTGTTATTAATCAAACATATGAAAATGTTGAGTATATTATTATTGATGGAGGTTCAACGGATGGTACTGTTGATATTATCAAAAAATATGTAAAGTATATTGATTACTGGGTAAGTGCAAAGGATGAGGGTATATCAAATGCTTTTAATAAAGGTATACTTGCTTCCAGTGGTGATTATATAAATTTTCAGGGCGATGGCGATGGTTTTGTTTCTGAAAATGCAATAGAAATAATGATGAATAATGTGGATTTATCTGAAGCAATGCTTGTTTCAGGAAGAATAGAAAGGGTGAGTGAAATGGGAGAGCATTTGTTGTTTTCAAAAAAGATAAATGCTTTTAATAAAAGAAGTCTTTTGTTTAGAATGTCTATGCCACATCAAGCGCTTTTCACCCATAGGGAAATGTTCACAAAATACGGATTGTTCGATGTTGATAACACTTTTTGCATGGATTATGAACATTTACTTCGATATTATAGAAACTTTCCTCGTGTTTTGATAAAAGATATTGTTGTAGCTAAGTGGCGAGACGATGGTGTAGGTAATAAGAAAGAGCTAGCCGTTTTGGCTGAGTATGATGTTATAAAAAGAAAAAATAAACTGGCGAATAATTATATTTTAAGTGTGATAAATATTTGGATTCTATTCAAGTACTTTGTTAAAAAGGCATGCTTTATTAATGTTTAATAGGGATGTTTTGGTTGATTTTTTAAAAATTATTGGAATATGTGCAGTTGTATTAGGTCATACAGCATTTCCGTATTCGGGGTTTATTTATTCTTGGTATATGCCATTATTCTTTTTTGTGTCAGGGTTTTATATTAGCTCTGTTTTGAGTTTTGAGAAAATCAGAGTTTTTATTTATTCTGATTTTAAGCGTTTGATGATTCCGTATTTAATTTTTTCAGTTTTTGGTTTTCTGGTGGAAATAATTAAAAGATATATATTGGATAGAAAGCCAATGAATTATCCTGATGAATTAAAAGGGATGTTTTATGATATGAGCTATAATGGGCTTGCGAGCCATTATGGCTTCGTTTTGTGGTTTCTTAGCGCACTATTTACGGCAAGGTTTTTCTATTATTTGATTAATGTCAGTGTGCGAGGAAATTTGATTTTTGTTGTTTTACTTGCAGTGTGTTCTTTCGTTAGTAGCTTTTATATAAATATGCCTTTTTCGATACAGTATGGACTTAATGTTATTCTATGGATTGTATTAGGAAAGGTTTATTATGATAAGATTTGTAGCTATAAAATCACATATCAATTGTTTTTTTCTTTGATTGTTTTAGGTGTTATTAGTTATTTTAAAGAAATACCTGTCCTGGATATAGCTAGTGTAAATTACAGTAGTAAAGGTGAAAAGATTTTGTGGGCCTTAGCTATGATTGTGATGCTTATTTGTTTTTCTAGAAAAATATGCGAGTTTATAAATAAAAGAAAAAAAATAATTTCTTCAATTGCAGGGATGACAATGTTTGTTTTTATTTTTCATCCGTATACAAATAATATATCAAATATAATTGTTGGATATTTTTATGGAAGTTTATGGGTGGGGGTCTTTTTATTGTCTATAGTGTTTCTTTGTATTTTGAGGGTGATCAAAGAAAGGTTTTTCAAAAAAGGAATTTTGAAATATGTATGACCTAGTAATTGCCACTCATTTACCTTCTTTTTATAAGGTTAATTTGTATAATGAAATTTGTAAAGAATTGAAGATTTTTGTTGTTTTTATGTCTTCTGGGTCAGTAGATAGAACAGACAATTTCTTAGATGCTAGGTTTAACTTTGATTGCTGTATACTACACAATGGTTGTTTTGAGCGAAGGCCTATTTTTGGTAATTTGATAAAGTTAAGCAAGTTGTTAGATCGAGTTAGCTATAAAAAAATACTTGGGGATTTGGTGGAGTTTTGGTATATTGTAAAAAAATGCGATACAAAAATAAATTGTCTTGCGTTAGAGTCAACATCAATTGATAGTAGTTTGTCATTTGTAAAAAAAAGTATAAAAAGAATATTTTTAAATAGAGTGAGTTGTGTCTTTGCCTCTGGTAATGCACATGTTGATTTGCTTGTTAAGCTAGGTTATAAAGGTAATATAAAAATAACTAAAGGCGTTGGTATTATTAATAAACCTGTACTAAGTAAGAAGGTAAAAGAAATAATATACGCAAAAAGATTTTTATTTTTCGGTCGTCTTTCATCAGAAAAGAATTTACGGTTGTTGATTGATGTGTTTAATGAATTCCCTGAATGTAATTTGTCAATTGTTGGTGATGGGGCGATGAAGAGTCAGTTGGAAAGAAGTTCAAATGATAATATTTCTTTTTTAGGGTATGTTAATAATGATAAATTACAAAAACTTTTTTTTGAGGTTGATTATTTGATATTACCTAGTCTTTATGAACCTTGGGGGTTGGTTGTAGAAGAAGCATTGTATTTTAATTTGCCAGTTATAGTTTCTAAGCACTGTGGTAGTAAAGATTTAGTTTCTAATGGCGTTAATGGGTATATTATTGAGCCGAATTATAAGTGCCTTTATAGTTTAATTGAGTATTTTAATGAAAGTGATGGAGTTAATTTGTCATTTGATGATGGTTCTGATTTTTTTAATAAAAAAGATGTTGATCAAGTTTCATGTTATCTTGATGTGAAATGATTAGGTAATAAATTGATGTCAATTAAAATTGCTTTAGTTTCTGTCTCTGATCATGAGGGAGGCGCTTCGAAAGCAGCCTATAGAATAAAAAAATCACTGGATGATTTATTTTTTGATAATGTTTTTATAGCAGCGAAAAGAAAAAATAGCTTTGAAGATACGTTGGTCCCCAAAAAAACTTCAGCCTATTTTCATTATTTTGTTCGTGTTTCTTGCTTTCTTTTATTGAAGCTTATGCGATCCAGTAACTCAATAACGCATGCTTTGAATATCTTTAGCTCTTCTTTCGTTTTGAAACATGCTTTTGAGTATCCGTTGGTGCATATACACTGGATTAATAATGAAACTATTTCGATAATGAAATTAAGTGAATTAACTAGAAAAATAAAAGTTGTCATTACTTTGCATGATGAGTGGTTGTATTGTGGTGCAGAGCATTGTTCTATTGGTGATGTTATTGACTTTTACTTGGATGACATTAATTATTCTTATTCATTAACAAAAGGTATTGATTGGAATAAACATATTTGGAATCATAAGAAACATTATTTTAATGGAATAAATTGGAATAATGTGACTTTAGTTGCACCATCTGGATTTATAAAGGATAGAGCAAAGTCCTCTGCATTGCTTAAGGGTAAAAAGATATATATTATACCAAATGCTATTGATACTGAAATATTCCATAATAAAGAAAGTTTTTTAAGTGAAGACGCTCATAAAAAAGATTTTGTGATCGCTTTTGGTGCATCTAATATAAAATCAGATGAAAATAAGGGTTTGTCGTTGTTTGTTAAGTCGATATCGATTTTTATTGAAAATTTAGATGATAATGAAAGAAGACGAGTTCAGGTTTTGTTGTTTGGTAATCTAAAAAGAAAAATCAGTTTACCTCATGTTAGTTGTGTTAATGTGGGTTATATCTCAAATGAAATGGATTTAGCAAAGGTGTATAGTGCATCAACAATTACTGTAGTTCCTTCAATGATTGAATCCTTTGGTCAAGTAGCAGCAGAAAGTATGGCATGTGAAACGCCTGTTGTTTGCTTTGATACTTCTGGTCTTAAAGACGTTGTGTTGCATAAAATAACGGGGTATAGAGCAAAAAGGTTTTGTATTGATGATCTTGCTAAAGGTATGTATTGGTTTTATACAATGAATAAAATAAATTATGAGAAAATAGCTGTAGAGGCTAGAAAGTTTGTAGTAGATCATTTTTCTAAAAATGTTGTTGGGAAAAAATATATTGAGCAGTATCATTATTTACTCAATAAAGATTGATAATTATTTATAACAGTGTTTACTATGGATGATATGAGTTGCAAAGATAAAAAGATCAGTGTGATTACTGTTGTATATAACGATGCTGCTAATATAGAAAAAACTATTAGAAGTGTTTGGGAGCAAACTTCTTCTAATGTTGAATATATTATTGTTGATGGAGGTTCCGAAGATGGCACGCTAGAAATCATAAATAACCTAAATCCTGCAATCCAAACCCGAACAGGTCAATCGCAGCAACTGATCAAGCCCTCCTGATTCTGATTATGCTACTATCGAGCAAATATTTACCTTTTCAGTGGATTTTAATCACATGAGCCGTCGTGTTTGGTTCATCTTACTGCTATTCCTGATATCAGGGCGCGATAACTCCTTCCGCATTAGCAGAATGTTTTTCTAATCATCCATTGTTCGCTATTTACAAACAGTCACCTACTGCTAGCCAAGCATCCCACTCCGTTTGGTAGAGATGCTCTTTGTTACTGGCAACGGTCAACTGCCTGTTACCTGTCAACAGTTTTCCGGCAACCCGTATCATATAGCAGCGAATGCTTTCCGGCTCCCACTTCATCAACTGACGATTCCCACTCATCAGTGCCATCCAACGTGTTGTATTGTAGGCCAGTATTGCACATTGCATAAGCGCACTGTTTGCCATGAAATGATCGGTTTTGATCTGCCCGAGAGCCATCTGGTTTTTGCACTCTTCGATCCAGGTTTCGCAGGTAGCCCGCTTGCCATACGCTTTATGGATCTCCCATGGACTCAACGACTCAGTAGTCACGTAGCAGAAGTAGTCGTACTCTGGCTTCGGGTCTAACAATTCGCACTGGGTGTTTTCTGGCTTCCCGATCTTTCTTTGCCGGACAGCCACGAAGCAACGAGCCCGGTCCCAGTCACCACAGCAGTGTTGAAACTCGCACCACTCCCACCCTGGCTGATGCACGACAGGTTGCCAGTCTTGCGGGATTAACAGTTTGTGTAGATTCTTCAGTTTGACCTTAACCAGATAACGATGTCCTAAATCCTCCAGATAGGTCAGTAATGGTCCACCAAAGTAGCCACTATCAGCCCTGAAAAAAATCTTCATGTGGGAAGGCAGAGTAACCAGCAACTGTTTCATAAACTCTATGGAGCCATTAGCAGTGTAGGCATCACCACTTCGTAACCAACCCTGCAGCACTTCTTTGGTTTCCGCGCAAAAGGCCAGCTGCGGGTGGTACGACAGCGCCCCTCTTTTTTTCTCGTTAAACCCTTTCTTTGCGCCTTCCTGAAAACCAAAACAGGTTTTTACCGTAGAATCGAGGTCAATGGTGACCTGTTTAAAAGCATAAACGGTAGATGTTCCTGAGCGCAGTGCCTGTTTCCAAACACTCTCCCTCATTTCGTGGACAGCGGTTTCCAGTTCAACGACGCTGGCAAAGTGGAACAGCTTTAAAATGCGTCCAAATTGACTGTCACAAGGAATGCGTTGAAAACGGGTGCATTCTCGGAGAACGCTATCCTGCCAGACCGTGCACACTTTCATCAGACTTTTGGCACCTGCCAGAATGCCGGTGGTTACCATCAGAATGACATCTGACAGTTGGAAAGTGGCATTAGAGCCTCGTTGAATATTAATCCGTTTGTCCAGTAGGTCGGCCAGCCCCATCCGGTTCAGGAAGCGAAACACAGGGATAAGTCCAGCCTGACTGGTAAGCGGCTTTTTAGCTTGAGTGAAATGTACCTTCCGCTGCTTCAAACGTGCTTTTGACTTGTTTTTTTTGCTCATTGAAAAAGTGATGCTTTATGAAACGAAAACATCATTTAATCTCTTTATTCACGGGTGATTGCAACTTTTATTTCGATATTATTTGCAGGATTTAGGAATAAATATAAAGATAAAATAGAGGTGGTTGTTAGTGAAAAAGATTGTGGTATCTATGACGCAATGAATAAAGGTGTTCTTTTTTCTACAGGTGAATTTGTTAATTTTATGAATTCAGGTGATATTTTTTATAGTGATAATGTTTTAGAAATGATTTGTGGTTTTTTGACTGTTTTTGATGTTGATGCTGTATATGGATCTTATGCTGTAAGATATAATGATAACAAAACTGAAGTGAAGCAGTGTAATTACAACCACTTTGAAAGCATGCCTAAGAAAATGCCATTTTGTCATCAATCGACTTTTGTGAGGCGCAGTTATTTAAATAAGTATAAGTTCAATTTAGACTATAAGCTGGCATCTGATTTTGATTTTGTATGTAATTTATATAATTCAGGAGCAAGATTTAAGTATTTAACTAGGCCTTTGTCAGTTATTACAAGCGGCGGTGTTTCTGATTTATTTAGAGCTCGAGTATGGTTGGAGTTTCAGGATATCTATTTCAGGTATAAAAAGAAAGATGTTTTTAGTGTTTGTTATTATAGAGTGAATGTTGCTGTTGTATGCGTAAAGCATTTTTTAAAAAAGGCTATAGCATGGTTTTAAAAAAGGTGTCTTCTTTTATTTTTTTATTTTTTTATTTTTTTGTTTTTTTCCATGGTTGTCTTTTGGGTTGTTGAATCTTGATACTCAGCCTTATTTTTTTATATTATCAGTTTTTGTTATTTTGTTGAATGTAGATAAGTTAACAAAAAAAATATTTTGTTGTGTTGTATTTTTACCTTTTATTGTATTTCTTGTAATTGTGTATCATGGTAATTATGATTTTGTTTCACTGAGGGGGTTTGTTTCTTATAGTGCTATTTGCTTTACTTCAGTTGCTTATTATATTACCAGAGTGAAATATTGTAGTGATATTCGTCTGTGGTTATATTTATGCAATTTTATTTGGGTATTTGCAGGTATTATTCAGATTTTTTTGGGGTATGATTATTTTGATTTTATTTTGAATGTAAGAACCTAGCTTGATAGAGGTGTTACAGGCTTTGCTCCTGAACCTTCATTTTATTCATTGTATTTGGTTTTTATTAGTTTATTGATTGTTAAGGAAAATGAATATAACTTTAAAGATTTTCATGTTTATGGTTTTTTAATTGTGAATTTTTTGGCGATTTTTTTTCTTGCCCAATCTTTGATTGGGTTGTTGTTAATACTGGCTATACTATTGCTGTATTATATATCAAATATTTTTAGCATTAAGGAAAAATGGTTGTTGTTAATGTGTGTTTTTGTTATTTTTATTGCTTTTTATATCTTGCTCTTTCCGGATTCTCGAGTAGGGAAGTTTTTTACCATGCTCATTTATGACCCATTTGATATTATTTATGCTGATAATAGTTTGAATTTCAGGGTGAAGCATGTTTTTTATTCTTTGCAGGGTTCTTTGAATAGTGTTTTTTTTCCAAATGGATTTCATTCATTTTTTGCTTTATCGAAAGATATGGATGCTTATTATAATGGTTTTTTTTGGTATGGTGATGCTGGTAATAAAATTATGTCAGCCTTGGGTGCAATACTTTTCGAGCTGGGTGTTTTTTCTATTTGCTATTTTCTATTTTCTATTTATTTATAAAAGTTTGTCTTTTTCACGAAAAGAACAATGCTTTTATGAAAGTTCTGTTTTTATAGTAATGCTACTTGTATCTGCTGTTTCTATATCATTTCCTTTGTTGTATTTTTTCTTGATGTCTGATTTTGTTAAACATAAAAATTTAGTTCAACCTATAAATCGGTAGTGATGGATAATATTTTTCTTTATTCTCATTGTATCATTTTTCTATAAACGAATAACAATCAAATGACTATGATTCCTGTAATTCTCTCAGGTGGCACAGGGAGTCGCCTGTGGCCTCAGTCCCGTTCTTTGTACCCTAAACAGTTTCTTCCTCTGGTGAATAACCAAACGATGCTGCAATACACCGTTTCTCGTTTAGATGGAGTCGCTTCTGTTTCTGAGCCTATCGTGATTGCAAATGATGAGCACCGATTTCTGGTGGCAGAGCAATTCCGTCAGATGGATAGACAGGCTTCATCTATCATTTTGGAGCCCATAGGCAAAAATACGGCACCTGCCGTTGCACTGGCAGCTATAAAAGCTAAAAACACACAAGCTAAAGTGCATAACGACCCTGTTTTATTAGTGCTGGCTGCTGACCATGTCATTCGTAATACTGATAACTTTCATAAAACCATTGAAGCTGCATTACCAGCCGCTCGTGATGGTAAACTAGTACTCCGTCCGGCAGAAGATGATAGTTTACTGAAGGCTATTCTAATAACTCCGAGTTCATAACACCGGAGTTATTATGACCATCAAATATCATGTTCGACTCAGCGAGGAAGAACGATCAATACTTGAACGGCTTATCAAGCAGGAAAAGCCCAAAGTTGCACAACACAAAAAACGTAAAGCCAATATCCTTCTGGCTATCGATGAAAACCATGATCCACTGCAGCATGATCAGGTAGCCAAAGCTTTCCATGTTAGGCCGCTTACTATCACTCGCCTCAGGCAACGATTTGTTGAAGAAGGGCTTGATGTCGCTGTCAATGGAAAACTAAGCAGCCACGGTCGGGTACGTAAACTCGATGGCGAAGCCGAAGCTCACCTTATTGCCCTTACCTGCTCACCACCACCGGAAGGAGCCAGCCGATGGACGCTAAACTTACTGACAGATCGCATGATTGAGCTCAGATACGTCGAATCGATTTCCAGAAGCACAGTACATGAGGGGCTAAAAAAAATGAGCTTAAGCCCTGGCAAAAAAAGGAATGGTGTATACCTGCGGAAGAAAGCGCCAACTTTGTGAGTGCGATGGAGGATATTCTTGAAGTCTATAAACGTCCTCTTGATCCAAGGCGTCCGCTTGTTTGCCTTGATGAAAGTAGCAAGCAGCATGTTAAAGAAGTCGTTAATCCAATGCCTGTTGAGCCTGGAAAACCGGAGCGTTATGACACAGAGTATGAACGTAATGGCGTCAGCAATCTGTTCATGATGTTTGAACCCTTGACAGGTTGGCGGCATGTTGAGGTGACTGATCGTAGGACAGCGATTGATTGGGCTCATCAAATCAAGTTTCTGGTCGATGTTCGCCACAAAGATGCAGAGAAAGTTATACTGGTTGGAGACAACTTGAACACGCATTCTCCCGCATCACTTTATAAAGCTTTTTCCCCAGAAGAAGCCCGCAGAATGATTGATAAGCTTGAGTTTCATTACACCCCAAAGCATGGCAGTTGGCTGGATATGGCCGAAATTGAGCTGAGTATACTGAGTCGCCAATGTCTGGATCGGCGTATCCCTACCCAAGATATTCTCCGGAGAGAAGTCAAAGCCTGGGAGGAGAAGCGCAACGCAAGAAAAGTGACTACACAGTGGCGTTTTACCACTGAAGACGCTCGGATAAAACTTAAGAGACTGTATCCAAAGATGCCAGAGCTTGATAATACAGAGTAGATTGAGAGCCTCCATAGAACATAAACCAGACTATTAGAGCAGCACTTTTTCCCATGAAAAATTGGGAAATGGGGCACTTTGCGTGAAATAACCCATTTTTTTGTCCTGCCACTCAAAATTGACTCAAATAACAGGACGGCTAACCATTGTCGACCATTTACACAAAAAGCTGACCGATCGGTTATCTGTGATTATCAAATGGTGTCGGATGGAGTACTAGTTACATTTGGTATTCTCCCTACCCATCCGGAAACGGGTTATGGGTATATCAAAGCAGGTAATCAACTGACAGTGGAACAAGAATCGACACAACATAACCTTTCATTGCCCATGATTTATGAGGTTGAACAGTTTTCTGAAAAACCTGATGATGAAACGGCTCAACGTTTTCTTGCCTCTGGAGACTATTACTGGAATTCTGGTATGTTCCTTTTTAGAGCTTCACGTTATCTGGAAGAACTGAATAAATGCAGACCTGATATTTTGGTAGCCTGTCAAAAAGCAATGGAAGTACAGAATACTGATTTAGACTTTGTGCGTTTAGACGAAGCTGCATTCAAGGCTTGCCCTGATGAGTCCATCGATTATGCGGTGATGGAAAAGACCAACCATTCAGTGGTGGTGCCTCTGGATGCCGGTTGGTCTGATGTGGGTTCCTGGTCATCCTTAGCCGAAATTGCAGAAAAAGATGAGTCAGGCAATTCAATTTGTGGTGATGTGTTGTTGCAGGATACCCGAAACACCTATGTACGCAGTGAGAAAAAGCTGATTGCGACAGTCGGCATTGATGACTTGATCATCACGGAAAGTGATGATGCTATTCTCGTCGCACATAAAGATCGGGTGCAGGATGTTAAAAAAATTGTTGAGCAGCTCAAGTCAGATAACCGGCCTGAGGCAAAACTGCATCGTAAAGTTTACCGCCCTTGGGGTGCCTACGACGCTATTGATTCAGGTGACCGATTTCAAGTGAAGCGCATTACCGTTAAACCCAGTGCACAGCTCTCTTTACAGATGCATCACCACCGGGCTGAACACTGGATTGTGGTTAAAGGAACAGCACTGATTACCAATGGTGATAAGGAGATTCTTCTCACTGAAAATCAGTCGACTTATATACCCATCGGTACTGTTCACCGATTAAAAAACCCAGGTAAGTGTGACCTTGAGTTGATTGAGGTACAAAGCGGTAGTGATCTTGGGGCGGATGATATTGTACGGTTTGAAGACACATACGGTAGAGCATGAGCGCTGTTGAATTGTTTAGAGGATGCTGGGTGATGCATTATTTTCATGGGTTCAATCATAAAGTATAGGCTTTTTAAAGGTACCTAAATCCTGCAAATAATATCGAAATAAAAGTTGCAATCACCCGTGAATAAAGAGATTAAGTGATGTTTTCGTTTCATAAAGCATCACTTTTTCAATGAGCAAAAAAAAACAAGTCAAAAGCACGTTTGAAGCAGCGGAAGGTACATTTCACTCAAGCTAAAAAGCCGCTTACCAGTCAGGCTGGACTTATCCCTGTGTTTCGCTTCCTGAACCGGATGGGGCTGGCCGACCTACTGGACAAACGGATTAATATTAAACGAGGCTCTAATGCCACTTTCCCACTGTCAGATGTCATTCTGATGGTAACCACCGGCATTCTGGCAGGTGCCAAAAGTCTGATGAAAGTGTGCACGGTCTGGCAGGATAGCGTTCTCCGAGAATGCACCCGTTTTCAACGCATTCCTTGTGACAGTCAATTTGGACGCATTTTAAAGCTGTTCCACTTTGCCAGCGTCGTTGAACTGGAAACCGCTGTCCACGAAATGAGGGAGAGTGTTTGGAAACAGGCACTGCGCTCAGGAACATCTACCGTTTATGCTGTTTAAACAGGTCACCATTGACCTCGATTCTACGGTAAAAACCTGTTTTGGTTTTCAGGAAGGCGCAAAGAAAGGGTTTAACGAGAAAAAAAGAGGGGCGCTGTCGTACCACCCGCAGCTGGCCTTTTGCGCGGAAACCAAAGAAGTGCTGCAGGGTTGGTTACGAAGTGGTGATGCCTACACTGCTAATGGCTCCATAGAGTTTATGAAACAGTTGCTGGTTACTCTTCCTTCCCACATGAAGATTTTTTTCAGGGCTGATAGTGGCTACTTTGGTGGACCATTACTGACCTATCTGGAGGATTTAGGACATCGTTATCTGGTTAAGGTCAAACTGAAGAATCTACACAAACTGTTAATCCCGCAAGACTGGCAACCTGTCGTGCATCAGCCAGGGTGGGAGTGGTGCGAGTTTCAACACTGCTGTGGTGACTGGGACCGGGCTCGTTGCTTCGTGGCTGTCCGGCAAAGAAAGATCGGGAAGCCAGAAAACACCCAGTGCGAATTGTTAGACCCGAAGCCAGAGTACGACTACTTCTGCTACGTGACTACTGAGTCGTTGAGTCCATGGGAGATCCATAAAGCGTATGGCAAGCGGGCTACCTGCGAAACCTGGATCGAAGAGTGCAAAAACCAGATGGCTCTCTGGCAGATCAAAACCGATCATTTCATGGCAAACAGTGCGCTTATGCAATGTGCAATACTGGCCTACAATACAACACGTTGGATGGCACTGATGAGTGGGAATCGTCAGTTGATGAAGTGGGAGCCGGAAAGCATTCGCTGCTATATGATACGGGTTGCCGGAAAACTGTTGACAGGTAACAGGCAGTTGACCGTTGCCAGTAACAAAGAGCATCTCTACCAAACGGAGTGGGATGCTTGGCTAGCAGTAGGTGACTGTTTGTAAATAGCGAACAATGGATGATTAGAAAAACATTCTGCTAATGCGGAAGGAGTTATCGCGCCCTGATATCAGGAATAGCAGTAAGATGAACCAAACACGACGGCTCATGTGATTAAAATCCACTGAAAAGGTAAATATTTGCTCGATAGTAGCATAATCAGAATCAGGAGGGCTTGATCAGTTGCTGCGATTGACCTGTTCGGGTTTGGATTGCAGGATTTAGGAGGTACTTATTAATGACTCAGCTTTCTTGCTTTAAAGCCTATGATATTCGAGGCCGCATTCCTGATGAATTGAATAAAGATATTGCCTGGTGTATTGGCCGTGCAATAACGGAGTACCTAAAACCACAAATAATGGTGGTGGGTGGGGATATCCGTCTTTCTACCGATGGACTAAAAATCGCTCTCAGTGAAGGGTTACGAAGCGGTGGTGCTGAAGTCAGTGATATTGGTTTGTGTGGTACAGAAGAGGTTTATTTTGCTACATCACACTTGAAAGCGGATGGTGGCATTATGGTGACTGCCAGCCATAATCCGAAAAACTATAACGGTATGAAGCTGGTTCGAGAGGAAAGTAAGCCTATTTCCGGTGATTCTGGCTTGCGGGACATCCAGAGGTTAACAGAAAAGCTGTTTAACCAAGCGGCACATGAACAGAATAATCGTATACTAAATATAGAACCTAAATCCTGCAAAGGATCTCGAAATAACTGTTGCAATATCCTATGAATAAAGGGATTAAGTGATGCTTTGGTTTCAATAAAGCATCACTTTTCCCATGAGCAAAAAAAACAAGTCAAAAGCACGTTTGAAACAGCGGAAGGTACGTTTCATCCAAGCTAAAAAGCCGCTCACCAGTCAGGCTGGACTGATCCCTGCGTTTCGCTTCCTGAATCGGATGGGGCTGTCCGGCTTACTAAACAAACGGATTAATATTCAACGAGGCTCTAATGCCACTTTCCAACTGTCAGATGTCATTCTGATGGTAACCACCGGCATTCTGGCAGGTGCCAGAAGTCTGATGAAAGTGTGCACGGTATGGCAGGATAGCACTCTTCGAGAATGTACCCAATTTCAACGAATCCCTTGTGACAGTCAATTTGGACGCATTTTAAAGCTGTTTAGTTTTGCCAGCGTCGTTGAACTGGAAACCGCTGTCCACGCAATGAGGGGCAGGGTTTGGAAACAGGCGTTGCGCTCAGGAACATCTACCATTTATGCACGTAAACAGATCACCATTGACCTCGATTCTACGGTAAAAACCTGTTTCGGTTTTCAGGAAGGCGCCAAGAAAGGCTTTAATGAGAAAAAAAGAGGGGCTCTTTCGTACCACCCGCAATTGGCCTTTTGCGCTCAAACTAAAGAAGTATTGCAAGGCTGGTTACGAAGTGGCGATGCCTACACCGCCAATGGCGCCATAGAGTTTATGAAGCAACTGCTGATCACCCTGCCTTCTCATATGAAGATTTTTTTCAGGGCTGACAGTGGCTACTTTGGTGGCCCACTACTGACTTATTTGGATGATCTGGGGCATCGTTATCTCATCAAGGTGAAATTGAAGAATCTGCACAAACTGTTAATCCCGCAAGACTGGCAGCCTGTCATAAATCAGCCAGGTTGGGAGCAGTGTGAGTTTCAACACCGCTGTGGTAGCTGGGACCGGAATCGCTGCTTCGTGGCTGTGCGACAAAGAAAGCCAGGGAAGCCCGAAAATATGCAGGGCGAACTGTTAAATCCGCAGCCAGAGTACGACTACTTCTGTTACGTGACGACTGAGTTGTTGAGTCCGTGGGAGATCCATAAAGCGTACGGTAAGCGGGCTACCTGTGAAACTTGGATTGAAGAGTGCAAAAATCAGATGACCCTTGGACAGATCAAAACCGATCATTTCATGGCAAACAGTGCGCTTATGCAATGTGCAATACTGGCCTACAATACGACACGCTGGATGGCTCTGGTCAGTGGAAATCGTCAGCTGATGAAGTGGGAGCCGGAAAGCATTCGCTGCTATATGATACGGGTTGCTGGAAAATTGTTAACATGTAGCAGACAGTTGACCGTTGCCAGTAACAAAGAGCATCTCTACCAGACGGAGTGGGATGCTTGGCTGGCAGTGGGTGACTGTTTGTAAATAGCCGTACAACGGATGGTTAGAAAAAACATTCTGCTGATGCGGAAGGTGTTGTTACGCTCTGATATTAGGAATAGGAGTAAGATGAATAAAAATACGATGGTTCGAGCGATGAAAATCCACTGAAAAGGCCAGTATTTTCTCGACAGCAGGATAATCGGAGTCAGGAGGATTTGATCAATGCGTATGTTTGGCCTGTTGGAGTTTGTATTGCAGGATTTAGGTAGAACTTACGCATTGACAGACATCCAAAAAAATTGCTAGATCAGCAAAAAAACAGTGGATGTCGTCGTGCGTAGAAAAATAACACAACCAACAACAGCCAAGTGCGACCTCCCGAAGTATACGGGGTTTCTACTCTGTGAACCCAAATCAGCCACCTGTACCCGTCTTAGCGAATTGAGTGATATATCGCATGACAGTGTTAACCGCTTTCTCCAACGTGAAAACTTTGCTCCTGAAGATCTTTTTCTAGAAGCGTCAGCAAGGCTTATTCTTGAAGGTGGGACGCTATCGGTTGATGATACGGTGCTGGATAAACCTTATACCCATTACACGGCTTTAGTCGGTCATTACTATTCAGGAAAGCACCACAAAACCGTCAAGGGTATTAATCTCATCACGCTTTATTACACGGACATCAAAGGCTACAACTTGCCCGTTAATTTCCGTATTTACAATCCAGCCGATGGCAAAACTAAAAATGACTACTTTGTCGATATGCTGAAAGAAGTACTGGCATGGGGACTCGAACCTGCATGTGTTACCGGTGACTCTTGGTATAGCAGTATTGGAAACCTCAAAGCTGTGAAAAACAATGGTTTGGGTTTTATGTTCGCTGTTAAAAGCAACCGTACTGTCTTTGTGCAAAAGGGTAACTACCAACAGGTGCAGAGCCTGGAGATTCCCGAAGAAGGAAAAACTGTATGGCTACGTAACTTTGGTCATGTACGACTCTACCGGACGCGACTCAAAAACGAGCTGCGCCATTACGTTGTTTACACTCCTCATGTCGGAGCAGATCTATCTCCACGATCTGATTTTGATCAGCTGCACCAACATCATTGGGCGATCGAAGAGTATCACCGGGCATTAACGCAACTCTGCAACATCGAGCGTTTTCAGGTGAGAGGGGAGCGACAGGTCCGAAATCATATTTTTGCGGCTATTTTTGGCTATACCTGTCTTCAGGCGATGAAAGTATCAGGGTCACTCAGAAGCGTCTATAGCGTCAGGAAAGACGCCTGCAAAGAAGCTACCTGGGATTTCATAAAAAGCTTCTCCGAGGGGAAGGAATGGTTGAGGCCATTTTTTGCCGGACCTGTCAATGCGTAAGTTCTATAAATACATTAAAAGGCTCTTATCGGCAAGTTTCCATTTTATCATCTTATGTGGAGCATATTCTTAGATTTATACATTCTGCTCAGTTGAAGCCTTTGAAGATGGTAGTCAATGCAGGTAATGGTGCTGCTGGTCATGGGATAGATGCTATTGAGCAACAATTGCACGTCAAAGGCATACCGCTGGAATTTATAAAGATTCACCAAGCTCCTGATGGAAACTTTCCACACGGTGTACCAAACCCACTACTGCATGAGAGCCGACAGATCACTACAGACGCTGTTTTATCACATAAGGCTGATATGGGCGTTGCCTGGGATGGTGATTTTGATCGTTGCTTTTTGTTTGATGAGAAAGGTCAATTTATCGAGGGGTATTATATTGTTGGCCTGCTGGCCGAGGCATTTTTAGCGAAGAATCAGGGTGAGAAGGTGATTCATGACCCTCGTTTGACTTGGAACACGATTGAGCAGGTCTCTTCTGCCGGCGGTGTTCCGGTGTTGTGTAAGACAGGTCATGCCTTTATTAAAGAAAGAATGCGTGAGGAGGATGCTGTCTATGGTGGTGAAATGAGTGCACACCATTATTTTCGGGACTTTTCATATTGTGACTCGGGTATGATTCCATGGTTGTTAGTGGCGGAGTTGATGTCTCATACTGGCAAGAATCTCTCTGAAATGGTCGCTAAGCGCATTGAGATGTTTCCTTCCTCCGGTGAGATTAACACCTAAATCCTGCAAATAATATCGAAATAAAAGTTGCAATCACCCGTGAATAAAGAGATTAAGTGATGTTTTCGTTTCATAAAGCATCACTTTTTCAATGAGCAAAAAAAAACAAGTCAAAAGCACGTTTGAAGCAGCGGAAGGTACATTTCACTCAAGCTAAAAAGCCGCTTACCAGTCAGGCTGGACTTATCCCTGTGTTTCGCTTCCTGAACCGGATGGGGCTGGCCGACCTACTGGACAAACGGATTAATATTAAACGAGGCTCTAATGCCACTTTCCCACTGTCAGATGTCATTCTGATGGTAACCACCGGCATTCTGGCAGGTGCCAAAAGTCTGATGAAAGTGTGCACGGTCTGGCAGGATAGCGTTCTCCGAGAATGCACCCGTTTTCAACGCATTCCTTGTGACAGTCAATTTGGACGCATTTTAAAGCTGTTCCACTTTGCCAGCGTCGTTGAACTGGAAACCGCTGTCCACGAAATGAGGGAGAGTGTTTGGAAACAGGCACTGCGCTCAGGAACATCTACCGTTTATGCTGTTTAAACAGGTCACCATTGACCTCGATTCTACGGTAAAAACCTGTTTTGGTTTTCAGGAAGGCGCAAAGAAAGGGTTTAACGAGAAAAAAAGAGGGGCGCTGTCGTACCACCCGCAGCTGGCCTTTTGCGCGGAAACCAAAGAAGTGCTGCAGGGTTGGTTACGAAGTGGTGATGCCTACACTGCTAATGGCTCCATAGAGTTTATGAAACAGTTGCTGGTTACTCTTCCTTCCCACATGAAGATTTTTTTCAGGGCTGATAGTGGCTACTTTGGTGGACCATTACTGACCTATCTGGAGGATTTAGGACATCGTTATCTGGTTAAGGTCAAACTGAAGAATCTACACAAACTGTTAATCCCGCAAGACTGGCAACCTGTCGTGCATCAGCCAGGGTGGGAGTGGTGCGAGTTTCAACACTGCTGTGGTGACTGGGACCGGGCTCGTTGCTTCGTGGCTGTCCGGCAAAGAAAGATCGGGAAGCCAGAAAACACCCAGTGCGAATTGTTAGACCCGAAGCCAGAGTACGACTACTTCTGCTACGTGACTACTGAGTCGTTGAGTCCATGGGAGATCCATAAAGCGTATGGCAAGCGGGCTACCTGCGAAACCTGGATCGAAGAGTGCAAAAACCAGATGGCTCTCGGGCAGATCAAAACCGATCATTTCATGGCAAACAGTGCGCTTATGCAATGTGCAATACTGGCCTACAATACAACACGTTGGATGGCACTGATGAGTGGGAATCGTCAGTTGATGAAGTGGGAGCCGGAAAGCATTCGCTGCTATATGATACGGGTTGCCGGAAAACTGTTGACAGGTAACAGGCAGTTGACCGTTGCCAGTAACAAAGAGCATCTCTACCAAACGGAGTGGGATGCTTGGCTAGTACTCCGTCCGGCAGAAGATGATAGTTTACTGAAGGCTATTCTAATAACTCCGAGTCCATAACACCGGAGTTATTATGACCATCAAATATCATGTTCGACTCAGCGAGGAAGAACGATCAATACTTGAACGGCTTATCAAGCAGGAAAAGCCCAAAGTTGCACAACACAAAAAACGTAAAGCCAATATCCTTCTGGCTATCGATGAAAACCATGATCCACTGCAGCATGATCAGGTAGCCAAAGCTTTCCATGTTAGGCCGCTTATTATCACTCGCCTCAGGCAACGATTTGTTGAAGAAGGGCTTGATGTCGCTGTCAATGGAAAACTAAGCAGCCACGGTCGGGTACGTAAACTCGATGGCGAAGCCGAAGCTCACCTTATTGCCCTTACCTGCTCACCACCACCGGAAGGAGCCAGCCGATGGACGCTAAACTTACTGACAGATCGCATGATTGAGCTCAGATACGTCGAATCGATTTCCAGAAGCACAGTACATGAGGGGCTAAAAAAAATGAGCTTAAGCCCTGGCAAAAAAAGGAATGGTGTATACCTGCGGAAGAAAGCGCCAACTTTGTGAGTGCGATGGAGGATATTCTTGAAGTCTATAAACGTCCTCTTGATCCAAGGCGTCCGCTTGTTTGCCTTGATGAAAGTAGCAAGCAGCATGTTAAAGAAGTCGTTAATCCAATGCCTGTTGAGCCTGGAAAACCGGAGCGTTATGACACAGAGTATGAACGTAATGGCGTCAGCAATCTGTTCATGATGTTTGAACCCTTGACAGGTTGGCGGCATGTTGAGGTGACTGATCGTAGGACAGCGATTGATTGGGCTCATCAAATCAAGTTTCTGGTCGATGTTCGCCACAAAGATGCAGAGAAAGTTATACTGGTTGGAGACAACTTGAACACGCATTCTCCCGCATCACTTTATAAAGCTTTTTCCCCAGAAGAAGCCCGCAGAATGATTGATAAGCTTGAGTTTCATTACACCCCAAAGCATGGCAGCTGGCTGGATATGGCCGAAATTGAGCTGAGTATACTGAGTCGCCAATGTCTGGATCGGCGTATCCCTACCCAAGATATTCTCCGGAGAGAAGTCAAAGCCTGGGAGGAGAAGCGCAACGCAAGAAAAGTGACTACACAGTGGCGTTTTACCACTGAAGACGCTCGGATAAAACTTAAGAGACTGTATCCAAAGATGCCAGAGCTTGATAATACAGAGTAGATTGAGAGCCTCCATAGAACATAAACCAGGCTATTAGAGCAGCACTTTTTCCCATGAAAAATTGGGAAATGGGGCACTTTGCGTGAAATAACCCATTTTTTTGTCCTGCCACTCAAAATTGACTCAAATCACAGGACGGCTAACCATTGTCGACCATTTACACAAACAGCTGACCGATCGGTTATCTGTGATTATCAAATGGTGTCGGATGGAGTACTAGCAGTAGGTGACTGTTTGTAAATAGCGAACAATGGATGATTAGAAAAACATTCTGCTAATGCGGAAGGAGTTATCGCGCCCTGATATCAGGAATAGCAGTAAGATGAACCAAACACGACGGCTCATGTGATTAAAATCCACTGAAAAGGTAAATATTTGCTCGATAGTAGCATAATCAGAATCAGGAGGGCTTGATCAGTTGCTGCGATTGACCTGTTCGGGTTTGGATTGCAGGATTTAGGTAACAGTATTCTGGCAAACCCCCAGTTAGCCATTGATCTGATATTATCGATCTATGAAAAGGATGCAGTAACTATCGATTATACAGACGGTATTTCTCTTGATATGGGGCTATGGCGGTTTAACTTACGTCTGTCAAATACTGAGCCTGTGCTTCGTTTGAATGTTGAAAGCCGGGGCGATAGAGAACTTATGCTTAAAAAAACCAATGAAATACTTGATTTAATAAAAAATGATCAATGAAAATATCTATTATTACTGTATGTTTTAATTCAGAAAAAACCATTGAAGATACTATTCTCTCAGTACTCTCACAGACACATAAGGATATTGAATATATTATAGTCGATGGTGGTTCTACGGATAATACGCGATCAATTATTGGGAAATACAGAGCCAATATAAGTCAATTGATCTCTGAGCCTGATGAAGGGCTATATGACGCTATGAATAAAGGGATTAAGTTAGCTACAGGTGATGTGGTTGGTATGCTTAATTCTGATGATGTTTTTTATGATAAACATGTAATTGAAAAGGTAGAAAACTGGTTTCCAGACGTTGATGCTGTTTATGGAGATGTAGCCTTTTACAAAGGTAATGATTTAAAAAAAATAACTCGTTACTATTCTTCTCGAGGGTTTTCCAAAAAAAGACTGCCTTTTGGAATTATGCCCGCACATCCCTCTCTTTATATTTGTAGGAATCGTCTTTTAGAGTATGGGCTGTATTATGATACACGCTATAAGATAGCATCAGATTTTGATCTGGTTGCCCGACTTTTTAGTCAATCTGGCTTTAAATACCATGATATGCCTCATTTGTTGGTGAAAATGAGAACAGGAGGGGTGAGTACGTCTGGTTTAAAAAGCACGATATTGCTCAATAAAGAAATAATGCTTTCATGTCATCGTAACGGTATAAGTACAAACTGGTTGATGCTCTTGTGTAAATACCCAAAAAAGCTACTGGGTTGTGTTATTAGGTATTCTGTATAGAATGATAAAAAATAAAAAAAAATCCTGCTTAATTACAGGTGCAAGTGGTTTTGTCGGGTCAGCATTAATGAAATCTCAATTGAATCAGAAATATGATTTTATACCCTTGTATCGACAGAAATTCGAGAATAATATTGTTGTCGAAAATATAGATGATGATACAGACTGGTCATCTGTATTAGAGAATGTTGACGTGGTTATTCATATAGCTGCCTGCGTTCGTAGTCTATCAGACTCTTATCATGACCAACTGATTGATTTTCGGAAATTGAACGTTGATAGTACGTTGAATCTTGCGCATCAAGCGGCAGAAGCTGGGGTGCAGCGTTTTATTTTTATCAGCTCTGTCAAGGTTAACGGTGAGTCAACGACTGATGAAAATGCGTTTATTGAAGAATCTGCAGAATCACCGGATTCACCCTATGCCCTTTCCAAGTATGAAGCAGAAGTTGGTCTAAAAAAAATGGCTGCTGTAACGGACATGGATGTTGTCGTTATTCGTCCCCCCTTGATTTATGGGCCAAATGTTAAAGCCAACTTTCTTACTGTGATTAAACTTGCAGACACCGCTATACCCTTACCCTTTGGATCGATCAACAATAAACGGAGCATGATTTATATAGAAAATTTAGTTGCATGTATTGCTAAGTGTATTGACCACTCAGCGGCTGCTAATCAGACATTTCTCATTTCTGATGGAGATGACCTTTCATTGAAAAAATTGCTGGAAATGTTACGAACAGCACTTGGCAGACCTATACGCTTATTGCCTTTCCCATCATTATTGTTTCGTCTCATGGGTGGCTCAACGGGCAAGGCAGCTACTGTGGAGCGCCTAATAGGTGATTTACAAATAGACGCTACAAAAGCCCGGGGGAAATTAGGCTGGCGGCCTGCATATACCTTACAACAGGGAGTGAGTACTACGGTAGCTGCCTATCTTAACGATAAGGTGTCTGATGGTAAAAACTAGAGTGCTTCGACTATTGGATGTTTGCTTTTCTTTATTGGGTTTGTTATTGAGTACTCCTATTATTCTTAGCATCTATAGACTGGGTTTGTATGATACAGGCTCACCATTATTTATGCAGCAACGGGTAGGTCGTTATAAAAAACCGTTTAAACTTGTTAAATTTCGTACCATGAATGTTGATACACAATCAATGGCAACGCATTTAGCCTCAGTATCTTCTATAACACGTTTTGGTCATTTTCTGCGTAAAACAAAGTTGGATGAATTGCCGCAGTTATGGAATGTGTTAAAAGGTGAGATGAGTTTAGTTGGACCTCGACCCAATCTTTATAACCAGGAGTTGCTGATAGAGGCTAGAGAACGACGAGGCGTTTATCATGTGTTGCCGGGTATCACTGGCCTTGCACAGGTAGTGGGGGTTGATATGTCTGAACCTGAAAAATTAGCAGTGATGGATGCAGCTATGATAGAGACAATCAGTGTGAGAACTTATTTTAAATACATTGTACTGACAATTATTGGACGTGGTCAGGGTGATAGGGTAAAAGTGCTTTAAATCTATTTGATCAGATAGGCAGTTAAAAAACTTATGGAAAAGTTTATATTCAGGCTTCCTCGACACTATAAGTGGGGGATAATGGTTGCTGGCGATGTCTTTATTTTTTGGAGCTGCCTTTTTTTATCCTTTTATATTCGGTTACTGCCTAGTGCTCCGTCAGATATCTTAATTGATTATTCAACCCTTTTTTGGGTAACACCCTTTGTGTCAGTCCCTGTCTTTATTGCTTTTGGTTTGTACCATATTGTTGTCCGATATATTGACCATCATGCGATTTTAGTGCTTGGCAAAGGCTGTCTTGTTGCTTGTGGGGTCGTATTTGCAGCTCACTTTTTCATTGGCAATTCTGCGGCTGTACCACGCTCCGTACCTTTAATTTATCTGTTACTCACTATCGTCGTCATTGTTGGGGTACGGTTTGTTATGAGAGGTTTTTTGTCAGGGCACTCCCTGTTAGAGCTATGTCGACTGGTATGCAGTCGTGCATCCAGCGTGCATGTTCAAGGTGGCAAGCCTGTTGTTATTGTCGGTGCCGGGAAGGCAGGACAGCAGTTATATAATGCCCTGAAGGAGAGAAAGGGTTATCAGCCAGTAGCGTTTGTTGATGATAATGAACAATTACATAACCGGTTGGTTTCAGGGGTTCGTATCTACAGTATGCAAAGCTTGCCCAGACTACTGATATACCGCTCGGTTGAAGAAATTCTGTTGGCGATCCCTTCTGCATCACGTTCGCGCAAAAAAGCGATTATTCAGAAACTTGAACACTATGGTTTACCCATCAAAACGATGCCAGGGTTGGCTGATATTGCTAGTGGTCGTCTGAAAGTGCAGGAAATTCAAGACGTTGATATTGGTGATTTGCTCGGCCGTGAAGAAATTGCCCAAAAACCTGAATTGCTGGAAAAATGCATTAAAAAGAAAACGGTGATGGTGACAGGGGCAGGGGTTTCTATAGGCTCTGAACTGTGCCGGCAGATCTTACAAAGTGGCGTAAGACAGCTGATATTATTTGATGTGTCTGAGTATGCGTTATATAAGACCTAAATCCTGCAAATAATATCGAAATAAAAGTTGCAATCACCCGTGAATAAAGAGATTAAATGATGTTTTCGTTTCATAAAGCATCACTTTTTCAATGAGCAAAAAAAACAAGTCAAAAGCACGTTTGAAGCAGCGGAAGGTACATTTCACTCAAGCTAAAAAGCCGCTTACCAGTCAGGCTGGACTTATCCCTGTGTTTCGCTTCCTGAACCGGATGGGGCTGGCCGACCTACTGGACAAACGGATTAATATTCAACGAGGCTCTAATGCCACTTTCCAACTGTCAGATGTCATTCTGATGGTAACCACCGGCATTCTGGCAGGTGCCAAAAGTCTGATGAAAGTGTGCACGGTCTGGCAGGATAGCGTTCTCCGAGAATGCACCCGTTTTCAACGCATTCCTTGTGACACCTAAATCCTGCAAATAATATCGAAATAAAAGTTGCAATCACCCGTGAATAAAGAGATTAAATGATGTTTTCGTTTCATAAAGCATCACTTTTTCAATGAGCAAAAAAAACAAGTCAAAAGCACGTTTGAAGCAGCGGAAGGTACATTTCACTCAAGCTAAAAAGCCGCTTACCAGTCAGGCTGGACTTATCCCTGTGTTTCGCTTCCTGAACCGGATGGGGCTGGCCGACCTACTGGACAAACGGATTAATATTCAACGAGGCTCTAATGCCACTTTCCAACTGTCAGATGTCATTCTGATGGTAACCACCGGCATTCTGGCAGGTGCCAAAAGTCTGATGAAAGTGTGCACGGTCTGGCAGGATAGCGTTCTCCGAGAATGCACCCGTTTTCAACGCATTCCTTGTGACAGTCAATTTGGACGCATTTTAAAGCTGTTCCACTTTGCCAGCGTCGTTGAACTGGAAACCGCTGTCCACGAAATGAGGGAGAGTGTTTGGAAACAGGCACTGCGCTCAGGAACATCTACCGTTTATGCTTTTAAACAGGTCACCATTGACCTCGATTCTACGGTAAAAACCTGTTTTGGTTTTCAGGAAGGCGCAAAGAAAGGGTTTAACGAGAAAAAAAGAGGGGCGCTGTCGTACCACCCGCAGCTGGCCTTTTGCGCGGAAACCAAAGAAGTGCTGCAGGGTTGGTTACGAAGTGGTGATGCCTACACTGCTAATGGCTCCATAGAGTTTATGAAACAGTTGCTGGTTACTCTGCCTTCCCACATGAAGATTTTTTTCAGGGCTGATAGTGGCTACTTTGGTGGACCATTACTGACCTATCTGGAGGATTTAGGACATCGTTATCTGGTTAAGGTCAAACTGAAGAATCTACACAAACTGTTAATCCCGCAAGACTGGCAACCTGTCGTGCATCAGCCAGGGTGGGAGTGGTGCGAGTTTCAACACTGCTGTGGTGACTGGGACCGGGCTCGTTGCTTCGTGGCTGTCCGGCAAAGAAAGATCGGGAAGCCAGAAAACACCCAGTGCGAATTGTTAGACCCGAAGCCAGAGTACGACTACTTCTGCTACGTGACTACTGAGTCGTTGAGTCCATGGGAGATCCATAAAGCGTATGGCAAGCGGGCTACCTGCGCAACCTGGATCGAAGAGTGCAAAAACCAGATGGCTCTCGGGCAGATCAAAACCGATCATTTCATGGCAAACAGTGCGCTTATGCAATGTGCAATACTGGCCTACAATACAACACGTTGGATGGCACTGATGAGTGGGAATCGTCAGTTGATGAAGTGGGAGCCGGAAAGCATTCGCTGCTATATGATACGGGTTGCCGGAAAACTGTTGACAGGTAACAGGCAGTTGACCGTTGCCAGTAACAAAGAGCATCTCTACCAAACGGAGTGGGATGCTTGGCTAGCAGTAGGTGACTGTTTGTAAATAGCGAACAATGGATGATTAGAACCTAAATCCTGCAATCCAAACCCGAACAGGTCAATCGCAGCAACTGATCAAGCCCTCCTGATTCTGATTATGCTACTATCGAGCAAATATTTACCTTTTCAGTGGATTTTAATCACATGAGCCGTCGTGTTTGGTTCATCTTACTGCTATTCCTGATATCAGGGCGCGATAACTCCTTCCGCATTAGCAGAATGTTTTTCTAATCATCCATTGTTCGCTATTTACAAACAGTCACCTACTGCTAGCCAAGCATCCCACTCCGTTTGGTAGAGATGCTCTTTGTTACTGGCAACGGTCAACTGCCTGTTACCTGTCAACAGTTTTCCGGCAACCCGTATCATATAGCAGCGAATGCTTTCCGGCTCCCACTTCATCAACTGACGATTCCCACTCATCAGTGCCATCCAACGTGTTGTATTGTAGGCCAGTATTGCACATTGCATAAGCGCACTGTTTGCCATGAAATGATCGGTTTTGATCTGCCCGAGAGCCATCTGGTTTTTGCACTCTTCGATCCAGGTTTCGCAGGTAGCCCGCTTGCCATACGCTTTATGGATCTCCCATGGACTCAACGACTCAGTAGTCACGTAGCAGAAGTAGTCGTACTCTGGCTTCGGGTCTAACAATTCGCACTGGGTGTTTTCTGGCTTCCCGATCTTTCTTTGCCGGACAGCCACGAAGCAACGAGCCCGGTCCCAGTCACCACAGCAGTGTTGAAACTCGCACCACTCCCACCCTGGCTGATGCACGACAGGTTGCCAGTCTTGCGGGATTAACAGTTTGTGTAGATTCTTCAGTTTGACCTTAACCAGATAACGATGTCCTAAATCCTCCAGATAGGTCAGTAATGGTCCACCAAAGTAGCCACTATCAGCCCTGCAAAAAATCTTCATGTGGGAAGGCAGAGTAACCAGCAACTGTTTCATAAACTCTATGGAGCCATTAGCAGTGTAGGCATCACCACTTCGTAACCAACCCTGCAGCACTTCTTTGGTTTCCGCGCAAAAGGCCAGCTGCGGGTGGTACGACAGCGCCCCTCTTTTTTTCTCGTTAAACCCTTTCTTTGCGCCTTCCTGAAAACCAAAACAGGTTTTTACCGTAGAATCGAGGTCAATGGTGACCTGTTTAAAAGCATAAACGGTAGATGTTCCTGAGCGCAGTGCCTGTTTCCAAACACTCTCCCTCATTTCGTGGACAGCGGTTTCCAGTTCAACGACGCTGGCAAAGTGGAACAGCTTTAAAATGCGTCCAAATTGACTGTCACAAGGAATGCGTTGAAAACGGGTGCATTCTCGGAGAACGCTATCCTGCCAGACCGTGCACACTTTCATCAGACTTTTGGCACCTGCCAGAATGCCGGTGGTTACCATCAGAATGACATCTGACAGTTGGAAAGTGGCATTAGAGCCTCGTTGAATATTAATCCGTTTGTCCAGTAGGTCGGCCAGCCCCATCCGGTTCAGGAAGCGAAACACAGGGATAAGTCCAGCCTGACTGGTAAGCGGCTTTTTAGCTTGAGTGAAATGTACCTTCCGCTGCTTCAAACGTGCTTTTGACTTGTTTTTTTTGCTCATTGAAAAAGTGATGCTTTATGAAACGAAAACATCATTTAATCTCTTTATTCACGGGTGATTGCAACTTTTATTTCGATATTATTTGCAGGATTTAGGTAGAAAAACATTCTGCTAATGCGGAAGGAGTTATCGCGCCCTGATATCAGGAATAGCAGTAAGATGAACCAAACACGACGGCTCATGTGATTAAAATCCACTGAAAAGGTAAATATTTGCTCGATAGTAGCATAATCAGAATCAGGAGGGCTTGATCAGTTGCTGCGATTGACCTGTTCGGGTTTGGATTGCAGGATTTAGGTAAGATTGATCAGGAATTATGCGTATCTAAAGGCTTGCAGAAGTTGTTGGTTGACATTATTCCCGTACTCGGTTCGGTGAATGACCCTGATCGATTACTTGACATCATGAAAGGGTATCAGGTTGATTCTGTGTACCATGCTGCCGCTTACAAACATGTTCCATTAGTTGAATATAATCTTTCACAGGGCATTCGCAATAATGTCATGGGGACTTTGCACACGGCACAAGCTGCCGTCATGGCCAGTGTTGAGCGCTTTGTATTGATTTCGACGGATAAAGCGGTTCGACCTACGAATGTGATGGGTGCATCCAAGCGGCTGGCAGAAATGGCATTACAAGCATTGAATGCTGAGCCTATTATTGCCCCTTATAGTAGTGACCCCTTAAAAAAACAGGCGAATAAACAGCCGATTAAAAACAAGACCTGTTTGAGTATGGTGCGCTTCGGGAATGTGCTGGGTTCGAGTGGTTCTGTGATCCCAAAATTCAGGGAGCAAATCAAAACCGGTGGGCCAGTGACAGTGACGCACCCTGAAATTACGCGCTATTTCATGACAATACCGGAAGCAGCTCAGTTGGTGCTTCAGGCAGGGAGCCTGGGGCAGGGCGGAGAAGTCTTTGTGCTTGAGATGGGAGAGCCTGTGAAAGTGGCTGATTTGGCGGGGAAAATGATAAAGCTTTCAGGGCTTACGATTAAGGATCAAGCACACCCCGATGGGGATATAGCGATCCGGTTTACGGGATTACGCCCTGGAGAAAAGCTGTACGAGGAGTTATTGATTGGGGGTATTGTGCACAGGACGGAGCATCCGCGTATCTTTAAAGCCAATGAAGAAATGCTGAGCTGGGAGCCGTTATGTGTTGTCCTTGATGAGCTGTTAGCATCAGTAAAGTTGCATAACTATAAGAAAACCAAAGACCTGTTATTAAATCATGTGAATGGCTACCATAGCTCAACCCATATCGTAGACTGGCTGTCACCTACTACTGATAGAGAATCCAGTGTCGCTTAAATCACTTTCTTGTCTAAAAATATTTTTTTTAACCCAAAAGGGTATTTGTTGCGCATTTGCTATCACTACTGGCCTGCGCTAAACTTAAAGGTGAGACAAGGAATTGTCGGATTTAGAATTTACGCATTGACAGGTCCGGCAAAAAATGGTCTCAACCATTCCTTCCCCTCGGAGAAGCTTTTTATGAAATCCCAGGTAGCTTCTTTGAGGGCGTCTTTCCTGACGCTATAGACGCTTCTGAGTGACCCTGATACTTTCATCGCCTGAAGACAGGTATAGCCAAAGATAGCCGCAAAAATATGATTCCGGACCTGTCGCTCCCCTCTCACCTGAAAACGCTCGATGTTGCAGAGTTGCTTTAATGCCCGGTGATACTCTTCGATCGCACCAATGATGTTGGTGCAGCTGATCAAAATCAGATCGTGGAGATAGATCTGCTCCGACATGAGGAGTGTAAACAACGTAATGGCGCAGCTCGTTTTTGAGTCGCGTCCGGTAGAGTCGTACATGACCAAAGTTACGTAGCCATACAGTTTTTCCTTCTTCGGGAATCTCCAGGCTCTGCACCTGTTGGTAGTTACCCTTTTGCACAGAGACAGTACGGTTGCTTTTAACAGCGAACATAAAACCCAAACCATTGTTTTTCACAGCTTTGAGGTTTCCAATACTGCTACCTAAATCCTGCAATCCAAACCCGAACAGGTCAATCGCAGCAACTGATCAAGCCCTCCTGATTCTGATTATGCTACTATCGAGCAAATATTTACCTTTTCAGTGGATTTTAATCACATGAGCCGTCGTGTTTGGTTCATCTTACTGCTATTCCTGATATCAGGGCGCGATAACTCCTTCCGCATTAGCAGAATGTTTTGCTAATCATCCATTGTTCGCTATTTACAAACAGTCACCTACTGCTAGCCAAGCATCCCACTCCGTTTGGTAGAGATGCTCTTTGTTACTGGCAACGGTCAACTGCCTGTTACCTGTCAACAGTTTTCCGGCAACCCGTATCATATAGCAGCGAATGCTTTCCGGCTCCCACTTCATCAACTGACGATTCCCACTCATCAGTGCCATCCAACGTGTTGTATTGTAGGCCAGTATTGCACATTGCATAAGCGCACTGTTTGCCATGAAATGATCGGTTTTGATCTGCCCGAGAGCCATCTGGTTTTTGCACTCTTCGATCCAGGTTTCGCAGGTAGCCCGCTTGCCATACGCTTTATGGATCTCCCATGGACTCAACGACTCAGTAGTCACGTAGCAGAAGTAGTCGTACTCTGGCTTCGGGTCTAACAATTCGCACTGGGTGTTTTCTGGCTTCCCGATCTTTCTTTGCCGGACAGCCACGAAGCAACGAGCCCGGTCCCAGTCACCACAGCAGTGTTGAAACTCGCACCACTCCCACCCTGGCTGATGCACGACAGGTTGCCAGTCTTGCGGGATTAACAGTTTGTGTAGATTCTTCAGTTTGACCTTAACCAGATAACGATGTCCTAAATCCTCCAGATAGGTCAGTAATGGTCCACCAAAGTAGCCACTATCAGCCCTGAAAAAAATCTTCATGTGGGAAGGCAGAGTAACCAGCAACTGTTTCATAAACTCTATGGAGCCATTAGCAGTGTAGGCATCACCACTTCGTAACCAACCCTGCAGCACTTCTTTGGTTTCCGCGCAAAAGGCCAGCTGCGGGTGGTACGACAGCGCCCCTCTTTTTTTCTCGTTAAACCCTTTCTTTGCGCCTTCCTGAAAACCAAAACAGGTTTTTACCGTAGAATCGAGGTCAATGGTGACCTGTTTAAAAGCATAAACGGTAGATGTTCCTGAGCGCAGTGCCTGTTTCCAAACACTCTCCCTCATTTCGTGGACAGCGGTTTCCAGTTCAACGACGCTGGCAAAGTGGAACAGCTTTAAAATGCGTCCAAATTGACTGTCACAAGGAATGCGTTGAAAACGGGTGCATTCTCGGAGAACGCTATCCTGCCAGACCGTGCACACTTTCATCAGACTTTTGGCACCTGCCAGAATGCCGGTGGTTACCATCAGAATGACATCTGACAGTTGGAAAGTGGCATTAGAGCCTCGTTGAATATTAATCCGTTTGTCCAGTAGGTCGGCCAGCCCCATCCGGTTCAGGAAGCGAAACACAGGGATAAGTCCAGCCTGACTGGTAAGCGGCTTTTTAGCTTGAGTGAAATGTACCTTCCGCTGCTTCAAACGTGCTTTTGACTTGTTTTTTTTGCTCATTGAAAAAGTGATGCTTTATGAAACGAAAACATCATTTAATCTCTTTATTCACGGGTGATTGCAACTTTTATTTCGATATTATTTGCAGGATTTAGGTGCTATACCAAGAGTCACCGGTAACACATGCAGGTTCGAGTCCCCATGCCAGTACTTCTTTCAGCATATCGACAAAGTAGTCATTTTTAGTTTTGCCATCGGCTGGATTGTAAATACGGAAATTAACGGGCAAGTTGTAGCCTTTGATGTCCGTGTAATAAAGCGTGATGAGATTAATACCCTTGACGGTTTTGTGGTGCTTTCCTGAGTAGTAATGACCGACTAAAGCCGTGTAATGGGTATAAGGTTTATCCAGCACCGTATCATCAACCGATAGCGTCCCACCTTCAAGAATAAGCCTTGATGCATAGGAATTTATGCATAGGAATTTAATGCATAGGAATTTATGCATAGGAATTTAATGCATAGGAATTTATGCATAGGAATTTATGCATAGGAATTGATGCATAGGAATTTAAATGCATAGGAATTTATGCATAGGAATTTATGCATAGGAATTTATGCATAGGAATTTATGCATGGGAATTTATGCATAGGAATTTATGCATAGGAATTTATGCATAGGAATTTATGCATAGGAATTTATGCATAGGAATTTATGCATAGGAATTTAATGCATAGGAATTTATGCATAGGAATTTATGCATAGGAATTTATGCATAGGAATTTATGCATAGGAATTTATGCATAGGAATTTATGCATAGGCATTTGATGCATAGGAATTTATGCATAGGAATTTATGCATAGGAATTTATGCATAGGAATTTATGCATAGGAATTTATGCATAGGAATTTATGCATAGGAATTTATGCATAGGAATTTAATGCATAGGAATTTAATGCATAGGAATTTATGCATAGGAATGTATGCATAGGAATTTATGCATAGGAATTTATGCATAGGAATTTATGCATAGGAATTTATGCATAGGAATTTATGCATAGGAATTTATGCATAGGAATTTAAATGCATAGGAATTTGCAAGTCTGAGCAGCTCCAAAAACCCATCAAAAAATGCTGATTTTGGCTGGCTGACTACTGGGTTTCTGTCGTAAGAACCAGAACTACTTCTGAGCTACCCCAAAAATCATTGATAACCCTTCCTCTACGCCAGTTTCTTTCTCTCATTACGGACTTCAGACGGATTGAGGGCGTGACTCAGGTAATAGGCTTCGCAAGTGCAAGCTCTTCTGCGTATTGATGCAGCTCTCTTTGTGATTTACCTCGGGTAATACCCACAAAGAGCATTTGAGCATTACACAGAATGCATTTCAGAGGATCAATACCAAAGCTTTTCTGCATCAGGTCAGGGAAAGTGATTTTGAGGGCGTTGCGCTTCGGTTGATTGAGCAAGTTGTAAACTGTTGGTAACAGTTTGGCGCGAACTCGGTTGGATAAAAAGCCATAATAACGGATCATCTGAAAGCCTTTCTCTGGGATGTGCCGAGTTAGCCGGTGCAGAAACTCCTCTGGACTACAGTTGAACCGACGATAGGTTTTTGATTTGTGATCCAAATACTCAAAACTGACACCTTTAGCGTCGTAGTGCTTCAGTCGTGACATAGCGATAGGCGGTCGTTTCAGGTAGCGGCCAAGGTAACTGACAGTGGCCTTTGGGTTGTTGGTGACTTTGGCAAAGTGAACGATCCAATGCTTTTCTGCGTGGCGATCCAGAAAGCGCTGAAATCCCTTCAGGTTATGACATTCGTCTTCCAGTTCAGGTGGCAAAATCAAATCATTGTTTTCGTAAGCCTTTTCGAGAATGTCGATCACACCAGAGCGCCAACCTTCCATGATGGGCGGTTTTGGGTCATAGATTGACTTCCATTGCTGATTATCATCGTAAAGTCCGCCACGGGTAACAGACAGATGAATGTGCACATTCCATTTCAGGTCACGACCATAGGTGTGAAGGGCGGTAAAAATTCCGGGAAGAATGCCTTTTTTTTTTTGCCAGCGAAAGCCAAAATGATGTTTGCAGCCAAGGGGCTAAGTTTACCCAGTAATTCACGGTTAAGCTCAAACAACACCCATAACTCACCAGGCATAGTGAAGGTGATGTGTTGCCACTCCGTATCAGGCAGTAAGGCTTTCTGATTCTCAATCCATTGGTCGGTCATCTTCTTGCCGCAAGTATTACAGGAGCGGCACTTACAACTGAAACAAATAACCTTCGAATGACTACACGCATCATTACCGCATTCAAAGGTGGCGTATCCCATGACCTTCTGTCCGCAGGCCAGCACTTTATTCATATGCTCAATAACGACAGGGCGAAGAGTCGCTTCATACTTCATTTTGAAGTTATGCCAAAGCCCATTACCTCTGAGCAGGTGTTTTTGTTGGGAGGGGACGCGGATAAATCAGCTCCTGAAGGCCGCTATGAAGTCAGGAGCTGATTGTGACAAAGCCGAGCTTAAGAAAGTATGCGTATCCTGCGCAAAATGGAATGAGAGCCATCCGTGGGCTCAGGACAAAAAGCCGCCGCGCAGCGGCCTACCTTGGTGTGCCGGGCACGGCACACCACTTATGGGGTAAAAGTCCCCTGTCCAGCCTAGTACTCCATCCGACACCATTTGATAATCACAGATAACCGATCGGTCAGCTGTTTGTGTAAATGGTCGACAATGGTTAGCCGTCCTGTTATTTGAGTCAATTTTGAGTGGCAGGACAAAAAAATGGGTTATTTCACGCAAAGTGCCCCATTTCCCAATTTTTCATGGGAAAAAGTGCTGCTCTAATAGCCTGGTTTATGTTCTATGGAGGCTCTCAATCTACTCTGTATTATCAAGCTCTGGCATCTTTGGATACAGTCTCTTAAGTTTTATCCGAGCGTCTTCAGTGGTAAAACGCCACTGTGTAGTCACTTTTCTTGCGTTGCGCTTCTCCTCCCAGGCTTTGACTTCTCTCCGGAGAATATCTTGGGTAGGGATACGCCGATCCAGACATTGGCGACTCAGTATACTCAGCTCAATTTCGGCCATATCCAGCCAACTGCCATGCTTTGGGGTGTAATGAAACTCAAGCTTATCAATCATGCTGCGGGCTTCTTCTGGGGAAAAAGCTTTATAAAGTGATGCGGGAGAATGCGTGTTCAAGTTGTCTCCAACCAGTATAACTTTCTCTGCATCTTTGTGGCGAACATCGACCAGAAACTTGATTTGATGAGCCCAATCAATCGCTGTCCTACGATCAGTCACCTCAACATGCCGCCAACCTGTCAAGGGTTCAAACATCATGAACAGATTGCTGACGCCATTACGTTCATACTCTGTGTCATAACGCTCCGGTTTTCCAGGCTCAACAGGCATTGGATTAACGACTTCTTTAACATGCTGCTTGCTACTTTCATCAAGGCAAACAAGCGGACGCCTTGGATCAAGAGGACGTTTATAGACTTCAAGAATATCCTCCATCGCACTCACAAAGTTGGCGCTTTCTTCCGCAGGTATACACCATTCCTTTTTTTGCCAGGGCTTAAGCTCATTTTTTTTAGCCCCTCATGTACTGTGCTTCTGGAAATCGATTCGACGTATCTGAGCTCAATCATGCGATCTGTCAGTAAGTTTAGCGTCCATCGGCTGGCTCCTTCCGGTGGTGGTGAGCAGGTAAGGGCAATAAGGTGAGCTTCGGCTTCGCCATCGAGTTTACGTACCCGACCGTGGCTGCTTAGTTTTCCATTGACAGCGACATCAAGCCCTTCTTCAACAAATCGTTGCCTGAGGCGAGGATAGTAAGCGGCCTAACATGGAAAGCTTTGGCTACCTGATCATGCTGCAGTGGATCATGGTTTTCATCGATAGCCAGAAGGATATTGGCTTTACGTTTTTTGTGTTGTGCAACTTTGGGCTTTTCCTGCTTGATAAGCCGTTCAAGTATTGATCGTTCTTCCTCGCTGAGTCGAACATGATATTTGATGGTCATAATAACTCCGGTGTTATGGACTCGGAGTTATTAGAATAGCCTTCAGTAAACTATCATCTTCTGCCGGACGGAGTACTAGTGAGGGCGAAGGACTAGCGAAGCGCAAGGTTTATATCGTGAGGTATAGGCTGAAAGAAGCGTGGAACAAACCTGCGAGCTGACGAACAGAAATCAGATACGAGGCTGTTCAAGTAGGGGCGAGTTTGCCAAGCAAAACAAAGCCCTCTACTCACTCGGAAGCTTGAGCAGTATATCTGGCAGTTGTGCAGGGAAAGTGGTGTGTCTTACCCCGGGAGGTCTGTGTGGTGTCCAGAGTATTGGACTGAGATTATCGTAAGGTGATTTGACCGCTACACAGAAGTCAGCAGAGGGCATAGTAGCAAAGAGTTAGTGTTTGCGAAGGCCCGAACGGTACAGAGAGGCGAGTAGTTTATGTATTTCACTCAGTCCGAGAGACTGAAACTCGGCAAACACCGAGACCTGAGTCGATGGACTCCGGCGGAACCGGCTGATATTCACTCAGGTAGTCGAGGATCTGATGGCAATGCATGATTACGAAAACCCGACCATGGGTTGCAATGATCGCATCATGGATCGTATTGCAGCCAGTAGTCATCTTAATCGAGCCTATCAACGGGTTAAACGTCACCAGGGAGCACCGGGAGTCGATGGAATGACGACTCCAGCTCTTCATGACTCTTTAAAGAACTACGGAAGAACCGTTACAACCCTGCTTAAAGACGGTCTTTGGAGGCCTCAACCGGTAAGGCGGGTAGTGATACCAAAACCGCAGGGAGGGGAACGGAATCTGGGAATACCGACGGTACTGGATCGTTTAGTCCAGCAAGCCATTCAACAAGTACTGCAAACCGACTGGGAACCCCGTTTTTCAGCGTATAGCTACGGATTCAGGCCGGGAAGGTCTGGGCACCAAACGATTAGGCAAGCCCAGCGATACATTCAGTCTGGTTATGACTGGGTGGTGGATATCGACTTATCGAAATTCTTTGATAGGGTAAACCATGATCGTCTGATGGCGAAGCTGGCGGCCTACATGGACGACAAGGATATATTAAGGCTGATTCGGCGGTTTCTCAATGCTGGTGTCATGGAGAATGGTGTTATCCACTATCGACGGGAAGGAACACCGCAAGGTGGGCCGCTCTCGCCAGTATTGTCCAATATTGTGTTGGATGAATTGGATAAAGAGCTGGACAAGCGAGGTCTGCGGTACGTCAGGTATGCTGACGACTGTCGTGTTTTTGTTAAAAGCCGACGGGCAGCGCAGCGAGTCATGAATAGTCTGGTGAGGTTTATTGAAACCCGGATGAAGCTGAAAGTGAATCGAGATAAAAGTGCGGTAGCGCGGCCTTGGGAACGAACATTTCTGGGCTTCTCATTCACGCCAGAAGGAAAACTTGAACTTGCTGACAACAGCAAACGGCGTTTTAAGGTTGCTGTGAGGACGTTAACCAGAAAATCAGGGCGGTCGTTCAAGCAACGATTAACAGCCCTGAATCGTTACCTTCGTGGATGGCGGCAGTATTTTGGAATAACGGATACACAGGGACAATTAAGCTCGCTGGAGGCTTGGGTAAGAAGGCGTTTAAGATGTCTGATATGGTATCAGTGGAAAACGGCAAAACGACGTTTTAAAGGATTAAGGCGACTTGGAGTGTCGATCGCTTCAGCCAGTAAAGCCGTGGTATCAAGGAAGAAGTATTGGCGCATGAGTGCCTCACCTGCTCTGAGCAAAGCGTTTACTATTAAGCGTTTTGATCTGCTGGGACTGGAAAGATTACGTGTGGTTTAACTGGCCGAACCGCCCAGTGCGGACCCGCATGCTGGGTGGTGTGGGAGGAGTGGAGTCGCGAGGCTCCACCCTATCCCGATTTGTTGTTTGAACGCAGGCTATCAGCCATTGAAAATAGGTAAATCAAGGAATCCTTTTAGGATAATGGCGTTTGCAATGTCGATGAAAAAAGAACCGATGAGGGGAACCACTAAAAACGCTTTTGGGGATGGGCCGTAGCGATGTACAAGGGTATTCATATTGGCCATGCCAACAGGCGTTGCCCCGAGCCCCATACCGATAAAGCCAGCGGTAATAACACTGCTATCGTAATTCCGACCGGCAAACCGATAAACAATAAACCAGGCAAATACAATAATAACGGCGACTTGCACCGCCGTGATGCATAACAGGATGCCTGCAACGCTCGAAAGGTATTGGAGTTTCAGTGTCATCAGACTCATAGCAATAAATAGCTCAAGGCTCATGTCACCTAAGGCATTCAATTCTTTATGTTGAATCAGTTGAACATTTAATAGATCGCAGAGGTTGGTAATGATAATGCCGGCAAATAACACAGGCACAAAATCAGGGAGTATTATTTGCTGTGATTTTAATAGCCCTTGAATAAAAGCCCCTAAAATAATACAGCAGGTTATTAGAAGAACCGTTGGCAGAAAATGCTGACTATTCAACATGGTGGGTGCTGCTGACGCGCGAGTCGTTCGATCGGTGGGTGTTTTTTGCTGGGATTTTAGTCCATACGTTGATATGAGGGATCGGGCAACCGGCCCCCCCACTAATCCACCAAGAATGAGCCCGAGCGTTGCGGCCACAAGCCCAAATTCCATAGCGCCTTGATAGCCCTGCTGTTCCAGAAAGGCACCCCAGGTGATGGCTGTTCCATGCCCGCCTGCAAAGGTGATAGTACCTGCAAGCAGTCCAAAAACAGGGTGTTCACCCAGCGCCATTGCTGTCAAAACACCAGCACTATTTTGAACGATAAGGAAAATAACGGCAATCACCATAAGAATACCGAGTGTTTTACCGCCACTGATCAGCATTCTAATTCTTGCAGATAATCCAATGGTACTAAAAAAGGCCAGTAATAAAATGTCTCTTAAATGCAAATCATAACTGAATGAGATATTGGTACTGAAGGTGAGTAATGCCAAAATAACACTGATAATCAGCCCCCCTGTCACAGAAGGAGGAATATGGCAGCGTTTTAAAAAATGAAAGCGATTTGTAATAGCGTGCCCGAGAAATAGGCATATAATCGCCAAAAACAAGAGGTGTATGCCGGATAAATGAGTCATAGTCATATTTAGTAGCAGCTTTTCTAAAAAGATAGCAGTAAAAGAGAGAGAAGGTATATGAGTATTTTAAAATATTAAGTACTCACTATTGGGGTTCTATTGTGGTGATATTCTAGTTTAGTGTGTTGTTGTTTATCATGGCAGTACTAACCAGAGCCGTTGTCATCCTTTTATCAATGTGCCAGCCAACGATCCGACGAGAGAATAAATCCATCACAATTGCAAGGTACATCAAGCCTTCAGCCGTTTTTAAATAGGTCACATCACCAGCCCATACCTGATTTGGCCCTACAGGGTTAAAAGTCTGATTGAGTAGATTGTCAGCAACAGCATCACTGTGTTTCCGTTTAGTGGTAACCTTATACCTAAATCCTGCAAATAATATCGAAATAAAAGTTGCAATCACCCGTGAATAAAGAGATTAAATGATGTTTTCGTTTCATAAAGCATCACTTTTTCAATGAGCAAAAAAAACAAGTCAAAAGCACGTTTGAAGCAGCGGAAGGTACATTTCACTCAAGCTAAAAAGCCGCTTACCAGTCAGGCTGGACTTATCCCTGTGTTTCGCTTCCTGAACCGGATGGGGCTGGCCGACCTACTGGACAAACGGATTAATATTCAACGAGGCTCTAATGCCACTTTCCAACTGTCAGATGTCATTCTGATGGTAACCACCGGCATTCTGGCAGGTGCCAAAAGTCTGATGAAAGTGTGCACGGTCTGGCAGGATAGCGTTCTCCGAGAATGCACCCGTTTTCAACGCATTCCTTGTGACAGTCAATTTGGACGCATTTTAAAGCTGTTCCACTTTGCCAGCGTCGTTGAACTGGAAACCGCTGTCCACGAAATGAGGGAGAGTGTTTGGAAACAGGCACTGCGCTCAGGAACATCTACCGTTTATGCTTTTACACAGGTCACCATTGACCTCGATTCTACGGTAAAAACCTGTTTTGGTTTTCAGGAAGGCGCAAAGAAAGGGTTTAACGAGAAAAAAAGAGGGGCGCTGTCGTACCACCCGCAGCTGGCCTTTTGCGCGGAAACCAAAGAAGTGCTGCAGGGTTGGTTACGAAGTGGTGATGCCTACACTGCTAATGGCTCCATAGAGTTTATGAAACAGTTGCTGGTTACTCTGCCTTCCCACATGAAGATTTTTTTCAGGGCTGATAGTGGCTACTTTGGTGGACCATTACTGACCTATCTGGAGGATTTAGGACATCGTTATCTGGTTAAGGTCAAACTGAAGAATCTACACAAACTGTTAATCCCGCAAGACTGGCAACCTGTCGTGCATCAGCCAGGGTGGGAGTGGTGCGAGTTTCAACACTGCTGTGGTGACTGGGACCGGGCTCGTTGCTTCGTGGCTGTCCGGCAAAGAAAGATCGGGAAGCCAGAAAACACCCAGTGCGAATTGTTAGACCCGAAGCCAGAGTACGACTACTTCTGCTACGTGACTACTGAGTCGTTGAGTCCATGGGAGATCCATAAAGCGTATGGCAAGCGGGCTACCTGCGAAACCTGGATCGAAGAGTGCAAAAACCAGATGGCTCTCGGGCAGATCAAAACCGATCATTTCATGGCAAACAGTGCGCTTATGCAATGTGCAATACTGGCCTACAATACAACACGTTGGATGGCACTGATGAGTGGGAATCGTCAGTTGATGAAGTGGGAGCCGGAAAGCATTCGCTGCTATATGATACGGGTTGCCGGAAAACTGTTGACAGGTAACAGGCAGTTGACCGTTGCCAGTAACAAAGAGCATCTCTACCAAACGGAGTGGGATGCTTGGCTAGCAGTAGGTGACTGTTTGTAAATAGCGAACAATGGATGATTAGAAAAACATTCTGCTAATGCGGAAGGAGTTATCGCGCCCTGATATCAGGAATAGCAGTAAGATGAACCAAACACGACGGCTCATGTGATTACAATCCACTGAAAAGGTAAATATTGGCTCGATAGTAGCATAATCAGAATCAGGAGGGCTTGATCAGTTGCTGCGATTGACCTGTTCGGGTTTGGATTGCAGGATTTAGGTTATAGGCTAAGCGCTGCCTGACTTTGAGGCCTAGCTGGCTCATTAACGTCCTAACTCTGTAACGGCCTATCTGAAAGCCTTCTTTGCGCAGAGCCTTAACCATTTCCCGGCTCCCCAAGCTATTCCTGCTTTGCTTGAAGAGCTGCTTGATTCGTCGATACAAGTGCAGTGTTTCAGCCGTGATGACATTGCCTGGGTGCTTTGACCAGTCATAATAAGCTGAAGTACTCACCTGCATCACTCGACATAGCAAGTTAACAGGGTAATCGTTTGACGCCTTCTGAATGAAGTCGAATTTCACTTCATTTCTTTCGCAAAGAAGGCGCTGGCCTTTTTTAGCACTTCCCTCTCCATGCGAAGTTTTTTTACCTCTTTACGCAGCTTTTTAAGCTCTTCACGCTCGTCATCAGACAACACTTTGCCCTTCTTTAGGGCCAGAATATGATCCTTCCATTTATAGAGCAAACTGGTGGCAATACCTAGTGATTTAGCTGCATCAGGCACCGAATAGCCTTGCTCCATTACAAGAGCAACAGCCTCTTCTTTGAACTCTTTTGGATAGTGCTTATAGGTTCGCTTTTGACTCATTGTGACACCTTAACAAGTGATAGAAATTATCTCTTATCAAAGTGTCCGGTTCTATTAGACCAGCAGGGCTTACGCATCAATGGTTACTGTAAAATCTTAATTTCTAGTGGATTTACCTAGATATTGATCTGTATTCGTGATTATTATGCACTCTTAACCTTTTTTGAATGACAGTGGCTGTATATTACGGAGGGTTTACATCGAAAAAAAATTGATCAATTATTTGGGGTATATGAAAGTCTCTTCTGACACAGGAGCTACAGAAGATAAACCATGGTTCCAATATGATGCGTAAGCCCTGATTAGACCAGTACAGTTCTAACAATGGGGACCATTTCATAAAAGGGGTAGCTGGTTTGTTGTTGGTAATAATAACGGAGCTGTTACCAAAACGGAGCAACCAGTGCGTACTGGCCTTTCCAATGTTCGCCCTATTGTCTGATTGTCAGGGTCAATGTCACTGACCCTTCAATGAGGATAGAACTTACGCATTGACAGACATCCAAAAAAATTGCTAGATCAGCAAAAAAACAGTGGATGTCGTCGTGCGTAGAAAAATAACAAAACCAACAACAGCCAAGTGCGACCTCCCGAAGTATACGGGGTTTCTACTCTGTGAACCCAAATCAGCCACCTGTACCCGTCTTAGCGAATTGAGTGATATATCGCATGATAGTGTTAACCGCTTTCTCCAACGTGAAAACTTTGCTCCTGAAGATCTTTTTCTAGAAGCGTCAGCAAGGCTTATTCTTGAAGGTGGGACGCTATCGGTTGATGATACGGTGCTGGATAAACCTTATACCCATTACACGGCTTTAGTCGGTCATTACTACTCAGGAAAGCACCACAAAACCGTCAAGGGTATTAATCTCATCACGCTTTATTACACGGACATCAAAGGCTACAACTTGCCCGTTAATTTCCGTATTTACAATCCAGCCGATGGCAAAACTAAAAATGACTACTTTGTCGATATGCTGAAAGAAGTACTGGCATGGGGACTCGAACCTGCATGTGTTACCGGTGACTCTTGGTATAGCAGTATTGGAAACCTCAAAGCTGTGAAAAACAATGGTTTGGGTTTTATGTTCGCTGTTAAAAGCAACCGTACTGTCTCTGTGCAAAAGGGTAACTACCAACAGGTGCAGAGCCTGGAGATTCCCGAAGAAGGAAACACTGTATGGCTACGTAACTTTGGTCATGTACGACTCTACCGGACGCGACTCAAAAACGAGCTGCGCCATTACGTTGTTTACACTCCTCATGTCGGAGCAGATCTATCTCCACGATCTGATTTTGATCAGCTGCACCAACATCATTGGGCGATCGAAGAGTATCACCGGGCATTAAAGCAACTCTGCAACATCGAGCGTTTTCAGGTGAGAGGGGAGCGACAGGTCCGGAATCATATTTTTGCGGCTATCTTTGGCTATACCTGTCTTCAGGCGATGAAAGTATCAGGGTCACTCAGAAGCGTCTATAGCGTCAGGCAAGACGCCCTCAAAGAAGCTACCTGGGATTTCATAAAAAGCTTCTCCGAGGGGAAGGAATGGTGGAGGCCATTTTTTGCCGGACCTGTCAATGCGTACGTTCTAGAAATGGTTACTCAACATACCACGTTTTTCCTGAGAGGCGGTTGCAATATCCCTGCCAATCCGGATAATGCACAGCAATAAATCAGGCTGGAAGAGGAGCTTCCTGTCTGAGCAATGATTGTGATCCTCATAAACTCTGTAAAAAACAGAGTTTGGGTAGAGGCGCGCTGTTCATCAGTAATCCGAGATAGGGTGACACCAGTGAGATCGGATGAAAGGGAAGCAGTGCCGAAGTGAGAGGGAAGTGTCAAACCCGTTTGCTGGTGATGCATTAAAGAGATGTATCACTGTCACAGTAGTATCATGGTTTATTCACACACTGCGCTGATACTCCGTCGCTGCTAAGGTTAACCCCTGTGGGGCAGCAAGGCTCAGCATGGATGTTATAAAAATAGCTAGGATACTTTGTTACTGTGGAGCGCTACCGGGTACCAGAAACGTTGCTGTCTGCCATTGCAGAGAGTACACCTTCCTGCCTATCCATTTGCTCCTGATCCGGCTGCCAGAGTTATACTGTTAACTGAAACGGATGTTCAGTCACCAGTCTGGCCTATTGATGAGATCAGTTTATGGAACTATCAAATTATAGTGATTCAATCCTTTCGTTATTAACCCCGGCGATTGCCATTCTTTTGGCGGTTATTACCCGTAAAGTCCTGCTGTCTCTGGGGGCGGGTATTGTTGCTGGTAGTTTGCTGTTGACCGATTTTAACCCCTTGCATACGATGTCGTACATTTGGGAAGGATTTATTTCTGTTTTTTGGGATGACGGCTTTAATGCAGGCAGTGTCTTTATTCTGTTGTTTTTGGTGCTGTTGGGGATTTTAACCAGTTTAATCAGTTTGTCAGGCGGTGCCAGAGCTTTTGGTGAGTGGGCCAGGCAGCGTGTAAAAAGTCGTACAGGCGCACAGTTATTCACCGTATTTCTGGGTATTCTCATTTTTATTGATGATTACTTTAACAGTTTGGCGGTGGGGAGTATCAGTAAACCACTGACAGACAGACACCGTGTTTCACGTGCAAAACTGGCATACCTGATCGATTCAACGGCTGCTCCGGTGTGTGTGATAACGCCGGTGTCGAGCTGGGGTGCTTATATCATCGCATTGATTGGTAGCATTATGGTCGCCCATGGTCTGTCAGATGTGAGTGCCATTAAGGCCTTTGTTAGTATGATTCCCATGAACCTGTATGCAGTCTTTGGTTTAGCGATGGTGCTAGCCGTGGCTTGGCTGGATCTGAATGTAGGCACGATGCGCAGCCATGAGGAGCGTGCAAAAGCCGGTGAGTTGTACGACCTTTCGAAAGGAACCCCTCCAGGTTCTGCTCAACTCGGTGATCATGAAAAAGGCCGTGTCGCTGACTTGGTGGTACCGATTGTGGTGCTGGTTCTGGCAACCATCACGGCACTGATTTGGACGGGTGCAGCAGCACTGGCTGCGGATGGCAAAGCATTCTCTGTACTGGGTGCTTTTGAGAACACCAATGTTGCCAATTCACTGGTATACGGTGCTGGTTTTGGTCTGGTGCTGACGGCAGCGCGCATGATGAGCCATAATCTGGAAGGGTCTCTCTGGCTGAAAGCTGTTGTAGAAGGCGCCCGCTCTATGCTGCCGGCTATTTACATTCTGATTTTTGCCTGGGTATTGATTGGTGTGATTGGCAACCTTGAGACGGGTGCTTATCTGGCCAGCTTAGTCAGTGATACGGTATCACCGAGCTATTTACCCATGATTTTGTTTGTTGTCTCTGGCGTGATGGCGTTTGCCACAGGCACCAGCTGGGGTACCTTCGGCATTATGTTGCCGATTGCTGGTGATATGGCGGCCGCTGCGGATATTGCGATGCTATTGCCAATGCTGGCGGCTGTACTCGCCGGGGCAGTATTTGGGGATCACTGCTCTCCGATCTCTGATACGACGATTCTGTCGTCCACCGGTGCCTCCTGTCACCATATTGATCACGTAACCACTCAGCTGCCTTATGCCTTTGCTATTGCCGCCGTTGCTACACTGGGTTATTTGGTGATTGGTATGACAGAATCCATCACTGCCGGATTTATGGCATCATTGATTGCATTTATTGTTGTTGTCCTTGTGTTCAAAAAACTGTCAGTGAGTCATAAAAGCGCTTCTCATCAAACAGCACCATTGATAGAAGACTGATTCGGCTACACTTAACACCTAAATCCTGCAAATAATATCGAAATAAAAGTTGCAATCACCCGTGAATAAAGAGATTAAATGATGTTTTCGTTTCATAAAGCATCACTTTTTCAATGAGCAAAAAAAACAAGTCAAAAGCACGTTTGAAGCAGCGGAAGGTACATTTCACTCAAGCTAAAAAGCCGCTTACCAGTCAGGCTGGACTTATCCCTGTGTTTCGCTTCCTGAACCGGATGGGGCTGGCCGACCTACTGGACAAACGGATTAATATTCAACGAGGCTCTAATGCCACTTTCCAACTGTCAGATGTCATTCTGATGGTAACCACCGGCATTCTGGCAGGTGCCAAAAGTCTGATGAAAGTGTGCACGGTCTGGCAGGATAGCGTTCTCCGAGAATGCACCCGTTTTCAACGCATTCCTTGTGACAGTCAATTTGGACGCATTTTAAAGCTGTTCCACTTTGCCAGCGTCGTTGAACTGGAAACCGCTGTCCACGAAATGAGGGAGAGTGTTTGGAAACAGGCACTGCGCTCAGGAACATCTACCGTTTATGCTTTTAAACAGGTCACCATTGACCTCGATTCTACGGTAAAAACCTGTTTTGGTTTTCAGGAAGGCGCAAAGAAAGGGTTTAACGAGAAAAAAAGAGGGGCGCTGTCGTACCACCCGCAGCTGGCCTTTTGCGCGGAAACCAAAGAAGTGCTGCAGGGTTGGTTACGAAGTGGTGATGCCTACACTGCTAATGGCTCCATAGAGTTTATGAAACAGTTGCTGGTTACTCTGCCTTCCCACATGAAGATTTTTTTCAGGGCTGATAGTGGCTACTTTGGTGGACTATTACTGACCTATCTGGAGGATTTAGGACATCGTTATCTGGTTAAGGTCAAACTGAAGAATCTACACAAACTGTTAATCCCGCAAGACTGGCAACCTGTCGTGCATCAGCCAGGGTGGGAGTGGTGCGAGTTTCAACACTGCTGTGGTGACTGGGACCGGGCTCGTTGCTTCGTGGCTGTCCGGCAAAGAAAGATCGGGAAGCCAGAAAACACCCAGTGCGAATTGTTAGACCCGAAGCCAGAGTACGACTACTTCTGCTACGTGACTACTGAGTCGTTGAGTCCATGGGAGATCCATAAAGCGTATGGCAAGCGGGCTACCTGCGAAACCTGGATCGAAGAGTGCAAAAACCAGATGGCTCTCGGGCAGATCAAAACCGATCATTTCATGGCAAACAGTGCGCTTATGCAATGTGCAATACTGGCCTACAATACAACACGTTGGATGGCACTGATGAGTGGGAATCGTCAGTTGATGAAGTGGGAGCCGGAAAGCATTCGCTGCTATATGATACGGGTTGCCGGAAAACTGTTGACAGGTAACAGGCAGTTGACCGTTGCCAGTAACAAAGAGCATCTCTACCAAACGGAGTGGGATGCTTGGCTAGCAGTAGGTGACTGTTTGTAAATAGCGAACAATGGATGATTAGAAAAACATTCTGCTAATGCGGAAGGAGTGATCGCGCCCTGATATCAGGAATAGCAGTAAGATGAACCAAACACGACGGCTCATGTGATTAAAATCCACTGAAAAGGTAAATATTTGCTCGATAGTAGCATAATCAGAATCAGGAGGGCTTGATCAGTTGCTGCGATTGACCTGTTCGGGTTTGGATTGCAGGATTTAGGTAACATGTAGGCAGGATGCCTTTTTAAAGGAGCAGGGATGCTATGAGTTTTGATCGTTTAATGGAGTCTTTTTCCCAGCAGAATGACATGGGCAAGCTCGAATTCAAAGATAATAAATACCATTTGATGCTTGATGGCATTGTCGAGCTTACCTGTTTTCAAGCGGGGGGGAACTGTTACCTCCATGGTATTCTTGCGCCGCTGCCTGATCAGCCCAGAGATCAGGAAAGCTTGCTGACAGAATTGCTCAAAACGAACCTGACATTGGTCAACTCTCAACGAGTCAGTCTTTGTATAGAACCTGATGATACTCAGCTGGGACTGTATTCTGTTCGGCCTTTACAGGGGTTAGATGAAGCGGAGTTGGAAAAAGCACTGTTGGAATACCTGAGCTGCTTTGAAATTCTGCAGGAGCATATTGATAAACAACAACCGCCGCCACGCTCTTCTGCACCCATGATGCTTATGCCTTAAGTTTATTGACCGAGCCCACCCAAGGCTTTGAGAGTGTCTTCTAACGTCATTTACGATAAGTCTACTAATACCCATCGCTGACTCTGACGATCATCGTGTAATGTTCATTACGGTCGTTAGAAAAGACCATTGGTATTATTTCATGGTCAACAGCGCTTACTATTAAAGAGCGATTTTTAGTAGAGTGAAAGGATGATGCGTGCTTATCTGATATTACTGCTTATGCTGCTTGTTGGCTGTGACCGGTCATCGCCTGAATATGTCATGCATGAATATGTTGTACGTATCAGTCGAGTGCTTGATCACCCTATGGTTGACACTGACTATACACTGCCTGAACTTCCCCCATTAAAAGAGCGGCAATACGAATTACCTGATATGCGTATTCGTGTTTTGCAGGCACTGGATTTATGGAAATGCCCCGTACTCAGCCAAGAAGTTGCTTTTCGTAACAGTGGTTTGGGTAAGCAGCTTCAGCCTTCTCAGCAAATGAATTATGAAAAAAAACTCATCCATTCGCTATCCAGTTGTATCGTGTCATTAATGGCGGCAGGTGGTCACCAGAAAACAGTGAATACGCTGAAAGCAGTGCTGGACGAAAAGCAGCATTTATTACCAGAGGTACGTTGGAATACAGTCTTTGCCGGCCCTGAGCTTGTACAGCAACTACAAGGAACCGGTTTGCCCCTGCCAGTGAGAGGTGATAATGGTCTTCAGGGAACAGTGAATGCGTTTAATTACCTTGCACGCTATTTTTCTGACAAAAACAATGAACCCCCTTATCAAAGACAACAGTTGGAACTTGAGTTGCAGCAGTTACAGGCTTTCCATTACAGTGGACAGTTGATTGTAGCCGTTGTTATGTTAACAGATACGTTGAATCGGGTTGCGGATTTACTGTCAACGTCAACGGTTGTTTGCTCAACGGGTACCATGACGCCGTCAGCCCAGCGACTGCAGAATGTATTTCAACTTTTTTATGTGACGGATATTCAACCTTATCTGGTTAAAATCACTAAGGAAGGACGTGACTGGCATACAGGTATTCAGCGTCTATTGAAAGCCTTGCCTGCACCGCCCAGTGAGTCCATGCTACATTACCAGTTACGTGTACTCAGTGATGGCCAAGGCTCTATATGGCATGATCTGGATCAGTCTGTCGACAGACATTCTCTTTCCTGGCAACGGCTGTTAAAGCGTTGCGGTATGATGCCAGGAGGGCATTGATCAAATAGGTTTATTAAAGGATTAATTGACCATGAGTATCAACAACAAAAAAAATGATCCTCAACGGTTCGCTGCACTGGTTGGCAGAGGGACAGGCTCACAAACGTTTTATAATGGGCTGCAGCAGGCGAATGGTGGTTTTTTAGAAGCGGTTATTCGCTATGGGTGCTTTCAGGAGTATCATTTTTTTGTTGAAGATCATCAGGTAGCGAGTGCCAGTGAGTATTGGAAGGCCTATGCTCACTCTTATGCGGTTTCGAAAAAAGTTCGCGTAATTGGGGTCACGCATTTACCGGATCATCTGGCTACGTATAGCTATGACGTTGTCCATAAGGGAGACCCTTATATTGCGGAGTTAGCAGGGCTGAGAGCATTACGCTCATCGTCAATGTTTGCCATTACGGGACGGGCGCATACGGTCAGTACAGATGTTACATTATCCAAAACTCGAGATTTACTATTATCGTCTATCCAGTCTTGTGATGCGATTCTATGCAGTTCAGTAGCACAACAGCGTGTCATTGAGCAGCAATTGCGGCTGGCCTCCAAAGGTATTGAACAGCATACGGGGAAAGCACTGACGTACAGTGGTCAACTGGAGCCGTTGCCTTTAGGTGTTGATGCTATAGAAGATCAATGTGGTGAAAAAGAAAAAATACGTCAAACTCTGGGGTATCCAGCAGATGCTTGTATTCTTCTTTGTGTTGGCCGCTTTTCCTACCAAGATAAAATGGACCTTCATCCTTTATTACTCGCTGCCAATGATTTATTGGAAAAATACAGCCTTACAAATTTTTTGATAGTCATTGCCGGGCAGGGGGATGCATCGGGTAGCTATATTCAATCGTTGCTTCAACAAGGTTATGAGTTAAACCTTGAAGGACGAATACGCTTTGAGCTGTCTGTTGATGACGCGAAGAAACATCAAATTTTTCAGGCAGTTGATGTGTTTGTGTCCATTTCTGACAATATGCAGGAAAGCTTTGGGCTTGCGCCTATCGAAGCGATGAACTATTCCCTGCCCGTGGTGCTGTCTGACTGGAATGGCTACCGGGAATTAGTCATTGATGGTGAAAGTGGCTGTCTTGTCGAGACATTGTCGACCGACCTTGACTCACTCACTGTACCAATGAATTTTGTTCAGGGAGGGTTGGCGCATCTGATAGAAGCGCAAGGCACCGCAGTGAATGTGTCTCATCTTGTTGAGACATTGCATTCATTGATCTGTTGCCCAAAGCGGCGAGAAACTATGGGGCAGGCAGCCAGACAGCGGGTATTATCCAAGTATCACTGGCCTTTATTGATCAGTCAGTATCATCAGATTGTCGACGATTTACGCCAAGCCAATGTTAAGAATAGTGATGCAATGGATGTACATTCTCGTTTCTCTTACCAGCAAGTCTTTTATCATTATCCTACTCGTCATTTAAAAAACAGTGACTGTCTACAAAGTACTGACCGTGCAATCCGTATTTTATTAACGGATGAAAAAGAATTCAGTGTTCATGAAATTGACTACTTGTTGGATACGCAGCTTATTAAAGCATTGGTTTTCTTTTGTATGCGGGGAGCCACAGTCGCATCTATTTATAGAAAATTTGGCCATGAGAAAACGTTAGCATTTGTTTTGGTATGGCTCTGTAAATACCATTGGCTGGATTGTATGGCTAAGAAGCCCGTAATGAAAGAGCCCAAATTGACCCCTTGGTCATTTTGTGTAAAGGATACTGAGTTACAGGTTGTTGTGCAGAAAAGTGTGCAGGGGGTAGACCCTTTGCGACGAAAGTATCTGTTGCCGGTCATGGGGTGGTTGGCAACATGCATTAAACCGCTGATTGATCGCCCGACCATTGATGATCGCATATTGCTAAAAATACTCCGTACCCAGTTAGTGGGGATGGATGAAAAATTACCTCAGGCCATTGGCTGGTTTGGGGAGGCTCATGGTCTCAAGATTTATAGCGACATTATGACTGAGCTTGAACGGCAGGGTGGGTTTATAGTGTTGCAAACGCGCTACCCACACTGGTTTCGTTTAGGCAAACGAATTGGCCTCCGAGCTGTCAGGAGTCTTCGTCAGCTTTTTGAGCGTTTAGCGCATGATCTAGCGGCGATTAATCAACGGTTTTCTGAGGGCTGGACGCAACCGGCTATTCGGGTTGTCGATTTTGCTGCGCCTTTGAGGGTAGATAATCTTTCGGTTGCGATGATTACGTTTGATAATGGTGAAACACTGGTTTACAAAAATAGAGATATTCGGATAGATAGCTATTTAGTCGACCAGAAAAACCCCCAGTGGCAAAGTCTTGCGGAAAAAGTCAATGAATGGCTTCAGGGGGCAGCGGGCATTGGCACTTATGCCATGTTGCCGCGACAAACGGCTATTAGGAAACAAAAGGTGCATTATGGTTTTGTACAGTCTATTCCCGGCTCTGAGGGAGGCATAACATTGACTGATGAAGAGGGGGGGGAATACTACCAAAGGCTCGGGGCTTTGATGGGTTTTGGCTTAATGCTGGGAATGACTGATTTGCATACTTTGAATGTCATTTCTTATCAAACCACCCCCTTTTTGATCGATGTGGAAAATATTTTCCAAAATGATGCAATGCAAGCCACGGAACAGGAAGTCAGCAACCCCTCTCAAGCCTTTATGCGAGGGATTACAGGATCCAGCCTTGATAAACTGTGTATTCTGGAATTTTTTCAAAACTTTCAGGCCAGTAGAGATCGTCTGGGAGCGGTCTCATTGCAGGGCAGTCAAATAGCATTTGATGCATTGATCGATACGGTGCCAGCATTAATCAATAAAGTCACTGTTTGTGGTCGGTCCAATCTGGAGGGTGAGGAAAGCCCTTTACCCACTCGTTACAGGAAATGTATTTCCCAAGTTATTTATGCCGTCGTTAATGCGCTGTGTCATCATCAGAAAGAATGGTTGTTGGCCCTGGATGGCTGTAGCGCCTTTCAGGTGCGTTTTCAGCCTATAATGAGCTATGTTGATTTGACGAAACGAGTCAGCCAATTCCATACTTTTGAGGGGTTTCAACAGCTTACTTACAAGCAGCTGAAAAACTATTTTTCCCGATCCGCAGCACGTTTATGCACGACAGGGGTGGAGGTTCAGCGCTGGGCGCCAGCCCATTGGCAGGAATCAGTGACTGATCTGAAAGATGCTTTGGCAACAGAATGGTTAAAAGGTTGTCAGGGGCGTTTTGTGAAATACCCTGATCAGCGTACTGCCTATGTGCGGAAAAGTGATGGGTCTTTAATGGTGGCAACGAAACCTGGTATTGATTATTTTACGAAAAATGCACTGGAGCAGATGAAGCATTGTTTTATACTGCTGGCATCTGATGATGATCGGCGGGAGCAGTATTTAACATTGATAGAACTTACGCATTGACAGGTCCGGCAAAAAATGGACTCAACCATTCCTTCCCCTCGGAGAAGCTTTTTATGAAATCCCAGGTAGCTTCTTTGAGGGCGTCTTTCCTGACGCTATAGACGCTTCTGAGTGACCCTGATACTTTCATCGCCTGAAGACAGGTATAGCCAAAGATAGCCGCAAAAATATGATGCCGGACCTGTCGCTCCCCTCTCACCTGAAAACGCTCGATGTTGCAGAGTTGCTTTAATGCCCGGTGATACTCTGCGATCGCCCAATGATGTTGGTGCAGCTGATCAAAATCAGATCGTGGAGATAGATCTGCTCCGACATGAGAAGTGTAAACAACGTAATGGCGCAGCTCGTTTTTGAGTCGCGTCCGGTAGAGTCGTACATGACCAAAGTTACGTAGCCATACAGTTTTTCCTTCTTCGGGAATCTCCAGGCTCTGCACCTGTTGGTAGTTACCCTTTTGCACAGAGACAGTACGGTTGCTTTTAACAGCGCACATAAAACCCAAACCATTGTTTTTCACAGCTTTGAGGTTTCCAATACTGCTATACCAAGAGTCACCGGTAACACATGCAGGTTCGAGTCCCCATGCCAGTACTTCTTTCAGCATATCGACAAAGTAGTCATTTTTAGTTTTGCCATCGGCTGGATTGTAAATACGAAAATTAACGGGCAAGTTGTAGCCTTTGATGTCCGTGTAATAAAGCGTGATGAGATTAATACCCTTGACGGTTTTGTGGTGCTTTCCTGAGTAGTAATGACCGACTAAAGCCGTGTAATGGGTATAAGGTTTATCCAGCACCGTATCATCAACCGATAGCGTCCCACCTTCAAGAATAAGCCTTGCTGACGCTTCTAGAAAAAGATCTTCAGGAGCAAAGTTTTCACGTTGGAGAAAGCGGTTAACACTGTCATGCGATATATCACTCAATTCGCTAAGACGGGTACAGGTGGCTGATTTGGGTTCACAGAGTAGAAACCCCGTATACTTCGGGAGATCGCACTTGGCTGTTGTTGGTTTTGTTATTTTTCTACGCACGACGACATCCACTGTTTTGTTGCTGATCTAGCAATGTTTTTGGATGTCTGTCAATGCGTAAGTTCTAATTGATAACAGGGGTATTGGAAGCCTGGCTAAATGATTCTTTGAAGCCGGCGCTGGATGGAGGGGTAGAAAAAAGCAAAGCTATTACCTCAACCCATTGATAAAATGTGGCGTATTGTTGTTTACATAGCCAACACTGAAAGTGTATTCCAGAGGTTTGGCTAGTTGTTGTGGATATGCCCCAGTATTTCGTTAGCCATATGAATGGCGGCGCCATCATTGCTGTCTTTTATCTCATAGAGACACTGTTCAGACTGTTTATTGTGGCCGTCAAGCATGAGCGCCAATCCAATAAAGGCTTTGACAGCTGGGCTGTCAGGGTCTTTTTTTAGTGCCTGTTGGCTTAATACGGCAATGGCTTCCTGATATTTCTTTTTATTCCTAAATCCTGCAAATAATATCGAAATAAAAGTTGCAATCACCCGTGAATAAAGAGATTAAATGATGTTTTCGTTTCATAAAGCATCACTTTTTCAATGATAGAACTTACGCATTGACAGACATCCAAAAAAATTGCTAGATCAGCAAAAAAACAGTGGATGTCGTCGTGCGTAGAAAAATAACAAAACCAACAACAGCCAAGTGCGACCTCCCGAAGTATACGGGGTTTCTACTCTGTGAACCCAAATCAGCCACCTGTACCCGTCTTAGCGAATTGAGTGATATATCGCATGACAGTGTTAACCGCTTTCTCCAACGTGAAAACTTTGCTCCTGAAGATCTTTTTCTAGAAGCGTCAGCAAGGCTTATTCTTGAAGGTGGGACGCTATCGGTTGATGATACGGTGCTGGATAAACCTTATACCCATTACACGGCTTTAGTCGGTCATTACTACTCAGGAAAGCACCACAAAACCGTCAAGGGTATTAATCTCATCACGCTTTATTACACGGACATCAAAGGCTACAACTTGCCCGTTAATTTTCGTATTTACAATCCAGCCGATGGCAAAACTAAAAATGACTACTTTGTCGATATGCTGAAAGAAGTACTGGCATGGGGACTCGAACCTGCATGTGTTACCGGTGACTCTTGGTATAGCAGTATTGGAAACCTCAAAGCTGTGAAAAACAATGGTTTGGGTTTTATGTTCGCTGTTAAAAGCAACCGTACTGTCTCTGTGCAAAAGGGTAACTACCAACAGGTGCAGAGCCTGGAGATTCCCGAAGAAGGAAAAACTGTATGGCTACGTAACTTTGGTCATGTACGACTCTACCGGACGCGACTCAAAAACGAGCTGCGCCATTACGTTGTTTACACTTCTCATGTCGGAGCAGATCTATCTCCACGATCTGATTTTGATCAGCTGCACCAACATCATTGGGCGATCGAAGAGTATCACCGGGCATTAAAGCAACTCTGCAACATCGAGCGTTTTCAGGTGAGAGGGGAGCGACAGATCCGGAATCATATTTTTGCGGCTATCTTTGGCTATACCTGTCTGCAGGCGATGAAAGTATCAGGGTCACTCAGAAGCGTCTATAGCGTCAGGAAAGACGCCCTCAAAGAAGCTACCTGGGATTTCATAAAAAGCTTCTCCGAGGGGAAGGAATGGTTGAGGCCATTTTTTGCCGGACCTGTCAATGCGTAAGTTCTAAATGAGCAAAAAAAACAAGTCAAAAGCACGTTTGAAGCAGCGGAAGGTACATTTCACTCAAGCTAAAAAGCCGCTTACCAGTCAGGCTGTACTTATCCCTGTGTTTCGCTTCCTGAACCGGATGGGGCTGGCCGACCTACTGGACAAACGGATTAATATTCAACGAGGCTCTAATGCCACTTTCCAACTGTCAGATGTCATTCTGATGGTAACCACCGGCATTCTGGCAGGTGCCAAAAGTCTGATGAAAGTGTGCACGGTCTGGCAGGATAGCGTTCTCCGAGAATGCACCCGTTTTCAACGCATTCCTTGTGACAGTCAATTTGGACGCATTTTAAAGCTGTTCCACTTTGCCAGCGTCGTTGAACTGGAAACCGCTGTCCACGAAATGAGGGAGAGTGTTTGGAAACAGGCACTGCGCTCAGGAACATCTACCGTTTATGCTTTTAAACAGGTCACCATTGACCTCGATTCTACGGTAAAAACCTGTTTTGGTTTTCAGGAAGGCGCAAAGAAAGGGTTTAACGAGAAAAAAAGAGGGGCGCTGTCGTACCACCCGCAGCTGGCCTTTTGCGCGGAAACCAAAGAAGTGCTGCAGGGTTGGTTACGAAGTGGTGATGCCTACACTGCTAATGGCTCCATAGAGTTTATGAAACAGTTGCTGGTTACTCTGCCTTCCCACATGAAGATTTTTTTCAGGGCTGATAGTGGCTACTTTGGTGGACCATTACTGACCTATCTGGAGGATTTAGGACATCGTTATCTGGTTAAGGTCAAACTGAAGAATCTACACAAACTGTTAATCCCGCAAGACTGGCAACCTGTCGTGCATCAGCCAGGGTGGGAGTGGTGCGAGTTTCAACACTGCTGTGGTGACTGGGACCGGGCTCGTTGCTTCGTGGCTGTCCGGCAAAGAAAGATCGGGAAGCCAGAAAACACCCAGTGCGAATTGTTAGACCCGAAGCCAGAGTACGACTACTTCTGCTACGTGACTACTGAGTCGTTGAGTCCATGGGAGATCCATAAAGCGTATGGCAAGCGGGCTACCTGCGAAACCTGGATCGAAGAGTGCAAAAACCAGATGGCTCTCGGGCAGATCAAAACCGATCATTTCATGTAGAACTTACGCATTGACAGGTCCGGCAAAAAATGGTCTCAACCATTACTTCCCCTCGGAGAAGCTTTTTATGAAATCCCAGGTAGCTTCTTTGAGGGCGTCTTTCCTGACGCTATAGACGCTTCTGAGTGACCCTGATACTTTCATCGCCTGAAGACAGGTATAGCCAAAGATAGCCGCAAAAATATGATTCCGGACCTGTCGCTCCCCTCTCACCTGAAAACGCTCGATGTTGCAGAGTTGCTTTAATGCCCGGTGATACTCTTCGATCGCCCAATGATGTTGGTGCAGCTGATCAAAATCAGATCGTGGAGATAGATCTGCTCCGACATGAGGAGTGTAAACAACGTAATGGCGCAGCTCGTTTTTGAGTCGCGTCCGGTAGAGTCGTACATGACCAAAGTTACGTAGCCATACAGTTTTTCTTTCTTCGGGAATCTCCAGGCTCTGCACCTGTTGGTAGTTACCCTTTTGCACAGAGACAGTACGGTTGCTTTTAACAGCGAACATAAAACCCAAACCATTGTTTTTCACAGCTTTGAGGTTTCCAATACTGCTATACCAAGAGTCACCGGTAACACATGCAGGTTCGAGTCCCCATGCCAGTACTTCTTTCAGCATATCGACAAAGTAGTTATTTTTAGTTTTGCCATCGGCTGGATTGTAAATACGGAAATTAACGGGCAAGTTGTAGCCTTTGATGTCCGTGTAATAAAGCGTGATGAGATTAATACCCTTGACGGTTTTGTGGTGCTTTCCTGAGTAGTAATGACCGACTAAAGCCGTGTAATTGGTATAAGGTTTATCCAGCACCGTATCATCAACCGATAGCGTCCCACCTTCAAGAATAAGCCTTGCTGACGCTTCTAGAAAAAGATCTTCAGGAGCAAAGTTTTCACGTTGGAGAAAGCGGTTAACACTGTCATACGATATATCACTCAATTCGCTAAGACGGGTACAGGTGGCTGATTTGGGTTCACAGAGTAGAAACCCCGTATACTTCGGGAGGTCGCACTTGGCTGTTGTTGGTTTTGTTATTTTTCTACGCACGACGACATCCACTGTTTTTTTGCTGATCTAGGCATTTTTTTGGATGTCTGTCAATGCGTAAGTTCTATCATGGCAAACAGTGCGCTTATGCAATGTGCAATACTGGCCTACAATACAACACGTTGGATGGCACTGATGAGTGGGAATCGTCAGTTGATGAAGTGGGAGCCGGAAAGCATTCGCTGCTATATGATAAGGGTTGCCGGAAAACTGTTGACAGGTAACAGGCAGTTGACCGTTGCCAGTAACAAAGAGCATCTCTACCAAACGGAGTGGGATGCTTGGCTAGCAGTAGGTGACTGTTTGTAAATAGCGAACAATGGATGATTAGAAAAACATTCTGCTAATGCGGAAGGAGTTATCGCGCCCTGATATCAGGAATAGCAGTAAGATGAACCAAACACGACGGCTCATGTGATTAAAATCCACTGAAAAGGTAAATATTTGCTCGATAGTAGCATAATCAGAATCAGGAGGGCTTGATCAGTTGCTGCGATTGACCTGTTCGGGTTTGGATTGCAGGATTTAGGTTCCAGAAGCACAGTACATGAGGGACTAAAAAAAATGAGCTTAAGCCCTGGCAAAAAAAGGAATGGTGTATACCTGCGGAAGAAAGCGCCAACTTTGTGAGTGCGATGGAGGATAGTCTTGAAGTCTATAAACGTCCTCTTGATCCAAGGCGTCCGCTTGTTTGCCTTGATGAAAGTAGCAAGCAGCATGTTAAAGAAGTCGTTAATCCAATGCCTGTTGAGCCTGGAAAACCGGAGCGTTATGACACAGAGTATGAACGTAATGGCGTCAGCAATCTGTTCATGATGTTTGAACCCTTGACAGGTTGGCGGCATGTTGAGGTGACTGATCGTAGGACAGCGATTGATTGGGCTCATCAAATCAAGTTTCTGGTCGATGTTCGCCACAAAGATGCAGAGAAAGTTATACTGGTTGGAGACAACTTGAACACGCATTCTCCCGCATCACTTTATAAAGCTTTTTCCCCAGAAGAAGCCCGCAGAATGATTGATAAGCTTGAGTTTCATTACACCCCAAAGCATGGCAGTTGGCTGGATATGGCCGAAATTGAGCTGAGTATACTGAGTCGCCAATGTCTGGATCGGCGTATCCCTACCCAAGATATTCTCCGGAGAGAAGTCAAAGCCTGGGAGGAGAAGCGCAACGCAAGAAAAGTGACTACACAGTGGCGTTTTACCACTGAAGACGCTCGGATAAAACTTAAGAGACTGTATCCAAAGATGCCAGAGCTTGATAATACAGAGTAGATTGAGAGCCTCCATAGAACATACACCAGACTATTAGAGCAGCACTTTTTCCCATGAAAAATTGGGAAATGGGGCACTTTGCGTGAAATAACCCATTTTTTTGTCCTGCCACTCAAAATTGACTCAAATAACAGGACGGCTAACCATTGTCGACCATTTACACAAAAAGCTGACCGATCGGTTATCTGTGATTATCAAATGGTGTCGGATGGAGTACTAGGTACAAAACTAAACAATGCCTCCATGTGAAGAGAAAATCGCCTTTCAAAAAGGAACCACATCTGGGGCGATTTCCATGGTTACAAAACATAAGAGCAGTATCAACTGCGGCGTAGTTACTGCTTCATAACCCTACAAAAAAAATGACCCTATCACGAGCCCCTGAGTGAGCTCATATAGGATGTAAATGCTTTATTCAGAGATTAACTTATGCATATGCAACCTTTGCAGACTCACGACCTAACCACTGCCTAAGATGCAATACCAACTCATCACTGGGGCTAACATGCCATTCATCGCCCAAAACCAGATTTGCAAAAGCATCCTCACTGCTGTAATTGACCTGTACGGGTAACCCTCCCTGGTGATTACGTAGCAAGCTTCTCAGCCGTTCTGAAAAATCGTTCTTCACCTGATCAGACGATAGCGTTAGCACCAAGCGACGCGCGTAGTGACTACGGGCATCCACCAGATTCATAATTTTTTTCGTGCGAACCTTCAGTCCGCCTGAATAATCATCATGGTTGACCTCGCCTTCCACCACCAGCACGGCATCTTTTACAATCAGCGATTGATATTCATTAAACGCATCGGCAAACACGGAGACTTCTATGCGCCCTGTACGATCATCCAGAGTGATAAACGCCATTTTATCACCCCGCTTATTTTTCATAATACGCAGATCAACGACCAGGCCTGCAATGTTCTGGCTATCCCCTCTGGAAGGTTGAATGTCTTTAATACGGTGACGAATAAAATGTTTAATTTCATCCTCATATTCATCAATGGGGTGACCGGTTAAATACAGCCCCAATGTTTCCTTTTCGCCCTGAAGACGAACTTTATCAGGCCATGGGTGAATCCCAGTGTAACTGCCATACACATCCGCTTTACCGGCAGGCACCAGCGCCCCAAACAAATCGGTATGCCCGGAACTCAAACTGCGTGCTGCTTGCTCTGCTGCCTTTACCCCTTCTGGCTGAGCCGCTTCCAGCACACTACGGTTATAACCCAACGCATCATGGTTACCCGGCTTTGGTCCTAATAGATCAACCGCTCCAGAGCGAATCAGTGCTTCCAGCACCCGTTTGTTCACGCGCTTAAGATCAACCCGCTCGCAAAAATCAAACAAATCAATAAAGTCTCCCCTCTTAGATCGCGCCTGAACAATCGCTTCTATAGGCCCTTCTCCCAACCCTTTAATCGCACCGAGCCCATAAACGATACTCCCATCATCATTGACGCGGAACGTCAGCCCACCACTGTTGACATCAGGCGGTAAAACGTCGAGTCCCATGCTGCGGCACTCTTCGATAAAGGTCACCACTTTGTCGGTGTTCTGCATATCTGAGCTCATCACCGCTGCCATAAATTCAGCAGGGTAATGGGTTTTCAACCACAACGTTTGGTAGGAAACCAGTGCATAAGCGGCAGAGTGCGATTTGTTAAACCCGTAGCCTGCAAACTTCTCCACGAGATCAAAGATTTTCATGGCCAACTCACCATCAACACCGTTGTTCTGTGCGCCGTCTTCAAAGATCGCTCGCTGTTTGGCCATTTCTTCCGGCTTTTTCTTACCCATCGCCCGGCGCAGCATATCAGCCCCCCCGAGGGTATACCCTGCCAGCACCTGAGCAATCTGCATCACCTGCTCCTGATACAGGATAATGCCATAGGTTGGCTCTAAAATCGGTTGCAGGGATTCATGCTGGTACTGGACATCGGGATAGGAAACGGCTTCCCGGCCATGTTTCCGGTTAATAAAGTTATCAACCATCCCTGATTGCAGGGGGCCGGGTCGAAAGAGGGCCACTAATGCAATAATATCTTCAAATGAGTCAGGCAAAAGCCGTTTTATCAGGTCTTTCATACCACGGGATTCCAGCTGGAACACCGCCGTCGTTTCGCCTTTTTTCAACAATGCAAAGGATACAGGATCGTTCAGATCAATCTGCATGATGTCCAAAGGGGCTTCTCCCCGCTCCTGACGGCGGGGGTTAATCATCTTCAATGCCCAGTCAATAATGGTCAGGGTTCGAAGACCTAAAAAGTCAAACTTGACCAGACCAGCCGACTCCACATCATTTTTGTCAAACTGGGTAACAATGCCTTCACCGTGCTCATCGCAATACAAAGGTGCAAAATCGGTCAGCTTGGTAGGGGCGATAACAACGCCCCCCGCATGCTTACCGACGTTACGGGTGACACCCTCCAGTTTCAACGCCATTTCCCAGATTTCGGCTGCTTCTTCATCCTGTTCCAGAAAATCGCGAATAACGTCTTCCTGTTCATAGGCTTTAGTCAGTGTCATGCCAATTTCAAAGGGAATCATTTTTGACAGTCTATCTGCCAATCCGTAAGCCTTACCCTGAACACGAGCCACGTCGCGCACTACCGCTTTGGCGGCCATGGTGCCGAAAGTAATAATCTGGGACACAGCATCACGGCCATAAGTACGGGCCACATAATCGATAACCCGATCCCGACCATCCATGCAGAAGTCAACATCAAAGTCAGGCATAGACACCCGTTCAGGGTTCAAAAACCGCTCGAACAATAAGTCATATTCGATGGGGTCAAGGTCAGTGATTTTCTGCGCGTAAGCGACCAGAGACCCAGCACCAGAACCGCGTCCCGGTCCGACAGGAATCCCATTGTTTTTTGACCACTGAATAAAGTCCATTACGATCAGAAAATAGCCCGGAAATCCCATCTGCAAAATGGTGTCAAGCTCAAAATCCAATCGATCACGGTAGATTTTTTCTTTAGCCGCATACTCGGCGTCATTTTTATCCAGAATCGTTTTAAGTCGATCCGTTAATCCTTCATGAGAGAATTCTCTGAAAAACTGATCCATGGTTTTCCCTTCTGGAATGGGAAACTCCGGTAGACAATACTCTCCAAGGCGCACATCAACCGAGCATCGTCGCGCTATTTCTACCGTATTGTCTACGGCTTCAGGAATGTCAGAGAACAGTTCAAGCATTTCCTCTTCAGATTTAAGGTACTGCTCTTCAGAATAAGGTTTACCACGACGAGGATCATCCAGAGTGGCACTTTCTCCTATACAAAAACGCGCTTCATGAGCGTCAAAGTCATCCCGCGATAAAAACATCACATCGTTGGTCGCAACCACGGGACACTCATGTTGACTGGCCAATGTTACTGCTGCATGGAGATACTCTTCGTCACCCCTACGATTGGTTCGTTGTAGCTCTAAATAATACCGATCAGGAAATACGGCCATCCAATCGAGCAATTCTTTTTCCGCCAGTGCGGTATTGCCTGCTATTAACGCCTGACCAATATCCCCTTCTCTGCCACCAGAAAGCACGATAAGTCCCTCATTTTTCTCTTTCACCCACTCGCGCTTAACTATGGCTCGACCATGGTCCTGGTTTTCCAAAAAGGACTGAGAGATCAACTCCGTAAGATTACGGTAGCCCGTTTCATTCATACACAACAAAACCAGACGGCTCGGCGCATGATCAGCATCGGGTGCTGCTATCCATAAATCCGCACCACTGATGGGCTTAATCCCAGCCCCCATAGCAGCACTATAAAACTTAACCAATGCGCAAAGGTTCGACTGATCAGTCAACGCTACCGCTGGCATGCCCGACTCTGCTATGGCCTTCATTAACGGCTTAATACGAACCAAACCGTCCCTGAGGGAAAATTCGGAATGCAATCTCAGGTGAATAAAGCGTGTGGGCATGGTATGTATGGGAGTGATAAAGAAGGATCTTTATTCTAGGCGCTGTTGATATAAGAATTCAATAACAGTGGGAAGGAAAGCTGTTTTCCGTAAGTCGAGCAACGCCTTTACACCGCCACCCCGTTAAGGATGCACACAATGCCTCAGCCTATGTTATTTGTTGCGGTACCCTTGGTATCTCTGTTGCTTGGGTTAATCGGCTATCAATGGATGTCTACCCCCCAACCTACTGCGGTGCCAACACCCTACAGCCCCGCCGGACCAGAAATCGTGCTCTCTCCTGATCAACGACCCCGTTGGTTCAGGAAGCTGGAAGCCAATGACCCCTGGCAATACGGTGTCATCCCTTCTATCACAGAAAAAGATAACCCCACCATTTACGAGGTCAGCAGCATCCGTCCAGACACCGAGTTATCTGAAAAACAAAAATATACAGCCTACGCATTCAAGCTATCCGCGATGGAAGCCGCCTATAACAACGGTTGGGATACTATCGAAAAAGCACGTTCCGATGGTTACAGCAATGCACCTCCTTTGGATTTTCTGCATTACGTGAATCCTCGCTTTACCGAAGATAATGAGATTCTCAACCCGGAAAAGCCAGAGTTCCTGATGTTTTACCCCTCCAGTAATGGACTCGTACTCGCCGGCGCTATGTTTTTAACCGATAACTTCTACGACATCGGTGAACAGCCCGGTGGTGCCAGCACCCTCTGGCATTTTCATACCTCTTATCAAACGTATTGTTTTCGAAATAACGTCATGGTGGAATTTGAGACGAATGGACAATGCACAGGCAACGCATCACGCCGCTCACCAGAAATGCTACACGTCTGGTTTGTAGAACATCCACAAGGCGATTATGCCACCGATATGTGCTTACCCGCCGGTGCTATTGAATGATGGCAAGGTCGTGCCAGCTGGGAGGCTAAACTAAAACAACGTTCTGGTCAACATTTTAAGACGTTAAAAAACAAACGGTATGTAAAAAAGGGATAATCCCTTACAAGCCGCTTTTGGTATTCAATGCAGCTTATCCATTCGTGATCAGATAGCACTCATGATTCATCATGTACTTCGCATAACTCTCGAACCGGCTTAAACGAACGGCGATAAATAGGTGTTGGCCCCCATTTTTGTAAAGCGGCCAAGTGTGCCTTTGTAGGGTAGCCTTTATGGTCTGCAATACCATAGCCTGGGTACACTTTATCAAGAGCAACCATTTCACGATCTCGCGCCACTTTGGCAATGATTGAAGCCGCCGCAATTTCAGCAACTTTACTGTCGCCTTTAATCACTGATTCTGCTCGACAGGGCAATGATGGACATCGGTTGCCATCGATTAATGCCAACTCTGGTTCGATAGATAGACCCAGTACTGCTCGCTGCATGGCCAGCATCGTCGCCTGTAGAATATTGAGTTTATCAATCTCCTCTACCTCTGCCCGTCCCAGACTCCATGCCAAACTCTTTTCACAAATGCGTTCAAACAACGCCTCTCGTTTTTTTGCTGATAGCTTTTTAGAGTCATTTAACCCGACTATCGGATGATTTTTATCGAGAATGACCGCAGCGGCAGCAACAGGCCCACATAAGGGGCCACGCCCGACTTCATCAACGCCTGCAATAATACCAGACACACTATCACTTTGAATTTTAAGGTCTTCCTGATACACAATACACCTTCAACACTCAACGAAAAGATACTGAAAATACTATACCTGCTTTTGCAAGGCCTCGTCGATGGCCGTCGAGCCGCTAAAGCGGCTTCTACCAGAAAGAGTACCAGCCTCTTTATTCAGCCAATGCGTCGTTACCAATCTGATTTTCAAAGGCTTTTAATCGTTTATAAATAGAGATAAGTTCGACAATAGTGCTCCATGATTGCACTAAAAATTGAAAGGATGACTCCACCTTGTTAAAGGCATTCAGCACCTGCTGTAAAACGCCCAGCGTAATAGCACCCACAACAATTGTGGGGCCCAATGCGATCAAAGGGAGAATCACTGAAAACTGAAGGTAAGAGTAACGCGCAATATTAAAATACAGATAATGCTTGTAGAGGGTAAAATAGTTTTTTCTGACGTTGCTAAACAGCACCTTGATGGTGACAGGCTCAGCACGGTCATCATGGTCTTCGCCAAATACCAGCTCTTTTCGGTAAGCCGCTTCTACTTTCTGGTTATTAAACTCCAGCCCAGGCAGTTTGATACCCACCATCGCTAATAGTACCGTACCCGAAATAGCCGAGATTATCGCGACCCAGACTAATGAGTAAGGAATTTCGCCGAGCCATGGCAACTCGGTAACATGGCTGCTCAACGCAATGAGTAAGGGAAAAAATGCCGCCAGCGTCATCACAGAGTACACCAATGAACTTCCCAAATTTTCCATAATGGTGGCAAAACGCATGGTGTCTTCCTGAACCCGTTGGGAAGCACCTTCAATATGACGTAATTTAGGCCAGTGCTTCATGTAATAATCGTTCATGGCTGTACGCCAACGGAAAATATAATGGCTGACAAAAAAGCTAAGGAGTACAGCAACAACCACATACACCGCGGCGATTTTTGCAAACGTTAGACATTTTAATAAAAACTCAGGAAAACTCACGCTACCCGGCGTGGTCAACATCGCTTGCAGCGTATTATAAAATTCGCCGTACCATTCATTAATCTGTACATCCAGCTGTACCTGAAAATACGTCGTGGCTAAAATGGCAATACTTCCCAACAGTGACCAGTGCAGCCAGCGGCGATTGAAAAAAAACGATCGAAACATAAGTGCTCTCTAGGTTGAGTTTCTTACAGGGCGTTGACATAGGCTCTGTTGACATAAGAACACAAACTCAGTGACAAAAAAAACGGTTTTGTGCAAGGCAAGCAGGTACAGGCGTAGTCATCTACGTCAAAATCTGCTTAACGCCGTCGGAAAGCCGTTTTTTTTGTCACCCGAAGGGCGAAAGTCAGAGTGACTATGGACATCGTTGTGGTCACTTGAAAGGTATGAGCCTTCCGGCGCAACCACTCCTGAGCACAGTCACTCTGGCTTTCACTGAGTTTGTGTTCTTATGACAACAGAGTCTAGGAGCCTGTCGGACTTAGCCGACCGTAGCGAGCAAAAGTCCGGTTTGAGGCAGTTTTTATGATTATTTGAGGCGAATAGCGCGCTATTTAACGAAAAAAACCATACAAAATGGCCAAATCCGGCTTTTTCGCAGTAGGTCAGTGGTAAGTCCAACAAACTCCTAGCATAGCTGGGAATGTTACATGCTCATATCCTCTCTTTCGCTCCAGAAAATGAGGTGCTTACTCATCAACATAGGAACTATACGGAAGAACAGCAATCAGTCATGGAGGAATCTTAGCTTTCATTCCGAACACCATTAACCTCAACCCTACGTAAAATGAGTGAATATTTACGCAAAGAGCAAATTACTTAAAATTATACCTAAATCCTGCAATCCAAACCCGAACAGGTCAATCGCAGCAACTGATCAAGCCCTCCTGATTCTGATTATGCTACTATCGAGCAAATATTTACCTTTTCAGTGGATTTTAATCACATGAGCCGTCGTGTTTGGTTCATCTTACTGCTATTCCTGATATCAGGGCGCGATCACTCCTTCCGCATTAGCAGAATGTTTTTCTAATCATCCATTGTTCGCTATTTACAAACAGTCACCTACTGCTAGCCAAGCATCCCACTCCGTTTGGTAGAGATGCTCTTTGTTACTGGCAACGGTCAACTGCCTGTTACCTGTCAACAGTTTTCCGGCAACCCGTATCATATAGCAGCGAATGCTTTCCGGCTCCCACTTCATCAACTGACGATTCCCACTCATCAGTGCCATCCAACGTGTTGTATTGTAGGCCAGTATTGCACATTGCATAAGCGCACTGTTTGCCATGAAATGATCGGTTTTGATCTGCCCGAGAGCCATCTGGTTTTTGCACTCTTCGATCCAGGTTTCGCAGGTAGCCCGCTTGCCATACGCTTTATGGATCTCCCATGGACTCAACGACTCAGTAGTCACGTAGCAGAAGTAGTCGTACTCTGGCTTCGGGTCTAACAATTCGCACTGGGTGTTTTCTGGCTTCCCGATCTTTCTTTGCCGGACAGCCACGAAGCAACGAGCCCGGTCCCAGTCACCACAGCAGTGTTGAAACTCGCACCACTCCCACCCTGGCTGATGCACGACAGGTTGCCAGTCTTGCGGGATTAACAGTTTGTGTAGATTCTTCAGTTTGACCTTAACCAGATAACGATGTCCTAAATCCTCCAGATAGGTCAGTAATGGTCCACCAAAGTAGCCACTATCAGCCCTGAAAAAAATCTTCATGTGGGAAGGCAGAGTAACCAGCAACTGTTTCATAAACTCTATGGAGCCATTAGCAGTGTAGGCATCACCACTTCGTAACCAACCCTGCAGCACTTCTTTGGTTTCCGCGCAAAAGGCCAGCTGCGGGTGGTACCACAGCGCCCCTCTTTTTTTCTCGTTAAACCCTTTCTTTGCGCCTTCCTGAAAACCAAAACAGGTTTTTACCGTAGAATCGAGGTCAATGGTGACCTGTTTAAAAGCATAAACGGTAGATGTTCCTGAGCGCAGTGCCTGTTTCCAAACACTCTCCCTCATTTCGTGGACAGCGGTTTCCAGTTCAACGACGCTGGCAAAGTGGAACAGCTTTAAAATGCGTCCAAATTGACTGTCACAAGGAATGCGTTGAAAACGGGTGCATTCTCGGAGAACGCTATCCTGCCAGACCGTGCACACTTTCATCAGACTTTTGGCACCTGCCAGAATGCCGGTGGTTACCATCAGAATGACATCTGACAGTTGGAAAGTGGCATTAGAGCCTCGTTGAATATTAATCCGTTTGTCCAGTAGGGCGGCCAGCCCCATCCGGTTCAGGAAGCGCAACACAGGGATAAGTCCAGCCTGACTGGTAAGCGGCTTTTTAGCTTGAGTGAAATGTACCTTCCGCTGCTTCAAACGTGCTTTTGACTTGTTTTTTTTGCTCATTGAAAAAGTGATGCTTTATGAAACGAAAACATCATTTAATCTCTTTATTCACGGGTGATTGCAACTTTTATTTCGATATTATTTGCAGGATTTAGGTTATATCGTAAACATACTGTACTGATCCTACTGATGTAGCCCCTTGAGCGCCTTTGCTCGTCACTGGACAGCTTCAGTCCTTAGCTCTTTACAATACGGGTGTACCTGAGCAAATACTTGCAATGGTTACTCTTATCCGGTGGCATCCACTGCCAAGGTGGTTTTGCCCCTTTCTAGGAGCCTGTCAGACTTACCACTAACATCTACAGCTAGCAGGTTAGCCGGATCATTAGCAAACTGCTCCCTTTCCGCCTGCGTCCACTGAGCAGCCTCATGTGCCCATGGCAAATGCCAAAGGAGCCACGTGATCCACGTCTAAGTCTTTCGCCTGATAAAAAGGATTCCCCTGACTTTTAATACAGGGTCAGTTTGTAATATCGCCTGGGTGATTTAAGCTTGAAGTTTCGCGTGAAAACCAAAAACGACCTTCAATACTTAACCTAGCCACCTGTGCCTCATCTGAGGTATCAGCAGTATTATTTGATGTAGAGAATGCCGCTTCCTCCAGTGAATAAGTAAGCATTGGATCAATAAAACTTGCTGTAAGCTCTAATATTTTTTCTTAAGTTGCGTTATGAACGCTCTGCTACTCCAAGTGTTGTAAATTCAAATATTTGAAAATACTGATTATATTTTATCGCCGCAGCTTCAATAATTACAGGGCCTTTTTTTGTCGGTGCTAATATATCAATAACTATTGGAGAAAGGCCAGTACCAACAGCTTGAACTAGCTGGAGTGCAGTAAAAATCTGTATTAGTTGATCGTCTCTATGCACTATTGGGGTAGGGATAGGCTTTCTAAAAAATTTATTATCTTCAATAGTTACATTTCCTGAAAACACACGCGGTGAACCTTTCTCTTCTTCTGCTGCTGTTAACATAGAGAAAGGTTGTCCTTTTGCAGTTTGGTTATTTGTTGGAAAACATAAATAAAAGTACTCTAGAGGCTCTCCTAAAATAGAAGCCATGTCATTCATTGCTGTTTTTTCTATTCCGGAACTAATAGTGCATTTCAAGGGCACTCAAGAAAGTCTTTTTAAAAATCATTCAATCGATACCCATGCTTCTGGCAAAATGAGGCGGTAATAGATTTCACCAGATATGCAGGAGGCATCTAGCTCGACATAGCCGGCATTTGCACAGCGATGGGCATGCTGTCCACAACAATCAAGAATCACATCAAAGGCTGTCAGCACATCGAGCACTTGTTGATCAGGGGGAGTCATCGCGGGCCAGGAAACGGTGAGTTCTGCGCCACCCGCAATAAGCGGTAACAGTGCAATCTGTACGTTACGCACCACCGGTCCCGCGTACAGAAGACGCTTTCCCAAAAAGGGTTGCTCTTTTGAAAATCGCTCCGATTGTTCAGCCAGACAAAAGGGTATTGCTCAACAGCATAATAGGGCGCAATAGCCGCCTGTAGCCTATTCAGAAGCGTCATCTCGTCAATCCTAACCGATAAGTAACAAACCACCATTCATGACACAAAAGTAGTTCACCTATCGATGAGGATCAATCATAGTTCCAAACGGGTTGCCGCTTTTCAAGGAAAGATGACACGCCTTCCTGCTGGTTTTTACCTTCAAACAATTTCATAAACAGCTCTCGCTCCATGGGTAGAGCTGCACGTGATGGCATCTCCCGACCCATTTGAATCAGCTGCTTACAGGCACGAATCGCATCCGGACTCTGCTTACCCGTTTTGTCCGCTAAGGCTGTGGCTGCAGTGACACTCTCACCCTGCTCCACCAGAACATCCACCAACCCAATGGCATGCGCCTGCCTACCATCCACCTTTTCACCACACAGAATCATGCGTTTTGCCCAACCCTCTCCCACACGCTGAGTCAGGTTTTGTGTGCCACCAGCACAGGGTAACAAACCCACAGAAGCCTCAGGCAATGCCAAAACCGCCTGTTTTTCTGCCACCAGCAAATCGCAAGCCAGTGCCACTTCGAGCCCCCCGCCCATGGCATAACCGCCAATGGCCGCAATGGTTAACCCAGAGAAATCGGTTAAGGCTTCAAATGCTCTGCCAAAGGCCGATGCAATAGACTCCACCTCTTTAACAGGCTGGTGACTAAAAATCTTTAAGTCTGCACCAGCACTGAAAAATTTGTCATAGGCAGATCGAATAATCAGGGTCGTGACGGCCCGGTTCTGGTTAATCTCCCGCATCATCGACTCCAGCTGTTTCAGGCTTGCCAGTGTCCAGGTATTAGCTGGGGGGTTATCCAGGGTGATAAGCGCCGTATGAGTGTCAATGGATAACTGCAACACATCTGTCATTAATCCAACTCCGTAAACTGCTCAGAAAGAAGCCTGCGGGCAATGATCAGCCGCATAACTTCATTAGTACCTTCGAGTATCTGGTGAACACGGGTGTCCCTGACGTACCGCTCTAAAGGGTATTCCTTTATATACCCGTAGCCACCGTGAATTTGCAATGCTTCGTTACAGACCCTGAAACCGACATCGGTCGCAAACCGTTTAGCCATGGCACAGTAAGTCGTGGCTTCAGGGTGTTGGTCGTCCAGTTTAGTGGCTGCCAGCCTGACCAGCTGCTGTGCGGCGACGAATTCAGTATTCATATCCGCCAGTTTAAACTGCAACGCCTGAAAATCAGCCAGAGGCTTACCAAACTGCTTTCTCTCTTGCATGTACGCACGGGCCGTGTTTAATGCCTGTTGGGCAGTACCCAGCGAACAGCTGGCAATATTGATCCGCCCGCCGTCCAGCCCTTTCATAGCGAGTTTAAAACCTTCGCCTTCTTTGCCCAAAAGATTAGCAACAGGTACACGAACACTGTCGAAAGAAATCAACCGTGTGGGTTGGCAGTTCCAGCCCATTTTGTCTTCTTTACGCCCATAACTGATACCCGGCAAGTCCGCTGGCACAGCAATGGCAGAAATCCCTCGGGCTGTTTCATCGCCAGTACGCGCCATGACCACCAGCAAATCCGTACTCCCGGCACCCGAGATAAACGCTTTCGAGCCGGTGATCACATACTCATCACCATCGCGCAATGCCTTGGTTTTAAGTGCTGCCGCATCACTGCCTGAGCCTGGCTCGGTTAAACAGTAAGACCCCAGTTTATTGCCACTAGCAAGGTCTTCGCCCCAGGATGGCAGTAACGCTTGCTGACCAAACGCCCCTACCATCCATGTCACCATATTATGAATGGTCAAGTAAGCGGTCGTTGCCGTACACCCCATCGATAATTGCTCAAACACCAGACTGGCGTCCAGACGGCTTAACCCTAAACCGCCAATAGACTCCGCTGCATAGAGCGAGCAAAAACCCAGTTTACCGGCGGCTTTAATGGTGTCCACCGGAAAGATGGCCTCCTGATCCCACTGGGCTGCATTCTCTCTTAACTCATTATCTGCAAACTGTTTCGCTAACTCACAAAAGGCGTTTTGCTCATCCGACAAGGTGAAGTTCATACGTGCCTCAATCCGAAAAGTGTGATGACCTAACGATTACCTAGCTATAGCAACTCAGGCATAATAAAAAAAACGACATCAACACCGCTCAACGGCTATTGCTGTCGCCTCCCCCCCACCAATACACAATGAGGCAATACCGTTTTTACCGCCCGTCTGCTTCAGGGCATTGAGCAATGTCACCATAATACGTGCGCCACTAGCGCCTAATGGATGCCCGAGTGCGCAAGCTCCCCCGTAGATATTGACCCGCTCAGCATCCAATTCCAATGTATTAATAGCAGCCAGAGCAACCACCGCAAACGCTTCATTGATCTCATAACAATCCACATCGTGGTTCTGCCAGCCCAGCGTTCGTTGTAAGTGTTTAATAGCATCCACCGGTGCCAGCGTAAACTCCGCGGGCTTGCGGGCATGGGTATGATAGCCTTTGATACGCGCCAGCGGGACTAAGCCTTGCGCGATAGCATCGTTTTCACGCATCAGCACTAAGGCCGCGGCCCCATCAGAAATAGAGCTGGAATTGGCTGCGGTCACTGAACCTGTTTGACTGAAGGCGGGTTTTAGTTGGCGGATTTTTTCAGGTTTGGCACGCCCCGGCTGCTCATCAGTATCGATCATGCCTTTACGGGTTTCAATGCCTGTCACTTCCGAGGCAAAGCGTCCTTCAGCGATCGCTTTATTAGCACGCTCAAGAGACCGGAGTGCGTAGTCGTCCATGGCTTCACGGGTAATATCAAAACGGTCAGCCGTCTCCTGAGCATAGGTTCCCATCAACTGACCACTGTAGGCATCTTCCAGACCATCGGTAAACATATGGTCTTTGACATCACTGTGCCCAATCCGTAAGCCCTGGCGCGCCTTACCCAGAAGATAAGGGGCATTGGTCATGCTTTCCATACCACCAGCCACAACAACGTGAGCTTCCTGCAGTTGCAACTGAGCACAACCGAGCATGACGGTTTTCATCCCAGAGCCACACACTTTATTCACGGTCGTGGCCGGCACATGCTCAGGTAACCCTGCCAGCATGGCCGCCTGACGCGCTGGCGCCTGACCACAGCCTGCTGGCAGTACATTGCCCATGAGTGTTTCAGAAACGGACTCTGGCGACAGCCCACTGCGCCCAATGGCAGCAGCAATGGCGTTGGCACCCAGCTGTGGTGCTGATAAAGAAGAGAGAGAACCCTGAAATGCCCCCATAGGGGTACGGGCGGCGGATACTATGACAATATTACTGCGGTTCGATGACATCGTGAGCTCTTGTTTTTAAATAGTACCTGCTCGCACGATAACAAGGTCACCTCTTTTTAGCAATGCAGCGTTTGTTCCATTAAATAGACTGTTGTGTAATATCCCTAGAACTTACGCATTGACAGGTCCGGCAAAAAATGGTCTCAACCATTCCTTCCCCTCGGAGAAGCTTTTTATGAAATCCCAGGTAGCTTCTTTGAGGGCGTCTTTCCTGACGCTATAGACGCTTCTGAGTGACCCTGATACTTTCATCGCCTGAAGACAGGTATAGCCAAAGATAGCCGCAAAAATATGATTCCGGACCTGTCGCTCCCCTCTCACCTGAAAACGCTCGATGTTGCAGAGTTGCTTTAATGCCCGGTGATACTCTTCGATCGCCCAATGATGTTGGTGCAGCTGATCAAAATCAGATCGTGGAGATAGATCTGCTCCGACATGAGGAGTGTAAACAACGTAATGGCGCAGCTCGTTTTTGAGTCGCGTCCGGTAGCGTCGTACATGACCAAAGTTACGTAGCCATACAGTTTTTCCTTCTTCGGAAATCTCCAGGCTCTGCACCTGTTGGTAGTTACCCTTTTGCACAGAGACAGTACGGTTGCTTTTAACAGCGAACATAAAACCCAAACCATTGTTTTTCACAGCTTTGAGGTTTCCAATACTGCTATACCAAGAGTCACCGGTAACACATGCAGGTTCGAGTCCCCATGCCAGTACTTCTTTCAGCATATCGACAAAGTAGTCATTTTTAGTTTTGCTATCGGCTGGATTGTAAATACGGAAATTAACGGGCAAGTTGTAGCCTTTGATGTCCGTGTAATAAAGCGTGATGAGATTAATACCCTTGACGGTTTTGTGGTGCTTTCCTGAGTAGTAATGACCGACTAAAGCCGTGTAATGGGTATAAGGTTTATCCAGCACCGTATCATCAACCGATAGCGTCCCACCTTCAAGAATAAGCCTTGCTGACGCTTCTAGAAAAAGATCTTCAGGAGCAAAGTTTTCACGTTGGAGAAAGCGGTTAACACTGTCATGCGATATATCACTCAATTCGCTAAGACGGGTACAGGTGGCTGATTTGGGTTCACAGAGTAGAAAACCCGTATACTTCGGGAGGTCGCACTTGGCTGTTGTTGGTTTTGTTATTTTTCTACGCACGACGACATCCACTGTTTTTTTGCTGATCTAGCAATTTTTTTGGATGTCTGTCAATGCGTAAGTTCTATGACCTTAAAAGAAGAGACAGTATTAGTGATGCTGATCACGCCGTTGTATTGGAGAACTTTAAGGTTAGTGATGGGGCGGTGCACTGTAAGATGTATACATGGGGTAAGTCCTATCTTTTAAAGCTTTCTTTAGAGGATTTTTGGAAAAATGCAAAGATGAATGGATTTGTTATAGCCGGGGAAACTTCAAGTGCGGGTTATAAGGTATTTCAACCACCCAACTATTAAATTTACTGTTAGTTCTCAGTCTACATTGGCTGTTTCCCCTTATCCTTGATGTTTTTTGCTATTGCTTTTAGCTTTCTGAACAGGGATGACAGTATCTATATCATACGACTGATGCACGCGATAAGTGATAGAACAGTGACCATTGGGTAAGTCTTTCAGTAGCGCATTAACCCCACCATTATTTTGCGTCCATGTAAAATCAGCCACCTCTTTAATCACTTCCCACTCCGTATTGGCCTGCTCAAAGGTTTCGCAGTTGGCAGGGTAAGTGGATCCAACCAGACTGTAAGCCAGACAGCGCCGACCAAACTTAATAAATGTGGTGTTTTTCCAGACACTGTCTTTTTCTGTGCCCCAGGTGGCCATCACACTAAAGCTTCGGCTATTAAAATACCCGGTAGAGGCAACGCCATTGCCATTGTCTGATAACGCTTTGAATTCTGTCGTAATGGCATCGTCACAGCTGTTAAAGCCTGTTTTATGTGCCATGTTGATGAGATCAGCTCCGTGGGCCTCTGGGAAGAACAGCAGAAAACTCACGAGAGTGGCTATTTTAATCATGGAATGCCCCTGCGCCAATGGTATTGGAAAATGGGATTTTCTGTACGGGTAAACGGCCGGTATACCTTATTTATTAATAGGTAATATCTATTATCGGCGCTTCAATGAGAGGATTAAGCTATCTTTTGGGTGTTGGAGACAGTAAAAGAAGGGATCACTTTGATGGGTTATCCCAGATAAGCGTTGCTATACGGGTTCATGCGCTCACATGCTGAAATAGCAGAGGGTTTAAAACAGCATCAATCACTGCATTTTATGGATTTGAGGTTGTATGCCTGCTTGCCGGTAGTACCTGAATTTTTCGCGAGACTGCTCAACAAATGCCGGTGTTTGAACGACAATTTCACAGACCCGATCAAAGTCGCCGTAAAAATCGGGTGGGTTATCCGCTAAGTTGATGAGTAACTGCCTGTTGCCCTCATTGGGTTGATGGCAGCCCAATGTTACAGGCGGTATTATTTTGGAAGAAGTGCCGGTCATACAATGGGGAATAAAACTGTCTTCCCGCCAGTGCCAAAGCAATTTGTCAAGCGTTTGGCAGTGCTGCTCATCGCGCAGGTGCAGATGAACGGGCTGTCCTTTCTGCCACACTTTATCAACAAGGTGGCAGGCAAATTGCTCAGCGGTATACTGGCTGGAAGAGAGAAGGTAAAAAGTGACATTTGGCATACCATGGATACTACCATCGTCGCCAAACTATTTCATTAGCCAACGCCGACCTGTGGTATTGACGACAAGCCGGCGCGAGTGACACGCCGTATTACTTTACTTTATTCAATAAATATTGAACGAGCATCGGTACCGGGCGGCCAGAAGCCCCTTTACTCTTGCCCGAGGTCCATGCTGTGCCTGCGATATCCAGGTGAGCCCATGGGTAACTTTCCGTAAAGCGTGATAGGAAGCAGGCCGCTGTAATGGTGCCGGCAGGGCGACCACCAATGTTGGCCATGTCAGCAAAGTTCGTATCCAGCTGCTGCTGATACTCCTCGCCGATAGGAAGCTGCCACGCTTTATCAGATGCCTCTCTGGACGCACTCAGCAATTCCTCAGCCAGCGCATCATTATTACTCAGTACGCCGGTTGTGTGGTGACCCAGAGCGCTGACGCAGGCACCGGTCAGGGTCGCGACATCAATAACGGCAGCCGGCTTGTAACGTTCGGCATAAGTGAGGGCATCACACAGGACTAAACGACCTTCGGCATCGGTATTCAGTATTTCGATGGTTTTGCCTGCCATGGATGTCACGATATCACCAGGGCGTGATGCCTTACTGCCCGGCATGTTTTCAGCCGCTGCGACCATACCGATGACATTCAGAGAGAGGTCCATCGCAATAATGGTGTTCATCACCCCAAAAATGCTGGCAGCGCCGCACATGTCGAACTTCATTTCATCCATACCGGCACCGGGTTTTAACGAGATGCCACCGGTGTCAAAGGTAATACCTTTTCCTAAAAGGACTAAAGGCTTATCGCCTTTTTTGCCGTTTTTAAACTCCATCGCGATGAGCTTGGCTTCTTGTGCAGACCCTTTGCTGACGGACAGCAGCGAATGCATGCCCAGTTCTTCCATTTGTTTCTCACCCAGTACTTTGGTGGTTAGCTTGGCATGTTGCTTTGCCAGCGCTTTCGCTTCGTCCGCCAGGTAGGTAGGGTGACAGATATTACCGGGCAGATTGCCCAGTGTGCGTGCAATATTACGCCCTTTAGCAATAGCCGCACCCTGCTCAATAGCGTCTTTGACTGCCGAAGTCGTTTTGCGAGCCGTCAGTAAGGTGATTTTTTTCAGTGAAGGGGCTTTCTTGTTAGCGGCTTCGCTTTTGAAGGTATCAAAGCGATAAAGCTGGTGCTCAATCACTTCCACCAGCTGGCGGGCAACCCAAGCGGTGTCTTTCCCTTCAACAGTGATATCGTCAATGGCGAGGGTGGCTTCTTTAACATGGGTTGTGTTGATCACAGCAATGATCGTAGCTATCAGCTTTTTGTACTGGATTTCAGACAAGGGTTTATCAGCATCGCCGGCAGTGGCGAGCAACAGGCGCTCACAGTTGGCATCCGGTACATGGTGTAATAACAGTGTTTCGCCAGCTTTGTAGGAGAGATCGCCACGCTTGAGTAACGTCGTGATAAAACCCTTCGTCAAGGTATCTATAGACTGTGCTGCAGGCAGCAGACCCGCTTTTTGAGCACCGGCGACAAGACAGGCTGTTTTCTGTTTGTCAGCGGCTACATTTTTTACAACGAATTCCATGCTTTCTCCAAGGGGGGACAATCTGTTCGGATTGAGTGATAATACGAGATTCTGACTGTTGGCGTATGACTATCGGGTAAATAGAGCCTTGAATACGCAGACAGAATCAATGCATATTACGTTGGATCCGCTATTTCACCAGAGCCGGGCACGGATGTGAATGTTTTTTTGGTGTGTTTAGTGGTTGATTCCCTACATTTTTTCGGATGGCGCTCACAGCATGCCCCTGATTATCTTCAAATACCTTTCACGGCAAACAATGCAGGTACTGTTAGCCGTATCTTCTGTTGTTCTGCTGATTATTATGAGTGGTCGATTTGTCAGCTATCTCAGTCAGGCCGCCAGTGGTTCATTACGGGCTGATTTTTTGCTGGCGATTATTGGTTACCGGATGCCGGAGTTTCTGGTGATGATTCTGCCACTGGGGTTATTGCTGGGTATTATTTTGGCGTATGGTCGTCTCTACGTCGACAACGAGATGAGTGTGCTCCGTGCTTGCGGTATGAGCCAGAATCAGCTGTTAGGCATGACGATGATCCCTGGCGTGGTGGTGGTGATGGTGCTGGTGGCTTTGTTAAGTTTGTACATAGCCCCTGCCGGGATTAAAAAGGTCGAACTGATACTGGCTACTCAGGACTCATTGACGGAGTTTGACACACTGGTGCCTGGTCGCTTTCAGTTGCTGGGTAATGGTGACCGTGCCACGTATACAGAGTCATTAAGTGCGGATAAACAGACGATGGAGAATGTCTTTATTGCGCAGCGCAGTAGTGAAAAAGGCAGGGATGGGGGTATTACACTAGTGTTGGCCGACCGCGCCAAAATGGCCAAGCGTGAAGAGGGGGTGCGTTATTTGATGCTGCATGACGGCTTTCGCTATGACTTAATTCCCGGGAAGCCAGAAACACGTATTATTAACTATAAAACGTATGGGTTACTGATGCTTGAAAGTCAGGTAAAAGAAGATATTAGTAAAGAGAAGGCGCTGCCCACATCGGCTTTATTGTCATCGAACCAACCAGGGCATATCGCTGAGTTACAGTGGCGCTTGTCATTCCCACTGATTATTCCCATTATTATTTTACTGGGTATTCCTCTGGCGCAAGTCAGCCCCCGGCAGGGGCGATACGCCAAGTTGCTGCCCGCCATATTGATCTATTTGTTTTATATTATGTTGTTGATCACGTGTCGCGGGGCGATTGATGATGGTCAGTTATCACCGAGCTTGGGTATTTGGTGGGTGCATGGTGTGTTTCTGATATTGGCCATCGCATTGTATTGCTATGAACCGATAAGGTTATCGATGGCTCGCAGGAGGGCTGCTGGTGCGTAAGTTAGATATGTACATTGCCCGGCATGTGTTAGGTGCCATGCTGGTGGTTTTGATTGGGTTGGTTTTGCTGGAATCGCTGTTTGCGTTCCTGGCACAGTTAGATGATCTTCGCGCAAACTATGGCGTGGGCGATGCGATTGTGTACATTTTGTTGCTGTTGCCCAAGAAAATCTATGAATTCATTCCTGTAGCATCCCTCATTGGTTGTTTGGTAGGGCTGGGCAGTCTGGCATCCAGTAGCGAACTGGTTGTCATGCGAGCAGCAGGTGTTTCATTATGGCGAATGGTTGGCTCAGCGATGAAACCGGCTTTGGTGCTTGTACTGATCGGTATCATTATCGGTGAGTTCCTTGGCCCTATTTCAGAGCAGACGGCTGAAACCCGACGTACCATTGCACGATCAGCGGAGGGCGCCTATACCGGTGACGGCTTCTGGCATCGTGAAGGCAATGAGTTTATGTATTTTAACGCGGTTGAGCCTAATGGTGTTTTGTACGGGGTGAGTTTGTTTAGTTTTGATGACAGCCTACGCCTGAAAGCGTCAGTGTATGCCAAACGTGCCATTTATCAGAGTGATCACTGGTTACTGGAAGACTTAACGCGCAGCCGGTTTGAAGGTGATCACATTGAGACTGAACAAAAAAAGATTGAGCGCTGGGATACCAAATTGACAACAACACTGCTGAAAGTAGTGGTAGTTAAGCCGGAAGGATTGTCGATGACCGGGTTAAGAACCTATACGAACTATCTGGAGCATCAAGGGCTCGAAACCGGTGAGTACGACTTGGCATTTTGGACAAAAGCCCTGCAACCGCTGACGATTTTTTCATTGGTGCTGATCGGTATTTCTTTTGTATTTGGCCCGCTACGATCGGTGAGTATGGGGAAAAGAGTCTTTTCCGGTGTCATTACCGGCGTTGTCTTTATGTTGGTACAAAACCTGTTGGGTCCATCGAGCCTGGTCTTTGGCTTTCCTCCCATTCTCTCGGTACTCCTGCCTGCTCTGGTTTGCTTAGGCATTGGTGCCTTCTTTTTGAAAAGAACAGGCTAGTGCCGTTAGGCGCTGATACCAGTACCGTCGTCATTCCCGTGTAGGCGGGAATTTACCATGCAGTGAACACCCTCTAGCCTTCGTGGGAGGGTCACAGTAGGAATGCCGGTCGCCCGGCACCCCCTGCGCAGATCCGTACGTGCACTACTAATGCATACGGCTCCTACCTCGAGTATTTGACGTCAAACCGCTGCTCTGGCCATGGGTGAAGCACTTTTACGTCAGGCAACACAGTATTTACAAAAGCTCCAAACTTCTTCCAGTTCAGTCTACTTCTTTGGCTGCGTCTCCTTAGCGCTTTGTACCAAATCTTCTGCACTTCAGTCCTGAAAGCATTTACCCTTCGACTATTACCCGGTACCGAGAAGTAGTTCATATGCCCTTGAATGACACGTTTCAACCACTCCAACTGTTCCGGCACAGCATCGTGCCTGTGTTTTAGAAGATAGGATTTAATGTCTTGCAGCGTTGCCCTCACTCTCTTCTTACTGGTTTCTCTGACGACCGTGAAGCGTCCACTGACTCGGGTTACACTACAGAAGTGTGTGAAACCAAGAAACTCAAAGGTCTCTGGCTTTCCTCCTCCTGATTTCTTTAGCTCACTCTTGGCAAAGCGTCCAAAACGAATAAGACGGGTTTTATTCTCATGCAGAGAAAGCCCGAACCGTTTTAGCCTATTGCCGAGTTCATAAAGAAAGGTCTGTGCATCCCCTTCACACTGGAAGCCCAACACACTATCGTCGGCGTAGCGCACAACAATAACCTTGCCCTGCGCATACTTTTTACGCCATTGATTAACCCAAAGATCGAACACATAGTGCAGATAAATATTGGATAGTAAGGGTGATATCACTGATCCTTGTGGTACCCCAACTACGCTTCGGGAATGTCGACCGTCGTCTTCATAATGCCCTACCGTTATCCACTGTTTTATCAAGCGAATCATGCGCTTGTCTTTCACCCGGTGCTCTAAAAACCTGATTAGCCAATCATGGTCGACCTGGTCGAAAAATTTCCGAATATCCAGATCCAGCACCCAATTCACCGAGGTTCTCTTGATTCCCACCGTCAACGCATCTAATGCGTCGTGCTGGCTTCTCATAGGGCGAAACCCATAAGAAAAGCCAAGGAAATCTTCCTCATAAATCCCTTCCAACACCTTGACTACGGCCTGTTGGACAATTTTATCCTCTAAACATAGAACACTTAGGGGACGCTCGCTCCCGTCTGCTTTGAGGATGAAAACCCTTCGAGCAGGACGTGGTCGATAACTTCCTCTGTGCACTCGTTCGTGCAAGGATTTCAGCCGGATATCCAGCTCCCGCTGATAGGATCGCCAAGTTACACCATCCACCCCCGCCGCTGAATTCCGTTTCAACTGAAAGAAACTTCCTTTCAGTAAATCCAGGGTGAGGTGGTGGAACAAGGCGGTGAATTGTAAACAGCTGTCCTTTGCTGCTGCTTGACGTATACCCAACAAGTTGAACGAAGCGTTATTCCGGCTCTGAGTCCGGTCGCCGACTCCTTGTTGAGCATTCCTCTTGGTCAGGCCACTGTCCTCCACAACCTCCGCGACAGAATACTCTGTTTTGTTCGGCTGCTTCTTAGGTACTATTCGCCTGTCCGACTTCCTGCCAACAGCAATAGGCGTGTGGTGATTAGCCTTCCCCATTGCGACTCCTATGGCTAATACAGGAGAGAATGGCAGGATCTCCCGAGTTCCGCACAAGATGCTTATCTGCATGCACAAGGTCTACGACTGCGCGAGGCCCTCTGGATACTTGCGGTATAACGCTTCCAGTGGTATTGCTTTCTGCTTCGCTTAACACCTAAATCCTGCAAAGGATCTCGAAATAACTGTTGCAATATCCTATGAATAAAGGGATTAAGTGATGCTTTGGTTTCAATAAAGCATCACTTTTCCCATGAGCAAAAAAAACAAGTCAAAAGCACGTTTGAAACAGCGGAAGGTACGTTTCATCCAAGCTAAAAAGCCGCTCACCAGTCAGGCTGGACTGATCCCTGCGTTTCGCTTCCTGAATCGGATGGGGCTGTCCGGCTTACTAAACAAACGGATTAATATTCAACGAGGCTCTAATGCCACTTTCCAACTGTCAGATGTCATTCTGATGGTAACCACCGGCATTCTGGCAGGTGCCAGAAGTCTGATGAAAGTGTGCACGGTCTGGCAGGATAGCACTCTTCGAGAATGTACCCAATTTCAACGAATCCCTTGTGACAGTCAATTTGGACGCATTTTAAAGCTGTTTAGTTTTGCCAGCGTCGTTGAACTGGAAACCGCTGTCCACGAAATGAGGGGCAGGGTTTGGAAACAGGCGTTGCGCTCAGGAACATCTACCATTTATGCACGTAAACAGATCACCATTGACCTCGATTCTACGGTAAAAACCTGTTTCGGTTTTCAGGAAGGCGCCAAGAAAGGCTTTAATGAGAAAAAAAGAGGGGCTCTTTCGTACCACCCGCAATTGGCCTTTTGCGCTCAAACTAAAGAAGTATTGCAAGGCTGGTTACGAAGTGGCGATGCCTACACCGCCAATGGAGCCATAGAGTTTATGAAGCAACTGCTGATCACCCTGCCTTCTCATATGAAGATTTTTTTCAGGGCTGACAGTGGCTACTTTGGTGGCCCACTACTGACTTATTTGGATGATCTGGGGCATCGTTATCTCATCAAGGTGAAATTGAAGAATCTGCACAAACTGTTAATCCCGCAAGACTGGCAGCCTGTCATAAATCAGCCAGGTTGGGAGCAGTGTGAGTTTCAACACCGCTGTGGTAGCTGGGACCGGAATCGCTGCTTCGTGGCTGTGCGACAAAGAAAGCCAGGGAAGCCCGAAAATATGCAGGGCGAACTGTTAAATCCGCAGCCAGAGTACGACTACTTCTGTTACGTGACGACTGAGTTGTTGAGTCCGTGGGAGATCCATAAAGCGTACGGTAAGCGGGCTACCTGTGAAACTTGGATTGAAGAGTGCAAAAATCAGATGACCCTTGGACAGATCAAAACCGATCATTTCATGGCAAACAGTGCGCTTATGCAATGTGCAATACTGGCCTACAATACGACACGCTGGATGGCTCTGGTCAGTGGAAATCGTCAGCTGATGAAGTGGGAGCCGGAAAGCATTCGCTGCTATATGATACGGGTTGCTGGAAAATTGTTAACATGTAGCAGACAGTTGACCGTTGCCAGTAACAAAGAGCATCTCTACCAGACGGAGTGGGATGCTTGGCTGGCAGTGGGTGACTGTTTGTAAATAGCCGTACAACGGATGGTTAGAAAAAACATTCTGCTGATGCGGAAGGTGTTGTTACGCTCTGATATTAGGAATAGGAGTAAGATGAATAAAAATACGATGGTTCGAGCGATGAAAATCCACTGAAAAGGCCAGTATTTTCTCGACAGCAGGATAATCGGAGTCAGGAGGATTTGATCAATGCGTATGTTTGGCCTGTTGGAGTTTGTATTGCAGGATTGAGGTAATAATAATCAGTCTCGCTTTATAGCAACCGCCAACGGCATAAATCTTGAAATTAATGCCGTCGACCAAGTCAATGACCCTATACCTGGTGCCCTGTCAAGTATCAGTCACGATAATAATGGTAGTTCTAACTCACAATTTTTCAGCCTTGATGAAGTCATCCGCACTACAGGACAGCTGACCGTTACCGACCCAGATGCTGGAGAAGAGGGCTTTACTGAACAAACCATCAATGGCATCTATGGCAACCTCTCTATCGAATCTGATGGCAACTGGACCTATGATAGTGTTGCTGCACAACCGGTTGTTCAGGCTTTAGACGCCGGTGAAACACTCACAGATACAGTAACGGTTACCTCACTGGATGGTACCACCCATGATGTTACCCTAACCATCACCGGTACTAACGATGCGCCAGTTATCAGCACGCTGACCGGCCATAGCCTGGCCACTCTTCCTGAAGATCCTGAAAGAACGGAATCAGACAACCTTGAAGGGCTAAACACAGGCTCGATAGATAGTCAAAATGGCTGGGTACTGGAACGCTTTAATACCAGCAGCTCTATTTTTATTGAAGATGGTTTTGGCGCTGATGGTAGTAAAGCCATGAAATTTACTGCTAGTGGCGGCGGGGTTGGTAATAGTGCCTCTCGCGTCAACTCACAAGTACAAACCGTGCCTGATTTAACCGATGCCCGGTCCATGGCTATTGAGGTTGATATCCACAAGAATGCCTGGGGGGTAATTTTTGGTCTGGGTGCAGACCTAAATGATGATGGACAGATAACCAAAGCAGCTACCGAAGAGCATGGTGTAAAGTTCTCGTTTAATAAACTCTGGTTGGCTGATGGCAGTAGTATTTCATTTTCGGGTGTTGGCAGTGGCTGGTCCAAATATCGACTTGAAATCGATCTAGAAGCTAATAATGGTCAGGGATCTGGAACCTTAATGTTCCGCAATCTGACGGCGGGCGAAACCGAATGGACAACAGTTCCCGAACTGACCAATATTAATCTCGCTCTTGATCCGACTGCCAGTAATGCCCGTAACCCTGAAAATTGGGATGGTGTTTATCTACACATGGAGGGTGCTACTGGAGGTATCGATAACATCAATATTGAAACCCTCAACCCTGGTGATACCGTTGGACAACTCATTACTGATGGCTCATTCACAGATGCCGATACCACTGCCGTTGCAGCAGTAGCGATTACTGCCGTTGATAATAGCAATGGTAGCTGGGAATACTCAACAGATGACGGTGTGACCTGGACTGCCGTCGATTATGGCAGCCTGGCAGATAACCATGCGCTATTGCTGATGGCTACTGACAGACTAAGGTTTGTCCCTGCTAATGATTATAATGGTGACGCAAACTTTACTTTCCGGGCCTGGGATCAGACGACAGGAACCACCGGTTCCTACGCTGATGCCAGTATCAACGGTGGTTCAAGCGCTTTCAGTGCAGAAACCGCAACGGCTACCATTATGATTTCTCTCACCAGTGATACACCAACATCGACAGATAGCACTATTACCATTACTGAAGACAGCGCCCATAGTTTTACTGCAGCAGACTTTAACTTCAGTGATATTGATGGGGATGCTTTTCATTCGGTAAAAATTACACAGCTGCCAACCGCTGGCACACTGTATAAAAAGCCCCGGCCTGATCTTGAGTTTACTTTCAGTGATTCAGGGGACCCGGCCAATGATGCCCGTAATAATATCCATGGAACCTTAAGTGGGGCACAGTGGGTTAACGATCCCGAACAAGGTGCTTCAATTCAGTTTAGTAATCAAGGCGATGCTCTATCGCTTGATCAATCATTTACCCTCGGAAATGAATGGACTGTATCGGTAAAGTTTAAGAACGCGGACTTAGGTGATAGTCAATGGGGACGTTTATTAAACAATGTTAATTTACACAGGGATCATATCCAACTAGTACTCCGTCCGGCAGAAGATGATAGTTTACTGAAGGCTATTCTAGTAACTCCGAGTCCATAACACCGGAGTTATTATGACCATCAAATATCATGTTCGACTCAGCGAGGAAGAACGATCAATACTTGAACGGCTTATCAAGCAGGAAAAGCCCAAAGTTGCACAACACAAAAAACGTAAAGCCAATATCCTTCTGGCTATCGATGCAAACCATGATCCACTGCAGCATGATCAGGTAGCCAAAGCTTTCCATGTTAGGCCGCTTACTATCACTCGCCTCAGGCAACGATTTGTTGAAGAAGGGCTTGATGTCGCTGTCAATGGAAAACTAAGCAGCCACGGTCGGGTACGTAAACTCGATGGCGAAGCCGAAGCTCACCTTATTGCCATTACCTGCTCACCACCACCGGAAGGAGCCAGCCGATGGACGCTAAACTTACTGACAGATCGCATGATTGAGCTCAGATACGTCGAATCGATTTCCAGAAGCACAGTACATGAGGGGCTAAAAAAAATGAGCTTAAGCCCTGGCAAAAAAAGGAATGGTGTATACCTGCGGAAGAAAGCGCCAACTTTGTGAGTGCGATGGAGGATATTCTTGAAGTCTATAAACGTCCTCTTGATCCAAGGCGTCCGCTTGTTTGCCTTGATGAAAGTAGCAAGCAGCATGTTAAAGAAGTCGTTAATCCAATGCCTGTTGAGCCTGGAAAACCGGAGCGTTATGACACAGAGTATGAACGTAATGGCGTCAGCAATCTGTTCATGATGTTTGAACCCTTGACAGGTTGGCGGCATGTTGAGGTGACTGATCGTAGGACAGCGATTGATTGGGCTCATCAAATCAAGTTTCTGGTCGATGTTCGCCACAAAGATGCAGAGAAAGTTATACTGGTTGGAGACAACTTGAACACGCATTCTCCCGCATCACTTTATAAAGCTTTTTCCCCAAAAGAAGCCCGCAGAATGATTGATAAGCTTGAGTTTCATTACACCCCAAAGCATGGCAGTTGGCTGGATATGGCCGAAATTGAGCTGAGTATACTGAGTCGCCAATGTCTGGATCGGCGTATCCCTACCCAAGATATTCTCCGGAGAGAAGTCAAAGCCTGCGAGGAGAAGCGCAACGCAAGAAAAGCGACTACACAGTGGCGTTTTACCACTGAAGACGCTCGGATAAAACTTAAGAGACTGTATCCAAAGATGCCAGAGCTTGATAATACAGAGTAGATTGAGAGCCTCCATAGAACATAAACCAGACTATTAGAGCAGCACTTTTTCCCATGAAAAATTGGGAAATGGGGCACTTTGCGTGAAATAACCCATTTTTTTGTCCTGCCACTCAAAATTGACTCAAATAACAGGACGGCTAACCATTGTCGACCATTTACACAAAAAGCTGACCGATCGGTTATCTGTGATTATCAAATGGTGTCGGATGGAGTACTAGGCGTCTATGATGGAAGCGGCTTTCATGGTTCTGGCTACTTCTTTGATTCCAGTACCCTTGGCTCCGCATGGCATGCTCTGACGGCAGTAGGTAAAGATGGTAAAACCCATTTTTATCTCGATGATCAGCACATTGGCACCAGTGATGCGCAGGTCACAGATCCCATTACCAGCATCGGCAACAATGGTACCCACAATGATCGTTTTGCTGAATACCTTGATGATATCCAGGTCCATAATACGGCACACTTTCCAAGCTTGGATCTAAATACTGCAACAGGCGGTGATACGCCAGACGTACATTTTGATTTCAGTGACTCGGCTAACCCCGCCTATGATCCAGATCACGGAATTAGTAGCACATTGAATGGTGCATCCTGGGTTAATGATGCTCAGCAGGGACCCTCCATGCAGTTTGATAATGAGGGTGACTACATCATTCTGGATGATCCCATTAATGTGGGCAGTGAGTGGACCATCAGTACTCGTTTTAAAAACCCTGCCGCTCTTGGTAATGGCGACCAGTATGGTTTGGTGCGAAATAATTCAGATATTCACGTCATCATTCATAATACTGGTGAGCTTGGTGTACTAGACCGTGCGCCCTCCAATACCTTTATTGGTTCAGGGTTCAATATGTCAGCCTTGGATAACAACTGGCATACCATCACGGCTGCGGGTAAAGGGGGTAAAGGGGGTAAAACCTACTTCTATATTGATGGTGAGTTTGTAGGTGTCAGTGATTACCAGTCAACAGAAGATATTGTGCATGTCGGAGGAGATGATAGTTCATCCATTAGTCCCTTTGCAGAGTATCTGGATGATTTCAAGTTTTACGACAATGCAATAATACCAGAACTACCGAATCTCCCTCTGGGCACAACAACCGTTTCAGCTAATGACGTTATCCCAGAAGCGGATATTGTCGATCTTGTCTTTGTCCTTGATACCAACGCCAACGGCACAGGCTACTCAAATCTGCAATACACAGTCAGCGACGGCTCACTGGAAAGCACGGACCATACCCTGACCTTTGATGTCACCGCCGTTAACGATGCCCCCAGTTTTATCACACGTACAGAGCTTATAGACTTTGGGCAGGTTCTCCCCCAAACAGGCAGCTTTACTGTTCTTGATGAAACCACTGATATGGGTGACGATATTGCCAGTGCTTATGAGTGAGGTAGCGAAAGTAGTCGCTCATCATTTGGCACGGTGCCTGCTGGCCATAGTGAGTATGGTAACTTTGATCACCCTGAATTTCCCTCAGTACAAATAAAGGGAACCCTGAATACACAAGTCACCCCATCTGACCCTGACGATTACCTTAAAGTCTGGCTAAAAGCCAACGAAGAGATGCATCTCGATATTGACTTTGGCCAGTGGCGCGATTTGGACAACGGGCTAGGTGCTGCCGGGTCAGGTGCCATAGACTCACAGTTATGGGTTTACGATGAAGGTGGTACAGAGGTAGCTTATAATGATGATGCTACCACCGACCCAGGGTCAGATGCAGAATCTACCGGGTATTTAGACTCCAACCTATCATATACAGCTCCAGCTGATGGCCTTTATTACATCAGGGTTGGCAGTTATGGCACAATGACTGCCAGTGTACCCGGCACTTACCAGCTTAATGTCAGTATTGATTCCACCAACGTTTCCAGTACAACTATTGAAGGGGAAACAGCGGGCTCAGCACAAGCTTTCGAAGATCGGGTGAACACCACAACAAACAGCGACCAGCATCAATCAGCCATTGCTGCCACCGCTGATGGCGGCGCTATTTCTGTTTGGCTCGATCAGAGTGGTAGTACCTACACCATTATGGGTCAGAAGCAGGTTGTTGAATCGCAAATTAGAAATATTACCATTCAGGATCATAGCTTCGAAAACAGTGTGCTATCTGATGGCGGTGTGAATCAACAACCTTCTCCTCATGCCTGGGCATTCGTAACAGGATCAGGCGTTCATAACTACTCAACCAGCATGCTGACCGAAGAAGCGTCTGATGGCGTGAATGCCGCATACAGTAATGTTGATAATGCGGCCATCAGTCAGATACTTACGGATACATTTAATCGCAACGAAAGCTATACACTCACTGTTGATATTGGCAACCGGCAAGACACACTGGGTGCGGGCCAATATGAGGTAAGACTCAAAGCCGGTGGGGTAATACTGGCCAGTGATGGTTCAGTCACACCGGGTGAAGGTGAATTTGCCACGTTAACATTAAACATCGATGGCTCTACTATTCCTGCAAATTCTCTGGCCATAGACCAGCCATTAGAAATAGAACTGGTAAAAACAAGCGGGACACAGGTTGCCTTTGACAATGTCCGATTAACCGCCAGCAGTGATGTGCTGGTTGATTCCGGTGATGAATTTAAAATCAATACAAACGACCCAGCGGGGAACCATATTATGGGTCAGCCAGATATCGTTGTTCTGGAAAATGGTAATTATGTGGTTGCCTGGGATTATGCGGTTCCTGGCTCAAATCACACACCTAGTACTCCGTCCGGCAGAAGATGATAGTTTACTGAAGGCTATTCTAATAACTCCGAGTCCATAACACCGGAGTTATTATGACCATCAAATATCATGTTCGACTCAGCGAGGAAGAACGATCAATACTTGAACGGCTTATCAAGCAGGAAAAGCCCAAAGTTGCACAACACAAAAAACGTAAAGCCAATATCCTTCTGGCTATCGATGAAAACCATGATCCACTGCAGCATGATCAGGTAGCCAAAGCTTTCCATGTTAGGCCGCTTACTATCACTCGCCTCAGGAAACGATTTGTTGAAGAAGGGCTTGATGTCGCTGTCAATGGAAAACTAAGCAGCCACGGTCGGGTACGTAAACTCGATGGCGAAGCCGAAGCTCACCTTATTGCCCTTACCTGCTCACCACCACCGGAAGGAGCCAGCCGATGGACGCTAAATTTACTGACAGATCGCATGATTGAGCTCAGATACGTCGAATCGATTTCCAGAAGCACAGTACATGAGGGACTAAAAAAAATGAGCTTAAGCCCTGGCAAAAAAAGGAATGGTGTATACCTGCGGAAGAAAGCGCCAACTTTGTGAGTGCGATGGAGGATATTCTTGAAGTCTATAAACGTCCTCTTGATCCAAGGCGTCCGCTTGTTTGCCTTGATGAAAGTAGCAAGCAGCATGTTAAAGAAGTCGTTAATCCAATGCCTGTTGAGCCTGGAAAACCGGAACGTTATGACACAGAGTATGAACGTAATGGCGTCAGCAATCTGTTCATGATGTTTGAACCCTTGACAGGTTGGCGGCATGTTGAGGTGACTGATCGTAGGACAGCGATTGATTGGGCTCATCAAATCAAGTTTCTGGTCGATGTTCGCCACAAAGATGCAGAGAAAGTTATACTGGTTGGAGACAACTTGAACACGCATTCTCCCGCATCACTTTATAAAGCTTTTTCCCCAGAAGAAGCCCGCAGAATGATTGATAAGCTTGAGTTTCATTACACCCCAAAGCATGGCAGTTGGCTGGATATGGCCGAAATTGAGCTGAGTATACTGAGTCGCCAATGTCTGGATCGGCGTATCCCTACCCAAGATATTCTCCGGAGAGAAGTCAAAGCCTGGGAGGAGAAGCGCAACGCAAGAAAAGTGACTACACAGTGGCGTTTTACCACTGAAGACGCTCGGATAAAACTTAAGAGACTGTATCCAAAGATGCCAGAGCTTGATAATACAGAGTAGATTGAGAGCCTCCATAGAACATAAACCAGACTATTAGAGCAGCACTTTTTCCCATGAAAAATTGGGAAATGGGGCACTTTGCGTGAAATAACCCATTTTTTTGTCCTGCCACTCAAAATTGACTCAAATAACAGGACGGCTAACCATTGTCGACCATTTACACAAACAGCTGACCGATCGGTTATCTGTGATTATCAAATGGTGTCGGATGGAGTACTAGGCTTAAGGTGTACGCTGCCAGTGGTGCTGTGATTACGGATGAATTTACAGTGGGTTATGATGATTACAACTCTAGCCTGACGGCACTTTCAGGTAACCGTTTTGCCTTATTAAACATGGATCCTGGTGGTGGCCATGTTGTCAAAGTAGATATTTTTGATGATCAGGGAAGCGCTATAACAACATTCAATGCGGGTTCTGCCAATGCCTGGGACTGGTCACAACCATCGATAACTGAGCTGGATAATGGCAACTATGCGATAGTCTGGCGCACAAGCATTTCAGGTAGTAACAACGCTAGATTCCGTATTTTTGACAGCAATGGCAATCCAGTCACCAGTGAAGCCAGCTTTGGTGATAACGCTGGGAATAGTGACAGCCCACTTACGATAGAAACGCTAAGCAGCGGACATGTTGTTGCTGCTTATCAGAGTGCTGGAGAATTATATCTTCAACGCTGGTCGAGTGATGGTACAGCCCAGGGTGGCTCCATTCGTATCAACACCACAACAACAGACACACAAAGCCAGCCCGATATCACCGCACTGGCCGATGGCAGTTTCTATGTCACCTGGACCTCAGAAAACCAGGACGGTGATGGCAGTGGTATCTATGGCCGCCACTTTGGTGCGGATGGTATCGCTATTAGCGGTGAAACCCTGATCAATGAAACGACAACCGGCAATCAGTCTGACGCCCATGTTATTCAGTTATCCGACGGCACCCTGCACACCATCTGGACTTCAGACCAGAATGGCAATCACGATATCCTCAGCCGCACCATAGCCGTTGGCAATCAGATAACAGAAAACGCCGCCAACGGCACAATTGTCGGTCAGGTTACGGCTACAGCTATTGAAGGCGATGCCATCACCTACAAGCTGATGGATGATGCCCATGGTCGCTTTGCTGTCGATAGTAGTACCGGTGTTATCACAGTAAGAAATGGCTCCAAACTGGACTATGAAGCTGACAGTCAACATACCATCACAGCAAGGGCAACCGATGCTAATGGTGCATATTCTGACCAACAGTTAACCATAAAAGTGAATAATGCCTGGAACGATGCACCGGATATTATTGAGCAGTCCGGACACAATTTAAATCACACTTCATCCCCAACAGATATTGATGCCAATAACTACACCACTGGAACGATTGACGGCCAGGATGGCTGGCAGCTCACTCATAACGGTGGAAGCACCCAGGTCAACGTTGAAAGTGGTTTTGGCCAGGATGGCAGTCAGGCCATGCGAAAAAATGGCAGTGGTCAGACCTTTGCCTCTAAAGTTTCCCCTGATGTTATTCCCCTGATACAAGCCGGTAGCCTGTTTTCCTTTGAGATAGATCTTCTGGGTGCCCACTGGGGTTCTCATTTTGGTGTCGGCTATGATCTTAGTGGTGATGGCAACATAGGCCAGGATTTTGCCAGCAATGAAAGAGGGTTTAATGTCAGAATGAACCCTGAAGGTGACACCATTACCCTGACCAAAGCCGATGGCACCGATATCAGTGTGAGTGTACCTATTACCAGCAATGTTGATTGGTACCGCTTTAAAATGGATATTGATGTTGATGCCAATAATGGTGCGGGCTCAGCGACACTGTCTTATAAAGATCTGACCGGCGGCGATACCGACTGGACGACTCATGATGTCTTTAGAGCTATAGATCTGGGGCTTGATCCAGCTTCCACTACTGCCAGCAATCCTCATAACTGGAATGGTATTTATACGATGTTCCAGGGAGGGGATGGAGGTTTTGATAACGTCCACATCGAATCCCTGCCAACAGAGACAATGGGCCTGAACTTTAATGACTATACCTCCGGTTCTTTAAATGGCCAGGATGGCTGGGTAATTGTAAACGAAGGGACAAGTAATGGCGTTAATATAAACCTGACATCTGGAGCAGATGGCAGTGCCGCAATTGATGACCCATACTCTGGTGGAAACACTCGCACGTTAGGTTCCCGTTTAAACAGCGATGCTGCAACTATGCCTGATCTTAGCCAAGCTCAATCGATGGCATTTGAAGTGAATTTAAAAAACCATTACTGGGGAAGCTCATTTGCCATTGGTCATAATAGCGACGGCGATAACCGGATCGACAGGAACGCTGATGAAAACCCTTTATCGATTAGTCTTTCTGACTATTCTGATAGAATTCGATTCACAACACCTGACGGGTCAACCCATGACGTCTCTATACCAACAGGTACTGGAGGGCATTGGTATAAGATCAGGGTTGAAGTCGATTTTGAAGCCAATAATGGGCAAGGCAATGTCACCCTGAGCTATAAAAATGTTACCAATAATGATGCTACATGGACCACCCCCGCTAATATCACTGATGTCAATGCTGCCCTGAATCCTACCGCCAGTGATAAAACCAACCCTGCCAACTGGGATGGTATTTTCTTCCATATGGAAAGTGGTGGCGGGGGACTGGATAACTTTAATATTACCGCAGTTAACGCACCCTACCCCGGATATACTGTTGAACATATTATCAAAGACTCCTCCATAGCTGATGCCGACGGTAACCCGGCTGAAGCTATGGCTATTACCAGCATTGATAACAGCAATGGTGCCTGGGAATACTCAAGAAACAATGGCGCAACCTGGAGTACTGTGAACGACGACAGTCTTTCAGAAAGCCATGCCCTGCTGCTCGACAGCATCGATCAAATCCGCTTTGTTCCCAATACCAACTATCATGGCAATGCCGCTTTCACCTTTAACCTAAATCCTGCAAATAATATCGAAATAAAAGTTGCAATCACCCGTGAATAAAGAGATTAAATGATGTTTTCGTTTCATAAAGCATCACTTTTTCAATGAGCAAAAAAAACAAGTCAAAAGCACGTTTGAAGCAGCGGAAGGTACATTTCACTCAAGCTAAAAAGCCGCTTACCAGTCAGGCTGGACTTATCCCTGTGTTTCGCTTCCTGAACCGGATGGGGCTGGCCGACCTACTGGACAAACGGATTAATATTCAACGAGGCTCTAATGCCACTTTCCAACTGTCAGATGTCATTCTGATGGTAACCACCGGCATTCTGGCAGGTGCCAAAAGTCTGATGAAAGTGTGCACGGTCTGGCAGGATAGCGTTCTCCGAGAATGCACCCGTTTTCAACGCATTCCTTGTGACAGTCAATTTGGACGCATTTTAAAGCTGTTCCACTTTGCCAGCGTCGTTGAACTGGAAACCGCTGTCCACGAAATGAGGGAGAGTGTTTGGAAACAGGCACTGCGCTCAGGAACATCTACCGTTTATGCTTTTAAACAGGTCACCATTGACCTCGATTCTACGGTAAAAACCTGTTTTGGTTTTCAGGAAGGCGCAAAGAAAGGGTTTAACGAGAAAAAAAGAGGGGCGCTGTCGTACCACCCGCAGCTGGCCTTTTGCGCGGAAACCAAAGAAGTGCTGCAGGGTTGGTTACGAAGTGGTGATGCCTACACTGCTAATGGCTCCATAGAGTTTATGAAACAGTTGCTGGTTACTCTGCCTTCCCACATGAAGATTTTTTTCAGGGCTGATAGTGGCTACTTTGGTGGACCATTACTGACCTATCTGGAGGATTTAGGACATCGTTATCTGGTTAAGGTCAAACTGAAGAATCTACACAAACTGTTAATCCCGCAAGACTGGCAACCTGTCGTGCATCAGCCAGGGTGGGAGTGGTGCGAGTTTCAACACTGCTGTGGTGACTGGGACCGGGCTCGTTGCTTAGTGGCTGTCCGGCAAAGAAAGATCGGGAAGCCAGAAAACACCCAGTGCGAATTGTTAGACCCGAAGCCAGAGTACGACTACTTCTGCTACGTGACTACTGAGTCGTTGAGTCCATGGGAGATCCATAAAGCGTATGGCAAGCGGGCTACCTGCGAAACCTGGATCGAAGAGTGCAAAAACCAGATGGCTCTCGGGCAGATCAAAACCGATCATTTCATGGCAAACAGTGCGCTTATGCAATGTGCAATACTGGCCTACAATACAACACGTTGGATGGCACTGATGAGTGGGAATCGTCAGTTGATGAAGTGGGAGCCGGAAAGCATTCGCTGCTATATGATACGGGTTGCCGGAAAACTGTTGACAGGTAACAGGCAGTTGACCGTTGCCAGTAACAAAGAGCATCTCTACCAAACGGAGTGGGATGCTTGGCTAGCAGTAGGTGACTGTTTGTAAATAGCGAACAATGGATGATTAGCAAAACATTCTGCTAATGCGGAAGGAGTTATCGCGCCCTGATATCAGGAATAGCAGTAAGATGAACCAAACACGACGGCTCATGTGATTAAAATCCACTGAAAAGGTAAATATTTGCTCGATAGTAGCATAATCAGAATCAGGAGGGCTTGATCAGTTGCTGCGATTGACCTGTTCGGGTTTGGATTGCAGGATTTAGGTTTAAAGTCTGGGACAAAACATCCGGTACCGCAGGCACCTATGAAAATGCCAGCCTGGATGGTGGCTCTACAGCATTCAGTACAGAAACAGCCACCTCAACCGTGTCTGTAGCGGGTAATCAAACGTCCGTGGTCCGTGTATTCAGTGATGACGCCGATGGCTGGTATAAAGAAGGCGATACCATCACGCTTAAAGTTGAATTTACTGATGCGGTCAACGTCACCGGGAGTCCAACGCTTGAGCTGGACGGCAGCCGCACGGCCACATACAGTGCTGGTACTGGCACAAACACACTTGAATTTACCTATACGATTGCAGCAGGTGAAGAATCACCTGACCTGAATACAATTTCTACATCGGTACTGCAATTGTCTGGTGGTACTATCAATAGTGCCACAGGCGCTGCAGCTGCAACCCTGACCTTACCAGCATTAAACTCCCCCAAGGCTCTCGCAGCCCAAAGTGATATCCGTATTGATAGCGTAGACCCTGTGATAGGTCTGACCAGTGGTAATGTCTTTGCCGAAGACACCAATGTTCTGGTACTGACAGGTACAGGTTTCGATAGCCTGCTTTCTCCAGAAGAAGGACGGGCAACCAATCTGACCAGTCGTCTGGACTGGAGCAAATTTGAATGGCAGGTGGTGAATAACAGCGGCAGCAATAGCGATATTGGCTTTAGTGCTGGCGATATCCGCTCTGTCTTTTCAATGGCTGATGACAAACTTTATATCCGCCTGCAGGACAGCAAGATGGACGCCATCAAAAACACGTCAGGCTATGGCTATGCTGAGGGCAGCGATATTATCCGTATTACCAGTGATGGTTTCTTTGCTGATGCGGCTGGCAATACCACGACAGATCAGAATGCGGGGATAGCATTGATTGAAACAGCAGCACCATCTAACACTGGACAAACTCACACCGGTACGACCAGCAGTGACACACTGATTGGTGGCAGTGGTGACGATATTCTGATTGGCGGTGCGGGCAGTGATATATTAATTGGCGGCAGCGGTGCAGATACCTTCGATTTCAACAGTGGTGATACTGGTACTGCCAGTGACCCTACCCTGGATTTAGTTCAGTCGTTCAATTTATCAGAAGGCGACAGACTGGATATTAAAGACTTACTGATCGGTGAGGAAGACGGTGACCTGACAGAATACCTTTCTTTTGACCACAGTGGCGATGATTCCATCATGGAAATAAGAGAAACAGCCGGTGGTGACGTTACTCAGAAGGTACAACTGCAGGATGCCGATCTTTCTATTTTTGGTACTACCGACGCTGAGATTATTAATGGTCTGATTAATGGCGGGCATTTGGATACTGATCAATAAGATTACTTTAATTTTAAGTAATACCTAAATCCTGCAAATAATGTCGAAATACAAGTTTGATGTGGTGCACTAAAAATGGACACCCTTCTATGCAATTTTCTGTAACTCGTACTGCTCTGGCTAACATGCCCCAGAGTGTCGCCGTTTTCTATTGTAGTAGCCTTCGATGTATTCAAACACTGCCTGACGAGTATTTTCCCTGTTCATCAGTGGGTCATAATGGATGGCTTCTATCTTCAGAGAGTGGAAAAAGCTCTCCACACAAGCGTTGTCCAAACAATCAGCTTTTCGGCTCATGCTTTGTGCCATCTTGTGTTTAACAAGCAATTTGCGGAATTTTTCAGAGCAATACTGGCTGCCTCTGTCGCTATGAAAGATGACTCCTTTTGGTCGCTTACGCCGCCATAGTGCCATTGTCAGGGCATCACAGATTAAAGTGGATTTCATTGAGGTATACATAGACCAGCCAATCACTTTAGAACGTAGGCCGCTTCGCGGCGGCTTTCTGGCCCGTGCCAATGGAGGGCTTCGAGCCAACGTTTCGTAGACCTACGCATAGCCAAACAGTTGCCTGATCTGCACAATCGTTTTTTTACTATCAGACTCAGTCATCACTTGGCTCGCGCTCCCACTTATCCCTCAATCAAACACGTTCTGCAAAAAGATAAGATCTGGTTTTCCTATCTTGCCCGGTATCAGGATGTTATCCGTGAGGTGGTGAGAGATGCTATCAACCAGATACTCTCCTGCGGAAGCAAGTTTCGGGGCTATGCCAGCTGGGTATGCAGCAAGGACGGTTGCGTCCACACCAAGGTCATTCCATTTGGCTGCGGGAATCGCTATTGCAATACCTGCGGTAAAAAACAGACAGATCAAATGGATTGAAAACCAGAAAGCAATCCTACCCGATACTGAATGGCAACACATCACCTTCACTATTCCTTAGAAGCAGAAAACGATTGATGTGAAGCCGAAGCTGAGTCAGTTACATTTCTATTAGTACTATCGTATCTCTCGTGCTACTGCCCTGCCAAATGGTATCATCTAGTTAAATACGGGTAACCCTTGGTCAATGCGCTTTGCCAGCTTTACATTATCGACCCTTATAGGCTCCCAATGTGTTCCCGTGAAAAATAGGTTGAGAGTTGCACCGGCTTCCAGAGGAATGTTATTAATGTTTGCCTGTCTGTACTGTTGACTGGGAGAGATCGTCGTGTATTGTAGACGCTTATCGCCTAATGGCTGTAAGCCCATTACTGCGCCATCATCAACAGCATTGACGTAAGCTGACAGGTCATAATACACTGTTTCAGTGATCGTTACGGTTTGTTTAATACCATAGTGCCTATGGCGATACGTCCATGGTATGTTCCTTGATAGGATCAGGTGTCTTTGATGTTGGCATAATTATAACGCCACCCTAACCCTTTATTCTCAAAACTTGGGCCTGTCACTATATTGATGTCAATCGGCCCGATAGCTTCACTGATGGCAGGTGCTCCAAGGGTGCCGTCTCTATTCAACGCTGACACTTCAAGTTTAACGAATTTATTGAGCTGTTCCTGCGTTAAAGTCAGTGTATTAAGACTGGGTCCAACGATAGGTGCATAACTACCATTCTCAGTATCAGACATCTGCCACTGAAAGCGTGTATTCTCGGGTGTAGTATTCGCTTCAAGCACCGTCCCGACAGAACCCATGCCTTTTATCGACAATTCAGTAATGTCTAGAACTTACGCATTGACAGACATCCAAAAAAATTGCTAGATCAGCAAAAAAACAGTGGATGTCGTCGTGCGTAGAAAAATAACAAAACCAACAACAGCCAAGTGCGACCTCCCGAAGTATACGGGGTTTCTACTCTGTGAACCCAAATCAGTCACCTGTACCCGTCTTAGCGAATTGAGTGATATATCGCATGACAGTGTTAACCGCTTTCTCCAACGTGAAAACTTTGCTCCTGAAGATCTTTTTCTAGAAGCGTCAGCAAGGCTTATTCTTGAAGGTGGGACGCTATCGGTTGATGATACGGTGCTGGATAAACCTTATACCCATTACACGGCTTTAGTCGGTCATTACTACTCAGGAAAGCACCACAAAACCGTCAAGGGTATTAATCTCATCACGCTTTATTACACGGACATCAAAGGCTACAACTTGCCCGTTAATTTCCGTATTTACAATCCAGCCGATGGCAAAACTAAAAATGATTACTTTGTCGATATGCTGAAAGAAGTACTGGCATGGGGACTCGAACCTGCATGTGTTACCGGTGACTCTTGGTATAGCAGTATTGGAAACCTCAAAGCTGTGAAAAACAATGGTTTGGGTTTTATGTTCGCTGTTAAAAGCAACCGTACTGTCTCTGTGCAAAAGGGTAACTACCAACAGGTGCAGAGCCTGGAGATTCCCGAAGAAGGAAAAACTGTATGGCTACGTAACTTTGGTCATGTACGACTCTACCGGACGCGACTCAAAAACGAGCTGCGCCATTACGTTGTTTACACTCCTCATGTCGGAGCAGATCTATCTCCACGATCTGATTTTGATCAGCTGCACCAACATCATTGGGCGATCGAAGAGTATCACCGGGCATTAAAGCAACTCTGCAACATCGAGCGTTTTCAGGTGAGAGGGGAGCGACAGGTCCGGAATCATATTTTTGCGGCTATCTTTGGCTATACCTGTCTTCAGGCGATGAAAGTATCAGGGTCACTCAGAAGCGTCTATAGCGTCAGGAAAGACGCCCTCAAAGAAGCTACCTGGGATTTCATAAAAAGCTTCTCCGAGGGGAAGGAATGGTTGAGACCATTTTTTGCCGGACCTGTCAATGCGTAAGTTCTAACTGTATTAAAAGGTAAGGCCATTGCTCTATCAATGGCTGTAATATTGGTCGTGGTTGTGAGCCTTGTTTTGTTTGCGCCTCGACAGACTATAGAGACGAACGTCAGTCATAGCGCTACCGATTTTTTTGAGGATTACCGCTCGCAGTTGCAGGTGGTGTCTACTGAACAAAGCAGACTGCTCTCTGCCCGAGAGATAATTGACGGACTATCGCCACAGGAGGCTGTGATGGCGTTAGCAGAGCGTCAGGGAGTGCGTGTTCATGTATTGTCAGAAAACCTGAATACGCTGACAGTCGCTGTCGATGCTACACCTCAGGCAACACTGGTTGACTGGCTCGCACTGACGGCAGAGACCTGTCATCTGGCTATTAATCACCTCCAGATATCGGCCGAGCAGGAGGGTAAGCGCGCTATCGCGCAGTTAACATGGTTAAAACGATGACAGACATAAAGCCATTATATGTGGGGGGGTTGAGCAGCTCTTACGCGGTGTTACCCTTTTTTACTCGACTTTAAGGCTATGTTTTCGTACTTTAAACCTATTTTGTCATTCAATGCTCCTATCTACGCTTGAGGGTTATTGGTGTAGACAGCGAGCCTGTAAACATTACCTGTGGCTTTAGCCGCTTGGGATGACTATTTTCGCCGGCAGGCTGTCCGGGAATAGGCTACTCTTTCGGGATTGCCGTATTCTGATGGATCCTATTTTGGCCAGTCTCCTTGCGAGCTGAGTAAGTGGACTCTATGAACCCGAATTATCTGGATTTGGAACAGCCTATTGCTGAACTTGAGGCGAAAATTGAAGAGCTTCGCCTGGTAGGGAGTGATGCGTCGCTGAATATTTCCGAAGAAATCAGTACGCTTCAGGGCAAATGCAGTAGCCTGACGGAGTCGATTTTTTCCAGCCTGACCCCCTGGCAGGTTGCTCAGTTGGCGCGTCATCCCCGGCGCCCCTACACGCTGGACTATATTGAGCGGATTTTTACCGAATTTGATGAGTTACACGGTGACCGGCATTTTGCTGATGATCCCTCACTCATCGGTGGTATTGCGCGTCTTGATGGCCGACCTGTTATGGTCATTGGTCACCAGAAAGGGCGGGAAATCGAAGAGAAAGTGCACCGTAATTTTGGTATGCCAAAGCCAGAAGGTTACCGAAAAGCCTGTCGCTTGATGGAGATGGCTGAGCGCTTCAAGATGCCAATTATGACCTTCATTGATACACCGGGGGCGTACCCTGGTATCGGCGCTGAAGAGCGAGGACAAAGTGAAGCCATTGCCTGGAATTTGGGGGTGATGTCCCGTTTAAAAACACCAATTATTGCGACGGTGATTGGTGAGGGTGGCTCTGGTGGTGCGCTGGCCATTGGTGTTTGTGACCAATTGGTGATGATGGGGTATTCCACCTATTCGGTGATTTCGCCGGAAGGGTGTGCCTCTATTCTCTGGAAAAAAGCAGAATTTGCCTCTACCGCCGCAGAAGCCATGGGTGTAACCGCTGAACGACTGCAAGAGTTGGCGCTGGTGGATCGTCTGGTGAAAGAGCCTCTCGGTGGTGCCCACCGTGACCCGGATGAAGCGGCTGTGAGCCTAAAAGCGGCGTTAGTGGATGAGCTGAAGACATTATCTGCGCTGGACAATGATGCCTTGCTTGATCGTCGGTATAAGAAAATTCGCAGTTATGGGGCTTTGTCTTGACGACAGAGCACTTGTCAGGCTTCAGATAAAAGGCGAATTTCTTCGCCTTTTTTTGTGTATATTTTTTGTGTTTATTGTTTGCGTGAATGGCCCTTGCTATGACCTGTTTGCCCGATATTGTTTTACAGTCCCTTTTACCGTTTAAAAACCATGACGTTGTTGTAGCGTTTAGTGGTGGCATTGATTCAACGGTACTTTTGCATTGTATGGTGAGGCTTCGGGATCAAGGGGCTATCAAAGGGTTGCGGGCGGTGCATGTGCATCATGGGTTAAGTGATCAGGCCGATCAATGGGCAGAGCATTGCTTAGCGTTTTGTGCAAAATGGTCGGTTACCTGTGAAGTAGTACGGGTCTGTGTTGAAACAGAAACAGGCACGGGGCTTGAGCAGGCAGCGCGGTCAGCACGTTATCAGGTATTTGAAAAAGAGCTAGGGAGCAATGATTGTCTGGTGCAGGGGCACCATCAGGACGATCAGGCAGAGACGGTGCTGTTTCGTCTGTTCAGGGGTGCTGGTATTGATGGCTTGGCAGGCATCCCAGTCAGCCGACCTTTGGGTCAGGGGACACTGCTTCGGCCATTGCTGTCTGTGAGTCGGACTGAGATTGTTGATTATGTACGTTTACATGAGTTAACGCATATTGATGATGCCTCCAACGATGATCAGCATTTCTCGCGCAATTATATTCGCCACGCATTGCTGCCTGAGATTGACCAGCGCTGGCCGGGAGTGGCATCAAGGCTGGCATCGCTGGCCAATGAATGTCATGGTGTTCAACAGCAGTTAGCGGGGTTGATTGCTGAACAGACGGCAATCGCTACCACGACCAAACCTGAATGGCTACTAGGCCATCAGCTCTTGTTAGTGTTATCGCACCTGCAAGGCATGAGTGAAGACCTTCAACGACAGGTGGTGCGTCATTGGTTAAAACAGCAATTACTGCCGGTCCCCAGGCGTGAGATGTTGGTACGACTCTTTAATGAACTTATACGCGCGAAGGAGGATGCTTCCACGTTAATCTGTTGGCCAGGGTGTGAAGTTCGCCGTTATCAGGGAATGCTGGTCGCGTCCTCGCCATTACCCCCGTTTGAGAAGGGTAGGGTGGTGTTTTGGGATTGGCAGAAAGAGCGGGTTATACAGGATAACACGTTTGGTCGTCTAACCATCAAAACAGCAGAGTCGGATAGCCTGCAGCGTATGGTACTTCCTGAAGTACCTTTAAGCATTAAAACACGTGATGCGATGGATCCGTCGTTAAAAATTGCCATTGCTGGCCGACAAGGGCGAAAAACAATAAAGCGTTGGTTACAGGAATACCAGATTCCGCCTTGGTTACGGTCGCGGGTTCCCTTTGTCTTTTCAGGGGAGCAGATGGTGTGTTTGCCTGGGGTGTGGGTGTGTGAAGGGTTTCAGTCAGTGGAAGATAGAGGGAATGAAGTGGTATGGTATGCTTTCTATATTTAACGTTGCTAATAACTTACAAAAATGATTATTTCAGAAAATATTAGAAAAGATATCATTGAAAGGATCAAAAAAGCAGAAAAAGAGCATAATGTAAATGTGCTCTATGCCGTTGAATCTGGAAGGCGGGCTTGGGGGTTTGAGTCACCTAACAGTGACTATGATGTTAGGTTTATCTATGCACATCCGATTGACTGGTATCTATCCGTAGACTTAGAGCAGAAGCGTGATGTTATTGAGTATGAAATCATAGATGAAATAGATATCAGTGGCTGGGATGTAAGGAAATCGCTCAAGTTATTTTGGAAGTCAAATCCCGCATTTGTGGAATGGCTACAATCACCCATTCTGTATGTGGATGATAATAGATTTGCAAGTAGAGCTAGGGAGCTCCTTTCTCAGGTCTATTCTGTAGAAAAGGGTATTTATCACTATAGGAGCATGGCTAAAACTAACGTAACTATTCAGCACCCAGCAATGGCTTATGATTATAGTTTTGTACTGCCATAAGCAGTGCCTCAAAAGCATTAAGCCCTTGCTTCTTTGCAGATGATAAGTAACTACGGACTCTTGTGAACCACTCTCCTCCGTCTTCACTCCTGAAGCAACCTGATATCTTCTGCTTTAATTTTGCCATGCGGACATCCCGCTCGCTGCCATTATTGTCAGCCATTCCTGCTAAATAACCCAAGTCTTCTGCCACAAGGGTTGCAGGACAGGTAAAACATATAAAATCGTAGACTTTTACAAGCTAAAATTGTGTTTGACATTACTTTTTAATATCAACCTAAATCCTGCAAATAATATCGAAATAAAAGTTGCAATCACCCGTGAATAAAGAGATTAAATGATGTTTTCGTTTCATAAAGCATCACTTTTTCAATGAGCAAAAAAAACAAGTCAAAAGCACGTTTGAAGCAGCGGAAGGTACATTTCACTCAAGCTAAAAAGCCGCTTACCAGTCAGGCTGGACTTATCCCTGTGTTTCGCTTCCTGAACCGGATGGGGCTGGCCGACCTACTGGACAAACGGATTAATATTCAACGAGGCTCTAATGCCACTTTCCAACTGTCAGATGTCATTCTGATGGTAACCACCGGCATTCTGGCAGGTGCCAAAAGTCTGATGAAAGTGTGCACGGTCTGGCAGGATAGCGTTCTCCGAGAATGCACCCGTTTTCAACGCATTCCTTGTGACAGTCAATTTGGACGCATTTTAAAGCTGTTCCACTTTGCCAGCGTCGTTGAACTGGAAACCGCTGTCCACGAAATGAGGGAGAGTGTTTGGAAACAGGCACTGCGCTCAGGAACATCTACCGTTTATGCTTTTAAACAGGTCACCATTGACCTCGATTCTACGGTAAAAACCTGTTTTGGTTTTCAGGAAGGCGCAAAGAAAGGGTTTAACGAGAAAAAAAGAGGGGCGCTGTCGTACCACCCGCAGCTGGCCTTTTGCGCGGAAACCAAAGAAGTGCTGCAGGGTTGGTTACGAAGTGGTGATGCCTACACTGCTAATGGCTCCATAGAGTTTATGAAACAGTTGCTGGTTACTCTGCCTTCCCACATGAAGATTTTTTTCAGGGCTGATAGTGGCTACTTTGGTGGACCATTACTGACCTATCTGGAGGATTTAGGACATCGTTATCTGGTTAAGGTCAAACTGAAGAATCTACACAAACTGTTAATCCCGCAAGACTGGCAACCTGTCGTGCATCAGCCAGGGTGGGAGTGGTGCGAGTTTCAACACTGCTGTGGTGACTGGGACCGGGCTCGTTGCTTCGTGGCTGTCCGGCAAAGAAAGATCGGGAAGCCAGAAAACACCCAGTGCGAATTGTTAGACCCGAAGCCAGAGTACGACTACTTCTGCTACGTGACTACTGAGTCGTTGAGTCCATGGGAGATCCATAAAGCGTATGGCAAGCGGGCTACCTGCGAAACCTGGATCGAAGAGTGCAAAAACCAGATGGCTCTCGGGCAGATCAAAACCGATCATTTCATGGCAAACAGTGCGCTTATGCAATGTGCAATACTGGCCTACAATACAACACGTTGGATGGCACTGATGAGTGGGAATCGTCAGTTGATGAAGTGGGAGCCGGAAAGCATTCGCTGCTATATGATACGGGTTGCCGGAAAACTGTTGACAGGTAACAGGCAGTTGACCGTTGCCAGTAACAAAGAGCATCTCTACCAAACGGAGTGGGATGCTTGGCTAGCAGTAGGTGACTGTTTGTAAATAGCGAACAATGGATGATTAGAAAAACATTCTGCTAATGCGGAAGGAGTTATCGCGCCCTGATATCAGGAATAGCAGTAAGATGAACCAAACACGACGGCTCATGTGATTAAAATCCACTGAAAAGGTAAATATTTGCTCGATAGTAGCATAATCAGAATCAGGAGGGCTTGATCAGTTGCTGCGATTGACCTGTTCGGGTTTGGATTGCAGGATTTAGGTATTATTAAAAAAATCCATGGACTTTTTTACGTATAAAAATAAAAAACCAGTATTGATCATTAATAGTCAAGATGAAATAAGCAGCCTTGCTGAAAGCTTCTTACAACTGACAGAAAAATGATCAGATCGTGAGCAGGCGCTTCACGAAGCCAGAGCGAATAATATAGGGAATTTATTACAAAAATTAGGTGGATCGTATTTTTATTTTTATTTTAATTTGGATTTTGATGGTTGTGTCAGTCATGTGAGCTCCTCGATAGAAACTGTGTTGGGATATAAAGCAGCCACGTTTCATTGTCCTTTTGTTGACTATGTGATGGGAGATGATAATAAGTACCAATTTTTAGGACAATTAGAAAGAGCATTACAGTACGGTAAGTCAGATACCTTTGAACTTGATATGCGCCATAAAGAAGGCAGTCACCGGCGTATAGACGTCTTTTGGAGTCATACTGCTAACTATGCAAATAATTGCCCTGTTATTGAAGGGTTGGCCAATGATAGTACGGAAAGGGTGAGTGATACGGAAAGGTTTAAAAATTTATTGGATGCTGGGCCTGATGCTACCGTTATAACAACGATGGATGGCATCATCTCATTGGTGAACTCAAAAGCTGAATGCCTGTTTGGGTTTCAACGCTCTGAGTTAGTGAATATGCCTTTATGCATTTTATCTCCTATGGCGCATCGAAAGGAAAATCCTTTATTGCACGCTCTACAGGCGTTATCCTGGGAGGAGCTGTGCCTAGATGCCTTTGAAAGCTATGGAATAAACAGTCAGGGAAAGCAGTTTCCCACAGAAGTCACCAGTAACCCACTTGAAACTGAGCAGGGGTTATTGGTTTCTATTGTTATTCGGGATATCTCAGCGCGTAAGGCCATTGAAGAGGAATTGGTATTTGCGCAAGAAACGGCAGAACGTGCCAGTCAGGCAAAAGGCATGTTTTTGTCGAATATGAGTCACGAGCTGCGTACGCCTTTGAACGGTGTCTTAGGTTATGCTCAGGTACTGTTAAGAGACGGGAATATGCCTGAGCGGCATCGCAATAGTTTGAAAGCGATCGAATCCAGTGGTCACCATTTATTGGCATTGATTAATGATATTCTTGATTTATTTGACAAAAATTGAGTCGGGTGAAATTGAACTCCATAATCAACCTTGTCGATTGAAGACAATGATAGACGATGTTGACAATATTATGTGTGAGCGTACGCACAGGAAAGGGTTGTCGCTGCAATTCGATATAGCACCGGATATCCCGGATGTTGTTATTTTAGATGAGATAAAAATTCGTCAGGTGCTGCTGAATCTTGTCAGTAATGCGGTTAAATTCACCCTGAAAGGAAAGGTTGTTCTGTCGTTAAATTATAGTCAACATCGGCTGATGTTTATGATTAGTGATACAGGTATTGGGATCAGTGACCATGATATGCAGCGTATATTTGAACCGTTCAGACAGTTGAATCCTCATCTTGAAGTCGGAGGTACAGGCCTGGGCTTGGCGATTAGCCGTTGGTTAGTTGATTGTATGGGGGGGAAGTTGTCTGTGGATAGCACGGTAGGAAAAGGCAGTGTCTTTTCATTTGATGTGCCGGTTGAACTTGTTGAGGCGAATGAGAGTGCTCCGGAGCCATCCCTGTTGGGAGAATTTCGTTTAGCCATTTCAGCGCATGAGCAATCATTGCCCTTATTAGTAGTCGACGATATTGCCAGTAATCGAGACATGATGGACTGCCTTCTAACAGGTGCAGGCTTTGAGGTAGTGATGGCTGGAGACGGTTTGGAGGCAGTGGAGAAAATCGCGTCTGGTCGGTATGAGCTGGTGTTGATGGATATTAAAATGCCGGTTATGAATGGCATTGAGGCTGTCCATAATATCCGTGCGATGGACAATGCTATGTCATTTGTTCCTATTATTGCCGTAACGGCGAGTATTAGTGAGGAGACCCAAAGCAAGTTACTGGAAGAGGGGTTTGATGGTTACATCAGTAAGCCTTTTGATGCCAGAGTGCTTTTTGACCTAATGGGTAAACTTTTACCTAAATCCTGCAAATAATATCGAAATAAAAGTTGCAATCACCCGTGAATAAAGAGATTAAATGATGTTTTCGTTTCATAAAGCATCACTTTTTCAATGAGCAAAAAAAACAAGTCAAAAGCACGTTTGAAGCAGCGGAAGGTACATTTCACTCAAGCTAAAAAGCCGCTTACCAGTCAGGCTGGACTTATCCCTGTGTTTCGCTTCCTGAACCGGATGGGGCTGGCCGACCTACTGGACAAACGGATTAATATTCAACGAGGCTCTAATGCCACTTTCCAACTGTCAGATGTCATTCTGATGGTAACCACCGGCATTCTGGCAGGTGCCAAAAGTCTGATGAAAGTGTGCACGGTCTGGCAGGATAGCGTTCTCCGAGAATGCACCCGTTTTCAACGCATTCCTTGTGACAGTCAATTTGGACGCATTTTAAAGCTGTTCCACTTTGCCAGCGTCGTTGAACTGGAAACCGCTGTCCACGAAATGAGGGAGAGTGTTTGGAAACAGGCACTGCGCTCAGGAACATCTACCGTTTATGCTTTTAAACAGGTCACCATTGACCTCGATTCTACGGTAAAAACCTGTTTTGGTTTTCAGGAAGGCGCAAAGAAAGGGTTTAACGAGAAAAAAAGAGGGGCGCTGTCGTACCACCCGCAGCTGGCCTTTTGCGCGGAAACCAAAGAAGTGCTGCAGGGTTGGTTACGAAGTGGTGATGCCTACACTGCTAATGGCTCCATAGAGTTTATGAAACAGTTGCTGGTTACTCTGCCTTCCCACATGAAGATTTTTTTCAGGGCTGATAGTGGCTACTTTGGTGGACCATTACTGACCTATCTGGAGGATTTAGGACATCGTTATCTGGTTAAGGTCAAACTGAAGAATCTACACAAACTGTTAATCCCGCAAGACTGGCAACCTGTCGTGCATCAGCCAGGGTGGGAGTGGTGCGAGTTTCAACACTGCTGTGGTGACTGGGACCGGGCTCGTTGCTTCGTGGCTGTCCGGCAAAGAAAGATCGGGAAGCCAGAAAACACCCAGTGCGAATTGTTAGACCCGAAGCCAGAGTACGACTACTTCTGCTACGTGACTACTGAGTCGTTGAGTCCATGGGAGATCCATAAAGCGTATGGCAAGCGGGCTACCTGCGAAACCTGGATCGAAGAGTGCAAAAACCAGATGGCTCTCGGGCAGATCAAAACCGATCATTTCATGGCAAACAGTGCGCTTATGCAATGTGCAATACTGGCCTACAATACAACACGTTGGATGGCACTGATGAGTGGGAATCGTCAGTTGATGAAGTGGGAGCCGGAAAGCATTCGCTGCTATATGATACGGGTTGCCGGAAAACTGTTGACAGGTAACAGGCAGTTGACCGTTGCCAGTAACAAAGAGCATCTCTACCAAACGGAGTGGGATGCTTGGCTAGCAGTAGGTGACTGTTTGTAAATAGCGAACAATGGATGATTAGAAAAACATTCTGCTAATGCGGAAGGAGTTATCGCGCCCTGATATCAGGAATAGCAGTAAGATGAACCAAACACGACGGCTCATGTGATTAAAATCCACTGAAAAGGTAAATATTTGCTCGATAGTAGCATAATCAGAATCAGGAGGGCTTGATCAGTTGCTGCGATTGACCTGTTCGGGTTTGGATTGCAGGATTTAGGTTATTCATGAATTCCAGCGCATAACCAATATCGGGGAGGACACTATCAGGCTTCACCGCTTCGATGCCCCCAAAAATTGCAAATGCATGTTTTCTTAATCCTGAAGTGCTGGCCATAAAACCAATATCAGCCAGTTTTTTAACTAAGTCATCAGATATCATGGTCTATGCTCCTTTTCAGTGGACGATTATAAATGGCTAGATTTTTTGGATAATACTTTGGATCGTGTCTTTGATGGATTTAATAATACCGGATCGTAGTCCTTCAACGATCATGTACTTCCTAAATCCTGCAATCCAAACCCGAACAGGTCAATCGCAGCAACTGATCAAGCCCTCCTGATTCTGATTATGCTACTATCGAGCAAATATTTACCTTTTCAGTGGATTTTAATCACATGAGCCGTCGTGTTTGGTTCATCTTACTGCTATTCCTGATATCAGGGCGCGATAACTCCTTCCGCATTAGCAGAATGTTTTTCTAATCATCCATTGTTCGCTATTTACAAACAGTCACCTACTGCTAGCCAAGCATCCCACTCCGTTTGGTAGAGATGCTCTTTGTTACTGGCAACGGTCAACTGCCTGTTACCTGTCAACAGTTTTCCGGCAACCCGTATCATATAGCAGCGAATGCTTTCCGGCTCCCACTTCATCAACTGACGATTCCCACTCATCAGTGCCATCCAACGTGTTGTATTGTAGGCCAGTATTGCACATTGCATAAGCGCACTGTTTGCCATGAAATGATCGGTTTTGATCTGCCCGAGAGCCATCTGGTTTTTGCACTCTTCGATCCAGGTTTCGCAGGTAGCCCGCTTGCCATACGCTTTATGGATCTCCCATGGACTCAACGACTCAGTAGTCACGTAGCAGAAGTAGTCGTACTCTGGCTTCGGGTCTAACAATTCGCACTGGGTGTTTTCTGGCTTCCCGATCTTTCTTTGCCGGACAGCCACGAAGCAACGAGCCCGGTCCCAGTCACCACAGCAGTGTTGAAACTCGCACCACTCCCACCCTGGCTGATGCACGACAGGTTGCCAGTCTTGCGGGATTAACAGTTTGTGTAGATTCTTCAGTTTGACCTTAACCAGATAACGATGTCCTAAATCCTCCAGATAGGTCAGTAATGGTCCACCAAAGTAGCCACTATCAGCCCTGAAAAAAATCTTCATGTGGGAAGGCAGAGTAACCAGCAACTGTTTCATAAACTCTATGGAGCCATTAGCAGTGTAGGCATCACCACTTCGTAACCAACCCTGCAGCACTTCTTTGGTTTCCGCGCAAAAGGCCAGCTGCGGGTGGTACGACAGCGCCCCTCTTTTTTTCTCGTTAAACCCTTTCTTTGCGCCTTCCTGAAAACCAAAACAGGTTTTTACCGTAGAATCGAGGTCAATGGTGACCTGTTTAAAAGCATAAACGGTAGATGTTCCTGAGCGCAGTGCCTGTTTCCAAACACTCTCCCTCATTTCGTGGACAGCGGTTTCCAGTTCAACGACGCTGGCAAAGTGGAACAGCTTTAAAATGCGTCCAAATTGACTGTCACAAGGAATGCGTTGAAAACGGGTGCATTCTCGGAGAACGCTATCCTGCCAGACCGTGCACACTTTCATCAGACTTTTGGCACCTGCCAGAATGCCGGTGGTTACCATCAGAATGACATCTGACAGTTGGAAAGTGGCATTAGAGCCTCGTTGAATATTAATCCGTTTGTCCAGTAGGTCGGCCAGCCCCATCCGGTTCAGGAAGCGAAACACAGGGATAAGTCCAGCCTGACTGGTAAGCGGCTTTTTAGCTTGAGTGAAATGTACCTTCCGCTGCTTCAAACGTGCTTTTGACTTGTTTTTTTTGCTCATTGAAAAAGTGATGCTTTATGAAACGAAAACATCATTTCATCTCTTTATTCACGGGTGATTGCAACTTTTATTTCGATATTATTTGCAGGATTTAGGTACTTATTAAATTCAACCTGAAAGTTAACCATATCCTGAGTACTGTTGGGGTCCATTTTATTAATACGTTCTTTTAGGTTTGCATCCAGCTGTGCGGCTTGCTTACCGAATTCTTCTTGCACACTGTCAAAATTAAACCCTGAATTGGGTTGAGGTTGTGCCTCAACGGGGTTATAGGTGCCTGCATAATCACTGGGGTTAGCCATTTTCTGCTCCTTCTACATGTCTATTTAGTGAGGATTGGGTGTTTATGGTGCTTTTTCCATGTTTTGGCAACCGTTTCACCGGCAGCGGAAAGCGCCAAAACCAGTGTATCAATTTGCTGATAATCGTCAGGTGATGCACCTTTATTTCGGCATTTTTTTAAGTCGACCATTTGGTCGCACAGCTCACTCATTAACTGATCCCGGTAATGCCCCTTACTGTCGTGCTTAAGCTGTTCTTCCAGATCGGAGATTTCTAATGGTTCACTGTTGTTTGATTTTGCCACTGGATTTTCCCCCTAAAAGGTATTTAATATGGCCTGAATTACTACCGCTTAATAGCAGGTAATCGAGGTTGATATCTTCAATGATATAGCCATTATCGAGTTTGGCACCGATCAGGTACTTACCACCATCCTCCATAATTACGTAGGGAATCGTTCCCATGCTGACCCCGCGGACTGTGATGCTAGGCGTCAAATCGCGTTTTTGTCCACTGGTAACAATGGCTGTTGTCTTTGAAGAGATTGCTTGGCCCAATGCATTAAACTGGCTGACTTGTGCATGGTTTGTTGCAACAATGGCAGAGGGCTGGTTGCTATACCGTGCGTTAAATCGGTTAGCGATTTGATTGAGTTTATGAGCCTGGCCCTCGTCAACCAGCAATCCCTGAATCAATATTTTTCCTGGTCGCTCAATCAGAGGCACTCTGGAAGACAGGCCTTTATCTCTAATCATGGCTTTGAGGGCATTGAGCCGACTTTCCTGATTTTCCACTTGGTCGACAATTGACAGTAATCCGTAGACTTCTTCTTGGAGTGTGGTTGTGACCTTATCCAGCTGGTCAGGTGATATGATATAGCCGGTGAGGATGAGGGATCCGGGGGTGTTATCTAATTCAATGGCTAAATGTTTAAAGCCGCGACTTTTTAACAACGCATCAGCGTTGGTGCGCATAGTGTCCATGGCAATGACTTGAGAGCGATAGGTGAGTCTTTGCTCTTTGAGTTGCTGAATCAGTGTTTCTTTTTGTTCCCTTGTTTGGGTGTAGCCGGTGATTAGCAGTGTACCGTCAGGAAGTGGTCGAAATTTTATATTCTGCAATTGTAACCGGCTTTTTATACGGCTGGCCTGATCCACAGGGCTGATTGTTGGTTTTTGCTGAGGTGTTTCTGTCTCTGAAAATAAGAAGAAGCCAAAAGAGGTCATTATTATAAGAAATACGGCAGGGAGAGCAATAAACCATCTGGGGTCAACACTCATGGTTTCTTCATTTTCTTCATTTTCTTCATCCAGCGCATTCTCAGCACCCTGATCTCCTGATAAAGAGGTATTATTGCTGGGGTCAGGGAAATCACTGTTTTCAGCGTTATTGCCAGTTGCACTGGCTTGTTCGTCTGCTTTTTTGAGTTCAGGGATAGCTATTTCTGGCCAGCTGTCATCAGCAGGCCCCAGTGCGATATGTACACCGCTGGATGTAATAACATCAAATGATGAGGGGGTGAGCCTCTGGCTTGCGGGTGATCCGTTGAGGTATAAAGGTTGAGGGTTGTCAGTCGACGCTGAAAAGCGCCCGTCATCCCCTATCGTGATAACCAGTTCAGTTTCACTCAGGCTGGCATCACTAAGAATGAGGTCGCAATTGTCAGCCGTTCCCAATGTGTACTGGCCGGGTTCAAGAGGGATTTCAGCACCCAGATGATTGCCTGACAGAATTTTCAGATAATAGCTACTCATGACGAGTTCCCTCTGTCATGGTGTATATTCTATCTGTCTGCCAGTGCTGTTTTTGCACAGTTTTATCCTGTTGCTTTTTTTTCTACCGGTACAATAAGGTTTTATTGTCGGGCGGGTAAGGCTCTATAGCCGCATCATGTGCCCTTTTCCCTAGAACTTACGCATTGACAGGTCCGGCAAAAAATGGCCTCAACCATTCCTTCCCCTCGGAGAAGCTTTTTATGAAATCCCAGGTAGCTTCTTTGAGGGCGTCTTTCCTGACGCTATAGACGCTTCTGAGTGACCCTGATACTTTCATCGCCTGAAGACAGGTATAGCCAAAGATAGCCGCAAAAATATGATTCCGGACCTGTCGCTCCCCTCTCACCTGAAAACGCTCGATGTTGCAGAGTTGCTTTAATGCCCGGTGATACTCTTCGATCGCCCAATGATGTTGGTGCAGCTGATCAAAATCAGATCGTGGAGATAGATCTGCTCCGACATGAGGAGTGTAAACAACGTAATGGCGCAGCTCGTTTTTGAGTCGCGTCCGGTAGAGTCGTACATGACCAAAGTTACGTAGCCATACAGTTTTTCCTTCTTCGGGAATCTCCAGGCTCTGCACCTGTTGGTAGTTACCCTTTTGCACAGAGACAGTACGGTTGCTTTTAACAGCGAACATAAAACCCAAACCATTGTTTTTCACAGCTTTGAGGTTTCCAATACTGCTATACCAAGAGTCACCGGTAACACATGCAGGTTCGAGTCCCCATGCCAGTACTTCTTTCAGCATATCGACAAAGTAGTCATTTTTAGTTTTGCCATCGGCTGGATTGTAAATACGGAAATTAACGGGCAAGTTGTAGCCTTTGCTGTCCGTGTAATAAAGCGTGATGAGATTAATACCCTTGACGGTTTTGTGGTGCTTTCCTGAGTAGTAATGACCGACTAAAGCCGTGTAATGGGTATAAGGTTTATCCAGCACCGTATCATCAACCGATAGCGTCCCACCTTCAAGAATAAGCCTTGCTGACGCTTCTAGAAAAAGATCTTCAGGAGCAAAGTTTTCACGTTGGAGAAAGCGGTTAACACTGTCATGCGATATATCACTCAATTCGCTAAGACGGGTACAGGTGGCTGATTTGGGTTCACAGAGTAGAAACCCCGTATACTTCGGGAGGTCGCACTTGGCTGTTGTTGGTTTTGTTATTTTTCTACGCACGACGGCATCCACTGTTTTTTTGCTGATCTAGCAATTTTTTTGGATGTCTGTCAATGCGTAAGTTCTATTCCCTATAAAACACTGATTACTCAGAGGGTATCGGCCATAAGGGTATGTACTATAGGGTGCAAGTAACGTATTGTATTTATTGCGTTAATTGTAAAAAATAGTGTAATTATAAAAAGGAAGACGGGCTGTCAGCACTGGGTTAAGACCTGTTGCTGTCGCTTTAAGTGGCAAAGAACGCTCCCACGTAAATACCGTGAAAACCAATGGCAAATCGCCATACTAATAACAATGCAACAAAGGGTAAGTCGTTTATGGATGGAAATTTTTGGAGTGGCAAGCGGCCGGCAGGGGTTGTTGATGCTATCAATCCTGATCAGTACTCCAGTGTTCTTTCTGTGATTGAAGGTACATTATCGGACAATGCGATCAAGCCAGCCTTCACAGGCATTGGGCATACACTGACGTTTGCGGATATTGATCGATACAGCAAACGTTTTGCCAGTTACCTGCAAAATCACACCGATTTGAAACCCGGGGATCGCATAGCCATTCAGATGCCTAACCTGCTGCAGTTCCCCATTGCTGTCTACGGCGCGATCAGAGCGGGTCTGGTGGTAGTGAATACTAACCATTTGTATACCGCCCGGGAAATGCTGCACCAGTTCAATGACTCCGGTGCTAAAGCATTGGTTTTTCTGGATGTATTTGGTCATCTTGTCGAAGAGGTTGTGGAAGAAACGAGCCTTAAGTATCTGATTAGTACCAGTTTGGCGGACATGTTACCTGCACCGAAGCGCCAACTGATTCACTTTGCGGCAAAACACGTCAAAAAAATGGTAAAACCTTTTTCACTGGATCAGGCGATGCCCTTTTTAACCGCGCTGACAAATGGCGTGAAGTTGCGTTATGCCCCGCCACCACCAGTGTCAGCAGATGATCCGGCTGTTTTACAATACACGGGAGGGACTACAGGCGTCTCGAAGGGGGCTGTACTCACACAAAGAAACTTGATTGCGAATATGTTGCAGGCCAAAGCCGTACTGTCGCAACAGGACGGCCAAGGCAGCGGGGTGTTGGACCATGGGAAAGAGGTGGTGGTTGCACCTTTACCGCTTTATCATATTTATGCCTTTACCGTGCATTTGCTTTGCCTGCCTTTAATGGGGAATCACAGCATTCTTATTGCCAACCCCAGAGATACAGCGACGTTTATCAAGTTTATCAAACCCTGGCAATTTACCGGTTTTATTGGGCTCAATACACTGTTTGTGAGTTTGCTTAACCATCCAGAGTTTGCCAAGTGTCATTTCTCCAACCTTAAATTTACCCTGTCAGGGGGAACCGCACTTCAAGAAGATGTTGGTAACCGGTGGGAGAACTTTACCGGTTGTAAGGTCTCTGAGGCTTATGGTTTAACGGAATGCTCTCCAGCTGTTTGTATTAACCCGATTGGTCAGCAGTCTCAATTAGGAACGGCAGGGCTGCCTATTCCGGGTACATTGCTGAAAACGGTGGATGATCAGGGCAATGAAACACCTGTTGGCAAGCGTGGAGAGCTGTGCGTCAAAGGCCCACAGGTGATGAAGGGGTACTGGCAGCGCCCTGAAGCAACGGCTGATGTCCTAGATAGTGAGGGTTGGCTAAAAACCGGTGATGTGGCAGTGATTCAGGAAGACGGTTTTGTGAAAATTGTTGACCGTTTGAAAGACATGATTCTGGTATCAGGTTTTAATGTTTACCCCAACGAAATTGAAGACATTGTGGCAGGCAATGAAAAGGTGGAAAATTGTGCGGCCATTGGGGTGCCTGATGATAAAACGGGCGAAAAAGTGAAACTCTTTGTCGTTCCCTCGGACAGTAGTCTGACATCTGAAGAAATTGTTGAGTACTGTCGTACACACCTAACAGCGTATAAAGTTCCTCGAGATGTAGAGTTCCGCACAGAATTACCTATGACACCCGTCGGTAAAATTCTGAGAAAAGATTTACGCAAGGAGACTGTAGGATAAATGGTTTGCTCTCGGCTTTCGGATGGTTGAGGGCATTGTTAGGATTAGTCTGGAATTAACTTCCCGTTTTAGGGTTTGATTTCCGTTCATCCTGAGCGGAGTCGAAGAATGCTTGGCACGTTCTAATCGCTTCGAGTTCAAGCCCTTCGACAGGCTCAGGACAATCCGAGTTGAGTGTCTGAGAGTAACTATTCAGCACCCCCTGTAATATTTTCGTGACATGCATTTTTAGTTATAAGCCTTCTCTTTTCTTGGCTTCAGAGGATACTAATTGATGTGCTTTTTTTCAGTACTGGATTAATTGGCACTATAGGCCAAGAAGTCTGTCGTTTATTTACTCTATATTCACTAGAAAAAGACTACTTCCTTGAGGCTGTCTTTTCGGTCATTATTTTTATCCCTTGCGGCGCAAGCTCTTCACAAAGCTCATCTTTTTTAAGGGGGTGCTGAATAGTTACGTCTGAGAAGTACGGAAGTTATTTTCAGACTGTCCCTTAGTGTCAGCAGTACTTCTTTATGCTGCAATGGTGTTACTGCGTAGGAGTGTGTGATCTATGCTTGATCAATGGCGTGTTTTGAAAACGTTTGAACCCGCTACATGTTACTCGGTTCAACACTTAATACCGGGTTCTGAAGTGATGCTAAAATCAGGCGCATCGACCAGTGGCTGGATGTTTCTGGTGTATATGCTGGGAAATATAGAGACAGATAGAAGCCAGTATGTGCTAAGTCACCCCATTGTGCCATTACTCCAGCAGCGGGATATTATCAGTACATCATTAGTATCGAGCAAGCATAGAGAGGTGTTCTCCTACAGTATTGGTTATATTCTGGATGTGCCTGTACAAAATATTTTGTCAACAAACCCTTGTGACATTGAGTTTCCCACAAATATTGGTCTTCCCTTCAGCATACAGTTTGAAAGGGCGCAACCATTTGCCGACTTAAAAGCCAGTTTTCAGTTAGCGACTTATATCAGTCACTGTGTTAATAGAAATATTGTGGCCCCTCTTGAGTTGCTGGTAGCAACGACATGTACTCAGCAAAATGAAGTATTGGTTGTGGCTAAGCCGAATATTCGTACTTATGAAAGTTACCCTGCAACAGAGAATATTGGAGTGTTTGGGATTGTTATGGTTAACAAACAGCTTTGGCAGACGGGTAGTGATATGTATAGAAGGGAGAAAAGAAAAAAAGAAGCGATGCTTTCTCAAGCTCAAATGGCAGCAGAAATAAATGGTGTGCCTTTGTTGGTGATTTGATAAAAGAACCTGCTGCCCTAGCGCAAAAGGTGCTGGTATTACCAGCCCCTTTAACTTATTCAGGCTGATTGCTGTTGGTCATCTTCCGGAAAGTACTGTTGTAGAATTTCAGGAGCATCTTTTAATGCGTCTAGTGCCTCCTCGTGGGATGAGGGAGTAATACGGGTATGTCTTAGTTTCATATAACGGATATCAGCAGCAAACCAGAACCAGTGCCCCTCTTCGGTGCGGCAAAGGGCTCGAGCCGAGTAGTTGGGAGAAGGCACTAAGGACAAGGCAATGCCGCTGTGCAGTGACCGGCGAACCACTGTTGAATCAATACAGGAATACTTGACGCTATTATAAATACGTTCGAACCGGTCAAAAGCTTCCCCAATCAGTTGCTCGGCAGCCTGATCCTGCCGTTGACTAAGATAATACAGTGCAAAAGCGCCGAGGACGATGACGAGTACACTCTCCATTTTTTGTACCTCTTGCTTGGGATGTTGAAACAGACTTTTATGGTTCGGTAAACCCTTATAGGTATTTTACACATAAACCTGCTGAAGTCTTCAAGCAAGATTAAAAAAAACAATTTTACAGTGCCCAGTCTGCCACCATTTGTTTGGCAATGGGATGAAAAGTGTCTTTACCGTAAAGAGCATCAATGATTTGGAATGAAAAGCCAAGGGCGCAACCCGGACCCTGTGCAGTAATGACGTGATGGTGCTGGTCGACAACGACGAGTTGACCGGGTTGTACCAATGCGCCTTCCAATTTATCCATTAATGAGGGATAACAGGTGGCTTTTACGTTATCAAGTAATCCGTAAGTAGACAGAACGATAGCAGGGGCAGCGCAAATCGCCGCATACCAGCGTCCAATTTTGCGTTGCTCTTTCAGCATGGCAGGAAGAAATCGGCAATCCCTGAAATACTCAGCTCCTGGCATACCGCCAGGTAAAGCAATCATCTGGTACTGTGTTTGGAGGCAGCTTTCAATAGAACAGTAGGCTTTGAACTGGATATTTCGAGAGCCTGTGATATCGAGTGAACCATTGGGATTACAGCTGGCGACAGTGACATGAGTACCGGTTCGTCGCAGTGTATTAATAATAGTGATGGTTTCGATTTCTTCACAACCATCAGTAACAGGGACAAGTACCTGGCTTGACATGGAAAACCCTCAACAAAAGGCCAGTGAAAGGAAGGAGTCAGTAGCAGGTAAACTATTCTGCATTCAACTGCTCTCTTTGGGTGCCTGTGTGTTGATATCGTGGAGTGTCAGATTATCAGGCAGGCTCTACTAATTTAGCAGAGGATGGGCATTTGGTTTTTAAGGGTTTTGTAAGTTTTTCTACGAAGGTGTAGCCTTCAGCGTAACCTAAATGGTAATCAGCGACGAGCTTTGTTCTGTCTCGGGAGCTCCGGCTGGCGCTTAGTGGCTTTGTAGGCGCTATTTGCAAAATATTGACATCAGCGCTGTTTTCGAGCGTGAGCAACTCGTTAATACTGTTATTGTAAACAGTAGGTTGTTGGCGAATTAATTGGGCAATAGCCGGTTGGTTTCTATACTGCCACGCTAGCATTCGGCCGCTGGTAGAGGGCGTTTTTTGGTGGCTGACAGGTCGGGTACGGATTAAGAGAATATCTCGATACCCATCCGCCAGAGCCTGTAATACCGGGAGAGGGTCGGACAGGCTACCGTCCATATAGTCTTGACTGTCAATGGTGACAGCATCTCTATAAATTATGGGCAGTGCACTGCTGGCTTTTAGAATGTTTAACAGCCGTTTTGTGCTGGTGTCAGGATTGATAGATAGGTACGTAGGTGCACTGTTTTCAAGGCAAGTGGTCACTGCATAAAACAGGTGGGTTTGTAAGGCTTGATGTAGCCGAGGGAGATGCAGAGAGTGTTGCCGTTGGATTTTTTCAAAGAAAAAATCCAGATCAAACAAGTGGCCGCCCTTCAGAAAGCGAGAGAGGCTGATAAACTCAGGATCCTGACAGACACGGGTATAGATCTGAAGATTACGACCACGTTGTCCGGAGAGAAATGAGGTTAAATTTAAGGCACCAGCCGAAACGCCATAATAGGCGTGAAAGGGACGAAAGCGTTTATCGTGAAAAGCATCCAGTACACCGGCTGTAAAAACACCCCGCATACCGCCACCTTCAACAATGAGGGCTTTCTTTTTTGTGTCTGGAGTGTTTGTTGCTTGCATGCCTGAATTCGAGATAAAAAAAAGCCGGCTTATGATAGCCGGCTTAATTATAAATGGTTGCGGGAGCTGGATTTGAACCAACGACCTTCGGGTTATGAGCCCGACGAGCTACCAAACTGCTCCATCCCGCGACAAAACTGACTGTCGCAATACTACATTAAATAGGCTTGCGTTAAAACTGGTTGCGGGAGCTGGATTTGAACCAACGACCTTCGGGTTATGAGCCCGACGAGCTACCAAACTGCTCCATCCCGCGACAAAATGTTTACTCTATAACACGCTATTGCCTGTACCTGTTGAAACCGGCTAAGGCTGCTGTGTCCGAGTGAGAGCTGCATTATAGGGACGATGATTATAAAGTCAATGAAATTTCGAGAAAGAGATGAGTGTCTATTTTTAGGGAGTTTGGAGTGAGTATTGTTTATAGCACAGGGTTATTGCTGAAAATGGCTAAAATACAGTGTATAAATACACGTCTATGAACGTTTTCTTGTAAGAAAGATAGCTTCTTTTTCTTATTATAGATGTAGCTGGTATATTCGAACTATTATTCTCAATAAGCGTTGTTAGTTATAAGTTACGCTTTTGGCTGATCAATAGGTAGCCACTTATTGCTGCTTAAGCCTGAAGGCGAGGTATTTATAAGAGTTGTTATTCGTTAGCGGATGCATCACCCCTTAATGTTTGTGCGTCAACAGGGCTATAATCCCCCGGACTTGATAAAGGAGTATGTGATATGACGTCTGAGGACGTGTTTAGGCGCCTTCAGTGGCACAGTCGTCGCGGGATGTTGGAGCTGGATGTGCTATTGGGACCGTTTACCAATAATTTTTATAAAGGGTTGTCTGAAGAGGCGCAGGCTGTTTATGTTCGCTTGCTTGCCTGTGAAGACCCGGATTTATTTCAGTGGTTTATGACCGCTGAGCGCCCTGATGATGTTGAGCTAGCAAGTATGGTTGATACAGTGCTCTCTAGTGGCAAGCTCGGCGATGCCGTTTGAGGTAACGATAAAGCCTTCTCGCATGCACTTTTGGTTGCATGTGGGAGTGTACAGCGCTGCCTTGGTGGCGCTATGGGTGTCTTCCCTTGATGTGTGTGTGGTATTGTGAATCAGCGTATTTGTATTGATAGTTGGTATGCTTACCTTTTTAAGTGTAGAGAAGTCTTTCATTTCTGCTGTTAGGTTCGCTTCAGATAAGTGGTGGGTTTGTGTCGGGCAATAGTGGTTACCCGTAAAGCGGTGCAGGCTAGTATTCGCCTCTAAATATTTCATGTTGTATTCGTTTTATTTATTTGAAAACATAAAAAGAAAACAATGTCTTTCGTTTTTGATTTTTTCAGACAGTGTTAACTGTGTCGATTGGCACCAGCTTAATATGACTGTTATTGCAAAATAATAGTAGTGGAAATAATAAAGTGAACAGGGTCTAAGGGGGTGGCATAGAGAAGTTTACCGGAGTATGGTGAGTCTTTCTTCCCTTTCGCCTTTGCCGCTATGAATACCACAATTGATGTTGCCCCAGAATGTAAGAGTCTTCTTAAGCTCGCCGCAAAGAAACTGAAAGGCCATGATCGCAGGTTGTTTGTGGCTGAGGTGGCTGAAACACTCTGCTATGGCAGCTCCCGTCTCACTGAAACTGAGTTTGGTTTTGGTCGTCATACCGTAGAACTGGGTATGCATGAAAAATGCACAGGGATGATCTGTTACGGAAACTATGCTTCATCCGGGAAGCGAAAGAGTGAAGATGTCTCGCCACAATTGGCAGAGGATATTCGCTGCCTTGTAGAACCGGAAAGTCAGGCAGACCCTCAGCTACGCAATACGTTTGCCTATACACGGGTGACAACAAAAAGTGTACGGCAGAAACTGATAGAAGAAAAAGACTGGGATAACGATTCCCTTCCTCAAGTGCGCACTATCAATAATATCTTGAATCGTTTGGGATACAAGCTGCGTAAGGTTGAAAAAACAAAGCCTGAAAAAAAATTCCGGAAACCGATGCCATCTTTGCCAATATCCGCAGAGTCAGGGAAGAGGCAGACCAAAGAAAAAATGTTTTACAACTCAGCATAGACTGCAAAGCAACGGTCAATCTCGGAGATTTTTCTCGGGGTGGAAAAGATAGAGGTTCCTCAGCCGTCAAGGCGCTGGATCATGATATGGCGAAAAAAGACAAAATGATTCCTTTTGGTATTCTGAATCTGGACAATGACCAACTCAGCGTATTTTACGGGGTCTCTTATAAAACCAGTGACTTTATCTGTGATGCTCTGGAGCAGTGGTGGTCGGGCATTAAAGAAAGCTATCAGCATATAGATGAGCTGGTTATCTACGCGGACAACGGCCCAGAAAACAACAGCCATAGAACCCAGTTTCTTTTCAGAATGGTCATGTTTGCTCAGGCAACAGGGTTAAAAATTCACCTTGTTTACTACCCTCCTTATCACAGCAAGTACAATCCCATTGAAAGGTCTTGGGCATTTCTGGAGGATCACTGGGGTGGAGCTTTATTGAATACAGCAACAGCGGTTATTGAGTGGACAAAAAGCATGACGTGGAGATGCATCAGTCCTATTGTTGCACTATGGGATAGAACCTATGAAAAGGGTGTAACGCTCTGTAAATCTGGGTTAGCAAAAATTAATCCTTATATTCTGCGTAACCCAGAGCTGAAAAAATGGAACGTTATGATCGTTCCAAAACTGGTAACTTCTTAATTGCTGCTTCCCTAAGTCTTTATAGAGGGGGTAAAGGTAGAATTCCTTAGTAATTTAATAATGATCTCTTCGGACAAATTTTTTGATCAGTGCTATACAAAGTTGACTACTCTATAAGAGATTTTAATGGTAGACAGAGTGCTGTTTTATGAAGTCTGTATATTGTCGATTTGCCTTGTTTTTCTCATCAATGTTGCTTTCTAATCTTACTTTTGCAGAATCTGCGGCTGGAAGAGATTCAGGGCTGACGCATCAAGTTTGAACGATGGTTCTTAGTAGTTGAGCCCGCTTCCTATTATCCCAACCAGCACTAAGCCTTTTAAGGAATACACTTCCTTTAGTTTGCTCGTTTTGAGTATGTGTATTGAGAGCAATTCTATTTAATATCGACAGGTTCTCAGCTGCGTTATCTGTCGTCGTTTGATTTTGGTCTTCCAGAAAGCCAACATCCAGCCGCCAATGTAGCTTATTCTCTACTGCCCAGTGCTTGCGGGCTATATCCAGCAGTTCAGCTGCGCTGTGTTGCTGGCTCATAATGTAGTAATGAACTTCCATGGTAACTTTACTGCCCACCTGCCTGTCTCTTTGGATCGCACCTATCTGCTGGAGGCCTACCCACTTCTCAGCTTCTGGGATAGATGACAAGTCACTGCTAACCCAACCCATTCTATATTCATACCGGCCGTGACCTTTCTCTATGGTTTCAGAGTAATCGAAGCCGAGCCGAGGTAATGGCGCATCGTGGTATTGCTGGTCAAAGTACTGTTTGATTTGTTTATAAAGCTTGCCTTGGTTACCTTTGACAGGCAGTACATAGTTTCCTCCCTGTTCGATACAGACGCCAACTATCTCCTTTTGGCAATTCAACGCATCAGCAGTGATAAGACGGTTCTTCAGACAAATAGACTTCAGCAACTCAGGCACTGCTGTTATTTCGTTAGACTTACTGTCTACTTTTCGCTGACATAATACCATTCCTGCACCTGTACTGAAGGCGCTGACCATATGAATGGCCTTTTTTGCCTTGCTTCGCGAACCCCGCAAACATTTTCCGTCAATGGGAAGAATATCAACATCGTTACCAAGGATATTGCCTACAGTAGCAGCCATCCAGCGAGTAAAGCACTCTTCGAAAACAAGAGGGTCTAGCAAACAGAAAAGGCGATAAAACGTATCATGAGAAGGAATACCATGAGGCAGTTCAAGAAAGCCTTCGAGCCAATCCTGCTTACTCTCACCAAACTCAGCCATTGCAGCCCAAGTGTTTGCGCCACAGAGAACAGCACAAATAGCAATGACTAGAATATCTATGAGTTTATGGAGGCACATGGATGTACAGCGCGGATCATCAATATTTTCTATGTACTGAACCAAGGTATTCTGGACTGACTTCATGAAATGAACCAACCGAGAAAGGAAGTGCATATAGTTTGGCTTATACAGTGGACCTTAGTTCACCATTGATGCGTCAGCCCTGAGAAGAGATTTTCGCTTGGATAGATTGGATGGGTATGAGGCTGTTAAAAAGGATGAATCAACGGATAGCGTTGAGTTTGTAGGGCCGTCAGTTGTAGAGAGTGAGACTTCAGAGGGTGCAGATAGTATAGGCAGGGCGCTGTTGCCGTTCAGTGAGGATGAGGCCAGTCCGGAGACTTTTGAGGATGCTGTTGAGTCTCATGCCTCTGATGTTGAGGAAGATGTTTTTGAAGATGCCCGTGCCGTGAACCCTTATAGTAGGACAAAAGCATGGTCGGCTACTCAGGGTTCATGGTGGTTAGTCTCCGATGCATTAGTGTTCCTGAACGAGCAGCATGGCAAAAAGCGGTTGCATAATGTCTTCACTAGAACTTACGCATTGACAGACATCCAAAAAAATTGCTAGATCAGCAAAAAAACAGTGGATGTCGTCGTGCGTAGAAAAATAACAAAACCAACAACAGCCAAGTGCGACCTCCCGAAGTATACGGGGTTTCTACTCTGTGAACCCAAATCAGCCACCTGTACCCGTCTTAGCGAATTGAGTGATATATCGCATGACAGTGTTAACCGCTTTCTCCAACGTGAAAACTTTGCTCCTGAAGATCTTTTTCTAGAAGCGTCAGCAAGGCTTATTCTTGAAGGTGGGACGCTATCGGTTGATGATACGGTGCTGGATAAACCTTATACCCATTACACGGCTTTAGTCGGTCATTACTACTCAGGAAAGCACCACAAAACCGTCAAGGGTATTAATCTCATCACGCTTTATTACACGGACATCAAAGGCTACAACTTGCCCGTTAATTTCCGTATTTACAATCCAGCCGATGGCAAAACTAAAAATGACTACTTTGTCGATATGCTGAAAGAAGTACTGGCATGGGGACTCGAACCTGCATGTGTTACCGGTGACTCTTGGTATAGCAGTATTGGAAACCTCAAAGCTGTGAAAAACAATGATTTGGGTTTTATGTTCGCTGTTAAAAGCAACCGTACTGTCTCTGTGCAAAAGGGTAACTACCAACAGGTGCAGAGCCTGGAGATTCCCGAAGAAGGAAAAACTGTATGGCTACGTAACTTTGGTCATGTACGACTCTACCGGACGCGACTCAAAAACGAGCTGCGCCATTACGTTGTTTACACTCCTCATGTCGGAGCAGATCTATCTCCACGATCTGATTTTGATCAGCTGCACCAACATCATTGGGTGATCGAAGAGTATCACCGGGCATTAAAGCAACTCTGCAACATCGAGCGTTTTCAGGTGAGAGGGGAGCGACAGGTCCGGAATCATATTTTTGCGGCTATCTTTGGCTATACTTGTCTTCAGGCGATGAAAGTATCAGGGTCACTCAGAAGCGTCTATAGCGTCAGGAAAGACGCCCTCAAAGAAGCTACCTGGGATTTCATAAAAAGCTTCTCCGAGGGGAAGGCATGGTTGAGGCCATTTTTTGCCGGACCTGTCAATGCGTAAGTTCTAAGACAGAAGAATTGGCGTGGTTGTCTCAGTTGCCTTTCATATCTGAGGCATTTATTGAGTATTTATCCTCCTTTCGTTTAGACCCTGACGCCGTGAAACTCAGTTTGGATAACGGACAGCTAGCTGTAGATATTCGAGGTAACTGGGCAGCCATTACTCACTATGAAATCTTTCTGCTGGCGATTATTAGTGAGTTGCACTGCCGTAATCGGGGGGGGATGTTAATGCTTCTGTGGCAGAAGGTAAGCGACGACTCAATGGTAAAATTGAGCAACTGCATAAGCTGAGAGATGGGAAAGGGAGTACTGGTTTTCAATTTGTCGACTTTGGAACGCGCCGTCGTTATTCGCGGGTTTGGCAGCAACATACCGTTGAACAATTAGCCGTCGAAGCGCCTGCCTTTTTTACCGGCACCAGCAATTTGTCGCTGGCAAAAACGTTAGGGCTCAACCCTGTCGGCACCATGGCCCATGAATGGTTGCAGTCTCATTAGGTGTTAGGGAGCACATTGCGCAGTAGTCAGAAGGATGCACTGAATGTGTGGCTGGAAGAATATCAGGGACAGCTGGGGATTGCATTAACCGATACGATCAGTATGGCCGCCTTTCTGCGTGATTTTGACCAACCGCTGGCGAGAGCATACAGTGGTATTCGCCATGACTCCGGTGACCCTGTTCAGTGGGGTGAGCAAGCACTAGTACTCCGTCCGGCAGAAGATGATAGTTTACTGAAGGCTATTCTAATAACTCCGAGTCCATAACACCGGAGTTATTATGACCATCAAATATCATGTTCGACTCAGCGAGGAAGAACGATCAATACTTGAACGGCTTATCAAGCAGGAAAAGCCCAAAGTTGCACAACACAAAAAACGTAAAGCCAATATCCTTCTGGCTATCGATGAAAACCATGATCCACTGCAGCATGATCAGGTAGCCAAAGCTTTCCATGTTAGGCCGCTTACTATCACTCGCCTCAGGCAACGATTTGTTGAAGAAGGGCTTGATGTCGCTGTCAATGGAAAACTAAGCAGCCACGGTCGGGTACGTAAACTCGATGGCGAAGCCGAAGCTCACCTTATTGCCCTTACCTGCTCACCACCACCGGAAGGAGCCAGCCGATGGACGCTAAACTTACTGACAGATCGCATGATTGAGCTCAGATACGTCGAATCGATTTCCAGAAGCACAGTACATGAGGGGCTAAAAAAAATGAGCTTAAGCCCTGGCAAAAAAAGGAATGGTGTATACCTGCGGAAGAAAGCGCCAACTTTGTGAGTGCGATGGAGGATATTCTTGAAGTCTATAAACGTCCTCTTGATCCAAGGCGTCCGCTTGTTTGCCTTGATGAAAGTAGCAAGCAGCATGTTAAAGAAGTCGTTAATCCAATGCCTGTTGAGCCTGGAAAACCGGAGCGTTATGACACAGAGTATGAACGTAATGGCGTCAGCAATCTGTTCATGATGTTTGAACCCTTGACAGGTTGGCGGCATGTTGAGGTGACTGATCGTAGGACAGCGATTGATTGGGCTCATCAAATCAAGTTTCTGGTCGATGTTCGCCACAAAGATGCAGAGAAAGTTATACTGGTTGGAGACAACTTGAACACGCATTCTCCCGCATCACTTTATAAAGCTTTTTCCCCAGAAGAAGCCCGCAGAATGATTGATAAGCTTGAGTTTCATTACACCCCAAAGCATGGCAGTTGGCTGGATATGGCCGAAATTGAGCTGAGTATACTGAGTCGCCAATGTCTGGATCGGCGTATCCCTACCCAAGATATTCTCCGGAGAGAAGTCAAAGCCTGGGAGGAGAAGCGCAACGCAAGAAAAGTGACTACACAGTGGCGTTTTACCACTGAAGACGCTCGGATAAAACTTAAGAGACTGTATCCAAAGATGCCAGAGCTTGATAATACAGAGTAGATTGAGAGCCTCCATAGAACATAAACCAGGCTATTAGAGCAGCACTTTTTCCCATGAAAAATTGGGAAATGGGGCACTTTGCGTGAAATAACCCATTTTTTTGTCCTGCCACTCAAAATTGACTCAAATAACAGGACGGCTAACCATTGTCGACCATTTACACAAAAAGCTGACCGATCGGTTACCTGTGATTATCAAATGGTGTCGGATGGAGTACTAGTACTCCGTCCGGCAGAAGATGATAGTTTACTGAAGGCTATTCTAATAACTCCGAGTCCATAACACCGGAGTTATTATGACCATCAAATATCATGTTCGACTCAGCGAGGAAGAACGATCAATACTTGAACGGCTTATCAAGCAGGAAAAGCCCAAAGTTGCACAACACAAAAAACGTAAAGCCAATATCCTTCTGGCTATCGATGAAAACCATGATCCACTGCAGCATGATCAGGTAGCCAAAGCTTTCCATGTTAGGCCGCTTACTATCACTCGCCTCAGGAAACGATTTGTTGAAGAAGGGCTTGATGTCGCTGTCAATGGAAAACTAAGCAGCCACGGTCGGGTACGTAAACTCGATGGCGAAGCCGAAGCTCACCTTATTGCCCTTACCTGCTCACCACCACCGGAAGGAGCCAGCCGATGGACGCTAAATTTACTGACAGATCGCATGATTGAGCTCAGATACGTCGAATCGATTTCCAGAAGCACAGTACATGAGGGACTAAAAAAAATGAGCTTAAGCCCTGGCAAAAAAAGGAATGGTGTATACCTGCGGAAGAAAGCGCCAACTTTGTGAGTGCGATGGAGGATATTCTTGAAGTCTATAAACGTCCTCTTGATCCAAGGCGTCCGCTTGTTTGCCTTGATGAAAGTAGCAAGCAGCATGTTAAAGAAGTCGTTAATCCAATGCCTGTTGAGCCTGGAAAACCGGAACGTTATGACACAGAGTATGAACGTAATGGCGTCAGCAATCTGTTCATGATGTTTGAACCCTTGACAGGTTGGCGGCATGTTGAGGTGACTGATCGTAGGACAGCGATTGATTGGGCTCATCAAATCAATTTTCTGGTCGATGTTCGCCACAAAGATGCAGAGAAAGTTATACTGGTTGGAGACAACTTGAACACGCATTCTCCCGCATCACTTTATAAAGCTTTTTCCCCAGAAGAAGCCCGCAGAATGATTGATAAGCTTGAGTTTCATTACACCCCAAAGCATGGCAGTTGGCTGGATATGGCCGAAATTGAGCTGAGTATACTGAGTCGCCAATGTCTGGATCGGCGTATCCCTACCCAAGATATTCTCCGGAGAGAAGTCAAAGCCTGGGAGGAGAAGCGCAACGCAAGAAAAGTGACTACACAGTGGCGTTTTACCACTGAAGACGCTCGGATAAAACTTAAGAGACTGTATCCAAAGATGCCAGAGCTTGATAATACAGAGTAGATTGAGAGCCTCCATAGAACATAAACCAGACTATTAGAGCAGCACTTTTTCCCATGAAAAATTGGGAAATGGGGCACTTTGCGTGAAATAACCCATTTTTTTGTCCTGCCACTCAACATTGACTCAAATAACAGGACGGCTAACCATTGTCGACCATTTACACAAACAGCTGACCGATCGGTTATCTGTGATTATCAAATGGTGTCGGATGGAGTACTAGCGCACTACGAAAAACTCGGTATCGATGCCACTGAACAAACACTGGTGTTCAGTGATCAGCTGGATCTTGATCGTGCTATCCACCTGTATGCACATTTTAACACGCGTATAAAAGTCAGCTTTGGTATTGGTACCTACCTGACCAATGATATGGGGCAGCAGGCACCGAATATTGTGTTAAAGTTGATGGAGGTCAATGGTCAGCCAGTGGCTAAACTTTCTGACAGCCCTGGTAAAACCCTGTGTCAGGATGCAGCTTTTATTGCTGCACTGAAATCGACCTTTCATTACCAGCAAGCGTCGTAAAATCAAAAGGTGAAATGCCTTATAGCATTTCACCGCTACACTGACTATTGAACGCCTTGTGCCGCACGATCAAACTCATTAGTAATCTCTGATTCAGGTGCTGCTGACATCAGACTTACTGCAATGATGCTGGTAGTGGCAATGATGATGCCCGGGATAATTGCATACAGATCAAACAGACCACCGGTCAATTGTTTCCATATCACCACAGTGATTGCGCCCATGACGATACCGGCCAATGCACCATTTCGTGTCATGCGCTTCCAGAACAGGCTTAATACCAGCGCAGGACCAAAGGCTGCACCAAAGCCAGCCCAGGCGTAAGATACCAAACCTAAGACAGAGCTGTCCGGGTTCATTGCCAGTGCCAGTGCCAGCGCAATCAGTGCCAGTACGATGACAGCAGCTCGACCGACATTCATCACTTCTTTTTGAGAGGCTTCTTTACGGAACAGGGCTTTGTAAAAATCTTCCGCCAGCGCTGAAGAGGAAACGAGTAATTGAGAATCCGCGGTGCTCATAATCGCAGCGAGAATAGCGGCTAATAAAATACCGGAAATTGCCGGGTGGAAAAGCGCATCAACCAATACCATAAAAATGGTTTCAGAGTCATCGAGTGATACGTTCAGGGTACCATTGACGTAGATCATACCAGCCAGACCCACCATAAATGCACCGATCATGGAGAGACCTGTCCAGGTGACGGCAATGCGGCGAGCAACGGGAATGTCTTTTTCAGAACGTACGGCAGTAAAACGCGCCAGAATGTGGGGTTGGCCGAAATATCCCAGGCCCCAACCCAATAAAGAAACGATAGTTATAAGGCTCACGGCTTCGCCGCTGATTTGTGTGAATGGATTGAGGAGTTCAAGGTTTGTCGCTTTCAGCTCGGCAAATACCTGCCCCGTGCCGCCTTCAATCTGAATGGCCGCAATCGGTACAATCAATAGTGCAGCGGCCATTAACAAACCTTGTACCAAGTCTGTCCAGGAGACAGCAAGGAAGCCGCCAAACAAGGTATAGGAAATAATACAGATGGTGCCAATGGTGACGGCCAGTTGATAATCGAGCCCGAATACGGTTTCAAAGAGTTTGCCGCCCGCGACCAGGCCAGAGCTGGTGTAAAACAGGAAGAACAGTAAGATAAAGAAGGCTGAAATAACCTGCAGGGATTTGGAGGTGTCTTTAAAGCGATTGGCAAAGAACTCCGGCAGTGTGAGGGAATCGTTTGCGACAATACTGTACGCACGCAGACGGCGGGCAACCACGAGCCAATTTAACCAGGAGCCGATCAGTAAACCCATTGCCAGCCAGATGGCTTCCATGCCAGCAGCAAAGGCGTACCCAGGTAAACCCAGCAACAACCAGCCACTCATATCAGATGCGCCGGCGCTGAGTGCGGCAGGCCAGGGGCCAAGGGAGCGTCCCCCAAGAAAATAATCAGAAGCATTGGCGGTGCGCTTCCAGGCGATATAACCGATAGCCAGCATGGCTACCAGATAAATACAAAAGGTGCCGATGACGACGATTTGAGTGTCTGGCATGAGTACTCCATTCTTTACTTATAGTTGTGGCTTAAAATAGTGATAAAAAAGCTATAAAAAAATTATATATAACAACAAAGGGTGCTAATAAATACAGGATTGAGGAGTGAATGGCAAACGGCTTCCCCTGGTCACAGTAGGAATGCCGGTCGCCCGGCACCCCCTGCGCAGATCCGTACGTGCACTACTAATGCATACGGCTCCTACCTCGAGTATTTGACGTCAAACCGCTGCTCTGGCCATGGGTGAAGCACTTTTACGTCAGGCAACACAGTATTTACAAAAGCTCCAAACTTCTGCCAGTTCAGTCTACTTCTTTGGCTGCGTCTCCTTAGCGCTTTGTACCAAATCTTCTGCACTTCAGTCCTGAAAGCATTTACCCTTCGACTATTACCCGGTACCGAGAAGTAGTTCATATGCCCTTGAATGACACGTTTCAACCACTCCAACTGTTCCGGCACAGCATCGTGCCTGTGTTTTAGAAGATAGGATTTAATGTCTTGCAGCGTTGCCCTCACTCTCTTCTTACTGGTTTCTCTGACGACCGTGAAGCGTCCACTGACTCGGGTTACACTACAGAAGTGTGTGAAACCAAGAAACTCAAAGGTCTCTGGCTTTCCTCCTCCTGATTTCTTTAGCTCACTCTTGGCAAATCGTCCAAAACGAATAAGACGGGTTTTATTCTCATGCAGAGAAAGCCCGAACCGTTTTAGCCTATTGCCGAGTTCATAAAGAAAGGTCTGTGCATCCCCTTCACACTGGAAGCCCAACACACTATCGTCGGCGTAGCGCACAACAATAACCTTGCCCTGCGCATACTTTTTACGCCATTGATTAACCCAAAGATCGAACACATAGTGCAGATAAATATTGGATAGTAAGGGTGATATCACTGATCCTTGTGGTACCCCAACTACGCTTCGGGAATGTCGACCGTCGTCTTCATAATGCCCTACCTTTATCCACTGTTTTATCAAGCGAATCATGCGCTTGTCTTTCACCCGGTGCTCTAAAAACCTGATTAGCCAATCATGGTCGACCTGGTCGAAAAATTTCCGAATATCCAGATCCAGCACCCAATTCACCGAGGTTCTCTTGATTCCCACCGTCAACGCATCTAATGCGTCGTGCTGGCTTCTCATAGGGCGAAACCCATAAGAAAAGCCAAGGAAATCTTCCTCATAAATCCCTTCCAACACCTTGACTACGGCCTGTTGGACAATTTTATCCTCTAAACATAGAACACTTAGGGGACGCTCGCTCCCGTCTGCTTTGAGGATGAAAACCCTTCGAGCAGGACGTGGTCGATAACTTCCTCTGTGCACTCGTTCGTGCAAGGATTGCAGCCGGATATCCAGCTCCCGCTGATAGGATCGCCAAGTTACACCATCCACCCCCGCCGCTGAATTCCGTTTCAACTGCAAGAAACTTCCTTTCAGTAAATCCAGGGTGAGGTGGTGGAACAAGGCGGTGAATTGTAAACAGCTGTCCTTTGCTGCTGCTTGACGTATACCCAACAAGTTGAACGAAGCGTTATTCCGGCTCTGAGTCCGGTCGCCGACTCCTTGTTGAGCATTCCTCTTGGTCAGGCCACTGTCCTCCACAACCTCCGCGACAGAATACTCTGTTTTGTTCGGCTGCTTCTTAGGTACTATTCGCCTGTCCGACTTCCTGCCAACAGCAATAGGCGTGTGGTGATTAGCCTTCCCCATTGCGACTCCTATGGCTAATACAGGAGAGAATGGCAGGATCTCCCGAGTTCCGCACAAGATGCTTATCTGCATGCACAAGGTCTACGACTGCGCGAGGCCCTCTGGATACTTGCGGTATAACGCTTCCAGTGGTATTGCTTTCTGCTTCGCTTAACAACATTAGCACCTCAAAAAATCTGATTTCGCAGCTCAATACTTGGCCTACAGACACCCCTGTCAACGCTTCATCTGTCACCTTACGGTAACGGACGCATGACTCGGAGCTGGGGCGACCCGCCAGTCTTTCCCCACAGGGACTTTCACCCGTGACATCTTGCCGATTTATCTCGGCACTCTAAGCGTTCACTGACTTTTATTGGCGTGTTTTTTGGGGGCGGGGATTTAGGCTTGACCCTGATGCCGCCTTTATGGATAATGCATCGCACTCAGGCACAGCGCCTGTTGTTATGGCGGGCCCTGTCGGTCCCTCCGCAATGATCAACTGTTAACTCCGCCAGGCCCGGAAGGGAGCAACGGTAGCAGTGACATCATGTGCCGGGGTGTGGCTGGCAGGGTACGTCTCCAACTCTATTTCCTCTCTGCTTTTTCTATTAAAATTCCTTCAATTATCACTTTTCAGTGCTTGTTTGCTGATCGTGCAATCTGACGGTATCTTCGCTAGCATATAGACACTCTTTATTGAAACGGTGTTAAGGCATTTATGAGTTATCAGGTGCTTGCGCGCAAATGGCGTCCGCGGTCTTTTGCTGAACTGGTGGGGCAAACGCATGTGCTTCAGGCGCTAGTGAATGCGCTGGATCTAGATCGACTGCACCATGCCTACCTGTTTACGGGTACACGCGGCGTGGGTAAAACAACCATTGCGCGTATTCTTGCCAAATGCCTGAACTGCGAAACCGGTGTAAGCTCAACGCCTTGTGGGGAGTGCCCAGCCTGCCAAGAGATTCATGATGGCCGTTTTGTCGACCTTATTGCAGTCGATGCCGCCTCAAGAACCAAGGTAGAAGACACGCGCGAGCTCCTTGATAACGTGCAGTACGCCCCCACTCGCGGTCGTTATAAGGTGTACCTTATCGATGAGGTGCACATGCTGTCGACCCACAGTTTTAACGCCTTGTTAAAAACGCTGGAAGAGCCGCCCCCCCACGTTAAGTTCCTTCTGGCGACCACTGACCCGCAAAAGCTGCCCGTAACGATTTTGTCCCGCTGTTTACAGTTCAGTCTCAAAAATATGTCACCCGAGCGGATTGTCGGGCACCTTGAGCATGTACTGCGTGAAGAAACTATTCCTTGTGAAACTCCGGCATTATGGCAATTGGCTATTGCTGCTGACGGAAGTATGCGCGATGCCCTGAGTTTAACCGATCAGGCTATTGCTTTTGGTGAAGGAGCGGTGAAGTCGGTTGATGTCAGTGCCATGCTTGGCACCATTGATAAAGGTCAGGTCATGCGGATGGTGAAGGCATTGGTCAGTGTTAATGCCGTAACGGTGCTTGCGGCCGTGTCAGAGCTGGCTGATCATTCACCGGATTACCGGGCTGTGCTGGACGATATATTGTCGGTGTTACACCGGATTGCTGTGGCACAGGCCGTACCCGATGCGGTGGATAATAGTCTGGGAGATAAAGCGCAGGTTGTTGAGCTGTCACAGCGTCTGCGGGCTGAAGATGTCCAGCTCTATTACCAGGTGGGTCTGGTCGGCAAGAAAGATTTACCGTTAGCACCGAGTCCGCGCAGTGGATTTGAAATGGCGCTATTGCGTATGCTGGCATTTAGGCCAGATGCTTTGCCGGTGGCTGAGGGGCAGGCGTTGAGCGTGGACCGTGAATCCAGTGATGCAGCAACGCAAAGCAGTAGCGAGTTATCGCCGCCTTCAGACCCAGAACCTGAGCCTGCACCACCCCCGCAGGCAGAACACGCCGGGGATAGCGAACTGCCACCCGAAGTCAGGATGCAGGAGGGGCCGCCATTGGCGGCTTATGATGAGGAGTCCGGTGATTCAACGGCGGTGACAACGGATAGGGGTGTTGTTGTTTCTGAAACGGTGCTCTCATCGCCGCTGCTATCCGCCGCTGCTGAACCCGTTTTTACAGGGGTTTCATTGCCGGATATTGCCATTAAGGAGGGGAAGCCCTTGTTTTTGGCGCAGCTTGATGCTGCCCACTGGATTGCTGTCTTTCGTGGTTTATCGTTGGGCGGTGTCACAGGGACATTGGCGTCTCATTGCGAATATCACAGCCATAACGGTGATTTGGTGCGTCTAAGGCTCGACAGTCAGCGGAGTACGCTTTACAACGATACTCACAGAGCCCGCATGGCCGCAACGTTAAGCGACTATTTCGCACAGTCCATCAGGGTGGATGTCACCATTGGTGCGATTGAAACAGAAACGCCGGCGATGTGGCGGGCACGTAAAATGGCAGAGCGGCTGGCGCAGGCAAAAGCCAGTATCTTTAGCGACCCTGTTGTTAAGGCGATTATGCAGAAGTTTTCAGCGACGGTGCTAGAAGAGAGTATTGCGCCTGTAGGCAGTACTCTCTATTAAGCGTGTTTTTGAGAGAAGTGAGAGGTAGTGCTGTTTTTAGGTACTATCGTTGTATCATGAGTGGCATCTCATGCGATAATACCCGTTTTAATGATCAGGCTTTCGAGTCTGGCAGATTGTGAAACTGTGAGAGGCTGTTATGTTTAAAGGTGGTATGGGCAATTTAATGAAGCAGGCCCAGAAAATTCAGGAAGATATACAGAAGGTTCAGGACGAGCTGGCCAATGCAGAAGTTTCTGGTGAGTCCGGTGCCGGTATGGTGAAAGTCACAATGACCGGTCGCCATGATGTGAAGCGGGTCTGGATTGATCCGGATCTGTTGAAAGAAGAGAAAGAAATGCTGGAAGACTTGCTGGCGGCGGCTGTCAATGATGCAGTGCGCAAGGTCGAGAGTAATAATAAGGACAAAATGTCTGAAATGTCATCCGGCATGGGATTGCCTGATGGGTTTAAAATGCCATTCTAATCAGGGAAGAGGGTAACAGCTGTTATGTTTAGTCCGTTAATTCGGGAATTGTTAGGTGCGTTGCGGTGTTTGCCGGGTGTCGGGCCGCGTTCGGCTCAGCGTATGGCGCTGCATCTGTTGGAGCGAGACCGTGAAGGTGCGTTACGCTTGGCGCAAGCATTAACCGAAGCGGCTGAGCAGGTCGGGCGATGCCAGCAGTGCCGCACACTGTGTGAGTCGTCTATCTGCCGTATTTGTGAAAACCCTGGCAGGGACGGCTCTGTATTGTGTGTCGTGGAAAACCCGTCGGATGTCATCGCACTGGAGCAGGCGGGTGGTTTCTCTGGCCGTTACTTTGTTCTAATGGGTCGACTGTCGCCTATTGACGGTATTGGGCCAGCAGAAATTGGTATCAATGCCCTGTTGTCACAGGTGGAAAGCCAGCAGGTCACGGAAGTTATTTTGGCCACCAACCCCACTGTAGAAGGCGAGGCCACTGCACATTATATTGCTGAAGCACTTAAAGTGCTGGGTGTCTCTACCACTCGCATTGCTCACGGTGTTCCTTTGGGTGGCGAGCTTGAATTTGTCGATGGTGGGACATTGGCGCATGCCCTTGCCGGGCGCCGCAAAGTGGAGGTGTAAGCCTCTCCCGCCTTTATTGAGTTTTTCTGTTTATGGCAACGCGTTCATTTTCTTATGTACCGGTGACGAGGGTGCTGTTGCCAATTGTGCAGTCGTGGCTGGACCAGCCCCATGCGCGTGTATGGTTTCATGGTAATGGTCTCCAAAATACCCTGAAGGGGTTACATCATTTTGTGAATAGCCATCCGACGCAGGGCAGGTACTGGGTCAGGTATGTTGATGATATTCCATTCGCATTACTGATCACATCGATGGCAGATGTCAACAGAGCCTAGTACTCCATCCGACACCATTTGATAACCACAGATAACCGATCGGTCAGCTGTTTGTGTAAATGGTCGACAATGGTTAGCCGTCCTGTGATTTGAGTCAATTTTGAGTGGCAGGACAAAAAAATGGGTTATTTCACGCAAAGTGCCCCATTTCCCAATTTTTCATGGGAAAAAGTGCTGCTCTAATAGCCTGGTTTATGTTCTATGGAGGCTCTCAATCTACTCTGTATTATCAAGCTCTGGCATCTTTGGATACAGTCTCTTAAGTGTTATCCGAGCGTCTTCAGTGGTAAAACGCCACTGTGTAGTCACTTTTCTTGCGTTGCGCTTCTCCTCCCAGGCTGTGACTTCTCTCCGGAGAATATCTTGGGTAGGGATACGCCGATCCAGACATTGGCGACTCAGTATACTCAGCTCAATTTCGGCCATATCCAGCCAACTGCCATGCTTTGGGGTGTAATGAAACTCAAGCTTATCAATCATTCTGCGGGCTTCTTCTGGGGAAAAAGCTTTATAAAGTGATGCGGGAGAATGCGTGTTCAAGTTGTCTCCAACCAGTATAACTTTCTCTGCATCTTTGTGGCGAACATCGACCAGAAACTTGATTTGATGAGCCCAATCAATCGCTGTCCTACGATCAGTCACCTCAACATGCCGCTAACCTGTCAAGGGTTCAAACATCATGAACAAATTGCTGACGCCATTACGTTCATACTCTGTGTCATAATGCTCCGGTTTTTCAGGCTCAACAGGCATTGGATTAACGACTTCTTTAACATGCTGCTTGCTACTTTCATCAAGGCAAACAAGCGGACGCCTTGGATCAAGAGGACGTTTATAGACTTCAAGAATATCCTCCATCGCACTCACAAAGTTGGCGCTTTCTTCCGCAGGTATACACCATTCCTTTTTTTGCCAGGGCTTAAGCTCATTTTTTTTAGCCCCTCATGTACTGTGCTTCTGGAAATCGATTCGACGTATCTGAGCTCAATCATGCGATCTGTCAGTAAGTTTAGCGTCCATCGGCTGGCTCCTTCCGGTGGTGGTGAGCAGGTCAGGGCAATAAGGTGAGCTTCGGCTTCGCCATCGAGGTTACGTACCCGACCGTGGCTGCTTAGTTTTCCATTGACAGCGACATCAAGCCCTTCTTCAACAAATCGTTGCCTGAGGCGAGTGATAGTAAGCGGCCTAACATGGAAAGCTTTGGCTACCTGATCATGCTGCAGTGGATCATGGTTTTCATCGATAGCCAGAAGGATATTGGCTTTACGTTTTTTGTGTTGTGCAACTTTGGGCTTTTCCTGCTTGATAAGCCGTTCAAATATTGATCGTTCTTCCTCGCTGAGTCGAACATGATATTTGATGGTCATAATAACTCCGGTGTTATGGACTCGGAGTTATTAGAATAGCCTTCAGTAAACTATCATTTTCTGCCGGACGGAGTACTAGTGTGCCTTTTTTAGGTGAGAGAGCGCTAACGCTGGATGTCTTGATTGGAGAGACAGGCTACCTTGAAAAAGGCTATGGTTCGGCCATGATTTCCGAATTTTATCCGTCTGTGTTTTTCTGGTGTGCGGATATCATCATTGACCCTGAAGTAGCGAATGAACGGGCTGTGCACGTTTACCAGAAGGTTGGTTTTTCTATCATCAATACGTTTATCGCTCCCTGGCACCCGGTGCCTCATTATTTAATGCATACCCCCTCTGATTGTCTATCGAATTAATTCTGCTTAAAAGGTGTTTGTGATGTTTGTAGAAAAGACGCTGCAAGAGCGTAGTGGTTCGCAGTGTGAACTGTGTGGAGTCAGTGATCATCTGGCGGTGTATGAAGTGCCGCCCGTCGAGAGTAGTAATGCTGATCACGCTATTCTGGTTTGTACAACCTGTTTTGGGCAGATAGAGCAGCCTGAAACAATGGATGTTAACCACTGGCGTTGTTGAAACGACAGTATGTGGAGTCAGGTGCCTGCCGTGCAAGTGATGGCTTGACGCCTGTTAACGCAGTTGAGCAGTGAAGGCTGGCCTCAGGAACTGCTCGATATGTTGTATCTGGATGATGCCATAAAAGCTTGGGCTATGTAGGTTGATGAGGTTGAAGACGATAAGGTGAAGCATCTGGACTGCCATGGTGTGTTGCTGGCAGCAGGCGACACAGTGGTGCTAACAAAAGACTTGGTCGTACAGGGCGCGAATTTTACAGCGACACGTGGCACAGCTGTTCGTGGTATTTCATTAGTGTCCGGTAATGCAGAGCATATTGAAGGACGTGTTAGTGGTCAGCGCATTGTTATTCTGACAAAGTTTGTTAAAAAAAAGGGGTGATAAGGGGGATGTGCCTATTTGATGGAAGAGATTTTTATTTGTAATTTTTTGTGAATACGTTAGAGCAAAGTATTGATTCAATGCAGTGAGTGTTAAAGCCGTTTAAAAAAAACGGCGATTAGCAAAAAAACACTAACACAGGTCAATACTTTTGCTTGTCAAGATTGTATAGAATCTCAAACCCTTAGAGCTAGTCTTAAGAGTCATGCCGCGACGCTGGCTATGATCAAATGGGTGAGCATTCACTTTTTATCATTCTTGTCTAAGCGCCTCTCTTTGAGCAGGCTTTTAAGACTGTTTCTTGCAATAACAAAACCAAAAATGATTTCCCGGGCGGTAAGCGCTAATGATTTATTGGCGCGGCGGTTTTTTCTACGCTGTAAATAGCAAGCTTTTATTGCTGCCACTGTCATCGGGTAAAACAATTTAAATAAGGAGCAGGAATGATAGGATCAGCAAGTCAGTCACCCGCTTTGGCAGCGAACCAACCAGCAGGTTTAGCAGGCAGTCAGCCAAAAGGATTGTGGTTTCTTTTTGGTGTTGAGGTGTGGGAGCGATTCAGTTACTACGGCATGCGTGCCCTGCTGATTTTGTACCTTACCAGTGAATTCTGGGGGATGAGCGATACTCAGGCCTACCTTACCTATGGTGCTTATGTGGCGTTTGTCTATATGGCACCGGTGATTGGTGGTGTTGTCGCTGATTTGTACCTAGGTCATGCGCGCAGCGTAAAATATGGCTGTGTACTCATCATGGTGGGTCATATCCTTTTGGCCATGAACAACTTTTTCTTCTGGGGTCTGGCTTTTGTTGTTGTCGGTACCGGCTTTTTCAAGTCTGCCATGAATGCCAGTATTGGTAACCTGTATGAAAAAGGAGATTCCCGTCGGGATGTTGGTTATACCCTGTTTTATATGGCGGTCAACCTAGTACTACGTCCGGCAGAAGATGATAGTTTACTGAAGGCTATTCTAATAACTCCGAGTTCATAACACCGGAGTTATTATGACCATCACATATCATGTTCGACGCAGCGAGGAAGAACGATCAATACTTGAACGGCTTATCAAGCAGGAAAAGCCCAAAGTTGCACAACACAAAAAACGTAAAGCCAATATCCTTCTGGCTATCGATGAAAACCATGATCCACTGCAGCATGATCAGGTAGCCACAGCTTTCCATGTTAGGCCGCTTACTATCACTCGCCTCAGGCAACGATTTGTTGAAGAAGGGCTTGATGTCGCTGTCAATGGAAAACTAAGCAGCCACGGTCGGGTACGTAAACTCGATGGCGAAGCCGAAGCTCACCTTATTGCCCTTACCTGCTCACCACCACCGGAAGGAGCCAGCCGATGGACGCTAAACTTACTGACAGATCGCATGATTGAGCTCAGATACGTCGAATCGATTTCCAGAAGCACAGTACATGAGGGGCTAAAAAAAATGAGCTTAAGCCCTGGCAAAAAAAGGAATGGTGTATACCTGCGGAAGAAAGCGCCAACTTTGTGAGTGCGATGGAGGATATTCTTGAAGTCTATAAACGTCCTCTTGATCCAAGGCGTCCGCTTGTTTGCCTTGATGAAAGTAGCAAGCAGCATGTTAAAGAAGTCGTTAATCCAATGCCTGTTGAGCCTGGAAAACCGGAACGTTATGACACAGAGTATGAACGTAATGGCGTCAGCAATCTGTTCATGATGTTTGAACCCTTGACAGGTTGGCGGCATGTTGAGGTGACTGATCGTAGGACAGCGATTGATTGGGCTCATCAAATCAAGTTTCTGGTCGATGTTCGCCACAAAGATGCAGAGAAAGTTATACTGGTTGGAGACAACTTGAACACGCATTCTCCCGCATCACTTTATAAAGCTTTTTCCCCAAAAGAAGCCCGCAGAATGATTGATAAGCTTGAGTTTCATTACACCCCAAAGCATGGCAGTTGGCTGGATATGGCCGAAATTGAGCTGAGTATACTGAGTCGCCAATGTCTGGATCGGCGTATCCCTACCCAAGATATTCTCCGGAGAGAAGTCAAAGCCTGGGAGGAGAAGCGCAACGCAAGAAAAGCGACTACACAGTGGCGTTTTACCACTGAAGACGCTCGGATAAAACTGAAGAGACTGTATCCAAAGATGCCAGAGCTTGATAATACAGAGTAGATTGAGAGCCTCCATAGAACATAAACCAGACTATTAGAGCAGCACTTTTTCCCATGAAAAATTGGGAAATGGGGCACTTTGCGTGAAATAACCCATTTTTTTGTCCTGCCACTCAAAATTGACTCAAATAACAGGACGGCTAACCATTGTCGACCATTTACACAAACAGCTGACCGATCGGTTATCTGTGATTATCAAATGGTGTCGGATGGAGTACTAGGCTCGTTTTTCGCAACACTGGCTGTACCGATGGTGGCTCAGTACTTTGGCTGGCATATGGGCTTTGGTTTAGCGGCAGTAGGCATGGGGCTGGGGTTATGCACCTTCATTTATGCTCAGAAAAAGGGATTACTGCCTAAAGACACTGTAGCGCCTTCATTGGCTATGCGCGCAGGCATTATTGGTTGTGGTTTGGCGCTGGCTGTTGTCTTTATGTATTTTATTGCGAACCCCACTGACACGACGAGTATCCTGTATTCGGTAGCGGCTGTTGTTGCAGTTTATCTTGCGTATAAAGCCGTAAAAGGTGGCACCTAAATCCTGCAAATAATATCGAAATAAAAGTTGCAATCACCCGTGAATAAAGAGATTAAATGATGTTTTCGTTTCATAAAGCATCACTTTTTCAATGAGCAAAAAAAACAAGTCAAAAGCACGTTTGAAGCAGCGGAAGGTACATTTCACTCAAGCTAAAAAGCCGCTTACCAGTCAGGCTGGACTTATCCCTGTGTTTCGCTTCCTGAACCGGATGGGGCTGGCCGACCTACTGGACAAACGGATTAATATTCAACGAGGCTCTAATGCCACTTTCCAACTGTCAGATGTCATTCTGATGGTAACCACCGGCATTCTGGCAGGTGCCAAAAGTCTGATGAAAGTGTGCACGGTCTGGCAGGATAGCGTTCTCCGAGAATGCACCCGTTTTCAACGCATTCCTTGTGACAGTCAATTTGGACGCATTTTAAAGCTGTTCCACTTTGCCAGCGTCGTTGAACTGGAAACCGCTGTCCACGAAATGAGGGAGAGTGTTTGGAAACAGGCACTGCGCTCAGGAACATCTACCGTTTATGCTTTTAAACAGGTCACCATTGACCTCGATTCTACGGTAAAAACCTGTTTTGGTTTTCAGGAAGGCGCAAAGAAAGGGTTTAACGAGAAAAAAAGAGGGGCGCTGTCGTACCACCCGCAGCTGGCCTTTTGCGCGGAAACCAAAGAAGTGCTGCAGGGTTGGTTACGAAGTGGTGATGCCTACACTGCTAATGGCTCCATAGAGTTTATGAAACAGTTGCTGGTTACTCTGCCTTCCCACATGAAGATTTTTTTCAGGGCTGATAGTGGCTACTTTGGTGGACCATTACTGACCTATCTGGAGGATTTAGGACATCGTTATCTGGTTAAGGTCAAACTGAAGAATCTACACAAACTGTTAATCCCGCAAGACTGGCAACCTGTCGTGCATCAGCCAGGGTGGGAGTGGTGCGAGTTTCAACACTGCTGTGGTGACTGGGACCGGGCTCGTTGCTTCGTGGCTGTCCGGCAAAGAAAGATCGGGAAGCCAGAAAACACCCAGTGCGAATTGTTAGACCCGAAGCCAGAGTACGACTACTTCTGCTACGTGACTACTGAGTCGTTGAGTCCATGGGAGATCCATAAAGCGTATGGCAAGCGGGCTACCTGCGAAACCTGGATCGAAGAGTGCAAAAACCAGATGGCTCTCGGGCAGATCAAAACCGATCATTTCATGGCAAACAGTGCGCTTATGCAATGTGCAATACTGGCCTACAATACAACACGTTGGATGGCACTGATGAGTGGGAATCGTCAGTTGATGAAGTGGGAGCCGGAAAGCATTCGCTGCTATATGATACGGGTTGCCGGAAAACTGTTGACAGGTAACAGGCAGTTGACCGTTGCCAGTAACAAAGAGCATCTCTACCAAACGGAGTGGGATGCTTGGCTAGCAGTAGGTGACTGTTTGTAAATAGCGAACAATGGATGATTAGAAAAACATTCTGCTAATGCGGAAGGAGTTATCGCGCCCTGATATCAGGAATAGCAGTAAGATGAACCAAACACGACGGCTCATGTGATTAAAATCCACTGAAAAGGTAAATATTTGCTCGATAGTAGCATAATCAGAATCAGGAGGGCTTGATCAGTTGCTGCGATTGACCTGTTCGGGTTTGGATTGCAGGATTTAGGTTCTACTATAAACCGCAGAAAATAAAATCTCTATTTCTGCGGTTTTTTTTGTTTGTTTATTGTTGTTTTATTTTTTCGGAAAGGCTTGTTCCAGGTTTGCCTGAAGTATCCCAAGATGATGGCATTGTTTGAGAAGGGCTTCTACGGCAGGGCTGACGCATCAATGGTGAACTAAGGTCCACTGTATAAGCCAAACTATATGCACTTCCTTTCTCGGTTGGTTCATTTCATGAAGTCAGTCCAGAATACCTTGGTTCAGTACATAGAAAATATTGATGATCCGCGCTGTACATCCATGTGCCTCCATAAACTCATAGATATTCTAGTCATTGCTATTTGTGCTGTTCTCTGTGGCGCAAACACTTGGGCTGCAATGGCTGAGTTTGGTGAGAGTAAGCAGGATTGGCTCGAAGGCTTTCTTGAACTGCCTCATGGTATTCCTTCTCATGATACGTTTTATCGCCTTTTCTGTTTGCTAAACCCTCTTGTTTTCGAAGAGTGCTTTACTCGCTGGATGGCTGCTACTGTAGGCAATATCGTTGGTAACGATGTTGATATTCTTCCCATTGACGGGAAATGTTTGCGGGGTTCGCGAAGCAAGGCACAAAAGGCCATTCATATGGTCAGCGCCTTCAGTACAGGTGCAGGAATGGTGTTATGTCAGCGAAAATTAGACAGTAAGTCTAACGAAATAACAGCAGTGCCTGAGTTGCTGAAGTCTATTTGTCTGAAGAACCGTCTTATCACTGCTGATGCGTTGAATTGCCAAAAGGAGATAGTGGGCGTCTGTATCGAACAGGGAGGAAACTATGTACTGCCTGTCAAAGGTAACCAAGGCAAGCTTGATAAACAAATCAAACAGTACTTTGACCAGCAATACCACGATGCACCATTACCTCGGCTCGGCTTCGATTACTCTGAAACCATAGAGAAAGGTCACGGCCGGTATGCATATAGAATGGGTTGGGTTAGCAGTGACTTGTCATCTATTCCAGAAGCTGAGAAGTGGGTAGGCCTCCAGCAGATAGGTGCGATCCAAAGAGACAGGCAGGTGGGCAGTAAAGTTACCATGGAAGTTCATTACTACATTATGAGCCAGCAACACAGCGCAGCTGAACTGCTGGATATAACCCGCAAGCACTGGGAAGTAGAGAATAAGCTACATTGGCGGCTGGATGTTGGCTTTCTGGAAGACCAAAATCAAACGACGACAGATAACGCAGCTGAGAACCTGTCGATATTAAATAGAATTGCTCTCAATACACATACTCAAAACGAGCAAACTAAAGGAAGTGTATTCCTTAAAAGGCTTAGTGCTGGTTGGGATAATAGGAAGCTGGCTCAACTACTAAGAACCATCGTTCAAACTTGATGCGTCAGCCCTGGCTTCTACGGGTTGTTGCTTGTAAAGGTGTTGTTGTTTTTTGATGTGTTTGTGCATCAGATAATCTCCATGTGCTCATTTCAACAAAATACAAAGGCGTATCAGTTTTATTGCCGGTTAGTTGAAAATAGTTTAGTTGATTTTTCATGCCTGTAGCAGCCTTGTAGCGTTGTGTTATTTCTTCAGAATGTTTATTTCCTGAATCAGTAACACCTTTTTTGATTTTTGGCTGAGATGCAGGCCTATGCCAAATGGTAGATGTGCTAACAGTTGTTGGGCTATTTACTACACTATCTTCACTCAGTAAAATGCAAGGGGTTAAAGTTGCTGTTTGGTCTTTGTTAATAGATAAAGAATATAGTTTTAATACTCTTCCTTTTTTAAATTTTATTAATATATACAGATTATTCTTTGACCCTGTGGAAGTAATTTGTTGAAGTGCTATTATGTAATCAAGGTCAGCTATGGTTTTACTTTCTGGAATTTTAACTGAGTAACATAATAAATAACCCTCTTTGTTTATATGTTGTTTTTTGTCAAATGTATCTGATGTAGAGAGAAGTGATAATTAGCAGAATCGTCTGATAAATTGGGTGAGGATGGTATTGTAAACCAATCGTAATCGCCGGCAAATAAATTGGTACTTATTACCAAAAAAATGACAGTAAATAATCGCATAAAATGAACCCTGACTAATGAAGGTTCAAATCAGTGTAGATGCTATTTAACAAATTTCAGGCATAAAAAAAGGGTTACATAAAAATGTAACCCTTTTTACTGTCTGGTCGGAGCGAGAGGATTCGAACCTCCGACCCCTACAACCCCATTGTAGTGCGCTACCAAGCTGCGCTACGCTCCGACGCCAGCTTATTATCCATATATCAGGGGTTTATGCAACTTTTACATTTTAGTACTATAGTCTTATGCTAAAATTTTCCCAAAAAAAGATGTGATTAAGTGGGTGATATAGGGGTTAGTATATACGACACTTTAAAGTTAAACTGTAGTTGAAATTGGTCGATGGTGCTATTTTGTGGAGCCTAGAGTGACGGTATGGATGCTGGCTATGAAAGTGTCCCAGGATCAAAATCGCCCCCCTCAGCGGTGACCCATCTTATACCATCAGAAAGATAGTGTTTGGTCATTTCTACATCTGTATGCCCATACAGTAATTGAACTTTTTCAGGCTCCCATCCTTGTTTTTCCAAAAGTTTACCACCGAGTGAGCGTATCTCATGAAATGTAGGTTTCTCTGTGTTTTTCATGTGGGACACAAGTCCGCATTGTTCCCGAAGCTCTTTAAATGTTCGGGAAAGGTAAGGTGGTAATACTTGGCTCCAGTGCTCTCTGTCTTTGCTCTTTATTATCCTCTCTGGTCTTCGGTGCACAATGAAGGGTGAAAGTGGTTCAATCGTCCTGTGTACTGGTCAACTAAAACCGGACACATTTTTGTGAGACTTCTGTCGACACTTCATCCTACCTGACTTTCACGATAATAAATTGCATACTCAATTGGAGAACGATCATCATTTGCCGTATGCAATCTATCAAGGTTGTAGTACTTCATGTACGCCGCAACATCTTTTTTCATATGTTCCCGCGTGGGTTGAGCTACCTTAAAAATCCAGTCATGCTTTAAGCTTCCAAAAAACCGCTCAACGACAGCATTGTCCCAGCACGCTCCAACGTCTCCCATGCTTGCACGAATACCATATCCAGAAAGCAGTTTACGGTATCGCTTACTGGTATACTGCGATCCTCTATCACTATGAAAAACTAAGCCTTCAGGCGGCTGACGAGTATTGTAAGCTTTCATCATGGCAGTACTAACCAGAGCCGTTGTCATCCTTTTATCAATGTGCCAGCCAACGATCCGACGAGAGCATAAATCCATCACAATTGCAAGGTACATCCAGCCTTCAGCCGTTTTTAAATAGGTCACATCACCAGCCCATACCTGATTTGGCCCTACAGGGTTAAAATTCTGATTGAGTAGATTGTCAGCAACAGCATCACTGTGTTGCCGTTTAGTGGTAACCTTATAGGCTAAGCGCTGCCTGACTTTGAGGCCTAGCTGGCTCATTAACGTCCTAACTCTGTAACGGCCTATCTGAAAGCCTTCTTTGCGCAGAGCCTTAACCATTTCCCGGCTCCCCAAGCTATTCCTGCTTTGCTTGAAGAGCTGCTTGATTCGTCGATACAAGTGCAGTGTTTCAGCCGTGATGACATGGCCTGGCTGCTTTGACCAGTCATAATAAGCTGAAGTACTCACCTGCATCACTCGACATAGCAAGTTAACAGGGTAATCGTTTGACGCCTTCTGAATGAAGTCGAATTTTACTTCATTTCTTTCGCAAAGAAGGCTCTGGCCTTTTTTAGCACTTCCCTCTCCATGCGGAGTTTTTTTACCTCTTTACGCAGATTTTTAAGCTCTTCACGCTCGTCATCAGACAACACTTTGCCCTCCTTTAGGGCCAGAATATGATCCTTCCATTTGTAGAGCAAACTGGTGGCAATACCTAGTGATTGAGCTGCATCAGGCACCGAATAGCCTTGCTCCATTACAAGAGCAACAGCCTCTTCTTTGAACTCTTTTGGATAGTGCTTATAGGTTCGCTTTTGACTCATTGTGACACCTTAACAAGTGATAGAAATTATCTCTTATCAAAGTGTCCGGTTCTATTAGACCAGTACACTGTAGTGGTTAATGATCTTTTGTAGGGAAGGGGTAATCTGTATGGAGATGAATGCGGTTTCACTATCTTGATAAGTTTTTTCCCGAATGATCCTCAACCGCCCATCTACAATGTGCTCGTATTTCATTGTTGAAATCTCAAATCTTCCCTGTCCGCAGAGTATGGCTAAGTCCATAGCGACTTGAAACCAATCTGGTGCGATGTTCCGTATAGCCTGGAACAATTCAGGGGTGAGTCTCTTGCGGGATTTCTTTGCACGTTTCTTACCCTTGGTAGCCTCAAGGGAAGGTGTGGTGTCTACCACAGGGTTTTCCTTAATCCAGCCCAACTGTTTCCCGAATGCGCAAATTTGGTTCAGTACAGAGCGGTGCTGAACATAGGAATTCTTGACATAATTATCCATTAAATATTTGGCACAATGGGCTGTTGTGAACTCAGCAACTAAAACTTTTTTTAAGTCTTTCTTTAAAGCCTCTGATCGTCTTTTTTTATGATCCTTGCTTTTCTCTTTTAAATCAGAATTAACAACCCTTTCTTTCAAGAATAAATCTATGAGTTTGCTAAAGGTGTGGCCTCGTATTCCGAGCACACTATTGACCAGTCTATCACCTTTAGCATTCATTAACTGAGAATTTAATTTACGTGCTGCATTCTGGGCTTTATTACGGTCTGTACCGAACCCGAAAAATTTACCACTATGGGGGTGCCTATAGCTGTAATATGTTGTACTCCCCCGTTTATTCTGATAAAGGTTGGGGAGTAATGATTTGTTGTTATTTTCGCATAGCATTTTCAAAACGCCGAGGCCCGCAGTCTAATCCTAAGCATGCCAGCTAACGAGTTGTATTTGGTGATGGTCAAACCCTGTGAAAGACGGAAAAAGCACTCTACGGGTCTTAAAACGCCTTAAAACAAGCTGTTTTTCACTCAACACCAAACTCCAGACGGATCTTTCCTATGCCGCCTGCTGAATCGATTTTTGTAAGGCCAGCGCCTTATGGTATTGACGAAGCTCTGAGCGTTTTATACCAACATAGAACTTACGCATTGACAGACATCCAAAAAAATTGCTAGATCAGCAAAAAAACAGTGGATGTCGTCGTGCGTAGAAAAATAACAAAACCAACAACAGCCAAGTGCGACCTCCCGAAGTATACGGGGTTTCTACTCTGTGAACCCCAATCAGCCACCTGTACCCGTCTTAGCGAATTGAGTGATATATCGCATGACAGTGTTAACCGCTTTCTCCAACGTGAAAACTTTGCTCCTGAAGATCTTTTTCTAGAAGCGTCAGCAAGGCTTATTCTTGAAGGTGGGACGCTATCGGTTGATGATACGGTGCTGGATAAACCTTATACCTAAATCCTGCAATCCAAACCCGAACAGGTCAATCGCAGCAACTGATCAAGCCCTCCTGATTCTGATTATGCTACTATCGAGCAAATATTTACCTTTTCAGTGGATTTTAATCACATGAGCCGTCGTGTTTGGTTCATCTTACTGCTATTCCTGATATCAGGGCGCGATAACTCCTTCCGCATTAGCAGAATGTTTTTCTAATCATCCATTGTTCGCTATTTACAAACAGTCACCTACTGCTAGCCAAGCATCCCACTCCGTTTGGTAGAGATGCTCTTTGTTACTGGCAACGGTCAACTGCCTGTTACCTGTCAACAGTTTTCCGGCAACCCGTATCATATAGCCGCGAATGCTTTCCGGCTCCCACTTCATCAACTGACGATTCCCACTCATCAGTGCCATCCAACGTGTTGTATTGTAGGCCAGTATTGCACATTGCATAAGCGCACTGTTTGCCATGAAATGATCGGTTTTGATCTGCCCGAGAGCCATCTGGTTTTTGCACTCTTCGATCCAGGTTTCGCAGGTAGCCCGCTTGCCATACGCTTTATGGATCTCCCATGGACTCAACGACTCAGTAGTCACGTAGCAGAAGTAGTCGTACTCTGGCTTCGGGTCTAACAATTCGCACTGGGTGTTTTCTGGCTTCCCGATCTTTCTTTGCCGGACAGCCACGAAGCAACGAGCCCGGTCCCAGTCACCACAGCAGTGTTGAAACTCGCACCACTCCCACCCTGGCTGATGCACGACAGGTTGCCAGTCTTGCGGGATTAACAGTTTGTGTAGATTCTTCAGTTTGACCTTAACCAGATAACGATGTCCTAAATCCTCCAGATAGGTCAGTAATGGTCCACCAAAGTAGCCACTATCAGCCCTGAAAAAAATCTTCATGTGGGAAGGCAGAGTAACCAGCAACTGTTTCATAAACTCTATGGAGCCATTAGCAGTGTAGGCATCACCACTTCGTAACCAACCCTGCAGCACTTCTTTGGTTTCCGCGCAAAAGGCCAGCTGCGGGTGGTACGACAGCGCCCCTCTTTTTTTCTCGTTAAACCCTTTCTTTGCGCCTTCCTGAAAACCAAAACAGGTTTTTACCGTAGAATCGAGGTCAATGGTGACCTGTTTAAAAGCATAAACGGTAGATGTTCCTGAGCGCAGTGCCTGTTTCCAAACACTCTCCCTCATTTCGTGGACAGCGGTTTCCAGTTCAACGACGCTGGCAAAGTGGAACAGCTTTAAAATGCGTCCAAATTGACTGTCACAAGGAATGCGTTGAAAACGGGTGCATTCTCGGAGAACGCTATCCTGCCAGACCGTGCACACTTTCATCAGACTTTTGGCACCTGCCAGAATGCCGGTGGTTACCATCAGAATGACATCTGACAGTTGGAAAGTGGCATTAGAGCCTCGTTGAATATTAATCCGTTTGTCCAGTAGGTCGGCCAGCCCCATCCGGTTCAGGAAGCGAAACACAGGGATAAGTCCAGCCTGACTGGTAAGCGGCTTTTTAGCTTGAGTGAAATGTACCTTCCGCTGCTTCAAACGTGCTTTTGACTTGTTTTTTTTGCTCATTGAAAAAGTGATGCTTTATGAAACGAAAACATCATTTAATCTCTTTATTCACGGGTGATTGCAACTTTTATTTCGATATTATTTGCAGGATTTAGGTTATACCCATTACACGGCTTTAGTCGGTCATTACTACTCAGGAAAGCACCACAAAACCGTCAAGGGTATTAATCTCATCACGCTTTATTACACGGACATCAAAGGCTACAACTTGCCCGTTAATTTCCGTATTTACAATCCAGCCGATGGCAAAACTAAAAATGACTACTTTGTCGATATGCTGAAAGAAGTACTGGCATGGGGACTCGAACCTGCATGTGTTACCGGTGACTCTTGGTATAGCAGTATTGGAAACCTCAAAGCTGTGAAAAACAATGGTTTGGGTTTTATGTTCGCTGTTAAAAGCAACCGTACTGTCTCTGTGCAAAAGGGTAACTACCAACAGGTGCAGAGCCTGGAGATTCCCGAAGAAGGAAAAACTGTATGGCTACGTAACTGTGGTCATGTACGACTCTACCGGACGCGACTCAAAAACGAGCTGCGCCATTACGTTGTTTACACTCCTCATGTCGGAGCAGATCTATCTCCACGATCTAATTGTGATCAGCTGCACCAACATCATTGGGCGATCGAAGAGTATCACCGGGCATTAAAGCAACTCTGCAACATCGAGCGTTTTCAGGTGAGAGGGGAGCGACAGGTCCGGAATCATATTTTTGCGGCTATCTTTGGCTATACCTGTCTTCAGGCGATGAAAGTATCAGGGTCACTCAGAAGCGTCTATAGCGTCAGGAAAGACGCCCTCAAAGAAGCTACCTGGGATTTCATAAAAAGCTTCTCCGAGGGGAAGGAATGGTTGAGGCCATTTTTTGCCGGACCTGTCAATGCGTAAGTTCTATGTGGTCATTTCGGCTGTCCTTATTTTTGTTATTTTTCCACTCTGAAGTTGTCCATTCATAATGGAACCTAAATCCTGCAAATAATATCGAAATAAAAGTTGCAATCACCCGTGAATAAAGAGATTAAGTGATGTTTTCGTTTCATAAAGCATCACTTTTTCAATGAGCAAAAAAAACAAGTCAAAAGCACGTTTGAAGCAGCGGAAGGTACATTTCACTCAAGCTAAAAAGCCGCTTACCAGTCAGGCTGGACTTATCCCTGTGTTTCGCTTCCTGAACCGGATGGGGCTGGCCGACCTACTGGACCAACGGATTAATATTAAACGAGGCTCTAATGCCACTTTCCCACTGTCAGATGTCATTCTGATGGTAACCACCGGCATTCTGGCAGGTGCCAAAAGTCTGATGAAAGTGTGCACGGTCTGGCAGGATAGCGTTCTCCGAGAATGCACCCGTTTTCAACGCATTCCTTGTGACAGTCAATTTGGACGCATTTTAAAGCTGTTCCACTTTGCCAGCGTCGTTGAACTGGAAACCGCTGTCCACGAAATGAGGGAGAGTGTTTGGAAACAGGCACTGCGCTCAGGAACATCTACCGTTTATGCTTTTAAACAGGTCACCATTGACCTCGATTCTACGGTAAAAACCTGTTTTGGTTTTCAGGAAGGCGCAAAGAAAGGGTTTAACGAGAAAAAAAGAGTGGCGCTGTCGTACCACCCGCAGCTGGCCTTTTGCGCGGAAACCAAAGAAGTGCTGCAGGGTTGGTTACGAAGTGGTGATGCCTACACTGCTAATGGCTCCATAGAGTTTATGAAACAGTTGCTGGTTACTCTTCCTTCCCACATGAAGATTTTTTTCAGGGCTGATAGTGGCTACTTTGGTGGACCATTACTGACCTATCTGGAGGATTTAGGACATCGTTATCTGGTTAAGGTCAAACTGAAGAATCTACACAAACTGTTAATCCCGCAAGACTGGCAACCTGTCGTGCATCAGCCAGGGTGGGAGTGGTGCGAGTTTCAACACTGCTGTGGTGACTGGGACCGGGCTCGTTGCTTCGTGGCTGTCCGGCAAAGAAAGATCGGGAAGCCAGAAAACACCCAGTGCGAATTGTTAGACCCGAAGCCAGAGTACGACTACTTCTGCTACGTGACTACTGAGTCGTTGAGTCCATGGGAGATCCATAAAGCGTATGGCAAGCGGGCTACCTGCGAAACCTGGATCGAAGAGTGCAAAAACCAGATGGCTCTCGGGCAGATCAAAACCGATCATTTCATGGCAAACAGTGCGCTTATGCAATGTGCAATACTGGCCTACAATACAACACGTTGGATGGCACTGATGAGTGGGAATCGTCAGTTGATGAAGTGGGAGCCGGAAAGCATTCGCTGCTATATGATACGGGTTGCCGGAAAACTGTTGACAGGTAACAGGCAGTTGACCGTTGCCAGTAACAAAGAGCATCTCTACCAAACGGAGTGGGATGCTTGGCTAGCAGTAGGTGACTGTTTGTAAATAGCGAACAATGGATGATTAGAAAAACATTCTGCTAATGCGGAAGGAGTTATCGCGCCCTGATATCAGGAATAGCAGTAAGATGAACCAAACACGACGGCTCATGTGATTAAAATCCACTGAAAAGGTAAATATTTGCTCGATAGTAGCATAATCAGAATCAGGAGGGCTTGATCAGTTGCTGCGATTGACCTGTTCGGGTTTGGATTGCAGGATTTAGGTGGAACTCAATCACAATTTGGGTTAAACCCAAGATGTAACACTTGCGTTTGAACTCCTCTCGGTCATTTACCCCGAACATATCAAGGAGTGTATAAACCCGTTGATCCAGTGCAGAGGGTGTTCGCCCAATTCTGCCTGCACTAACATGGCGATTTTCGCCGCAAATAATATGGTGTATAATTGTTAAGTCAGTTTTAGTCAGCCATTTGTTTATTTCATCGACAAATACCCCTCGCCGTTGGTTACATCTAAGCATTCAGCCACTCCTAAGCATCGGTGTTAATGCTTATAGCTCATAATGCGCTTAATTAAATAGGAATGTCATTGAAAGTTTTTGTAATTAACCGTACAAAAGTTTGTACGGTATTCCAATTAAGTGGAACTATTTACTGAAAAAAGAATGGTTTGCTTTTTTCATATTGTAAAATGCACTTGCGATGAAACTTATACCTGCATGCTGACAGAGCATTATTACTTCACTAAGGTTCGATGCTTGGAACTTTGGCATCAGCTCTTTCCGATATTTATCCACTGTATATGGTGAAATATTCAGTATCTTAGCTGTCTCTGCACGGCACCTGCGGGAGATGGTGTGCTCAAGGATTACCATCTCTTTTAGTGATAACCAGTCTGCGATGGCTTTTACCCAGAAACCATTTAAGAGGTCATAATCCTCAAGAATTGTTGCGACTGGGGTACGTGTTTGAACCCACATACTCCCCATAATGTTGTCGTTGACTCGTTTTTTAATGATATGAGAACTTACGCATTGACAGGTCCGGCAAAAAATGGCCTCAACCATTCCTTCCCCTCGGAGAAGCTTTTTATGAAATCCCAGGTAGCTTCTTTGAGGGCGTCTTTCCTGACGCTATAGACGCTTCTGAGTGACCCTGATACTTTCATCGCCTGAAGACAGGTATAGCCAAAGATAGCCGCAAAAATATGATTCCGGACCTGTCGCTCCCCTCTCACCTGAAAACGCTCGATGTTGCAGAGTTGCTTTAATGCCCGGTGATACTCTTCGATCGCCCAATGATGTTGGTGCAGCTGATCACAATTAGATCGTGGAGATAGATCTGCTCCGACATGAGGAGTGTAAACAACGTCATGGCGCAGCTCGTTTTTGAGTCGCGTCCGGTAGAGTCGTACATGACCAAAGTTACGTAGCCATACAGTTTTGCCTTCTTCGGGAATCTCCAGGCTCTGCACCTGTTGGTAGTTACCCTTTTGCACAGAGACAGTACGGTTGCTTTTAACAGCGAACATAAAACCCAAACCATTGTTTTTCACAGCTGTGAGGTTTCCAATACTGCTATACCAAGAGTCACCGGTAACACATGCAGGTTCGAGTCCCCATGCCAGTACTTCTTTCAGCATATCGACAAAGTAGTCATTTTTAGTTTTGCCATCGGCTGGATTGTAAATACGGAAATTAACGGGCAAGTTGTAGCCTTTGATGTCCGTGTAATAAAGCGTGATGAGATTAATACCCTTGACGGTTTTGTGGTGCTTTCCTGAGTAGTAATGACCGACTCAAGCCGTGTAATGGGTATAAGGTTTATCCAGCACCGTATCATCAACCGATAGCGTCCCACCTTCAAGAATAAGCCTTGCTGACGCTTCTAGAAAAAGATCTTCAGGAGCAAAGTTTTCACGTTGGAGAAAGCGGTTAACACTGTCATGCGATATATCACTCAATTCGCTAAGACGGGTACAGGTGGCTGATTTGGGTTCACAGAGTAGAAACCCCGTATACTTCGGGAGGTCGCACTTGGCTGTTGTTGGTTTTGTTATTTTTCTACGCACGACGGCATCCACTGTTTTTTTGCTGATCTAGCAATTTTTTTGGATGTCTGTCAATGCGTAAGTTCTAGATATGTAGCTTTTGGTAACCATGAGTTGTATATACCAGCTCCTGTACGCAAATGGATCCATTATCGTAACCTCCTTTATCTGAGAGAGCGCAAATTTTGGCTTGGTCACACCATATAGCATTGCTATCGTCTTTTCCTAATATCGACTGTGGTGCATCAATCCCTGCGGCCTCTGCTGTAGCTTCGGATATTGCTACGTAAATACCATTTCGACTTTTGGTGAAATGGTAGTCAGGCTTATTATTCATGCTTTACACCTTGGCTTACTGCTGGAATACTACCTTTCAAGTTGTATGGGAGTATAAAAATGACGCAAATAATAACACTGACTGGTGCAAATCGTGGTATCGGTTTGTCGCTAACCCAACAGTACCTAAGCCAAGGGGACTTTGTTTATGCAGGTGCCCGCATTCCTGCTGAAGCTGAAGCGTTGAATGTTTTACAAAAAGAATACAAAGGTAAGCTGCATGTCCTCCCGCTGGATGTGACCAGTGAGTCGTCTATCACGAATTTCAAAAATAGTACCCCTGAAAAAATTGATACCCTGATCCATTGCGCTGGTGTATTTGGCCCTAAAGCTGAGGCTGGTACAGGTATGGAAGAGGTTGCCGGTCAGCCCATTGACGAAATTACCAAAGCTGAATGGCTAAATGTTTTTGACGTTAACGCTATTGGACCGTTCATGTTGACCCGGGCGCTGCGTGGTGCGTTCTCCAGCACTGCCAAGGTTGCTCTCATAAGCTCCCAGATGGGCAGCATGGCATTCAACACTTATGGCATGTCCTACGTCTATAACAGTTCTAAAGCTGCTCTGAACATGGTCGGGCGTTCTTTGGCAGTTGACCTGGGTAAGCAGGGTACGTCTGTTTGTATGATCCACCCTGGCTGGGTTCAAACAGAAATGGGTGGTGCCAATGCAGATACTACTTCAGAAGACTCTGCTACTGGCATTCGCCAAGTGATCTCTGACCTATGTCCTGAGACATCTGGCGGTTTCTTTAATTACGATGGTTCGACACGGGACTGGTAACTGTTAATGGGTTAGGCCGCACACGCGGCTTATCCAATGTTATATGCTTCATGGGGAAAAATGGAAAAACTGTTAGAGCATCTACTTTCGTCAAAGAGTGAGGGTTTATGGTGGGATTTTAAGCAAGCATTTCATGATAAACTCTTTGATTTGCTCCATGATATTACGTGCTTGGCAAACGTAATTCAGGATGGCGACCGATTTTTAATATTCGGCATAAGTGATGATTTTGAGGTTGTCGGTTTAGATGTAGAAGAGTGTCGCTTCTCGCAAGCCGATGTTATTAGCTATCTACGACAGCAGCCATATGCAGAAAATAACATTCCTATAATTGATATTAATTTTGTTAAGTACGCTGAAAAGACTGTTGTATCCATGTTTTTAAGTTACTGTGGTAAGCATTGACATGCTGAATATGGTCAATACCTTCGATAACATGCTGACCAGCAGAAGTAACCAGCTCCTTGAACTCAAAACCAAGTTTCTCAGCAAGCTGTTCGTGGGCAAGGTGTGCATCGCACAGACCGTTCCTTCAATCGATATGCGCCCGTTTAAATGACGGCATAGTTCATTAGCACTTTCATTTTCGAGTATGCCATCTACAGTGTTCTTCTCACGATCTCGAGCCACTAAAACCGGCACCTTTCGCGCTTTGTTGGGATCATTGCCACGCTTTCGCGTAGGCCTTGGCAGGCCTTTTCTCTGACCTTTGAATGACTCGCGGAAAAAAGTTTCGTCTAATTCTGTAATGCCTCTGAGCTCTTCTGCCTGAGCATTATTTATGACCTCAAGGAAGTGGTGACGCCAGCGGAACGCTGTTTCAAGACTAACACCATATTCACTAGCCGAGGCTCGCAATGTCATCGAGTAAGTCATCCCGGTTAGATAGTTATTCCATTTTTCGGGGTATCTAAGCCTTGCTAGAGGCGTACCAGAGAAAGCAGTAAAAGTAGCTTTACATGTCTTGCAACGGTAGCGCTGACGCTCGTTTTGAAAACCCCATCGACCAATATCATGTCCTTGGCACTTAGGGCACACTGGCTGTTCTGCAAAGTGAGACAAAATGCAGGTTTCAAGTTCTGATGTAGAGCTTTTAGTATTTGAAGAGTATTCGTGCTCGATAGCGACAGAACCGGTGGATTCTTCTGCTTCATCAGAACCTATTTGAGCATCTGCCATTGCTCTGCTGAGGGTTTCATATTGCTCAAGGGTTAATGTCGAAATGGCATCAATAAAATTCTTGAATAGCTCGAATTGCATAACGTTGTGCCTGAAAACCAGAAGGCATGAGAAGTGTAGCTCATTCAACTGTTAACAGGAACTTAGCCCATATTTTCGGTATTAAATTATCAATATCAGTTTCATACTCTCTGCCTGTTTTGACACTGATAATTGAGCAATTTTTATCAGGCAAGACCCAGTCACTCCTATAGATTGACCCACTAAATGGTAGGCCAATAATATCACCAGCATTCAGTTCTTTGGTGAATGACGAAGGTCTCTGGACCATACGTGCCTGAAACAGGGACTGTTTAAAAAGCCTGTCCAGAATTTTATCAACGTTCTTAGGCCATACATTTTCATCATCAGATAACCATATACCCCCTTGCGGATCAAACCTTGGTCGGGTTTTATGGCATCTGGAGGCGTAACAATCATCAGTGATGTAGTTAACGTCAGTAGCAACGTCATCCCACAGTTTAGGATCAATAATCATTGTTCTTCCCCCCAGTCCTTGGAACGAGCTTCCAGCATAGCGTCGGCCAACTTGTAGACCTGCTCAGCCAAATCTTTGTTGGGACTAATGTCATACGTTACAACTCCTACCTAAATCCTGCAATCCAAACCCGAACAGGTCAATCGCAGCAACTGATCAAGCCCTCCTGATTCTGATTATGCTACTATCGAGCAAATATTTACCTTTTCAGTGGATTTTAATCACATGAGCCGTCGTGTTTGGTTCATCTTACTGCTATTCCTGATATCAGGGCGCGATAACTCCTTCCGCATTAGCAGAATGTTTTTCTAATCATCCATTGTTCGCTATTTACAAACAGTCACCTACTGCTAGCCAAGCATCCCACTCCGTTTGGTAGAGATGCTCTTTGTTACTGGCAACGGTCAACTGCCTGTTACCTGTCAACAGTTTTCCGGCAACCCGTATCATATAGCAGCGAATGCTTTCCGGCTCCCACTTCATCAACTGACGATTCCCACTCATCAGTGCCATCCAACGTGTTGTATTGTAGGCCAGTATTGCACATTGCATAAGCGCACTGTTTGCCATGAAATGATCGGTTTTGATCTGCCCGAGAGCCATCTGGTTTTTGCACTCTTCGATCCAGGTTTCGCAGGTAGCCCGCTTGCCATACGCTTTATGGATCTCCCATGGACTCAACGACTCAGTAGTCACGTAGCAGAAGTAGTCGTACTCTGGCTTCGGGTCTAACAATTCGCACTGGGTGTTTTCTGGCTTCCCGATCTTTCTTTGCCGGACAGCCACGAAGCAACGAGCCCGGTCCCAGTCACCACAGCAGTGTTGAAACTCGCACCACTCCCACCCTGGCTGATGCACGACAGGTTGCCAGTCTTGCGGGATTAACAGTTTGTGTAGATTCTTCAGTTTGACCTTAACCAGATAACGATGTCCTAAATCCTCCAGATAGGTCAGTAATGGTCCACCAAAGTAGCCACTATCAGCCCTGAAAAAAATCTTCATGTGGGAAGGCAGAGTAACCAGCAACTGTTTCATAAACTCTATGGAGCCATTAGCAGTGTAGGCATCACCACTTCGTAACCAACCCTGCAGCACTTCTTTGGTTTCCGCGCAAAAGGCCAGCTGCGGGTGGTACGACAGCGCCCCTCTTTTTTTCTCGTTAAACCCTTTCTTTGCGCCTTCCTGAAAACCAAAACAGGTTTTTACCGTAGAATCGAGGTCAATGGTGACCTGTTTAAAAGCATAAACGGTAGATGTTCCTGAGCGCAGTGCCTGTTTCCAAACACTCTCCCTCATTTCGTGGACAGCGGTTTCCAGTTCAACGACGCTGGCAAAGTGGAACAGCTTTAAAATGCGTCCAAATTGACTGTCACAAGGAATGCGTTGAAAACGGGTGCATTCTCGGAGAACGCTATCCTGCCAGACCGTGCACACTTTCATCAGACTTTTGGCACCTGCCAGAATGCCGGTGGTTACCATCAGAATGACATCTGACAGTTGGAAAGTGGCATTAGAGCCTCGTTGAATATTAATCCGTTTGTCCAGTAGGTCGGCCAGCCCCATCCGGTTCAGGAAGCGAAACACAGGGATAAGTCCAGCCTGACTGGTAAGCGGCTTTTTAGCTTGAGTGAAATGTACCTTCCGCTGCTTCAAACGTGCTTTTGACTTGTTTTTTTTGCTCATTGAAAAAGTGATGCTTTATGAAACGAAAACATCATTTAATCTCTTTATTCACGGGTGATTGCAACTTTTATTTCGATATTATTTGCAGGATTTAGGTCCTATTAAAGCTGCCATAGCAAACTGGTCGCGGAGCTGGGCAATTTCCACACGACGGTATTTGTTCCAGTTTTCTACCGCTAATTACTTGAGGTGTGAACCCATGGTGGAGGTATCGCAGAGGTGACATGCACCATCAGAATATTCTGATTGCTCTGGGTCAACCGGGTCAGATATTACTTCGGGCTTAGCACCACATTTGCAGGCAAGTAGTTTTGGGGCTGTGTTAGCCTCATCGTACTGTTTCTGCATGTTGAGCCACATCCCTACAGTAGAGTTACAATACTCGGCCAGGATTTCGGCCAGTGCCTGGTTCACATCGTACTTGCCTTCTATGAACTTCTGTAAGATTGGCATTACAAGGTTAAGGTCATCAGAAACGTCCCGGATTGTGGTGCCCGGCTTGTCCATAAAGGACTCTTTGAATACTTGGCCTGGGTGCATTGGGTTTTTCATTGTTACCTAAATCCTGCAAATAATATCGAAATAAAAGTTGCAATCACCCGTGAATAAAGAGATTAAGTGATGTTTTCGTTTCATAAAGCATCACTTTTTCAATGAGCAAAAAAAACAAGTCAAAAGCACGTTTGAAGCAGCGGAAGGTACATTTCACTCAAGCTAAAAAGCCGCTTACCAGTCAGGCTGGACTTATCCCTGTGTTTCGCTTCCTGAACCGGATGGGGCTGGCCGACCTACTGGACAAACGGATTAATATTCAACGAGGCTCTAATGCCACTTTCCAACTGTCAGATGTCATTCTGATGGTAACCACCGGCATTCTGGCAGGTGCCAAAAGTCTGATGAAAGTGTGCACGGTCTGGCAGGATAGCGTTCTCCGAGAATGCACCCGTTTTCAACGCATTCCTTGTGACAGTCAATTTGGACGCATTTTAAAGCTGTTCCACTTTGCCAGCGTCGTTGCACTGGAAACCGCTGTCCACGAAATGAGGGAGAGTGTTTGGAAACAGGCACTGCGCTCAGGAACATCTACCGCTTATGCTTTTAAACAGGTCACCATTGACCTCGATTCTACGGTAAAAACCTGTTTTGGTTTTCAGGAAGGCGCAAAGAAAGGGTTTAACGAGAAAAAAAGAGTGGCGCTGTCGTACCACCCGCAGCTGTCCTTTTGCGCGGAAACCAAAGAAGTGCTGCAGGGTTGGTTACGAAGTGGTGATGCCTACACTGCTAATGGCTCCATAGAGTTTATGAAACAGTTGCTGGTTACTCTTCCTTCCCACATGAAGATTTTTTTCAGGGCTGATAGTGGCTACTTTGGTGGACCATTACTGACCTATCTGGAGGATTTAGGACATCGTTATCTGGTTAAGGTCAAACTGAAGAATCTACACAAACTGTTAATCCCGCAAGACTGGCAACCTGTCGTGCATCAGCCAGGGTGGGAGTGGTGCGAGTTTCAACACTGCTGTGGTGACTGGGACCGGGCTCGTTGCTTTGTGGCTGTCCGGCAAAGAAAGATCGGGAAGCCAGAAAACACCCAGTGCGAATTGTTAGACCCGAAGCCAGAGTACGACTACTTCTGCTACGTGACTACTGAGTCGTTGAGTCCATGGGAGATCCATAAAGCGTATGGCAAGCGGGCTACCTGCGAAACCTGGATCGAAGAGTGCAAAAACCAGATGGCTCTCGGGCGGATCAAAACCGATCATTTCATGGCAAACAGTGCGCTTATGCAATGTGCAATACTGGCCTACAATACAACACGTTGGATGGCACTGATGAGTGGGAATCGTCAGTTGATGAAGTGGGAGCCGGAAAGCATTCGCTGCTATATGATACGGGTTGCCGGAAAACTGTTGACAGGTAACAGGCAGTTGACCGTTGCCAGTAACAAAGAGCATCTCTACCAAACGGAGTGGGATGCTTGGCTAGTACTCCATCCGACACCATTTGATAATCACAGATAACCGATCGGTCAGCTGTTTGTGTAAATGGTCGACAATGGTTAGCCGTCCTGTTATTTGAGTCAATTTTGAGTGGCAGGACAAAAAAATGGGTTATTTCACGCAAAGTGCCCCATTTCCCAATTTTTCATGGGAAAAAGTGCTGCTCTAATAGCCTGGTTTATGTTCTATGGAGGCTCTCAATCTACTCTGTATTATCAAGCTCTGGCATCTTTGGATACAGTCTCTTAAGTTTTATCCGAGCGTCTTCAGTGGTAAAACGCCACTGTGTAGTCACTTTTCTTGCGTTGCGCTTCTCCTCCCAGGCTTTGACTTCTCTCCGGAGAATATCTTGGGTAGGGATACGCCGATCCAGACATTGGCGACTCAGTATACTCAGCTCAATTTCGGCCATATCCAGCCAACTGCCATGCTTTGGGGTGTAATGAAACTCAAGCTTATCAATCATTCTGCGGGCTTCTTCTGGGGAAAAAGCTTTATAAAGTGATGCGGGAGAATGCGTGTTCAAGTTGTCTCCAACCAGTATAACTTTCTCTGCATCTTTGTGGCGAACATCGACCAGAAACTTGATTTGATGAGCCCAATCAATCGCTGTCCTACGATCAGTCACCTCAACATGCCGCCAACCTGTCAAGGGTTCAAACATCATGAACAGATTGCTGACGCCATTACGTTCATACTCTGTGTCATAACGCTCCGGTTTTCCAGGCTCCACAGGCATTGGATTAACGACTTCTTTAACATGCTGCTTGCTACTTTCATCAAGGCAAACAAGCGGACGCCTTGGATCAAGAGGACGTTTATAGACTTCAAGAATATCCTCCATCGCACTCACAAAGTTGGCGCTTTCTTCCGCAGGTATACACCATTCCTTTTTTTGCCAGGGCTTAAGCTCATTTTTTTTAGCCCCTCATGTACTGTGCTTCTGGAAATCGATTCGACGTATCTGAGCTCAATCATGCGATCTGTCAGTAAGTTTAGCGTCCATCGGCTGGCTCCTTCCGGTGGTGGTGAGCAGGTAAGGGCAATAAGGTGAGCTTCGGCTTCGCCATCGAGTTTACGTACCCGACCGTGGCTGCTTAGTTTTCCATTGACAGCGACATCAAGCCCTTCTTCAACAAATCGTTGCCTGAGGCGAGTGATAGTAAGCGGCCTAACATGGAAAGCTTTGGCTACCTGATCATGCTGCAGGGGATCATGGTTTTCATCGATAGCCAGAAGGATATTGGCTTTACGTTTTTTGTGTTGTGCAACTTTGGGCTTTTCCTGCTTGATAAGCCGTTCAAGTATTGATCGTTCTTCCTCGCTGAGTCGAACATGATATTTGATGGTCATAATAACTCCGGTGTTATGGACTCGGAGTTATTAGAATAGCCTTCAGTAAACTATCATCTTCTGCCGGACGGAGTACTAGCAGTAGGTGACTGTTTGTAAATAGCGAACAATGGAGGATTAGAAAAACATTCTGCTAATGCTGAAGGGGTTATCGCGCCCTGATATCAGGAATAGCAGTCAGCTGAACCAAACACGACGGCTCATGTGATTAAAATCCACTGAAAAGGTAAATATTTGCTCGATAGTAGCATAACCAGAATCAGGAGGGCTTGATCAGTTGCTGCGATTGGCCTGTTCGGGTTTGGATTGCAGGATTTAGGTGTTATTTTTCTCCTTTCGGGAAGCAGGTAAGTCCTGTAATGTCACGGCCACGGGCGATGATGCAGGTGGTGCCCGGGTTTTTAACCGGTGTGAATTGGGTCAGGTATACCGTGCGGCTATTGCCAATATGCACCTTGAACTGATTTTCCAGCGGCTGTTCACTGACATTTGGCTTTTGGCACCCGGCAAGGTTAATTGCGAGGGTCAGAGTTAAGGTGAGTGGCATAGAGAAGTTTACCGGAGTATGGTGAGTTTTTCTTCCCTTTCGCCTTTGCCGCTATGAATACCACAATTGATGTTGCCCCAGAATGTAAGAGTCTTCTTAAGCTCGCCGCAAAGAAACTGAAAGGCCATGATCGCAGGTTGTTTGTGGCTGAGGTGGCTGAAACACTCTGCTATGGCAGCTCCCGTCTCACTGAAACTGAGTTTGGTTTTGGTCGTCATACTGTAGAACTGGGTATGCATGAAAAATGCACAGGGATGATCTGTTACGGAAACTATGCTTCATCCGGGAAGCGAAAGAGTGAAGATGTCTCGCCACAATTGGCAGAGGATATTCGCTGCCTTGTAGAACCGGAAAGTCAGGCAGACCCTCAGCTACGCAATACGTTTGCCTATACACGGGTGACAGCAAAAAGTGTACGGCAGAAACTGATAGAAGAAAAAGACTGGGATAACGATTCCTTTCCTCAAGTGCGCACTATCAATAATATCTTGAAGCGTTTGGGATACAAGCCGCGTAAGGTTGAAAAAACACAGCCTGAAAAAAAATTCCGGAAACCGATGCCATTTTTGCCAATATCCGCAGAGTCAGGGAAGAGGCCGACCAAAGAAAAAATGTCTTACAACTCAGCATAGACTGCAAAGCAACGGTCAATCTCGGAGATTTTTCTCGGGGTGGCAAAGATAGAGGTTCCTCAGCCGTCAAGGCGCTGGATCATGATATGGCGAAAAAAGACAAAATGATTCCTTTTGGTATTCTGAATCTGGACAATGACCAACTCAGCGTATTTTACGGGGTCTCTTATAAAACCAGTGACTTTATCTGTGATGCTCTGGAGCAGTGGTGGTCGGGCATTAAAGAAAGCTATCAGCATATAGATGAGCTGGTTATCTACGCGGACAACGGCCCAGAAAACAACAGCCATAGAACCCAGTTTCTTTTCAGAATGGTCATGTTTGCTCAGGCAACAGGGTTAAAAATTCACCTTGTTGACTACCCTCCTTATCACAGCAAGTACAATCCCATTGAAAGGTCTTGGGCATTTCTGGAGGATCACTGGGGTGGAGCTTTATTGAATACAGCAACAGCGGTTATTGAGTGGACAAAAAGCATGACGTGGAGATGCATCAGTCCTATTGTTGCACTATTGGATAGAACCTATGAAAAGGGTGTAAAGCTCTGTAAATCTGGGTTAGCAAAAATTAATCCTTATATTCTGCGTAACCCAGAGCTGAAAAAATGGAACGTTATGATCGTTCCAAAACTGGTAACTTCTTAATTGCTGCTTCCCTAAGTCGGTGAAGAACAGTTTCATCGGTTGAGGGCCTTTTATTGTTTTTAGGTACGGCTACCGCACTGCCTTGGCGCTTGGGCTTTGGCAGGAGTTATATGGGGCTTTTTAATTACATAGAACTTACGCATTGACAGACATCCAAAAAAATTGCTAGATCAGCAAAAAAACAGTGAATGTCGTCGTGCGTAGAAAAATAACAAAACCAACAACAGCCAAGTGCGACCTCCCGAAGTATACGGGGTTTCTACTCTGTGAACCCAAATCAGCCACCTGTACCCGTCTTAGCGAATTGAGTGATATATCGCATGACAGTGTTAACCGCTTTCTCCAACGTGAAAACTTTGCTCCTGAAGATCTTTTTCTAGAAGCGTCAGCAAGGCTTATTCTTGAAGGTGGGACGCTATCGGTTGATGATACGGTGCTGGATAAACCTTATACCCATTACACGGCTTTAGTCGGTCATTACTACTCAGGAAAGCACCACAAAACCGTCAAGGGTATTAATCTCATCACGCTTTATTACACGGACATCAAAGGCTACAACTTGCCCGTTAATTTCCGTATTTACAATCCAGCCGATGGCAAAACTAAAAATGACTACTTTGTCGATATGCTGAAAGAAGTACTGGCATGGGGACTCGAACCTGCATGTGTTACCGGTGACTCTTGGTATAGCAGTATTGGAAACCTCAAAGCTGTGAAAAACAATGGTTTGGGTTTTATGTTCGCTGTTAAAAGCAACCGTACTGTCTCTGTGCAAAAGGGTAACTACCAACAGGTGCAGAGCCTGGAGATTCCCGAAGAAGGAAAAACTGTATGGCTACGTAACTTTGGTCATGTACGACTCTACCGGACGCGACTCAAAAACGAGCTGCGCCATTACGTTGTTTACACTCCTCATGTCGGAGCAAATCTATCTCCACGATCTGATTTTGATCAGCTGCACCAACATCATTGGGCGATCGAAGAGTATCACCGGGCATTAAAGCAACTCTGCAACATCGAGCGTTTTCAGGTGAGAGGGGAGCGACAGGTCAGGAATCATATTTTTGCGGCTATCTTTGGCTATACCTGTCTTCAGGCGATGAAAGTATCAGGGTCACTCAGAAGCGTCTATAGCGTCAGGAAAGACGCCCTCAAAGAAGCTACCTGGGATTTCATAAAAAGCTTCTCCGAGGGAAAGGAATGGTTGAGGCCATTTTTTGCCGGACCTGTCAATGCGTAAGTTCTATTACAATAATCAGCACTGCCAATAAAAGCAATGCTTATATTGTGGTTTGTGACTCTGCAAGCTTTTGATGACTTTGCTATCATGCTCCAACATTTCTTTTGTGAGTGAAGGTCATGGCAACAATAACTCCTGATAGCTTGTACCAGTCAGCCGTTAGTTTGTTATCTCATAGGGACTACAGCCAGCGAGAAATAGAACGAAAATTGACATTCATATCAGATGATGCTGAGCATGTCTCAGTTGCGATAGAGCGTCTTGAGTCAAATGGCTACTTTTGCAATACACGATTTGTGGAGTAGTTTATTCGCACTCGAATAAACAAAGGGCATGGTCCAATGCGTATAAAACAGGAGCTACGTCAGAAAGGTGTTGACGACGAAACAGTGTCCTTTGCTCTTGAAGAGGCGGGTACTGATTGGTATGCAATGGCCGGATCTATCCGTGAAAAAAAGTTTGGCAGCGAGCCTCCAATTGATGCTAAAGACAAAGCCCGACAAATACGTTTTCTCCAATACCGGGGCTTCCCTGTTGGTGTGATAATGGAGCTGTTTTAAATAGTTGCTGTTTTCGAATATTCGCTATATTTTTACCTATAGGCTTGGGTCAATATGCTCGTGCCGTATTTAAATAGCAGCTTTACGAAGGAACGTACAATGCCAGCAGCAAAGAAAACTGTGACTAGGAAGGTAGACCCTCTCACAGCTCTAGAGAGAGACATTAAAAAGCTTGAAAAGGAACTGGCAAAAGCTGAAAAGCTCCATGCCTCGTTGGTCAAAAAGCAAAAAATAGCGGAGGAAAAGCTCAAAAAAGCTAAGAGTGCTGCTGACAAAAAGCCTGCCGCTAAAACGAAGGCTCCAGCCAAGAAAAAAGCTTCAGCAAAGGCCAAGAAGCCTGCTGCTAAGAAAAAGCCAGCAGCAAAGAAAAAGGCTGCTCCACGTAAAAAGAAGCGGTAACTATCAAAGCCCCGTTAATTCGGGGCTTCCCATTAAAAAGGGATGTCATCGTCAAAGTCAGCCATGACAGGCGATGGAGCCGTCTCAGGTTTCTTATCAACCTGTGCAGGTAATATAGGATCTGTGACATTGGACGTGACAGATGCGGCATTAGGCTGTTGAAACGGGGCGTTCATCATCCCATCCTGACGGGCATCCAGCATCTGAAGTTGCCCGCTGAAGCCGTCAATAACCACCTCTGTGGTGTATCGATCTTGACCATCCTGGCTGAGCCATTTACGGGTTTGTAGTTTGCCCTCAAGGTAGACTTTTGAGCCTTTACGGAGGTACTGCTGTGCTATCTCAGCCAGTTTTCCGAAGATCACTACCCGGTGCCACTCAGTTTTTTCCTGCTGCTGACCTGTGTGTCGATCTTTCCAAGACTCACTGGTAGCAACGCTCAATGTCGCCAGAACACCGCCAGTATTCGTTTGTCGGATTTCCGGTTCATTGCCCAAGTTACCGATCAGGATTACCTTGTTAATGCCTCGTGCCATAGGGGTTCCTCATTGTTATTAATTTCAGGCTTCAAGTACTGTAGCGTCTTTTTCGTATTCCCGCTCCAGATTGTTCAGACGTTCTTGAGCATCGTCAGCATCCACAAGGACCCGGTCAATTGGTATTTGATACAGTTCACGTGCCTTTTGGTAATCCGTTTTTATATGGGTTTTCTGCTTGTTGAAAAGGGCTGCACTGTGCATGTCGCCCCAACTAATATAGACCCAGGTATTTTCAGGGAAAGCGGAAGCTAAAGATTGGAATGCGGACTCTCCTTCTGTGGGACGACCTGATAGGAAATAGGACTCTGCTTCACCGCGACGTATGGTAAATAAGAAATCTTCGTTTGTATCTGGAAAGCTGGAACAGTAATCACGACAATAGTTCAGACGCTTTTCGAAATAGGCAGGGTCGCTAAGCCCAGCATTGTGAAGAGAAACCTCCAGTTCATCAGCCCATTCGGCTAAATATCAATCACCGAGGTGCGGGATGTCAGTCAGTGACTTTTAATCGGCGTAGAGGCTTTTTACACTTTCCCATGCTTTGAGCCATGCGTCAGCGGCTTTTGTGTATTGTCGGTTATTGTCAATGTGCTCGTATCCGAGATTGACCTGCCTGATGATTTTTGACTGTTCTTCAGTCAGAAGTTCATCCATTTCCTGAAGTCGATCTTTAAAATTGCTAGAGAGACCAGCCATAATGCCTGCTTCATCTAACTGATTTTGCTGATCTTTTGGCATAGAAGTACCATAGGCTTTTAAATGTAGGCTGTCATTGGGCCAATTAACCTCAAAATTATCGATCATTCTGGGATCATCAGCAAAAAATATACGTCGATTCAGAATTAGTGTGTCGATCATGCCAGCAAACACTTCAGCATCTCCCTTCGATTCAAAGCCGTCAGAAATTATAGGGTCAATGAAGTTTTCACGTGTTTCTTTTGCAATTTCAGGAGAAACGATGCCTATATTCCAGCAAGCCGCAGCTAAATTGACTGCTTTTTCTTTGCTTCCACGGTCGTTAGCTGATTCAAGCAAGGGGGCTGCAAAAATCAATAGAGATTCGGATAGCTTAGGTAGATCGCCTTTAAGTGGAAGTATGGCTTTCTTACTGTTTGCCTTGGCTTGCTTTCTTTTTCTCTTTAAGTCTTTCTGACGGCGCTTTTGACCTGCTGACAACTTACCCATGACCTTTGTCCTTACAGAGGGATAAAGGGTGCAGAGTATAAAGCAGGGCTATCTAGTTAGCCAGAATGGGCTAAGAGTCAGTGCTCTAGGCTAGCTAAGTTATAGGTGGGGTCTTCTTTAGCGGTTAACTCCTCTTCCATTATGCGGTCGATGATTGGCAGTATCTCTGGCCTCCAGCGTAGGGTCACGCGGAGGCGTATAGCGTCATCCTGATCGAGGTACTGGTTGCATAGCCCTTTGGCTGGGCCAAGAGCACGGTACTTACCAGCACGGTTATTTTCCTTTTCCTGATAGCCATGGGCAGTTAACCAGACGTTGAGATCGTAACCGCTTAACGGGGTAAGCAGGAGTTTACCCAAATCTTCAGGCTTATAGAACTCAGGCTCATCCATAAAAGGCATGTCAATAAATTCGCCGGTCAGTGGACTCCAACCCTCGGTTTCCCGGATGCACTTATCAGCGTACTCCACGGCTTCCATACCCGAGTAGCCAAGGGAATAGGCTAACCCCATGTGCTCACGTACAGATTCACAGTCGGGTAGTGAGAGCCTTTTGGCCTCCAGTGCTTTCCACTGGTCATAGACTCGTGCCTGAAGTTCATAGCTATAGGACATTGCCATGAGGCAGGATTCGCGCTCAGGGAAGTAATAAGGGTAGTGGCATAGAGAAGTTTACCGGAGTATGGTGAGTCTTTCTTCCCTTTCGCCTTTGCCGCTATGAATACCACAATTGATGTTGCCCCAGAATGTAAGAGTCTTCTTAAGCTCGCCGCAAAGAAACTGAAAGGCTATGATCGCAGGTTGTTTGTGGCTGAGGTGGCTGCAACACTCTGCTATGGCAGCCCCCGTCTCACTGAAACTGAGTTTGGTTTTGGTCGTCATACCGTAGAACTGGGTATGCATGAAAAATGCACAGGGATGATCTGTTACGGAAACTATGCTTCATCCGGGAAGCGAAAGAGTGAAGATGTCTCGCCACAATTGGCAGAGAATATTCGCTGCCTTGTAGAACCGGAAAGTCAGGCAGATCCTCAGCTACGCAATACGTTTGCCTATACACGGGTGACAGCAAAAAGTGTACGGCAGAAACTGATAGAAGAAAAAGACTGGGATAACGATTCCCTTCCTCAAGTGCGCACTATCAATAATATCTTGAATCGTTTGGGATACAAGCTGCGTAAGGTTGAAAAAACAAAGCCTGAAAAAAAATGCCGGAAACCGATGCCATCTTTGCCAATATCCGCAGAGTCAGGGAAGAGGCCGACCAAAGAAAAAATGTCTTACAACTCAGCATAGACTGCAAAGCAACGGTCAATCTCGGAGATTTATCTCGGGTTGGAAAAGATAGAGGTTCCTCAGCCGTCAAGGCGCTGGATCATGATATGGCGAAAAAAGACACAATGATTCCTTTTGATATTCTGAATCTGGACAATGACCAACTCAGCGTATTTTACGGGGTCTCTTATAAAACCAGTGACTTTATCTGTGATGCTCTGGAGCAGTGGTGGTCGGGCATTAAAGAAAGCTATCAGCATATAGATGAGCTGTTTATCTACGCGGACAACGGCCCAGAAAACAACAGCCATAGAACCCAGTTTCTTTTCAGAATGGTCATGTTTGCTCAGGCAACAGGGTTAAACATTCACCTTGTTTACTACCCTCCTTATCACAGCAAGTACAATCCCATTGAAAGGTCTTGGGCATTTCTGGAGGATCACTGGGGTGGATCTTTATTGAATACAGCAACAGCGGTTATTGAGTGGACAAAAAGCATGACGTGGAGATGCATCAGTCCTATTGTTGCACTATTGGATAGAACCTATGAAAAGGGTGTACAGCTCTGTAAATCTGGGTTAGCAAAAATTAATCCTTATATTCTGCGTAACCCAGAGCTGAAAAAATGGAACGTTATGATCGTTCCAAAACTGGTAACTTCTTAATTGCTGCTTCCCTTAGGTGAGGTCAAGCGACAGATGGGTAATGTCAGTGCTGACAATAAAATCACCTTATACGGTAAAAAAAGTGGCTGTGGCGGCTCTACCTTTGATGTTTGCTGGCGTGATGTTGGGTGGCCTCGCAGGTCTAGGATGGGAGATGCGCGAGCTGATTCAGTACTCAATGTTCGGGCATGAGGGCAGAACAGACCGGATGAGTAACACCTAAATCCTGCAAATAATATCGAAATAAAAGTTGCAATCACCCGTGAATAAAGAGATTAAATGATGTTTTCGTTTCATAAAGCATCACTTTTTCAATGAGCAAAAAAAACAAGTCAAAAGCACGTTTGAAGCAGCGGAAGGTACATTTCACTCAAGCTAAAAAGCCGCTTACCAGTCAGGCTGGACTTATCCCTGTGTTTCGCTTCCTGAACCGGATGGGGCTGGCCGACCTACTGGACAAACGGATTAATATTCAACGAGGCTCTAATGCCACTTTCCAACTGTCAGATGTCATTCTGATGGTAACCACCGGCATTCTGGCAGGTGCCAAAAGTCTGATGAAAGTGTGCACGGTCTGGCAGGATAGCGTTCTCCGAGAATGCACCCGTTTTCAACGCATTCCTTGTGACAGTCAATTTGGACGCATTTTAAAGCTGTTCCACTTTGCCAGCGTCGTTGAACTGGAAACCGCTGTCCACGAAATGAGGGAGAGTGTTTGGAAACAGGCACTGCGCTCAGGAACATCTACCGTTTATGCTTTTAAACAGGTCACCATTGACCTCGATTCTACGGTAAAAACCTGTTTTGGTTTTCAGGAAGGCGCAAAGAAAGGGTTTAACGAGAAAAAAAGAGGGGCGCTGTCGTACCACCCGCAGCTGGCCTTTTGCGCGGAAACCAAAGAAGTGCTGCAGGGTTGGTTACGAAGTGGTGATGCCTACACTGCTAATGGCTCCATAGAGTTTATGAAACAGTTGCTGGTTACTCTGCCTTCCCACATGAAGATTTTTTTCAGGGCTGATAGTGGCTACTTTGGTGGACCATTACTGACCTATCTGGAGGATTTAGGACATCGTTATCTGGTTAAGGTCAAACTGAAGAATCTACACAAACTGTTAATCCCGCAAGACTGGCAACCTGTCGTGCATCAGCCAGGGTGGGAGTGGTGCGAGTTTCAACACTGCTGTGGTGACTGGGACCGGGCTCGTTGCTTCGTGGCTGTCCGGCAAAGAAAGATCGGGAAGCCAGAAAACACCCAGTGCGAATTGTTAGACCCGAAGCCAGAGTACGACTACTTCTGCTACGTGACTACTGAGTCGTTGAGTCCATGGGAGATCCATAAAGCGTATGGCAAGCGGGCTACCTGCGAAACCTGGATCGAAGAGTGCAAAAACCAGATGGCTCTCGGGCAGATCAAAACCGATCATTTCATGGCAAACAGTGCGCTTATGCAATGTGCAATACTGGCCTACAATACAACACGTTGGATGGCACTGATGAGTGGGAATCGTCAGTTGATGAAGTGGGAGCCGGAAAGCATTCGCTGCTATATGATACGGGTTGCCGGAAAACTGTTGACAGGTAACAGGCAGTTGACCGTTGCCAGTAACAAAGAGCATCTCTACCAAACGGAGTGGGATGCTTGGCTAGCAGTAGGTGACTGTTTGTAAATAGCGAACAATGGATGATTAGAAAAACATTCTGCTAATGCGGAAGGAGTTATCGCGCCCTGATATCAGGAATAGCAGTAAGATGAACCAAACACGACGGCTCATGTGATTAAAATCCACTGAAAAGGTAAATATTTGCTCGATAGTAGCATAATCAGAATCAGGAGGGCTTGATCAGTTGCTGCGATTGACCTGTTCGGGTTTGGATTGCAGGATTTAGGTAACAGTGACTATGGCTGGGAACTGGCATCCCGTGCCGGGGTCTGGGGACCCTTTGAAATGGCAATTAATGCAGTCGGTGGCTACGGTGATCTGGACAGACGATCTGCAATGTTGTTGGGGCCAACGGCTGACTGGCTACTGACGGTTGGTAAAGGTGTTGCAACGGGTGACTATGACAAAGCCATCTACCGCTCGACACCTGTCCTGAGTCAATTGCCAGGTGCCAAGGCTAATTTGAGCGATGCTTTTTAGATTATACGCAGTTCTAGCTTCTTACCCATAACCTCAGCGGCTTTAGCAAGAGTGTTGAGGTTCACACTGGTATTTTTTGGGTCAAGCAGTCTATCCAGTTGTGACCGGCTAGTATCCATGAGTTTCGCAAAAGTTGTTTTGTGTACGCCTTCGTTTTCAAGGTATCCCTGTATTTGCCAAGCAATAACACACTTTAGTGCTTCGGCCTGACAGGTGGATAGAATACCTTCACCTTCAAGGAAATCATCAAAACTACTACCAATATGTGGGTTATTCATAGGTCATCCTTTCATAATAAGAGATCTTTACGCCGCGTTTTAGCCAGTTTAATATCCGAATCAGGTGTTTTTTGTGATTTTTTGATAAACCCGTGTAGCAACACCATACTATGCCCAATAACCAGGGCTTACGCATCATATTGGAACCATGGTTTATCTTCTATAGCTCCTGTGTCAGAAGAGACTTTCATATACCCCAAATAATTGATCAATTTTTTTTCGATGTAAACCCTCCGTAATATACAGCCACTGTCATTCAAAAAAGGTTAAGAGTGCATAATAATCATGAATACAGATCAATATCTAGGTAAATCCACTAGAAATTAAGATTTTACAGTAACCATTGATGCGTAAGCCCTGGCCCAATAACAGTGAATATGACACGGGCTATTCGGCCCTTAGAAATAGTGACTCGAACTTCCTATAGGCCATCGGACATCTTACGTACCAAGGGCATACCTAAAGGCCAACAAAGTTCAACTGTCTTTAGGTCTTCGCCTAATATTCGCCGGTCTAACTTATCAAGTTTCTTCAGCCACTCACGCACAGGTTCGCGACCTGCACAGGATGAATAAAATCGGATGGTAAGATGTTTCATACTTATAAGTGTACCAATAAAGGTACGTTAGTCAAGAAATTTAGCAATGCTGATTATAAAGGAGGGTCAATTGCCAGGTGCCAAGGCTAATTTGAGCGATGCTTTATAGGGCGATATAATATAAGCATCGCTTATATAGTAAGGTCACCCGAGAAATGGATTTCTCTGTCACTCATGGTGATACCTGGGCATACCCCATCCAATATCAGTTACAGGATACGGGTGGGGAGCCACAAGACGCTACAGGTATGACCCTCACGCTTAACCTCAAGTACTCATTATATGAGGATGAGGCAACAGTGTCTGTTAGTGTTTCTGGTGGGGCTAACGGGCAGTTTGGCCTGCTGGATATAGGCCAGACACAGAACCTAAAAATTACCATATACGCCTATGAGATTATTTTAACCAATGCGGTTGTAGAAAAAACACTGGTGACAGGGAAGTTAAAAGTCACTACAAAGGCTGTTACCCATCAAGATAACCAAACCGCCAATGTCTCTTTTCCTGCACTGACTGCTGACCACTTCATTCATACTTTACCCGACACCCGAATCACTGCTGAGTATGCGGCCTCGGCGTTAAATACAAAACAAGAAGTTGAACAACTCCAGAGTGATATTAATACAGCAGTTGTTCAGGTGAATCAAAAATTGCTGGGGGTTGACCAGTTACTTGCACAGTCAGAAGCGATCGCCCAGCAGTTAACCACTGTCGGCAATACCGTTGAAACCGCAAAAACTGAAGCTCAAGGCGCTGAGCAAAAAGGTAAGGAATGGGCGGATAACGGTGAGGATGCTGCGGTTGAAGCTGGTAAATTCTCGGCCAAGCACCATGCAGCTAAAGCAGCAGCACATGTAATTGGGGCAGAAGGGTACAAGAATACATGCTCAGCCAAAGCCACTGAAGTCACTCAGGCGGTGACAGACTTGAGTGGGGCGATTGAAGCTGCTGAAACTAAAAAAATTCAGTTAGAGGGTGTTGCAGCACCTACTTTGGCAGCGGCTGCTACGGCAGAGAAATGGGCAGATGAGGAAAAAGACGTTGAGGTTGAGCCAGGTAAACATTCAGCAAAACATTATGCGCTAGTTGCTGAAAACCATGCAAATTCGGCGCAAGGAGGCTCAGGTAACGCTGGATATACTCTATTAAGTATTGGCGAAATAACTAATGACTCAAGGTATGTAGTCAGTAATCCCTACGGCGCGTCTACCCCAGTTATACCTAAATCCTGCAAAGGATCTCGAAATAACTGTTGCAATATCCTATGAATAAAGGGATTAAGTGATGCTTTGGTTTCAATAAAGCATCACTTTTCCCATGAGCAAAAAAAACAAGTCAAAAGCACGTTTGAAACAGCGGAAGGTACGTTTCATCCAAGCTAAAAAGCCGCTCACCAGTCAGGCTGGACTGATCCCTGCGTTTCGCTTCCTGAATCGGATGGGGCTGTCCGGCTTACTAAACAAACGGATTAATATTCAACGAGGCTCTAATGCCACTTTCCAACTGTCAGATGTCATTCTGATGGTAACCACCGGCATTCTGGCAGGTGCCAGAAGTCTGATGAAAGTGTGCACGGTCTGGCAGGATAGCACTCTTCGAGAATGTACCCAATTTCAACGAATCCCTTGTGACAGTCAATTTGGACGCATTTTAAAGCTGTTTAGTTTTGCCAGCGTCGTTGAACTGGAAACCGCTGTCCACGCAATGAGGGGCAGGGTTTGGAAACAGGCGTTGCGCTCAGGAACATCTACCATTTATGCACGTAAACAGATCACCATTGACCTCGATTCTACGGTAAAAACCTGTTTCGGTTTTCAGGAAGGCGCCAAGAAAGGCTTTAATGAGAAAAAAAGAGGGGCTCTTTCGTACCACCCGCAATTGGCCTTTTGCGCTCAAACTAAAGAAGTATTGCAAGGCTGGTTACGAAGTGGCGATGCCTACACCGCCAATGGCGCCATAGAGTTTATGAAGCAACTGCTGATCACCCTGCCTTCTCATATGAAGATTTTTTTCAGGGCTGACAGTGGCTACTTTGGTGGCCCACTACTGACTTATTTGGATGATCTGGGGCATCGTTATCTCATCAAGGTGAAATTGAAGAATCTGCACAAACTGTTAATCCCGCAAGACTGGCAGCCTGTCATAAATCAGCCAGGTTGGGAGCAGTGTGAGTTTCAACACCGCTGTGGTAGCTGGGACCGGAATCGCTGCTTCGTGGCTGTGCGACAAAGAAAGCCAGGGAAGCCCGAAAATATGCAGGGCGAACTGTTAAATCCGCAGCCAGAGTACGACTACTTCTGTTACGTGACGACTGAGTTGTTGAGTCCGTGGGAGATCCATAAAGCGTACGGTAAGCGGGCTACCTGTGAAACTTGGATTGAAGAGTGCAAAAATCAGATGACCCTTGGACAGATCAAAACCGATCATTTCATGGCAAACAGTGCGCTTATGCAATGTGCAATACTGGCCTACAATACGACACGCTGGATGGCTCTGGTCAGTGGAAATCGTCAGCTGATGAAGTGGGAGCCGGAAAGCATTCGCTGCTATATGATACCTAAATCCTGCAATACAAACTCCAACAGGCCAAACATACGCATTGATCAAATCCTCCTGACTCCGATTATCCTGCTGTCGAGAACATACTGGCCTTTTCAGTGGATTTTCATCGCTCGAACCATCGTATTTTTATTCATCTTACTCCTATTCCTAATATCAGAGCGTAACAACACCTTCCGCATCAGCAGAATGTTTTTTCTAACCATCCGTTGTACGGCTATTTACAAACAGTCACCCACTGCCAGCCAAGCATCCCACTCCGTCTGGTAGAGATGCTCTTTGTTACTGGCAACGGTCAACTGTCTGCTACATGTTAACAATTTTCCAGCAACCCGTATCATATAGCAGCGAATGCTTTCCGGCTCCCACTTCATCAGCTGACGATTTCCACTGACCAGAGCCATCCAGCGTGTCGTATTGTAGGCCAGTATTGCACATTGCATAAGCGCACTGTTTGCCATGAAATGATCGGTTTTGATCTGTCCAAGGGTCATCTGATTTTTGCACTCTTCAATCCAAGTTTCACAGGTAGCCCGCTTACCGTACGCTTTATGGATCTCCCACGGACTCAACAACTCAGTCGTCACGTAACAGAAGTAGTCGTACTCTGGCTGCGGATTTAACAGTTCGCCCTGCATATTTTCGGGCTTCCCTGGCTTTCTTTGTCGCACAGCCACGAAGCAGCGATTCCGGTCCCAGCTACCACAGCGGTGTTGAAACTCACACTGCTCCCAACCTGGCTGATTTATGACAGGCTGCCAGTCTTGCGGGATTAACAGTTTGTGCAGATTCTTCAATTTCACCTTGATGAGATAACGATGCCCCAGATCATCCAAATAAGTCAGTAGTGGGCCACCAAAGTAGCCACTGTCAGCCCTGAAAAAAATCTTCATATGAGAAGGCAGGGTGATCAGCAGTTGCTTCATAAACTCTATGGCGCCATTGGCGGTGTAGGCATCGCCACTTCGTAACCAGCCTTGCAATACTTCTTTAGTTTGAGCGCAAAAGGCCAATTGCGGGTGGTACGAAAGAGCCCCTCTTTTTTTCTCATTAAAGCCTTTCTTGGCGCCTTCCTGAAAACCGAAACAGGTTTTTACCGTAGAATCGAGGTCAATGGTGATCTGTTTACGTGCATAAATGGTAGATGTTCCTGAGCGCAACGCCTGTTTCCAAACCCTGCCCCTCATTGCGTGGACAGCGGTTTCCAGTTCAACGACGCTGGCAAAACTAAACAGCTTTAAAATGCGTCCAAATTGACTGTCACAAGGGATTCGTTGAAATTGGGTACATTCTCGAAGAGTGCTATCCTGCCAGACCGTGCACACTTTCATCAGACTTCTGGCACCTGCCAGAATGCCGGTGGTTACCATCAGAATGACATCTGACAGTTGGAAAGTGGCATTAGAGCCTCGTTGAATATTAATCCGTTTGTTTAGTAAGCCGGACAGCCCCATCCGATTCAGGAAGCGAAACGCAGGGATCAGTCCAGCCTGACTGGTGAGCGGCTTTTTAGCTTGGATGAAACGTACCTTCCGCTGTTTCAAACGTGCTTTTGACTTGTTTTTTTTGCTCATGGGAAAAGTGATGCTTTATTGAAACCAAAGCATCACTTAATCCCTTTATTCATAGGATATTGCAACAGTTATTTCGAGATCCTTTGCAGGATTTAGGTGATACGGGTTGCTGGAAAATTGTTAACATGTAGCAGACAGTTGACCGTTGCCAGTAACAAAGAGCATCTCTACCAGACGGAGTGGGATGCTTGGCTGGCAGTGGGTGACTGTTTGTAAATAGCCGTACAACGGATGGTTAGAAAAAACATTCTGCTGATGCGGAAGGTGTTGTTACGCTCTGATATTAGGAATAGGAGTAAGATGAATAAAAATACGATGGTGCGAGCGATGAAAATCCACTGAAAAGGCCAGTATTTTCTCGACAGCAGGATAATCGGAGTCAGGAGGATTTGATCAATGCGTATGTTTGGCCTGTTGGAGTTTGTATTGCAGGATTTAGGTTATAGCTAAAGCTGAAATATACATGAATGACAGTATTCATGGTGCTGGGTGGTATGACACAGGTTGGTATGACTACAGCGCAACGACTTCTTTGGGGACTAAGGGGAATTATGTTGAAGGGCAGGGGGTGGTTGTACAGACGGGTACTCAATCTATTTCCGACGACAAGGGCCAGATAACAGGTGGAGCTTTCGGATACTTAACGGGGGGTGAGAACATACAGTCAGCCCAGTGCCGAGTGCACGTCTATAAGGTGGGGGGCTAACTATGAGAGCACTACCACGGAAGGTGTATGGCAAGCCAGGTACAAGTGAGGTTTTAACCTACATAGGTGATTTTGATACCCAACCCATTGGATGGGTGGAAATAGCCTCCGAAGCGAAGCCGGTGGGTCATGTAATTTCGGACACTGGGACTTGGATTCAAGACCCCTCACTAATAGATGAGGTTAGAGCCGTAAAACAAAAAAACATCAAGGAGGCGGCTGATGAAGCAGTAGCTGCAATCACTAACGCATACCCACATGCCGAACAAATTAGCTGGGGCCAGCAAGCGGCTGAGGCTAGACTTTGGTCGGCTGAAAACACAGTGGAAACCCCGTTGTTGGATTCCATAGCCCAGTCCAGAGGTGTAAAAAAGCCGGAGGTAGTCGCTAGCGTTCAGGTAAAAGCAAAAAGTTTTGCTCAATTGTCAGGTGCGGTATTTGGACACCGGCAAAAACTGTCAGAGGAAGTCAAAGTAGCCACCACTTTAGAAGAAGTTGAAGCCATAGTGGTGGACTATTCAGCATTTACGCAGTAGTGAGGGACATTGCGTGTTGACGTGGATAAAGGAATATCTGTGGGGTGTTTTAAGCGGGATCGATCAACTGGGAAATGCGCTACTGAAAGGGTATCCAGACGAAACAATTAGCAGTAGGGCTGCAAAAGCAAAAAGAAAAAGTGGGGGTGTGTCCTCTGTCGTTTTTTAGATGTTTTCGACAAAGATCATTGCGAAAAATCCATTGAGTACGATGAAGGTGAAAAGGTGGTGGAATGAGGTATGAAAGCAGCATTACACTCGGCCAAATAGTGCAGGCCATGGCACCTATTGTAGCAGCTTTAAGTGTAGTGCTGTTTACTGCTGTCTATTTCGTGGGGGATGTGGAACATACCCAGAAAGATGTGCGGGAAAATACCAGTGCAATTGAGAAAGAAGAACGTGAACGTAAGGCTGAAGACATACGTTTGGAAGCCGTATTCAAGTCGGAGGATAAGAGGCTAGAGGATGCCTTTAAAAGTAAAGCCTCAGAAATCACCGAACAAATTAAAGCATCAGAGCAGCGCCAAGCAAGCATCCTCAGGGAAGTGCAAAGTGACGTTAAGTGGTTGGTCAGGGAAAAGGTAAGCAATGGAAAGCAAGCAACTTCTGAGTGAAGTGATCGTACCTACGTTGAAATTTTTGGGTTTGGATAGCCCAACAGCCCGAAATTTGTTGTTGGGGACGGCGGCTCAGGAGTCACACATGGGTAAATATATCCGTCAAATTAAAGGCCCCGCACTAGGCATCTACCAGATGGAGCCGGCCACACATGATGATATTTGGGATAACTATCTAGCTTATCGGCCCTCACTGGTCACCAAATTAGAACAACTAACGTGCCCAGGCTTCAGTAAAGTCGAGCAGCTTGTTTGGAATCTCAAATACGCTACAGCGGTGGCACGTATCCATTACCGCAGAGTACCAAAATCACTACCAAAAGCAGAGGCTGTAGGGGACATGGCGCTATACTGAAAAGAGTTCTACAACACGTTTGAAGGGAAAGGGACAGTAGTTGAGTTTGAGCATAACTACAAACGGTTTGTCCTTTAATATAAGCACTGCTTAATAAAAAAAGCGGGAGATTATGGGGGCACTATTTATCGGGGGGCTAAAAGCAGCTCTACTAAAAATTCTAGGCGTTTTACTAGCAAAGAAAATGATGTTGTGGCTCCTGTTTTTCTTTGGGGAGCTAATTGTTAAGTCCACAAAAACGACAAATGACGATAGGCTGTTAGCAAAGATCAAAGAGGCAGTAGATGAGACTGCTTTTTGAGTCGTTTGCAGGTATCGCACCCAAAATAGCACCTACAAAACTGGGTGATGCGCTGGCGACTATCGCACATAACGTGCGACTGGATTCAGGCCGGTTAGAGTCATGGCAAGCGCCGCAGACCACGGGTCAATTGTTAACGACCGGTGACCAGACTATCCACCCGTACAATGGTGGGTGGATTGGTTGGGATGAGCCAGTCAGTGCTGTGGGTGATATTCGACCCAACGACCCCTATAATTTTCTGGTTTATACAGACACTCAATACCCAAAAATTCGCTCTGGATCAGAGGAATACCGGTTGGGCATCCCTCGCCCGACATCCCCTACAGCACAGATCAATACTGAGGGGGATAAAGCATCATTACCGAAGGTGCGTAACCAAAGTTACCGCGTGTCATTTGTCGATGCCTGGGGCTTTGAGGGGCCTTTATCACACCCTTCTATCTCAGTTGAGGTGGGTGAGGGTGGCTCTGTGGATGTGACATTGCCAACAGTCGTGACTGGTGACTATAACTTTGGTTCGGGTGCACTAAAGCGGGTGTACCGAAGCAACTCAGGCTGGCAGTTGGCAATTTGTCACTGAGCTACCCATCGCAGCAGGTTCTTTCACCGATGATGTTGCTCCAGGGGATTTACAGGAACTGGCTGTTACTGACAAGTGGATCGGGCCACCGGACGATGACAGCGGTTTATACCCAACGGGACCCCTTCAGGGATTGTGTGCTTTACCCAATGGGTCACTAGTACTCCATCCGACACCATTTGATAATCACAGATAACCGATCGGTCAGCTGTTTGTGTAAATGGTCGACAATGGTTAGCCGTCCTGTTATTTGAGTCAATTTTGAGTGGCAGGACAAAAAAATGGGTTATTTCACGCAAAGTGCCACATTTCCCAATTTTTCATGGGAAAAAGTGCTGCTCTAATAGCCTGGTTTATGTTCTATGGAGGCTCTCAATCTACTCTGTATTATCAAGCTCTGGCATCTTTGGATACAGTCTCTTAAGTTTTATCCGAGCGTCTTCAGTGGTAAAACGCCACTGTGTAGTCACTTTTCTTGCGTTGCGCTTCTCCTCCCAGGCTTTGACTTCTCTCCGGAGAATATCTTGGGTAGGGATACGCCGATCCAGACATTGGCGACTCAGTATACTCAGCTCAATTTCGGCCATATCCAGCCAACTGCCATGCTTTGGGGTGTAATGAAACTCAAGCTTATCAATCATTCTGCGGGCTTCTTCTGGGGAAAAAGCTTTATAAAGTGATGCGGGAGAATGCGTGTTCAAGTTGTCTCCAACCAGTATAACTTTCTCTGCATCTTTGTGGCGAACATCGACCAGAAACTTGATTTGATGAGCCCAATCAATCGCTGTCCTACGATCAGTCACCTCAACATGCCGCCAACCTGTCAAGGGTTCAAACATCATGAACAGATTGCTGACGCCATTACGTTCATACTCTGTGTCATAACGCTCCGGTTTTCCAGGCTCAACAGGCATTGGATTAACGACTTCTTTAACATGCTGCTTGCTACTTTCATCAAGGCAAACAAGCGGACGCCTTGGATCAAGAGGACGTTTATAGACTTCAAGAATATCCTCCATCGCACTCACAAAGTTGGCGCTTTCTTCCGCAGGTATACACCATTCCTTTTTTTGCCAGGGCTTAAGCTCATTTTTTTTAGCCCCTCATGTACTGTGCTTCTGGAAATCGATTCGACGTATCTGAGCTCAATCATGCGATCTGTCAGGAAGTTTAGCGTCCATCGGCTGGCTCCTTCCGGTGGTGGTGAGCAGGTAAGGGCAATAAGGTGAGCTTCGGCTTCGCCATCGAGTTTACGTACCCGACCGTGGCTGCTTAGTTTTCCATTGACAGCGACATCAAGCCCTTCTTCAACAAATCGTTGCCTGAGGCGAGTGATAGTAAGCGGCCTAACATGGAAAGCTTTGGCTACCTGATCATGCTGCAGTGGATCATGGTTTTCATCGATAGCCAGAAGGATATTGGCTTTACGTTTTTTGTGTTGTGCAACTTTGGGCTTTTCCTGCTTGATAAGCCGTTCAAGTATTGATCGTTCTTCCTCGCTGAGTCGAACATGATATTTGATGGTCATAATAACTCCGGTGTTATGGACTCGGAGTTATTAGAATAGCCTTCAGTAAACTATCATCTTCTGCCGGACGGAGTACTAGTACTCCATCCGACACCATTTGATAATCACAGATAACCGATCGGTCAGCTTTTTGTGTAAATGGTCGACAATGGTTAGCCGTCCTGTTATTTGAGTCAATTTTGAGTGGCAGGACAAAAAAATGGGTTATTTCACGCAAAGTGCCCCATTTCCCAATTTTTCATGGGAAAAAGTGCTGCTCTAATAGTCTGGTTTATGTTCTATGGAGGCTCTCAATCTACTCTGTATTATCAAGCTCTGGCATCTTTGGATACAGTCTCTTAAGTTTTATCCGAGCGTCTTCAGTGGTAAAACGCCACTGTGTAGTCGCTTTTCTTGCGTTGCGCTTCTCCTCCCAGGCTTTGACTGCTCTCCGGAGAATATCTTGGGTAGGGATACGCCGATCCAGACATTGGCGACTCAGTATACTCAGCTCAATTTCGGCCATATCCAGCCAACTGCCATGCTTTGGGGTGTAATGAAACTCAAGCTTATCAATCATTCTGCGGGCTTCTTTTGGGGAAAAAGCTTTATAAAGTGATGCGGGAGAATGCGTGTTCAAGTTGTCTCCAACCAGTATAACTTTCTCTGCATCTTTGTGGCGAACATCGACCAGAAACTTGATTTGATGAGCCCAATCAATCGCTGTCCTACGATCAGTCACCTCAACATGCCGCCAACCTGTCAAGGGTTCAAACATCATGAACAGATTGCTGACGCCATTACGTTCATACTCTGTGTCATAACGCTCCGGTTTTCCAGGCTCAACAGGCATTGGATTAACGACTTCTTGAACATGCTGCTTGCTACTTTCATCAAGGCAAACAAGCGGACGCCTTGGATCAAGAGGACGTTTATAGACTTCAACCTAAATCCTGCAATCCAAACCCGAACAGGTCAATCGCAGCAACTGATCAAGCCCTCCTGATTCTGATTATGCTACTATCGAGCAAATATTTACCTTTTCAGTGGATTTTAATCACATGAGCCGTCGTGTTTGGTTCATCTTACTGCTATTCCTGATATCAGGGCGCGATAACTCCTTCCGCATTAGCAGAATGTTTTTCTAATCATCCATTGTTCGCTATTTACAAACAGTCACCTACTGCTAGCCAAGCATCCCACTCCGTTTGGTAGAGATGCTCTTTGTTACTGGCAACGGTCAACTGCCTGTTACCTGTCAACAGTTTTCCGGCAACCCGTATCATATAGCAGCGAATGCTTTCCGGCTCCCACTTCATCAACTGACGATTCCCACTCATCAGTGCCATCCAACGTGTTGTATTGTAGGCCAGTATTGCACATTGCATAAGCGCACTGTTTGCCATGAAATGATCGGTTTTGATCTGCCCGAGAGCCATCTGGTTTTTGCACTCTTCGATCCAGGTTTCGCAGGTAGCCCGCTTGCCATACGCTTTATGGATCTCCCATGGACTCAACGACTCAGTAGTCACGTAGCAGAAGTAGTCGTACTCTGGCTTCGGGTCTAACAATTCGCACTGGGTGTTTTCTGGCTTCCCGATCTTTCTTTGCCGGACAGCCACGAAGCAACGAGCCCGGTCCCAGTCACCACAGCAGTGTTGAAACTCGCACCACTCCCACCCTGGCTGATGCACGACAGGTTGCCAGTCTTGCGGGATTAACAGTTTGTGTAGATTCTTCAGTTTGACCTTAACCAGATAACGATGTCCTAAATCCTCCAGATAGGTCAGTAATGGTCCACCAAAGTAGCCACTATCAGCCCTGAAAAAAATCTTCATGTGGGAAGGAAGAGTAACCAGCAACTGTTTCATAAACTCTATGGAGCCATTAGCAGTGTAGGCATCACCACTTCGTAACCAACCCTGCAGCACTTCTTTGGTTTCCGCGCAAAAGGCCAGCTGCGGGTGGTACGACAGCGCCCCTCTTTTTTTCTCGTTAAACCCTTTCTTTGCGCCTTCCTGAAAACCAAAACAGGTTTTTACCGTAGAATCGAGGTCAATGGTGACCTGTTTAAAAGCATAAACGGTAGATGTTCCTGAGCGCAGTGCCTGTTTCCAAACACTCTCCCTCATTTCGTGGACAGCGGTTTCCAGTTCAACGACGCTGGCAAAGTGGAACAGCTTTAAAATGCGTCCAAATTGACTGTCACAAGGCATGCGTTGAAAACGGGTGCATTCTCGGAGAACGCTATCCTGCCAGACCGGGCACACTTTCATCAGACTTTTGGCACCTGCCAGAATGCCGGTGGTTACCATCAGAATGACATCTGACAGTTGGAAAGTGGCATTAGAGCCTCGTTGAATATTAATCCGTTTGTCCAGTAGGTCGGCCAGCCCCATCCGGTTCAGGAAGCGAAACACAGGGATAAGTCCAGCCTGACTGGTAAGCGGCTTTTTAGCTTGAGTGAAATGTACCTTCCGCTGCTTCAAACGTGCTTTTGACTTGTTTTTTTTGCTCATTGAAAAAGTGATGCTTTATGAAACGAAAACATCACTTAATCTCTTTATTCACGGGTGATTGCAACTTTTATTTCGATATTATTTGCAGGATTTAGGTTCAAGAATATCCTCCATCGCACTCACAAAGTTGGCGCTTTCTTCCGCAGGTATACACCATTACTTTTTTTGCCAGGGCTTAAGCTCATTTTTTTTAGCCCCTCATGTACTGTGCTTCTGGAAATCGATTCGACGTATCTGAGCTCAATCATGCGATCTGTCAGTCAGTTTAGCGGCCATCGGCTGGCTCCTTCCGGTGGTGGTGAGCAGGTAAGGGCAATAAGGTGAGCTTCGGCTTCGCCATCGAGTTTACGTACCCGACCGTGGCTGCTTAGTTTTCCATTGACAGCGACATCAAGCCCTTCTTCAACAACTCGTTGCCTGAGGCGAGTGATAGTAAGCGGCCTAACATGGAAAGCTTTGGCTACCTGATCATGCTGCAGTGGATCATGGTTTTCATCGATAGCCAGAAGGATATTGGCTTTACGTTTTTTGTGTTGTGCAACTTTGGGCTTTTCCTGCTTGATAAGCCGTTCAAGTATTGATCGTTCTTCCTCGCTGAGTCGAACATGATATTGGATGGTCATAATAACTCCGGTGTTATGAACTCGGAGTTATTAGAATAGCCTTCAGTAAACTATCATCTTCTGCCGGACGGAGTACTAGCCGGCTTCACTGGGAACGTATTAAGAGTGTCAGAGCCTTATGTTCCACACGCTTGGCCGTTAGATTACCAAGTGACTATACCCGATGGTCAGGTCGTTGCTATTGCACCCATCCAGTCTGGTCTATTCGTTGCGACCGATGGCAAACCCTACATTATCCAAGGTAGTAGCTCCGCAGCAATGATCCCGATCCCAGTTGAATCAAATCAGGCGTGTGTAGCCACGCAATCAATGGTCGATATGGGGGACTACGCAATTTATGCCAGTGCGGACGGTTTAGTTGCTGCTCAAGGGAACACAGCAAACGTCGTTACTGGTGAGTTTGTCAGTGGCAAAGAGTGGGGTGAGTTTGAGCCTGCAACAATCAGGGCATGGCAATATGAAGGTAAATACATTGCTCGGTATGGATCGGGTAACAAAGCTCTTATTTACGACCTTCAGGGGCAGACAGCAACACTGACGACTATTGACCTTGATGTGAGTGCGGGGTATTTCGACCCTGCCAATGGACAACTGACCGTACTCAACAGCTCGGGTCAATTAAATACTTTCAATGAAGGTGACCCACTGGAGAAAGAGTGGCAAAGCCGCGTGTACGTCACCCCCCAACCCACGGGCATGTCGTGCTTGCGGGTGCAGGCTGAGAGTTACCCAGTACAGATCAAAGTTTGGGGGGATGGTAAATTAAAGATGGATAAAACGATCAGGAATAAGAAGGCAGTGCGCCTACCTGGAGGTGTACTTTGTAAGCAGTGGCAGGTCAATATTTCAGGTACTAGAACTTACGCATTGACAGACATCCAAAAAAATTGCTAGATCAGCAAAAAAACAGTGGATGTCGTCGTGCGTAGAAAAATAACAAAACCAACAACAGCCAAGTGCGACCTCCCGAAGTATACGGGGTTTCTACTCTGTGAACCCAAATCAGCCACCTGTACCCGTCTTAGCGAATTGAGTGATATATCGCATGACAGTGTTAACCGCTTTCTCCAACGTGAAAACTTTGCTCCTGAAGATCTTTTTCTAGAAGCGTCAGCAAGGCTTATTCTTGAAGGTGGGACGCTATCGGTTGATGATACGGTGCTGGATAAACCTTATACCCATTACACGGCTTTAGTCGGTCATTACTACTCAGGAAAGCACCACAAAACCGTCCAGGGTATTAATCTCATCACGCTTTATTACACGGACATCAAAGGCTACAACTTGCCCGTTAATTTCCGTATTTACAATCCAGCCGATGGCAAAACTAAAAATGACTACTTTGTCGATATGCTGAAAGAAGTACTGGCATGGGGACTCGAACCTGCATGTGTTACCGGTGACTCTTGGTATAGCAGTATTGGAAACCTCAAAGCTGTGAAAAACAATGGTTTGGGTTTTATGTTCGCTGTTAAAAGCAACCGTACTGTCTCTGTGCAAAAGGGTAACTACCAACAGGTGCAGAGCCTGGAGATTCCCGAAGAAGGAAAAACTGTATGGCTACGTAACTTTGGTCATGTACGACTCTACCGGACGCGACTCAAAAACGAGCTGCGCCATTACGTTGTTTACACTTCTCATGTCGGAGCAGATCTATCTCCACGATCTGATTTTGATCAGCTGCACCAACATCATTGGGCGATCGAAGAGTATCACCGGGCATTAAAGCAACTCTGCAACATCGAGCGTTTTCAGGTGAGAGGGGAGCGACAGATCCGGAATCAGATTTTTGCGGCTATCTTTGGCTATACCTGTCTTCAGGCGATGAAAGTATCAGGGTCACTCAGAAGCGTCTATAGCGTCAGGAAAGACGCCCTCAAAGAAGCTACCTGGGATTTCATAAAAAGCTTCTCCGAGGGAAAGGAATGGTTGAGGCCATTTTTTGCCGGACCTGTCAATGCGTAAGTTCTAGGTACAACTTCAGTGGATTATGTCGTTCTTGCTGACTCAATGCAGGAGTTAGTGTGATGGCTGACCTACCAGGCTTACCTCCAATACCTGCAACCATAACTGACCCACAAGTACGTCAATACTTGGAATCTATTGCAGAAATTGTCCAGACCCGGGCAGGGCAGCGGGGCGATCCGTTGGATCGTGCAGCAACTATCAGAGAAATGGTCAATGCTGGCCTAGTACAAGTGACAGATGGTTTTGGCAACCCTGTGGGTACAGGCGGTAGTACAGACTTTGAAGCGCTTGAGTTGTCAGAAAGCCCACTGAATGATGAAACCATTCCATCTCCCCCGGGGGCGGTGACATTTACCGGCACGGAAAACTACATTGTTATCAATTGGACACAGGGCGAGGGTCATGTGGCACATGTCGAGGTCTGGGTATCTGAGGACAATGTACTGGATAATGCAGTACTGGCCGGTGCAGTAGCTGAGCGGGTGTGGGGGTATAAGCCAGATGACAACGCAAAAACCTATTATTTCTGGCTGCGTTTTGTTTCCTATCGAAATCACCACAGCGCGTGGCATGATTTGGGGGGCACTGCTGCTCAGTGTGACTCAGGTAATGCGGATGACCTGCCAGTAAATACTGCCACTATCGCCAATGCACTTATTGGCAAAGGGGAGATTGGCAACCTTCAGATCGGGGATGAGATAACCAGTAATAACTATGTACCTGGGCAGTCGGGTTTCCGAATAAAAAAGTAAAAGACCTCCACCTCCGTTACACAAGAGCAGACGGGGTGGAGGTTGAAGGTGCCTATGCTGCCGAACTCAATAATGCAGTTTTCGGGGGTGACATTTCTGGTGCCAATGGCACTTTCAGAGGTCAGTTTTCAGCTAACGCGCTCAATATCGTAAGTAACCCAACGATTGCAGGCCGGTCTACAGCTATCACGACAATTGTTGACTTGCCTAGGTACACAAAACCTGGGCAGAACTACTGGCATGACATTGCTGCTGGCGTTATTGATGTACCTCTCGAAGATACTGAAGGCGGGTATTTACTGGTAGCGATTGAGTATTGGCATGAATACAACGGTGGGAACACGCATTTATCAGAAACATTCAGGCCATGTACAGAGCAGATCGTGATTGGGGGAGTCGTTGCTTACTCCCAGTCTTCTGCCTTCGGTTCGCTGTGGCATAAACACCCGCGTAGATATAATGAATATGCGTTACATATCAACAGTCCTGGGCAGGTGACGGTGGCTATCCAGCAGTATTACCCCGACACGGGGTATAACGTATACCCCCATATCCGTGACCGTAAACTGCGGTTGGATTATATACGGAGGTAATTATGGCCTATCTGGAAATGAGTGACACCCTTTTCCGTGGGACATTGGCAGGAGCTAGGGGGAAGTTTGAGCTGGATGTATTAGCCGACGCCGCTGATGTAGCAGATACCCTTAATATTGAGCAAGGCGCGGTTACCCTCCAATACTCAACTCATGCGTCGGGTCATTACTGTACAGCAGGCAGCGTCATTATGAGACTTACGGTGGAGGTCCTTGATCCTATGGCATTCATCGAAGTATTTGGTGCTGATCAGAGGGCTTCGGGGCTTTATGTTAATGGGGGGTATATTCAGCCCAAGGCAGGGCAGAGTGCAACAAGCCGTGTGATGTGTGTGCGGGGGTTGATGAAAGTGAGCCAGGGGGTTCACGACATTTACTTGTACGGCGCGTCATCAGGGGTGTCAGCCTATGGCTTTATCGTCTGTCGGTACATCAGAGCCACAGGGAGCGATAATGTCTCAAACTGACCTTGGACCAAAGACTGTAGGTCCTATCGACTTGGATGAAACCGATCTGGAAAGACTGCAACAAATTGTACCTTGGTATGGGGCGGAGCCTCCGTCAGGGTGGGTGGAAATTAATGACAGTAACGCCATTATCAGAGGTGACATTGATGCTGCCAATGGTATTTTTGCTGGGACTGTTGATGCTGAGCGTTTGGATGTCTTGTCTAAATTAAATGTCCGTGATGGGGAAGTATCTTCGTACATTACAACAACTCCCTTATCACCTAAAGAAGTACAACTAACGATACCAGCTCACTTCGGACAATATGTAAGTTTTGTGCATTTCTGTGTTCCTATTTGGGTGCATTACCCTGAAGAGGAAGTGCCTGTCACTTATTCCACAGGCTGGCTACAGGATGATGCCATTGTGACTATCATGGAACAGAATCTTGCATTTTGGAACACTCCAACAAGTGTTTACGTGTATAGGGGGTCTGGTCTGAAAGACCAGTATTCATTTAAACCCCTAATTCCGTATTTCCATATCTCCAACCATCAATCTAATAGTGATAGTCCGTATTTGTACACCTACGAGCAATTGGTCAGTAACTATAATATCTCCCTTCGTTTTTTTGACTTCGACCCAATAACTGAAGATACGACCTACCGGTTTGTTCTAGGGGCTGACGATTATCACACCAATACCAGTGGGTACAAATTCTTGATACGGCGTCCGCAATTTACCCATTATACAACCGCAGGGATCAGAGTCAGATGAAAACAGGGACGATTTATGACACTGATACCGGACAATTGTCTCGTGTCATCCATGCCAGTTCAGTGGCCGATGTCGAACTCCAGTGCTCAGATAAAGAGGCTGTTTACTGGGGGGAGCTGACCTTTGGTAAATACATCCAGAATGGTGTACCGGTTGACCGACCTCTGATGGGGCTATCAGTCGGGGGAGAAGTGTCAATTGCATCCAATGAGGTGCTGAGAATTGAAGGCATCCCCACCGGAACTTACGTACTTTACCCTGGGGGTGAGGTGACGGTCGATGACGGCTACATCGAGTGGTCTGCCGTGGAGCCAATGCAGTACGTCTTTACATTCGTGAATTTCCCCTACAAAGAGGAGGTGGTCAATGCCATCGTTGGGTAGCTATGACCTGCTGGCCGAAAAGTCAGTTGATAAGGATAGGGTCAATCAACTCAAGGGTGAGTTGGAGGTGAGGCCGGTGGAGGTGGACGGGTGTCAGGTGGATTGCGACTCAACATCAATGGAGAGGCTTCAGTCAGCAATTCTGGCATTTGATCTGGTGGCTGGTGACGATGGTCTGGTGACATGGGTGATGGCTGATAATTCGATCAGGAACTTTAACCAAGCAGAGTTAGAAACATTTTATCAGGATGTGCTCAGAGCCAGGGCAGCGAGGGGTGCCATTTTACATAGGAAAGCGTTGGAGTTTAAAGGACGTTTGCCCGGTGTCACGGAGAGGGATATGTCTGAGGAAAAATGGGTCTAATATCTGTCAGTCATTGTCGCTTATATGGAGAGATGTTTTTCCCAAAATGATTCTGTAACGTATTGATTTATATAGTGTCGTATATAGCGATTTCAGCGGGGTAAAAAAGGTGGAAGATTCAGTGTTATCAGTGGGTTAGACGACATAGGGTATTAAAACCCCATTGTAGTGCGCTACGCTCCGACGCTGTCTTCGTATTTCCCGAAGACAGGGCGTATCTTACTGGTCTTTGTCAGATTTGCAAGCAGGATGCGTGCAGTATTTACCGTAGCAGGGCTTCCCGCCTACAATACGCACTGAACTCAGTTGGGAGCAGGTGATGAAAGTACGTTATAGCATGATAGTGGGTATGGTGGTGGCCCTGTGTACAGGGATGGTCAATGCACGTGAAGAGGTGGCCGAAAAGGTGCTAATACCCCCCTCAACAGTGGTGAAGGCCGAGCAGACGGAGGTCAAGCTTGAGACCTCAATGGGGACGATTGTTCTGGCGTTGGATGCAAAAAAAGCACCGGTCACTGTCGAGAATTTTCTGAGATACGTGAAAGATGGCTATTATAACGGGCTTATTTTCCATCGGGTAATTTCGGGCTTTATGGTGCAAGGTGGCGGCATGAAACCTGATATGAGCTCTGCAACGCCTCGCTCGCCGATTACCAATGAGTCAGCCAATGGGTTAAGCAATAAACGGGGCACGATTGCTATGGCAAGAACCAGTGCGCCAGACAGTGCAACAGCACAGTTTTTTATTAATGAAAAAGACAATATGTTTCTTGATGGTCGCCCGGGAAAGCCCGGCTATGCCGTTTTTGGGCATGTGGTTGAAGGAATGAATGTGGTGGATGCCATGTCGGCTGTCAAAACCGGGCGAAAGGGGCCCCACGGTGATGTTCCTGTCACACCCCTCATCATCAAGCGTGTCGAGATTGTTCAGGCGGTAGCCCCTGCTGCTAAGAAGCCGTCTTAATCATTGTCTAACGACACAGAGGATGCATACCCTGTGAGCCACGAAAATATCACGTTCGCAACTTCGCTTCTGCGTCTTCAACACCAGGCAACCCTTGCACACCAACGCCGGTTGGTGGTGTTGTCAGGTTCAGAAAGGTGGGTGTGTGAGCGAGCGATTGAGGCGATCAATACATGGGTTATCGATAAGGATGATGTATTGCTTTGGGTTGGCGAAGGGGTGAATGAAGGTCTGCAAACTGAATGCCTTAACGTTATTGCGTCGAAGCAGGCAACCCAGTGGTTAGGGCGAGAAATACCGTGTCTCGTGGTCAATGCCTGGTCTGGGTTTGATGTGGATGCCTTTGGGGCGCTCAGTGGTGCAGTAAAAGCCGGTGGTTTGTTGTTACTGTTGACGCCCCCATTGGAACAGTGGTTTGAACACAATGACCCTGAGCATCGCCGGGTGGTTGTTTACCCGGATAAAGCAGAGGCAGTCTCAGGCCGTTATTTACAGCGTTTGGCCCAGTTGGTGAGCGCTAGTCCTTTGCTTTCAAGGTTTGATGAATCTGGGCAGGTCTCTCTTCAATCCTGCCCGGATAGTATCAATGCAAGCGCTGTTTATCAGGATGAGATGGGCTGTAAAACGGCTGATCAGTTAGCTGCTGTAATGGCTATTCGGAAGGTGGCCAATGGGCACAGAAAACGACCACTGGTTTTCACCGCCGACCGGGGGCGAGGAAAAAGCGCTGCACTGGGTATTGCGGCTGCCTCACTTATAAAAGAAAGGTGTCGTCGTATTATTGTGACGGCACCCTCTTTGGCGGCCGTTGATACCTTGTTTCGCCATGGGGCTGAGCATCTTCATGGTGCAGCGGTTAAGAAAGGAAGCATCGACTGGCAGCAGCATCAGTTATTGTTTGTACCGCCGGATGAGCTGGCTGCATGCCCATCCCCTTGTGACTTACTGCTTGTCGATGAAGCTGCAGCGATTCCAGCATCATTGTTGCAGCGTTTTTTGCAGTATTACTCTCGCGTTGTGTTTTCCTCAACTATCCATGGGTATGAGGGGACAGGGCAGGGGTTTGCTGTTCGATTTAGGAAAAATCTCGATACACTCACACCTCAATGGCGATCCTTGCACTGTAAAACACCTATTCGCTGGTCTCAGAATGATCCGCTGGAGGATTTTACGTTTGAAGCGTTGATGTTAGATGTTGCACCCGTTACCTATAATGCGTTACAGACAATAGACTGTCAGCAATGGACGTGCGAAAAGCTGGATCGTGATCAGTTACTGCAAAATGAATATTTGTTAAGTGAACTGTTTGGGCTTTTGGTGTTGGCGCATTACAAAACACGGCCTTTTGATATGCGGCAATTACTCGATGGTACCAATATTTCTGTGTACGTTCTCCGGGCACAAGGGCATGTATTAGCGACAGCAATACTGGCAACAGAAGGGGGTATTGAAGCCTCACTGGAAGCAGGTATTTGGCAGGGAACCCGGCGGGTAAGAGGGCATTTATTGCCTCAGTCATTGAGTAACCATGTCGGTATTCCTGAGGCTGTTCGCTATAAAGGGGCAAGGATTATCCGCATTGCTGTTCATCCGGGAGTGCAGCGGCAAGGGCTTGGGAGGGCGTTGATGGCGTTCATTCGCAGGGATGTGCAGCGTGAAGGGTGTGATTATCTAGGCAGCCTTTTTGGTGCGACACCGGCGTTATTGGACTTCTGGCGACAAGCGGATTTACACCTCGTGCGAATAGGCATTACGCAGGAGTCATCAAGTGGTGTGCACTCCGGTATGGTGCTGAGCGGGCTAAGCGTTCAGGGGCAGCGATTATTTCAGGGAGCGCGTCAGCGGTTTTCAGAACAATTTCCCTTTTTATTAGCCGACAGTCTCCGGTTTCTTGAAGCGGATGTTGTGATCGCTTGTCTGTCGGGACTGTATCCAGAGGATGAACGAGGAGGTAGAGATGCACTCAATCAGGATGTTCTCTCCTTTGCTCAAGGGCAACGTTTGTATGAAAGCTGTATTGTTTCGATTAAATCGTTAGTACTAAAGGTATTATCGATGGAAGGTGTGGATGTGCCGGATACATCGTTACTGGTGTATAAAGTATTGCAAAATCATTCGTGGAAAAACGTAACAACACGCTGTCATTACTCTGGCAACAAAGAAACAACGACACGCCTCAGAGCCTGTATTCAACACGCTGTTGATTTATTGCGCGTGATTGAGTAGTGGCAGTCATCGCTATTCTGCTAAAGCGCCCAGTTTTTGACATGAACGCCTGCTTTTAAGCAGTAAAGCACCAGAATAAGCCATAACACTATAATTAAAGGGTTGTCGTTGTCACTGTATTTTATGAATAGTTTTAAAGGATTAGGGAGCGCTGAATGCCATCAGTTGGGGGGTATGGATACCCCAGATTCTTACCATTTGTACGGACAGCCTATCCGGGCACATCAAGTACAGGAGTAGTATCACCTCATCAGCGACTGTTGAACCTGCCAGGCAATGCAGCGCCGTCAACCCCGTTACTAGAGAGAAAAATAGGGGCTGTTAGCCCGCAAATTTATACCAATCATAGTCAACCTGTCGGAGCGCTACTTAGCGAAAAACAGGCTATTTTTTCAAACCTGCATAAAGGGCAGTCCTACGCTAATTATATGGGGGGCGTGATGAACTTTGCCCGTTATGCCCCCTTGCTTCAGCAACAATGTTTTGGGCGCGGGGCATTCAATACTTTCCCTGGTTTTGATCTGTTCGTTAATCACCCCCAGTATTCACAACCCTTATCATTGACGCAGCATGGGCACCGCTTACCTCAGGCTGACAGGGAAAGCGTTGGTCGGCAAATAGGCGAAATGAACACCGCTTTATTATTACCTAAATCCTGCAATACAAACTCCAACAGGCCAAACATACGCATTGATCAAATCCTCCTGACTCCGATTATCCTGCTGTCGAGAAAATACTGGCCTTTTTAGTGGATTTTCATCGCCCGAACCATCGTATTTTTATTCATCTTACTCCTATTCCTAATATCAGAGCGTAACAACACCTTCCGCATCAGCAGAATGTTTTTTCTAACCATCCGTTGTACGGCTATTTACAAACAGTCACCCACTGCCAGCCAAGCATCCCACTCCGTCTGGTAGAGATGCTCTTTGTTACTGGCAACGGTCAACTGTCTGCTACATGTTAACAATTTTCCAGCAACCCGTATCATATAGCAGCGAATGCTTTCCGGCTCCCACTTCATCAGCTGACGATTTCCACTGACCAGAGCCATCCAGCGTGTCGTATTGTAGGCCAGTATTGCACATTGCATAAGCGCACTGTTTGCCATGAAATGATCGGTTTTGATCTGTCCAAGGGTCATCTGATTTTTGCACTCTTCCATCCAAGTTTCACAGGTAGCCCGCTTACCGTACGCTTTATGGATCTCCCACGGACTCAACAACTCAGTCGTCACGTAACAGAAGTAGTCGTACTCTGGCTGCGGGTTTAACAGTTCGCCCTGCATATTTTCGGGCTTCCCTGGCTTTCTTTGTCGCACAGCCACGAAGCAGCGATTCCGGTCCCAGCTACCACAGCGGTGTTGAAACTCACACTGCTCCCAACCTGGCTGATTTATGACAGGCTGCCAGTCTTGCGGGATTAACAGTTTGTGCAGATTCTTCACTTTCACCTTGATGAGATAACGATGCCCCAGATCATCCAAATAAGTCAGTAGTGGGCCACCAAAGTAGCCACTGTCAGCCCTGAAAAAAATCTTCATATGAGAAGGCAGGGTGATCAGCAGTTGCTTCATAAACTCTATGGCGCCATTGGCGGTGTAGGCATCGCCACTTCGTAACCAGCCTTGCAATACTTCTTTAGTTTGAGCGCAAAAGGCCAATTGCGGGTGGTACGAAAGAGCCCCTCTTTTTTTCTCATTAAAGCCTTTCTTGGCGCCTTCCTGAAAACCGAAACAGGTTTTTACCGTAGAGTCCAGGTCAATGGTGATCTGTTTACGTGCATAAATGGTAGATGTTCCTAAGCGCAACGCCTGTTTCCAAACCCTGCCCCTCATTTCGTGGACAGCGGTTTCCAGTTCAACGACGCTGGCAAAACTAAACAGCTTTAAAATGCGTCCAAATTGACTGTCACAAGGGATTCGTTGAAATTGGGTACATTCTCGAAGAGTGCTATCCTGCCAGACCGTGCACACTTTCATCAGACTTCTGGCACCTGCCAGAATGCCGGTGGTTACCATCAGAATGACATCTGACAGTTGGAAAGTGGCATGAGAGCCTCGTTGAATATTAATCCGGTTTAGTAAGCCGGACAGCCCCATCCGATTCAGGAAGCGAAACGCAGGGATCAGTCCAGCCTGACTGGTGAGCGGCTTTTTAGCTTGGGTGAAACGTACCTTCCGCTGTTTCAAACGTGCTTTTGACTTGTTTTTTTTGCTCATGGGAAAAGTGATGCTTTATTGAAACCAAAGCATCACTTAATCCCTTTATTCATAGGATATTGCAACAGTTATTTCGAGATCCTTTGCAGGATTTAGGTATTAGCAAAAAACTGTTTCCAACAGTATCAACCGGCTATGCATCAGCATATTCAACATTATCAGACAGCATTAGCCAATAATAATAAATGGTTAACATTCCACGGATACCCTCCTAGTGTCTTACCGCCGCTGGTGCCGATGGCCTATAACCTACAGCATATGCAGAGATACCATGAGCAGCTGGGACAGTCGCCCTCCGAGGGACAGGTACTGCGTGCTTACCCTGCAAAAGATTTGCGTTATTGGGGGAATCACGGTGTTTATTTTAGGCCGAATTTCAGTGGCTATGCAGGTGGGATGCAGGGGCCTGGTTTGAGCGCTGCTTCTGAAAAAGCACATTTTTCGACACACACATGGCCTCAGGATTATCAGCGCTATTATGTACCTCAAGTCTTCGCTACCGATCAAAGCCGATCGTCAGAAGGAGCGCCAGTCGATGCGACGATTCGGCAGAAACAAACGACTAAAAAGAGAAACGTTTCAGAGCAATCAAAAGGTAGGGAGAAAGTGCTTCCTGAGGTTCCCCGTCCGGAGGGTAAACCGGTAAAAGCTTCAGCAGCAGGCGATTCGATAAAAACACCTAAAGCACGTAAAACAACTAAAGGAACGGATGCTCGAATATTGCGCAATCAAGGCCGTGATGTTAGCCCATTGAGTAAACAGAAAGAGGGTAGTGTGGCTGAGCAGGAAAGAGTAGTATCTAAGCGTTCAGCTCGTTTGGATACAGAGAATCATGATAATGCTGCTGTTACTAGAGAATCTGGGTTTACCCGTATTAAAGAAAACCTTGGCCACAAGGATAAAGCTTCTAAAAAGGCGGTTAATAAACCGGGCAATGCTATTCCCTTATTAGTAGATATTGAAGGTGATGAGCAACCCGATGCATCTAAAACATTCCACAGCAAAAGTACCGAAGATGGCTCATCAAGTAAAAAGAAAGCAAGTGTTGCCAGTGCGGAGCAAAGAGAGCTATCAAAGTCCAAGGCGCGTTTGAAAACAGGAAGCGATAATAAGGGAAGTGCCGCTAGTACTCCGTCCGGCAGAAGATGATAGTTTACTGAAGGCTATTCTAATAACTCCGAGTCCATAACACCGGAGTTATTATGACCATCAAATATCATGTTCGACTCAGCGAGGAAGAACGCTCAATACTTGAACGGCTTATCAAGCAGGAAAAGCCCAAAGTTGCACAACACAAAAAACGTAAAGCCAATATCCTTCTGGCTATCGATGAAAACCATGATCCACTGCAGCATGATCAGGTAGCCAAAGCTTTCCATGTTAGGCCGCTTACTATCACTCGCCTCAGGAAACGATTTGTTGAAGAAGGGCTTGATGTCGCTGTCAATGGAAAACTAAGCAGCCACGGTCGGGTACGTAAACTCGATGGCGAAGCCGAAGCTCACCTTATTGCCCTTACCTGCTCACCACCACCGGAAGGAGCCAGCCGATGGACGCTAAATTTACTGACAGATCGCATGATTGAGCTCAGATACGTCGAATCGATTTCCAGAAGCACAGTACATGAGGGGCTAAAAAAAATGAGCTTAAGCCCTGGCAAAAAAAGGAATGGTGTATACCTGCGGAAGAAAGCGCCAACTTTGTGAGTGCGATGGAGGATATTCTTGAAGTCTATAAACGTCCTCTTGATCCAAGGCGTCCGCTTGTTTGCCTTGATGAAAGTAGCAAGCAGCATGTTAAAGAAGTCGTTAATCCAATGCCTGTTGAGCCTGGAAAACCGGAGCGTTATGACACAGAGTATGAACGTAATGGCGTCAGCAATCTGTTCATGATGTTTGAACCCTTGACAGGTTGGCGGCATGTTGAGGTGACTGATCGTAGGACAGCGATTGATTGGGCTCATCAAATCAAGTTTCTGGTAGATGTTCGCCACAAAGATGCAGAGAAAGTTATACTGGTTGGAGACAACTTGAACACGCATTCTCCCGCATCACTTTATAAAGCTTTTTCCCCAGAAGAAGCCCGCAGAATGATTGATAAGCTTGAGTTTCATTACACCCCAAAGCATGGCAGTTGGCTGGATATGGCCGAAATTGAGCTGAGTATACTGAGTCGCCAATGTCTGGATCGGCGTATCCCTACCCAAGATATTCTCCGGAGAGAAGTCAAAGCCTGGGAGGAGAAGCGCAACGCAAGAAAAGTGACTACACAGTGGCGTTTTACCACTGAAGACGCTCGGATAAAACTTAAGAGACTGTATCCAAAGATGCCAGAGCTTGATAATACAGAGTAGATTGAGAGCCTCCATAGAACATAAACCAGGCTATTAGAGCAGCACTTTTTCCCATGAAAAATTGGGAAATGGGGCACTTTGCGTGAAATAACCCATTTTTTTGTCCTGCCACTCAAAATTGACTCAAATAACAGGACGGCTAACCATTGTCGACCATTTACACAAACAGCTGACCGATCGGTTATCTGTGATTATCAAATGGTGTCGGATGGAGTACTAGTGGGGGCAAGAGTGAACCTGTTTTAGTCGATACTGAGGGTACTGAACGTCTAGTTAACCCTTTGCCATTTTCAGGTTTCGAGCAAAAGAAACCGATTGATACACTTAACCCATTCGCAGATATTGCTGAGCCCATTGATTCTGGCCAGACAAAGGAAAGCGTACTTGAGACCACTCGTCACCAGGAACATCGTACAAGGGGTGAAAGGGGCGCGAATGACGATAATGTTAAGGGTATAACGAATAAAAAAGGGTCAATGGTGCCTGATCCTTTGGCTGTTTCTGAAGAGGCAGGCAGTGATACAAACCACCTTAAGGGAGCAAAGAGCGATAATGAGGATACAAAAGATGTTGAGCATCCAGAACCACCTGTAAAAACTGAGCACCATAAAGGTGATGTTGTTGTACCGCCAGACTCGCCGGATAGGGAAAGCGATGAGGATCAACGCGAACTTGATAAACTTGCGGATACTTTAGCGTTAAGTGAACCTGCTCAGACAAAAGACAGCTTGTCTACTAATAGCGTGCTTTTGCCGATGGGAAATCCCAAAATAGAGCCACGGGCTGATAATAAAAGTGTACGTCGAGCGCAAGAGCAACCCTCCGCTGCAGAGAATAGAGGTAGTGAGAATCAGACGCCATTAAAGCGGTTTGTGTACTGGTCAACTAAAACCGGACACATTTTTGTGAGACTTCTGTCGACACTTCATCCTACCTGACTTTCACGATAATAAATTTCATACGCAATTGGAGAACGATCATCATTTGCCGTATGCAATCTATCAAGGTTGTAGTACTTCATGTACGCCGCAACATCTTTTTTCATATGTTCCCGCGTGGGTTGAGCTACCTTAAAAATCCAGTCATGCTTTAAGCTTCCAAAAAACCGCTCAACGACAGCATTGTCCCAGCACGCTCCAACGTCTCCCATGCTTGCACGAATACCATATCCAGAAAGCAGTTTACGGTATCGCTTACTGGTATACTGCGATCCTCTATCACTATGAAAAACTAAGCCTTCAGGCGGCTGACGAGTATTGTAAGCTTTCATCATGGCAGTACTAACCAGAGCCGTTGTCATCCTTTTATCAATGTGCCAGCCAACGATCCGACGAGAGAATAAATCCATCACAATTGCAAGGTACATCCAGCCTTCAGCCGTTTTTAAATAGGTCACATCACCAGCCCATACCTGATTTGGCCCTACAGGGTTAAAATTCTGATTGAGTAGATTGTCAGCAACAGCATCACTGTGTTTCCGTTTAGTGGTAACCTTATAGGCTAAGCGCTGCCTGACTTTGAGGCCTAGCTGGCTCATTAACGTCCTAACTCTGTAACGGCCTATCTGAAAGCCTTCTTTGCGCAGAGCCTTAACCATTTCCCGGCTCCCCAAGCTATTCCTGCTTTGCTTGAAGAGCTGCTTGATTCGTCGATACAAGTGCAGTGTTTCAGCCGTGATGACATGGCCTGGCTGCTTTGACCAGTCATAATAAGCTGAAGTACTCACCTGCATCACTCGACATAGCAAGTTAACAGGTAGAACTTACGCATTGACAGGTCCGGCAAAAAATGGCCTCAACCATTCCTTCCCCTCGGAGAAGCTTTTTATGAAATCCCAGGTAGCTTCTTTGAGGGCGTCTTTCCTGATGCTATAGACGCTTCTGAGTGACCCTGATACTTTCATCGCCTGAAGACAGGTATAGCCAAAGATAGCCGCAAAAATATGATTCCGGACCTGTCGCTCCCCTCTCACCTGAAAACGCTCGATGTTGCAGAGTTGCTTTAATGCCCGGTGATACTCTTCGATCGCCCAATGATGTTGGTGCAGCTGATCAAAATCAGATCGTGGAGATAGATCTGCTCCGACATGAGGAGTGTAAACAACGTAATGGCGCAGCTCGTTTTTGAGTCGCGTCCGGTAGAGTCGTACATGACCAAAGTTACGTAGCCATACAGTTTTTCCTTCTTCGGGAATCTCCAGGCTCTGCACCTGTTGGTAGTTACCCTTTTGCACAGAGACAGTACGGTTGCTTTTAACAGCGAACATAAAACCCAAACCATTGTTTTTCACAGCTTTGAGGTTTCCAATACTGCTATACCAAGAGTCACCGGTAACACATGCAGGTTCGAGTCCCCATGCCAGTACTTCTTTCAGCATATCGACAAAGTAGTCATTTTTAGTTTTGCCATCGGCTGGATTGTAAATACGGAAATTAACGGGCAAGTTGTAGCCTTTGATGTCCGTGTAATAAAGCGTGATGAGATTAATACCCTTGACGGTTTTGTGGTGCTTTCCTGAGTAGTAATGACCGACTAAAGCCGTGTAATGGGTATAAGGTGTTATCCAACACCGTATCATCAACCGATAGCGTCCCACCTTCAAGAATAAGCCTTGCTGACGCTTCTAGAAAAAGATCTTCAGGAGCAAAGTTTTCACGTTGGAGAAAGCGGTTAACACTGTCATGCGATATATCACTCAATTCGCTAAGACGGGTACAGGTGGCTGATTTGGGTTCACAGAGTAGAAACCCCGTATACTTCGGGAGGTCGCACTTGGCTGTTGTTGGTTTTGTTATTTTTCTACGCACGACGACATCCACTGTTTTTTTGCTGATCTAGCAATTTTTTTGCATGTCTGTCAATGCGTAAGTTCTATATCCCATGTATATTCGGCCTTCACGTTATGACGTCCCTGTTTCATTTTGAATTTACCCTCACTGTTTAACGTTTGACCTGCACGGGCTAACTCAACATCCTGTCGTCCAATCGCCGATGCTTCTGTCAAGAATCGAATACTGTCGTTAGTGCACACCATTGTTGCCTTGATTTGCATTGTTTGACTGCATTTTTTGTTGGCGCGGCCTTTGCCACCGGTCTTAGTCATGGTGACAGTGGTTGCATATTTTCCGTTATTGGTTCCGTTTACATCCATGACCGTACTGTATTGACACATACCCACTGAAAAACCAAAGACTCTGGGTGTAATGGTATAGCTACCTTCCCAACGCCCATGTAACGAAGCACAATCACCATAGACGCTGCTGGTAGTAATGACATTGATAATTAAACAAATAAGAGACACCAGTATTTTCTTCAACATTGCCATTACCTCCTTGTGTTCGTTCTTTTAAATAGTCATCCATAACTATTGCTGTATTGAGAGGAGATAATACCGCGAAAGGCCGCAAAAGAGGATTAGACCTAGGTGTTATAGACCAAGGTCTAACACATCGTACCGGTAAGCTTTAGCCTTTCTTTTTGAACTATATCCACTTTCTTAGTAGCGTGTTTGAACGCCTTGATGTCCACCTCCAACACCCATCCCCGAGTACGGCAGCGATTAGCGCATTTTGCCAACGCCTGATGTGCTGATCTTCCCGGACGGTACCCGTAGGAGTCCGGATGAAACAGTGAATCAAGGTGTGCTTCCAGATATTGTTTTACCGCTCCTTGCGCAATGCGATCACTCACCGTTGGAATACCCAACACTCTTTCGAAGCCATCCTCTTTCGGAATGCTCTTTTCAAGCACTGGTAGAGGAAAATACGACCCAGAACTCAGCCGATTCCATATTTTATACAGATTGCGATCCCGCTTTTCATCAAATTGCCTGATGGTCTGACGGTCATAACCAGGGGCGCCTTTGTTTCGGCGAACATCCCAATAAGACTGTCAGACCAGACCTTTGGGAATCTCAACTGCTTTTCCTTGTTGCAAAACATCATCCTCTATTGAGTTGTGTCTTGTACAATTCGGTGATCCATGCCCCTTTGCTCCCACGCCATTACAGCATGCTCATCACTACTACGGGCATGTCCGCCCCTGCCCCGGTACGTGCCGGATGCAGGTTCTCACGTTCCCCAAGCTGGCCTGATTCGGGCTCTCGCTGTCTTAACGCCGGATGCCATGCAGACAGTAAACAAGTGTCTTCTGCACTGATCAGGGGACGGCTACACACCCCCTTTTTGACATCACCAAAGATTTCGACGCTTCATCGAACAGTTCACTTTCGTTCGACTTCCCGCACCTCACGTGACGGTAGATCTCCGCCTTTTCCTGAAACGCTCACCACCAAACTCCTTAGAACCCAGCAGCATCAGGCCGTTTGGTCAGTTCTCCTGTAAACCCTGACCGGAGGGCCATACCTCCATCCAGCTTAGAGCATGGTTTTACTATGCATACTTTACGTTTATTTCATAGTTTCTCCTACGTGACACACATAACCCATTTTTTTGTCCTGCCACTCAAACTTGACTCAAATAACAGGACGGCTAACCATTGTCGACCATTTACACAAACAGCTGACCGATCGGTTATCTGTGGTTATCAAATGGTGTCGGATGGAATACTAGTACTCCGTCCGGCAGAAGATGATAGTTTACTGAAGGCTATTCTAATAACTCCGAGTTCATAACACCGGAGTTATTATGACCATCAAATATCATGTTCGACTCAGCGAGGAAGAACGATCAATACTTGAACGGCTTATCAAGCAGGAAAAGCCCAAAGTTGCACAACACAAAAAACGTAAAGCCAATATCCTTCTGGCTATCGATGAAAACCATGATCCACTGCAGCATGATCAGGTAGCCAAAGCTTTCCATGTTAGGCCGCTTACTATCACTCGCCTCAGGCAACGATTTGTTGAAGACGGGCTTGATGTCGCTGTCAATGGAAAACTAAGCAGCCACGGTCGGGTACGTAAACTCGATGGCGAAGCCGAAGCTCACCTTATTGCCCGTACCTGCTCACCACCACCGGAAGGAGCCAGCCGATGGACGCTAAACTTACTGACAGATCGCATGATTGAGCTCAGATACGTCGAATCGATTTCCAGAAGCACAGTACATGAGGGGCTAAAAAAAATGAGCTTAAGCCCTGGCAAAAAAAGGAATGGTGTATACCTGCGGAAGAAAGCGCCAACTTTGTGAGTGCGATGGAGGATATTCTTGAAGTCTATAAACGTCCTCTTGATCCAAGGCGTCCGCTTGTTTGCCTTGATGAAAGTAGCAAGCAGCATGTTAAAGAAGTCGTTAATCCAATGCCTGTTGAGCCTGGAAAACCGGAGCGTTATGACACAGAGTATGCACGTAATGGCGTCAGCAATCTGTTCATGATGTTTGAACCCTTGACAGGTTGGCGGCATGTTGAGGTGACTGATCGTAGGACAGCGATTGATTGGGCTCATCAAATCAAGTTTCTGGTCGATGTTCGCCACAAAGATGCAGAGAAAGTTATACTGGTTGGAGACAACTTGAACACGCATTCTCCCGCATCACTTTATAAAGCTTTTTCCCCAAAAGAAGCCCGCAGAATGATTGATAAGCTTGAGTTTCATTACACCCCAAAGCATGGCAGTTGGCTGGATATGGCCGAAATTGAGCTGAGTATACTGAGTCGCCAATGTCTGGATCGGCGTATCCCTACCCAAGATATTCTCCGGAGAGAAGTCAAAGCCTGGGAGGAGAAGCGCAACGCAAGAAAAGCGACTACACAGTGGCGTTTTACCACTGAAGACGCTCGGATAAAACTTAAGAGACTGTATCCAAAGATGCCAGAGCTTGATCATACAGAGTAGATTGAGAGCCTCCATAGAACATAAACCAGACTATTAGAGCAGCACTTTTTCCCATGAAAAATTGGGAAATGGGGCACTTTGCGTGAAATAACCCATTTTTTTGTCCTGCCACTCAAAATTGACTCAAATAACAGGACGGCTAACCATTGTCGACCATTTACACAAAAAGCTGACCGATCGGTTATCTGTGATTATCAAATGGTGTCGGATGGAGTACTAGCCTGGCATCTTTGTAAAGGCTTTAAGCGCATAGGCTTAACTGAAATGCCGACAACCATTAGAGTACGGATTGATCGTATCTTCACCCGCTTGGCGCAGCGCGCTTTAGAGAAGGAGGCCGCTGTCATGGAAAGACGACGACAACGGCTTGGAAAAAAGAAAACCAAAAACACGAAAGCGTACAACCTGTTCAAACGGTTATTAAACTATCAGGAAGAATCCCTACGATTTATGACTAACTTCAAAATACCGTTCGACAATAATGGCAGCGAGCGGGATGTCCGCATGGCAAAATTAAAGCAGAAGATATCAGGTTGCTTCAGGAGTGAAGACGGAGGAGAGTGGTTCAATCGGGATAGGGTGGAGCCTCGCGACTCCACTCCTCCCACACCACCCAGCATGCGGGTCCGCACTGGGCGGTTCGGCCAGTTAAACCACACGTAATCTTTCCAGTCCCAGCAGATCAAAACGCTTAATAGTAAACGCTTTGCTCAGAGCAGGTGAGGCACTCATGCGCCAATACTCCTTCCTTGATACCACGGCTTTACTGGCTGAAGCGATCGACACTCCAAGTCGCCTTAATCCTTTAAAACGTCGTTTTGCCGTTTTCCACTGATACCATATCAGACATCTTAAACGCCTTCTTACCCAAGCCTCCAGCGAGCTTAATTGTCCCTGTGTATCCGTTATTCCAAAATACTGCCGCCATCCACGAAGGTAACGATTCAGGGCTGTTAATCGTTGCTTGAACGACCGCCATGATTTTCTGGTTAACGTCCTCACAGCAACCTTAAAACGCCGTTTGCTGTTGTCAGCAAGTTCAAGTTTTCCTTCTGGCGTGAATGAGAAGCCCAGAAATGTTCGTTCCCAAGGCCGCGCTACCGCACTTTTATCTCGATTCACTTTCAGCTTCATCCGGGTTTCAATAAACCTCACCAGACTATTCATGACTCGCTGCGCTGCCCGTCGGCTTTTAACAAAAACACGACAGTCGTCAGCATACCTGACGTACCGCAGACCTCGCTTGTCCAGCTCTTTATCCAATTCATCCAACACAATATTGGACAATACTGGCGAGAGCGGCCCACCTTGCGGTGTTCCTTCCCGTCGATAGTGGATAACACCATTCTCCATGACACCAGCATTGAGAAACCGCCGAATCAGCCTTAATATATCCTTGTCGTCCATGTAGGCCGCCAGCTTCGCCATCAGACGATCATGGTTTACCCTATCAAAGAATTTCGATAAGTCGATATCCACCACCCAGTCATAACCAGACTGAATGTATCGCTGGGCTTGCCTAATCGTTTGGTGCCCAGACCTTCCCGGCCTGAATCCGTAGCTATACGCTGAAAAACGGGGTTCCCAGTCGGTTTGCAGTACTTGTTGAATGGCTTGCTGGACTAAACGATCCAGTACCGTCGGTATTCCCAGATTCCGTTCCCCTCCCTGCGGTTTTGGTATCACTACCCGCCTTACCGGTTGAGGCCTCCAAAGACCGTCTTTAAGCAGGGTTGTAACGGTTCTTCCGTAGTTCTTTAAATAGTCATGAAGAGCTTGAGTCGTCATTCCATCGACTCCCGGTGCTCCCTGGTTACGTTTAACCCGTTGATAGGCTCGATTAAGATTACTACTGGCTGCAATACGATCCATGATGCGATCATTGCAACCCATGGTCGGGTTTTCGTAATCATGCATTGCCATCAGATCCTCGACTACCTGAGTGAATATCAGCCGGTTCCGCCGGTGTCCATCGACTCAGGTCTCGGTGTTTGCCGAGTTTCAGTCTCTCGGACTGAGTGAAATACATAAACTACTCGCCTCTCTGTACCGTTCGGGCCTTCGCAAACACTAACTCTTTGCTACTATGCCCTCTGCTGACTTCTGTGTAGCGGTCAAATCACCTTACGATAATCTCAGTCCAATACTCTGGACACCACACAGACCTCCCGGGGTAAGACACACCACTTTCCCTGCACAACTGCCAGATATACTGCTCAAGCTTCCGAGTGAGTAGAGGGCTTTGTTTTGCTTGGCAAACTCGCCCCTACTTGAACAGCCTCGTATCTGATTTCTGTTCGTCAGCTCGCAGGTTTGTTCCACGCTTCTTTCAGCCTATACCTCACGATATAAACCTTGCGCTTCGCTAGTCCTTCGCCCTCACTAGTACTCCGTCCGGCAGAAGATGATAGTTTACTGAAGGCTATTCTAATAACTCCGAGTCCATAACACCGGAGTTATTATGACCATCAAATATCATGTTCGACTCAGCAAGGAAGAACGATCAATACTTGAACGGCTTATCAAGCAGGAAAAGCCCAAAGTTGCACAACACAAAAAACGTAAAGCCAATATCCTTCTGGCTATCGATGAAAAACATGATCCACTGCAGCATGATCAGGTAGCCAAAGCTTTCCATGTTAGGCCGCTTACTATCACTCGCCTCAGGCAACGATTTGTTGAAGAAGGGCTTGATGTCGCTGTCAATGGAAAACTAAGCAGCCACGGTCGGGTACGTAAACTCGATGGCGAAGCCGAAGCTCACCTTATTGCCCTTACCTGCTCACCACCACCGGAAGGAGCCAGCCGATGGACGCTAAATTTACTGACAGATCGCATGATTGAGCTCAGATACGTCGAATCGATTTCCAGAAGCACAGTACATGAGGGACTAAAAAAAATGAGCTTAAGCCCTGGCAAAAAAAGGAATGGTGTATACCTGCGGAAGAAAGCGCCAACTTTGTGAGTGCGATGGAGGATATTCTTGAAGTCTATAAACGTCCTCTTGATCCAAGGCGTCCGCTTGTTTGCCTTGATGAAAGTAGCAAGCAGCATGTTAAAGAAGTCGTTAATCCAATGCCTGTTGAGCCTGGAAAACCGGAGCGTTATGACACAGAGTATGAACGTAATGGCGTCAGCAATCTGTTCATGATGTTTGAACCCTTGACAGGTTGGCGGCATGTTGAGGTGACTGATCGTAGGACAGCGATTGATTGGGCTCATCAAATCAAGTTTCTGGTCGATGTTCGCCACAAAGATGCAGAGAAAGTTATACTGGTTGGAGACAACTTGAACACGCATTCTCCCGCATCACTTTATAAAGCTTTTTCCCCAGAAGAAGCCCGCAGAATGATTGATAAGCTTGAGTTTCATTACACCCCAAAGCATGGCAGTTGGCTGGATATGGCCGAAATTGAGCTGAGTATACTGAGTCGCCAATGTCTGGATCGGCGTATCCCTACCCAAGATATTCTCCGGAGAGAAGTCAAAGCCTGGGAGGAGAAGCGCAACGCAAGAAAAGTGACTACACAGTGGCGTTTTACCACTGAAGACGCTCGGATAAAACTTAAGAGACTGTATCCAAAGATGCCAGAGCTTGATAATACAGAGTAGATTGAGAGCCTCCATAGAACATAAACCAGACTATTAGAGCAGCACTTTTTCCCATGAAAAATTGGGAAATGGGGCACTTTGCGTGAAATAACCCATTTTTTTGTCCTGCCACTCAAAATTGACTCAAATAACAGGACGGCTAACCATTGTCGACCATTTACACAAACAGCTGACCGATCGGTTATCTGTGATTATCAAATGGTGTCGGATGGAGTACTAGGCTGGACAGGGGACTTTCACCCCATAAGTGGTGTGCCGTGCCCGGCACACCAAGGTAGGCCGCTGCGCGGCGGCTTTTTGTCCTGAGCCAACGGATGGCTCTCATTCCATTTTGCGCAGGATACGCATACTTTCTTAAGCTCGGCTTTGTCACAATCAGCTCCTGACTTCATAGCGGCCTTCAGGAGCTGATTTATCCGCGTCCCCTCCCAACAAAAACACCTGCTCAGAGGTAATGGGCTTTGGCATAACTTCAAAATGAAGTATGAAGCGACTCTTCGCCCTGTCGTTATTGAGCATATGAATAAAGTGCTGGCCTGCGGACAGAAGGTCATGGGATACGCCACCTTTGAATGCGGTAATGATGCGTGTAGTCATTCGAAGGTTATTTGTTTCAGTTGTAAGTGCCGCTCCTGTAATACTTGCGGCAAGAAGATGACCGACCAATGGATTGAGAATCAGAAAGCCTTACTGCCTGATACGGAGTGGCAACACATCACCTTCACTATGCCTGGTGAGTTATGGGTGTTGTTTGAGCTTAACCGTGAATTACTGGGTAAACTTAGCCCCTTGGCTGCAAACATCATTTTGGCTTTCGCTGGCAAAAAAGGCATTCTTCCCGGAATTTTTACCGCCCTTCACACCTATGGTCGTGACCTGAAATGGAATGTGCACATTCATCTGTCTGTTACCCGTGGCGGACTTTACGATGATAATCAGCAATGGAAGTCAATCTATTACCCAAAACCGCCCATCATGGAAGGTTGGCGCTCTGGTGTGATCGACATTCTCGAAAAGGCTTACGAAAACAATGATTTGATGTTGCCACCTGAACTGGAAGACGAATGTCATAACCTGAAGGGATTTCAGCGCTTTCTGGATCGCCACGCAGAAAAGCATTGGATCGTTCACTTTGCCAAAGTCACCAACAACCCAAAGGCCACTGTCAGTTACCTTGGCCGCTACCTGAAACGACCGCCTATCGCTATGTCACGACTGAAGCACTACGACGCTAAAGGTGTCAGTTTTGAGTATTTGGATCACAAATCAAAAACCTATCGTCGGTTCAACTGTAGTCCAGAGGAGTTTCTGCACCGGCTAACTCGGCACATCCCAGAGCAAGGCTTTCAGATGATCCGTTATTATGGCTTTTTATCCAACCGAGTTCGCGCCACACTGTTACCAACAGTTTACAACTTGCTCAATCAACCGAAGCGCAACGCCCTCAAAATCACTTTCCCTGACCTGATGCAGAAAAGCTTTGGTATTGATCCTCTGAAATGCATTCTGTGTAATGCTCAAATGCTCTTTGTGGGTATTACCCGAGGTAAATCACAAAGAGAGCTGCATCAATACGCAGCAGAGCTTGCACTTGCGAAGCCTATTACCTGAGTCACGCCCTCAATCCGTCTGAAGTCCGTAATGAGCGAAAGAAACTGGCGTAGAGGAAGGGTTATCAATGATTTTTGGGGTAGCTCAGAAGTAGTTCTGGTTCTTACGACAGAAACCCAGTAGTCAGCCAGCCAACATCAGCATTTTTTGATGGGTTTTTGGAGCTGCTCAGACTTGCAAATTCCTATGCATAAATCACAAAGAGAGCTGCATCAATACGCAGCAGAGCTTGCACTTGCGAAGCCTATTACCTGAGTCACGCCCTCAATCCGTCTGAAGTCCGTAATGAGCGAAAGAAACTGGCGTAGAGGAAGGGTTATCAATGATTTTTGGGGTAGCTCAGAAGTAGTTCTGGTTCTTACGACAGAAACCCAGTAGTCAGCCAGCCAACATCAGCATTTTTTGATGGGTTTTTGGAGCTGCTCAGACTTGCAAATTCCTATGCATTAAATATTTCGAGAGTAGTTTGGATGAGCATGAATGAGGGAGAGTATAGTGAACGCAGGCCATAATCATGTTGATAGTGGTAGATATGTTCATTTTACCAGAGAAATCTCTGCAGCCTCTATAGCTTGGGAGACGACCTCAGGCCCTAAACCCAAGAGGCTTTTCAGAGCTGTTAAAGCATTTTGTTCTGGATTAACCATAAAGGCCTCTAAGTTTAGTGTTTGTTGTTTTACAGCCGATCTGGATAAAAAAACAATTTATTCCCGAACAGTGAGGAAGTATTCTGACAGGGCTTACGCATCATATTGGAACTATGATTTATCTTCTGTAGCTCCTGTGTCAGAAGAGACTTTCATATACCCCCAATAATTGATCAATTTTTTTTCGATGTAAACCCTCCGTAATATACAGCCACTGTCATTCAAAAAAGGTTAAGAGTGCATAATAATCACGAATACAGATCAATATCTAGGTAAATCCACTAGAAATTAAGATTTTACAGTAACCATTGATGCGTAAGCCCTGAGTATTCTGAGCTGTATGCAAGCTCATTATCCATTGAGTCGGCATTAAAAGCAGTGGGAATCTCAGGTAATTCTGATAAAGGACAAAAACTGAGGGAGTTAGGTTATATCCTTAAACTGGCCGTTTGTGAAGAGCTTGACAGTGAAGATGAATTGTTGGCAGCTCAGAAAACATTAGCCAAAGAATTGAGATTTATTAAAATACGCAATGCGCTGGCTATAAATGATGTTGAAGGTCCAGTATTTTATGATGAAAAACGACTCGATAGTACAATTAAAACAATGAGAAGGCGAAAAATTTCTTTTAGAAATTACACTTTAAACTACAGGGCTTACGCATCAATGGTTACTGTAAAATCTTAATTTCTAGTGGATTTACCTAGATATTGATCTGTATTCGTGATTATTATGCACTCTTAACCTTTTTTGAATGACAGTGTGTACTGGTCTAATAGAACCGGACACTTTGATAAGAGATAATTTCTATCACTTGTTAAGGTGTCACAATGAGTCAAAAGCGAACCTATAAGCACTATCCAAAAGAGTTCAAAGAAGAGGCTGTTGCTCTTGTAATGGAGCAAGGCTATTCGGTGCCTGATGCAGCTAAATCACTAGGTATTTCCACCAGTTTGCTCTACAAATGGAAGGATCATATTCTGGCCCTAAAGGAGGGCAAAGTGTTGTCTGATGACGAGCGTGAAGAGCTTAAAAATCTGCGTAAAGAGGTAAAAAAACTCCGCATGGAGAGGGAAGTGCTAAAAAAGGCCAGCGCCTTCTTTGCGAAAGAAATGAAGTAAAATTCGACTTCATTCAGAAGGCGTCAAACGATTACCCTGTTAACTTGCTATGTCGAGTGATGCAGGTGAGTACTTCAGCTTATTATGACTGGTCAAAGCAGCCAGGCCATGTCATCACGGCTGAAACACTGCACTTGTATCGACGAATCAAGCAGCTCTTCAAGCAAAGCAGGAATAGCTTGGGGAGCCGGGAAATGGTTAAGGCTCTGCGCAAAGAAGGCTTTCAGATAGGCCGTTACAGAGTTAGGACGTTAATGAGCCAGCTAGGCCTCAAAGTCAGGCAGCGCTTAGCCTATAAGGTTACCACTAAACGGAAACACAGTGATGCTGTTGCTGACAATCTACTCAATCAGAATTTTAACCCTGTAGTGCCAAATCAGGTATGGGCTGGTGATGTGACCTATTTAAAAACGGCTGAAGGCTGGATGTACCTTGCAATTGTGATGGATTTATTCTCTCGTCGGATCGTTGGCTGGCACATTGATAAAAGGATGACAACGGCTCTGGTTAGTACTGCCATGATGAAAGCTTACAATACTCGTCAGCCGCCTGAAGGCTTAGTTTTTCATAGTGATAGAGGATCGCAGTATACCAGTAAGCGATACCGTAAACTGCTTTCTGGATATGGTATTCGTGCAAGCATGGGAGACGTTGGAGCGTGCTGGGACAATGCTGTCGTTGAGCGGTTTTTTGGAAGCTTAAAGCATGACTGGATTTTTAAGGTAGCTCAACCCACGCGGGAACATATGAAAAAAGATGTTGCGGCATACATGAAGTACTACAACCTTGATAGATTGCATACGGCAAATGATGATCGTTCTCCAATTGAGTATGAAATTTATTATCGTGAAAGTCAGGTAGGATGAAGTGTCGACAGAAGTCTCACAAAAATGTGTCCGGTTTTAGTTGACCAGTACAAATGATGATCGTTCTCCAATTGAGTATGAAATTTATTATCGTGAAAGTCAGGTAGGATGAAGTGTCGACAGAAGTCTCACAAAAATGTGTCCGGTTTTAGTTGACCAGTACAGTGGCTGTATATTACGGAGGGTTTACATCGAAAAAAAATTGATCAATTATTTGGGGTATATGAAAGTCTCTTCTGACACAGGAGCTACAGAAGATAAACCATAGTGCCAATATGATGCGTAAGCCCTGCTTTAAACTATTTTATAGCGAAAGCTGGTGTGGACAAGCTTAGATGCTAAGCACTCAGAAGATAACAATGATTCAGAGGAGAGACATCAGTTGGATAAGATGAAAACTCAAGTCTATGAAAAGTGTGAGATTCCTCATGAGAGTGACCGGGTGATGTCGCCTTTGAAGGAAGAGCGCTATAAAAATACGCTGATAGAGTTGCTCTCTTATCCAGACCGTTGGAAGGAAGGAGAGGCAGCAAAATTTAAGGAAAGAGTTGAGAAAGATATACGTAAAGATGCTGAGCAGATATTAGAGGCTATCTCAAAACAACCCTAATCTGTAGTCGTTCAGACATGCACAATCAGCTGACTATTCACTATCAGACACTGTCATCCTTTAGTTCACACCCCTTCCACACGTGTTGTGACCACTCTTTGAGCACAACCGAAAGCGTAAGCGGTTGGTCAAATACATAGAGTTAGGCGGAAGGGCAGAGACCAATAAATAAAATAAAAGGAAAAAGTTCTTCAGGGCATAAAGGCTAAGCAACAAAGCACAGCCATAGTTGTACTGAGAAACTTCTTCATTGGGTTCCCATTAAGACGGCTCATGCCATCGGGAGTTAATATGTGCGATATTATAAATCATCCTCCCAAAAGCACCGCTCTGCTTTACTTTTAATCGCGGTTAGCTTCTTTCTGTGCAACCTCATTTCCTGCGTACTGGCTTGAAGTACTCTCAAAGCCGGACGGTCTTCATCCAATCGTCGGATGGCACTGCCACCCTCGACACCGTCTGCACCGGCTTCGTCGGCTGCCAGTGACAGCAAGCGCTGCCCACCGGTCATCCTCAAATAGACTTCGGCAAGAATTTCAGCATCCAGCAAGGCGCCATGCAAAGTGCGGGAAGAGTTGTCGATATGATAGCGACGACACAGTGCATCCAGATTGTTTTTTTGCCCGGGATGCTTCCCCCGGGCCATCACCAGCGTATCAATGACAGAGCAGTAGTCGGCTACAGCCCCCAGACCGGTATTCAACAAATTGAACTCATGATTAATAAAGCCCACATCAAAGGGGGCATTATGAATAATCAGTTCAGCGCCTTTTATGAATTGATAAAAGTCATCCGCTATCGCAGAAAACAGGGGCTTATCATTCAGAAAATCATTGGTAATACCATGAACCCCCACGGCTTCCTGCTCAACTTCACGCTGAGGGTTAATGTAGACATGGTAATGATTGCCGGTTAATTTCCGCTCAACCAGCTCCACACAGCCAATCTCAATGATGCGGTGACCCTGTGCAGGATCAATACCCGTGGTTTCAGTATCCAGTACAATTTGTCTCATGAGCGCCCCTTGATCGATACCATGACGTCTTCAGCCCCCTGGCAGGCCAGTTGATCGGCTATTTCATTTTCACGATGTCCGGCATGCCCTTTCACCCAGCACCACTCTACGGTGTGTGATGCATTCAACTGATCCAGTTGCTCCCATAAATCCTGGTTTTTGACCGGTTTACCGGCGGCTGTTTTCCATTTTTTTTTCTTCCAGCCCTCGAGCCACTGGGTAATCCCCTGTTTGACATATTTAGAATCCGTTGTCAGCCTGACATGACAAGGACGCGTTAATGCTTTTAAACCTTCAATGGCGGCCATTAATTCCATGCGATTATTGGTGGTCTCTAACTCACCCCCGTAGCGTTTTTTTTCATGAGACCCATAACGCAGCAAGACTCCCCAACCACCAGGGCCCGGGTTACCTTTACAGGCACCGTCCGTAAACAGCTCAACAACCTTACTCAATGACGCTCTCCAGAATCACGGGCACTCGGACTAGGGCGAACAGTAGGTGCCCCCGCAAGCGACCGTTTGACATGTTTCCATGAAGCCCTCAGAGGCGTCACACCGTGCACCTCATGGGTTGCCTGTATCATATGAAAACTCCCTAACGGGCATTGCATGGCAGACAGTCGTTGTTCCAATGCGGTAGTCATACCCTCTTTTTTGCCTCTCATAAAGGGATGGCAATAAGCGCCATAATCAACACGTTCAATGGTGAAACCTAACAATGTCAGCCAGTCTCTCAAACGACTGATCGGCAAAAACCGAGATGAGGAAAATGCTCTGAACTGTTTAGGCATCACCCAGCGTGTTAACGCATGCAAACTCCAGGGGTTAAAGCCCATAATGATCAATTTTCCCTCAGGCATAATGCTTTTTGCTGCTTCACTGAGCAGGCGGTGTGGGTTCTGCGCAACATCCAGCATATGGTGAAGCACCACAACATCCAGGCACCCCGGGTTAACAGGCCAATAGTAAGGATCAAAACCCATCGTTGTTGAACAGGATGGGGCATTTTGCTCAAGTCGCTCAGACAGCATCATTGAAAAGTGATGCCCAACGGCACAGTGTTTGAGTAAATCCGGTGGGTTTACCACACTCAGCTGGCAGGCGTAATAACCAAAGGTTGTCTCCAGCACTTTATCCAGCCTCTGCTGCTGAGTGTCTAATAATGAAACACCCGCAGGCGTTTCAAACCATGCCTGCAACTTCTTAACACTCACTTTGAAGTCATCAGACAACCCATTATGAAAAGCTGGCAACCTATACCCCCACTGGCTAGCTGGTATACTGTACGCTATAAACACAGTCATTCAACAACGTAAGAAGCCGTCTGAAGGACTGCCTCTTAGTAAAAGGCTATCACCATGCTAAAGATTACTCCCATACCCGCCTTTACCGATAACTATATATGGGCAATTCATGATGACACAAGCTGCATTGTTGTTGACCCGGGAGAAGCAGCACCTGTCATTCGCTTTCTTGATGATACTGGCTTGACGCTGTCTGCCATACTGGTCACTCACCATCATTTTGATCACACCGCTGGTATACACGCACTGTTACACCAGCAAGCGCTGCCTGTTTATGGCCCTTATAATGAAGCCATTGCTGATGTCACTCACCGGGTAAAACACGGTGATACCCTGACACTATTAGGCACATCGTTCACTGTGATAGAAATCCCCGGTCATACACTGGATCATATTGCCTATTTTTCAGCAACAAGCAATGATGCGCCTTTGTTGTTTTGCGGGGATACACTCTTCTCTGGCGGGTGTGGCCGGCTGTTTGAGGGCAGCCCTGCTCAAATGCAAGCTTCCCTCGATAAGCTGGCCGCATTGCCTGATAACACACGCGTCTATTGCGCCCATGAATATACCAAGGCTAACTTGTCATTCGCCCGTTCCGTTGAACCTGATAATGCGGCATTAAAGGCGCGTATCAACGAGGTCACAGCATTAAGACAGCAAGACCTGCCAACACTCCCTTCTTCCATCATCGTAGAAAAACGAAGCAATCCTTTTATGCGCTCAAGGGAAGCGACGGTTATCGATCATGCCCGTCATCACTGTGAACACCTGCCGTCCTCTCCTGCTGCTGTGCTTGCTGTTATTCGTCAACTCAAGGATGCGTTTTAAATATCCCTGATAAAGCAAGGGGTGTCTATTTCTTACACTGAAACCTTTTGTTAAGGTTACAATATCGTACCAGTTAACAGTTAGACGCGGTTTTATGCATCAATTTTGTCGGCCTATTCCCTCTTGGGCCCTGTTCCGGCGTAAACGCTTGGCAGGGTTAGTATTTCCCATGCTCCTTCTGTCGGGTTGCCAAAGCACTCAGACCGTACAAAACAGCAGTCTGCCTGAGCCCGGGTTAATCACAAAAACAACACCCTCGTCAAAAAAAACCAGTAAAACAGTGGTCAAGAAGGAAGCATCCGAGGTTGCTCCCTCCTCAGACCAAAGCATTACGGTCACGACCGACCTGTGGCAACGCCTCCAAAAAGGCATGGATATTGACGTCAGTTCATCCAATCGCCGTATTCAATCAGAGCTCAAATGGTATAAGAACAACCAGCATTATTTTAATCTGGTGGCTGATAGAGCAGGCCCTTACCTGTATTTTATTATCGAAGAAGCCGAAACCAGAGATTTGCCGCTGGAGCTCGCCTTATTGCCCATTGTAGAAAGTGCCTTTGACCCCTTTGCCTATTCTCACGCGGGTGCATCGGGGCTCTGGCAGATTATGCCGACGACCGGAGAGTATTTTGGTTTGGATCAAAATTGGTGGTACGACGGCCGGCGGGATGTCGTAGCCGCTACTCGTATTGCCCTTGATTACATGGAAGACCTATACGACCGGTTCGATGACTGGGAGCTGGCCCTCGCCGCTTATAATTCCGGACCAGGCCGTGTCCAGCGTGCCGTGAATAAAAATGCAAAGCAAGGCAAGCCCACACAGTTCTGGCATCTGGACCTGCCCCATGAAACAACCGCTTATGTCCCTAAATTACTGGCATTAAGTGCGGTGATTAAGCACCCTGAAAAATACGGCATTCGTCTTCCCGCCATTGATAACACCCCCTATTTTGAAACAGTCAATATTGGGGGACAACTGGATATGGCAAAAGCCGCTAAACTGGCAGGGATTCCTCTCAACGATTTGTACAAACTGAACCCTGGACTCAACCGTTGGTCAACCCCACCGGAAGGCCCTCATTATCTGGCCATACCGTCTGAAAAAGCCAAACAGTTCAAAAATGGCCTTCAGGCAATCCCAGATAACCAGCGGCTTCAATGGCGACGGTATACCGTAAAAGCCGGTGACAGCTTGCTAAAAATAGCGAAAAGAAACCGAACCCCAGTGTCCTTAATTTTTGAGGCCAATAAACTGACCTCGACAGTGATTCGTATCGGGCAGCCTCTGCTGATTCCTGTGCCAGCCCAAGACGCTGAGTCGTACAGTCTAACAGCTGGACAACGGCAAATCGCCAAACAAAACCAAACCTCAAACGGTCAACAAAAAAGGCAGTATTTAGTGCAGTCCGGTGATAGCTTCTGGACCATCTCTCGGCGTTATGGTGTCAGCGTGAAAGAACTGGCACGCTGGAATAATCTATCACCCAAAAAGCCCTTGCAAATCAACCAAACGCTGTCTGTCTGGGTGGCGTCCAAAACGCCGGATAAAGTCGTCCGAAAAGTCCGTTATAAAGTCAAAAATGGGGATTCACTCTCGTTAATTGCCGATAAATTTGATATTGACGTCAGTGAAATCAAAGACTGGAATACACTGGATGCCAAGTATATCCACCCTGGGCAACAGTTGACCCTGTATGTTGATATAGCAAGGGCGGACCACTAAAAGACGCTTTATCCACGAGGAGCAATCATTTAGGGTTGCTTCTATAAAAAACCGTCTATGCTTCGTAGGTTTATCCTGTTTCCCCATTAACGAGGGCCTGCAATGCGACAGGTTATTCCTGTTTTTTTCACCCTTTCACTGGGTATCTCCGTGATAGCTGCCGCAAAAATGCCTGTGTCAAAGGTTCAGCCGGTTCATGCTATTTCTCTTTATGGCTCTCCTAAGTACTCTTCGTTATTTACTCATTTTAATTATACCAACCCTGACGCACCTAAAGGGGGGGTATTAAAACAGGCAGCTATAGGTACTTTTGACACGCTAAATGCCTATATAGGCAAAGGCACCCCTGCCGCTGCCAGTCATCTGATGTATGACACGCTCCTCGCCCGATCCTTTGATGAACCATTGACTAAATATGGTCTTATTGCAGAGTTTATCGAGCAAGCTCCCAATAATCACTGGGTGGCATACCATATCAATAAAAAGGCCAAATTTCATGATGGCACACCCATTACAGCCAACGACGTGAAATTCACCTTTATGCTGCTCAGAGAAAAAGGCTCCACCTTCTATAAAGGTTTCTACCGTGACGTTGAAAGCGTCGATGTTACTGATACACACCGTGTGCTGTTTCGGTTTAACAACCCTAATAACCGAGAATTACCCTTAACACTGGGCCAAATGCCTGTTATGCCGGAGCATTACTGGAAAAACAAAGATTTTTCTTCCGCAGGAATGACAATACCCGTGGGCAGCGGTCCTTACAAAGTGACAAAGTTTGATGCCGGACGTTCTATCACTTACCAGCGAGTCGACAACTATTGGGGAGCTGATTTACCGGTCAATGCCGGTCGTTATAATTTCGATAAATTACATTACGACTACTATAGGGATAACACTGTCGCGATGGAGGCATTTATAGCAGGAGAGTACGACATTAAAGTCGTTGATGACCCCAGAGTATGGTATGACCAAATACAAGACAGCGTGCTGCAAAAAAATAATATGGTCCGTGAAGAAATAAAAAACAGTAATCCACAAACACTGATGCTCACCTACAACACACGCAATGCGTCCTTAAAAGACGAAAGGGTTCGAGCATCTTTAGGATATGCTTTCGATTTTAACGCCATTAATCACATCCAATTCCATGATATGTATCGGCGAGCCGATAGCTACTTTTCCGGAACCCCCTTTGCGTCAAAAACCACACCCAGTCAAGACGTAAAAGCCTTGTTGCAGCCTTGGAAGCTAACCCTGCCACCCAAGCTATTTACTCAAAAATACCATCCCCCAGGCAGTGAACAAATCAGTGAGAGAGACAAACTCAAGAAAGGACTCAGCCTTTTAAAAGCAGCGGGTTATACCTTAAAAAACAACCAACAATACAAAAATGGAGAGCCGCTTCACCTAGAAGCTCTTGTCAGACTACCTGAACACGAAAAGATACTCTTATTCTTTCAACAGGGGCTTGCAAAGCTGGGGATTGCATTAAGGATCAGAAGCGTTGATCCTGCACAGTATATAGAACGCCTGCGTAATCAGGATTTTGATATTATGCTGCATACTTTCCGTCATACTTCCAGCCCAGGAAGTGAGCAGGCCAGCCATTGGGGATCTGCCACAACAAACCAACACGGCACACTAAACCTTGCAGGTGCCAATATGCCGGTCATAGACGACTTAACGAAAAAAATTGCCGATGCTAAAAGCTATGACGGTCTTAAGAGTAGCGTACAGGCGTTAGACCGTGTCTTACTGTGGGAGCAGTATACTCTGCCACTCTGGTATTTGCCGGTGTGGCCCATTGTACAAAAACAAACGCTACACCATCCTGAAATCACTGCCCCTTTTGCTCTTGATCTTATGACATGGTGGTTCGACGACAAAAAGTAATCAAACCCTGATACCTAGTAGGCGCTCTAAAGCCTGCTAGGCACAGCATCGATCAACGCTCCTCGAACAATCATCTTCACCATAATAATTATATCCTCAACCAGCACCTTCCTTTCCTTCGTCGTTATCACCAAGGCATCAGAGGCCATAGCAAAGACCAGCCGTGTTACCGCTTTTGCAACAAGGTGCGGCGATGTAACGGACAATCGTTGATTATGGCTGATTTTTACAATGTCGCCCTGCAGTTCCTGCTCAAAATAAACAAGCTGTTTATTCACGGCGACTTTAAAAGCCTCAGAACCCACCTGCCCTTCACGCAGTAAAATGGGCAAATAGGATCGGTCATGATCTAGCTGATTCATAAATGATTCAACAGATGACCTGACAACAGAGCCTTCCTGAGAAATAAGCAATCTTGCATCACGAATAATTTTTCTTAAGCTGACACCGGCTTCTTCAATCACAGCAATTGCCAGCTCGTCAATGTCTCTGAAATGCCGGTAAAAGCTGTTAGGCGCAATGTTTGCTTGTCTGGCTACAGCCCGTAGACTGAGTGTAGAAATACTGCGATGCGGTCCTGCCAGCAAAATCGCCGCATCAATAATACTTTGCCGGTTAATACTGGCTTTTCGGCCTCCGCTAACGGGGGGGCTAAGGACTGCATGAGACACAATTTTTCTCTGATCCTGTGAGTTGGGGCTATTTTTTCATAAAGCTCAGGAAGAAACTAGCTATCAAGGCAAACAATTAATATACACCCGTATAGACAACTGTCTTCAAACTATTTATCCTACTCAAACACTTTCTTCCAGATACCGTCTGACTTGTATCCATGCCAAAAAAAAAACCTGCAAACTGTTCAACAATGGCTATGCCCACCTCCTGTATTTGACTTCTGGATGGAACAGCTAAACATTAATCGTCGTTGGGATACACCCACTGCAAAAGTCATTAGCCATCACATCATAGACAACAGTGTTCTCCAGTTAACACTTAAGCCCAGCAAGTTGTTCCACGGCTTCAAAGCTGGGCAGCATATTGGCATCAGTGGCATTATCAATGGCATGCTCACTGAACGGTGTTATTCCATCGCCAATCTACCCAATGATGACAACATCATTGAGCTGGGCATAAAAATTCAAGGGCATGCTAGCCGCTGGCTTAGCCACTCTGTCAAAACCGGATCAGTACTGGGTATTTCACAAGCCTGGGGAGAAAGTCACAAAGCACCTTATTCTGTCTATATAGCCGGTGGCATTGGTATCACAGCCATATACCCACTGGTGATGAAGGCTTTATCGCAACCTTCAGACAAACCGGTTAAGCGCATCTATCTTGCAGGTAAGTCCCAACCATGGCTTTACCGTGCCGCCATCGAAAAACTCACGTCCAGTCAATTCACCGCTGTTTTTGCCGATGGTCGACAGGCTATTGATCAAGTAGACTTTCTCAAAAACCACATCAACCCGACTGACAATGTCATCTGCTGTGGGTCGGCTGGATTTACTGATGCGATAAAAGGCAATTTACAGAACCATGTTAACACGTTAGATCATGAGAGTTTTTCTCCACCGGAAATAGCTGCCCCGAGTGGTGAGAGAAAACATGTAACGATCACGTTAACAAAATCTCAAAAAAGTATTATCACTGATAATCAGACCAATATACTCAATGCCTTATTGAATGCGGGCGTAGCCATTAAAAAAGGTTGTCGTCAGGGCATTTGCCACCAATGCAGCTGCCAACTCAATACCGGCAGCATTACCCAACGGCAAAAAACCGTTAGCACAAGCACTATTGACTCTAAAATACACAGCTTTCAACCCTGCATTTCAATGGCTCAATCTGATATTGCGCTCAACCTATAATGGCTCTTACCATGTACTCCAACACACAACAAGCGACTCTAAACAGCCAACAGCTCGATGAGCTGGCTGCAGAGCTTGACGTCATCAAGCAAGATACGTTAGCTCAAGTCGGTGAAAAAGATGCTCGTTACATCCGCGCCATCGAAAAGACCGCCCGTTATTGTGCGATTTCAGGCCGCACATTATTAGTCTTAGGCTGGTTTCCTCCTTTTTGGATTCTCGGCACGTTACTATTGTCTATCGCGAAAATTATAGAGAATATGGAGCTGGGCCATAATGTGATCCATGGGCAATATAACTTCATGCAAGACCCACGGTTTCAAGGTAGCAGCTATGAGTGGGACATCGTCGGCACCAGTGACAACTGGCGGAAGACCCATAACTACAACCACCATACTTATACCAATGTCGCCGGCAAAGACCATGATATTGGCTATAGCGTTTTACGGCTGTTTAAACATCAAAAATGGCACCCTTCTCAATTACTCCAGCCCATTTACGCCATTACTTTAGCCTTACTCTTTCAGTGGGGGGTTGCTGTACAGGAAATGAAATTTGGGCGACTGCTTAAAAAGAGCATCACTGTTAAAGGGCTTGCTCGAGAGCAAAAACCGGCCATTAAAAAGATGGGTCAACAGGTATTCAAGGACTATGTTTTTTTCCCACTACTGGCTGGCCCTTTCTTCCTACCGGTACTGCTCGGTAATATGATGGCAAATACGCTGCGTAATATATGGACGTATTTAATCATTTTCTGCGGCCACTTTACCAAAGATGTTTATATTTTTGATCCCAAAGTCACGGAAAATGAAAGCCGTGGGCATTGGTATTTCCGCCAAATACTGGGATCATCCAATATTAAAGGCCGTCGCTGGTTCCATATTTTATCCGGCAATCTGAGCTACCAGATAGAACACCACTTATACCCGGATGTACCCGCTTACCGTTACCGTGAAATGGCGCCAAAAGTAGAAGCTGTCTGTAAAAAGTACGGGATTCAATACAACACGGGCCGATTAAGCAAGCAGTTTGGTCAGGTGGTGTGGCGGATAGGTCGATACAGTTTTCCTTAACGATCCGTTGCACCCTTGGCAGATATCAATAATATGCCGTTAGCGCCAGTTTGTTGACGCCCCCCCCTAAATGAGTCGCTATCTCTCTGTATACCGTCACTTAAAAAACAGCTCAAGATTTCATTCATAGGGATGATTATAAAAAGAAGAAACTCGGAAATTACAGTCATGCCAGGCCCAGATATTTCAGCTTACGCACTCAATACACCCAATACACACTATTCCGTTGATGGACACGATTTTAGCGTTACCTCCGCGAATGCCGAGGACGACTCGAATGCTTCTGATAGCAGCACATTTGGTGGTCGGTCAGTGAAAAAGGCCGAGGTGACATTAACCTTTCCAGGCAAGGAGGAGAGGACGAGTTATAAGCTAACTCCCGGGGAAGTTACAAGCCTTGAAAACTTTCCACTGGGTGATAGAAACGTCTACGTCACTAAACAGAATGAATTATTAGTATCAAGCCCTGGGTACAAACTGGTACATTATGGTGATGGCGATGATGTTACCCAGCTACAACCTGGAGAAAGGGCTGTTAAGGCTTCCGGAGGCAAACATTATTATTTGACGGATAAAGGGAGCCAGCCAGTTGAGCGTGGCGTTACCTCCATCGGTGACAAGGGAGAGTCTGATTCCAATAAAGCCTTTGTATTTTCACCTAAAGAAGGCAACTCTGTCCTTGCTGAGCAAGGCAATAAACTAATAAAAATTGCCCCAAATATCTGTGTTGAGGTAGGCACTGATGAGGATAACCTCGATTTAGAGGGTGATGCAAAGCAACGTGCTACTTTACATTTACAGTAACTATTCAGCACCCAGCAATGGCTTATGGTTATAGTTTTGTACTGCCATAAGCAGTGCCTCAAAAGCATTAAGCCCTTGCTTCTTTGCAGATGATAAGTAACTACGAACTCTTGTGAACCACTCTCCCCCGTCTTCACTCCTGAAGCAACCTGATATCTTCTGCTTTAATTTTGCCATGCGGACATCCCGCTCGCTGCCATTATTGTCGAACGGTATTTTGAAGTTAGTCATAAATCGTAGGGTTTCTTCCTGATACTTTAATAAATGTTTGAACAGATTGTATGCTTTCGTGTTTTTGGTTTTCTTTTTTCCCAGCCGTTGTCGTCGTCTTTCCATGACAGCGGCCTCCTTCTCTAAAGCGCGCTGCGCCAAGCGGGTGAAGATACGGTCAATCCGTACTCTAATGGTTGCCGGCATTTCAGTTAAGCCTATGCGCTTAAAGCCTTTACAAAGATGCAAGGCTAGCCTCAACACTTTAATTATTCGACCGGCCAAGTAATTGCCGTCATGATCCAGAACGGCTTGTAATTCTCGTAAGTGATGCGCGTTGCACAGCGTATGAGTCACTGCATAATGAAAATAGGGTTTCCAATGGTCATGTACCAGCACACCAGTAAACAGCAATAGAACATCCATTGCATCCATAGCTTCACGCCCACGTTTTTTTGATAGATATAGAACTTACGCATTGACAGGTCCGGCAAAAAATGGCCTCAACCATTCCTTCCCCTCGGAGAAGCTTTTTATGAAATCCCAGGTAGCTTCTTTGAGGGCGTCTTTCCTGACGCTATAGACGCTTCTGAGTCTTTCATCGCCTGAAGACAGGTATAGCCAAAGATAGCCGCAAAAATATGATGCCGGACCTGTCGCTCCCCTCTCACCTGAAAACGCTCGATGTTGCAGAGTTGCTTTAATGCCCGGTGATACTCTTCGATCGCCCAATGATGTTGGTGCAGCTGATCAACATCAGATCGTGGAGATAGATCTGCTCCGACATGAGGAGTGTAAACAACGTAATGGCGCAGCTCGTTTTTGAGTCGCGTCCGGTAGAGTCGTACATGACCAAAGTTACGTAGCCATACAGTTTTTCCTTCTTCGGGAATCTCCAGGCTCTGCACCTGTTGGTAGTTACCCTTTTGCACAGAGACAGTACGGTTGCTTTTAACAGCGAACATAAAACCCAAACCATTGTTTTTCACAGCTTTGAGGTTTCCAATACTGCTATACCAAGAGTCACCGGTAACACATGCAGGTTCGAGTCCCCATGCCAGTACTTCTTTCAGCATATCGACAAAGTAGTCATTTTTAGTTTTGCCATCGGCTGGATTGTAAATACGGAAATTAACGGGCAAGTTGTAGCCTTTGATGTCCGTGTAATAAAGCGTGATGAGATTAATACCCTTGACGGTTTTGTGGTGCTTTCCTGAGTAGTAATGACCGACTAAAGCCGTGTAATGGGTATAAGGTTTATCCAGCACCGTATCATCAACCGATAGCGTCCCACCTTCAAGAATAAGCCTTGCTGACGCTTCTAGAAAAAGATCTTCAGGAGCAAAGTTTGCACGTTGGAGAAAGCGGTTAACACTGTCATGCGATATATCACTCAATTCGCTAAGACGGGTACAGGTGGCTGATTTGGGTTCACAGAGTAGAAACCCCGTATACTTCGGGAGGTCGCACTTGGCTGTTGTTGGTTTTGTTATTTTTCTACGCACGACGGCATCCACTGTTTTTTTGCTGATCTAGCAATTTTTTTGGATGTCTGTCAATGCGTAAGTTCTAAGATAGTACAGAGACCAACGATCATCGCGAAACAGATGAAGCCACCACAGTTTACCATCAACCCGCATTCCTGTTTCATCAGCCCCTGCCACTTCTGACCCCAGTAGCGCGGCTTTAATGCCTTCTTCGGTAGACTCCAGTTGTTTCCAAGCTATTTTTTGGAAGTTGCAGATCGTCCCTGTGCTGATTGGCAAAGAAAACATATCAGCAAAAAGCTCAGCGGCTCTACCGTAGGGGATCATTTGGTACTGACAGAAATAGACAGACATTGCTCGCGTTACAGGACCATACTGTACGTAACTGTTAACGCCTGCAGGGAAGGTGGCTTGATTGCGATGGCCGCAAGGGCACACCTTCTCTTCAGCAAGGTGCGCCGCCACAGTAAAGCTACCGGGGTTACCAGGCTCAAAGACTTGCCTCTCTCTATATTTGATGACTTTCTCATCATTCAATGCAATACCGCACAATTTACAGTCATTGACCTTGTGGTACTGCGTGTGATCAGGCTCCTCAGTAGCACGTAGGCAATGGCCTTTGTGTTTTTTCTGACCTCCAGCCTTTAGGCCAGAAGACTGCCTTAAGCTTTGAGGGTTAGGGGAGTCAGATTCATCGTTATCATTGGCATTCGGTTTTTGGTAGCCATCTGATGAGGGAGGCTTGCTACTGTTGCTACTGTTCTTTGAAACCTTTTCTTCCAGATCACGACAGCGCTCTTCTAATACCACAAGCTGAGATTGGAGGTGGTTGATAGCCCCCAATAGCAAAGCGATGGTCTGAGTGTCTGGAGATGGCATAGTCACTAAAATACAGGCCGCTCAATCTATCTGAATACTCAAAGCATTGATTAAAATCGGGAAAAATCAAGTCTCAGTTGAGAGGGGCTGAACAGTTACCATTTACAAAGCAAAGATGATCCAGGATTCTCAATGCTAGACTACGGGACACTACATAACTCTACAGGATGCCCTCCCTTCTACCTCTCTCAGAAAGGTGACGTCACCATGCTTGACTATCAGGAGGCTGAAAAAGGCTATAACCTAAATCCTGCAATACAAACTCCAACAGGCCAAACATACGCATTGATCAAATCCTCCTGACTCCGATTATCCTGCTGTCGAGAAAATACTGGCCTTTTCAGTGGATTTTCATCGCTCGAACCATCGTATTTTTATTCATCTTACTCCTATTCCTAATATCAGAGCGTAACAACACCTTCCGCATCAGCAGAATGTTTTTTCTAACCATCCGTTGTACGGCTATTTACAAACAGTCACCCACTGCCAGCCAAGCATCCCACTCCGTCTGGTAGAGATGCTCTTTGTTACTGGCAACGGTCAACTGTCTGCTACATGTTAACAATTTTCCAGCAACCCGTATCATATAGCAGCGAATGCTTTCCGGCTCCCACTTCATCAGCTGACGATTTCCACTGACCAGAGCCATCCAGCGTGTCGTATTGTAGGCCAGTATTGCACATTGCATAAGCGCACTGTTTGCCATGAAATGATCGGTTTTGATCTGTCCAAGGGTCATCTGATTTTTGCACTCTTCAATCCAAGTTTCACAGGTAGCCCGCTTACCGTACGCTTTATGGATCTCCCACGGACTCAACAACTCAGTCGTCACGTAACAGAAGTAGTCGTACTCTGGCTGCGGATTTAACAGTTCGCCCTGCATATTTTCGGGCTTCCCTGGCTTTCTTTGTCGCACAGCCACGAAGCAGCGATTCCGGTCCCAGCTACCACAGCGGTGTTGAAACTCACACTGCTCCCAACCTGGCTGATTTATGACAGGCTGCCAGTCTTGCGGGATTAACAGTTTGTGCAGATTCTTCAATTTCACCTTGATGAGATAACGATGCCCCAGATCATCCAAATAAGTCAGTAGTGGGCCACCAAAGTAGCCACTGTCAGCCCTGAAAAAAATCTTCATATGAGAAGGCAGGGTGATCAGCAGTTGCTTCATAAACTCTATGGCGCCATTGGCGGTGTAGGCATCGCCACTTCGTAACCAGCCTTGCAATACTTCTTTAGTTTGAGCGCAAAAGGCCAATTGCGGGTGGTACGAAAGAGCCCCTCTTTTTTTCTCATTAAAGCCTTTCTTGGCGCCTTCCTGAAAACCGAAACAGGTTTTTACCGTAGAATCGAGGTCAATGGTGATCTGTTTACGTGCATAAATGGTAGATGTTCCTGAGCGCAACGCCTGTTTCCAAACCCTGCCCCTCATTGCGTGGACAGCGGTTTCCAGTTCAACGACGCTGGCAAAACTAAACAGCTTTAAAATGCGTCCAAATTGACTGTCACAAGGGATTCGTTGAAATTGGGTACATTCTCGAAGAGTGCTATCCTGCCAGACCGTGCACACTTTCATCAGACTTCTGGCACCTGCCAGAATGCCGGTGGTTACCATCAGAATGACATCTGACAGTTGGAAAGTGGCATTAGAGCCTCGTTGAATATTAATCCGTTTGTTTAGTAAGCCGGACAGCCCCATCCGATTCAGGAAGCGAAACGCAGGGATCAGTCCAGCCTGACTGGTGAGCGGCTTTTTAGCTTGGATGAAACGTACCTTCCGCTGTTTCAAACGTGCTTTTGACTTGTTTTTTTTGCTCATGGGAAAAGTGATGCTTTATTGAAACCAAAGCATCACTTAATCCCTTTATTCATAGGATATTGCAACAGTTATTTCGAGATCCTTTGCAGGATTTAGGTATAATTATAAAAGCAGTCCAGATGATAACAAGTACTTCATTGTCACGCCTGCTGGCCTCTATGAGGTTGACCCTGATAAACCGAATCAGCGACTCCCTCTCGATGGTGGCAAGGTATTAGTCGCCACCGTGACAAAAGAGGGTCTTTCAAGCCATATCGAATCATGATAACCCGCCTCTAAACAACTTGTTTCGCCCACTCAATCCGCCGAGCAAACGGCGGCAACGAGTTCAGGATCATCTGCCCATAACGCTGTGTGACCACTCGGCGATCCAGCAGGGTAATTTGCCCGGTGTCACTTTCTTTGCGCAATAGCCGCCCACACGCTTGTACTAACCGTATGGCTGCATCTGGCACTGTGATTTCCATAAAGGGGTTACGCCCCTGCCCTTCGAGCCATTCGGCCAATGCAGCTTCTACCGGGTCATCCGGTACTGCAAAGGGGATACGCGCAATAATGACATGTTCACAATAGCGACCGGGTAAATCAATGCCTTCTGCCAGTGATGCCAGACCAAACAGTGTGCTCGGTTTATCGGCATCAATGGTATCACGGTGTCGCTTCAATAATTCCTGACGGGAGTAATCATCCTGCACTAAAATACGTTGCTGCACGGATTCAGGCAAACTGCCATAAACATCCTTCATTTGTCGACGTGATGAAAACAGCATTAAAGCCCCCTGACTTTGACTGATCAGCGCCGGCACACACTCAATGAGTGCTTCCGTATGCTCTTCCTGCTTTCTAGGATCAACGTCCATTGCCGGTACCACCAGCTGAGCGGCACTGCCATGAATAAACGGGCTGGGGACAACCACCGAACGGGATTCTGAGGGAACACCGGAACGCATACGGTAACGATTAAAATTACCCAGAGATGCCAGTGTTGCTGATGTCACAATCGCACCATAACATTGCGACCACAAACGGCTGTAAAGCGTATCTGAAGAAAGGATTGGACTGCTGAACACTTCCAGCTCTTCCCCAAAAGGCCCCTCACTCCACTTGACCCAGCGGGCATGGGGAGGCCCCGCTTCATCATCCTTTATCGTGTAGCTTTGCCACAACTGGCACTGGTTCTGTAGCCGCATCACCATGGCACCGACTTCCGGGTAAAGCTGCTCCGCCTGCATTTTATCGATGCCTGACACATCATCATCCATGGCATCATTCAGTATCTTCCCGATCTTTTCCAATACGCCCGCCGCTTTATTAAAACCCGCCAACAATAGTTTGGCTTGTGCTACGACCGCATCAGGGACAACACCGTTAGGAAACCGGTAAACGGCCACCTGGTTTTCCCCCTGTGTTCGGGGCTCAAAATGCGCCACAGAGTGGAATAACTCACGGGTATGAGACAGCGTGACCATCAACCGTTCAAACTCTGGCTTCACCTGCTCCATACGCTCCCCAAGCTCACCCGGCAAGGCGTTCTGAGCCAGTACTTTCTGCAAATGCTTACCCGCCTTATCCAGCCAGGAGGCGGTGCCCTTTAGACGTGACTGACAGGCAAAATGATTGATCGCTTTGTCAGGCATATGGTGCCCCTCATCAAAGACATAAACACAGTCTTTTGGTGCAGGCAGTATCGCCCCCCCGCCAAGCACGAGGTCAGCCATCACCAGATCATGGTTGGTAACAATAATATCAGCCTGCTCAAGGTCGCCACGTGCCTGATAAAAAGGGCACTGCCGGAAGTAACCACAGCGCCGGCCACTGCATTGAGCATGGTCCGTGGTTATCATTCGCCATTGCTGATCATCAAGGGCATCCGGCCAGCTATCCCGGTCGCCTTCCCACTGAGAAGCGGCAAACTGCTCAAGCATCTCTTGATATAACGCACGGGCACTGCTGTCATGATCAATGCTAAACCCATCATCTGCAAACAGATCCACCAGCGATGCGGTGTCTTTTTCTTCCTGTAACAGTCGATCCAGCTTGCTGATACAAGCGTACCGTCCTCGACCTTTTGCCAGCGCAAACGTAAAATCCAGCCCGGTATTTTTTTTGATGTCCGGCAGGTCTTTGCTGATCACCTGCTCCTGCAGGGTGACCGTTGCCGTGGAGATGACCAGTGATTTTTTAGCCGCCTGCGCCATCACAACACTGGGAATCAAATAACCCACGGTTTTACCGGTACCCGTACCCGCTTCTATCACCGTGATCGAAGGGTCAGACGTACGATTGCCTTCACCATCCGTCGCAATGCTCCCTAGTTCTCTGGCAATTTCTGCGATCATTTGCTTTTGGCCCGGACGGGCTTTTAACAATTGACTGTCTAAAAAAGCACTGTAGGCTTTCTGTATCGCTTTCTTTTGACTCTCTTCCAGCACGGTGGTCTTTCATCCCAGTTTATTACAGAGAAAGTATAAAGAATTTGGCCTCTGAAAACCCGCACTATCTCCCACCGCATACTATGACTTGTTATTAGGGGGCAATATCCTTTAGGATGCGCTCCGTTTAGTCACTAACAACAGACACAACTCTATGCCACACGCCTCATCCGGACAGCGTTTCCTAAGCGACACTCTGGCCATTGCGCCTCCCTACGTGCTGATCGCCCTTGTGGGGTTTCATGTGCTCGTACTGGCACTCAGTAATTACCTCGTGCAAATTCCCGTTGAAATTGCCGGCTTTCACAGCACATGGGGTACGTTTTCTTTTCCTTTGGTGTATTTGGCGACGGATTTAACGGTACGCATTTACGGCGCGCCCCTTGCCCGGCGCATTATAGCCAGCGTGATGTTACCAGCACTCGTGTTATCCTATATTGTTTCAGTGTTGTTCCAGAAAGGTGACTATCAGGGAGCAGCATCGTTAGCAGACTTCAACATGCTGGTTGCACGTATTGCTTTTGCCAGCTTTTCAGCCTATCTCGTAGGCCAGCTTCTGGATGTTACAGTCTTTAATCGATTACGCCAGTTAACGCAGTGGTGGGTAGCACCTGTGGTCTCCACTATAGTGGGTAATGCACTGGATACGGCGGTGTTTTTCTCGGCAGCCTTTTACCAAAGCACCGACCCTTTTATGGCCGACAACTGGGTTGCCATTGGTACACTGGACTACTGCTTTAAAATCATCGTTTGCCTGCTCTTGTCCATTCCCTTATACGGTGTGTTATTGTCTTATCTCCAGCGCCGGCTGCTTCACCGATCACTCACTGCAACGACCTCATCACTATTATGAAAAATACCCCTACTGATTGCCCTTGTGGCAGTCAACTGGTGTACTCTGCCTGTTGTGGCGCTTTCCATGAAGGTACCCGCTTTCCTGAAACCGCTAAGGGGAGTGGCATAGAGAAGTTTACCGGAGTATGGTGAGTCTTTCTTCCCTTTCGCCTTTGCCGCTATGAATACCACAATTGATGTTGCCCCAGAATGTAAGAGTCTTCTTAAGCTCGCCGCAAAGAAACTGAAAGGCCATGATCGCAGGTTGTTTGTGGCTGAGGTGGCTGAAACACTCTGCTATGGCAGCCCCCGTCTCACTGACACTGAGTTTGGTTTTGGTCGTCATACCGTAGAACTGGGTATGCATGAAAAATGCACAGGGATGATCTGTTACGGAAACTATGCTTCATCCGGGAAGCGAAAGAGTGAAGATGTCTCGCCACAATTGGCAGAGGATATTCGCTGCCTTGTAGAACCGGAAAGTCAGGCAGACCCTCAGCTACGCAATACGTTTGCCTATACACGGGTGACCGCAAAAAGTGTACGGCAGAAACTGATAGAAGCAAAAGACTGGGATAACGATTCCCTTCCTCAAGTGCGCACTATCAATAATATCTTGAATCGTTTGGGATACAAGCTGCGTAAGGTTGAAAAAACAAAGCCTGAAAAAAAATTCCGGAAACCGATGCCATCTTTGCCAATATCCGCAGAGTCAGGGAAGAGGCCGACCAAAGAAAAAATGTCTTACAACTCAGCATAGACTGCAAAGCAACGGTCAATCTCGGAGATTTTTCTCGGGGTGGAAAAGATAGAGGTTCCTCAGCCGTCAAGGCGCTGGATCATGATATGGCGAAAAAAGACAAAATGATTCCTTTTGGTATTCTGAATCTGGACAATGACCAACTCAGCGTATTTTACGGGGTCTCTTATAAAACCAGTGACTTTATCTGTGATGCTCTGGAGCAGTGGTGGTCGGGCATTAAAGAAAGCTATCAGCATATAGATGAGCTGGTTATCTACGCGGACAACGGCCCAGAAAACAACAGCCATAGAACCCAGTTTCTTTTCAGAATGGTCATGTTTGCTCAGGCAACAGGGTTAAAAATTCACCTTGTTTACTACCCTCCTTATCACAGCAAGTACAATCCCATTGAAAGGTCTTGGGCATTTCTGGAGGATCACTGGGGTGGAGCTTTATTGAATACAGCAACAGCGGTTATTGAGTGGACAAAAAGCATGACGTGGAGATGCATCAGTCCTATTGTTGCACTATTGGATAGAACCTATGAAAAGGGTGTAACGCTCTGTAAATCTGGGTTAGCAAAAATTAATCCTTATATTCTGCGTAACCCAGAGCTGAAAAAATGGAACGTTATGATCGTTCCAAAACTGGTAACTGCTTAATTGCTGCTTCCCTAAGTATAAGGACACTGTTACAAACTGAGTAGAAAATGATGAGAATCTGGATGACGACTGCCTGCACCATAAAGTAATCGCTTGTAATGTCATACTCTGACTCATTGCTCAACCCAGGGCTGACGCATCAATGGTTACTGTAAAATCTTAATTTCTAGTGGATTTACCTAGATATTGATCTGTATTCGTGATTATTATGCACTCTTAACCTTTTTTGAATGACAGTGGCTGTATATTACGGAGGGTTTACATCGAAAAAAAATTGATCAATTATGTGGGGTATATGAAAGTGTCTTCTGACACAGGAGCTACAGAAGATAAACCATAGTTCCAATATGATGCGTAAGCCCTGTTGCTCAACCCCCTCTGCTGGGTTACTGCTCAGGTTGCATAGAACGGCTATGCACTCATCGCAGTGCCTTGCAGAGGAAGCTGAATCAATGGCCAGAATATGGCATTACAAGTAATCAAGCACTTACAAAGCCTACATATCGGTATCTGTGGGTTAGAAGAATGCTGTGTTTTTTGTTTTTCCTCTTTTTTTCATCCACGCTGACAATAGCGATAAGCATTTCATCGAGTTAGCCAGAAATTAGGGGGGGTTATTATAAAATATAGTCCAAAAAACTGGGGTGCATAGTAACAAAGAATGCTGTGTTTTTAAAGGTGCTTTACTTGTTTGTTTTTGGTGCTTTTATACGCTCTGTATGACTAAACATTTCAGGAAACGTATTTCATTATTAATTACATTCAGCTTTCATATAATTTATAAGCCGTAGACATTTTGTTTATTCAACCCCTGCCAGCCTGACCATTCACTCAATTATCTCTACAAAGTACTGTGACAGGTACATAATCATTTGATCAACCAGGCGGTTTAGGTGCTGGGGATGAGTTAGAGTAGCGATCAATGCCATGTCACCTTGATTATGCTGTTAGCAATGCATTACAAGAATTCTTCTGGCTGTTATTATATCCCACTATAAAAGTGGCATGTTTCTTGTTGTTTTTTATATTAATAGCTTATTCTTTTCCAAAGAGTATATTTGATGTGGCTGTAATTTTTATCGTCTAGAAAAGAGGGGGGGTTATTTAAAATTGAATAAATAAGCTTTCGAGAAAAGAATGGAATGTCAAGTAAGTTCGCACCTTCATAGAAGCAGGGTTCATGACATCTACAGATGAAGACAATCAAATTAGAATTATTTATTATATAAAAATATCACTTTATCTGCTTGTCATTTTTTTGCACCCATGATTGATATAGCAGAGTATCCTTACAGACCGCTTTATTAGGAAATCGTCATAATTAGTTGGGTTCAACATGAACCTAAACATTCACTGCCGCACAGGCAGCTGAATGATAAATTAAAATGTAAATGGTATTAAAGACGAAAAAAGCGCTATTGATAAGTGACTATCAATAACGCTTTTTATTCTAAGAACGTATTTCTTTGATCTTTATTAATCAGCAATATAGTCAGTTAGCTATTATGTACAATCTCATAGCAAGGTGTATAGGTGCTCCCCGGCAGCTTCATACGAGCCTGTGATACAAAAGCAGTGAGTAACAGGTCAACTTGTTCCATAAGATGAGGCTCTCCTGATATCTGGTAAGGCCCGTGCGTCCGGATACGGCTGACCCCGTCCTCTTTAATATTGCCCGCAACAATGCCCGACATAAGACGTCTTATATTGGCGGTCAGTTGATGAGGGGGTAACTCTTTGGATAATGCCAGACTGGCCATGTTTTCGTGTGTCGGGTCAAAGGGCCGCTGGAATTCACTGTCGATGGTTAACAACCAGTTACAGTAGTAGGCATCGCCGTGTTTTCGGCGAAAGCGGGTCACTTTGTCTAAGCCTTTACGCAGCCTTCTGGCCACTTTATTGGGATCATCAATGATAATGCTGTAGCGACTCTGGGCATCTTCACCCAGTGTCTTCCCTATGAATTGGTCAATCTGTTCGAAATAGCCTTTTGCGGAGGCTGGGCCTGTAAACACCAACGGTAACGGCATGTCTTTATTGGCAGGGTTTAACAAAATACCCAGAATATAGTGAATCTCTTCACAGGTACCCGCGCCACCGGGAAAAACAATAATACCGTGTCCAAGCCGTACAAAGGCCTCCAGCCTTTTCTCAATATCTGGCATGATCACGAGTTCATTGACAATGGGGTTGGGTGATTCAGCGGCAATGATGCCGGGTTCTGACAACCCAATAAATCGACCATCGTTGACCCGCTGTTTCGCATAGCCAATATACGCACCTTTCATAGGCCCTTTCATGGCACCGGGACCACAGCCCGTACAAATATTAATGCCTCTTAATCCGAGTTGGTAGCCCACCTTTTTTGTGTATTCGTATTCAGGGCGGCTGATAGAATGCCCGCCCCAGCAGACCACTATATTCGGCAGTTGTTTGGCAACAAAGGCGTTGACATTGCGTAGAATCTCAAACGTCTGGTGTGTGATATCGGTTGAGCTGTGGGTATCGAAATGAGGGTCGTCGGTAATATGGGTGGCAACGTAAAGAATATCGCGCAGTACGGAGAATAGGTTTTCACGAACACCCAGAATGAGATGATCTTCTACGAAAGCAGCAGCGGGTGCGTTGACCAGCTCCAGTTTTAGACCGCGGTGTTCTTGTTTAATTTGAATATCAAAATGTTGAAAAGACTGCAGTAACGCCTCTGCATCATCGCCGCCTTGTTCACCGTTCAGTACGGCGAGGGCGCATTGCCTGAACAGGCGATCAAGGCCCGTTTGGCTGGTATCCTGTAGCTGGCTGACTTCTCTGCTGGAGAGTACACGCATGCTGCCAACGGGGTTGACCCGAGTAGAAATAGTGTTGTTTTGTGTCATTGCTTTCCCCTTTGGGTTGATCGTTGGTACGCTCTCGAGTGAGCAGTACCTTTACTGACATGGGGTGAGAGCATTGTCCTCTTTGACGGACTGTATAATGTTCACAGCGTGAAGACACGCTTGTTTAACTATGAACGAGTCAGGACTATAGAACTTACGCATTGACAGGTCCGGCAAAAAATGGCCTCAACCATTCCTTCCCCTCGGAGAAGCTTTTTATGAAATCCCAGGTAGCTTCTTTGAGGGCGTCTTTCCTGACGCTATAGACGCTTCTGAGTGACCCTGATACTTTCATCGCCTGAAGACAGGTATAGCCAAAGATAGCCGCAAAAATATGATTCCGGACCTGTCGCTCCCCTCTCACCTGAAAACGCTCGATGTTGCAGAGTTGCTTTAATGCCCGGTGATACTCTTCGATCGCCCAATGATGTTGGTGCAGCTGATCAAAATCAGATCGTGGAGATAGATCTGCTCCGACATGAGGAGTGTAAACAACGTAATGGCGCAGCTCGTTTTTGAGTCGCGTCCGGTAGAGTCGTACATGACCAAAGTTACGTAGCCATACAGTTTTTCCTTCTTCGGGAATCTCCAGGCTCTGCACCTGTTGGTAGTTACCCTTTTGCACAGAGACAGTACGGTTGCTTTTAACAGCGAACATAAAACCCAAACCATTGTTTTTCACAGCTTTGAGGTTTCCAATACTGCTATACCAAGAGTCACCGGTAACACATGCAGGTTCGAGTCCCCATGCCAGTACTTCTTTCAGCATATCGACAAAGTAGTCATTTTTAGTTTTGCCATCGGCTGGATTGTAAATACGGAAATTAACGGGCAAGTTGTAGCCTTTGATGTCCGTGTAATAAAGCGTGATGAGATTAATACCCTTGACGGTTTTGTGGTGCTTTCCTGAGTAGTAATGACCGACTAAAGCCGTGTAATGGGTATAAGGTTTATCCAGCACCGTATCATCAACCGATAGCGTCCCACCTTCAAGAATAAGCCTTGCTGACGCTTCTAGAAAAAGATCTTCAGGAGCAAAGTTTTCACGTTGGAGAAAGCGGTTAACACTGTCATGCGATATATCACTCAATTCGCTAAGACGGGTACAGGTGGCTGATTTGGGTTCACAGAGTAGAAACCCCGTATACTTCGGGAGGTCGCACTTGGCTGTTGTTGGTTTTGTTATTTTTCTACGCACGACGACATCCACTGTTTTTTTGCTGATCTAGCAATTTTTTTGGATGTCTGTCAATGCGTAAGTTCTAATGGCTAATAGAAAAGAGAAGAACGTTAAATATATCTAATTGATATAAGATGCGCATATAAACGACTATGTATATGTATATGTATATGTTTAATGTAGTAATTTTTTTGTAACTGTTCACCGCATAGCATTTTCAAAACGCCGAGGCCCGCAGTCTAATCCTCAGCATGCCAGCTAACGAGTTGTATTTGGTGATACAACCCTGTGAAAGACGGAAAAAGCACTCTACGGGTCTTAAAACGCCTTTAAACAAGCTGTTTTTCACTCAACACCAAACTCCAGACGGATCTTTCCTATGCCGCCTGCTGAATCGGTTTTTGTAAGGCCAGCGCCTTATGGTATTGACGAAGCTCTGAGCGTTTTATACCAACAGTAACACCACAAAATACCAGTTGTGCACCACAGGCATGGCATTTGAGTGGATCAACGCTAAAGGTCGCGTTCAACAGCTCGGGAAAGTAGATCCTTTGTGTTTTTTTCTCAGGTTGATTCAGTAGATCGTAGATTGTTGGCAGTAGCTTTCCTCGGACACGGTGAGCCAGAAACCCGTAGTAGCGCACCAGTCTGAACCCTTTTTCGGGAATATGGCGAATCAGCCGTGTAATGAATTCTTCGATATCACAATGGAACAGACGGTGTGTATTGGTTTTGTGATCGAGGTACTCAAACACCACTTCTTTGCCATCGTAGTGCTTAATTCGTGACAAAGCGATGGGAGGTCGGGTGAGATAACGTCCCAAATACTGAGCTGTTGCCGTGGGTGTTTTAGTGGGATCAGCAAAATGAACATGCCAGTGTTTCTTATATTCAGTATCGAGAAACTGATTCAGCCGATAGTTGTTCCCACATTGCTTTGATAGCTCATCCGGAATGATGAGCTGCCCTTTTTTGGCTTCTTGCCGTAAGAGGTGAAGAACCTGGTAGCGCCAGCATGTCATGGTATTTATTTTGTGGAAGTCTATCTTCTTCCATCGCTTATGATCTGTGGTAATCCCCCCCAGCGTAATAGCCAAATGGATATGGACATTGAGCTTAAGATCACGACCAAAGGTATGAATAGCGTTGAAAATACCGGGAGTTAGCCCTTTTTTCTTGGCAGCATCGAGCATGATACTAGCGGCTATTGCACTGAGGTTACCCTGTAGGTGACGATTGACTTCAAAGAAACGCCAAAGGACATCAGGCATAGTAAACGTGATGTGTTGCCAGCGTGTATCAGGCAGTGTGGCCTTCATATTTTCGAGCCACTGATCGGTCTTTTTTTTGCCACAGGTGTTACAAAATCGGGAGTTACAGCCAAAGCAGATCTTTTTCGTAAAGAAACATCCGAGCTTAGAGCAACGAAAAGTCGCAAATCCCAAAAGAGTCGTTCCACAAGCCAGAAGTAGCCCCATGGTCTCAATAACAACGGGTCTCAGAGTGTCTTTGTGTTTTTGATAATACTGCCACCATGCCTTTTCGAGGTGCAGCAGTTGCTGCATGCGGGAAGGGGTGCGGATAGCACAAGCCCAGATGGTTGTTGATGAAAAGTGAAGGATGGAACTATAAAGGACAAGTGACGTTAAGGAAAGTTGGCTGGAAGCCCTCTATTTGGCACGGGAGGAAAGCCGCCGCGGAGCGGCACACCTTGATTCTTGTTATCTTCAGTTGGCTTCAATCGTTTGTTATGGCTTGTTTCACTAATAATGTCATTTGATATAGGCTCCTCACTTGAAGGTTCTTCACGTTTTCTTTTACTGTTTGAGGTACTCTCAGGTAATGACTGTGTTGGTGTTGTCTCTATAGAGTCTTTGCACTCTTTACCTTCAGTGAGATCCATCCGTTCGTTATGTCTTTCTTCTCTACTAGCACTCCGTCCGGCAGCAGATGATAGTTTACTGAAGGCTATTCTAATAACTCCGAGTCCATAACACCGGAGTTATTATGACCATCAAATATCATGTTCGACTCAGCGAGGAAGAACGATCAATACTTGAACGGCTTATCAAGCAGGAAAAGCCCAAAGTTGCACAACACAAAAAACGTAAAGCCAATATCCTTCTGACTATCGAGGAAAACCATGATCCACTGCAGCATGATCAGGTAGCCAAAGCTTTCCATGTTAGGCCGCTTACTATCACTCGCCTCAGGCAAGGATTTGTTGAAGAAGGGCTTGATGTCGCTGTCAATGGAAAACTAAGCAGCCACGGTCGGGTACGTAAACTCGATGGCGAAGCCGAAGCTCACCTTATTGCCCTTACCTGCTCACCACCACCGGAAGGAGCCAGCCGATGGACGCTAAACTTACTGACAGATCGCATGATTGAGCTCAGATACGTCGAATCGATTTCCAGAAGCACAGTACATGAGGGGCTAAAAAAATGAGCTTAAGCCCTGGCAAAAAAAGGAATGGTGTATACCTGCGGAAGAAAGCGCCAACTTTGTGAGTGCGATGGAGGATATTCTTGAAGTCTATAAACGTCCTCTTGATCCAAGGCGTCCGCTTGTTTGCCTTGATGAAAGTAGCAAGCAGCATGTTAAAGAAGTCGTTAATCCAATGCCTGTTGAGCCTGGAAAACCGGAGCGTTATGACACAGAGTATGAACGTAATGGCGTCAGCAATCTGTTCATGATGTTTGAACCCTTGACAGGTTGGCGGCATGTTGAGGTGACTGATCGTAGGACAGCGATTGATTGGGCTCATCAAATCAAGTTTCGGGTCGATGTTCGCCACAAAGATGCAGAGAAAGTTATACTGGTTGGAGACAACTTGAACACGCATTCTCCCGCATCACTTTATAAAGCTTTTTCCCCAGAAGAAGCCCGCAGAATGATTGATAAGCTTGAGTTTCATTACACCCCAAAGCATGGCAGTTGGCTGGATATGGCCGAAATTGAGCTGAGTATACTGAGTCGCCAATGTCTGGATCGGCGTATCCCTACCCAAGATATTCTCCGGAGAGAAGTCAAAGCCTGGGAGGAGAAGCGCAACGCAAGCAAAGTGACTACACAGTGGCGTTTTACCACTGAAGACGCTCGGATAAAACTTAAGAGACTGTATCCAAAGATGCCAGAGCTTGATAATACAGAGTAGATGGAGAGCCTCCATAGAACATAAACCAGACTATTAGAGCAGCACTTTTTCCCATGAAAAATTGGGAAATGGGGCACTTTGCGTGAAATAACCCATTTTTTTGTCCTGCCACTCAAAATTGACTCAAATAACAGGACGGCTAACCATTGTCGACCATTTACACAAACAGCTGACCGATCGGTTATCTGTGATTATCAAATGGTGTCGGATGGAGTACTAGTGTCACAGGATATATGGTTCTCAGTGGAAGGTTCTTCATGTTTGCTTTTACTGTCTGGTGTGTTGGGCTGACTGGTTAATGCAGGGGTTAGATTTGTAGTACTCTCAGGAGGAAATGACTGTGTTTGAGGGAGAGCTGCTCCTACATCATTATTGTGGGAAGTCGACTCGGGTACTTTTAACACCATAAAACGTTTTATTTTTTGTCCTTTAGTCTCTGTTGGTACCCCAGGGCTTACGCATCAATGGTTACTGTAAAATCTTAATTTCTAGTGGATTTCCCTAGATATTGATCTGTATTCGTGATTATTATGCACTCTTAACCTTTTTTGAATGACAGTGGCTGTATATGACGGAGGGTTTACATCGAAAAAAACTTGATCAATTATTTGGGGTATATGAAAGTGTCTTCTGACACAGGAGCTACAGAAGATAAACCATAGTTCCAATATGATGCGTAAGCCCTGGTTGGTATCCGTTCTGATTCTGAATCTTCTTCTGTACTGTGAGTAGCTGTTGGAGGAGTTGTAACATGGGTATATGGACGAATGTGTTTCCAATATAATTTTTTTAGTTCTATTCATACACCTTTTCTTGAGAGTACCTTATAGTCGGGTGTTTTTATCAAATTTGAAACTTGCGTTCTTTTATGGTGATGTTTTGTTACTTTGAAGTGCTCTCCTTGGAATCCCTGAACAGTTTGTTGATATAATAACATGTCAAGACCTAGCTGTGAGTGGTAAGGCTCGGTTAATTGTGTTTGACCTTCTGTTGTTGGGCTTGCACTCAAGTTTATTGTTATAAGTGATATTAAGATTGCAAAGATTATATGATGAATAAGCGAGTTTTTTTTATTATTAGAATAGGAATACCTTTCCATTAGGAAATTGATGCCTATCATCGATAGTGTTTTGATTATTGCAGAATATGTAATAATGGTAATAGATGCTTATTGATGAATGTTGAAACGTTAAAAAGAGTCGAAGCTATCTTTTGGTTACTCTTAAAAAGAGTCGAAGCTATCTTTTGGTTACTCTCTATCTTTTGGTTACTCTCAAGCAAGCAAGCAAGCAAGCAAGCAAGCAAGCAAGCAAGCAAGCAAGCAAGCAAGCAAGCAAGCAAGCAAGCAAGCAAGCAAGTGAATGTAGGGTATAAGTGAATACTGGTCAATACCAGATTGATTTATCTTTTATTCGATAAAGACGACGGGAAGTATGCTTTTGAGTGAGTGTAGATAATTGAAGGGTGCTTGAATAATGAGTACTACGCCTCTCTTTCAAGAGGAGAGGCGTAGTACGATTAACTATTTTTTGCTGCTATTGTTGTCATTATCTTCTTCTAACGGATCCCCTGTCTCTTCACAGTATTGATCCACCCGAAACTCGTACCACATAACATTAATAATGCCAAACGAGCAGGCCAGTAATACACCCAGAAACCACGCAAAATACCACATTTGTCTGACTTCCTTTAATACGAGTGTGTGTTGGTGGCAATGTCTTCAGCATGAACGCGCCCCCACATTTTATAGAAGCACCATGTGGTGTAGCAGATAATCAACGGTACAAAGATAAAGGCGACAATGGTCATTATCCCTAATGTCAGATGGCTGGATACTGCATCCCATACTGTCAGACTAGCATTAGGCATGCTGTTTGACGGTAGAATAAAGGGGAACAATGAAAAGCCTGCCGTCATGATAATACCGGCCTGTGCCAGGCTGGAGCTGACAAAAGTCAGCACGTGGAAACGACTGGTTGCCAGTAGCAGCACACCTAAAGCGCCAGCAAACCCTAATACCGGCGCGATTAACATCAAGGGGTACTGATTGTAGTTAGCAATCCAGCGGCCACTTTCTACCACAGTAACGGTTTTGGCCAAAGGGATGGCGGCAGCATTGGGGTCAATGGTGCTGGTGATTTCAAAGCCTGGCATACCAGAAACCCATACACCCGCGATTGCAAAGGTTGCAAGGGTGAGCACGGCCAGTATACGTGCCATTTTTGCGGCCCGTTCCTGTACCGGTGCACCTGAGCGCAATGCCTGCCAACTGGCTCCCTGCATACTGATCATTGACAAGCTGACCACACCACAAAAAAGTCCAAAGGGGTTTAACAGGTCGAAGAAGCTGGCGGTGAAATGAGACCGCATCAATGTATCAAATTCAAAACCAAACCCCTGAAACAAGTTGCCAAAGGCGACGCCAAAAATGAGTGATGGCACCGCACCACTAATAAATAACCCCCAATCGCAGGCATTGCGCCAACGAGGGTCATCAATTTTTGCCCGGTAGTCGAGCGCCATAGGGCGCAACAGTAAGGCAAACAGTGTCAGAATCATCGCCCAGTAAAAACCGGAAAAGGCGGTGGCATACACCATGGGCCAGGCGGCAAACATGGCGCCGCCTGCTGTGATCAGCCACACCTGGTTGCCATCCCAGTGAGGGGCAATGGCGTTTATCATGACACGACGGTCTTCATTGGTTTTACCGATGACAGGCAGCAGATTGGCCGTGCCTATATCAAAACCATCTGTAATCGCAAAACCTATCAGCAGCACGCCGACCAACACCCACCAGATCAGTTTGAGCACTTCATATTCTACCATGGTGAGCCTCCTTATTGATTGCTCAGGGCTGCGGTACCGCCCGTCGATTGCTGTTGTTCGAAGTGATAGCGCCCTGTTTTCAGGCTACTCGGGCCTAATTTAGCGTACTTAAGCATGAGCCAGACTTCGACCACGGCAAAGACAGTATAAAATAAGGCAAACCCGGCAATACTCAGGTACAGATCCGTCACGGTTCTGGAAGAGGCTGACAAGTAGGTCGGCAAGATGCCCGAGATAGTCCACGGTTGTCGACCAAACTCCGCCACAAACCAGCCCATTTCACTGGCCATCAAGGGCAGGGGGATGGCCAGCACGCACAGTTTAAGAAAGAGTGGGCTGGTGTGCTCTCGACGTCGCGCCGTTTTATAGAAGGCCGTCGCAAAGAGTAATAACATGAGTACGCCACAGCCCACCATGATTCTAAAAGCAAAGAACAAGGGCCATACGGTAGGAATTGCATCTTCGGCCGCTTGCGCTATCTGTGCTTCCGTTGCGCTCGGAATGTCATCGGTGTAGCGCGTTAACAGGTAGCCATAACCGAGATCATCAGAGACTTTGCTGAATGCCCGCCGATTTTCTGGGGTATCCTGTCCATTTTTTAGTTTCTCGAGTATTTCGTAGGCTACCATCCCATTACGGATACGGTCTTTTTTAATCTCAATGAGATCTTTGATGCCTAATACTTGCTGATCCAAAGAGCGGGTGGCAATAATGCCCATGGCATAGGGTATCTTAATGGCATAGTCGGTTCGCTGTTCTTCCTGATTAGGGATACCGAACAGGGTAAAAGCGGCAGGGGCCGGTTCTGTATGCCACTCGGCTTCAATGGCGGCCAGTTTGACCTCCTGCACATCGCCCAGTTCATAACCGGACTCGTCGCCCAGTAAAATCGTGGACAAGATAGCCGCCATGCCAAACCCGGCAGCCACGGCGAAGGAGCGGCGGGCAAAGGGGATGTCACGCTTTTGCAGTAAATACCAGGCGCTGATACCCATGACAAAAATAGCGCCGGTGGTATACCCTGCTGCCGCGGTGTGAATGAATTTCACTTGTGCAACGGGGTTAAAGAAGACATCAGCAAAGCTGGTCATTTCCATGCGCATGGTTTCAAAATTAAACTCTGCACCCACCGGGTTTTGCATCCAGGCGTTTGCTACCAGAATCCACATGGCAGACAGGTTAGTACCAATCGCCATTAACCAGGTACAGGCCAAGTGCTGTACTTTGCTCAGCCGGTCCCAACCAAAGAAAAACATACCGACGAAGGTGGACTCAAGAAAAAAGGCCGAAAGCGCTTCGATAGCCAGCGGTGCGCCGAAAATATCGCCAACGTAATGCGAGTAATAAGACCAGTTGGTGCCAAACTGGAATTCCATGGTCAAACCGGTAGCCACACCCAGGGCAAAGTTGATGGCGAACAGTTTGCCCCAAAACCGCGTCATGTCTTTGTAGACCTGTTTGCCAGTCATGACGTAGACCGATTCCATGATCGCCAGCATAAAGGTCATGCCAATGGTCAGGGGAACAAACAAGAAGTGATAGAGCGCCGTCATAGCAAACTGAAAGCGCGAAAGGTCGATGATTTCTTCCAGGATCATAAGCTCCTCGAAACTTAAAAGGATAAGTAACTGCTGTATACCGGTGTAAACACACCCTCTGCGCACTTATACGAGATCCGGCGAGAAGCTGATCACTACAGATGTCATCAGATATCATGCTGTTAAATGTGCAGAACTCGATTTACTATTGGTAACAACGATAAAATCGGTGTGGCCAAAGTGTAATGGTTGTGTGATGGGTGTTTCAATGGGTAACAATACTAGTAAACACTTGCTATGTTAATAGCGTATATCAGGCATCATCGCAACTTTATTATCAGGTCGCTCTATAGGCTGGGCTGTTGCAGAACCTACAGGTAACGATAAAACTTGATCAATGGCGAGTTGTCAGCCCAAATAACGCTGTCACCGTGTAAGACCTGCTGGCAGGTGAGAACAGTGAGGTTGTAATCTGTTGCGCCAGAGCCTGTTATGTTATTTAAACCAAAGCGGTGATTGGGGCCTATGGTCGCAGGCACACACATATTCGCGTGCCAACCCATGATGACGAGATGCTGCTCTACACCGTTACATTGATGTTGCTGTGCTAACAGTTCAGAGAGATGGGTGTTCACAAATGCGTTAGGGGTATGTTTATTGATCACGCGTGTGTTGGGAGACACCAGTGCCCGCAACGATGTTGACGTAGCAAGGAGCTGAGTACTTAATGGGCTTTGGTGATTATAGTAATAAGAGCCGACGGGGAATTCGCTATCCATTTGAACCAGAAACACAGGGCAGTGGTAGCTATTAGTCAGCATAAGCACACGTTGTTGAGCGCCGGTGATATCTTCTGCAACCAAGGGGTGATGATAGAAACGGTCATAGACAGTGATAGTGTCTGAATAGCGGTCAAATTCATCAATAATGAGTACGGCCAATGAATCAATGACCTGAAATATTCCCTTGAGGAGACTATCGTTAATTACCATGAAAGGTACCGCCAGAACGTCTGTTAGTCAGACCAAGTAATACATTTTTTCATAGTATATAGAACTTACGCATTGACAGGTCCGGCAAAAAATGGCCTCAACCATTCCTTCCCCTCGGAGAAGCTTTTTATGAAATCCCAGGTAGCTTCTTTGAGGGCGTCTTTCCTGACGCTATAGACGCTTCTGAGTGACCCTGATACTTTCATCGCCTGAAGACAGGTATAGCCAAAGATAGCCGCAAAAATATGATTCCGGACCTGTCGCTCCCCTCTCACCTGAAAACGCTCGATGTTGCAGAGTTGCTTTAATGCCCGGTGATACTCTTCGATCGCCCAATGATGTTGGTGCAGCTGATCAAAATCAGATCGTGGAGATAGATCTGCTCCGACATGAGGAGTGTAAACAACGTAATGGCGCAGCTCGTTTTTGAGTCGCGTCCGGTAGAGTCGTACATGACCAAAGTTACGTAGCCATACAGTTTTTCCTTCTTCGGGAATCTCCAGGCTCTGCACCTGTTGGTAGTTACCCTGTTGCACAGAGACAGTACGGTTGCTTTTAACAGCGAACATAAAACCCAAACCATTGTTTTTCACAGCTTTGAGGTTTCCAATACTGCTATACCAAGAGTCACCGGTAACACATGCAGGTTCGAGTCCCCATGCCAGTACTTCTTTCAGCATATCGACAAAGTAGTCATTTTTAGTTTTGCCATCGGCTGGATTGTAAATACGGAAATTAACGGGCAAGTTGTAGCCTTTGATGTCCGTGTAATAAAGCGTGATGAGATTAATACCCTTGACGGTTTTGTGGTGCTTTCCTGAGTAGTAATGACCGACTAAAGCCGTGTAATGGGTATAAGGTTTATCCAGCACCGTATCATCAACCGATAGCGTCCCACCTGCAAGAATAAGCCTTGCTGACGCTTCTAGAAAAAGATCTTCAGGAGCAAAGTTTTCACGTTGGAGAAAGCGGTTAACACTGTCATGCGATATATCACTCAATTCGCTAAGACGGGTACAGGTGGCTGATTTGGGTTCACAGAGTAGAAACCCCGTATACTTCGGGAGGTCGCACTTGGCTGTTGTTGGTTTTGTTATTTTTCTACGCACGACGACATCCACTGTTTTTTTGCTGATCTAGCAATTTTTTTGGATGTCTGTCAATGCGTCAGTTCTAGTATAGATAAAGAAAAGCCTGCTATTTAATCAGCAGGCTTTATTGTTGATGTTAGCGTGGTGTCGCTTTAGCTGGCTTTAGCAATAATGCTGTCAGCCGCTGCCTGGTAAGAAGGCAGCTGGTCAAAGTTCAGGTAACGGTAAACATCACCGGCCCTGGGATCGATGGTTTTGGCGTAGGCCATGTACTCATCGGAGGTTGGGATTTTACCCAAAATCGCACCGACAGAGGCCAGCTCAGCCGAGCACAGGTAAACGTTCGCGCCATCACCTAAACGGTTCGGGAAGTTACGGGTTGAGGTAGACAGTACGGTTGCACCGGCTTCTACCCGTGCCTGATTGCCCATGCACAAAGAACAGCCTGGGATTTCTGTCCGCACACCAGCCGTACCGTAGATATTGTAGTAGCCTTCTTCCATCAGCTGCTCTTTATCCATCTTGGTCGGTGGTGACATCCAGAAGCGGGTTTTCAGTGGTTCCTTGGATTGCTCCAGTAATTTACCGGCGGCACGAAAGTGACCAATATTGGTCATGCAGGAACCCAGGAACACTTCGTCAATTTTATCGCCAGCAACATCAGACAATGTACGGGCATCGTCAGGGTCGTTCGGTGCACACAGAATGGGCTCTTTGATATCGTTCAGGTCGATCTCAATCACAGCCGCGTATTCCGCATCGGCATCCGCACGCATCAGCTGTGGGTTTGCCATCCATTCTTCCATTTTCGCGGCACGACGTTCCAGTGTGCGTGGGTCGCCGTAACCTTCACTGATCATCCAGCGCAACATGGTGATGTTAGACGTCAGGTATTCAGCAACAGAGTCTTCGGCCAGCGTAATGGTACAACCCGCGGCAGAACGCTCGGCAGACGCATCAGACAGCTCGAAGGCTTGCTCAGCGGTCAGGTCTTCCAGACCTTCAATTTCAAGAATGCGGCCAGAGAAGATATTCTTCTTGCCCTTTTTCTCAACAGTCAGATGCCCTTCTTTAATAGCGTACAGCGGAATGGCATGAACCAAATCACGCAAGGTAATGCCAGGCTGTTTTTCACCTTTAAAACGCACCAGTACAGACTCTGGCATGTCCAGCGGCATAACACCGGTAGCAGCAGCAAAGGCCACCAAACCGGAACCGGCGGGGAAGGAGATACCCAGTGGGAAACGGGTGTGAGAATCGCCACCCGTACCGACAGTGTCAGGCAGTAGCATACGGTTCAGCCAGCTGTGGATGATGCCATCACCAGGGCGCAGGGCAACACCACCACGGTTCATAATGAAATCGGGCAGTGTGTGCTGGGTTTCAATATCCACAGGCTTTGGGTAAGCAGCGGTGTGGCAGAAAGACTGCATGACCAGGTCAGAAGAGAAGCCCAGGCAGGCCAGATCTTTCAGTTCATCACGGGTCATCGGACCGGTGGTGTCCTGAGAGCCAACAGTGGTCATTTTAGGCTCGCAGTACTGACCGGCACGGACGCCGTCAACACCACAGGCTTTACCGACCATTTTCTGTGCCAGAGTAAAGCCTTTGGTGGATGCACCCGTTGCGGTTGGGAGGCGGAACACGTCCGTCTGACCCAGACCCAGACCCAGAGATTCTCGGGCTTTCTCGGTCAGGCCACGGCCAATAATCAGATTGATACGACCGCCGGCTTGCACTTCGTCCAGAATAACGTCGGACCGTAAAGCAAACTCAGACAGGGTATCGCCATTTGCTGACAGGATTTTGCCTTCATAAGGGCGGATATCAATCACATCCCCCATGTTCAGCTTTTCAACAGGCGCTTCAAAGACCAGTGCACCGGCATCTTCCATGGTGTTGTAGAAGATAGGCGCGACTTTATCACCAATACAAATACCACCAGAGCGTTTGTTCGGCACACCAGGCTGATCTTCGCCGAAGAACCACAACACAGAGTTAGTACCGGATTTACGGGAAGAACCGGTACCGACAACATCACCGACAAACGCTACGGGCAAACCTTTGGCTTTAATGGTTTCAACTTGATCCATAGGACCAATTTTGCCATGTTCCTGCGGCGTCAGGCCATCGCGGGTCATTTTGTACATGGCGCGAGCGTGCAGAGGAATGTCTGGGCGAGACCAGGCATCCGGTGCCGGTGACAGGTCATCGGTGTTGGTTTCACCGGTCACTTTAAAGACAGCGACTTTAATGCTGTCAGCCACTTTGTCACGACCAGTAAACCATTCAGCGTCGGCCCAAGATTGAATCACGGCTTTAGCGTGAGGGTTACCCTGCTTGGCTTTTTCTTCAACATCGTGAAAGGCATCAAAAATCAGCAGCGTTTTTTTCAGTTGCTCTGCAGCCAGCTCGCCGAGTTCATTGTCATCAAGCTGCTTCACCAGAGTGACAATGTTATAGCCGCCGAGCATCATGCCCAGCAGTGTGACGGCTTTTTCTTTGCTGATCAGCGGGGAGCTGGCTTCGCCGTCCAGAATCGCTGTCAGAAAGCCGGCCTTCACATAAGCCGCTTCGTCAACACCCGGTGGAATGCGGTTTTCCAGCAGATCCAGCAGAGTCGCTTCTTCACCGGCGGGTGGCTGTTTCAGCAGTTCAACCAGAGCAGTGACCTGTTCGGCACTCAGTGGCTTGGGAGGAATGCTCTCGGCAGCCCGTTCTTCAACATGTTGTCTGTAAGCTTCTAGCATGGAATAGACCCTCATAATCTATGGCAGGACTGGCACTGCTACGAGTGCCAGCTTTGACGATTCTGATTGTTTAACACCGGGGTGCTTGTCACTGAGCTCTGACGTGTGAAGCAGGGTAAAGCCCACTGAATAGCACCCTCTTTTTGGAATAGGAAAGACCCGCAGGGCAGGCATTATAGCGAAAGGCAGTATTCAAGTTAAGTAATCGACGAAATGATCGTTATTTTTTGGGTGAATAGTGCCAAAGTTATAGGGGATGCTGACAGGCGTGTATGCCGCCTAAGAAAAACAGGGTTGGCCGCTAAAAGGGGGCTTCACTCATACGACTGACCCTTGGTTGATTGACTGCCAGAGTGCGTTGCTTCTCTTTAGGTGGCCGGTCACATTGCGGGGCATTAGGCGCGGTAAAACTGTACTTGCGATGACTGATGGGCATGCACTGCCAGTGGGGGGCGGATGGTTGGCACCATTGATAGCCGTCGGGTGTAGGCACATCAATATGGCTGGCTGCCATCACAGCTGTTTGCATCATCCAGACATGGGGGTAATGACGGGCTTTTACGGTCAGTTGAGCCCAGGCATCAACAATCACAGCCTCAGGGTGCCAGTGGGCAAAGTTATCAGGAAAGAAGCCATCGTCTGCGGGTTGTTGACCAATGACAACAAAAGCATGATCACCGGGTTTTTTGCAGACGAACGACATGGAAATCAGACAGGCTTAAGTACTTGGATAAAGAAAGGCAAACCAATGCGCACTGCTCAAAACAGGCGCCGGTTTCAGCACTAATGACGCGATAAGCGTACTCGATAATATCTGACATAGAGGCGCCTAGGGGAGGGAGCGCTTCCCGAGCCCACTCAACATGGTGAATCAGAAAGTGTTGAGTATCCTCAGTTCGTATAACCTGTGTGGGTGTGCAGCTATTAGAGGGAAAACAATGCCCTGTACGTTGGTTGTAAGGGCCGTAGGGACTGTAATGCAGGGCAAATAATAATGACTTTCTGGCGTTACTCAGTAGCGAGGGCATGGTTCATCATAGGCTGTTGATAGCCGGTGTTGGAATGAGACGTCAGTATAGATTATATGCGAAGCGTTAGGGGTAAGCGCGTATGTATGGGGCACCCATTGCAAGTGTTTTAACACTTTCTATTCGGCAGTGAACCAAGGGTTCAACTCTGGAAAAAAAGCATCAAATTTCTAAGCTGCCTACTCGGCAGTGAACTGAGAACCTGAGTTGCTTCGATACACCCGCTTTAGTGCCCCAGAACCAAAGTTATAATCACCAGTCGCAACTGCTGGCAATGTTACATCCGCAGAGCCACCTTCACTTATCTCCACTGAGATTGAAGTTCACTGCCGCACAGGCAGCTTAAAAAGTCGATGCAGCCACAGATCCATTAGAATAGTTGCCCCCGCCTTCGCGGGGGTTACGTGGGGACATTTTACGCAGTGTCTATCTTGCTGAAATCGATTTCATTTTCTTCAGGTGAGCTGTCAATTGCCCTGACTTTGGAAAAACTGGTGATCCGAATATAGCTGAGACAGCTAAAGAACATGACAATCACCAACGCACCTACCCACTGAATCTTCAGGAAATCAAACTGAAATAGCAGTGTCAGTAGCGCCATTAATGTCAGGTTGCCGGTTATATATTTGGCTTTACCAAAGCGTTTAACCGTGAGGTTCAGGTTATCCGTGTAAAGGCGAATGAGTGAATCAAGCGAATTAACAACAAACAATATGCCAACAACCGCCATGGCCAGACTGTAGAAACCAGACACATTGAGGCTGTTGATATGGTAGTAGTACAGTACGGCAAACCAGGTAGCGATAGGAATAGACGGAAACACCAGCATGGCAGCCAGCACCTGCCAGGTTTTCAACCCACCCACAAAGCGCGAAGTAAACTGACCTATCATAATGCTCCATGCAAACCACCAGAACAGATAGAATTCGTGGTAATCATTGAGGGGCAGAACAAACCGGTGAATATTGTCAAAGTAGTTACCGATCAACGACAGCGTCTGTATAAAATCACCCGGTGCTCCGTTGCTGCCCGTGAAGGCGCCCAGCCACATTAACACAATCAGGCTGGCAAACAGACCGGTCGATAAAAAACTCAGCATGCGGACAAAACGGAGGCTCGTGCTGGAATAAACAGCAGCGGCAATCACAGCGAAAACAATCAGATAAAAGCTACCAATAACGGTTTCACCGTCGCCTAACTGGGGGAGGTACCAGGGCAGGTTGCTAAGCAGCAGGAAGCCCGTAAAGGCACAGGTGCCAATGATGACCGTATTATTGATGAACTTGATGAAGGGTATTTCAAAAAACTTCACTTTGGGCTCAATGGCGCAGAAGTAGAAGCAGGTTAAGAAATAGAACCCCCATATCAGAAAGTTCCAGTAACCAAATTCAATCGCCAGAGGGTTGCTGAAAGCGTATTCCGGGTTGGTGGCTATATCCGCATAACCGGCAAACTCAGTGAGTGGGAACATGATCAGCCCTACATCCAACCCTGAAGTGAACAATATGGCAATGAAGGTCAGTGTACGAACAGGTGTAACACCCACCAGTTGCATATTGCCCCATTTTATCAGGACAAAAATAATGGCGGTAAACGTCAATAAAATACCGGCGCTCAGAATGAGGGTCATTGCTTAGGGGAGTGGCATAGAGAAGTTTACCGGAGTATGGTGAGTCTTTCTTCCCTTTCGCCTTTGCCGCTATGAATACCACAATTGATGTTGCCCCAGAATGTAAGAGTCTTCTTAAGCTCGCCGCAAAGAAACTGAAAGGCCATGATCGCAGGTTGTTTGTGGCTGAGGTGGCTGAAACACTCTGCTATGGCAGCCCCCGTCTCACTGAAACTGAGTTTGGTTTTGGTCGTCATACCGTAGAACTGGGTATGCATGAAAAATGCACAGGGATGATCTGTTACGGAAACTATGCTTCATCCGGGAAGCGAAAGAGTGAAGATGTCTCGCCACAATTGGCAGAGGATATTCGCTGCCTTGTAGAACCGGAAAGTCAGGCAGACCCTCAGCTACGCAATACGTTTGCCTATACACGAGTGACAGCAAAAAGTGTACGGCAGACACTGATAGAAGAAAAAGACTGGGATAACGATTCCCTTCCTCAAGTGCGCACTATCAATAATATCTTGAATCGTTTGGGATACAAGCTGCGTAAGGTTGAAAAAACAAAGCCTGAAAAAAAATTCCGGAAACCGATGCCATCTTTGCCAATATCCGCAGAGTCAGGGAAGAGGCCGACCAAAGAAAAAATGTCTTACAACTCAGCATAGACTGCAAAGCAACGGTCAATCTCGGAGATTTTTCTCGGGGTGGAAAAGATAGAGGTTCCTCAGCCGTCAAGGCGCTGGATCATGATATGGCGAAAAAAGACAAAATGATTCCTTTTGGTATTCTGAATCTGGACAATGACCAACTCAGCGTATTTTACGGGGGCTCTTATAAAACCAGTGACTTTATCTGTGATGCTCTGGAGCAGTGGTGGTCGGGCATTAAAGAAAGCTATCAGCATATAGATGAGCTGGTTATCTACGCGGACAACGGCCCAGAAAACAACAGCCATAGAACCCAGTTTCTTTTCAGAATGGTCATGTTTGCTCAGGCAACAGGGTTAAAAATTCACCTTGTTTACTACCCTCCTTATCACAGCAAGTACAATCCCATTGAAAGGTATTGGGCATTTCTGGAGGATCACTGGGGTGGAGCTTTATTGAATACAGCAACAGCGGTTATTGAGTGGACAAAAAGCATGACGTGGAGATGCATCAGTCCTATTGTTGCACTATTGAATAGAACCTATGAAAAGGGTGTAAAGCTCTGTAAATCTGGGTTAGCAAAAATTAATCCTTATATTCTGCGTAACCCAGAGCTGAAAAAATGGAACGTTATGATCGTTCCAAAACTGGTAACTTCTTAATTGCTGCTTCCCTAAGGCGCTTATGCGCTCCCGATTCAGCGCCTATGCTCTGGACAGGTTCGACTACATCATCGATACCACCTGGCTACCGCAACAATCTGGCCTGAGAAAAGAAAAGGCACTGCTTGCAGCCGATAACCCCTCCTGGATACGATTAGCTATTATCCACTGTAAAAAGGGTCTTAAACAGGATCAAAAGGGGACGGTAGAATTTAACGCCTGGTTTACAGATGCATCCAGTCAGGATGAGCAACCATTACACGAAGTTTCTGACTTTATTCAGGCACAAGGGCGTTGGTCTTACATTCACCCCCAGGGCTTACGCATCATATTGGAACTATGGTTTACCTTCGGTAGCTCCTGTGTCAGCAGAGACTTTCATATACCCCAAATAATTGATCAATTTTTTTTCGATGTAAACCCTCCGTAATATACAGCCACTGTCATTCAAAAAAGGTTAAGAGTGCATAATAATCACGAATACAGATCAATATCTAGGTAAATCCACTAAAAATTAAGATTTTACAGTAACCATTGATGCGTAAGCCCTGCATTCACCCCACACTGTCTCATGCAGCTGATAACACCACGGGAATGCCTGGCAGGAATGACCCATGCCCTTGTGGCAGTGAGCGAAAATATAAAAAATGCTGCCTCAATAAATAATGCTTTAACCCGTACTTATATGTTTGCCAGGATTCACTCTGTATTTCTTGGCATCCTCTTAAGAAAATCGAGAATTATCCTACACTCAACCCACTCTCACAAAACCCCGTAAACAAATAACCCTTTATTTTGATAAAATAAAACCGCCAAAAATATCAACCTACGCCTTACCAATTTCAGCATTACTCACAGGGCTGACGCAGCAAGGTGTGCCGCTCCGCGGCGGCTTTCCTCCCGTGCCAAATAGAGGGCTTCCAGCCAACTTTCCTTAACGTCACTTGTCCTTTATAGTTCCATCCTTCACTTTTCATCAACAACCATCTGGGCTTGTGCTATCCGCACCCCTTCCCGCATGAAGCAACTGCTGCACCTCGAAAAGGCATGGTGGCAGTATTATCAAAAACACAAAGACACTCTGAGACCCGTTGTTATTGAGACCATGGGGCTACTTCTGGCTTGTGGAACGACTCTTTTGGGATTTGCGACTTTTCGTTGCTCTAAGCTCGGATGTTTCTTTACGAAAAAGATCTGCTTTGGCTGTAACTCCCGATTTTGTAACACCTGTGGCAAAAAAAAGACCGATCAGTGGCTCGAAAATATGAAGGCCACACTGCCTGATACACGCTGGCAACACATCACGTTTACTATGCCTGATGTCCTTTGGCGTTTCTTTGAAGTCAATCGTCACCTACAGGGTAACCTCAGTGCAATAGCCGCTAGTATCATGCTCGATGCTGCCAAGAAAAAAGGGCTAACTTCCGGTATTTGCAACGCTATTCATACCTTTGGTCGTGATCTTAAGCTCAATGTCCATATCCATTTGGCTATTACGCTGGGGGGGATTACCACAGATCATAAGCGATGGAAGAAGATAGACTTCCACAAAATAAATACCATGACATGCTGGCGCTACCAGGCTCTTCACCTCTTACGGCAAGAAGCCAAAAAAGGGCAGCTCATCATTCCGGATGAGCTATCAAAGCAATGTGGGAACAACTATCGGCTGAATCAGTTTCTCGATACTGAATATAAGAAACACTGGCATGTTCATGTTGCTGATCCCACTAAAACACCCACGGCAACAGCTAAGTATTTGGGACGTTATCTCACCCGACCTCCCATCGCTTTGTCACGAATTAAGCACTACGATGGCAAAGAAGTGGTGTTTGAGTACCTCGATCACAAAACCAATACACACCGTCTGTTCCATTGTGATATCGAAGAATTCATTACACGGCTGATTCGCCATATTCCCGAAAAAGGGTTCAGACTGGTGCGCTACTACGGGTTTCTGGCTCACCGTGTCCGAGGAAAGCTACTGCCAAAAATCTACGATCTACTGAATCAACCTGAGAAAAAAACACAAAGGATCTACTTTCCCGAGCTGTTGAACGCGACCTTTAGCGTTGATCCACTCAAATGCCATGCCTGTGGTGCACAACTGGTATTGTGTGGTGTTACTGTTGGTATAAAACGCTCAGAGCTTCGTCAATATCATAAGGCGCTGGCCTTACAAAAACCGATTCAGCAGGCGGCATAGGAAAGATCCGTCTGGAGTTTGGTGTTGAGTGAAAAACAGCTTGTTTAAAGGCGTTTTAAGACCCGTAGAGTGCTTTTTCCGTCTTTCACAGGGTTTTATCACCAAATACAACTCGTTAGCTGGCATGCTGAGGATGAGACTGCGGGCCTCGGCGTTTTGAAAATGCTATGCGGCAAGTTTGAACGATGGTTCTTAGTAGTTGAGCCAGCTTCCTATTATCCCAACCAGCACTAAGCCTTTTAAGGAATACACTTCCTTTAGTTTGCTCGTTTTGAGTATGTGTATTGAGAGCAATTCTCTTTAATATCGACAGGTTCTCAGCTGCGTTATCTGTCGTCGTTTGATTTTGGTCTTCCAGAAAGCCAACATCCAGCCGCCAATGTAGCTTACTCTCTACTTCCCAGTGCTTGCGGGCTATATCCAGCAGTTCAGCTGCGCTGTGTTGCTGGCTCATAATGTAGTAATGAACTTCCATGGTAACTTTACTGCCCACCTGCCTGTCTCTTTGGATCGCACCTATCTGCTGGAGGCCTACCCACTTCTCAGCTTCTGGGATAGATGACAAGTCACTGCTAACCCAACCCATTCTATATTCATACCGGCCGTGATCTTTCTCTATGGTTTCAGAGTAATCGAAGCCGAGCCGAGGTAATGGCGCATCGTGGTATTGCTGGTCAAAGTACTGTTTGATTTGTTTATAAAGCTTGCCTTGGTTACCTTTGACAGGCAGTACATAGTTTCCTCCCTGTTCGATACAGACGCCAACTATCTCCTTTTGGCAATTCAACGCATCAGCAGTGATAAGACGGTTCTTCAGACAAATAGACTTCAGCAACTCAGGCACTGCTGTTATTTCGTTAAACTTACTGTCTACTTTTCGCTGACATAACACCATTCCTGCACCTGTACTGAAAGCGCTGACCATATGAATGGCCTTTTTTGCCTTGCTTCGCGAACCCCGCAAACATTTCCCGTCAATGGGAAGAATATCAACATCGTTACCAACGATATTGCCTACAGTAGCAGCCATCCAGCGAGTAAAGCACTCTTCGAAAACAAGAGGGTCTAGCAAACAGAACAGACGATAAAACGTATCATGAGAAGGAATACCATGAGGCAGTTCAAGAAAGCCTTCGAGCCAATCCTGCTTACTCTCACCAAACTCAGCCATTGCAGCCCAAGTGTTTGCGCCACAGAGAACAGCACAAATAGCAATGACTAGAATATCTATGAGTTTATGGAGGCACATGGATGTACAGCGCGGATCATCAATATTTTCTATGTACTGAACCAAGGTATTCTGGACTGACTTCATGAAATGAACCAACCGAGAAAGGAAGTGCATATAGTTTGGCTTATACAGTGGACCTTAGTTCACCATTGATGCGTCAGCCCTGGCATTACTCACGATTGTTAAAAATGTAATTTCACTCTTTGATACTGTTAGAAAAAAACCGCCAGATGTAAAAAAATGTGAGATATTACAATTCAAGGTGCATCACTACTCAATATAAAAAACACCCTTAGACGGAGATAAAATATAAATTTTTAAAAATTAATATTATTCATATGTATTGTATCAATAATTGATTCCAACTATAATTTAGTAAAAAACCAGATAATACATATATTGCAGCATTAGTCAACAGGTGTTTTATAACTACAGAACTATAAAAGCAGTTTTACTTCTAAATAGCGTGCAATCGTAGTACAGTAAAAAAATAAGAATAAATTATTAATTGATAAATATCCTATCAAAGGATTGGTATTGGTGCTCAAATAGAGAGAAGGTTTATGAAACTGACCAAAAAACTGATACTTGCGCTTTTCGCTGTTCTCACAGCAGTTGTAGCCTCAGCGGCTTACTGGCAAATAACTGACAACGATGAAACTGAATCACTACCAGCAAACCATCAAACACCACTTAATAATGTCTATAAATAACGGGTTATTGATCGAAAGTAAATTCACACTTTTCGGCAATATCTGATGTAAGGTGACAAGAACAGTCCTTTTTATCAAGCTATTGAGTCAATCTTAAAGGGGTGCAATCAATCATATACTCTGCAGCTGTTGTGTCAAATGCTCTAATCCCTCTATATCCATGTCATCACATAAACACTCAACATGTGCAATAATTTTTGCCACATTCAGACTATCATTCATTGCTGGTAATCCCTCTTTTAATAATTCCATATCGCCCAGCTCCAGCGACTCAACGAGCAATGCATGCAGCTTTGTTCGTTGTCGCTCATCTAAACTAAGATTATTCACATTGACGTATTGAGGCTGTACGACTTGTGGCTGTATCAATATTTTACCTAAAACCTAAATCCTGCAATCCAAACCCGAACAGGTCAATCGCAGCAACTGATCAAGCCCTCCTGATTCTGATTATGCTACTATCGAGCAAATATTTACCTTTTCAGTGGATTTTAATCACATGAGCCGTCGTGTTTGGTTCATCTTACTGCTATTCCTGATATCAGGGCGCGATAACTCCTTCCGCATTAGCAGAATGTTTTTCTAATCATCCATTGTTCGCTATTTACAAACAGTCACCTACTGCTAGCCAAGCATCCCACTCCGTTTGGTAGAGATGCTCTTTGTTACTGGCAACGGTCAACTGCCTGTTACCTGTCAACAGTTTTCCGGCAACCCGTATCATATAGCAGCGAATGCTTTCCGGCTCCCACTTCATCAACTGACGATTCCCACTCATCAGTGCCATCCAACGTGTTGTATTGTAGGCCAGTATTGCACATTGCATAAGCGCACTGTTTGCCATGAAATGATCGGTTTTGATCTGCCCGAGAGCCATCTGGTTTTTGCACTCTTCGATCCAGGTTTCGCAGGTAGCCCGCTTGCCATACGCTTTATGGATCTCCCATGGACTCAACGACTCAGTAGTCACGTAGCAGAAGTAGTCGTACTCTGGCTTCGGGTCTAACAATTCGCACTGGGTGTTTTCTGGCTTCCCGATCTTTCTTTGCCGGACAGCCACGAAGCAACGAGCCCGGTCCCAGTCACCACAGCAGTGTTGAAACTCGCACCACTCCCACCCTGGCTGATGCACGACAGGTTGCCAGTCTTGCGGGATTAACAGTTTGTGTAGATTCTTCAGTTTGACCTTAACCAGATAACGATGTCCTAAATCCTCCAGATAGGTCAGTAATGGTCCACCAAAGTAGCCACTATCAGCCCTGAAAAAAATCTTCATGTGGGAAGGCAGAGTAACCAGCAACTGTTTCATAAACTCTATGGAGCCATTAGCAGTGTAGGCATCACCACTTCGTAACCAACCCTGCAGCACTTCTTTGGTTTCCGCGCAAAAGGCCAGCTGCGGGTGGTACGACAGCGCCCCTCTTTTTTTCTCGTTAAACCCTTTCTTTGCGCCTTCCTGAAAACCAAAACAGGTTTTTACCGTAGAATCGAGGTCAATGGTGACCTGTTTAAAAGCATAAACGGTAGATGTTCCTGAGCGCAGTGCCTGTTTCCAAACACTCTCCCTCATTTCGTGGACAGCGGTTTCCAGTTCAACGACGCTGGCAAAGTGGAACAGCTTTAAAATGCGTCCAAATTGACTGTCACAAGGAATGCGTTGAAAACGGGTGCATTCTCGGAGAACGCTATCCTGCCAGACCGTGCACACTTTCATCAGACTTTTGGCACCTGCCAGAATGCCGGTGGTTACCATCAGAATGACATCTGACAGTTGGAAAGTGGCATTAGAGCCTCGTTGAATATTAATCCGTTTGTCCAGTAGGTCGGCCAGCCCCATCCGGTTCAGGAAGCGAAACACAGGGATAAGTCCAGCCTGACTGGTAAGCGGCTGTTTAGCTTGAGTGAAATGTACCTTCCGCTGCTTCAAACGTGCTTTTGACTTGTTTTTTTTGCTCATTGAAAAAGTGATGCTTTATGAAACGAAAACATCATTTAATCTCTTTATTCACGGGTGATTGCAACTTTTATTTCGATATTATTTGCAGGATTTAGGTCCCAGTAAACAGCCAACACCCAACCCTTTGTGTTTCAGAGAAAAGCGCAGGGCGGTACTGTAGCTGTGTTCCAGCCAGGCAATGACTTTATTAAGATGACGGCTGAGCCAGGAGGGTTTCTCTTTAGACTTCAGCAATTTGGAGCTCATCATGGGGGACAATGTTAATGCCACAAGGATGGAGAAAAACACGGCCCCTGCCAGTGTCAGCGCATACTCGGAAAAGAGTCGCCCAACGGTACCTCCCAGAAAGGCAATGGGGACAAAGGTCACGATCAACACCAGTGTGGTGGCAACGACAGCAAACCCGACTTCTCGCGTACCTTTATAAGCAGCCACTAGGGGTGTTTCGCCATTTTCAAGATGGCGATGGACATTCTCCAATACCACAATAGCATCATCTACAACCAGTCCTATCGCCAGCACCAGTGCCAGCAAGGTCAGAAGATTAATAGAGTACCCGAGAAAATGAATCACGATAAAGGCTGCAATCAAGGAGACGGGCACGGTGACGGCAGGTATAAGGGTGCTTCGGATATTGCCTAGAAAACCATAAATAACGAGTATAACCAGTACTACGGTAATGCCTAGCGTGCTATACACTTCGTCAATAGCACTTTGAATAAACGTAGAAGCATCGTAGGTCCAGCTAGCTTCAGTCCCTTCCGGTAAAAAGGGCTTAAAGGCTTCTATGTCTTCTTTGATCGCAGCGATAACCGACAATGGGTTCGCCTGGCTCAAAGGGACAATACCGAGCCCAACCGTATTAAACCCGTTTGCCTTGAACAGCTTTTTAGATTCCTTGGCCCCTGGAAACACATTGGCAACATCTTTTAAATAAACAGTACCATTGCTATCCTGACGTATGACAAGCTGTTGGAAATCTTCAGCCGTATTGTAATCGCGACGCAGCCGGAGTTGCAGGGTGCGCTGTTGACCATCAATTTTACCGGCAGGCAGTTCCAGGTTATCTTTTTTTAACGCGTTGTCGATATCTTGTGCGGAGATACCTCGAGCGGCCATGGCCATCGGGTTGAGTTCAACCCGCATGACGTATTCTCTCTCGCCCATAATATCAATAGAGCTGACACCATCAACGAGACTGAGCCTATCTTTTAATGTTCGGTTGGCGTAGTCTGTCAGCTCTACAGGTGACATTGTTTCACTGCGTAGCATGACATAGAGAATAGATTCCCCACTGCCACTGCTCTTGGAGACGATAGGATCATCCGCTTCCTCCGGTAGATTTTTGACAACACGGGCAATGGACTCGCGCACGTCATTGGCAGCACTGTCGATATCCCGGCTGGTTTCAAATTCAATAGTTATTTTAGAAGAACCGTTTGAAGTGCTGCTGTCTATAAAGGCTATACCTTCAATGCCTGAAAGTTGTTCCTCGATAGGCGTGGTAATTCTCGACTCTATGACTTCTGCTGACGCGCCATCGTAGGTCGTATTGATGCTGACTTTCGGCTTGGTGGTATCCGGCAGTTCTCTTAGGGGGAGTTTTAAAAAGGCAACACGTCCAAAGGTGACCAGCAACAAGCTGATGACCATGGCGAATACAGGTCGTTTAACAGAGACATCAGAGAGGATCATGAACGATTCCCTGTATTCTGAGGTGTCTGTGGGATGCTGGTGGCAATGGCATCAGGAACAATGCTGACAGATTGCCCTGTTCTGACTTTAACCACGCCTTTGTCCACGATTCGATCGTTGGTTTTCAGCCCTTCAGAAACGATAATCTGATCACCGATGGTTTGTGAGGTTTTAATGGCGCGCTCTTCTACGGTATTATTGTCGTTGACAACATAGACATAACGTTCATTTCCCTGAAACAGTACGCTTCTTGCGGGAATGCTCATTACCGTTTGAGCCGGACGCTGAATGTGTATTGCCATCAGCATGCCTGGACGCAGGTCTCCGGATGCGTTGTTAAGCACTGCCCTGACAGTAAACGTGAGGTTGTTGGCATTAATGCGGGGGTTAATGCTGGTGATAGTGCCTTGAAAGGATTTTTCAGGCCAGGCTTTGGTTTGCGCTGAAAGCGACGTGCCTGGCGTGATTTCACTCAGTACTGTTTCTGGCAGGTTAATATCCAGTTTCACCCGGCTGATATCGTCCAGTGTTGTAATCGTTGTACCACTGTTGATGAGTGTCCCTGTACTGGTGTTATTAAAACCGAGTATGCCATCGAAAGGGGCTGTGAGCGTGTAATAATTCAATACCGCTTTTTCTGTCGTAAGATTGGCTGCCTGAATATCGACTTGTGCTTGTTGGGCGTCGAGCTCATCTTTTGAAATGGCTTTTTGTTTGAACAGGGTTTCCATATATGAAAGTTTTCGCTGCTGGTCTTTCAGTGTGACTTCGATTTCACGGATTTTTCCTGTTTGCTCGCGCTGATCCAGTTGCACGAGGCGTTGGTTTTTTTTGACGCTGCCACCATCAACTAAATGCAAATGCGCAATACGGCCATTGACTTGAGGGGTAATGTCAACAAACTGATTCGCCTGAAGGGTACCAATAGCTTGAATAGGCTCTGACAGAGGGTGTAATTGTGGCTGTGTAATCGTGACAGCAGGGGCAGGACCTCGCGGTCTGCCTTTTGCTGATAGAGAAGTACTTGCCAGTGTGCCCACTAGTGTTAGTACAGTGATGATGAAAGAGGAGACTGTAAATCGTTGCTGCATAGGAGATTTCTTGGGTATTCTCTGAGTTGAAGAGATTCTACCTTGGTCATCAGAGAAATGTTTGTCAGGGATGTAAAGCTACAGCATAGCTGTCAATAAAAGGCAGGAGGACAAAAAAGAGGGAGGCTGCAGGTTATTTATTGCCTGAACCTCATCATAGGATACAAAAAGTACTTTTAGGAAGGTGTTTGTGCAGCTTGTTCGCTTTCAGGTAATTGTACATTCACTTCAAGAATGGAACAGTCACCTTCACTGTCGAGTCGGATGTTGATATTTTCCTGAGCGACAGAAATGTACTTTCGTACAACCTCAAGAATATCTTTTTGCATGGCGGGTAAAAAATCGTGGCTGCTTCTGCTCATGCGTTCATGGGCAACAATAATTTGCAGCCGCTCCTTGGCAACAGAAGCACTGCTATTTTCTTTTCGCCGTTGATTGGATGAGCGAAAGAGTTGCATCAGGTTCATCATGCCCGACCTCCAAATACCCGTTGCAGAAGGCCTTTTTTCTCAGGCTCAAGAAAACGGTGAGGGCGTTTTTCACCGAGAAAGCGGCATACCATATCCCCGTAAGCTTGTCCGGCATCCGTTTCGGGCTGGTGGATGACAGGCACACCTTGATTGGAAGCCTTTAATACGCTGGGTGATTCAGGAATAACCCCGAGTAAGGGGATGGCCAGTATATCTTTGACGTCGGAGACATCCAGCATATCGCCCCGCTCAACCCTGCCAGGATTATAACGGGTCAGTAACAAGTGCTCTTTAACGGGCTCCATCTTGTTTTCTGCCCGTCGGGACTTGCTTTGTAAAATGCCCAGTATACGGTCAGAGTCACGGACGGACGATACTTCAGGATTGGTCGTGATAATAGCTTCGTCGGCAAAATACAAGGCCATTTGTGCGCCGCGCTCTATACCGGCGGGAGAGTCACAAATAATAAAATCAAAATCTTTTGCCAAATCATTCAGGATTTTTTCAACCCCCTCTTTAGATAAGGCTTCTTTGTCACGGGTTTGAGAGGCGGGTAGCACTGATAGATTTTCGGTATGTTTGTCTTTAATCAGTGCCTGATGAAGAGCAGCCTCGCCATTGATGACATTGACCAGATCGTAGACGACCCTGCGCTCGCAGCCCATAATGAGATCGAGGTTGCGTAGCCCCACATCGAAATCAATCACCACCGTCGAGTGTCCCTGCATGGCAAGACCGGAAGCAAACGATGCGCTGGTTGTGGTTTTACCGACGCCACCTTTACCCGAGGTTACTACGATGATGCGAGCCAAGTGAAATTCCTGTTTATCATGAAGGAGGTTTATAAATAGGCACTATTATGTAAGCGGGTTACACGACGATGTGGTCGCTTTATGCCCTTGTCTGGAACCAGTATTTCTTAAAGTTCCGTGATGTGCAAGTTCTCATCAGTGAGGCTGACTGCCACAGACTTTCCCCAGTGGGTTTTGTCTGATTGAGAGGGTAGCTTGTACTGCCCGCAGATGGAAATTAACTCCGCTTCAAACTGTCGGCAAAAGAGCCGTGCTTCATGATTCCCATTGATGCCAGCGAGCGCACGCCCTCGAAGCGGGCCATAGACATGAATATGACCACCGGCTAGTAGTTCTGAGCCTGTACTGACAGGGCCCAGCACAATCAAATCACCGGGTGCGTAGACCTGTTGGCCTGAGCGAACGGGGCGATCGATGACAACAGTGGCTATATCTTCGGTGACATCAGGGGAAGGGGCTGGTGTTTCCTGTGGAGACTCTTCCTGAAGATGACTGTGATCCCTTGTCTTGATTCTGACCACATTGGCGGCCGGGGTGCTCTCGTCATCATCAGTCGCCGGTGAGCGAGTGCTTTTGGTTTTCCCGGGGGGCAGCCAAGCAATACCATTGATGGATGCTTCTGCCTGGTGTTTTTCAGAGCCGCCTCTGACGGCAACAAGCAGCATGCCAAATTCATGGAGAAGGTGGCGAAGAGAGCCGATATCCAAGGGTGCTTGTGGGTTATTTAACGTTTCAAGCGCCAGTACAACAGGGGTTTGCTGAAAAAAATTCGGCGCTTTACGTGTCATTATATGCAATTGTTGTTTGATCATTGCAGTATCTGCTGCATGCAATTCCAGCGTGGTCAGTGTATAACTACCGCCTTTCATCTGGAAGGTTGCAAGGGCATTGTCGGATTGCAGATCTGAATTCATGGCATCACCGGCTTTTACTCAGCTGTGAAATAGTAAAGCCTAGAGAAGTCGCCTTCGATACACAAGAGTTGATCATTGTTACTATGGCAAAAAATCATCAGCAAACGGCTGACGCTGACCACTTTCAATGGGTATTTTTGCACCCTAAATACTGGCTGACCTGGTTCGGTTTGGCCATCAGCGCGTTGCTTTCATTACTGCCCTTTTCATGGATGCTCGGGTTAGGTCGCCTTCTGGGACGTTTATTTTATCGTCTGGGTGTTCGCCGGGTGCAGATTGCACGTGTGAATTTGCAGCGCTGCTTCCCTGAAAAAGAAGAAGCATCAATAGACGTTTTACTGAAATGTAACTGTGAATCTGTTGGCATGGGCGTCATGGAAGTATTGATGGCCTGGTGGTGGCCTATCAAAAGGCTGGAACAGAAAGTGCGTTTTGAAGGGTTGGAACATCTAAAAAATGATGAGAAACAAGGCACTATCTTATTAGTTTTGCATTTCACCACGATTGAAGCCGCAGGGGCAATGATAGCACTGCGTCATAGCTTAAGTGCAACGTATCGCGCACACAAAAACCCGCTTTTTGAGTATATGCAGCGCCGGCAGCGCCTCAGGTATGATGCAGTTAACCAGAGTACCTTGTTGGGGCGGCGTGATGTAAGAGGTATGTTGAAAGTGTTGCGGTCAGGAGGAACATTATGGTACTCGCCAGATCAAGATTACGGCCCTAAACAAAGTGTCTTTGCCCCCTTCTTTGGTCTTCCCGCGGCCACTGTCACAGGAACATCGAGACTGGCTAGAATAGGGAGTGCGCGTGTAGTGCCTATGATCGTTACTCGAACGCCCGGTAATGAAGGCTATGTTATGAAAATGCATGCGCCTTTAGCGAGGTTCCCATCAAACGATGACCTCACTGATGCAGCGTTTGTGAACGCTTTTATTGAAGAGCGGGTTCGTGAAAGTCCCGAGCAGTACATGTGGCTACACCGCCGTTTTAAAACTCGGCCAAAAGGGGAGGCGTCATTTTACTGACAATAAGACAAGGTTGTATGAATTAAGCAAAGGATTTGCAGTCATGAACAGAAGAAGCAGAGCAGGGTGTCTAAAATAAATAAAAAAATCACCGAGTATTCTTATGCCTGGACGTGTAGGCCCGGAAAATCGAAATGTTCCTGCATCACTTGGCCAAGTGAGAGGTAAACCGGATAGCACACTTCCGTTTGAAGAAGGGGGTAAAAGGGGTGGCTGTGACTTTCATGGCCATTCGGTTGATACGCATTCTGGCGATTCGGACTATGAATCGGATGCTCAGTCTTTATCGAACCTTACCATTGATCCCAAGGATCTGAAAGACCGAATGGTTGAGGCTGATAGTGACGATGAAGGCTCATTGTTTGACAGTGACTACGCATCACAAACGGAAAGTGTTGCCGGTGATGTAGATTCGATGCTGGCATCACAGGAAAGTTTGGAGGTGCCTGTCGTCAGGTACAGTGCAAAGACCAAACAAACGATTGAGACATTGACGTAGCAATTACTCACCGTCTGTAAAACAGTGCTGCCTGATACGTATAGGGATTATCTTGAGGTCAATCTTCAGCAGGCATTACAGAGTTATAAAACGTTGAATTCTGCGAATGAGTCACTTAATCTCGTCGGCTGGTTAAGGAATCTGGCTGACAATATCAGTGAGCGAAAAGGGCTTAAACTCCTTGTTGATAGCAGCATAGGTACTGTTGATAAAGCCGCATTAGTTTCTTCCTGCAAGCAGCTCAGTGATCTGGTTAGAGATGATTATCATTACCAAATGGCGACGGAGTGTAAAGACCGACTAAAAAAGGCATTTGCTCATTTTCAAAATCCAAGTACAGAGTCCTTCGTCAGAGCACGGATTCAGGCTGGGTTTGATGTTAATGTTGTTAGTACGGATGCCGGTTGGGAAATCTCCAGCCAAATACTTGGCTGTGATGATACAAAAGTTCGTGTTTTTCTCAATAAAAAGTTCTCTCTCCGTTGTAATGTTGGGAATGATGTAGCTAAGGGAAGTGGCATAGAGAAGTTTACCGGAGTATGGTGAGTCTTTCTTCCCTTTCGCCTTTGCCGCTATGAATACCACAATTGATGTTGCCCCAGAATGTAAGAGTCGTCTTAAGCTCGCCGCAAAGAAACTGAAAGGCCATGATCGCAGGTTGTTTGTGGCTGAGGTGGCTGAGGTGGCTGAAACACTCTGCTATGGCAGCCCCCGTCTCACTGAAACTGAGTTTGGTTTTGGTCGTCATACCGTAGAACTGGGTATGCATGAAAAATGCACAGGGATGATCTGTTACGGAAACTATGCTTCATCCGGGAAGCGAAAGAGTGAAGATGTCTCGCCACAATTGGTAGAGGATATTCGCTGCCTTGTAGAACCGGAAAGTCAGGCAGACCCTCAGCTACGCAATACGTTTGCCTATACACGGGTGACCGCAAAAAGTGTACGGCAGAAACTGATAGAAGAAAAAGACTGGGATAACGATTCCCTTCCTCAAGTGCGCACTATCAATAATATCTTGAATCGTTTGGGATACAAGCTGCGTAAGGTTGAAAAAACAAAGCCTGAAAAAAAATTCCGGAAACCGATGCCATCTTTGCCAATATCCGCAGAGTCAGGGAAGAGGCCGACCAAAGAAAAAATGTCTTACAACTCAGCATAGACTGCAAAGCAACGGTCAATCTCGGAGATTTTTCTCGGGGTGAAAAAGATAGAGGTTCCTCAGCCGTCAAGGCGCTGGATCATGATATGGCGAAAAAAGACAAAATGATTCCTTTTGGTATTCTGAATCTGGACAATGACCAACTCAGCGTATTTTACGGGGTCTTTTATAAAACCAGTGACTTTATCTGTGATGCTCTGGAGCAGTGGTGGTCGGGCATTAAAGAAAGCTATCAGCATATAGATGAGCTGGTTATCTACGCGGACAACGGCCCAGAAAACAACAGCCAGAGAACCCAGTTTCTTTTCAGAATGGTCATGTTTGCTCAGGCAACAGGGTTAAAAATTCACCTTGTTTACTACCCTCCTTATCACAGCAAGTACAATCCCATTGAAAGGTCTTGGGCATTTCTGGAGGATCACTGGGGTGGAGCTTTATTGAATACAGCAACAGCGGTTATTGAGTGGACAAAAAGCATGACGTGGAGATGCATCAGTCCTATTGTTGCACTATTGGATAGAACCTATGAAAAGGGTGTAAAGCTCTGTAAATCTGGGTTAGCAAAAATTAATCCTTATATTCTGCGTAACCCAGAGCTGAAAAAATGGAACGTTATGATCGTTCCAAAACTGGTAACTTCTTAATTGCTGCTTCCCTAAAGGCTATGCTGCCGGTGTTTTAGGCCGTATTGATGGTCGTGTATTTAATAATCTGGATGAATTTATTGATTTTTATGGTGATCACCTTCTACTTAGCCTTCACAAACCTCTTCCCGGACAGCACGTTAAGCGAGATGTAATAGGGCTTCAGTGGATAAAGCATCATAGGAAAAAGGTGATTGCAAGCCTGCCACAATTCACAGATAACCTCAAAAAAATGGGCATTATGACACCAGTGGATGGCTTGTATTACAGCTATACGCCGAAAGAACAGCCATTCGCTATAAAACGTCGAGTAACAGAACGTCATGTGGGTTTTAGACTGTTAAAAGCTATTGGCGTTGATCACCTGAAAATCAAGTGGCGAAATATCTTCACGAGAAAAGTACCGTTAATTAAGCAGCTGAAGGCGTATCCGGGCTGGTTGCAGGATTACGACAAACGATTTTTCAATATGGCTATTCCTGTCAATGATGGTGATAAGAGTCAAGCGTACATAAAAACGTTGCAACGCTATGAACCAGAAGTTGCGGCGCAGGGGATGTTTGAAGGGAGAGGTCGTTCGTCAGAAAAATGCTATAGAGGGGCGTTGTTGAATAAATAAAGCTCAGCCTGATCGAGCCTGTATCCAGGCCTTTTTCAGCTAGCTTTAACTGATATCGGCATCCCTAAACCGGTCATCCTGTTCAACACGCGAACGGAAACCTCTGCCTCCGTTTTTTGCTGAGGTAGTTCACGTGCTTTCATCTTTGAGCCGATAATGGTTTTATAGCGAAGCATAGCCAATTCAACCAAGGCTCTCAGGCCGTATCCGGTTAGCCCTTGCCACGCCATGCGACCTCGCTCTTTTATGAGGGCTACTGCCTCGTTTCGTGTATTGTGCTGACTACTGTCAGGCACAGCATTTTTAGGTGGTGGAATCACGATTTTAGCAGCAGCTTGCTTCTGTTTAATTTGCTGATAAACCTTGTCGCTATCATAGGCTCCATCGGCCATGAAAACCTCAAATCCATCAACTTGATCCAGCAGATTAGGCAAAATCTGAAGTATCACCTATCTCTTTTCCGGTAAGGTCACTTGCAACGACATGATGATTTTTATCGATGGCTAAATGCAGTTTTCGCCAAGTACGTTTAGGCTTCGTACCGTGTTTTTCCTGATTCCATTCATCCTTGCCATAAACCTTCAATCCTGTGCTATCTACCAGAAAGTGAGAACCAGGCTCACAGGTATCGATGAGCTTTTGCAATGATAAATTGATGCTTCGCTTACTGAGAGTGCTGTAATCAGGGACTTTAAGCTGTAACCACATGAGCTTAACCAGAGATCTAGCAAAACCTTCAGTCTGCCTTAGCGGTAAGCTAAAAACCTGCCTGAGCATAAGGCAGGTCTCAATCGCCAGATCCGAGTATTGTGTCGGCGCACCTCGTTTTTGGATGGGCGCTGGCGTCCAGATAGTGATAGCTTCATCCGTAAACCAGACGGTAATATCACCTCTTTTTCGCAGTGCGTTATTATAATCAGACCAATGCGTCACTTTATAAGTCGATTTTTTGATCTTATGGCGACGAGCTTCGTTGTGTTTGTAAGGCATAGCGAGATGATGTCTGCAAAAAAAGGACATTAGGATACGAACCTTAGCCACTTATCGTCAATCAGGGCTATCCGGTGATTTATTCAACAACGCCGATAAAGGTAGGGCATTATGAAGACGACGGTCGACATTCCCGAAGCGTAGTTGGGGTACCACAAGGATCAGTGATATCACCCTTACTATCCAATATTTATCTGCACTATGTGTTCGATCTTTGGGTTAATCCATGGCGTAAAAAGTATGCGCAGGGCAAGGTTATTGTTGTGCGCTACGCCGACGATAGTGTGTTGGGCTTCCAGTGTGAAGGGGATGCACAGACCTTTCTTTATGAACTCGGCAATAGGCTAAAACGGTTCTGGCTTTCTCTGCATGAGAATAAAACCCGTCTTATTCGTTTTGGACGATTTGCCAAGAGTGAGCTAAAGAAATCAGGAGGAGGAAAGCCAGAGACCTTTGAGTTTCTTGGTTTCACACACTTCTGTAGTGTAACCCGAGTCAGTGGACGCTTCACGGTCGTCAGAGAAACCAGTAAGAAGAGAGTGAGGGCAACGCTGCAAGACATTAAATCCTATCTTCTAAAACACAGGCACGATGCTGTGCCGGAACAGTTGGAGTGGTTGAAACGTGTCATTCAAGGGCATATGAACTACTTCTCGGTACCGGGTAATAGTCGAAGGGTAAATGCTTTCAGGACTGAAGTGCAGAAGATTTGGTACAAAGCGCTAAGGAGACGCAGCCAAAGAAGTAGACTGAACTGGAAGAAGTGTGGAGCTTTTGTAAATACTGTGTTGCCTGACGTAAAAGTGCTTCACCCATGGCCAGAGCAGCGGTTTGACGTCAAATACTCGAGGTAGGAGCCGTATGCATTAGTAGTGCACGTACGGATCTGCGCAGTGGGTGCCGGGCGACCGGCATTCCTACTGTGACCGCCGGTGAGCAATACAGTCCCCTGGATGAAAAATAGTGCCAGCAGCAGAAGTAGGCTGATAGCCAGCGCACAGATAAAGAGTGCAAGCGAAATGACTGATTTTTTAATCTGGTTTTAAAGATTTGCAATCGCTTTTTTTAATCGCTCAAGATAGCCTTCAGGCTCTACTTTGCTACGGGCTAGGTGGGCTCTCAGCAGGTATGCATCCAGCCATTGTTTCTTGTCATGATAATCTTTATCATAAGGAGAGAGTTTTATTTTTGCACCCTCAACTAAGTTTTTAATTTTGTTTAGATTTTCAGTGGATGGTTTTTTTTCCAATAGTATTTTAATATTTATTTTCTGCTCTTTTTTGGTTTCCCCCATTAATGCTGGAAACCAATTCTTCTCGTGGGTACTGCTTCCCTTAAGAAGCTGATGTACCTTTAGAACAAGCCTTTTTGAAACGAGCCAAATTAACTCAAAGGGTTCAGTATCACGAAAATCAGTAAGGTCTTCGTATGTACTGGTCAACTAAAACCGGACACATTTTTGTGAGACTTCTGTCGACACTTCATCCTACCTGATTTTCACGATAATAAATTGCATACTCAATTGGAGAACGATCATCATTTGCCGTATGCAATCTATCAAGGTTGTAGTACTTCATGTATGCCGCAACATCTTTTTTCATATGTTCCCGCGTGGGTTGAGCTACCTTAAAAATCCAGTCATGCTTTAAGCTTCCAAAAAACCGCTCAACGACAGCATTGTCCCAGCACGCTCCAACGTCTCCCATGCTTGCACGAATACCATATCCAGAAAGCAGTTTACGGTATCGCTTACTGGTATACTGCGATCCTCTATCACTATGAAAAACCAAGCCTTCAGGCGGCTGACGAGTATTGTAAGCTTTCATCATGGCAGTACTAACCAGAGCCGTTGTCATCCTTTTATCAATGTGCCAGCCAACGATCCGACGAGAGAATAAATCCATCACAATTGCAAGGTACATCCAGCCTTCAGCCGTTTTTAAATAGGTCACATCACCAGCCCATACCTGATTTGGCCCTACAGGGTTAAAATTCTGATTGAGTAGATTGTCAGCAACAGCATCACTGTGTTTCCGTTTAGTGGTAACCTTATACCTAAATCCTGCAATACAAACTCCAACAGGCCAAACATACGCATTGATCAAATCCTCCTGACTCCGATTATCCTGCTGTCGAGAAAATACTGGCCTTTTCAGTGGATTTTCATCGCTCGAACCATCGTATTTTTATTCATCTTACTCCTATTCCTAATATCAGAGCGTAACAACACCTTCCGCATCAGCAGAATGTTTTTTCTAACCATCCGTTGTACGGCTATTTACAAACAGTCACCCACTGCCAGCCAAGCATCCCACTCCGTCTGGTAGAGATGCTCTTTGTTACTGGCAACGGTCAACTGTCTGCTACATGTTAACAATTTTCCAGCAACCCGTATCATATAGCAGCGAATGCTTTCCGGCTCCCACTTCATCAGCTGACGATTTCCACTGACCAGAGCCATCCAGCGTGTCGTATTGTAGGCCAGTATTGCACATTGCATAAGCGCACTGTTTGCCATGAAATGATCGGTTTTGATCTGTCCAAGGGTCATCTGATTTTTGCACTCTGCAATCCAAGTTTCACAGGTAGCCCGCTTACCGTACGCTTTATGGATCTCCCACGGACTCAACAACTCAGTCGTCACGTAACAGAAGTAGTCGTACTCTGGCTGCGGATTTAACAGTTCGCCCTGCATATTTTCTGGCTTCCCTGGCTTTCTTTGTCGCACAGCCACGAAGCAGCGATTCCGGTCCCAGCTACCACAGCGGTGTTGAAACTCACACTGCTCCCAACCTGGCTGATTTATGACAGGCTGCCAGTCTTGCGGGATTAACAGTTTGTGCAGATTCTTCAATTTCACCTTGATGAGATAACGATGCCCCAGATCATCCAAATAAGTCAGTAGTGGGCCACCAAAGTAGCCACTGTCAGCCCTGCAAAAAATCTTCATATGAGAAGGCAGGGTGATCAGCAGTTGCTTCATAAACTCTATGGCGCCATTGGCGGTGTAGGCATCGCCACTTCGTAACCAGCCTTGCAATACTTCTTTAGTTTGAGCGCAAAAGGCCAATTGCGGGTGGTACGAAAGAGCCCCTCTTTTTTTCTCATTAAAGCCTTTCTTGGCGCCTTCCTGAAAACCGAAACAGGTTTTTACCGTAGAATCGAGGTCAATGGTGATCTGTTTACGTGCATAAATGGTAGATGTTCCTGAGCGCAACGCCTGTTTCCAAACCCTGCCCCTCATTTCGTGGACAGCGGTTTCCAGTTCAACGACGCTGGCAAAACTAAACAGCTTTAAAATGCGTCCAAATTGACTGTCACAAGGGATTCGGTGAAATTGGGTACATTCTCGAAGAGTGCTATCCTGCCAGACCGTGCACACTTTCATCAGACTTCTGGCACCTGCCAGAATGCCGGTGGTTACCATCAGAATGACATCTGACAGTTGGAAAGTGGCATTAGAGCCTCGTTGAATATTAATCCGTTTGTTTAGTAAGCCGGACAGCCCCATCCGATTCAGGAAGCGAAACGCAGGGATCAGTCCAGCCTGACTGGTGAGCGGCTTTTTAGCTTGGATGAAACGTACCTTCCGCTGTTTCAAACGTGCTTTTGACTTGTTTTTTTTGCTCATGGGAAAAGTGATGCTTTATTGAAACCAAAGCATCACTTAATCCCTTTATTCATAGGATATTGCAACAGTTATTTCGAGATCCTTTGCAGGATTTAGGTTATAGGCTAAGCGCTGCCTGACTTTGAGGCCTAGCTGGCTCATTAACGTCCTAACTCTGTAACGGCCTATCTGAAAGCCTTCTTTGCGCAGAGCCTTAACCATTTCCCGGCTCCCCAAGCTATGCCTGCTTTGCTTGAAGAGCTGCTTGATTCGTCGATACAAGTGCAATGTTTCAGCCGTGATGACATTGCCTGGCTGCTTTGACCAGTCATAATAAGCTGAAGTACTCACCTGCATCACTCGACATAGCAAGTTAACAGGGTAATCGTTTGACGCCTTCTGAATGAAGTCGAATTTCACTTCATTTCTTTCGCAAAGAAGGCGCTGGCCTTTTTTAGCACTTCCCTCTCCATGCGGAGTTTTTTTACCTCTTTACGCAGATTTTTAAGCTCTTCACGCTCGTCATCAGACAACACTTTGCCCTCCTTTAGGGCCAGAATATGATCCTTCCATTTGTAGAGCAAACTGGTGGAAATACCTAGTACTCCATCCGACACCATTTGATAATCACAGATAACCTATCGGTCAGCTTTTTGTGTAAATGGTCGACAATGGTTAGCCGTCCTGTTATTTGAGTCAATTTTGAGTGGCAGGACAAAAAAATGGGTTATTTCACGCAAAGTGCCCCATTTCCCAATTTTTCATGGGAAAAAGTGCTGCTCTAATAGTCTGGTTTATGTTCTATGGAGGCTCTCAATCTACTCTGTATTATCAAGCTCTGGCATCTTTGGATACAGTCTCTTAAGTTTTATCCGAGCGTCTTCAGTGGTAAAACGCCACTGTGTAGTCGCTTTTCTTGCGTTGCGCTTCTCCTCCCAGGCTTTGACTTCTCTCCGGAGAATATCTTGGGTAGGGATACGCCGATCCAGACATTGGCGACTCAGTATACTCAGCTCAATTTCGGCCATATCCAGCCAACTGCCATGCTTTGGGGTGTAATGAAACTCAAGCTTATCAATCATTCTGCGGGCTTCTTTTGGGGAAAAAGCTTTATACAGTGATGCGGGAGAATGCGTGTTCAAGTTGTCTCCAACCAGTATAACTTTCTCTGCATCTTTGTGGCGAACATCGACCAGAAACTTGATTTGATGAGCCCAATCAATCGCTGTCCTACGATCAGTCACCTCAACATGCCGCCAACCTGTCAAGGGTTCAAACATCATGAACAGATTGCTGACGCCATTACGTTCATACTCTGTGTCATAACGCTCCGGTTTTCCAGGCTCAACAGGCATTGGATTAACGACTTCTTTAACATGCTGCTTGCTACTTTCATCAAGGCAAACAAGCGGACGCCTTGGATCAAGAGGACGTTTATAGACTTCAAGAATATCCTCCATCGCACTCACAAAGTTGGCGCTTTCTTCCGCAGGTATACACCATTCCTTTTTTTGCCAGGGCTTAAGCTCATTTTTTTTAGCCCCTCATGTACTGTGCTTCTGGAAATCGATTCGACGTATCTGAGCTCAATCATGCGATCTGTCAGTAAGTTTAGCGTCCATCGGCTGGCTCCTTCCGGTGGTGGTGAGCAGGTAAGGGCAATAAGGTGAGCTTCGGCTTCGCCATCGAGTTTACGTACCCGACCGTGGCTGCTTAGTTTTCCATTGACAGCGACATCAAGCCCTTCTTCAACAAATCGTTGCCTGAGGCGAGTGATAGTAAGCGGCCTAACATGGAAAGCTTTGGCTACCTGATCATGCTGCAGTGGATCATGGTTTTCATCGATAGCCAGAAGGATCTTGGCTTTACGTTTTTTGTGTTGTGCAACTTTGGGCTTTTCCTGCTTGATAAGCCGTTCAAGTATTGATCGTTCTTCCTCGCTGAGTCGAACATGATATTTGATGGTCATAATAACTCCGGTGTTATGAACTCGGAGTTATTAGAATAGCCTTCAGTAAACTATCATCTTCTGCCGGACGGAGTACTAGTGATTTAGGTAACTGCTCAAAATCCACTGGCAACAGCATGACTATCCGCACTTACTGCGCTTCTGATCAGCTCGGCAATTCGGGGCACTCGTCTCTCACCAGAGAGTCTGTCCAGCAAGTATTTTGAGAATGAAATGCCATGCTGCCTACACGTTTTTTTCAGGCTTGCAAAAGTATCCCTACATTTCTGGCCAAGGGCGCTGCGCGTTCCTCCACTGACTTTCCGCCTTTTAACATACTCCCTGATCTGTCGTTCGCTCAGGTTGTTGTGCAATGGAAGCCAGGGGCAGTCAAGCACCCTTAACAGAGACTCTTTTATTACCATCAACTTGCCGAGAATGACTCGAAGTTCAGGGTAATCAACCGGTGTGGTCACCCAGTCATCAAATCCCTTACGGATAGCCTCTTTTCTGTGGCGGTCGGGATATTGTCTGTATTCCATCAAATCATCATAGATTTGCCAGAATACGCCCTCCATCCAGTCTCGGGCGCCTCTTTCCTTTGCATTAGCCGGAATCAGCTTGGCTATAGGCCTGCTGGCATGGTACCAACAGCCACTGTGATGAAAGACGGTATCAAACTGCCGGGCTCCATCACTGTGAATGATCATGGTGGGTGGAAATCCATTTTCCACCAGTCCAGCGTTGAGAACGCCTTCTGTTGCTAACCGCCTTTGTTGAGGCGCCTTCAGGTTCAGATCATCCAGAAAGGCTTGCCAGGACGCTTCATTCAGAAAGTGAACCTCTCCAAATGCTTCCAGACACCGAACCCACTGATCAGCCATACGAACCTGCTTTATATATTCAATGGCTGTCGTATTAAGTACATGGGATTTACGACGACCCTGCAACAGGCCGAGGAAATTGATCCTGCTTTTGCTGTCTGTGCTGGAGAAACAAGTAAAGAGATCGTTGGTAATTACTGTGCAGTAGCCGTTTTTCCCCTTGATGCATAGGAATTGAATGCATAGGAATTTATGCATAGGAATTTATGCATAGGAATTTATGCATAGGAATTTAATGCATAGGAATTTAATGCATAGGAATTTATGCATAGGAATTTATGCATAGGAATTTATGCATAGGAATTTATATGCATAGGAATTTATATGCATAGGAATTTGCAAGTCTGAGCAGCTCCAAAAACCCATCAAAAAATGCTGATTTTGGCTGGCTGACTACTGGGTTTCTGTCGTAAGAACCAGAACTACTTCTGAGCTACCCCAAAAATCATTGATAACCCTTCCTCTACGCCAGTTTCTTTCTCTCATTACGGACTTCAGACGGATTGAGGGCGTGACTCAGGTAATAGGCTTCGCAAGTGCAAGCTCTTCTGCGTATTGATGCAGCTCTCTTTGTGATTTACCTCGGGTAATACCCACAAAGAGCATTTGAGCATTACACAGAATGCATTTCAGAGGATCAATACCAAAGCTTTTCTGCATCAGGTCAGGGAAAGTGATTTTGAGGGCGTTGCGCTTCGGTTGATTGAGCAAGTTGTAAACTGTTGGTAACAGTTTGGCGCGAACTCGGTTGGATAAAAAGCCATAATAACGGATCATCTGAAAGCCTTTCTCTGGGATGTGCCGAGTTAGCCGGTGCAGAAACTCCTCTGGACTACAGTTGAACCGACGATAGGTTTTTGATTTGTGATCCAAATACTCAAAACTGACCCCTTTAGCGTCGTAGTGCTTCAGTCGTGACATAGCGATAGGCGGTCGTTTCAGGTAGCGGCCAAGGTAACTGACAGTGGCCTTTGGGTTGTTGGTGACTTTGGCAAAGTGAACGATCCAATGCTTTTCTGCGTGGCGATCCAGAAAGCGCTGAAATCCCTTCAGGTTATGACATTCGTCTTCCAGTTCAGGTGGCAAAATCAAATCATTTAGAACTTACGCATTGACAGGTCCGGCAAAAAATGGCCTCAACCATTCCTTCCCCTCGGAGAAGCTTTTTATGAAATCCCAGGTAGCTTCTTTGAGGGCGTCTTTCCTGACGCTATAGACGCTTCTGAGTGACCCTGATACTTTCATCGCCTGAAGACAGGTATAGCCAAAGATAGCCGCAAAAATATGATTCCGGACCTGTCGCTCCCCTCTCACCTGAAAACGCTCGATGTTGCAGAGTTGCTTTAATGCCCGGTGATACTCTTCGATCGCCCAATGATGTTGGTGCAGCTGATCAAAATCAGATCGTGGAGATAGATCTGCTCCGACATGAGGAGTGTAAACAACGTAATGGCGCAGCTCGTTTTTGAGTCGCGTCCGGTAGAGTCGTACATGACCAAAGTTACGTAGCCATACAGTTTTTCCTTCTTCGGGAATCTCCAGGCTCTGCACCTGTTGGTAGTTACCCTTTTGCACAGAGACAGTACGGTTGCTTTTAACAGCGAACATAAAACCCAAACCATTGTAGAACTTACGCATTGACAGACATCCAAAAAAATTGCTAGTACTCCGTCCGGCAGAAGATGATAGTTTACTGCAGGCTATTCTAATAACTCCGAGTCCATAACACCGGAGTTATTATGACCATCAAATATCATGTTCGACTCAGCGAGGAAGAACGATCAATACTTGACCGGCTTATCAAGCAGGAAAAGCCCAAAGTTGCACAACACAAAAAAACGTAACGCCAATATCCTTCTGGCTATCGATGAAAACCATGATCCACTGCAGCATGATCAGGTAGCCAAAGCTTTCCATGTTAGGCCGCTGACTATCACTCGCCTCAGGCAACGATTTGTTGAAGAAGGGCTTGATGTCGCTGTCAATGGAAAACTAAGCAGCCACGGTCGGGTACGTAAACTCGATGGCGAAGCCGAAGCTCACCTTATTGCCCTTACCTGCTCACCACCACCGGAAGGAGCCAGCCGATGGACGCTAAACTTACTGACAGATCGCATGATTGAGCTCAGATACGTCGCATCGATTTCCAGAAGCACAATACATGAGGGGCTAAAAAAAATGAGCTTAAGCCCTGGCAAAAAAAGGAATGGTGTATACCTGCGGAAGAAAGCGCCAACTTTGTGAGTGCGATGGAGGATATTCTTGAAGGCTATAAACGTCCTCTTGTTTGCCTTGATGAAAGTAGCAAGCAGCATGTTAAAGAAGTCGTTAATCCAATGCCTGTTGAGCCTGGAAAACCGGAGCGTTATGACACAGAGTATGAACGTAATGGCGTCAGCAATCTGTTCATGATGTTTGAACCCTTGACAGGTTGGCGGCATGTTGAGGTGACTGATCGTAGGACAGCGATTGATTGGGCTCATCAAATCAAGTTTCTGGTCGATGTTCGCCACAAAGATGCAGAAAAAGTTATACTGGTTGGAGACAACTTGAACACGCATTCTCCCGCATCACTTTATAAAGCTTTTTCCCCAGAAGAAGCCCGCAGAATGATTGATAAGCTTGAGTTTCATTACACCCCAAAGCATGGCAGTTGGCTGGATATGGCCGAAATTGAGCTGAGTATACTGAGTCGCCAATGTCTGGATCGGCGTATCCCTACCCAAGATATTCTCCGGAGAGAAGTCAAAGCCTGGGAGGAGAAGCGCAACGCAAGAAAAGTGACTACACAGTGGCGTTTTACCACTGAAGACGCTCGGATAAAACTTAAGAGACTGTATCCAAAGATGCCAGAGCTTGATAATACAGAGTAGATTGAGAGCCTCCATAGAACATAAACCAGGCTATTAGAGCAGCACTTTTTCCCATGAAAAATTGGGAAATGGGGCACTTTGCGTAAAATAACCCATTTTTTTGTCCTGCCACTCAAAATTGACTTAAATAACAGGACGGCTAACCATTGTCGACCATTTACACAAACAGCTAGCCGATCGGTTATCTATGGTTATCTATGGTTATCAAATGGTGTCGGATGGAGTACTAGATCAGCAAAAAAACAGTGGATGTCGTCGTGCGTAGAAAAATAACAAAACCAACAACAGCCAAGTGCGACCTCCCGAAGTATACGGGGTTTCTACTCTGTGAACCCAAATCAGCCACCTGTACCCGTCTTAGCGAATTGAGTGATATATCGCATGACAGTGTTAACCGCTTTCTCCAACGTGAAAACTTTGCTCCTGAAGATCTTTTTCTAGAAGCGTCAGCAAGGCTTATTCTTGAAGGTGGGACGCTATCGGTTGATGATACGGTGCTGGATAAACCTTATACCCATTACACGGCTTTAGTCGGTCATTACTACTCAGGAAAGCACCACAAAACCGTCAAGGGTATTAATCTCATCACGCTTTATTACACGGACATCAAAGGCTACAACTTGCCCGTTAATTTCCGTATTTACAATCCAGCCGATGGCAAAACTAAAAATGACTACTTTGTCGATATGCTGAAAGAAGTACTGGCATGGGGACTCGAACCTGCATGTGTTACCGGTGACTCTTGGTATAGCAGTATTGGAAACCTCAAAGCTGTGAAAAACAATGGTTTGGGTTTTATGTTCGCTGTTAAAAGCAACCGTACTGTCTCTGTGCAAAAGGGTAACTACCAACAGGTGCAGAGCCTGGAGATTCCCGAAGAAGGAAAAACTGTATGGCTACGTAACTTTGGTCATGTACGACTCTACCGGACGCGACTCAAAAACGAGCTGCGCCATTACGTTGTTTACACTCCTCATGTCGGAGCAGATCTATCTCCACGATCTGATTTTGATCAGCTGCACCAACATCATTGGGCGATCGAAGAGTATCACCGGGCATTAAAGCAACTCTGCAACATCGAGCGTTTTCAGGTGAGAGGGGAGCGACAGGTCCGGAATCATATTTTTGCGGCTATCTTTGGCTATACCTGTCTTCAGGCGATGAAAGTATCAGGGTCACTCAGAAGCGTCTATAGCGTCAGGAAAGACGCCCTCAAAGAAGCTACCTGGGATTTCATAAAAAGCTTCTCCGAGGGGAAGGAATGGTTGAGGCCATTTTTTGCCGGACCTGTCAATGCGTAAGTTCTACATTGTTTTTCACAGCTTTGAGGTTTCCAATACTGCTATACCAAGAGTCACCGGTAACACATGCAGGTTCGAGTCCCCATGCCAGTACTTCTTTCAGCATATCGACAAAGTAGTCATTTTTAGTTTTGCCATCGGCTGGATTGTAAATACGGAAATTAACGGGCAAGTTGTAGCCTTTGATGTCCGTGTCATAAAGCGTGATGAGATTAATACCCTTGACGGTTTTGTGGTGCTTTCCTGAGTAGTAATGACCGACTAAAGCCGTGTAATGGGTATAAGGTTTATCCAGCACCGTATCATCAACCGATAGCGTCCCACCTTCAAGAATAAGCCTTGCTGACGCTTCTAGAAAAAGATCTTCAGGAGCAAAGTTTTCACGTTGGAGAAAGCGGTTAACACTGTCATGCGATATATCACTCAATTCGCTAAGACGGGTACAGGTGGCTGATTTGGGTTCACAGAGTAGAAACCCCTTATACTTCGGGAGGTCGCACTTGGTTGTTGTTGGTTTTGTTATTTTTCTACGCACGACGACATCCACTGTTTTTTTGCTGATCTAGCAATTTTTTTGGATGTCTGTCAATGCGTAAGTTCTATCATTGTTTTCGTAAGCCTTTTCGAGAATGTCGATCACACCAGAGCGCCAACCTTCCATGATGGGCGGTTTTGGGTAATAGATTGACTTCCATTGCTGATTATCATCGTAAAGTCCGCCACGGGTAACAGACAGATGACTGTGCACATTCCATTTCAGGTCACGACCATAGGTGTGAAGGGCGGTAAAAATTCCGGGAAGAATGCCTTTTTTGCCAGCGAAAGCCAAAATGATGTTTGCAGCCAAGGGGCTAAGTTTACCCAGTAATTCACGGTTAAGCTCAAACAACACCCATAACTCACCAGGCATAGTGAAGGTGATGTGTTGCCACTCCGTATCAGGCAGTAAGGCTTTCTGATTCTCAATCCATTGGTCGGTCATCTTCTTGCCGCAAGTATTACAGGAGCGGCACTTACAACTGAAACAAATAACCTTCGAATGACTACACGCATCATTACCGCATTCAAAGGTGGCGTATCCCATGACCTTCTGTCCGCAGGCCAGCACTTTATTCATATGCTCAATAACGACAGGGCGAAGAGTCGCTTCATACTTCATTTTGAAGTTATGCCAAAGCCCATTACCTCTGAGCAGGTGTTTTTGTTGGGAGGGGACGCGGATAAATCAGCTCCTGAAGGCCGCTATGAAGTCAGGAGCTGATTGTGACAAAGCCGAGCTTAAGAAAGTATGCGTATCCTGCGCAAAATGGAATGAGAGCCATCCGTTGGCTCAGGACAAAAAGCCGCCGCGCAGCGGCCTACCTTGGTGTGCCGGGCACGGCACACCACTTATGGGGTAAAAGTCCCCTGTCCAGCCTAGTGAGGGCGAAGGACTAGCGAAGCGCAAGGTTTATATCGTGAGGTATAGGCTGAAAGAAGCGTGGAACAAACCTGCGAGCTGACGAACAGAAATCAGATACGAGGCTGTTCAAGTAGGGGCGAGTTTGCCAAGCAAAACAAAGCCCTCTACTCACTCGGAAGCTTGAGCAGTATATCTGGCAGTTGTGCAGGGAAAGTGGTGTGTCTTACCCCGGGAGGTCTGTGTGGTGTCCAGAGTATTGGACTGAGATTATCGTAAGGTGATTTGACCGCTACACAGAAGGCAGCAGAGGGCATAGTAGCAAAGAGTTAGTGTTTGCGAAGGCCCGAACGGTACAGAGAGGCGAGTAGTTTATGTATTTCACTCAGTCCGAGAGACTGAAACTCGGCAAACACCGAGACCTGAGTCGATGGACACCGGCGGAACCGGCTGATATTCACTCAGGTAGTCGAGGATCTGATGGCAATGCATGATTACGAAAACCCGACCATGGGTTGCAATGCTCGCATCATGGATCGTATTGCAGCCAGTAGTAATCTTAATCGAGCCTATCAACGGGTTAAACCTAAATCCTGCAATCCAAACCCGAACAGGTCAATCGCAGCAACTGATCAAGCCCTCCTGATTCTGATTATGCTACTATCGAGCAAATATTTACCTTTTCAGTGGATTTTAATCACATGAGCCGTCGTGTTTGGTTCATCTTACTGCTATTCCTGATATCAGGGCGCGATAACTCCTTCCGCATTAGCAGAATGTTTTTCTAATCATCCATTGTTCGCTATTTACAAACAGTCACCTACTGCTAGCCAAGCATCCCACTCCGTTTGGTAGAGATGCTCTTTGTTACTGGCAACGGTCAACTGCCTGTTACCTGTCAACAGTTTTCCGGCAACCCGTATCATATAGCAGCGAATGCTTTCCGGCTCCCACTTCATCAACTGACGATTCCCACTCATCAGTGCCATCCAACGTGTTGTATTGTAGGCCAGTATTGCACATTGCATAAGCGCACTGTTTGCCATGAAATGATCGGTTTTGATCTGCCCGAGAGCCATCTGGTTTTTGCACTCTTCGATCCAGGTTTCGCAGGTAGCCCGCTTGCCATAAGCTTTATGGATCTCCCATGGACTCAACGACTCAGTAGTCACGTAGCAGAAGTAGTCGTACTCTGGCTTCGGGTCTAACAATTCGCACTGGGTGTTTTCTGGCTTCCCGATCTTTCTTTGCCGGACAGCCACGAAGCAACGAGCCCGGTCCCAGTCACCACAGCAGTGTTGAAACTCGCACCACTCCCACCCTGGCTGATGCACGACAGGTTGCCAGTCTTGCGGGATTAACAGTTTGTGTCGATTCTTCAGTTTGACCTTAACCAGATAACGATGTCCTAAATCCTCCAGATAGGTCAGTAATGGTCCACCAAAGTAGCCACTATCAGCCCTGAAAAAAATCTTCATGTGGGAAGGAAGAGTAACCAGCAACTGTTTCATAAACTCTATGGAGCCATTAGCAGTGTAGGCATCACCACTTCGTAACCAACCCTGCAGCACTTCTTTGGTTTCCGCGCAAAAGGCCAGCTGCGGGTGGTACGACAGCGCCCCTCTTTTTTTCTCGTTAAACCCTTTCTTTGCGCCTTCCTGAAAACCAAAACAGGTTTTTACCGTAGAATCGAGGTCAATGGTGACCTGTTTAAAAGCATAAACGGTAGATGTTCCTGAGCGCAGTGCCTGTTTCCAAACACTCTCCCTCATTTCGTGGACAGCGGTTTCCAGTTCAACGACGCTGGCAAAGTGGAACAGCTTTAAAATGCGTCCAAATTGACTGTCACAAGGAATGCGTTGAAAACGGGTGCATTCTCGGAGAACGCTATCCTGCCAGACCGTGCACACTTTCATCAGACTTTTGGCACCTGCCAGAATGCCGGTGGTTACCATCAGAATGACATCTGACAGTGGGAAAGTGGCATTAGAGCCTCGTTTAATATTAATCCGTTTGTCCAGTAGGTCGGCCAGCCCCATCCGGTTCAGGAAGCGAAACACAGGGATAAGTCCAGCCTGACTGGTAAGCGGCTTTTTAGCTTGAGTGAAATGTACCTTCCGCTGCTTCAAACGTGCTTTTGACTTGTTTTTTTTGCTCATTGAAAAAGTGATGCTTTATGAAACGAAAACATCACTTAATCTCTTTATTCACGGGTGATTGCAACTTTTATTTCGATATTATTTGCAGGATTTAGGTAGTACATGTTTCCTACCTAGATATTCTCTAAGAGTTTTTGGTGTAACGGCAGTAGCGAGGGCAGTTTTTTCCAATGTTTTTGGTTCTAAAGTCGCTGTTTTATTGAGAGGAACGAGCGACATCTGTTGTCTGTGACCTTGTAATCCGTTTCTTGGATCGTCATAGATTCTCTTTTGATATTGAAGGTTTTCCTGATGTTGTAGTTTTGCCAAGATTTTTTCGGCCTTGGTGATTTGCTGAGCTTGTTCTGTGCAATATCCATTAGTTATTTTTGCTACTTTATTTATTTACCTTTTTCATTCTTTCCAACTCTGACTGTGATGAGTCCGCTATATCTTTTAATACCTAAATCCTGCAATACAACCTCCAACAGGCCAAACATACGCATTGATCACATCCTCCTGACTCCGATTATCCTGCTGTCGAGAAAATACTGGCCTTTTCAGTGGATTTTCATCGCCCGAACCATCGTATTTTTATTCATCTTACTCCTATTCCTAATATCAGAGCGTAACAACACCTTCCGCATCAGCAGAATGTTTTTTCTAACCATCCGTTGTACGGCTATTTACAAACAGTCACTCACTGCCAGCCAAGCATCCCACTCCGTCTGGTAGAGATGCTCTTTGTTACTGGCAACGGTCAACTGTCTGCTACATGTTAACAATTTTCCAGCAACCCGTATCATATAGCAGCGAATGCTTTCCGGCTCCCACTTCATCAGCTGACGATTTCCACTGACCAGAGCCATCCAGCGTGTCGTATTGTAGGCCAGTATTGCACATTGCATAAGCGCACTGTTTGCCATGAAATGATCGGTTTTGATCTGTCCAAGAGTCATCTGATTTTTGCACTCTTCAATCCAAGTTTCACAGGTAGCCCGCTTACCGTACGCTTTATGGATCTCCCACGGACTCAACAACTCAGTCGTCACGTAACAGACGTAGTCGTACTCTGGCTGCGGGTTTAACAGTTCGCCCTGCATATTTTCGGGCTTCCCTGGCTTTCTTTGTCGCACAGCCACGAAGCAGCGATTCCGGTCCCAGCTACCACAGCGGTGTTGAAACTCACACTGCTCCCAACCTGGCTGATTTATGACAGGCTGCCAGTCTTGCGGGATTAACAGTTTGTGCAGATTCTTCAATTTCACCTTGATGAGATAACGATGCCCCAGATCATCCAAATAAGTCAGTAGTGGGCCACCAAAGTAGCCACTGTCAGCCCTGAAAAAAATCTTCATATGAGAAGGCAGGGTGATCAGCAGTTGCTTCATAAACTCTATGGCGCCATTGGCGGTGTAGGCATCGCCACTTCGTAACCAGCCTTGCAATACTTCTTTAGTTTGAGCGCAAAAGGCCAATTGCGGGTGGTACGAAAGAGCCCCTCTTTTTTTCTCCTTAAAGCCTTTCTTGGCGCCTTCCTGAAAACCGAAACAGGTTTTTACCGTAGAGTCCAGGTCAATGGTGATCTGTTTACGTGCAGAAATGGTAGATGTTCCTGAGCGCAACGCTTGTTTCCAAACCCTGCCCCTCATTTCGTGGACAGCGGTTTCCAGTTCAACGACGCTGGCAAAACTAAACAGCTTTAAAATGCGTCCAAATTAACTGTCACAAGGGATTCGTTGAAATTGGGTACATTCTCGAAGAGTGCTATCCTGCCAGACCGTGCACACTTTCATCAGACTTCTGGCACCTGCCAGAATGCCGGTGGTTACCATCAGAATGACATCTGACAGTTGGAAAGTGGCATTAGAGCCTCGTTGAATATTAATCCGTTTGTTTAGTAAGCCGGACAGCCCCATCCGATTCAGGAAGCGAAACGCAGGGATCAGTCCAGCCTGACTGGTGAGCGGCTTTTTAGCTTGGGTGAAACGTACCTTCCGCTGTTTCAAACGTGCTTTTGACTTGTTTTTTTTGCTCATGTAGAACTTACGCATTGACAGACATCCAAAAAAATTGCTAGATCAGCAAAAAAACAGTGGATGTCGTCGTGCGTAGAAAAATAACAAAACCAACAACAGCCAAGTGCGACCTCCCGAAGTATACGGGGTTTCTACTCTGTGAACCCAAATCAGCCACCTGTACCCGTCTTCGCGAATTGAGTGATATATCGCATGACAGTGTTAACCGCTTTCTCCAACGTGAAAACTTTGCTCCTGAAGATCTTTTTCTAGAAGCGTCAGCAAGGCTTATTCTTGAAGGTGGGACGCTATCGGTTGATGATACGGTGTTGGATAAACCTTATACCCATTACACGGCTTTAGTCGGTCATTACTACTCAGGAAAGCACCACAAAACCGTCCAGGGTATTAATCTCATCACGCTTTATTACACGGACATCACAGGCTACAACTTGCCCGTTAATTTCCGTATTTACAATCCAGCCGATGGCAAAACTAAAAATGACTACTTTGTCGATATGCTGAAAGAAGTACTGGCATGGGGACTCGAACCTGCATGTGTTACCGGTGACTCTTGGTATAGCAGTATTGGAAACCTCAAAGCTGTGAAAAACAATGGTTTGGGTTTTATGTTCGCTGTTAAAAGCAACCGTACTGTCTCTGTGCAAAAGGGTAACTACCAACAGGTGCAGAGCCTGGAGATTCCCGAAGAAGGAAAAACTGTATGGCTACGTAACTTTGGTCATGTACGACTCTACCGGACGCGACTCAAAAACGAGCTGCGCCATTACGTTGTTTACACTTCTCATGTCGGAGCAGATCTATCTCCACGATCTGATTTTGATCAGCTGCACCAACATCATTGGGCGATCGAAGAGTATCACCGGGCATTAAAGCAACTCTGCAACATCGAGCGTTTTCAGGTGAGAGGGGAGCGACAGATCCGGAATCATATTTTTGCGGCTATCTTTGGCTATACCTGTCTTCAGGCGATGAAAGTATCAGGGTCACTCAGAAGCGTCTATAGCGTCAGGAAAGACGCCCTCAAAGAAGCTACCTGGGATTTCATAAAAAGCTTCTCTGAGGGGAAGGAATGGTTGAGGCCATTTTTTGCCGGACCTGTCAATGCGTAAGTTCTATCATGGGAAAAGTGATGCTTTATTGAAACCAAAGCATCACTTAATCCCTTTATTCATAGGATATTGCAACAGTTATTTCGAGATCCTTTGCAGGATTTAGGTAATAAATCAGTGATTTCCCAGGGCTTACGCATCAATGGTTACTGTAAAATCTTAATTTTTAGTGGATTTACCTAGATATTGATCTGTATTCGTGATTATTATGCACTCTTAACCTTTTTTGAATGACAGTGGCTGTATATTACGGAGGGTTTACATCGAAAAAAAATTGATCAATTATTTGGGGTATATGAAAGTCTCTTCTGACACAGGAGTTACAGAAGATAAACCATAGTTCCAATATGATGCGTAAGCCCTGGTGATTTCCTTACTTATTGCAGCTGTTCTTGTTGAGGGTTGAATTGTTTGTTTCACACCTTTTTTATGTAATTCAGCTTTTAAGTGAGATTTTTTTTCCACCATAGCATTGAATCGATGCAGGTAGAGTTGAGCTGTTGAATAGTAAAACTGATCAAGTTGTTTCTGTTCTTCTATTGAGATAAAAGGGGTATCTGAAAGCGGATTTTTTTTTGTGATTTTCTGTTTTATGGCTTTTGATGAATTTCCTTCACAATAAGTTGTCGGGATACGACGTTCAGTGGAATCTGTAGCGGATACCTTTTTAGGTGGTTCAGTATCATATTGATATGTTTCGAATACTTTTGGTTGCAAGGTCATCATTTTATCTCTCCATAGATTATTGTCTCCAGTTTTAGACAGTAAAAAGAAATATTATTTCGTAATAATGCTGCAAGAATCTCTAACAAAATGATGTCAAGAAAGAAAGAGAGGGCTTACACCCACCCCCCCAAATCCTTCCAACGATTGACAATATTACAAAACAACTCAGCGGTTTTCTCGGTATCGTACCGCGCGGAGTGTGCTTCGTCTTTATCGAAATCGACACCCGACTCATCACAGGCTTTTGATAGCACCGTTTGCCCATAGGCTAAACCCGACAGTGTGGCAGTATCAAAGCAGGAGAACGGGTGGAAAGGGTTCCGTTTGATGTGGTGACGCTCAGCAGCGGCCATGAGAAAGCCCAGATCGAAGGCGGCGTTATGACCGACCAATACAGCGCGGGTGCAGCCCTGTGCTTTGACCGATTTGCGGACACTGCGGAAGATTTTGCTGATGGCTTCGTCTTCCTCGTGCGCTATACGCAGAGGATGGAAGGGGTCAATGCCAATAAATTCAATGGCCGATGGCTCAATATTGGCCCCTTCAAACGGTTTGATATGAAAGGATATCATCTCACCGGGATGAAGGTAGCCTCCCTCATCCATTTCAACGGGGAGCGCGGCAATTTCCAGCAGGGCATCAGTGGTGGCATTAAAGCCACCGGTTTCCACGTCTACCACGACGGGCAGGTAGCTTCTGAAACGCTCTGCCATGGTGTGGTTGTTATCAACCCTCACGGAGTCTCCTTAGTTTATGCCAGACGCCAGTGCAGTGTTTCACCGGCTTTAAGAGGAATAACGCGGCTGTCATTAAAAGGAATGGATGCTGGCATCTGCCAGTCATCTTTTACCAGTGTAATGGTATCCGTGTTACGGGGGAGTTGGTAAAAATCCGGGCCAAAGTGGCTCGCGAAGCCTTCCAGTTTATCGAGGCTTTTCATCATGTCAAATGCTTCTGCGTACAGCTCCATCGCAATCGGTGCCGTATAACAGCCGGCACAGCCACAGGCTAACTCTTTAGCGCCCTGAACATGGGGGGCTGAGTCGGTACCCAGAAAGAACGAAGGGTTACCACTGGTTGCCGCTTTTAGCAGTGCATCCTGGTGAATGTTACGCTTTAGAATGGGCAGGCAATAGTAATGGGGCTTTATTCCCCCTACCAACATATGATTTCTGTTATACAGCAGGTGGTGGGCCGTGATGGTAGCGGCTACGTTGTCACTGGAGGCCTGTACGAAGTCCACGGCATCCGCCGTAGTGATGTGTTCCATGACGACTTTCAACTTAGGAAAGCGCTCAACCAAAGGACGAAGGTGACGGTCGATAAAGACTTTTTCCCGGTCAAAGATGTCAATACTGGCATCGGTCACTTCGCCATGAACCAATAAAGGCAGCCCACAGGCTTCCATCTCTTCCAGCGCAGCGTAAGTGTGTTCTATTTGTGTAACACCGGAGGTTGAATTAGTCGTGGCCCCTGCGGGGTAAAGTTTAAGCGCGGCCACATCGCCCTGCGCTTTGGCTTGTTTGATCATCGCTGGCGTGGTGTGATCCGTCAGGTATAACGTCATCAAGGGCATAAACTGACGGTTGGCCGGGATCTGCTCAGTAATACGGGTTTTATAAGCGCCGGCATCCTCAGCGGTTAATACCGGTGGTACCAAATTAGGCATGACAATAGCGCGATGAAAGGCGCGGGAGACGGAACGCACCGTTTCAGGCAAGGCCTGCCCGTCACGAAGGTGAATATGCCAGTCATCAGGGCGTGTAATCGTCAGTGTATCGGTCATGAAATCAGGTTACCTTTGCCGGTTTTGTGTGGCTGCATTGTCGTCACTGTGCTCAACCGGAATGAGATCGTAGCGAAAATAAAGGGAATATGATAGATCGTTTTTGTAGAATAGCCATTCAACGCTGTAAGCCGTTGAGCACTATGATGAAAGGGTGGCTGTATAATGTGTTGTGCAATGGATTAAACATGCAATAGTATTCGTTTTTCTAGAATATTTATGCTGATCTTGCTGTTGTGACGGCTGCATGAAAGGTATCCCTGTGTCATTCGCTGAATGATTAATAACGATAATGTTTCATTTACATTGGAGTCTCTCGATGAGCGCAACCCGGAAAGTTGTACTGGCCTATTCCGGTGGCCTGGATACATCGGTTATCGCCAAATGGCTGGAAGAAGATCAGGGGTATGAGGTGGTCACCTTTACCGCTGACTTGGGTCAGCAGGAAGAAGTAGAGCCGGCACGTGCCAAAGCAAAGGCCATGGGCATTCGAGACATTTACGTGAAAGACCTGCGCGAAGAATTCGTGCGGGATTACGTCTTCCCAATGTTTCGTGCCAATACCGTGTATGAGGGTGAATATTTATTAGGTACTTCCATTGCCCGCCCACTGATTGCGAAACGGTTGGTGGAAATTGCCAAAGAAACCGGTGCGGACGCGATTTCCCACGGTGCCACGGGTAAAGGGAATGATCAGGTGCGTTTTGAACTGGGTGCGTATGCCTTGATGCCCAATGTCAAGGTGATTGCCCCCTGGCGTACCTGGGATCTGAACTCACGGGAAAAGCTGCTGGCTTACTGTGACCATCATGGTATCGCGGTTGAAAAGAAAAAAGGGAAGTCACCGTATTCCATGGATGCCAATATGCTGCATATTTCCTATGAAGGCGATATGCTCGAAAACACTTGGACAGCCGCTGAGGATGCCATGTGGCTCTGGACAGTATCGCCCGAGCAAGCCCCGAATGACGCCGTCACGCTGGACCTTACCTACCAATCGGGTGATATCGTTGCCATTAACGGTGAAGCATTAACACCGGCTCAGGTGCTTGAATTCCTTAATAAGGTAGGAGCAGCCCACGGTGTGGGCAGAAACGATATCGTTGAAAACCGGTTCGTCGGCATGAAAAGCCGTGGTTGCTACGAAACCCCGGGCGGCACTATTATGCTGAAGGCGCACCGCGCCATTGAATCTATTACGCTGGACCGTGAAGTGGCGCATTTGAAAGATGAGCTGATGCCGCGTTATGCTAAGATCATTTACAACGGCTACTGGTGGTCACCCGAGCGTGAAATGCTACAACAGATGATCGACTACAGTCAGCAGTACGTGAATGGGCGAGTGCGTCTAAAACTGTACAAAGGCAACGTGTCGGTGATTGGTCGTGAGTCTGATCAGTCACTGTTTGATGAAGCGGTAGTGACGTTTGAAGACGATGCCGGTGCCTACAATCAGCAGGACGCGGAAGGGTTTATTAAATTAAATGCCCTGCGGATGCGTATTGCTGCCAGTAAAGGACGCCGGTAAGAGTCTGCTGAGTCGTCGGCTAAGCCCTTGACTTTGCATGAATGTCTACTCGAAATCTGAGACTGTGAATCAGCAGGCCGATGATGATATTGTGCATTTTTTCAGGGGCTTTTATACCAATGTTTTTTCTAACGGCCGTAATGAGCAGGGCACGTTACGAGTCAATCCTGCTGAGCCTCGACTATTGCTAATGCGTCTTCTTCATTGTATAAATCAACCTCTTCATCAGATGCTGCATCACTTTCAGCCCTCTGCTGACCTTGTTGAGCAATACGTATATCAATCGCTTTATGCGCTGACACTGCTGCACGTGATACACTTACAGGCGCATTACCTGACGCACTTTGTGCACCTACAGGCTTACGAACATCTGACTCATTGCTTTTATCCTTCACTTTCTTCACAAAATCAAACATAGCCTGCAATGCCTTAGAAACCGAGCTTTGATTGATGTCTTTCTTGAAATTTTCAGTCACTAAACCCTGCTGACAAGCATATTTACAATCTTCACGTGTAAAGGAAGAAATATGAGTATGAATTTTCTCAAACAAAGCCTCTTCAGCTGCAGTGAGTGCACTCTTACTGACGGCATAGTCGGTACTTACTGAACCACTTGCACCTTGAGGCCCTAGCAAGGTCTGATGTTGAGCGGCTAAGCCCTGCCCCATACCATGTTCAATCCCCTGCCCCATACCATGTTCAATCGGTTGCGTGGAAACTGTATTTCGTCGATGGTCCTGAGGGCTAGGCTCCCTGTATCCTGGCCGATATTTAGGAGTAACTGAGGGTTTTGCACAGTCCGTGACACCAGACACCTTATAAACACCATAAGTTGGTGTTATCTCAGAACTGCGAACCATTGCTTGCCAGTCTGCCCACGGAGCCGACAATCCTTTTTGCTCTTTGTACCAGGCTGCATAATCTTTAAAAGACATTGAGTACGCATCATCCTGAACAAAACACACGCCATTTTCATCAGTGCTGATATGGAAGAAGTGCCTGCGATCAAGCAGGCCAATAGACTCCAAGGTATATTCAATTTCCTTCTCCACCCCTGATAGGGCATCCGTCACCTTTGTGGTGATTAATTGACCTTTGTCAAGAAACGCCATTTTCGTTGAGTCGTCAATGGGTAACGTCAGAACCATGCGCTGGATTTTTTCGGTATGCCCCTGCAAACCTTCTGTTAAATTGCCTAAACCTGGTGTTACGATCGCCGCTAAAGTACTCTCACGCATACCCAGTATGTTCAGAAGCTCTGTTAGAAAATCTACCGCGTCATGATCGGGCAGATCCTTAAATGGATCGTTGCTTAAAGACTTGCTTAGACGGTCCAGCAAGCCTTCCTTCGCTGCTTTATTAACCGCCTTAAGGAACACAGCCTGCTCAGAAGCCATCACATAAGCAGACGGTTCACCTCTCAGAACCTGCTCCCTTCTACCTAACAATGTAATAAGAGCTGCTTTCACTTCTTTCAAGGCAGGTGCATGCGGATTAGGTAATGCACGTAGCTCATCGGCAGACGTCAATCGACATATTGATTGAAGCGCCGTATTCAGCCAGCAGGTGTTACCCCAGGTGGCAAAAGCAATACCTTGTTCATGGGTTGCTGGCATTTGCCTTTGTAACAACTCATAAAGCCCCTTTGCCGCACCGTAGTCTGATGCAAACTGGATACGCTCTTGGATAAATAGCACCTAAATCCTGCAATACAAACTCCAACAGGCCAAACATACGCATTGATCAAATCCTCCTGACTCCGATTATCCTGCTGTCGAGAAAATACTGGCCTTTTCAGTGGATTTTCATCGCCCGAACCATCGTATTTTTATTCATCTTACTCCTATTCCTAATATCAGAGCGTAACAACACCTTCCGCAGCAGCAGAATGTTTTTTCTAACCATCCGTTGTACGGCTATTTACAAACAGTCACCCACTGCCAGCCAAGCATCCCACTCCGTCTGGTAGAAATGCTCTTTGTTACTGGCAACGGTCAACTGTCTGCTACATGTTAACAATTTTCCAGCAACCCGTATCATATAGCAGCGAATGCTTGCCGGCTCCCACTTCATCAGCTGACGATTTCCACTGACCAGAGCCATCCAGCGTGTCGTATTGTAGGCCAGTATTGCACATTGCATAAGCGCACTGTTTGCCATGAAATGATCGGTTTTGATCTGTCCAAGGGTCATCTGATTTTTGCACTCTTCAATCCAAGTTTCACAGGTAGCCCGCTTACCGTACGCTTTATGGATCTCCCACGGACTCAACAACTCAGTCGTCACGTAACATAAGTAGTCGTACTCTGGCTGCGGATTTAACAGTTCGCCCTGCATATTTTCGGGCTTCCCTGGCTTTCTTTGTCGCACAGCCACGAAGCAGCGATTCCGGTCCCAGCTACCACAGCGGTGTTGAAACTCACACTGCTCCCAACCTGGCTGATTTATGACAGGCTGCCAGTCTTGCGGGATTAACAGTTTGTGCAGATTCTTCAATTTCACCTTGATGAGATAACGATGCCCCAGATCATCCAAATAAGTCAGTAGTGGGCCACCAAAGTAGCCACTGTCAGCCCTGAAAAAAATCTTCATATGAGAAGGCAGGGTGATCAGCAGTTGCTTCATAAACTCTATGGCGCCATTGGCGGTGTAGGCATCGCCACTTCGTAACCAGCCTTGCAATACTTCTTTAGTTTGAGCGCAAAAGGCCAATTGCGGGTGGTACGAAAGAGCCCCTCTTTTTTTCTCATTAAAGCCTTTCTTGGCGCCTTCCTGAAAACCGAAACAGGTTTTTACCGTAGAATCGAGGTCAATGGTGATCTGTTTACGTGCATAAATGGTACCTCAATCCTGCAATACAAACTCCAACAGGCCAAACATACGCATTGATCAAATCCTCCTGACTCCGATTATCCTGCTGTCGAGAAAATACTGGCCTTTTCAGTGGATTTTCATCGCTCGAACCATCGTATTTTTATTCATCTTACTCCTATTCCTAATATCAGAGCGTAACAACACCTTCCGCATCAGCAGAATGTTTTTTCTAACCATCCGTTGTACGGCTATTTACAAACAGTCACCCACTGCCAGCCAAGCATCCCACTCCGTCTGGTAGAGATGCTCTTTGTTACTGGCAACGGTCAACTGTCTGCTACATGTTAACAATTTTCCAGCAACCCGTATCATATAGCAGCGAATGCTTTCCGGCTCCCACTTCATCAGCTGACGATTTCCACTGACCAGAGCCATCCAGCGTGTCGTATTGTAGGCCAGTATTGCACATTGCATAAGCGCACTGTTTGCCATGAAATGATCGGTTTTGATCTGTCCAAGGGTCATCTGATTTTTGCACTCTGCAATCCAAGTTTCACAGGTAGCCCGCTTACCGTACGCTTTATGGATCTCCCACGGACTCAACAACTCAGTCGTCACGTAACAGAAGTAGTCGTACTCTGGCTGCGGATTTAACAGTTCGCCCTGCATATTTTCGGGCTTCCCTGGCTTTCTTTGTCGCACAGCCACGAAGCAGCGATTCCGGTCCCAGCTACCACAGCGGTGTTGAAACTCACACTGCTCCCAACCTGGCTGATTTATGACAGGCTGCCAGTCTTGCGGGATTAACAGTTTGTGCAGATTCTTCAATTTCACCTTGATGAGATAACGATGCCCCAGATCATCCAAATAAGTCAGTAGTGGGCCACCAAAGTAGCCACTGTCAGCCCTGAAAAAAATCTTCATATGAGAAGGCAGGGTGATCAGCAGTTGCTTCATAAACTCTATGGCGCCATTGGCGGTGTAGGCATCGCCACTTCGTAACCAGCCTTGCAATACTTCTTTAGTTTGAGCGCAAAAGGCCAATTGCGGGTGGTACGAAAGAGCCCCTCTTTTTTTCTCATTAAAGCCTTTCTTGGCGCCTTCCTGAAAACCGAAACAGGTTTTTACCGTAGAATCGAGGTCAATGGTGATCTGTTTACGTGCATAAATGGTAGATGTTCCTGAGCGCAACGCCTGTTTCCAAACCCTGCCCCTCATTGCGTGGACAGCGGTTTCCAGTTCAACGACGCTGGCAAAACTAAACAGCTTTAAAATGCGTCCAAATTGACTGTCACAAGGGATTCGTTGAAATTGGGTACATTCTCGAAGAGTGCTATCCTGCCAGACCGTGCACACTTTCATCAGACTTCTGGCACCTGCCAGAATGCCGGTGGTTACCATCAGAATGACATCTGACAGTTGGAAAGTGGCATTAGAGCCTCGTTGAATATTAATCCGTTTGTTTAGTAAGCCGGACAGCCCCATCCGATGCAGGAAGCGAAACGCAGGGATCAGTCCAGCCTGACTGGTGAGCGGCTTTTTAGCTTGGATGAAACGTACCTTCCGCTGTTTCAAACGTGCTTTTGACTTGTTTTTTTTGCTCATGGGAAAAGTGATGCTTTATTGAAACCAAAGCATCACTTAATCCCTTTATTCATAGGATATTGCAACAGTTATTTCGAGATCCTTTGCAGGATTTAGGTGGTAGATGTTCCTGAGCGCAACGCCTGTTTCCAAACCCTGCCCCTCATTTCGTGGACAGCGGTTTCCAGTTCAACGACGCTGGCAAAACTAAACAGCTTTAAAATGCGTCCAAATTGACTGTCACAAGGGATTCGTTGAAATTGGGTACATTCTCGAAGAGTGCTATCCTGCCAGACCGTGCACACTTTCATCAGACTTCTGGCACCTGCCAGAATGCCGGTGGTTACCATCAGAATGACATCTGACAGTTGGAAAGTGGCATTAGAGCCTCGTTGAATATTAATCCGTTTGTTTAGTAAGCCGGACAGCCCCATCCGATTCAGGAAGCGAAACGCAGGGATCAGTCCAGCCTGACTGGTGAGCGGCTTTTTAGCTTGGATGAAACGTACCTTCCGCTGTTTCAAACGTGCTTTTGACTTGTTTTTTTTGCTCATGGGAAAAGGGATGCTTTATTGAAACCAAAGCATCACTTAATCCCTTTATTCATAGGATATTGCAACAGTTATTTCGAGATCCTTTGCAGGATTTAGGTAGCAAGTGATTAAACAGGGTATGAAAATGTTTTTCTGTTAGTTGAATACTCTCACAGCCTAACTCGCCCCCCCCCCCTTAACGCACCTACAATACTCGCTGTCAGTGATGAGTCATACCCTTCCTCTCTCGCCAATGTACCTTTCATCGACATAAATGCTTGAACAATCTCTTTTCCCGATAATCCTAAACGTGAATAGTATTCCAGCGCTTTTGGCTGAAGCCCTGAAAAATAGGCGTTTATTTCATTAGTAGGGATGAGTCCAGCTTTGATGCATTCTCTCTTGGCACTAGCAAATGGATCACTGGCTTGAGGTGGTACTAATGGCCTCGTATTACTAGCCGATTGGCTATATAGAGCAGGACTAGACTCCCTGTATCTTGGCCGTATACCTGTCTGATCTGTCGGCATATAAGGAAGTCCCGTGGGACCATAAAAAGAGTCAAACATACCTGCGGCATTAGTGGACGACATTGGTTGAGCTTCTGACAAGAAGCCAGACGGTTTCGCTGTGTATATAGCCCCCCCATCCACCTGTAAATCCAAAGATACTTTCATTGACTGCTCTAAACCACCACAATCCACTAGTACTCCGTCCGGCAGAAGATGATAGTTTACTGAAGGCTATTCTAATAACGCCGAGTTCATAACACCGGAGTTATTATGACCATCAAATATCATGTTCGACTCAGCGAGGAAGAACGCTCAATACTTGAACGGCTTATCAAGCAGGAAAAGCCCAAAGTTGCACAACACAAAAAACGTAAAGCCAATATCCTTCTGGCTATCGATGAAAACCATGATCCACTGCAGCATGATCAGGTAGCCAAAGCTTTCCATGTTAGGCCGCTTACTATCACTCGCCTCAGGAAACGATTTGTTGAAGAAGGGCTTGATGTCGCTGTCAATGGAAAACTAAGCAGCCACGGTCGGGTACGTAAACTCGATGGCGAAGCCGAAGCTCACCTTATTGCCCTTACCTGCTCACCACCACCGGAAGGAGCCAGCCGATGGACGCTAAATTTACTGACAGATCGCATGATTGAGCTCAGATACGTCGAATCGATTTCCAGAAGCACAGTACATGAGGGACTAAAAAAAATGAGCTTAAGCCCTGGCAAAAAAAGGAATGGTGTATACCTGCGGAAGAAAGCGCCAACTTTGTGAGTGCGATGGAGGATATTCTTGAAGTCTATAAACGTCCTCTTGATCCAAGGCGTCCGCTTGTTTGCCTTGATGAAAGTAGCAAGCAGCATGTTAAAGAAGTCGTTAATCCAATGCCTGTTGAGCCTGGAAAACCGGAGCGTTATGACACAGAGTATGAACGTAATGGCGTCAGCAATCTGTTCATGATGTTTGAACCCTTGACAGGTTGGCGGCATGTTGAGGTGACTGATCGTAGGACAGCGATTGATTGGGCTCATCAAATCAAGTTTCTGGTCGATGTTCGCCACAAAGATGCAGAGAAAGTTATACTGGTTGGAGACAACTTGAACACGCATTCTCCCGCATCACTTTATAAAGCTTTTTCCCCAGAAGAAGCCCGCAGAATGATTGATAAGCTTGAGTTTCATTACACCCCAAAGCATGGCAGTTGGCTGGATATGGCCGAAATTGAGCTGAGTATACTGAGTCGCCAATGTCTGGATCGGCGTATCCCTACCCAAGATATTCTCCGGAGAGAAGTCAAAGCCTGGGAGGAGAAGCGCAACGCAAGAACAGTGACTACACAGTGGCGTTTTACCACTGAAGACGCTCGGATAAAACTTAAGAGACTGTATCCAAAGATGCCAGAGCTTGATAATACAGAGTAGATTGAGAGCCTCCATAGAACATAAACCAGGCTATTAGAGCAGCACTTTTTCCCATGAAAAATTGGGAAATGGGGCACTTTGCGTGAAATAACCCATTTTTTTGTCCTGCCACTCAAAATTGACTCAAATAACAGGACGGCTAACCATTGTCGACCATTTACACAAACAGCTGACCGATCGGTTATCTGTGATTATCAAATGGTGTCGGATGGAGTACTAGGCTGGACAGGGGACTTTCACCCCATAAGTGGTGTGCCGTGCCCGGCACACCAAGGTAGGCCGCTGCGCGGCGGCTTTTTGTCCTGAGCCAACGGATGGCTCTCATTCCATTTTGCGCAGGATACGCATACTTGCTTAAGCTCGGCTTTGTCACAATCAGCTCCTGACTTCATAGCGGCCTTCAGGAGCTGATTTATCCGCGTCCCCTCCCAACAAAAACACCTGCTCAGAGGTAATGGGCTTTGGCATAACTTCAAAATGAAGTATGAAGCGACTCTTCGCCCTGTCGTTATTGAGCATATGAATAAAGTGCTGGCCTGCGGACAGAAGGTCATGGGATACGCCACCTTTGAATGCGGTAATGATGCGTGTAGTCATTCGAAGGTTATTTGTTTCAGTTGTAAGTGCCGCTCCTGTAATACTTGCGGCAAGAAGATGACCGACCAATGGATTGAGAATCAGAAAGCCTTACTGCCTGATACGGAGTGGCAACACATCACCTTCACTATGCCTGGTGAGTTATGGGTGTTGTTTGAGCTTAACCGTGAATTACTGGGTAAACTTAGCCCCTTGGCTGCAAACATCATTTTGGCTTTCGCTGGCAAAAAAGGCATTCTTCCCGGAATTTTTACCGCCCTTCACACATATGGTCGTGACCTGAAATGGAATGTGCACATTCATCTGTCTGTTACCCGTGGCGGACTTTACGATGATAATCAGCAATGGAAGTCAATCTATTACCCAAAACCGCCCATCATGGAAGGTTGGCGCTCTGGTGTGATCGACATTCTCGAAAAGGCTTACGAAAACAATGATTTGATTTTGCCACCTGAACTGGAAGACGAATGTCATAACCTGCAGGGATTTCAGCGCTTTCTGGATCGCCACGCAGAAAAGCATTGGATCGTTCACTTTGCCAAAGTCACCAACAACCCAACGGCCACTGTCAGTTACCTTGGCCGCTACCTGAAACGACCGCCTATCGCTATGTCACGACTGAAGCACTACGACGCTAAAGGTGTCAGTTTTGAGTATTTGGATCACAAATCAAAAACCTATCGTCGGTTCAACTGTAGTCCAGAGGAGTTTCTGCACCGGCTAACTCGGCACATCCCAGAGAAAGGCTTTCAGATGATCCGTTATTATGGCTTTTTATCCAACCGAGTTCGCGCCCAACTGTTACCAACAGTTTACAACTTGCTCAATCAACCGAAGCGCAACGCCCTCAAAATCACTTGCCCTGACCTGATGCAGAAAAGCTTTGGTATTGATCCTCTGAAATGCATTCTGTGTAATGCTCAAATGCTCAAATGCTCAAATGCTCTTTGTGGGTATTACCCGAGGTAAATCACAAAGAGAGCTGCATCAATACGCAGAAGAGCTTGCACTTGCGAAGCCTATTACCTGAGTCACGCCCTCAATCCGTCTGAAGTCCGTAATGAGAGAAAGAAACTGGCGTAGAGGAAGGGTTATCAATGATTTTTGGGGTAGCTCAGAAGTAGTTCTGGTTCTTACGACAGAAACCCAGTAGTCAGCCAGCCAAAATCAGCATTTTTTGATGGGTTTTTGGAGCTGCTCAGACTTGATTCCTATGCATAAAATTCCTATGCATATAAAATTCCTATGCATATAAATTCCTATGCATAAATTCCTATGCATAAATTCCTATGCATAAATTCCTATGCATAAATTCCTATGCATAACTTCCTATGCATAAATTCCTATGCATTAAATTCCTATGCATGCATACCCATTTTTCAACCTACTCGGCATACGACACTGCCCCTGCTGGTACAGCCCTTTGAGCCTCTTCTGCTCACTAGCACTGAGCTTCAGTCCGTAGGTCTTCACTATGCGGGTGAACCTGAGTCAGTACTGGCAGTGGTAGCTCTTGTCTGGCGGCATCCAGTCCCACGGTGGTTTTGCTCCTTTCTGGCGGTTAGCACTGACCTCAACAGCCAACAGGTTAACGGGATCATTGGCTATCTTCTTCCCGCTTGGCCTGACTCCACCTGTCTGCCCCGTGATCCCACGCACTACATGGTCAATGTCCATGTCCTTGGCCTGATAAAAAGGTTTCCCTGTATACACGCCGTACCACTTGCCTCTCTCCTCAGTGCACTTGTTTTTGCCTGTCTCAATGGTCGATGTGCTCATTTTTTTGAGGATTTCGTGGCGGGTGTTCATGCAGTCGTTGGGGTCTTGGCCTTCTGACCTGCCGTGACCGAATTTATCGCGGGAGTACTTATTTGAGCTGGCGGTGGTCTTTTTGGTGGCAGACTGGTTGGAGGTGGTTTTGCTTCTGCCTGAGAGACGGCCACCGGATTTAAGGCATTCGTCCAGGGTTGTGTATGACGTGAAGTTTTTGGTGCGCTCATAGTATGAGCTGCTGGCATCTTGGCAGAAGCCGCTGGAGGATTTTTTGATGATCTCACCGGCCTTGTGTGCCAGAGGCTAGGAACAGCAAGATAATCAGCCAATTGCATAGTCATTGCCTTTGAAATCAATCATGCTGTCAGAGTGCAGATAAACCCATTATAACGGTATAAAAAAGGGTATAGATATGGAGTGGTTGATTGGTCTGGCAGTCATTGTGGTGGTCATTATAGCGGTATTTGCTCAGATTCAGGCAGGTAGCGGCAAAAAGACCAGTGAAGGTTTAGCTTATGAGCCACAGCCTGCTCTCTTTACCGCCGCTGAAAGGCAGTTGATGCCAGTACTGGAGCAGGCTGTAGGCAATGAATACCGAGTATACGGCAAGGTGCGAGTAGCCGATGTGTTGAAGGTTCATAAGCGGTTGGTGAAGTACATGTGTTTCACCAACCGCTTAGAGTGCCGAGATAAATCGGCAAGATGTCACGGGTGAAAGTCCCTGTGGGGAAAGACTGGCGGGTCGCCCCAGCTCCGAGTCATGCGTCCGTTACCGTAAGGTGACAGATGAAGCGTTGACAGGGGTGTCTGTAGGCCAAGTCTTGAGCTGCGAAATCAGGTTTTTTGAGGTGCTAATGTTGTTAAGCGAAGCAGAAAGCAATACCACTGGAAGCGTTATACCGCAAGTATCCAGAGGGCCTCGCGCAGTCGTAGACCTTGTGCATGCAGATAAGCATCTTGTGCGGAACTCGGGAGATCCTGCCATTCTCTCCTGTATTAGCCATAGGAGTCGCAATGGGGAAGGCTAATCACCACACGCCTATTGCTGTTGGCAGGAAGTCGGACAGGCGAATAGTACCTAAGAAGCAGCCGCACAAAACAGAGTATTCTGTCGCGGAGGTTGTGGAGGAAAGTGGCCTGACCAAGAGGAATGCTCAACAAGGAGTCGGCGACCGGACTCAGAGCCGGAATAACGCTTCGTTCAACTTGTTGGGTATACGTCAAGCAGCAGCAAAGGACAGCTGTTTACAATTCACCGCCTTGTTCCACCACCTCACCCTGGATTTACTGCAAGGAAGTTTCTTTCAGTTGAAACGGAATTCAGCGGCGGGGGTGGATGGTGTAACTTGGCGATCCTATCAGCGGGAGCTGGATATCCGGCTGACATCCTTGCACGAACGAGTGCACAGAGGAAGTTATCGACCACGTCCTGCTCGAAGGGTTTTCATCCTCAAAGCAGACGGGAGCGAGCGTCCCCTAAGTGTTCTATGTTTAGAGGATAAAATTGTCCAACAGGCCGTAGTCAAGGTGTTGGAAGGGATTTATGAGGAAGATTTCCTGGGCTTTTCTTATGGGTTTCGCCCTATGAGAAGCCAGCACGACGCATTAGATGCGTTGACGGTGGGAATCAAGAGAACCTCGGTGAATTGGGTGCTGGATCTGGATATTCGGAAATTTTTCGACCAGGTCGACCATGATTGGCTAATCAGGTTTTTAGAGCACCGGGTGAAAGACAAGCGCATTATTCGCTTGATAAAACAGTGGATCAAGGTAGGGCATTATGAAGACGACGGTCGACATTCCCGAAGCGTAGTTGGGGTACCACAAGGATCAGTGATATCACCCTTACTATCCAATATTTATCTGCACTATGTGTTCGATCTTTGGGTTAATCAATGGCGTAAAAAGTATGCGCAGGGCAAGGTTATTGTTGTGCGCTACGCCGACGATAGTGTGTTGGGCTTCCAGTGTGAAGGGGATGCACAGACCTTTCTTTATGAACTCGGCAATAGGCTAAAACGGTTCGGGCTTTCTCTGCATGAGAATAAAACCCGTCTTATTCGTTTTGGACGATTTGCCAAGAGTGAGCTAAAGAAATCAGGAGGAGGAAAGCCAGAGACCTTTGAGTTTCTTGGTTTCACACACTTCTGTAGTGTAACCCGAGTCAGTGGACGCTTCACGGTCGTCAGAGAAACCAGTAAGAAGAGAGTGAGGGCAACGCTGCAAGACATTAAATCCTATCTTCTAAAACACAGGCACGATGCTGTGCCGGAACAGTTGGAGTGGTTGAAACGTGTCATTCAAGGGCATATGAACTACTTCTCGGTACCGGGTAATAGTCGAAGGGTAAATGCTTTCAGGACTGAAGTGCAGAAGATTTGGTACAAAGCGCTAAGGAGACGCAGCCAAAGAAGTAGACTGAACTGGAAGAAGTTTGGAGCTTTTGCAAATACTGTGTTGCCTGACGTAAAAGTGCTTCACCCATGGCCAGAGCAGCGGTTTGACGTCAAATACTCGAGGTAGGAGCCGTATGCATTAGTAGTGCACGTACGGATCTGCGCAGGGGGTGCCGGGCGACCGGCATTCCTACTGTGACCCTTTAAAGTTAAATTTCAGTGTCCAATAAAACGGGGGAAGTACACTGCGCTACACGCGCAGCTGTTATGCCTAATAAGCTCACTCTATCTCTCTTCTGTAAGCAAAAGCAACAGTGAGTCAGTGTACTGCTCTCTCCTGCTCACTGATCTGATGCACTAATTCTGGACACCTCACTATGATAGTTAGACGACTATTTGAGGTGAGCAATGGCCACTACAAGAGAATTCAGAGAAGAGGCACTTAAACTGGCTGAAACCGTTGGTATCCCTGCTGCTGCCAAAGAATTAGGGGTGACGACTGCAAAGCTTTATGGTTGGAGGTCTGCGGCTAAGAAGAAAAGCTCTGTTAGCCAGCGAGAAACAGAGCTGACAACCGAGAATGCTCGTCTGAAGCGCCAGTTGGCGGAGAAAACAGAGGAGCTGAATATCCTAAAAAAGGCGGCAGCCTACTTCACAAAAAACCAAAAGTAGTGCGTTTTCAGTTCATGCTGGATAACGAGCAGCGCTTTAGCCTGAAGGCAATGGCAAAAGCATTAAAAGGTAACGCGAAGTGGATACTATCAGTGGAAAAAAGCACGCAATACAGCCAGCAAGCGCTCAATTTTCCAAAAAGCGCGAGATAAGGCAATCAAAGACTTCTTTGTAGAGCACAAAGCTCGGGCAGGTGCCCGACGCATCCAAAAAGACCTGGAGGAAGCAGGTATGCCTTGCTGTCTGAAAACCATTACTACCAGTATGAAGCAGCAGGGCCTAGTACTCCGTCCGGCAGAAGATGATAGTTTACTGAAGGCTATTCTAATAACTCCGAGTTCATAACACCGGAGTTATTATGACCATCAAATATCATGTTCGACTCAGCGAGGAAGAACGATCAATACTTGAACGGCTTATCAAGCAGGAAAAGCCCAAAGTTGCACAACACAAAAAACGTAAAGCCAATATCCTTCTGGCTATCGATGAAAACCATGATCCACTGCAGCATGATCAGGTAGCCAAAGCTTTCCATGTTAGGCCGCTTACTATCACTCGCCTCAGGCAACGATTTGTTGAAGAAGGGCTTGATGTCGCTGTCAATGGAAAACTAAGCAGCCACGGTCGGGTACGTAAACTCGATGGCGAAGCCGAAGCTCACCTTATTGCCCTTACCTGCTCACCACCACCGGAAGGAGCCAGCCGATGGACGCTAAACTTACTGACAGATCGCATGATTGAGCTCAGATACGTCGAATCGATTTCCAGAAGCACAGTACATGAGGGGCTAAAAAAAATGAGCTTAAGCCCTGGCAAAAAAAGGAATGGTGTATACCTGCGGAAGAAAGCGCCAACTTTGTGAGTGCGATGGAGGATATTCTTGAAGTCTATAAACGTCCTCTTGATCCAAGGCGTCCGCTTGTTTGCCTTGATGAAAGTAGCAAGCAGCATGTTAAAGAAGTCGTTAATCCACTGCCTGTTGAGCCTGGAAAACCGGAGCGTTATGACACAGAGTATGAACGTAATGGCGTCAGCAATCTGTTCATGATGTTTGAACCCTTGACAGGTTGGCGGCATGTTGAGGTGACTGATCGTAGGACAGCGATTGATTGGGCTCATCAAATCAAGTTTCTGGTCGATGTTCGCCACAAAGATGCAGAGACAGTTATACTGGTTGGAGACAACTTGAACACGCATTCTCCCGCATCACTTTATAAAGCTTTTTCCCCAAAAGAAGCCCGCAGAATGATTGATAAGCTTGAGTTTCATTACACCCCAAAGCATGGCAGTTGGCTGGATATGGCCGAAATTGAGCTGAGTATACTGAGTCGCCAATGTCTGGATCGGCGTATCCCTACCCAAGATATTCTCCGGAGAGAAGTCAAAGCCTGGGAGGAGAAGCGCAACGCAAGAAAAGCGACTACACAGTGGCGTTTTACCACTGAAGACGCTCGGATAAAACTTAAGAGACTGTATCCAAAGATGCCAGAGCTTGATAATACAGAGTAGATTGAGAGCCTCCATAGAACATAAACCAGACTATTAGAGCAGCACTTTTTCCCATGAAAAATTGGGAAATGGGGCACTTTGCGTGAAATAACCCATTTTTTTGTCCTGCCACTCAAAATTGACTCAAATAACAGGACGGCTAACCATTGTCGACCATTTACACAAAAAGCTGACCGATCGGTTATCTGTGATTATCAAATGGTGTCGGATGGAGTACTAGTACCCAAAGCTTCCAGGAAATTTAAGGTCACAACAACAGACAGTAAACATAATCTACCTATTGCGCCCAATTTGCTGAAGAGAGATTTTTCAGCAATAAAGCCAAACCAGAAATGGGCTGGCGACATCACGTATTTACGGACCTCTAAGGGCTGGCTGTACCTCGCTGTTGTTATTGACCTTTACTCTCGTAAAGTGATTGGCTGGTCTATGAGTACCACAATGAAATCTACGTTGATCTGTGATGCCCTGACAATGGCACTATGGCGGCGTAAGCGGCCAAAAGGCGTCATCTTTCATAGCGACAGAGGCAGCCAATACTGCTCTTCTAAATTCCGTAAGCTGCTTGCTAAACACAAGATGCCACAAAGCATGAGCCGAAAAGCTGATTGCTGGGATAATGCCTGTGTGGAGAGCTTTTTCCACTCTTTGAAGATCGAAGCTATCCACTATGATCCACTGATGAATAGGGAAAATACCCGTCAGGCAGTGTTTGAATACATCGAAGGCTACTACAATAGAAAGCGGCGACACAGTACTTTGGGCTATGTCAGCCCTGAGCAGTACGAGTCACAAAAAATTGCATAGAAGGGTGTCCATTTTTAGTGCCTCAGATCAATTGAAGTTGGCACCTCATCCGTTGGGCGGTGCTGAACCATAGTCAAATAAACGAAACACTGCCCGAGTATTATAGCGCGCCTGATTGAGCTTGTGAGCATGCTCAAAGGCAATACCGCTGCCAGGCGCTTTCTTACTGAAACGAAGTATAAGCGTATCATCAATAACCAGAAATAAGGGTTGTGTCTCTGAAATGGCAAGCCAAGGCAGCATAGCTGCATAAAACGAGCGACTATTTGATAGCTCAGCCAGCGCCCTTCCTCCAACCATTTGTGGTAGCTTCCCCTGAAACCATGACTGTGTGACAAAGCCCTCAGCGGTAATCATGCTGGCGATGATGAGTTCACAGAACGTTGGCACTGATCTTGAGGATAGCGCCCCATCCAAAAAAGAGATGTAATAGCCCAGCTTACCGAGGATGGTTTTCTGTTCTTCGGTGAGCATGGCGGCTCCAGTTTTAACAAGTTTGGAATCGCTATCTTGCGCCTTTTTCAGGCAACTATGGAAGCCTGCTCACTCTAAACTCGAGTTCTCAAAGATGAGGTGCTATATAATCAGGGACAATACCGGCTTCATTCACTTTTTCCAAAATGTCCTGCCCCTGATAGATACCACACTGCACGAGTAGCGTCTTAAAGCCCATGGCATTTCCGCCCAGAATATCGGTATAAAGGGAATCGCCTACCATTAACACACGGGCGGGGTCTGTGACAGGAAAACGCGACAGGGCGTGGGTAAAAATTGAACCGTCTGGTTTGCCATACAGCATGGGACTGGCCGTTTGGCCAGTGCGTTCCACCAAATCTGCCAGAAAATAACCCGGCGTGGCGACAATACGTTCACCATTAGGGGCGCCAACATCCGGATTGCCCAGTACTAACTGAAACTGCTTGCCGGTGGCGCTGGCAACCAGGTTTTCCTGCATCTCCGCGGTCCATCCGGCTCCGGTCAGAAATAACAGGGTATCTACTCCGTCTGGAATCTCACCATTGCAGCCGTTTAATCGTACCATATCGGCCAGAGCAGCATTGGAAGGGTGCTCAAGAGGCGCTATTACCCCCCATCGCTGCGGATGAGAGATGGTAGAGAGATAACCATCGGTAATATCAAGGCTGGTCAGTACTTCTTCAGCACTGAAATCAAATCCCCGTTGCTGGTATTTTTCGGATGCCGTTGTGTGATGGGTCATCGTGTCATTGGAGACCACGCAAAACGACGTCCCTTTGGTGCGCAGCAGTTTAATCGCGTCAACCGCCCCTTCTACAGGCACGGAGCCACGACACAGTACACCGTACGAATCCAGCAGAATCAGATCAAACTGATCAATAATGGCTACTAAGCCAGCAATAAATTCAGGGGTTTCTGTTTTATTGCTGATGGCAGGATACCAATTCAAATAGCGGGCATAGATTTGATTCAGTATTTCTGGTGACAGTACGACCATAGGATGCCTAACACTGTAGAATAAAATTGAGAAGCTAATAGTAATACAGATACCGGTTATACCCATCAGTATTTTTAGGGTTGTAACAGAAACTTTATTAGTCATCACGCTGACTCCGAATGAAAAAGGACTTTCCACTGTCAACTTCACCTAATCATTGAAGTTTATGAGCTAAACGTAGATGCCAGCAGATAATATCGGGAAATACTGTGCTTAATACTAGTACTCCATCCGACACCATTTGATAATCACAGATAACCGATCGGTCAGCTGTTTGTGTAAATGGTCGACAATGGTTAGCCGTCCTGTTATTTGAGTCAATTTTGAGTGGCAGGACAAAAAAATGGGTTATTTCACGCAAAGTGCCCCATTTCCCAATTTTTCATGGGAAAAAGTGCTGCTCTAATAGTCTGGTTTATGTTCTATGGAGGCTCTCAATCTACTCTGTATTATCAAGCTCTGGCATCTTTGGATCCAGTCTCTTAAGTTTTATCCGAGCGTCTTCAGTGGTAAAACGCCACTGTGTAGTCACTTTTCTTGCGTTGCGCTTCTCCTCCCAGGCTTTGACTTCTCTCCGGAGAATATCTTGGGTAGGGATACGCCGATCCAGACATTGGCGACTCAGTATACTCAGCTCAATTTCGGCCATATCCAGCCAACTGCCATGCTTTGGGGTGTAATGAAACTCAAGCTTATCAATCATTCTGCGGGCTTCTTCTGGGGAAAAAGCTTTATAAAGTGATGCGGGAGAATTCGTGTTCAAGTTGTCTCCAACCAGTATAACTTTCTCTGCATCTTTGTGACGAACATCGACCAGAAACTTGATTTGATGAGCCCAATCAATCGCTGTCCTACGATCAGTCACCTCAACATGCCGCCAACCTGTCAAGGGTTCAAACATCATGAACAGATTGCTGACGCCATTACTTTCATACTCTGTGTCATAACGCTCCGGTTTTCCAGGCTCAACAGGCATTGGATTAACGACTTCTTTAACATGCTGCTTGCTACTTTCATCAAGGCAAACAAGCGGACGCCTTGGATCAAGAGGACGTTTATAGACTTCAACCTAAATCCTGCAATCCAAACCCGAACAGGTCAATCGCAGCAACTGATCAAGCCCTCCTGATTCTGATTATGCTACTATCGAGCAAATATTTACCTTTTCAGTGGATTTTAATCACATGAGCCGTCGTGTTTGGTTCATCTTACTGCTATTCCTGATATCAGGGCGCGATAACTCCTTCCGCATTAGCAGAATGTTTTTCTAATCATCCATTGTTCGCTATTTACAAACAGTCACCTACTGCTAGCCAAGCATCCCACTCCGTTTGGTAGAGATGCTCTTTGTTACTGGCAACGGTCAACTGCCTGTCAACAGTTTTCCGGCAACCCGTATCATATAGCAGCGAATGCTTTCCGGCTCCCACTTCATCAACTGACGATTCCCACTCATCAGTGCCATCCAACGTGTTGTATTGTAGGCCAGTATTGCACATTGCATAAGCGCACTGTTTGCCATGAAATGATCGGTTTTGATCTGCCCGAGAGCCATCTGGTTTTTGCACTCTTCGATCCAGGTTTCGCAGGTAGCCCGCTTGCCATACGCTTTATGGATCTCCCATGGACTCAACGACTCAGTAGTCACGTAGCAGAAGTAGTCGTACTCTGGCTTCGGGTCTAACAATTCGCACTGGGTGTTTTCTGGCTTCCCGATCTTTCTTTGCCGGACAGCCACGAAGCAACGAGCCCGGTCCCAGTCACCACAGCAGTGTTGAAACTCGCACCACTCCCACCCTGGCTGATGCACGACAGGTTGCCAGTCTTGCGGGATTAACAGTTTGTGTAGATTCTTCAGTTTGACCTTAACCAGATAACGATGTCCTAAATCCTCCAGATAGGTCAGTAATGGTCCACCAAAGTAGCCACTATCAGCCCTGAAAAAAATCTTCATGTGGGAAGGCAGAGTAACCAGCAACTGTTTCATAAACTCTATGGAGCCATTAGCAGTGTAGGCATCACCACTTCGTAACCAACCCTGCAGCACTTCTTTGGTTTCCGCGCAAAAGGCCAGCTGCGGGTGGTACGACAGCGCCCCTCTTTTTTTCTCGTTAAACCCTTTCTTTGCGCCTTCCTGAAAACCAAAACAGGTTTTTACCGTAGAATCGAGGTCAATGGTGACCTGTTTAAAAGCATAAACGGTAGATGTTCCTGAGCGCAGTGCCTGTTTCCAAACACTCTCCCTCATTTCGTGGACAGCGGTTTCCAGTTCAACGACGCTGGCAAAGTGGAACAGCTTTAAAATGCGTCCAAATTGACTGTCACAAGGAATGCGTTGAAAACGGGTGCATTCTCGGAGAACGCTATCCTGCCAGACCGTGCACACTTTCATCAGACTTTTGGCACCTGCCAGAATGCCGGTGGTTACCATCAGAATGACATCTGACAGTTGGAAAGTGGCATTAGAGCCTCGTTGAATATTAATCCGTTTGTCCAGTAGGTCGGCCAGCCCCATCCGGTTCAGGAAGCGAAACACAGGGATAAGTCCAGCCTGACTGGTAAGCGGCTTTTTAGCTTGAGTGAAATGTACCTTCCGCTGCTTCAAACGTGCTTTTGACTTGTTTTTTTTGCTCATTGAAAAAGTGATGCTTTATGAAACGAAAACATCATTTAATCTCTTTATTCACGGGTGATTGCAACTTTTATTTCGATATTATTTGCAGGATTTAGGTAATATTCTTCTAGAAGACTCAAGCATGTTTCATGCCACAAAGCAGTCTGTTATCATTTCAGCATTTTTTGTTTCTAGAGCCGATTCCTCAGACATACTTTCTTTGCAAGGTGTGCCGCTCCGCGGCGGCTTTCCTCCAGTGCCAAATAGAGGGCTTCCAGCCAACTTTCCTTAACGTCACTTGTCCTTTATAGTTCCATCCTTCACTTTTCATCAACAACCATCTGGGCTTGTGCTATCCGCACCCCTTCCCGCATGAAGCAACTGCTGCACCTCGAAAAGGCATGGTGGCAGTATTATCAAAAACACAAAGACACTCTGAGACCCGTTGTTATTGAGACCATGGGGCTACTTCTGGCTTGTGGAACGACTCTTTTGGGATTTGCGACTTTTCGTTGCTCTAAGCTCGGATGTTTCTTTACGAAAAAGATCTGCTTTGGCTGTAACTCCCGATTTTGTAACACCTGTGGCAAAAAAAAGACCGATCAGTGGCTCGAAAATATGAAGGCCACACTGCCTGATACACGCTGGCAACACATCACGTTTACTATGCCTGATGTCCTTTGGCGGTTCTTTGAAGTCAATCGTCACCTACAGGGTAACCTCAGTGCAATAGCCGCTAGTATCATGCTCGATGCTGCCAAGAAAAAAGGGCTAACTCCCGGTATTTTCAACGCTATTCATACCTTTGGTCGTGATCTTAAGCTCAATGTCCATATCCATTTGGCTATTACGCTGGGGGGGATTACCACAGATCATAAGCGATGGAAGAAGATAGACTTCCACAAAATAAATACCATGACATGCTGGCGCTACCAGGTTCTTCACCTCTTACGGCAAGAAGCCAAAAAAGGGCAGCTCATCATTCCGGATGAGCTATCAAAGCAATGTGGGAACAACTATCGGCTGAATCAGTTTATCGATACTGAATATAAGAAACACTGGCATGTTCATTTTGCTGATCCCACTAAAACACCCACGGCAACAGCTAAGTATTTGGGACGGTATCTCACCCGACCTCCCATCGCTTTGTCACGAATTAAGCACTACGATGGCAAAGAAGTGGTGTTTGAGTACCTCGATCACAAAACCAATACACACCGTCTGTTCCATTGTGATATCGAAGAATTCATTACACGGCTGATTCGCCATATTCCCGAAAAAGGGTTCAGACTGGTGCGCTACTACGGGTTTCTGGCTCACCGTGTCCGAGGAAAGCTACTGCCAAAAATCTACGATCTACTGAATCAACCTGAGAAAAAAACACAAAGGATCTACTTTCCCGAGCTGTTGAACGCGACCTTTAGCGTTGATCCACTCAAATGCCATGCCTGTGGTGCACAACTGGTATTTTGTGGTGTTACTGTTGGTATAAAACGCTCAGAGCTTCGTCAATACCATAAGGCGCTGGCCTTACAAAAACCGATTCAGCAGGCGGCATAGGAAAGATCCGTCTGGAGTTTGGTGTTGAGTGAAAAACAGCTTGTTTAAAGGCGTTTTAAGACCCGTAGAGTGCTTTTTCCGTCTTTCACAGGGTTTTATCACCAAATACAACTCGTTAGCTGGCATGCTGAGGATTAGACTGCGGGCCTCGGCGTTTTGAAAATGCTATGCGGTAAAATTCATTACCATCATCTGATTTTCTGTCACTTGAAATTTGAAAAACAACAGCAAGAATACGCATTAGATAAAGCTCTACATTATCGTCGATATATTGCGGCTCACCTTCCGCAGCAGCTCCCAGACATGTCAGCGGCTCTTTTGGTACTCCCTCATCTACGCCAAAATTCTCCCCTGGATTATCAAATATACCTGACAGCTCTCGCTTTTTTTCTGCAATAAAACTTGGGTCTTCACATGGCAGCACCCAGGAAAAACAGTAGCAAGGCAATAGTAAGGTTAAAATACAAACCATCTTCATCACAATAAAATTTCCGTTATCAATTAGAATTGTGAATTGTGAATTGTGAATTGTGAATAGTAGACTATTCGCAAAGATGTCTCTGAAATTTCAGCCATTCCTGCTAAATAACCCAAACCTTCTGCCACAAGGGTTGCAGGACAGGTAAGAAATATAAAATCGTAGACTTTTACAAGCTAAAATTGTGTTTGACATTACTTTTTAATATCAAGCTGTTGTAACCGCAATCATGCCAAATCACAGAAAACACCTTAACGCAGAGAACCTTATTTTTCAGGTCTGCAAATGCTTTGATGAAATCCCTGATCACCGCTCCAAACATCATGCTAATGGCATCCCCTTTCCCAACTTTGCAAAGTCTGCCTTTGCCATGATGCATCAGAAGTACGGTTCTTTGCTGAATTTTGATACTGACTGCGCTGACCCCGTGCTCTGCCACAACCTTACAACTCTTTATCATGTACAGGATGGGCGGGTGCCATGTGATACCCATATGCGGGAAATGCTTGACCCTGTTGATCCACAACACTTACGTAAGCCATTTAAAAAACTCTTTTCCCTCGTTCAGCGCAACAACTCACTCAAAGCCTTCGAGTTCCAGCTCGGTGATTTACAGGATCACTACTTGATGCCTCTGGATGGTACTGGAACGTTTTACTCCAGCAAATGCGGTTGCCCTGAATGCTGCGTGAAAAATGAGGGGAAATCCAACGAGTCTTATCAGCATGGTCTCATGGGAGGGTGCCTTGTTCATCCCGAACAAAAGACCGTACTTCCCTTTGCTCCTGAGGCCATTGTGCGTCAGGACGGCGCAGCCAAAAACGACTGTGAGAAAAATGCCCTAAAGCGCTATCTGGCACATGTCAAACGAGAGCATCCTCACCTAAAGCTGATCATCCTGCTGGATGGCTTGTATGCAGATAATCCAACGATTGAACTCATCAAACGCTATGGTTGGCACTACATCATTGTCGCTAAAGATGGTAACCATAAGTCATTCATCGAAGCAATGAATGCTTTAGGCGACCAGGGTGAGCTTAACCATCATGAAGTTATTGATGAAAAAACCGGCACAAAGCACATGTTCCGTTTTGCCAACAATGTGAAGCTTAATGCATCAAAACTCACCCAAGTCGTCAATGTTCTTGATTACATCGAAATTGATAAGGAAGGCCATCACCATCCTTGGTGCTGGGTGACCGAGATCGAGTTAACCCATGAAACAGTTGAAGCTGTAATGCGAGGAGGAAGATGTCGCTGGCATATCGAGAATCAAACATTTAACACCCTGAAAAACCAAGGCTACCATCTTGAACACAATTACGGTCACGGTAAGTGTCACTTGGCAACTAACCTAGCTTATCTCACGTTTCTGGCTTTCATGGTTGATCAAATACAGGAAATGACCAGCCCAGAATTTCAAAAAGCCTTGAAAAAGCGATCGAGAGGCGTCAGAACCCATCTTTGGAAATCGATAACGCGAATATTTTTATCCTGGCTGATTGAAAGTTGGGATGAATTGTTTGAAGCCATTATAAGCGGTATCAAGCCGACCCGATTAAAAATCGATACATCTTAAGGCTTTTTGGTAGTCAGGGTTTTCAGGGGATATGAGATTTGAAAATTGCATTTTATATGCAACGGGTTGGCTGTGCTCGCCTGAATAGAGACGAAATTTAAAATCAATTTACGACTTATTTATATGGAAAGCGGGAATTGCTGCTGAAATTTGCATTGTTAGTTGCTCGTTGATCAGCATTGATCTAGCTACCACTCCCCTTAAAAGCAGTCATTAACGCCATAAAGCCTGTTTAACTCCCGTCAACAGTTGTGTACCATCACACACCAGAGGCATTCCCCGTGTTCCGCCAATAACGGTAACGGTTCCGTTAATACAAGCATCGGATACATCAAAACAATAGTTATCATCCGTTAGGAGATTTACCATGGCATTACCTGACAACAACCTCCTCCACACCCCTCTGCATGACCTTCACCTTGAACACAGTGCCAAAATGGTGCCTTTTGCCGGTTACTCCATGCCGGTTCAATACGAGCCTGGTGTCAAAAAAGAGCACCTGCATACCCGTGATCAGGCCGGGCTGTTCGATGTTTCTCATATGGGGCAGGTATTGTTGACAGGCCCTAACGCCGCCGCTGACCTTGAAAAGCTGGTGCCTGTCGACATTATCGACCTGCCCGAAGGCAAACAGCGTTACGCGCTGTTCACGAATGAGCAGGGTGGCATTCTCGATGATCTGATGGTGACCCGCTTTCCTGCGGTTGATGGTAACGACTGTCTGTATGTAGTAGTCAATGCCGCCTGCAAAGCGCAAGACATTGCCCATATGAAAGCCAATTTAAGCGCTGATACCGTGCTTGAAGTCTTGGACGATCGGGCTCTGGTGGCATTACAGGGACCCAAAGCCATTGATGCTATTACACGTTTTGCCCCAGACACACAGTCCATGGTCTTTATGGATGCTCAGAAAATGGCCATTGCCGGTGTTGATTGTTATATCAGCCGTTCAGGCTACACCGGTGAAGACGGTTTTGAGATTTCTATACCTGCTGATCAAGCTAACGCGCTGTGTAAACAACTGTTGGAACAACCTGAAGTCGAGCTGATTGGTTTGGGTGCTCGTAACTCCCTGCGTTTAGAATCCGGCTTGTGTTTATACGGTCACGATATCGACAAAACCACTACGCCTGTGTCGGGCAGCCTGATCTGGGCCGTCAGCAAAATTCGCAGAGCCGATGGCGAAAGAGCGGGAGAATTCCCCGGTGCTGAGGTAATTTTCAAACAGATTGAAACCCAAGCCTTTGATAACAAACGCGTCGGCCTGATCGGTGCCAGCCGTGCGCCCGTGCGCGCAGGAACAGAGCTGGTCAATAAAGACGGCGACACCATTGGTAAAGTCACCTCCGGTACCTTTGGCCCAACCGTAGGCGCACCGGTTGCAATGGGTTACATCAAAAAAGACTATGCCACACTTGAAACAGAAGTCTTTGCCCTTGTCCGAGGTAAGCAACTACCTATGACGGTGAGTAAAATGCCGTTTATTCAGCAGCGGTATTATCGGGGTTAATATTCACCTTCAGAACAATCATCATTTTTTGTTGTTTTGCAGACAATGGTAAAAGTCTAAACACTGTCATGTATTTATTGCTTAAAGGCATGACAGTGCGTCTACAAAAGAATCTGCAGCCACTATTTATAATGACTCAAGCAGCGACGCCCAGCTGTGATAACCAACTGGCTAATCTACGTACCTGAGGCAATAAGGTCACACTTAACATAAGGGCACAAGGCCAGGCAACAAGAAAGCTGTGACCCCAGATGCGTGGCCACTCGGCACTAAAGCCCATTTTATACCCGGATATCACTCCCGACATAAGACCCGCCATCGCCAGTGATGTTAAAACAGTGGTTATCCAAAATTCTTTGCGTTGGTTCATCGTCGTTTTTCTTACCCACATTCAGTTCACGCGATTTGATGGGGCTACAGTACAATACTCCATTATTGGAAAAAACAGGCAAAAAAAGAAACATGCATTCCATATTTGGAAACATTGATGACTTATATCTCTTTTGTGCGGTTGTTGAAGAAGGCTCCCTTCTGGCTGCCTCTCGCAAACTGCAACTCCCTGTTTCTACCTTGTCACGACGCCTGAGTGCACTCGAAGAAAGACTCGGGTTACGCCTGTTGGAAAAACAGCGAAGAGAGCTAGCACCCACACAGCAGGGCACACGGGTTTTCAATCAGCTTAGACAGGGCATGGCGCATATTCAGCAGGGTATACAAACGTTAGATCAACAAAGCCAACAAGGTGTGCCGCTCCGCGGCGGCTTTCCTCCCGTGCCAAATAGAGGGCTTCCAGCCAACTTTCCTTAACGTCACTTGTCCTTTATAGTTCCATCCTTCACTTTTCATCAACAACCATCTGGGCTTGTGTTATCCGCACCCCTTCCCGCATGAAGCAACTGCTGCACCTCGAAAAGGCATGGTGGCAGTATTATCAAAAACACAAAGACACTCTGAAACCCGTTGTTATTGAGACCATGGGGCTACTTCTGGCTTGTGGAACGACTCTTTTGGGATTTGCGACTTTTCGTTGCTCTAAGCTCGGATGTTTCTTTACGAAAAAGATCTGCTTTGGCTGTAACTCCCGATTTTGTAACACCTGTGACAAAAAAAAGACCGATCAGTGGCTCGAAAATATGAAGGCCACACTGCCTGATACACGCTGGCAACACATCACGTTTACTATGCCTGATGTCCTTTGGCGTTTCTTTGAAGTCAATCGTCACCTACAGGGTAACCTCAGTGCAATAGCCGCTAGTACTCCGTCCGGCAGAAGATGATAGTTTACTGAAGGCTATTCTAATAACTCCGAGTCCATAACACCGGAGTTATTATGACCATCAAATATCATGTTCGACTCAGCGAGGAAGAACGCTCAATACTTGAACGGCTTATCAAGCAGGAAAAGCCCAAAGTTGCACAACACAAAAAACGTAAAGCCAATATCCTTCTGGCTATCGATGAAAACCATGATCCACTGCAGCATGATCAGGTAGCCAAAGCTTTCCATGTTAGGCCGCTTACTATCACTCGCCTCAGGAAACGATTTGTTGAAGAAGGGCTTGATGTCGCTGTCAATGGAAAACTAAGCAGCCACGGTCGGGTACGTAAACTCGATGGCGAAGCCGAAGCTCACCTTATTGCCCTTACCTGCTCACCACCACCGGAAGGAGCCAGCCGATGGACGCTAAATTTACTGACAGATCGCATGATTGAGCTCAGATACGTCGAATCGATTTCCAGAAGCACAGTACATGAGGGACTAAAAAAAATGAGCTTAAGCCCTGGCAAAAAAAGGAATGGTGTATACCTGCGGAAGAAAGCGCCAACTTTGTGAGTGCGATGGAGGATATTCTTGAAGTCTATAAACGTCCTCTTGATCCAAGGCGTCCGCTTGTTTGCCTTGATGAAAGTAGCAAGCAGCATGTTAAAGAAGTCGTTAATCCAATGCCTGTTGAGCCTGGAAAACCGGAGCGTTATGACACAGAGTATGAACGTAATGGCGTCAGCAATCTGTTCATGATGTTTGAACCCTTGACAGGTTGGCGGCATGTTGAGGTGACTGATCGTAGGACAGCGATTGATTGGGCTCATCAAATCAAGTTTCTGGTCGATGTTCGCCACAAAGATGCAGAGAAAGTTATACTGGTTGGAGACAACTTGAACACGCATTCTCCCGCATCACTTTATAAAGCTTTTTCCCCAGAAGAAGCCCGCAGAATGATTGATAAGCTTGAGTTTCATTACACCCCAAAGCATGGCAGTTGGCTGGATATGGCCGAAATTGAGCTGAGTATACTGAGTCGCCAATGTCTGGATCGGCGTATCCCTACCCAAGATATTCTCCGGAGAGAAGTCAAAGCCTGGGAGGAGAAGCGCAACGCAAGAAAAGTGACTACACAGTGGCGTTTTACCACTGAAGACGCTCGGATAAAACTTAAGAGACTGTATCCAAAGATGCCAGAGCTTGATAATACAGAGTAGATTGAGAGCCTCCATAGAACATAAACCAGACTATTAGAGCAGCACTTTTTCCCATGAAAAATTGGGAAATGGGGCACTTTGCGTGAAATAACCCATTTTTTTGTCCTGCCACTCAAAATTGACTCAAATAACAGGACGGCTAACCATTGTCGACCATTTACACAAACAGCTGACCGATCGGTTATCTGTGATTATCAAATGGTGTCGGATGGAGTACTAGTATCATGCTCGATGCTGCCAAGAAAAAAGGGCTAACTCCCGGTATTTTCAACGCTATTCATACCTTTGGTCGTGATCTTAAGCTCAATGTCCATATCCATTTGGCTATTACGCTGGGGGGGATTACCACAGATCATAAGCGATGGAAGAAGATAGACTTCCACAAAATAAATACCATGACATGCTGGCGCTACCAGGTTCTTCACCTCTTACGGCAAGAAGCCAAAAAAGGGCAGCTCATCATTCCGGATGAGCCATCAAAGCAATGTGGGAACAACTATCGGCTGAATCAGTTTCTCGATACTGAATATAAGAAACACTGGCATGCTCATTTTGCTGATCCCACTAAAACACCCACGGCAACAGCTAAGTATTTGGGACGTTATCTCACCCGACCTCCCATCGCTTTGTCACGAATGAAGCACTACGATGGCAAAGAAGTGGTGTTTGAGTACCTCGATCACAAAACCAATACACACCGTCTGTTCCATTGTGATATCGAAGAATTCATTACACGGCTGATTCGCCATATTCCCGAAAAAGGGTTCAGACTGGTGCGCTACTACGGGTTTCTGGCTCACCTTGTCCGAGGAAAGCTACTGCCAAAAATCTACGATCTACTGAATCAACCTGAGAAAAAAACACAAAGGATCTACTTTCCCTAGCTGTTGAACGCGACCTTTAGCGTTGATCCACTCAAATGCCATGCCTGTGGTGCACAACTGGTATTTTGTGGTGTTACTGTTGGTATAAAACGCTCAGAGCTTCGTCAATACCATAAGGCGCTGGCTTTACAACAACCGATTCAGCAGGCGGCATAGGAAAGATCCGTCTGGAGTTTGGTGTTGAGTGAAAAACAGCTTGTTTAAAGGCGTTTTAAGACCCGTAGAGTGCTTTTTCCGTCTTTCACAGGGTTTTATCACCAAATACAACTCGTTAGCTGGCATGCTGAGGATTAGACTGCGGGCCTCGGCGTTTTGAAAATGCTATGCGGTACATCAGCATTTTTTGATGGGTTTTTGGAGCTGCTCAGACTTGCAAATTCCTATGCATAAATTCCTATGCATAAATTCCTATGCATAAATTCCTATGCATTGACTCATTGTTCCAGCGATGAGTGCTAGATCTGCAAGGCTACGCCATGTTTGCATGAACCCCTAAGAATGCAGAAGAGCCAAACATTTTAAAAACAACTACTTATATAGAACTTACGCATTGACAGGTCCGGCAAAAAATGGCCTCAACCATTCCTTCCCCTCGGAGAAGCTTTTTATGAAATCCCAGGTAGCTTCTTTGAGGGCGTCTTTCCTGACGCTATAGACGCTTCTGAGTGACCCTGATATTTTCATCGCCTGAAGACAGGTATAGCCAAAGATAGCCGCAAAAATATGATTCCGGACCTGTCGCTCCCCTCTCACCTGAAAACGCTCGATGTTGCAGAGTTGCTTTAATGCCCGGTGATACTCTTCGATCGCCCAATGATGTTGGTGCAGCTGATCAAAATCAGATCGTGGAGATAGATTTGCTCCGACATGAGGAGTGTAAACAACGTAATGGCGCAGCTCGTTTTTGCGTCGCGTCCGGTAGAGTCGTACATGACCAAAGTTACGTAGCCATACAGTTTTTCCTTCTTCGGGAATCTCCAGGCTCTGCACCTGTTGGTAGTTACCCTTTTGCACAGAGACAGTACGGTTGCTTTTAACAGCGAACATAAAACCCAAACCATTGTTTTTCACAGCTTTGAGGTTTCCAATACTGCTATACCAAGAGTCACCGGTAACACATGCAGGTTCGAGTCCCCATGCCAGTACTTCTTTCAGCATATCGACAAAGTAGTCATTTTTAGTTTTGCCATCGGCTGGATTGTAAATACGGAAATTAACGGGCAAGTTGTAGCCTTTGATGTCCGTGTAATAAAGCGTGATGAGATTAATACCCTTGACGGTTTTGTGGTGCTTTCCTGAGTAGTAATGACCTACTAAAGCCGTGTAATGGGTATAAGGTTTATCCAGCACCGTATCATCAACCGATAGCGTCCCACCTTCAAGAATCAGCCTTGCTGACGCTTCTAGAAAAAGATCTTCAGGAGCAAAGTTTTCACGTTGGAGAAAGCGGTTAACACTGTCATGCGATATATCACTCAATTCGCTAAGACGGGTACAGGTGGCTGATTTGGGTTCACAGAGTAGAAACCCCGTATACTTCGGGAGGTCGCACTTGGCTGTTGTTGGTTTTGTTATTTTTCTACGCACGACGACATCCACTGTTTTTTTGCTGATCTAGCAATTTTTTTGGATGTCTGTCAATGCGTAAGTTCTATTATAGACACGCAAGGATACGATGTATTCCCTGGTGTGCAAGGTGTGCCGCTCCGCGGCGGCTTTCCTCCCGTGCCAAATAGAGGGCTTCCAGCCAACTTTCCTTAACGTCACTTGTCCTTTATAGTTCCATCCTTCACTTTTCATCAACAACCATCTGGGCTTGTGCTATCCGCACCCCTTCCCGCATGAAGCAACTGCTGCACCTCGAAAAGGCATGGTGGCAGTATTATCAAAAACACAAAGACACTCTGAGACCCGTTGTTATTGAGACCATGGGGCTACTTCTGGCTTGTGGAACGACTCTTTTGGGATTTGCGACTTTTCGTTGCTCTAAGCTCGGATGTTTCTTTACGAAAAAGATCTGCTTTGGCTGTAACTCCCGATTTTGTAACACCTGTGGCAAAAAAAAGACCGATCAGTGGCTCGAAAATATGAAGGCCACACTGCCTGATACACGCTGGCAACACATCACGTTTACTATGCCTGATGTCCTTTGGCGGTTCTTTGAAGTCAATCGTCACCTACAGGGTAACCTCAGTGCAATAGCCGCTAGTATCATGCTCGATGCTGCCAAGAAAAAAGGGCTAACTCCCGGTATTTTCAACGCTATTCATACCTTTGGTCGTGATCTTAAGCTCAATGTCCATATCCATTTGGCTATTACGCTGGGGGGGATTACCACAGATCATAAGCGATGGAAGAAGATAGACTTCCACAAAATAAATACCATGACATGCTGGCGCTACCAGGTTCTTCACCTCTTACGGCAAGAAGCCAAAAAAGGGCAGCTCATCATTCCGGATGAGCTATCAAAGCAATGTGGGAACAACTATCGGCTGAATCAGTTTCTCGATACTGAATATAAGAAACACTGGCATGTTCATTTTGCTGATCCCACTAAAACACCCACGGCAACAGCTAAGTATTTGGGACGTTATCTCACCCGACCTCCCATCGCTTTGTCACGAATTAAGCACTACGATGGCAAAGAAGTGGTGTTTGAGTACCTCGATCACAAAACCAATACACACCGTCTGTTCCATTGTGATATCGAAGAATTCATTACACGGCTGATTCGCCATATTCCCGAAAAAGGGTTCAGACTGGTGCGCTACTACGGGTTTCTGGCTCACCGTGTCCGAGGAAAGCTACTGCCAAAAATATACGATCTACTGAATCAACCTGAGAAAAAAACACAAAGGATCTACTTTCCCGAGCTGTTGAACGCGACCTTTAGCGTTGATCCACTCAAATGCCATGCCTGTGGTGCACAACTGGTATTTTGTGGTGTTACTGTTGGTATAAAACGCTCAGAGCTTCGTCAATACCATAAGGCGCTGGCCTTACAAAAACCGATTCAGCAGGCGGCATAGGAAAGATCCGTCTGGAGTTTGGTGTTGAGTGAAAAACAGCTTGTTTAAAGGCGTTTTAAGACCCGTAGAGTGCTTTTTCCGTCTTTCACAGGGTTTTATCACCAAATACAACTCGTTAGCTGGCATGCTGAGGATTAGACTGCGGGCCTCGGCGTTTTGAAAATGCTATGCGGCAAGTTTCTGGTCGATGTTCGCCACAAAGATGCAGAGAAAGTTATACTGGTTGGAGACAACTTGAACACGCATTCTCCCGCATCACTTTATAAAGCTTTTTCCCCAGAAGAAGCCCGCAGAATGATTGATAAGCTTGAGTTTCATTACACCCCAAAGCATGGCAGTTGGCTGGATATGGCCGAAATTGAGCTGAGTATACTGAGTCGCCAATGTCTGGATCGGCGTATCCCTACCCAAGATATTCTCCGGAGAGAAGTCAAAGCCTGGGAGGAGAAGCGCAACGCAAGAAAAGTGACTACACAGTGGCGTTTTACCACTGAAGACGCTCGGATAAAACTTAAGAGACTGTATCCAAAGATGCCAGAGCTTGATAATACAGAGTAGATTGAGAGCCTCCATAGAACATAAACCAGGCTATTAGAGCAGCACTTTTTCCCATGAAAAATTGGGAAATGGGGCACTTTGCGTGAAAGAACCCATTTTTTTGTCCTGCCACTCAAATTGACTTAAGTAACAGGACGGCTAACCATTGTCGACCATTTACACAAACAGCTGACCGATCGGTTATCTGTGGTTATCAAATGGTGTCGGATGGAGTACTAGTACTCCGTCCGGCAGAAGATGATAGTTTACTGAAGGCTATTCTAATAACTCCGAGTTCATAACACCGGAGTTATTATGACCCCTCAATCCTGCAAATAATATCGAAATAAAAGTTGCAATCACCCGTGAATAAAGAGATTAAGTGATGTTTTCGTTTCATCAAGCATCACTTTTTCAATGAGCAACAAAAACAAGTCAAAAGCACGTTTGAAGCAGCGGAAGGTACATTTCACTCAAGCTAAAAAGCCGCTTACCAGTCAGGCTGGACTTATCCCTGTGTTTCGCTTCCTGAACCGGATGGGGCTGGCCGACCTACTGGACAAACGGATTAATATTCAACGAGGCTCTAATGCCACTTTCCAACTGTCAGATGTCATTCTGATGGTAACCACCGGCATTCTGGCAGGTGCCACAAGTCTGATGAAAGTGTGCACGGTCTGGCAGGATAGCGTTCTCCGAGAATGCACCCGTTTTCAACGCATTCCTTGTGACAGTCAATTTGGACGCATTTTAAAGCTGTTCCACTTTGCCAGCGTCGTTGAACTGGAAACCGCTGTCCACGAAATGAGGGAGAGTGTTTGGAAACAGGCACTGCGCTCAGGAACATCTACCGTTTATGCTTTTAAACAGGTCACCATTGACCTCGATTCTACGGTAAAAACCTGTTTTGGTTTTCAGGAAGGCGCAAAGAAAGGGTTTAACGAGAAAAAAAGAGGGGCGCTGTCGTACCACCCGCAGCTGGCCTTTTGCGCGGAAACCAAAGAAGTGCTGCAGGGTTGGTTACGAAGTGGTGATGCCTACACTGCTAATGGCTCCATAGAGTTTATGAAACAGTTGCTGGTTACTCTTCCTTCCCACATGAAGATTTTTTTCAGGGCTGATAGTGGCTACTTTGGTGGACCATTACTGACCTATCTGGAGGATTTAGGACATCGTTATCTGGTTAAGGTCAAACTGAAGAATCTACACAAACTGTTAATCCCGCAAGACTGGCAACCTGTCGTGCATCAGCCAGGGTGGGAGTGGTGCGAGTTTCAACACTGCTGTGGTGACTGGGACCGGGCTCGTTGCTTCGTGGCTGTCCGGCAAAGAAAGATCGGGAAGCCAGAAAACACCCAGTGCGAATTGTTAGACCCGAAGCCAGAGTACGACTACTTCTGCTACGTGACTACTGAGTCGTTGAGTCCATGGGAGATCCATAAAGCGTATGGCAAGCGGGCTACCTGCGAAACCTGGATCGAAGAGTGCAAAAACCAGATGGCTCTCGGGCAGATCAAAACCGATCATTTCATGGCAAACAGTGCGCTTATGCAATGTGCAATCCTGGCCTACAATACAACACGTTGGATGGCACTGATGAGTGGGAATCGTCAGTTGATGAAGTGGGAGCCGGAAAGCATTCGCTGCTATATGATACGGGTTGCCGGAAAACTGTTGACAGGTAACAGGCAGTTGACCGTTGCCAGTAACAAAGAGCATCTCTACCAAACGGAGTGGGATGCTTGGCTAGCAGTAGGTGACTGTTTGTAAATAGCGAACAATGGATGATTAGAAAAACATTCTGCTAATGCGGAAGGAGTTATCGCGCCCTGATATCAGGAATAGCAGTAAGATGAACCAAACACGACGGCTCATGTGATTAAAATCCACTGAAAAGGTAAATATTTGCTCGATAGTAGCATAATCAGAATCAGGAGGGCTTGATCAGTTGCTGCGATTGACCTGTTCGGGTTTGGATTGCAGGATTTAGGTGACCATCAAATATCATGTTCGACTCAGCGAGGAAGAACGATCAATACTTGAACGGCTTATCAAGCAGGAAAAGCCCAAAGTTGCACAACACAAAAAACGTAAAGCCAATATCCTTCTGGCTATCGATGAAAACCATGATCCACTGCAGCATGATCAGGTAGCCAAAGCTTTCCATGTTAGGCCGCTTACTATCACTCGCCTCAGGCAACGATTTGTTGCAGAAGGGCTTGATGTCGCTGTCAATGGAAAACTAAGCAGCCACGGTCGGGTACGTAAACTCGATGGCGAAGCCGAAGCTCACCTTATTGCCCTTAGGAGAGTGGCATAGAGAAGTTTACCGGAGTATGGTGAGTCTTTCTTCCCTTTCGCCTTTGCCGCTATGAATACCACAATTGATGTTGCCCCAGAATGTAAGAGTCTTCTTAAGCTCGCCGCAAAGAAACTGAAAGGCCATGATCGCAGGTTGTTTGTGGCTGAGGTGGCTGAAACACTCTGCTATGGCAGCCCCCGTCTCACTGAAACTGAGTTTGGTTTTGGTCGTCATACCGTAGAACTGGGTATGCATGAAAAATGCACAGGGATGATCTGTTACGGAAACTATGCTTCATCCGGGAAGCGAAAGAGTGAAGATGTCTCGCCACAATTGGCAGAGGATATTCGCTGCCTTGTAGAACCGGAAAGTCAGGCAGACCCTCAGCTACGCAATACGTTTGCCTATACACGGGTGACAGCAAAAAGTGTACGGCAGAAACTGATAGAAGAAAAAGATTGGAATAACGATTCCCTTCCTCAAGTGCGCACTATCAATAATATCTTGAATCGTTTGGGATACAAGCTGCGTAAGGTTGAAAAAACAAAGCCTGAAAAAAAATTCCGGAAACCGATGCCATCTGTGCCAATATCCGCAGAGTCAGGGAAGAGGCCGACCAAAGAAAAAATGTCTTACAACTCAGCATAGACTGCACAGCAACGGTCAATCTCGGAGATTTTTCTCGGGGTGGAAAAGATAGAGGTTCCTCAGCCGTCAAGGCGCTGGATCATGATATGGCGAAAAAAGCCAAAATGATTCCTTTTGGTATTCTGAATCTGGACAATGATCAACTCAGCGTATTTTACGGGGTCTCTTATAAAACCAGTGACTTTATCTGTGATGCTCTGGAGCAGTGGTGGTCGGGCATTAAAGAAAGCTATCAGCATATAGATGAGCTGGTTATCTACGCGGACAACGGCCCAGAAAACAACAGCCATAGAACCCAGTTTCTTTTCAGAATGGTCATGTTTGCTCAGGCAACAGGGTTAAAAATTCACCTTGTTTACTACCCTCCTTATCACAGCAAGTACAATCCCATTGAAAGGTCTTGGGCATTTCTGGAGGATCACTGGGGTGGAGCTTTATTGAATACAGCAACAGCGGTTATTGAGTGGACAAAAAGCATGACGTGGAGATGCATCAGTCCTATTGTTGCACTATTGGATAGAACCTATGAAAAGGGTGTAAAGCTCTGTAAATCTGGGTTAGCAAAAATTAATCCTTATATTCTGCGTAACCCAGAGCTGAAAAAATGGAACGTTATGATCGTTTCAAAACTGGTAACTTCTTAATTGCTGCTTCCCTTACCTGCTCACCACCACCGGAAGGAGCCAGCCGATGGACGCTAAACTTACTGACAGATCGCATGATTGAGCTCAGATACGTCGAATCGATTTCCAGAAGCACAGTACATGAGGGGCTAAAAAAAATGAGCTTAAGCCCTGGCAAAAAAAGGAATGGTGTATACCTGCGGAAGAAAGCGCCAACTTTGTGAGTGCGATGGAGGATATTCTTGAAGTCTATAAACGTCCTCTTGATCCAAGGCGTCCGCTTGTTTGCCTTGATGAAAGTAGCAAGCAGCATGTTAAAGAAGTCGTTCATCCAATGCCTGTTGAGCCTGGAAAACCGGAGCGTTATGACACAGAGTATGAACGTAATGGCGTCAGCAATCTGTTCATGATGTTTGAACCCTTGACAGGTTGGCGGCATGTTGAGGTGACTGATCGTAGGACAGCGATTGATTGGGCTCATCAAATCAAGTTTCTGGTCGATGTTCGCCACAAAGATGCAGAGAAAGTTATACTGGTTGGAGACAACTTGAACACGCATTCTCCCGCATCACTTTATAAAGCTTTTTCCCCAGAAGAATCCCGCAGAATGATTGATAAGCTTGAGTTTCATTACACCCCAAAGCATGGCAGTTGGCTGGATATGGCCGAAATTGAGCTGAGTATACTGAGTCGCCAATGTCTGGATCGGCGTATCCCGACCCAAGATATTCTCCGGAGAGAAGTCAAAGCCTGGGAGGAGAAGCGCAACGCAAGAAAAGTGACTACACAGTGGCGTTTTACCACTGAAGACGCTCGGATAAAACTTAAGAGACTGTATCCAAAGATGCCAGAGCTTGATAATACAGAGTAGATTGAGAGCCTCCATAGAACATAAACCAGGCTATTAGAGCAGCACTTTTTCCCATGAAAAAATTGGGAAATGGGGCACTTTGCGTGAAATAACCCATTTTTTTGTCCTGCCACTCACAATTGACTCAAATAACAGGACGGCTAACCATTGTCGACCATTTACACAAAAAGCTGACCGATCGGTTATCTGTGATTATCAAATGGTGTCGGATGGAGTACTAGTGCTGCAAAGCTCTAATATCCATACCGGTCAAAGTATGGTTCTATCTGCCATCTGATATTACTTCAATAACGTGGCAAGGATGCAGGCAGATCACTGTAAAAATATCATTCTCACCGACCAGCATCGTAAAGAACTGGAAGACATTATCCGCAAACGGAGTAACACTCAAGCATTTGTGCTCAGAGCAAAAATAATCCTTGCTGCTGCAAAAGGTATCAGTCTCAGGGCATCAGCAAAACGGCTGAAATGTAATCGTGAAACCGTCACTCTCTGGCGCAAGCACTGGATTCAACGCTCGGATGACCTGTCTACCATGGAACGACTGAGAGAAACGGAAAGGTCGGGAGCGCCACCCAAATTCTCTGCAGAACAGATCTGCCAGATTATCGCCCTGTCCTGCGACAAACCAGAGAATCATGGTTATATACTGAGCCATTGGTCGGACAACTCTCTGGCAATGGCGGCAGTGGATAAAGGTATCGTCCCATCTATCTCTCAGAGACAAGTGGGGCGTTTTTTAAAATCAAGCCGATATTCGCCCTAATAAAGTCAAAGGCTGGATTGAAACACCAAAAGATGAGGCCTTTGATGAGCGTTGCGCTGACATATGTGACACATACCAAAAGGCTATGGAGCGAGCCGGGCAGGGTATTCGAACAATATCATTTGACGAAAAGACTGGCATTCAGGCGCTGGAACCTGTAACCACAGGTAAGCCAGTCAAGCCAGGTGACGTTGAAAAGCGTGAGTTTGAATATAAACGTCATGGGACACAGGCTTTGCTGGCGGGTATGGACATTGTTACAGGAAAAATAACACCCCTCATTGAAGATACTCGAACAGAAGAAAACTTTTCCTGTTGGCTTGATACGATGCTTGCTAGTGATACCGACGCTAAAGGTTGGCACTTTGTCATGGACAGGCTGAATACTCATATGTCAGAAGCGGCAGTCATGACCGTCGCGAAGATAGAAGGCACACCGGAAGAAATACTTGGTATTAAGGGCAAGTCCGGCATCTTAAAAAGCATGGTAACCCGAGCTGCTTATCTGAGTGACACCTCTCATAAGGTTGTTTTTCACTATACGCCAAAGCATGCGTCCTGGCTGAATCAGATTGAAATCTGGTTCTCTATTCTGGTGAGGCGATTCTTGAAGCGAAATAGCTTTACCTCAACAGCAGATTTTAAATCTCGAGTGCATACCTTCATCAATTTTTTTAACGAAAAAATGGCCAAACCCTTTAAATGGACTTAGAACTTACGCATTGACAGACATCCAAAAAAATTGCTAGATCAGCAAAAAAACAGTGGATGTCGTCGTGCGTAGAAAAATAACAAAACCAACAACAGCCAAGTGCGACCTCCCGAAGTATACGGGGTTTCTACTCTGTGAACCCAAATCAGCCACCTGTACCCGTCTTAGCGAATTGAGTGATATATCGCATGACAGTGTTAACCGCTTTCTCCAACGTGAAAACTTTGCTCCTGACGATCTTTTTCTAGAAGCGTCAGCAAGGCTTATTCTTGAAGGTGGGACGCTATCGGTTGATGATACGGTGCTGGATAAACCTTATACCCATTACACGGCTTTAGTCGGTCATTACTACTCAGGAAAGCACCACAAAACCGTCAAGGGTATTAATCTCATCACGCTTTATTACACGGACATCAAAGGCTACAACTTGCCCGTTAATTTCCGTATTTACAATCCAGCCGATGGCAAAACTAAAAATGACTACTTTGTCGATATGCTGAAAGAAGTACTGGCATGGGGACTCGAACCTGCATGTGTTACCGGTGACTCTTGGTATAGCAGTATTGGAAACCTCAAAGCTGTGAAAAACAATGGTTTGGGTTTTATGTTCGCTGTTAAAAGCAACCGTACTGTCTCTGTGCAAAAGGGTAACTACCAACAGGTGCAGAGCCTGGAGATTCCCGAAGAAGGAAAAACTGTATGGCTACGTAACTTTGGTCATGTACGACTCTACCGGACGCGACTCAAAAACGAGCTGCGCCATTACGTTGTTTACACTCCTCATGTCGGAGCAGATCTATCTCCACGATCTGATTTTGATCAGCTGCACCAACATCATTGGGCGATCGAAGAGTATCACCGGGCATTAAAGCAACTCTGCAACATCGAGCGTTTTCAGGTGAGAGGGGAGCGACAGGTCCGGAATCATATTTTTGCGGCTATCTTTGGCTATACCTGTCTTCAGGCGATGAAAGTATCAGGGTCACTCAGAAGCGTCTATAGCGTCAGGAAAGACGCCCTCAAAGAAGCTACCTGGGATTTCATAAAAAGCTTCTCCGAGGGGAAGGAATGGTTGATGCCATTTTTTGCCGGACCTGTCAATGCGTAAGTTCTAGGACTTATAAAATGGACTTATAAAATGGACTTATAAAGGGCGAGCTCTACAGATATGAGAAGATGGTATAGAATTTTAAGCTTTTCAGCACTAGTACTCCGTCCGGCAGAAGATGATAGTTTACTGAAGGCTATTCTAATAACTCCGAGTCCATAACACCGGAGTTATTATGACCATCAAATATCATGTTCGACTCAGCGAGGAAGAACGATCAATACTTGAACGGCTTATCAAGCAGGAAAAGCCCAAAGTTGCACAACACAAAAAACGTAAAGCCAATATCCTTCTGACTATCGATGAAAACCATGATCCACTGCAGCATGATCAGGTAGCCAAAGCTTTCCATGTTAGGCCGCTTACTATCACTCGCCTCAGGCAACGATTTGTTGAAGAAGGGCTTGATGTCGCTGTCAATGGAAAACTAAGCAGCCACGGTCGGGTACGTAAACTCGATGGCGAAGCCGCAGCTCACCTTATTGCCCTTACCTGCTCACCACCACCGGAAGGAGCCAGCCGATGGACGCTAAACTTACTGACAGATCGCATGATTGAGCTCAGATACGTCGAATCGATTTCCAGAAGCACAGTACATGAGGGGCTAAAAAAAATGAGCTTAAGCCCTGGCAAAAAACGGAATGGTGTATACCTGCGGAAGAAAGCGCCAACTTTGTGAGTGCGATGGAGGATATTCTTGAAGTCTATAAACGTCCTCTTGCTCCAAGGCGTCCGCTTGTTTGCCTTGATGAAAGTAGCAAGCAGCATGTTAAAGAAGTCGTTAATCCAATGCCTGTTGAGCCTGGAAAACCGGAGCGTTATGACACAGAGTATGAACGTAATGGCGTCAGCAATCTGTTCATGATGTTTGAACCCTTGACAGGTTGGCGGCATGTTGAGGTGACTGATCGTAGGACAGCGATTGATTGGGCTCATCAAATCAAGTTTCTGGTCGATGTTCGCCACAAAGATGCAGAGAAAGTTATACTGGTTGGAGACAACTTGAACACGCATTCTCCCGCATCACTTTATAAAGCTTTTTCCCCAGAAGAAGCCCGCAGAATGATTGATAAGCTTGAGTTTCATTACACCCCAAAGCATGGCAGTTGGCTGGATATGGCCGAAATTGAGCTGAGTATACTGAGTCGCCAATGTCTGGATCGGCGTATCCCTACCCAAGATATTCTCCGGAGAGAAGTCAAAGCCTGGGAGGAGAAGCGCAACGCAAGAAAAGTGACTACACAGTGGCGTTTTAACACTGAAGACGCTCGGATAAAACTTAAGAGACTGTATCCAAAGATGCCAGAGCTTGATAATACAGAGTAGATTGAGAGCCTCCATAGAACATAAACCAGACTATTAGAGCAGCACTTTTTCCCATGAAAAATTGGGAAATGGGGCACTTTGCGTGAAATAACCCATTTTTTTGTCCTGCCACTCAAAATTGACTCAAATAACAGGACGGCTAACCATTGTCGACCATTTACACAAACAGCTGACCGATCGGTTATCTGTGATTATCAAATGGTGTCGGATGGAGTACTAGTCAGAAACATTTCACCTAAATCCTGCAAATAATATCGAAATAAAAGTTGCAATCACCCGTGAATAAAGAGATTAAGTGATGTTTTCGTTTCATAAAGCATCACTTTTTCAATGAGCAAAAAAAAACAAGTCAAAAGCACGTTTGAAGCAGCGGAAGGTACATTTCACTCAAGCTAAAAAGCCGCTTACCAGTCAGGCTGGACTTATCCCTGTGTTTCGCTTCCTGAACCGGATGGGGCTGGCCGACCTACTGGACAAACGGATTAATATTAAACGAGGCTCTAATGCCACTTTCCCACTGTCAGATGTCATTCTGATGGTAACCACCGGCATTCTGGCAGGTGCCAAAAGTCTGATGAAAGTGTGCACGGTCTGGCAGGATAGCGTTCTCCGAGAATGCACCCGTTTTCAACGCATTCCTTGTGACAGTCAATTTGGACGCATTTTAAAGCTGTTCCACTTTGCCAGCGTCGTTGAACTGGAAACCGCTGTCCACGAAATGAGGGAGAGTGTTTGGAAACAGGCACTGCGCTCAGGAACATCTACCGTTTATGCTGTTTAAACAGGTCACCATTGACCTCGATTCTACGGTAAAAACCTGTTTTGGTTTTCAGGAAGGCGCAAAGAAAGGGTTTAACGAGAAAAAAAGAGGGGCGCTGTCGTACCACCCGCAGCTGGCCTTTTGCGCGGAAACCAAAGAAGTGCTGCAGGGTTGGTTACGAAGTGGTGATGCCTACACTGCTAATGGCTCCATAGAGTTTATGAAACAGTTGCTGGTTACTCTTCCTTCCCACATGAAGATTTTTTTCAGGGCTGATAGTGGCTACTTTGGTGGACCATTACTGACCTATCTGGAGGATTTAGGACATCGTTATCTGGTTAAGGTCAAACTGAAGAATCTACACAAACTGTTAATCCCGCAAGACTGGCAACCTGTCGTGCATCAGCCAGGGTGGGAGTGGTGCGAGTTTCAACACTGCTGTGGTGACTGGGACCGGGCTCGTTGCTTCGTGGCTGTCCGGCAAAGAAAGATCGGGAAGCCAGAAAACACCCAGTGCGAATTGTTAGACCCGAAGCCAGAGTACGACTACTTCTGCTACGTGACTACTGAGTCGTTGAGTCCATGGGAGATCCATAAAGCGTATGGCAAGCGGGCTACCTGCGAAACCTGGATCGAAGAGTGCAAAAACCAGATGGCTCTCGGGCAGATCAAAACCGATCATTTCATGGCAAACAGTGCGCTTATGCAATGTGCAATACTGGCCTACAATACAACACGTTGGATGGCACTGATGAGTGGGAATCGTCAGTTGATGAAGTGGGAGCCGGAAAGCATTCGCTGCTATATGATACGGGTTGCCGGAAAACTGTTGACAGGTAACAGGCAGTTGACCGTTGCCAGTAACAAAGAGCATCTCTACCAAACGGAGTGGGATGCTTGGCTAGTACTCCGTCCGGCAGAAGATGATAGTTTACTGAAGGCTATTCTAATAACTCCGAGTCCATAACACCGGAGTTATTATGACCATCAAATATCATGTTCGACTCAGCGAGGAAGAACGATCAATACTTGAACGGCTTATCAAGCAGGAAAAGCCCAAAGTTGCACAACACAAAAAACGTAAAGCCAATATCCTTCTGGCTATCGATGAAAACCATGATCCACTGCAGCATGATCAGGTAGCCAAAGCTTTCCATGTTAGGCCGCTTACTATCACTCGCCTCAGGCAACGATTTGTTGAAGAAGGGCTTGATGTCGCTGTCAATGGAAAACTAAGCAGCCACGGTCGGGTACGTAAACTCGATGGCGAAGCCGAAGCTCACCTTATTGCCCTTACCTGCTCACCACCACCGGAAGGAGCCAGCCGATGGACGCTAAACTTACTGACAGATCGCATGATTGAGCTCAGATACGTCGAATCGATTTCCAGAAGCACAGTACATGAGGGGCTAAAAAAAATGAGCTTAAGCCCTGGCAAAAAAAGGAATGGTGTATACCTGCGGAAGAAAGCGCCAACTTTGTGAGTGCGATGGAGGATATTCTTGAAGTCTATAAACGTCCTCTTGATCCAAGGCGTCCGCTTGTTTGCCTTGATGAAAGTAGCAAGCAGCATGTTAAAGAAGTCGTTAATCCAATGCCTGTTGAGCCTGGAAAACCGGAGCGTTATGACACAGAGTATGAACGTAATGGCGTCAGCAATCTGTTCATGATGTTTGAACCCTTGACAGGTTGGCGGCATGTTGAGGTGACTGATCGTAGGACAGCGATTGATTGGGCTCATCAAATCAAGTTTCTGGTCGATGTTCGCCACAAAGATGCAGAGAAAGTTATACTGGTTGGAGACAACTTGAACACGCATTCTCCCGCATCACTTTATAAAGCTTTTTCCCCAGAAGAAGCCCGCAGAATGATTGATAAGCTTGAGTTTCATTACACCCCAAAGCATGGCAGCTGGCTGGATATGGCCGAAATTGAGCTGAGTATACTGAGTCGCCAATGTCTGGATCGGCGTATCCCTACCCAAGATATTCTCCGGAGAGAAGTCAAAGCCTGGGAGGAGAAGCGCAACGCAAGAAAAGTGACTACACAGTGGCGTTTTACCACTGAAGACGCTCGGATAAAACTTAAGAGACTGTATCCAAAGATGCCAGAGCTTGATAATACAGAGTAGATTGAGAGCCTCCATAGAACATAAACCAGGCTATTAGAGCAGCACTTTTTCCCATGAAAAATTGGGAAATGGGGCACTTTGCGTGAAATAACCCATTTTTTTGTCCTGCCACTCAAAATTGACTCAAATCACAGGACGGCTAACCATTGTCGACCATTTACACAAACAGCTGACCGATCGGTTATCTGTGATTATCAAATGGTGTCGGATGGAGTACTAGCAGTAGGTGACTGTTTGTAAATAGCGAACAATGGATGATTAGAAAAACATTCTGCTAATGCGGAAGGAGTTATCGCGCCCTGATATCAGGAATAGCAGTAAGATGAACCAAACACGACGGCTCATGTGATTAAAATCCACTGAAAAGGTAAATATTTGCTCGATAGTAGCATAATCAGAATCAGGAGGGCTTGATCAGTTGCTGCGATTGACCTGTTCGGGTTTGGATTGCAGGATTTAGGTTTCATTTCTTAATGGTGTTAGCATTCGACCTCCAGACAGAAAGTGTCTGCTAATAACAATGTTCATTACGGTAGCTTGAAAAGACCATGGGTATTAGGCTCTGTTGACACTATTCTAGTACCTCACCCTGTTGTTAAGCGCTCTTTTATCATAATCTGTTACACTTCCCATTTCGGTCATCCCTATAGTGTAATCTTAGGGAAATCCGCTATTATAACCCACTTTTTTGTCTGGCAAGGTCAGCAGTCACCACATGACGAGTTTCGTTCCTGGACAGCGCTGGATCAGCGATACTGAAACCGAACAGGGTTTGGGTACCATTCTCACCCTTGACGGCCGTATGGTCACACTCCTGTTTCCCACAACGGGAGAAATGCGCACCTACTCTGTAAATAACTGTCCGCTTACGCGGGTCCATTTTAACCCCGGTGATAAAGTCGAAAGCCACGAAGGCTGGATTATCACTGTCACCCACGTGACCGAAGATGAAGGTATCTTAACCTACACAGGCGTACTGGATGACGGGCAACCCAACGAGTTGCCCGAATCCTGTTTAGGTAACTTTATCCGGTTTAATAAACCGCAGGATCGGATGCTGGCAGGTCAAATTGACCAAAACAGCAACTATTCCGTGCGTTATACAACGCTGCAACACAACCACCGGCTACGAAAGTCTGCCGTCAGGGGGCTTATTGGCTCCAGAGCCAGCCTGATTCCCCACCAATTGCACATTGCCCGAGAGGTTGCTCACCGTTACGCTCCGCGCGTTATGCTGGCTGACGAGGTGGGCATGGGCAAAACCATTGAGGCCGGCCTGATTCTCCACCAGCAGCTCATCAGTGGCCGGGCCAGTCGCGCACTGGTTGTTGTGCCGGAAACACTGCAACACCAATGGCTGGTTGAAATGCTCAGACGCTTTAATCTGCGCTTCAGCTTGTTTGATGAAGCACGCTGCCAGGGCATGAGCGATGACAACCCTTTTATCAGTGAACAGTTGATTCTCTGTAGTCTGGATTTTCTGTGTTCAAGCGCTGCGCGTGCTCAGCAGGCATTGGCTGCAGGCTGGGATTTAATGATTGTTGATGAAGCCCACCATTTGGTCTGGTCCGATGAAGAGCCCAGCCCTGAATACCGCTGTATCGAACACTTGGCCAGTCAAATCCCAGGCTTACTGCTCCTGACAGCAACACCCGAACAGATGGGGCTTGAAAGCCACTTTGCCCGGTTGCGGCTACTCGATCCTGACCGCTTTCATAGTCTCGATGCTTTTAAGGCTGAAGAGAACACCTATGAGCCTGTTGTTAATGCCGTACAGGAGCTGCTCGACCACAATGAAATCACCCAGCAATCTCGTCAGAATCTGGTGCACTTTCTCGGCGATGACTGTGAACCGTTATTGACACAATTTGATGCTGGAACACCCGATGAACAAATAGCCGCGCAACAACAGTTACTGCATCAACTGCTGGACCGTCACGGCACTGGGCGCGTCTTATTCAGGAACACCCGGGCAGCCGTCGGAGGCTTTCCAGGGCGAGTCGTTCAGGACTACCCTCAACCTCTACCCGAGCTCTATCAGATCGCGATGGAAGAAGAGCATAATCAGGAGCAACGGCTCCAGTATACCCTCTACCCTGAACTTGCCTATCAGGCACATATCACCGTTGATGATATGGATCCCTGGTGGAAAGTGGATCCCCGGGTTGACTGGCTTATTAATCTGGTTAAATTGCTGAAAAAGCAAAAAGTGCTGGTGATCTGCTCTCAGGCAACCTCTGCATTAGATCTTGAAGACGCTATGCGTATTCTTTCTGGCATTCCAACCGCCGTCTTCCATGAAGGCATGAGTATTGTTGAGCGCGACAGAGCAGCGGCCTGGTTTGCCGACGAAGAATACGGCGCCCAAATTATGGTGTGCTCCGAAATTGGTAGCGAGGGACGCAATTTCCAGTTTGCACACCATCTGGTGCTGTTTGATTTGCCTGAACACCCGGATTTACTGGAACAGCGCATTGGTCGGCTGGATCGGATTGGGCAGTCAGCAACCATCAAAATTCATGTACCGTATTTAGAAGGGACGGGGCAGTCCGTGTTATATCACTGGTACCACGAAGGCCTCAACGCCTTTGCAGACACCTGCCCCACTGGCAGTAGTGTGTACCAGCAGTTCAATGAAACACTGACACCGCTGTTAAAGCCCTGCGCGGCCATCAGTGAAGCAGACTTGCAACCCCTGCTTGATGACACCCGTACGATGAACGATGACTTAAAGGCCCACCTTCATAACGGACGGGACCGGCTTCTGGAACTCAATTCTCGCGGCCTTTCTTCCAACGAAGATATGATCAATGATATTGAAGAGCAGGAAGAGCCCCGGCAGTTAAAGCGCTATATGGAAAAACTGTTTGAAAGCTTTGGCGTTGACTCTGAAGACCACTCCAAGCACTGTTTAGTGGTGCGGCCCGGCAGTCACATGGTCACTGCATTCCCAGAGCTTCCTGCTGACGGTGTTACCGTCACTTTCGACAGAGAGATGGCCTTATCCCGAGAAGATATGCAGTTTCTGACCTGGGAGCACCCGATGGTGAGCGATACCATGGATATCGTACTGACCAGTGATATGGGTAACACCGCTGTCGCTCTGCTGAAGAACAAGGCATTAAAACCCGGCACCATGCTGTTGGAGACTATCTATGTTGTAGAAGCCAGTGGCGATACAGCCTTGCAACTAGATCGCTATTTGCCCATAACACCGGTGCGCTGCCTGATTGACCCCAGCATGAACGACTTAGCACAAAAAGTCGCTTTTGACACTTTAAACGCCCAGCTTCACCCGCTAAAAAAAGGCATGGCGAAAAAACTGGTCACAGCACAACGAGAGCCTATTCTCAAGTTGCTTGAAAAAGCAGAAGCGTCCGCAAAAATGGCTGTTGAGGACATTGTTAATACAGCCTGTCAGGTATTAATGATGGATGTAACGGAGGAAATAAAACGATTAGCGGCCTTAAAAGCAGTGAACCCAAATGTCCGTGACGATGAAATTGAGCACCTCAAGCATCGCGCAGCACAAGGACACCAGTGCTTGAAAAAAGCCATGTTACGGCTTGATGCCGTTCGCTTGGTGGTGGCCGGATAACATTTGAAGCATAAAAGAGGACAACCCTCTTTTATGCTTCAATAAATAATTGTTAACGCTATTAATGAAAAGCCGCATCGGGATAGGGTGGAGCCTCGCGACTCCACTCCTCCCACACCACCCAGCGTGCGGGTCCGCACTGGGCGGTTCGGCCAGTTAAACCACACGTAATCTTTCCAGTCCCAGCAGATCAAAACGCTTAATAGTAAACGCTTTGCTCAGAGCAGGTGAGGCACTCATGCGCCAATACTTCTTCCTTGATACCACGGCTTTACTGGCTGAAGCGATCGACACTCCAAGTCGCCTTAATCCTTTAAAACGTCGTTTTGCCGTTTTCCACTGATACCATATCAGACATCTTAAACGCCTTCTTACCCAAGCCTCCAGCGAGCTTAATTGTCCCTGTGTATCCGTTATTCCAAAATACTGCCGCCATCCACGAAGGTAACGATTCAGGGCTGTTAATCGTTGCTTGAACGACCGCCCTGATTTTCTGGTTAACGTCCTCACAGCAACCTTAAAACGCCGTTTGCTGTTGTCAGCAAGTTCAAGTTTTCCTTCTGGCGTGAATGAGAAGCCCAGAAATGTTCGTTCCCAAGGCCGCGCTACCGCACTTTTATCTCGATGCACTTTCAGCTTCATCCGGGTTTCAATCAACCTCACCAGACTATTCATGACTCGCTGCGCTGCCCGTCGGCTTTTAACAAAAACACGACAGTCGTCAGCATACCTGACGTACCGCAGACCTCGCTTGTCCAGCTCTTTATCCAATTCCTCCAACACAATATTGGACAATACTGGCGAGAGCGGCCCACCTTGCGGTGTTCCTTCCCGTCGATAGTGGATAACACCATTCTCCATGACACCAGCATTGAGAAACCGCCGAATCAGCCTTAATATATCCTTGTCGTCCATGTAGGCCGCCAGCTTCGCCATCAGACGATCATGGTTTACCCTATCAAAGAATTTCGATAAGTCGATATCCACCACCCAGTCATAACCAGACTGAATGTATCGCTGGGCTTGCCTAATCGTTTGGTGCCCAGACCTTCCCGGCCTGAATCCGTAGCTATACGCTGAAAAACGGGGTTCCCAGTCGGTTTGCAGTACTTGTTGAATGGCTTGCTGGACTAAACGATCCAGTACCGTCGGTATTCCCAGATTCCGTTCCCCTCCCTGCGGTTTTGGTATCACTACCCGCCTTACCGGTTGAGGCCTCCAAAGACCGTCTTTAAGCAGGGTTGTAACGGTTCTTCCGTAGTTCTTTAAATAGTCATGAAGAGCTTGAGTCGTCATTCCATCGACTCCCGGTGCTCCCTGGTTACGTTTAACCCGTTGATAGGCTCGATTAAGATTACTACTGGCTGCAATACGATCCATGATGCGATCATTGCAACCCATGGTCGGGTTTTCGTAATCATGCATTGCCATCAGATCCTCGACTACCTGAGTGAATATCAGCCGGTTCCGCCGGTGTCCATCGACTCAGGTCTCGGTGTTTGCCGAGTTTCAGTCTCTCGGACTGAGTGAAATACATAAACTACTCGCCTCTCTGTACCGTTCGGGCCTTCGCAAACACTAACTCTTTGCTACTATGCCCTCTGCTGACTTCTGTGTAGCGGTCAAATCACCTTACGATAATCTCAGTCCAATACTCTGGACACCACACAGACCTCCCGGGGTAAGACACACCACTTTCCCTGCACAACTGCCAGATATACTGCTCAAGCTTCCGAGTGAGTAGAGGGCTTTGTTTTGCTTGGCAAACTCGCCCCTACTTGAACAGCCTCGTATCTGATTTCTGTTCGTCAGCTCGCAGGTTTGTTCCACGCTTCTTTCAGCCTATACCTCACGATATAAACCTTGCGCTTCGCTAGTCCTTCGCCCTCACTAGGCTGGACAGGGGACTTTCACCCCATAAGTGGTGTGCCGTGCCCGGCACACCAAGGTAGGCCGCTGCGCGGCGGCTTTTTGTCCTGAGCCAACGGATGGCTCTCATGCCATTTTGCGCAGGATACGCATCCTTTCTTAAGCTCGGCTTTGTCACAATCAGCTCCTGACTTCATAGCGTCCTTCAGGAGCTGATTTATCCGCGTCCCCTCCCAACAAAAACACCTGCTCAGAGGTAATGGGCTTTGGCATAACTTCAAAATGAAGTATGAAGCGACTCTTCGCCCTGTCGTGATTGAGCATATGAATAAAGTGCTGGCCTGCGGACAGAAGGTCATGAGATACGCCACCTTTGAATGCGGTAATGATGCGTGTAGTCATTCGAAGGTTATTTGTTTCAGTTGTAAGTGCCGCTCCTGTAATACTTGCGGCAAGAAGATGACCGACCAATGGATTGAGAATCAGAAAGCCTTACTGCCTGATACGGAGTGGCAACACATCACCTTCACTATGCCTGGTGAGTTATGGGTGTTGTTTGAGCTTAACCGTGAATTACTGGGTAAACTTAGCCCCTTGGCTGCAAACATCATTTTGGCTTTCGCTGGCAAAAAAGGCATTCTTCCCGGAATTTTTACCGCCCTTCACACCTATGGTCGTGACCTGAAATGGAATGTGCACATTCATCTGTCTGTTACCCGTGGCGGACTTTACGATGATAATCAGCAATGGAAGTCAATCTATTACCCAAAACCGCCCATCATGGAAGGTTGGCGCTCTGGTGTGATCGACATTCTCGAAAAGGCTTACGAAAACAATGATTTGATTTTGCCACCTGAACTGGAAGACGAATGTCATAACCTGAAGGGATTTCAGCGCTTTCTGGATCGCCACGCAGAAAAGCATTGGATCGTTCACTTTGCCAAAGTCACCAACAACCCAAAGGCCACTGTCAGTTACCTTGGCCGCTACCTGAAACGACCGCCTATCGCTATGTCACGACTGAAGCACTACGACGCTAAAGGTGTCAGTTTTGAGTATTTGGATCACAAATCAAAAACCTATCGTCGGTTCAACTGTAGTCCAGAGGAGTTTCTGCACCGGCTAACTCGGCACATCCCAGAGAAAGGCTTTCAGATGATCCGTTATTATGGCGTTTTATCCAACCGAGTTCGCGCCAAACTGTTACCAACAGTTTACAACTTGCTCAATCAACCGAAGCGCAACGCCCTCAAAATCACTTTCCCTGACCTGATGCAGAAAAGCTTTGGTATTGATCCTCTGAAATGCATTCTGTGTAATGCTCAAATGCTCTTTGTGGGTATTACCCGAGGTAAATCACAAAGAGAGCTGCATCAATACGCAGAAGAGCTTGCACTTGCGAAGCCTATTACCTGAGTCACGCCCTCAATCCGTCTGAAGTCCGTAATGAGAGAAAGAAACTGGCGTAGAGGAAGGGTTATCAATGATTTTTGGGGTAGCTCAGAAGTAGTTCTGGTTCTTACGACCGAAACCCAGTAGTCAGCCAGCCAAAATCAGCATTTTTTGATGGGTTTTTGGAGCTGCTCAGACTTGCAAATTCCTATGCATTGATGGGTTTTTGGAGCTGCTCAGACTTGCAAATTCCTATGCATTAAATTCCTATGCATGAAATTCCTATGCATTTAAATTCCTATGCATTAAATTCCTATGCATAAATTCCTATGCATAAATTCCTATGCATTAAATTCCTATGCATTAAATTCCTATGCATAAATTCCTATGCATTAAATTCCTATGCATTAAATTCCTATGCATTAAATTCCTATGCATAAATTCCTATGCATTAAAATTTTTTGCAACCTCTGGAAGTGTTCGGTACCCATAAAATCATGATATTCACTAGAGCATAGCTTATTTACTTTATCATCAATAGAACTTACGCATTGACAGACATCCAAAAAAATTGCTAGATCAGCAAAAAAACAGTGGATGTCGTCGTGCGTAGAAAAATAACAAAACCAACAACAGCCAAGTGCGACCTCCCGAAGTATACGGGGTTTCTACTCTGTGAACCCAAATCAGCCACCTGTACCCGTCTTAGCGAATTGAGTGATATATCGCATGACAGTGTTAACCGCTTTCTCCAACGTGAAAACTTTGCTCCTGAAGATCTTTTTCTAGAAGCGTCAGCAAGGCTTATTCTTGAAGGTGGGACGCTATCGGTTGATGATACGGTGCTGGATAAACCTTATACCCATTACACGGCTTTAGTCGGTCATTACTACTCAGGAAAGCACCACAAAACCGTCAAGGGTATTAATCTCATCACGCTTTATTACACGGACATCAAAGGCTACAACTTGCCCGTTAATTTCCGTATTTACAATCCAGCCGATGGCAAAACTAAAAATGACTACTTTGTCGATATGCTGAAAGAAGTACTGGCATGGGGACTCGAACCTGCATGTGTTACCGGTGACTCTTGGTATAGCAGTATTGGAAACCTCAAAGCTGTGAAAAACAATGGTTTGGGTTTTATGTTCGCTGTTAAAAGCAACCGTACTGTCTCTGTGCAAAAGGGTAACTACCAACAGGTGCAGAGCCTGGAGATTCCCGAAGAAGGAACAACTGTATGGCTACGTAACTTTGGTCATGTACGACTCTACCGGACGCGACTCAAAAACGAGCTGCGCCATTACGTTGTTTACACTCCTCATGTCGGAGCAGATCTATCTCCACGATCTGATTTTGATCAGCTGCACCAACATCATTGGGCGATCGAAGAGTATCACCGGGCATTAAAGCAACTCTGCAACATCGAGCGTTTTCAGGTGAGAGGGGAGCGACAGGTCCGGAATCATATTTTTGCGGCTATCTTTGGCTATACCTGTCTTCAGGCGATGAAAGTATCAGGGTCACTCAGAAGCGTCTATAGCGTCAGGAAAGACGCCCTCAAAGAAGCTACCTGGGATTTCATAAAAAGCTTCTCCGAGGGGAAGGAATGGTTGAGGCCATTTTTTGCCGGACCTGTCAATGCGTAAGTTCTAATCAATATAATGCCCAGTTTTGTATATCTCATTATCAATTACTCCCAATAAATCAATAAAAACTTTCAGGTGACTTGCTTGCTCGGGCGATAAATCAAGCTCAGCAGAAAATACACAACCAGCATACAAAGCAAAAAAGTTTAAAAAGAGCTCACTTTTCTCGTTTTCAATAATAAGCTTTAAATGCTCTTCAGCATCTGAACCTTTAATATTTTAAATCCATGATTCTAGATACCGTCGCTTTTCATCAGCATCAAGCATTTTATTTTTATCCGTACACTCCTTGTTCAGAGCAGTTAAAAAATCCAGCGTCATTTTCGCTAGGTGATCTGGATTATTGGCTGCCAGTGCGCTTATCATAAGTCCAGCGTTCTTATCTAATGGCGTACGACTTGCTGCATCCGGAAAGGATAACTGAAGGTTAATGGGGCTGACTTTACGACTCGTTAACCTTTTTCTTAAAAAATGAACAAAAGAAAAAACCAGCCGGACTATCCGCCATTTGCTTTTTGCTTTAGATACTGATTTTTCCCCATACTGCCCAAGGGGCTCTTTATCAGGCCCCTGTGTTTTTGGGGTGCTTACTGTAACAGGCACACCCAATCGTGGCTGATCGCCAGCAGGTCTTGCCATTACTGAATCCTCCTTGATAGGTAACAGCTATTATATTCTCATGCACACAGCATCCATTTACAACAGAGTCTAGCCCCCCCCACAACGGTAGAATGAAAACTGATTCACAGGCACACCGTCCATGTTCGTCTCCAGCTCAGTCACAAAATGACAACGTAATCCATTTTTCTCGTAGATACCCGATGCTGGCACATCTTCATTATCACGGATCAGGATACCCCGTGTATGTTTGTTTGGCTGGCCAAACCAGAGTGTAAACTGCGATGTTCTTTCTGACAGTACTTGTACGGGTAACGGGTACGCATACCAGGCAATCCGACTCGCTCGACTCCAGTTCGATACCAGCAATACAGGCTTACTCTCCCCAGCATCTGTTTCCATGCTGCCTAACAGTCCAGCGGCTTTTTGTGCGGCCTGCTCCCATCCCACCAAATCACGCACCGCCGGTTTCATAAATGGAAACAGTGACAGGGGCTGAAAAGCAAAAAACAGAAAGATAAACCCAATAAGCGCGGCCGAAAGCCCGCCTGACACCCCTGTCAAACATTTTACCCAACGTTTATGCCAGTGGATACATAACCAATGCGCGGTTAATGGCGCTAACAGCACCCAGCCCAATGCAGGCCAGTTTATCAGCAACTCACCATTGCCAGCCGACCATGTTGTGACTAACAAAAAGGGCCAGGCACTCCAAATCACCAGCCAGTCAGCAGGATTTCCTCTCTTACCTGCAAATACTGTCGCTACTATGCCTGCGATATAGGCCAGCAATGAGTAGCACACAATTTGTAATACCTGCATCGTCAGTGCGTCTCTCAGCGCCCAAGTATCACCCGATGCATGGTCTAACTGGTAGGTAAAAGAGATCCAGTCATGCTGGTTGTTCCACACCAACACCGGGGAAATCAGCAGCAGCGCGGGCACCATTGCAAGCCATGGGCCTGCCTGAAACACCCAACGCAGGCCCTGCTGCTGACACATAAACAGAATAAGCCCTAGAGGCAGGAAGACGGCTGTGTACTTACTTAAACCTGCGAGACCGTAGACAACGCCCAATAATAGCCAGTGCATCACTTGGTTGCTCTGACTAATGTTCAGTGTTAATTCCATTGCCAGCAATGCTAAGAAAATCAGTGGCAGATCCGGCACTAACCCCCAGCCCATCAGTTGCAGTACTGGTGCGGCATTCACTATCAACACCGCGACTAATGACTGATGCTTTCCCCCTTCGGGAAACAAACGCCCCGTCACCCGAAAAACCTGCAAACTAATCAAAGCAAATAGTATTGCGGGTATCAGCCTGACAAAAAACTCACTGTAGCCTAAGGGGGCTACCAACATCTGTAACCAGCCGACCATGGGTGGATGATCAAAATAGCTCAGTGCGAGATGTAGCGCGTACAAGGCATAATGCGCTTCATCTACACCTAAAGGGACAAAAGGCGCAATCGCCAGATGAAGGATGAAGACCAGTAAAACCATAGACCAGGCCATCGCTCTGGCATTCATTGATCTCATGAAGTGCCTCTATGTAAAATGAATGGGCTCAAAAAAAACCACGGTATATACCGTGGTTTTTTTAACAGGTTACTGTTTCAAGCATTATAACGCCAGAAACAAGCCTGCCATTGTAGCACTCATCAGGTTTGACAGTGTACCTGCAGCCACCGCTTTACCACCCATTCGAGCAATATCAGAACGTCGGCTTGGTGCCATCATACCCAATCCACCCAACAGCATCGCGACAGAGGTAAAGTTGGCAAAACCACACAAAGCAAAGGTGATGATTGCCTGGCTGTGTTCAGAGAGCACTTGCACACCGGCAGCTGACGCTTTCTGTACATCCAGATAATTTGCAAAATCCATAAAGGCAACAAATTCGTTGAGCATCAGTTTCTGCCCAATGAAACCACCGGCGGTCACAGCTTCTGACCAGGGAACACCAATCAGATAAGCGAGCGGGCTAAAGAGGTACCCAAGGATCATTTCAATGGTCAGCTCTGGGAAACCAAACCAACCACCGGCCCAACCGAGAATACCATTTAGCATGGCGATCAGGCCGATAAATGCCAGTAGCATCGCACCAATGTTCGCGGCCAGTTTCAAACCGGAAGACGCACCACCTGCTGCTGCATCAATCACATTGGCAGGCTTTTCTTCGTCAGACTCGTCGTCAACACTCTTTTCTGAAGGTGTTTCTGTCTCTGGCATCAGGATTTTAGCCATCAACAAACCACCCGGTGCCGCCATAAAGCTCGCGGCAATCAGGAATTTTAAATCAACACCCATTGCAGCATAACCCGCCAGCACAGAACCCGCTACGGATGCCAAACCACCCACCATCACAGCAAATAGCTCAGACTGCGTCATGTTTTTGATGTAAGGCCGCACCACCAAAGGTGCTTCTGTCATACCAACAAAGACGTTAGCTGTCGCCGAAAGGGATTCGGTACGACTTGTACCCAGTACTTTCTGCAGAGCGCCACCGAGAACAGCAACCACCTTCTGCATAATGCCCAGATAGTAAAGTACAGCCACTAACGCAGAGAAGAAAATGATAATAGGCAGAACATTAACAGCGAAGATAAAACCCAGCTTAAACTGACCTAAGTCACCAAAGAGAAAGGCAATCCCTGAATTAGCGTAGCCAATCACCCCGCCCACCGCATTAGACACTTCACCCAGTACTTCCTGACCCACAGGGACATAAAGAATAAATGCCCCTAAAAGAAACTGTATGGCAAAAGCCCCACCGACTGTTCGTAAACGAATGGCTTTGCGGTTACTGGATAACAGCACGGCTATAGCAAGCAGGGAAGCAATCCCTACGAGGCTCATCAATATTTGCATGAGAAATAGCTACCTAAAAAATAATGTGCGGCGCATTATAGAAGTACACACAAAGATGAACAGAAAGTACTTTCCGCAAGCAAAATGCATACCCTGGAAGTTTAAGGATGAAAAGTATTCATCTGACGTTCAGTTATTTTAACGAAACTTCCGTTCCAGCCCAAGCCTTACTTAGGTTTCCAAGTATTCACTCATACTAGCATCAAGGCCACCACCTCGCTGGAAAAGTACGTATACTGTCAGGGCTTACGCATCATATTGGAACTATGGTTTACCTTCGGTAGCTCCTGTGTCAGAAGAGACTTTCATATACCCCAAATAATTGATCAATTTTTTTTCGATGTAAACCCTCCGTAATATACAGCCACTGTCATTCAAAAAAGGTTAAGAGTGCATAATCATCACGAATACAGATCAATATCTAGGTAAATCCACTAAAAATTAAGATTTTACAGTAACCATTGATGCGTAAGCCCTGCGTATACTTCACATGAGAAATGTTGAAACAACTAGAGAATGGCATTCATTATTCTACTTTTTTTCTTATAAAGACCAAATTACAGGCGATCAGCCGCGATAGGTAATAACGCCTATAGATTCAGACCGGCGATTGAAGCGGCCAACAAAAGGGGGCGAGAAACCCACTAATGGAGATCCTGAGTAAATCTGTATTGCAACACGAAGATGATCTAGCAAGGAGGGTTGCACTTACAGTGCAACCTGTTTTTAGTCTATATCAGCTAAATTTGTAGCCTAACCCTACTCTGAACGTCCATGGGTCAATGCCAACATGGTTAAACTTCCAGTCATCCGCTTTAATATCCGTAGCAGACTGGTTATACGTCGCTGCTGCATTCAAGAGAAGGTTATCGGTAAGCTTATAACCTAAATCCTGCAAATAATATCGAAATAAAAGTTGCAATCACCCGTGAATAAAGAGATTAAATGATGTTTTCGTTTCATAAAGCATCACTTTTTCAATGAGCAAAAAAAACAAGTCAAAAGCACGTTTGAAGCAGCGGAAGGTACATGTCACTCAAGCTAAAAAGCCGCTTACCAGTCAGGCTGGACTTATCCCTGTGTTTCGCTTCCTGAACCGGATGGGGCTGGCCGACCTACTGGACAAACGGATTAATATTCAACGAGGCTCTAATGCCACTTTCCAACTGTCAGATGTCATTCTGATGGTAACCACCGGCATTCTGGCAGGTGCCAAAAGTCTGATGAAAGTGTGCACGGTCTGGCAGGATAGCGTTCTCCGAGAATGCACCCGTTTTCAACGCATTCCTTGTGACAGTCAATTTGGACGCATTTTAAAGCTGTTCCACTTTGCCAGCGTCGTTGAACTGGAAACCGCTGTCCACGAAATGAGGGAGAGTGTTTGGAAACAGGCACTGCGCTCAGGAACATCTACCGTTTATGCTTTTAAACAGGTCACCATTGACCTCGATTCTACGGTAAAAACCTGTTTTGGTTTTCAGGAAGGCGCAAAGAAAGGGTTTAACGAGAAAAAAAGAGGGGCGCTGTCGTACCACCCGCAGCTGGCCTTTTGCGCGGAAACCAAAGAAGTGCTGCAGGGTTGGTTACGAAGTGGTGATGCCTACACTGCTAATGGCTCCATAGAGTTTATGAAACAGTTGCTGGTTACTCTGCCTTCCCACATGAAGATTTTTTTCAGGGCTGATAGTGGCTACTTTGGTGGACCATTACTGACCTATCTGGAGGATTTAGGACATCGTTATCTGGTTAAGGTCAAACTGAAGAATCTACACAAACTGTTAATCCCGCAAGACTGGCAACCTGTCGTGCATCAGCCAGGGTGGGAGTGGTGCGAGTTTCAACACTGCTGTGGTGACTGGGACCGGGCTCGTTGCTTCGTGGCTGTCCGGCAAAGAAAGATCGGGAAGCCAGAAAACACCCAGTGCGAATTGTTAGACCCGAAGCCAGAGTACGACTACTTCTGCTACGTGACTACTGAGTCGTTGAGTCCATGGGAGATCCATAAAGCGTATGGCAAGCGGGCTACCTGCGAAACCTGGATCGAAGAGTGCAAAAACCAGATGGCTCTCGGGCAGATCAAAACCGATCATTTCATGGCAAACAGTGCGCTTATGCAATGTGCAATACTGGCCTACAATACAACACGTTGGATGGCACTGATGAGTGGGAATCGTCAGTTGATGAAGTGGGAGCCGGAAAGCATTCGCTGCTATATGATACGGGTTGCCGGAAAACTGTTGACAGGTAACAGGCAGTTGACCGTTGCCAGTAACAAAGAGCATCTCTACCAAACGGAGTGGGATGCTTGGCTAGCAGTAGGTGACTGTTTGTAAATAGCGAACAATGGATGATTAGAAAAACATTCTGCTAATGCGGAAGGAGTTATCGCGCCCTGATATCAGGAATAGCAGTAAGATGAACCAAACACGACGGCTCATGTGATTAAAATCCACTGAAAAGGTAAATATTTGCTCGATAGTAGCATAATCAGAATCAGGAGGGCTTGATCAGTTGCTGCGATTGACCTGTTCGGGTTTGGATTGCAGGATTTAGGTACTATAGAACTTACGCATTGACAGACATCCAAAAAAATTGCTAGATCAGCAAAAAAACAGTGGATGCCGTCGTGCGTAGAAAAATAACAAAACCAACAACAGCCAAGTGCGACCTCCCGAAGTATACGGGGTTTCTACTCTGTGAACCCAAATCAGCCACCTGTACCCGTCTTAGCGAATTGAGTGATATATCGCATGACAGTGTTCACCGCTTTCTCCAACGTGAAAACTTTGCTCCTGAAGATCTTTTTCTAGAAGCGTCAGCAAGGCTTATTCTTGAAGGTGGGACGCTATCGGTTGATGATACGGTGCTGGATAAACCTTATACCCATTACACGGCTTTAGTCGGTCATTACTACTCAGGAAAGCACCACAAAACCGTCAAGGGTATTAATCTCATCACGCTTTATTACACGGACATCAAAGGCTACAACTTGCCCGTTAATTTCCGTATTTACAATCCAGCCGATGGCAAAACTAAAAATGACTACTGTGTCGATATGCTGAAAGAAGTACTGGCATGGGGACTCGAACCTGCATGTGTTACCGGTGACTCTTGGTATAGCAGTATTGGCAACCTCAAAGCTGTGAAAAACAATGGTTTGGGTTTTATGTTCGCTGTTAAAAGCAACCGTACTGTCTCTGTGCAAAAGGGTAACTACCAACAGGTGCAGAGCCTGGAGATTCCCGAAGAAGGAAAAACTGTATGGCTACGTAACTTTGGTCATGTACGACTCTACCGGACGCGACTCAAAAACGAGCTGCGCCATTACGTTGTTTACACTCCTCATGTCGGAGCAGATCTATCTCCACGATCTGATTTTGATCAGCTGCACCAACATCATTGGGCGATCGAAGAGTATCACCGGGCATTAAAGCAACTCTGCAACATCGAGCGTTTTCAGGTGAGAGGGGAGCGACAGGTCCGGAATCATATTTTTGCGGCTATCTTTGGCTATACCTGTCTTCAGGCGATGAAAGTATCAGGGTCACTCAGAAGCGTCTATAGCGTCAGGAAAGACGCCCTCAAAGAAGCTACCTGGGATTTCATAAAAAGCTTCTCCGAGGGGAAGGAATGGTTGAGGCCATTTTTTGCCGGACCTGTCAATGAGTAAGTTCTATACTATTACGCTAACGGGGTGCTCAGAGCAAGTATACAAGCAGTACCTGGATGAGTGAGAAAATATAACCTGTTCACTTCATTGCTTGCCCTTCTGGTCGATCTTAATACACAGACCTGAAGCATCCTGATAATAATAACAACGCCGATTATATGGGTAAACGTCAATATGACGCAGATGAACTTGCTTGTAGTTGATGACAACAGCATTGATCGGATGGCCATTAGGCGTTTCCTCGGCCAGTCGAACCATAATCTGGATATCAATGAAGCTGATACGGCGGATAAAGCGCTGAACCTTCTGAAAAATCACACCTTTGATCTAGTGTTACTGGATTATACGATGCCTGGCACGTCAGGGCTGGATCTTCTTAATGTTTTTGCCGAGTATCGACAAAACGATAGTGATCATGGCTTTAAATATAACTAGAACTTACGCATTGACAGACATCCAAAAAAATTGCTAGATCAGCAAAAAAACAGTGGATGTCGTCGTGCGTAGAAAAATAACAAAACCAACAACAGCCAAGTGCGACCTCCCGAAGTATACGGGGTTTCTACTCTGTGAACCCAAATCAGCCACCTGTACCCGTCTTAGCGAATTGAGTGATATATCGCATGACAGTGTTAACCGCTTTCTCCAACGTGAAAACTTTGCTCCTGAAGATCTTTTTCTAGAAGCGTCAGCAAGGCTTATTCTTGAAGGTGGGACGCTATCGGTTGATGATACGGTGCTGGATAAACCTTATACCCATTACACGGCTTTAGTCGGTCATTACTATTCAGGAAAGCACCACACAACCGTCAAGGGTATTAATCTCATCACGCTTTATTACACGGACATCAAAGGCTACAACTTGCCCGTTAATTTCCGTATTTACAATCCAGCCGATGGCAAAACTAAAAATGACTACTTTGTCGATATGCTGAAAGAAGTACTGGCATGGGGACTCGAACCTGCATGTGTTACCGGTGACTCTTGGTATAGCAGTATTGGAAACCTCAAAGCTGTGAAAAACAATGGTTTGGGTTTGATGTTCGCTGTTAAAAGCAACCGTACTGTCTTTGTGCAAAAGGGTAACTACCAACAGGTGCAGAGCCTGGAGATTCCCGAAGAAGGAAAAACTGTATGGCTACGTAACTTTGGTCATGTACGACTCTACCGGACGCGACTCAAAAACGAGCTGCGCCATTACGTTGTTTACACTCCTCATGTCGGAGCAGATCTATCTCCACGATCTGATTTTGATCAGCTGCACCAACATCATTGGGCGATCGAAGAGTATCACCGGGCATTAAAGCAACTCTGCAACATCGAGCGTTTTCAGGTGAGAGGGGAGCGACAGGTCCGAAATCATATTTTTGCTGCTATTTTTGGCTATACCTGTCTTCAGGCGATGAAAGTATCAGGGTCACTCAGAAGCGTCTATAGCGTCAGGAAAGACGCCTTCAAAGAAGCTACCTGGGATTTCATAAAAAGCTTCTCCGAGGTGAAGGAATGGTTGAGGCCATTTTTTGCCGGACCTGTCAATGCGTAAGTTCTACTGTCCTGAAAATGATCGTTGTGCCTCTGATCTTCACCTCGATTGTTTGTGGTACCTGCTCGTTAAAAGATATCAGTGTCCTTGGTCGTCTCGGTGGCATGACCGTCGTTCTCTACTTGCTCACCACCGCCATTGCCATCTCCCTCGCCATGACTGTCGCCCTGATTGTTGGCCCGGGTAAAGGCGCAAATCTTGAAAGTGCTGCAAACTTTGTCGCCAGTGACGCCCCCTCCCTGATTGATGTGTTAATCGGCATGTTCCCGAGCAACCCTGTCAGCGCAATGGCATCCGGTAACACACTGCAGATCATCGTCTTCTCTATTCTCTTTGGTGTGTCAATTGCTGCGGCAGGCAAACCCGCTGAGCCGCTGATCAAGATGTTCAACGCGTTGAACGAAACCATGCTGAAACTGGTGACTCTGATCATGACTCTGGCACCTTACGGCGTTATGGGCCTGATTGGTAAGCTGTTCTACACCATCGACCTCAGCGCCATCATGAGCCTGGTCGAGTACTTCTTTGTGGTACTGGCCGTCTTGGCACTTCAGGTGTTTATCACGTACTGTGGTTTGCTGAAAACCTTGACCGGTTTAAGCCCTGTCATCTTCCTGCGTAAGATGCGCGACGCCTTCATGTTTGCGTTCAGCACTGCCTCCAGTAATGCCACCATTCCTGTGACTCTGGAAACAGTAACGCGTCGCTTAGGTGTGTCTAACCAAACCGCTTCATTCACCATTCCACTAGGCAGCACCATCAACATGGATGGAACCGCCATCATGCAGGGTGTCGCTACAGTCTTTATCGCTCAAGCCTTTGGCATTGATCTGTCGTTCAATGACTACATGATGGTGATTGTGACCGCGACTCTGGCCTCTGTAGGCACAGCGGGTGTTCCGGGTGTTGGTCTGGTCATGCTGGCGATGGTACTGCAACAAGTCGGCTTGCCGCTGGAAGGCATTGCGCTGATTATGGGTGTTGACCGCCTGCTTGACATGGTACGTACTGCGGTAAATATCACCGGGGACAGTGCAGTGACGTGTATTGTAGCCAAGCATCAAAACGCTATGGATACCGCCGTGTACAACGACCCTAAAGCCGGTGCCAAAGAAGAAAATATAGACTTTCATAAAATCAATAACACTGCACAAAGCGTATAATTGATACACCGTCAGGGGGCACAATGTAGCCAGCTACCATTGCGCCCCAGTCGATACAGTGACGCAAACTCAGCAAAAAAATGGGGCTATCAAAAACAGCCCCATTTTTTATGTTAATGCAGAGATCAAGAATCCATTAACTGCTTGTAATCTTCCTATAATCCAACAGGCACCAACAACTAAATCAGTTGAATATCTTTTGATAACGCAACAAGATGGGTCACATTACGCGCACCCAATAGCCCTCTCATTCGCTTTAAATGGTATTTAATGCCATCTTCCGTCATATCGACCTGTTCAGCGGCCTGCTGAGTACTGTAACCAATACTAATGAGCTTGATAATTCTTAGTGCATTATCAGAAAAGGCTTTATTGCTGAGAAAGGGATTAAACTCGTCAGCATACTGCTGCATCATTTCATAATTTAAGCGAATCAGCTTATCCATCAATGGCACGGCCTCCATTGCAAGCATATATTCACTCTCAATATGTGACAACGACGAATACGCCACTATGGCCGGAAACCAATTTTCCGATGGCGAAGGCAGTGAAATAATCACTCTGGAGGCAGCACCCCATTTAGTGAAAAATGCCTGCACCGGCTGATACCCTTCCATAGCTTCAAATTGCCGTGACATAACCATTTCGCCCGCATCGATATCGTGCGCTGCTGTTAACATAGGGTCACTGATAGCCAGACTCGTATGGTAGCGTCTCAACATTTTTTCAGGCATACGTGACATGCCTGAAGGAAGCATTCGGGATGAGCACTTTACTAGCTTGGTTTTAAGGTTTTGTTCACCATCAAAATCATCAAAGCCCAGCCATTGCCTGCTATGAAATCCAGCAAACTCTACTTTATCAAACATGCATTGCTGCAGGGCATTATAGATATCATCCCAGATAACTGCCTGCGTTCTTTTTTTGTAGAAAGTCATAATTTACAATACGAAACCAATAGCAAAAACAAAACAACTGTATGTAGCTGACTTATAGTCATATCTAGAACTTACGCATTGACAGGTCCGGCAAAAAATGGCCTCAACCATTCCTTCCCCTCGGAGAAGCTTGTTATGAAATCCCAGGTAGCTTCTTTGAGGGCGTCTTTCCTGATGCTATAGACGCTTCTGAGTGACCCTGATACTTTCATCGCCTGAAGACAGGTATCGCCAAAGATAGCCGCAAAAATATGATTCCGGCCCTGTCGCTCCCCTCTCACCTGAAAACGCTCGATGTTGCAGAGTTGCTTTAATGCCCGGTGATACTCTTCGATCGCCCAATGATGTTGGTGCAGCTGATCAAAATCAGATCGTGGAGATAGATCTGCTCCGACATGAGGAGTGTAAACAACGTAATGGCGCAGCTCGTTTTTGAGTCGCGTCCGGTAGAGTCGTACATGACCAAAGTTACGTAGCCATACAGTTTTTCCTTCTTCGGGAATCTCCAGGCTCTGCACCTGTTGGTAGTTACCCTTTTGCACAGAGACAGTACGGTTGCTTTTAACAGCGAACATAAAACCCAAACCATTGTTTTTCACAGCTTTGAGGTTTCCAATACTGCTATACCAAGAGTCACCGGTAACACATGCAGGTTCGAGTCCCCATGCCAGTACTTCTTTCAGCATATCGACAAAGTAGTCATTTTTAGTTTTGCCATCGGCTGGATTGTAAATACGGAAATTAACGGGCAAGTTGTAGCCTTTGATGTCCGTGTAATAAAGCGTGATGAGATTAATACCCTTGACGGTTTTGTGGTGCTTTCCTGAGTAGTAATGACCGACTAAAGCCGTGTAATGGGTATAAGGTTTATCCAACACCGTATCATCAACCGATAGCGTCCCACCTTCAAGAATAAGCCTTGCTGACGCTTCTAGAAAAAGATCTTCAGGAGCAAAGTTTTCACGTTGGAGAAAGCGGTTAACACTGTCATGCGATATATCACTCAATTCGCTAAGACGGGTACAGGTGGCTGATTTGGGTTCACAGAGTAGAAACCCCGTATACTTCGGGAGGTCGCACTTGGCTGTTGTTGGTTTTGTTATTTTTCTACGCACGACGACATCCACTGTTTTTTTGCTGATCTAGCAATTTTTTTGCATGTCTGTCAATGCGTAAGTTCTAATATCTTTTAACTATAAGGCACACCCAAAAATAGGTTCAGACAGGGCTTACGCATCATATTGGAACTATGGTTTATCTTCTGTAGCTCCTGTGTCAGAAGAGACTGTCATATACCCCCTAAATCCTGCAATACAAACTCCAACAGGCCAAACATACGCATTGATCAAATCCTCCTGACTCCGATTATCCTGCTGTCGAGAAAATACTGGCCTTTTCAGTGGATTTTCATCGCCCGAACCATCGTATTTTTATTCATCTTACTCCTATTCCTAATATCAGAGCGTAACAACATCTTCCGCATCAGCAGAATGTTTTTTCTAACCATCCGTTGTACGGCTAGTTACAAACAGTCACCCACTGCCAGCCAAGCATCCCACTCCGTCTGGTAGAGATGCTCTTTGTTACTGGCAACGGTCAACTGTCTGCTACATTAGAACTTACGCATTGACAGGTCCGGCAAAAAATGGCCTCAACCATTCCTTCCCCTCGGAGAAGCTTTTTATGAAATCCCAGGTAGCTTCTTTGAGGGCGTCTTTCCTGACGCTATAGACGCTTCTGAGTGACCCTGATACTTTCATCGCCTGAAGACAGGTATAGCCAAAGATAGCCGCAAAAATATGATTCCGGACCTGTCGCTCCCCTCTCACCTGAAAACGCTCGATGTTGCAGAGTTGCTTTAATGCCCGGTGATACTCTTCGATCGCCCAATGATGTTGGTGCAGCTGATCAAAATCAGATCGTGGAGATAGATCTGCTCCGACATGAGGAGTGTAAACAACGTAATGGCGCAGCTCGTTTTTGAGTCGCGTCCGGTAGAGTCGTACATGACCAAAGTTACGTAGCCATACAGTTTTTCCTTCTTCGGGAATCTCCAGGCTCTGCACCTGTTGGTAGTTACCCTTTTGCACAGAGACAGTACGGTTGCTTTTAACAGCGAACATAAAACCCAAACCATTGTTTTTCACAGCTTTGAGGTTTCCAATACTGCTATACCAAGAGTCACCGGTAACACATGCAGGTTCGAGTCCCCATGCCAGTACTTCTTTCAGCATATCGACAAAGTAGTCATTTTTAGTTTTGCCATCGGCTGGATTGTAAATACGGAAATTAACGGGCAAGTTGTAGCCTGTGATGTCCGTGTAATAAAGCGTGATGAGATTAATACCCTTGACGGTTTTGTGGTGCTTTCCTGAGTAGTAATGACCGACTAAAGCCGTGTAATGGGTATAAGGTTTATCCAGCACCGTATCATCAACCGATAGCGTCCCACCTTCAAGAATAAGCCTTGCTGACGCTTCTAGAAAAAGATCTTCAGGAGCAAAGTTTTCACGTTGGAGAAAGCGGTTAACACTGTCATGCGATATATCACTCAATTCGCTAAGACGGGTACAGGTGGCTGATTTGGGTTCACAGAGTAGAAACCCCGTATACTTCGGGAGGTCGCACTTGGCTGTTGTTGGTTTTGTTATTTTTCTACGCACGACGACATCCACTGTTTTTTTGCTGATCTAGCAATTTTTTTGGATGTCTGTCAATGCGTAAGTTCTACAACTAATGACTTGGATCAATTTACGATTAAAAAAGCAGTAATATCACCTAAAAGCATAGTATCATTTGGTCTCTTTTCGCCTGCTGGCTTTGAGTTACCGAGGGATACATAAATTGACATTTCCTCACCAGCATCGGTACGTATTAACCTGTAACAACGAAATAGAAAAGTGGACTTTAAAGAACTTGCTTCAATCATCACGCTGAATTCACATACAAAAAACAAGGCGGGAGTCGATGAAAATGGACGAATTTTTTCCCGCTGGATGGAAGCGCTGGGATACACGACAACGCCTTATGCCAGAGAACATATAGGCTACCATTTACACTTTACCTCTCCTAAAATAGATGGCCGAAAAGTATTACTCTTAGGCCATCTGGATACTGTGTTTCCTAAAGGAACTTTTGAAGCATTTCGTGAAGACGAAGACTGGATCTATGGACCAGGCGTATGCGATATGAAAGGCGGCAACTACGTTGCACTCACTGCACTGCGTGCTATTCATCAACAATACGGCAGCATTGGTAATATCGACATGCTACTCGTGAGCGATGAAGAAACCGGCAGTGATGACAGTAAACACCTAACGGTTGAGTTAGCAAAAGACTATGATGCGTGTTTAGTGTTTGAAGCGGCAGGTGTTGACAACGAGGTCGTGATTGCCCGCAAGGGCGTTGGTACTGTCTTCTTGGACTTTGCTGGTAAAGCAGCGCATGCGGGCAACAAATACGTGGAAGGCTGTAATGCCAATCTCGCGGCCGCTCAAATGCTTATTGCGTTAACAGAACTGACTCACCTTGAAGCTGGCACAACAGTGAATGTCGGGAAAATGTCAGGCGGCATCGGCGCCAACACCATTTCACCCAAGGCACAGCTAGTACTCCGTCCGGCAGAAGATGATAGTTTACTGAAGGCTATTCTAATAACTCCGAGTCCATAACACCGGAGTGATTATGACCATCAAATATCATGTTCGACTCAGCGAGGAAGAACGCTCAATACTTGAACGGCTTATCAAGCAGGAAAAGCCCAAAGTTGCACAACACAAAAAACGTAAAGCCAATATCCTTCTGGCTATCGATGAAAACCATGATCCACTGCAGCATGATCAGGTAGCCAAAGCTTTCCATGTTAGGCCGCTTACTATCACTCGCCTCAGGAAACGATTTGTTGAAGAAGGGCTTGATGTCGCTGTCAATGGAAAACTAAGCAGCCACGGTCGGGTACGTAAACTCGATGGCGAAGCCGAAGCTCACCTTATTGCCCTTACCTGCTCACCACCACCGGAAGGAGCCAGCCGATGGACGCTAAATTTACTGACAGATCGCATGATTGAGCTCAGATACGTCGAATCGATTTCCAGAAGCACAGTACATGAGGGACTAAAAAAAATGAGCTTAAGCCCTGGCAAAAAAAGGAATGGTGTATACCTGCGGAAGAAAGCGCCAACTTTGTGAGTGCGATGGAGGATATTCTTGAAGTCTATAAACGTCCTCTTGATCCAAGGCGTCCGCTTGTTTGCCTTGATGAAAGTAGAAAGCAGCATGTTAAAAAAGTCGTTAATCCAATGCCTGTTGAGCCTGGAAAACCGGAGCGTTATGACACAGAGTATGAACGTAATGGCGTCAGCAATCTGTTCATGATGTTTGAACCCTTGACAGGTTGGCGGCATGTTGAGGTGACTGATCGTAGGACAGCGATTGATTGGGCTCATCAAATCAAGTTTCTGGTCGATGTTCGCCACAAAGATGCAGAGAAAGTTATACTGGTTGGAGACAACTTGAACACGCATTCTCCCGCATCACTTTATAAAGCTTTTTCCCCAGAAGAAGCCCGCAGAATGATTGATAAGCTTGAGTTTCATTACACCCCAAAGCATGGCAGTTGGCTGGATATGGCCGAAATTGAGCTGAGTATACTGAGTCGCCAATGTCTGGATCGGCGTATCCCTACCCAAGATATTCTCCGGAGAGAAGTCAAAGCCTGGGAGGAGAAGCGCAACGCAAGAAAAGTGACTACACAGTGGCGTTTTACCACTGAAGACGCTCGGATAAAACTTAAGAGACTGTATCCAAAGATGCCAGAGCTTGATAATACAGAGTAGATTGAGAGCCTCCATAGAACATACACCAGACTATTAGAGCAGCACTTTTTCCCATGAAAAATTGGGAAATGGGGCACTTTGCGTGAAATAACCCATTTTTTTGTCCTGCCACTCAAAATTGACTCAAATAACAGGACGGCTAACCATTGTCGACCATTTACACAAAAAGCTGACCGATCGGTTATCGGTGATTATCAAATGGTGTCGGATGGAGTACTAGTTGTTGAATTTCGGTTCACCTGTTCAACCGAGAAAAAACGTGTCATGGACGCCATCGATCATTTAGTGGCTAACCCCAGCATCCCTGGTGTACAGGGCTTACGCATCAATGGTTACTGTAAACTCTTAATTTCTAGTGGATTTACCTAGATATTGATCTGTATTCGTGATTATTATGCACTCTTAACCTTTTTTGAATGACAGTGGCTGTATATTACGGAGGGTTTACATCGAAAAAAAATTGATCAATTATTTGGGGTATATGAAAGTCTCTTCTGACACAGGAGCTACAGAAGATAAACCATAGTTACAATATGATGCGTAAGCCCTGCCCTGGTGTATCTGTCACAAAAAGCGGCGGATTGCAGCGTGATGTCATGGAAAGCACTGACGACCAACAGCACTTACTGAAAGAAATTGAAGCGTTGATCGGATACTCACTGCCGACAGAAAAACGGGGCGGTGTCAGTGATGCTAACACAGCTTCCTCTGTTGGTACCCCAACACTGGATGGTTTTGGTCCTTTTGGCGATGGCGACCATACCATACATGAACGTGCTTGCAAAAAAAGCTTTAACAAGCGTCTTTATGAAGTGACTCGTATTCTTGAGCACTTCAACCAATAGGTTTTTATAGCAAACCCACACAATAAAATGGCCTTCTAAATAGAAGGCCATTTTATTTTATGCAGAAAGCCCACGTTCAAGATCCGCTTTAAGATCATCAATATTTTCAAGACCTACAGCAATCCGTATCAGATTTTCTGTAATACCTGATCGCGCCTTATCCTCATCTGATAATCGACAGTGTGTCGTCGTTGCAGGGTGTGTAATCGTCGTTCGCGTATCACCCAGATTGGCTGTGCGTGACATGATCTGAACAGCATTCATCACCTTCCACGCCTCTTCACGGCCGCCTTTCACCTGAAAGGACAAAACCCCCCCAAACCCAGTCTGTTGACGCGCAGCCAGTTCATGACCGGGATGTTCTTTCAGCCCACAATAATGGACTTTTTCAACACTGGGGTGTTCATCCAGCCACTGGGCAAGTGTTTGTGCATTTCGGCAATGGGCTTCCATACGTAAAGGCAATGTTTCCAGACCTTTATTGAAAACCCAGGCATTAAATGGACTCATCGATGCCCCGACAGCACGCTGCCAGAGATGTATTTCACCAATTAACTCTTCAGAGCCAACAGCAACACCGCCCATGCACCGACCCTGACCATCAATAAATTTTGTTGTAGAGTGCACTACCACATCAGCACCCAGTGCTAATGGTTTTTGTAAAATAGGCGTACAAAAACAATTATCGACCACCAAAATAGCACCCGCTTTGTGTGCCAGTGTTGATAGAGCATCGATATCGGCAACATCACACATCGGGTTTGACGGTGTTTCAAGAAAAAACATGCGGGTATCGGGACGAATGGCATCACGCCATGCATTGTAGTCTGTTAAATCAACAAACGTTGTTTCAATACCAAACTTCGCTAGGTATTTGTTAAACAATGTTACCGTTGTTCCAAACACACTGCGGGAACAAACGACATGATCACCCGCTTCCAGCAGAGCTGTACAAGTTCCCATAATCGCCGCCATGCCTGATGCGGTAGCACAGGCATTTTCTCCGCCTTCCATGACAGCGATACGCTCTTCAAACATACGAACGGAAGGGTTCGTATAACGAGAGTATACATTACCCGCTTCTTCACCGGAAAAAACAGCCTGCGCCTGTTCAGCACTGTCATAATAATAACTAGATGTAAGGTACAGTGCTTCACTGTGCTCTCGCTGCTCACTGCGCACAATACCTGCACGAATGGCTTGGGTTTCTATCGCCCACTGATGCTGGCCGTCTTCCTGCCCCTGCACTGAAACACTGTCCGTTGCCGTTTCTTTTATTGCTTTATGACCCATTTGCCGTTTACCGCTTACACTTTCATAGGAGTCAGCACACCATAGCGAAATTCCGCTATGAAAAACACAGAAAGACGAAGCAAATTGTCGAAAATCTTTCGGGAAGCCACTTGTTAGTTCAGATGTATACTGATTGAGCGATTCAATCAATTTGTTATGTCGGTAATCAGTAATCTCAAGCAAAAGGAAATCAAAAAAAACGTACATACTTCCCTTAGAGCCGTTCTTAATGAGATATGTGCCCAGCGCGTATATGACCCAAACTTCCCTCACGGATGATAGCACTCACCACATCTTCCATCACCGCTGGCCCCACCGTCATTCCTTTTCCCCCCATACCTGTAACTACATGCCAGCCTGCCTGTGGCGTTTTGATGAACGCACCGGATGCATGCTGTACGTACCACCCAAGCCATGTGCGAGCCACACTATTTTCCTCAATGAAAACAAACCGCCGAGCTTCTTCGAGCTTCTTCAAGAATCAGCTGGTTGATCATAAGCGATTGGTTGTAGTCAGGGCTGGCCGTTTCTGACAGCGGGTAATAAACATGCGAGTCCCCAATCATCACCTCACCGGACTGGCATTTCTTTAACAACAAATGAACACCTTCATCCTCAAGTAACCGCTGCTCGTTTGTCTGTTTTAATGAAGCATAAGAAGGGCAGGCTTTAAACGCATCGCAGCGACGTATACTCAGTCCACCGAGTAAGTTTCCTCGAATAAACCCTGCGGGCAGTTTTTGGCTCGCCATCATTTGCAGCTTAACCAACTGCAGTGGCTCATCCTGATAGAAAGGTGCCAATAGCGGCAATGATAAATGACCACAACAAAACAATAACTGAGCCGCATGAAAGGTGCGCCTCTGGTCACTAACAATGCGGTATTGATTGATGTCTCCGCCAATATCAATCACTGGGGTATTAAAGCAGACAGTAACATCATCCAGCGTCGTCAGATACCGATGAAATCGGGCCATAAACTCAGGACTATCGACACTGATTTCCTGTGGGTAATGAAGCGCTAAGGAGACGTGATCAGGCTTTAATGAAGGCTGCTTTTCGCACACAGCGGCACAAGATAACAGCTCGCTGTCGCACGCCTGATGTTTATTAATAAATGCCATTTCAGCTAACAAAGTAGCCTGCTCATGATCATGGGCAATATAGGTTGTGCCATGACAACGTACAGGTGCATCAATGAGCGTCGCCAACTGTTTATAGATAGCTGTTGATCGCTGACCGTACTCGCGCCAAACACCCAGCTGTTGACCGGAAGGAATCACCTGCCCAAAATTACGTACCGTCGCATGATTGGCTTTACTGCCCGCCTCCACCAGCAATACCTTTAAACCCTGCCGGTGTGCGTAAAAAGCCGCCATACTGCCAAGAATGCCGGCACCAACAATGGCAATATCATAAAGACCCTTATGTGTGTCAGACATCGTTTTATTGTTATCCTCTTCTGTACAGGATGAATAAATCAACATCTGACAAACATAGCGTCTGTTTATGACCGTTGCATTACTCGGTTTCAGCCTCATTATGCAGGTCAACAAAAGAGTCACCGTGCTGACCATTACGAGAACCACTGTTTCGCTGACTGGCTAGTCGGTCCAGGTAATTCTGATCAATACCACCCGCAACATAGTTACCGTCAAACACAGAGCACTCGAACTCTGTAATGTCTGGCTTCAGGGACGATACGGCTTTTTTCAGATCATCAAGATCCTGATAGAGCAAACGGTCGGCATCAATCAGCTGCTCAACCTCCGCTTCTGTTTGACCATAGGCAATAAGCTCATCACAGGTTGGCATATCAATGCCGTACACATTCGGGAATCGAATGGGTGGGGCTGCGGAACAGAAATAGACTTTTTTAGCACCGGCTTCACGTGCCATTTCTACAATTTGCTGGCACGTGGTGCCTCTGACAATAGAGTCATCCACCAGTAGCACATTTTTACCCGCAAACTCCTGACTGATGGCATTCAGCTTCTGTTTGACGGATTTTTTGCGTACCGCCTGCCCCGGCATAATAAAGGTTCTACCGATGTACCGGTTTTTTACAAACCCTTCCCGGTAAGGTAAACCCAATCGGGTTGCCAACTCCAAGGCCGAATTTCGGCTGGTATCAGGAATCGGCATGACAACATCAATATCGTGGTCCGACCATTCTCTCAGGATTTTATTGGCCAGCGTCTGCCCCATGCGCAGACGGGACTGGTAAACAGAGATCCCGTCAATAATAGAGTCTGGCCGCGCAAGGTAGACGTACTCAAACATACACGGGGCTTTCATACCCGAAACACACTGAAAGGTTTCCAGATTGCCCTGTTCATCAATATAAACCGCTTCGCCCGGAGCAACATCTCGAACCAGTGTAAAGCCCAACGCATCCAGCGCCACCGATTCGGATGCAATCATATACTCCACCGTATCGCCATTTTGACGTTTACCGTAGACCAAAGGACGAATGCCATGGGGATCCCGAAAGCCAATAATGCCATGGTCATTGATCATGGCAATGACAGCATAGCCGCCTTCACAACGGCTGTAAACGCGCGTCAATGCCTGAAAAACATCCTCTGCTTTCAGCGCATGCTTATCCGCTTTAGAGATTTCATGGGCGAAGACATTCAGAAGAATTTCAGAGTCAGAATGCGTATTGATATGCCGGCGATCACTGGAAAACAGTGAATGCTTGATGGCATCAGCATTGGTCAGATTCCCATTGTGGGCCAGTGCAATGCCGTAGGGTGAGTTCACATAAAAGGGCTGAGCTTCAGCAGAACTGGATGTCCCTGCCGTAGGGTATCGTACATGGGCAATGCCTGTTTTTCCCTGCAAACGTGCCATATGGCGCGTACGAAAAACATCTTTGACCAATCCATTGTCTTTTCGCAGAAAGAAACGGTTGTCATCAAACGTTACCATGCCTGCGGCATCCTGCCCCCGGTGTTGAAGCACGGTCAGTGCATCAAACAGTAACTGATTAACATTGACCGCTGCCGAAATACCGACAATTCCACACATGAACACACTTCCTCGAACGTCGTAGTCTGCCTGCCCCCGGCTTCACCGAGTTACGGTGACTACACTATTGGTTGTTCTTTAGCCTGAGCGCAGGTTAAAGCCATCAGAAACTACGTGTCAATCTGGTGTTAGATCGCGTCGGCAAACGGGCTGTTATCCAACCAGGGGTCTACAATGGCCATGGTGGTTTCTTTCGACCAGTCTGCCAACACCAAAAAGTGCGGCAATAGTACCGAATTTTTCCAGGCATTGTCTTCCTCAAGTGGTGCAAATTTCATTAAACCCAGCACCATCACCACCAGCAGGCACCCTCGAAGTCCCCCAAAGATAACGCCCAGCGCCCGGTCAGTGCCTGTCAGTCCCGTCGCTTGTACCAAACCGACAATGGCTCGATTGATTAATGCCCCAACCATCAGTGCAGTTACAAATAAAAACCCACTGGCGGTCATCACTCTGATGGAGGGTGTTTCAATATAATCTGCCAGCTGATCAGCCAATGCATAATTAAACGTCCATGCCACAAAAGCTGCCAACATCCACGTCATTAAGGACAAGACTTCTTTGAAAAAGCCTCTTTTCAGACTAATTAAGGCTGAAATACAGACGATGATAACAATGACCCAATCTATCCAGGTAAAGCTCACGAACCACTCCCTCTTACCATCAATAATGGGGGCATCATAGGTGCAACAGTCACCATAAACAAATGCTTAACGTCCTTTCAGGCCCTTGCCTCTGCACAACGAATGCACAAATCAGTAAATGGCATGACTTCCAGACGTGCAGGCACAATTTCATCACCACAGACGGAGCAATAACCATAATTGCCCTCTGCAATGCGCTCCAGTGCTTTGTTGACCTTGTTGAGTTCAACGGTCGCCTCATTACCCAACGCATCCATGACCTCGTCGTTTTCACGCTCCTGCGCCTGCTCTGACCAGTCTGCACTGGACTTTTTCTGCATTTTTTCCTTTATTCGCTGAACCCGGTCGCTGAGTTCCTCCCGTCTGGCCAAAAGCTGCGCCTTTAACTGTTCATGATCCACCATCATTGACCCCTACTATCAGTTCATTATTCGCCATGACCCCTGCAGTTCGTGTTGATCACTGTCATGCTCTGTCTCAGGAGGCTGCCGCTAAAAATGTCAACAGAACCTTGGGGAGCGTTAACAGCCGGTATATCATCATTATTCTACCATCAACCCCTGAAGGGTAGCAGCCATCTCGGATTATCACGTTCAACCCCCGAATAAAGGCGGTGTTTCCGTACTCTTCTTATTGGCTGATGGTTTTATACTATGCTGCTTTTGAGCAATATAACAGTCGGACGCCAAACAGGTATGCAAACCCCTCTTTCTACAAACACGAAAACAGAGCGCGTTAACTTTAACAAACTCCAAAAGCGCCTTCGTCGTAATGTCGGCCAAGCCATTGCCCACTACACTATGATCAAAGAGGGTGACAAAATCATGTGCTGCCTGTCAGGCGGCAAAGACAGCTACACGATGCTGGATATCCTGTTAAACCTGAAATACAGCGCGCCGGTCAACTTCGATATTATCGCCGTGAATCTGGATCAGAAACAGCCGGGCTTTCCTGAACACGTCTTACCTGACTATTTGCAGTCTATAGGGGTGGAGTACCGTATTGTCGAAGAAGACACTTACAGCATTGTGAAAGACAAGGTACCTGAAGGCAACACCACCTGCGCCCTGTGCTCGCGTTTACGGCGCGGCATTGTGTATCGCACCGCAACGGAGCTTGGCGCGACGAAAATAGCACTGGGACACCATCGTGATGATTTACTGGAGACACTGTTTTTAAACATGTTTTACGGCGGGAAGATGAAAGCGATGCCTCCCAAGCTGGTCAGCGATGATGGCAAACACATGGTGATTCGTCCCCTGGCTTACTGCCGTGAAAAAGACATCATTCGTTTCTCTGAGCAAAAACAGTTTCCCATTATCCCCTGCAACTTGTGCGGCTCTCAGGAAAACTTACAGCGCCAAGCGGTAAAAGCCATGCTGAACGATTGGGATAAACGCTTCCCCGGACGCATTGAAAGCCTGTTCAGAGCAGTACGCAATGTCGCGCCTTCTCATCTGGCAGACACCGCCCTGTTTGACTTTCAACACCTCACTACAAACGGCGCACTCAATGCGGAAGGGGATACCGCCTTTGACCCTGTAGACTTCCCTCTGGCCTTTACAGACCCTGAAAACACTGATAATGCCAGCGAGCCAAAACCCGAGCAGATCGTTAACATTGTTAACCTGTAAGCGCACCTTAGAGCGCCTCGTTTAAATCCCAGTCATACTGGTAAGTGATTTTCCCCGTGGCCCATTCCAGCTGGCGCTTTTTTTCGGCGTCAGCATAGGTCATCAGGTGGCGCAGCAGTCCCTGACGATTACCCCCAAAATCACTAGCGTACCAGTCATATATTTTTGACAGTGTGAGCGTTCTGCCATCAATCCTTAGACCTTTTGACTGATTAACAAACCGTATCGCCAGTTTATCCAGTTGCTCTTCGGTATTTCTTGCCGTAAATGCCTGTTGAGATAAATCAGGGCACCCTTTGCTGGCACAGTTCAAGGCATAGTGAATGCGATTATCATCCCACAACGGGCGCAGTATCCGGTGCTCAATATCATTCAACGTCAATGATTCATCCGCTACGACTGTTACCGTCTGATCCCATGGACCAAAGGCATACCATGGGCCTAACTTCTTTATAGACGGTATGGGGTATTTCGAAAGCACTAAATGAATGGTTAGCGCATTATAAAGGTTAATCCAGTACGCTTTTTGTTCGGCACGCGCATAACGGCGAGGATCGATACGGGTTAACGATGCAATATAATCTTTCAACCGCATTTTATCGTTATTTGTTACCTGCTTGTAACGAAACAAACGGTACTGGCCGTTTGGCGTGTCCACCAGATAGTCTGACAGCAATTGCTGCCAGGTGGTATGATCAATAATCTGTGTATTTTTATCATCACTTTTATCCCATACGGCCCAATAGTCACTTTTAGGGGCAGAAAATACCTGGGTACACAGGGATAAACACAATAAAAAAAGACCCAGTGTTTTTTTCATAACTCACCTGCTAATTTTTATTATTAAGCATTTAATACCAATGGCCTATTCTAACTACGCTATTGCGCTGACAACCTGAACGCCAGCCCTGCGTTGAAACTCCTCGCAATAGCTAGTACTCCGTCCGGCAGAAGATGATAGTTTACTGAAGGCTATTCTAATAACTCCGAGTTCATAACACCGGAGTTATTATGACCATCAAATATCATGTTCGACTCAGCGAGGAAGAACGATCAATACTTGAACGGCTTATCAAGCAGGAAAAGCCCAAAGTTGCACAACACACAAAACGTAAAGCCAATATCCTTCTGGCTATCGATGAAAACCATGATCCACTGCAGCATGATCAGGTAGCCAAAGCTTTCCATGTTAGGCCGCTTACTATCACTCGCCTCAGGCAACGATTTGTTGAAGAAGGGCTTGATGTCGCTGTCAATGGAAAACTAAGCAGCCACGGTCGGGTACGTAAACTCGATGGCGAAGCCGAAGCTCACCTTATTGCCCTTACCTGCTCACCACCACCGGAAGGAGCCAGCCGATGGACGCTAAACTTACTGACAGATCGCATGATTGAGCTCAGATACGTCGAATCGATTTCCAGAAGCACAGTACATGAGGGGCTAAAAAAAATGAGCTTAAGCCCTGGCAAAAAAAGGAATGGTGTATACCTGCGGAAGAAAGCGCCAACTTTGTGAGTGCGATGGAGGATATTCTTGAAGTCTATAAACGTCCTCTTGATCCAAGGCGTCCGCTTGTTTGCCTTGATGAAAGTAGCAAGCAGCATGTTAAAGAAGTCGTTAATCCAATGCCTGTTGAGCCTGGAAAACCGGAGCGTTATGACACAGAGTATGAACGTAATGGCGTCAGCAATCTGTTCATGATGTTTGAACCCTTGACAGGTTGGCGGCATGTTGAGGTGACTGATCGTAGGACAGCGATTGATTGGGCTCATCAAATCAAGTTTCTGGTCGATGTTCGCCACAAAGATGCAGAGAAAGTTATACTGGTTGGAGACAACTTGAACACGCATGCTCCCGCATCACTTTATAAAGCTTTTTCCCCAGAAGAAGCCCGCAGAATGATTGATAAGCTTGAGTTTCATTACACCCCAAAGCATGGCAGTTGGCTGGATATGGCCGAAATTGAGCTGAGTATACTGAGTCGCCAATGTCTGGATCGGCGTATCCCTACCCAAGATATTCTCCGGAGAGAAGTCAAAGCCTGGGAGGAGAAGCGCAACGCAAGAAAAGTGACTACACAGTGGCGTTTTACCACTGAAGACGCTCGGATAAAACTTAAGAGACTGTATCCAAAGATGCCAGAGCTTGATAATACAGAGTAGATTGAGAGCCTCCATAGAACATAAACCAGACTATTAGAGCAGCACTTTTTCCCATGAAAAATTGGGAAATGGGGCACTTTGCGTGAAATAACCCATTTTTTTGTCCTGCCACTCAAAATTGACTCAAATAACAGGACGGCTAACCATTGTCGACCATTTACACAAAAAGCTGACCGATCGGTTATCTGTGATTATCAAATGGTGTCGGATGGAGTACTAGCTATTACTCGTCATTTCGCCTTGTTCTGACGCCCAGCTTTTTAATGCTCATTACGATAGTTAGAAAAGACCGTCAGTATAAGTACTTAGCCACCTATCATTCTATACAACGACCATTGGTATTACAGGTAACCAAGTATTTATCATCAAGGTAAAGCCCCCTTATAACAAGCCTCATTACTTATCGGCAGGTTTTTTCTGGTGATCCAGCGGCAACAAGTTATTTATCCGAATCATCGCTATCAGCTCATCGACATACTCAAGCCCACGAATAGAGTAGGCATAAAGCCCATGGGCTAACACAGGCCCTGTCACAGAGTCGTTGCTTTTTCGTTTATTCGCACGCAATGACCGCAGGCTTTCATATTGATGATGTGTATTCAGGTTATGCATATAAGCACGCACCGATTCAGCAATATTATCAAATTTTCTCACTTCATAAGTGGCACCCGCAGGGCGGGCATTCGGCACCAAACCACACCCTTTACTGAAACACCATTGGCCAAACAGGTTATTGCCTTGCAATGCAAACCTGGAGGTTCCCCATGCAGACTCATTCGCGGCCTGTGCCAGCGCAAGCGAAGGGGGAATAATATCCACCCGTTTCAGCAAACGGTCAAAAAAATCAGGGGATGCGTACTCTGCCGTTTCAAGCTCATAACGATCAGCCACATCCTGCAGCCATGCTATTTCATCGTTTGCGAGTTTTCCTTGATGGCTCAACCGTTTGATGCGATCACGCATCGACTTCAGCTCGTTATTTCTTGCTTCTATGATCGGTAACATATAATCAAAAAAGGTGCGTTTTTTCTCACGAACATCATTAATTGCCGCAAAATCGGGTAATTCACTGGCTGAGACCTCAGTCTGTTCGGCTGGCTGATGCTCTCCAAGTGCACCCTCCTTCTTAACCGGCTTAACAACCTTTGAGGTAACACCCATTTTTTTTATAACAGCCTCCTGTGTCACCGCACTGGCCTTGTTCTCATACTTACCGACCTGACTGGCTACCACAATAGCCACTGATACTAACGACAACATCACAACATCTAGTTTTGTAAGCATGCATCACACCCATAAAAGGTAAATATTTCAGGTCTTTACAAGCCACCTTGTTAAGTACACACTAAAAGACAGCAAGCGCCCCAAGCCTTGCACACTATCAATAATAACAAACAACACCACACGACCGTAAAAAGAGCGTCGGGAAAAAGACTGCCCTTATCTATACCCGTCATCGGCACCGATGCAATAAATAAAAGGCCTGAGTGTATGGCGCGTTGATTATAGCAGTCTTCATTCCGCACCCATCGGCGTGTGGCAGGGAGAGTTCATACAATGTTCATACAATGTTCACACATGTCTGGGGACTGATGACGAAACCTGAACAAGCATGGTCGACCCTTCGGAGCACCCCTCCTCGCATACTCACACTTTACCTGGGGCAGGTTATTTGGCTGGCAGCTATCCCCGCATTGTGTACATTTTATGGGGTAACACAGGTTGGCTGGCAACTGCCGGGCAGTGAAACCGTCACACGACTGTCTGTAGAAAGTGCTATCTGGATGGCCGTGCTTGCCTGGCTCGCCATGCTGACCGGTGTCAGTATCATGGGCTGGGCCATTCAGTGGATGAGCCAAACCTTTAACAGCCATGCTAACCTGTCGCAATGCATTACCTTTAGTACCTATGCTGCATTGCCTTTATTTTTTGCCGGCATTGGCGGGCTGTACCCGGCATTGTGGTTACTGATGACACTAAGCACACTGGCCGCTGCAGCCTCTGCATGGCTGCTTTATACGGGCTTGCCAATCTACATGAATATCCCCAAAGAGCAGGGGTTTGTCTATGCCAGCTCCATCCTCTGTATTGGTTTAGTGGTACTGGTTGCCCTGATGATCATTACCGTCATTTTTTGGGGAATGGGCGTGGGCCCCGAGTACATACAACCTAAATCCTGCAATCCAAACCCGAACAGGTCAATCGCAGCAACTGATCAAGCCCTCCTGATTCTGATTATGCTACTATCGAGCAAATATTTACCTTTTCAGTGGATTTTAATCACATGAGCCGTCGTGTTTGGTTCATCTTACTGCTATTCCTGATATCAGGGCGCGATAACTCCTTCCGCATTAGCAGAATGTTTTTCTAATCATCCATTGTTCGCTATTTACAAACAGTCACCTACTGCTAGCCAAGCATCCCACTCCGTTTGGTAGAGATGCTCTTTGTTACTGGCAACGGTCAACTGCCTGTTACCTGTCAACAGTTTTCCGGCAACCCGTATCATATAGCAGCGAATGCTTTCCGGCTCCCACTTCATCAACTGACGATTCCCACTCATCAGTGCCATCCAACGTGTTGTATTGTAGGCCAGTATTGCACATTGCATAAGCGCACTGTTTGCCATGAAATGATCGGTTTTGATCTGCCCGAGAGCCATCTGGTTTTTGCACTCTTCGATCCAGGTTTCGCAGGTAGCCCGCTTGCCATACGCTTTATGGATCTCCCATGGACTCAACGACTCAGTAGTCACGTAGCAGAAGTAGTCGTACTCTGGCTTCGGGTCTAACAATTCGCACTGGGTGTTTTCTGGCTTCCCGATCTTTCTTTGCCGGACAGCCACGAAGCAACGAGCCCGGTCCCAGTCACCACAGCAGTGTTGAAACTCGCACCACTCCCACCCTGGCTGATGCACGACAGGTTGCCAGTCTTGCGGGATTAACAGTTTGTGTAGATTCTTCAGTTTGACCTTAACCAGATAACGATGTCCTAAATCCTCCAGATAGGTCAGTAATGGTCCACCAAAGTAGCCACTATCAGCCCTGAAAAAAATCTTCATGTGGGAAGGCAGAGTAACCAGCAACTGTTTCATAAACTCTATGGAGCCATTAGCAGTGTAGGCATCACCACTTCGTAACCAACCCTGCAGCACTTCTTTGGTTTCCGCGCAAAAGGCCAGCTGCGGGTGGTACGACAGCGCCCCTCTTTTTTTCTCGTTAAACCCTTTCTTTGCGCCTTCCTGAAAACCAAAACAGGTTTTTACCGTAGAATCGAGGTCAATGGTGACCTGTTTAAAAGCATAAACGGTAGATGTTCCTGAGCGCAGTGCCTGTTTCCAAACACTCTCCCTCATTTCGTGGACAGCGGTTTCCAGTTCAACGACGCTGGCAAAGTGGAACAGCTTTAAAATGCGTCCAAATTGACTGTCACAAGGAATGCGTTGAAAACGGGTGCATTCTCGGAGAACGCTATCCTGCCAGACCGTGCACACTTTCATCAGACTTTTGGCACCTGCCAGAATGCCGGTGGTTACCATCAGAATGACATCTGACAGTTGGAAAGTGGCATTAGAGCCTCGTTGAATATTAATCCGTTTGTCCAGTAGGTCGGCCAGCCCCATCCGGTTCAGGAAGCGAAACACAGGGATAAGTCCAGCCTGACTGGTAAGCGGCTTTTTAGCTTGAGTGAAATGTACCTTCCGCTGCTTCAAACGTGCTTTTGACTTGTTTTTTTTGCTCATTGAAAAAGTGATGCTTTATGAAACGAAAACATCATTTAATCTCTTTATTCACGGGTGATTGCAACTTTTATTTCGATATTATTTGCAGGATTTAGGTGGAAATCGATTCGACGTATCTGAGCTCAATCATGCGATCTGTCAGTAAATTTAGCGTCCATCGGCTGGCTCCTTCCGGTGGTGGTGAGCAGGTAAGGGCAATAAGGTGAGCTTCGGCTTCGCCATCGAGTTTACGTACCCGACCGTGGCTGCTTAGTTTTCCATTGACAGCGACATCAAGCCCTTCTTCAACAAATCGTTTCCTGAGGCGAGTGATAGTAAGCGGCCTAACATGGAAAGCTTTGGCTACCTGATCATGCTGCAGTGGATCATGGTTTTCATCGATAGCCAGAAGGATATTGGCTTTACGTTTTTTGTGTTGTGCAACTTTGGGCTTTTCCTGCTTGATAAGCCGTTCAAGTATTGAGCGTTCTTCCTCGCTGAGTCGAACATGATATTTGATGGTCATAATAACTCCGGTGTTATGGACTCGGAGTTATTAGAATAGCCTTCAGTAAACTATCATCTTCTGCCGGACGGAGTACTAGAATGGTTGACTGCTAGGAAAATCTTCAATGCAGCTATCGCGTCATCATAAACAGGGCTTGCGACAAGTTCTTTCAATACTGTTTCTTTGGTTTTTTTATATTTATAAAAAGGTATACAACCGGACATAACGGCTGATGCGTGCTCTTGCCTGCATGGTCCTTCGCAAAAATCGCAGGCTGTATACTCAAGTCTAATAGAGAGATCGAGCTGCTCACGATAGCGGCTAGCTAAATTATTCAGTATTGTGACTAAACGACATTTGTTCTCACTAGAATAGCCAGTAGCCTGACTGTTAATAATCTGATCAACGACTTGCTCGAATTCTATTTTTGCATTTTTTCCCTCTGTTACCATGTGAATCATTAACTTTGCCAGTTGAATTTTATTTTTTTCTTTATTAGAACTTACGCATTGACAGACATCCAAAAAAATTGCTAGATCAACAAAAAAACAGTGGATGTCGTCGTGCGTAGAAAAATAACAAAACCAACAACAGCCAAGTGCGACCTCCCGAAGTATACGGGGTTTCTACTCTGTGAACCCAAATCAGCCACCTGTACCCGTCTTAGGGGAGTGGCATAGAGAAGTTTACCGGAGTATGGTGAGTCTTTCTTCCCTTGCGCCTTTGCCGCTATGAATACCACACTTGATGTTGCCCCAGAATGTAAGAGTCTTCTTAAGCTCGCCGCAAAGAAACTGAAAGGCCATGATCGCAGGTTGTTTGTGGCTGAGGTGGCTGAAACACTCTGCTATGGCAGCTCCCGTCTCACTGAAACTGAGTTTGGTTTTGGTCGTCATACCAGTAGAACTGGGTATGCATGAAAAATGCACAGGGATGATCTGTTACGGAAACTATGCTTCATCCGGGAAGCGAAAGAGTGAAGATGTCTCGCCACAATTGGCAGAGGATATTCGCTGCCTTGTAGAACCGGAAAGTCAGGCAGACCCTCAGCTACGCAATACGTTTGCCTATACACGAGTGACAGCAAAAAGTGTACGGCAGAAACTGATAGAAGAAAAAGACTGGGATAACGATTCCCTTCCTCAAGTGCGCACTATCAATAATATCTTGAATCGTTTGGGATACAAGCTGCGTAAGGTTGAAAAAACGTAACTGTTCAGCACCTATATATTGTGATAACCAGATGGGCAAGCTACTAGATATTGACTATTGGCACATTAGAACTCCGTTGTTATCGAGAATTTCAGGCCTAATTAACGAATACTAAAGTATCATTTATCAATATGTAGTGGTTCAAACCGCTTGGTCAACACTATATGCGCCTTTAAGGGGTGCTGAATAGTTACAAAAAAACAAAGCCTGAAAAAAAATTCCGGAAACCGATGCCATCTTTGCCAATATCCGCAGAGTCAGGGAAGAGGCCGACCAAAGAAAAAATGTCTTACAACTCAGCATAGACTGCAAAGCAACGGTCAATCTCGGAGATTTTTCTCGGGGTGGAAAAGATAGAGGTTCCTCAGCCGTCAAGGCGCTGGATCATGATATGGCGAAAAAAGACAAAATGATTCCTTTTGGTATTCTGAATCTGGACAATGACCAACTCAGCGTATTTTACGGGGTCTCTTATAAAACCAGTGACTTTATCTGTGATGCTCTGGAGCAGTGGTGGTCGGGCATTAAAGAAAGCTATCAGCATATAGATGAGCTGGTTATCTACGCGGACAACGGCCCAGAAAACAACAGCCATAGAACCCAGTTTCTTTTCAGAATGGTCATGTTTGCTCAGGCAACAGGGTTAAAAATTCACCTTGTTTACTACCCTCCTTATCACAGCAAGTACAATCCCATTGAAAGGTCTTGGGCATTTCTGGAGGATCACTGGGGTGGAGCTTTATTGAATACAGCAACAGCGGTTATTGAGTGGACAAAAAGCATGACGTGGAGATGCATCAGTCCTATTGTTGCACTATTGGATAGAACCTATGAAAAGGGTGTAAAGCTCTGTAAATCTGGGTTAGCAAAAATTAATCCTTATATTCTGCGTAACCCAGAGCTGAAAAAATGGAACGTTATGATCGTTCCAAAACTGGTAACTTTTTAATTGCTGCTTCCCTTAGCGAATTGAGTGAGATATCGCATGACAGTGTTAACCGCTTTCTCCAACGTGAAAACTTTGCTCCTGAAGATCTTTTTCTAGAAGCGTCAGCAAGGCTTATTCTTGAAGGTGGGACGCTATCGGTTGATGATACGGTGCTGGATAAACCTTATACCCATTACACGGCTTTAGTCGGTCATTACTACTCAGGAAAGCACCACAAAACCGTCAAGGGTATTAATCTCATCACGCTTTATTACACGGACATCAAAGGCTACAACTTGCTCGTTAATTTCCGTATTTACAATCCAGCCGATGGCAAAACTAAAAATGACTACTTTGTCGATATGCTGAAAGAAGTACTGGCATGGGGACTCGAACCTGCATGTGTTACCGGTGACTCTTGGTATAGCAGTATTGGAAACCTCAAAGCTGTGAAAAACAATGGTTTGGGTTTTATGTTCGCTGTTAAAAGCAACCGTACTGTCTCTGTGCAAAAGGGTAACTACCAACAGGTGCAGAGCCTGGAGATTCCCGAAGAAGGAAAAACTGTATGGCTACGTAACTTTGGTCATGTACGACTCTACCGGACGCGACTCAAAAACGAGCTGCGCCATTACGTTGTTTACACTCCTCATGTCGGAGCAGATCTATCTCCACGATCTGATTTTGATCAGCTGCACCAACATCATTGGGCGATCGAAGAGTATCACCGGGCATTAAAGCAACTCTGCAACATCGAGCGTTTTCAGGTGAGAGGGGAGCGACAGGTCCGGAATCATATTTTTGCGGCTATCTTTGGCTATACCTGTCTTCAGGCGCTGAAAGTATCAGGGTCACTCAGAAGCGTCTATAGCGTCAGGAAAGACGCCCTCAAAGAAGCTACCTGGGATTTCATAAAAAGCTTCTCCGAGGCAGGGCTTACGCATCATATTGGAATTATAGTTTATCTTCTGTAGCTCCTGTGTCAGAAGAGACTTTCATATACCCCAAATAATTGATCAATTTTTTTCGCTGTAAACCCTCCGTAATATACAGCCACTGTCATTCAAAAAAGGTTAAGAGTGCATAATAATCACGAATACAGATCAATATCTAGGTAACTCCACTAGAAATTAAGATTTCCGCATAGCATTTTCAAAACGCCGAGGCCCGCAGTCTAATCCTCAGCATGCCAGCTAACGAGTTGTATTTGGTGATAAAACCCTGTGAAAGACGGAAAAAGCACTCTACGGGTCTTAAAACGCCTTTAAACAAGCTGTTTTTCACTCAACACCAAACTCCAGACGGATCTTTCCTATGCCGCCTGCTGAATCGGTTTTTGTAAGGCCAGCGCCTTATGATATTGACGAAGCTCTGAGCGTTTTATACCAACAGTAACACCACAAAATACCAGTTGTGCACCACAGGCATGGCATTTGAGTGGATCAACGCTAAAGGTCGCGTTCAACAGCTCGGGAAAGTAGATCCTTTGTGTTTTTTTCTCAGGTTGATTCAGTAGATCGTAGATTTTTGGCAGTAGCTTTCCTCGGACACGGTGAGCCAGAACCCCGTAGTAGCGCACCAGTCTGAACCCTTTTTCGGGAATATGGCGAATCAGCCGTGTAATGAATTCTTCGATATCACAATGGAACAGACGGTGTGTATTGGTTTTGTGATCGAGGTACTCAAACACCACTTCTTTGCCATCGTAGTGCTTAATTCGTGACAAAGCGATGGGAGGTCGGGTGAGATAACGTCCCAAATACTTAGCTGTTGCCGTGGGTGTTTTAGTGGGATCAGCAAAATGAACATGCCAGTGTTTCTTATATTCAGTATCGAGAAACTGATTCAGCCGATAGTTGTTCCCACATTGCTTTGATAGCTCATCCGGAATGATGAGCTGCCCTTTTTTGGCTTCTTGCCGTAAGAGGTGAAGAACCTGGTAGCGCCAGCATGTCATGGTATTTATTTTGTGGAAGTCTATCTTCTTCCATCGCTTATGATCTGTGGTAATCCCCCCCCAGCGTAATAGCCAAATGGATATGGACATTGAGCTTAAGATCACGACCAAAGGTATGAAGAGCGTTGAAAATACCGGGAGTTAGCCCTTTTTTCTTGGCAGCATCGAGCATGATACTAGCGGCTATTGCACTGAGGTTACCCTGTAGGTGACGATTGACTTCAAAGAAACGCCAAAGGACATCAGGCATAGTAAACGTGATGTGTTGCCAGCGTGTATCAGGCAGTGTGGCCTTCATATTTTCGAGCCACTGATCGGTCTTTTTTTTGCCACAGGTGTTACAAAATCGGGAGTTACAGCCAAAGCAGATCTTTTTCGTAAAGAAACATCCGAGCTTAGAGCAACGAAAAGTCGCAAATCCCAAAAGAGTCGTTCCACAAGCCAGAAGTAGCCCCATGGTCTCAATAACAACGGGTCTCAGAGTGTCTTTGTGTTTTTGATAATACTGCCACCATGCCTTTTCGAGGTGCAGCAGTTGCTTCATGCGGGAAGGGGTGCGGATAGCACAAGCCCAGATGGTTGTTGATGAAAAGTGAAGGATGGAACTATAAAGGACAAGTGACGTTAAGGAAAGTTGGCTGGAAGCCCTCTATTTGGCACGGGAGGAAAGCCGCCGCGGAGCGGCACACCTTGTTCGCTATGTCCTTGTTCTTCGCTATGTCCTTGTTCGCTATGTCCTTGATAAAGCAGCCACGTCGGCGTCAATCTTTCATCATGAGATAGTCCTCTCTCGTTATCATGGCCGTCTTCCTGTTGCCTCAATACAACAGACATCGGCCTTGGTTTGTGAGTGGACATCTCAAACTGGTGATAGGGGGACTTTAGGGGCTGTTGGTAACAGGCTTCGCTCGCCTGTTGCTGCTAGATGCAACGGAACCCGTATTATCGATCCAAGCAGGCAAAGTGATGCCATCAATGTTGTTAAGGAAGTTAGGAACAAGAAGCCGCAAGAACAAGCTCTATCGAGCATTTCGGGAACTTGGTCGTGTTGAACGCACTTTGTTTCTTCTGAATTATATATCGAATGAGAAGCTCCGTTTTGATATCCGAGCTGAGACAACCAAAGTTGAATCATATCAATCGTTTATGGACTGGATTGCCTTCGGCGGCAATATCATAAAAAGTGGTGATCCTGTAGAGCATGAAAAGCGTATGAAATACCTATGATGTCATAGCCAATGCAATTATGCTACATAATATTGCCGACTTGACTCAGGTGCTAAATAACATGGCAAATGACGGATTTAAGGTTACACCGGAGCTTGTACTGGTCTAATAGAACCGGACACTTTGATAAGACCTAAATCCTGCAAATAATATCGAAATAAAAGTTGCAATCACCCGTGAATAAAGAGATTAAATGATGTTTTCGTTTCATAAAGCATCACTTTTTCAATGAGCAAAAAAAACAAGTCAAAAGCACGTTTGAAGCAGCGGAAGGTACATTTCACTCAAGCTAAAAAGCCGCTTACCAGTCAGGCTGGACTTATCCCTGTGTTTCGCTTCCTGAACCGGATGGGGCTGGCCGACCTACTGGACAAACGGATTAATATTCAACGAGGCTCTAATGCCACTTTCCAACTGTCAGATGTCATTCTGATGGTAACCACCGGCATTCTGGCAGGTGCCAAAAGTCTGATGAAAGTGTGCACGGTCTGGCAGGATAGCGTTCTCCGAGAATGCACCCGTTTTCAACGCATTCCTTGTGACAGTCAATTTGGACGCATTTTAAAGCTGTTCCACTTTGCCAGCGTCGTTGAACTGGAAACCGCTGTCCACGAAATGAGGGAGAGTGTTTGGAAACAGGCACTGCGCTCAGGAACATCTACCGTTTATGCTTTTAAACAGGTCACCATTGACCTCGATTCTACGGTAAAAACCTGTTTTGGTTTTCAGGAAGGCGCAAAGAAAGGGTTTAACGAGAAAAAAAGAGGGGCGCTGTCGTACCACCCGCAGCTGGCCTTTTGCGCGGAAACCAAAGAAGTGCTGCAGGGTTGGTTACGAAGTGGTGATGCCTACACTGCTAATGGCTCCATAGAGTTTATGAAACAGTTGCTGGTTACTCTGCCTTCCCACATGAAGATTTTTTTCAGGGCTGATAGTGGCTACTTTGGTGGACCATTACTGACCTATCTGGAGGATTTAGGACATCGTTATCTGGTTAAGGTCAAACTGAAGAATCTACACAAACTGTTAATCCCGCAAGACTGGCAACCTGTCGTGCATCAGCCAGGGTGGGAGTGGTGCGAGTTTCAACACTGCTGTGGTGACTGGGACCGGGCTCGTTGCTTCGTGGCTGTCCGGCAAAGAAAGATCGGGAAGCCAGAAAACACCCAGTGCGAATTGTTAGACCCGAAGCCAGAGTACGACTACTTCTGCTACGTGACTACTGAGTCGTTGAGTCCATGGGAGATCCATAAAGCTTATGGCAAGCGGGCTACCTGCGAAACCTGGATCGAAGAGTGCAAAAACCAGATGGCTCTCGGGCAGATCAAAACCGATCATTTCATGGCAAACAGTGCGCTTATGCAATGTGCAATACTGGCCTACAATACAACACGTTGGATGGCACTGATGAGTGGGAATCGTCAGTTGATGAAGTGGGAGCCGGAAAGCATTCGCTGCTATATGATACGGGTTGCCGGAAAACGGTTGACAGGTAACAGGCAGTTGACCGTTGCCAGTAACAAAGAGCATCTCTACCAAACGGAGTGGGATGCTTGGCTAGCAGTAGGTGACTGTTTGTAAATAGCGAACAATGGATGATTAGAAAAACATTCTGCTAATGCGGAAGGAGTTATCGCGCCCTGATATCAGGAATAGCAGTAAGATGAACCAAACACGACGGCTCATGTGATTAAAATCCACTGAAAAGGTAAATATTTGCTCGATAGTAGCATAATCAGAATCAGGAGGGCTTGATCAGTTGCTGCGATTGACCTGTTCGGGTTTGGATTGCAGGATTTAGGTACCATATATAAATCTGTCTTAAACATAGCTATCACATATGATCACAAGGTAGGTATTCCATTTACACCAGAAAAGCCCCCTGCAAAATGGTGGCAAATTTGGAAACGTTAAACCTTGCCCAATAATGCTATGGGTTATATCGGTAAAGCCGTCAGCGTACGTATAATGGGGATCGACACCCCTGAGATCAGGGTAAGTGCTACAACGAGAAGTATATGGCGAAAGAGGCCAGAACCTTTGTCCAGTCCATGGTCACGGCAGGCCAGAAGGTGGAGCTGAGAAACCTCCGGCGTGACAAGTATTTCAGAATACTGGCAGAGGTCTATTCATGGTACTGCGTGTGATCAGGCTCCTCAGTAGCACGTAGGCAATGGCCTTTGTGTTTTTTCTGACCTCCAGCCTTTAGGCCAGAAGACTGCCTTAAGCTTTGAGGGTTAGGGGAGTCAGATTCATCGTTATCATTGGCATTCGGTTTTTGGTAGCCATCTGATGAGGGAGGCTTGCTACTGTTTCTACTGTTCTTTGAAACCTTTTCTTTCAGATCACGACAGCGCTCTTCTAATACCACAAGCTGAGATTGGAGGTGGTTGATAGCCCCCAATAGCACAGCGATGGTCTGAGTGTCTGGAGATGGCATAGTCACTAAAATACAGGCCGCTCAATCTATCTGAATACTCAAAGCATTGATTAAAATCGGGAAAAATCAAGTCTCAGTTGAGAGGGGCTGAACAGTTACATTTTTTTGAAAAATGTGGAAGATAAAAAAACTGGCTTCCCTGCCAGTTATAGAGTGTAGAACTTACGCATTGACAGGTCCGGCAAAAAATGGCCTCAACCATTCCTTCCCCTCGGAGAAGCTTTTTATGAAATCCCAGGTAGCTTCTGTGAGGGCGTCTTTCCTGACGCTATAGACGCTTCTGAGTGACCCTGATACTTTCATCGCCTGAAGACAGGTATAGCCAAAGATAGCCGCAAAAATATGATTCCGGACCTGTCGCTCCCCTCTCACCTGAAAACGCTCGATGTTGCAGAGTTGCTTTAATGCCCGGTGATACTCTTCGATCGCCCAATGATGTTGGTGCAGCTGATCACAATTAGATCGTGGAGATAGATCTGCTCCGACATGAGGAGTGTAAACAACGTAATGGCGCAGCTCGTTTTTGAGTCGCGTCCGGTAGAGTCGTACATGACCAAAGTTACGTAGCCATACAGTTTTTCCTTCTTCGGGAATCTCCAGGCTCTGCACCTGTTGGTAGTTACCCTTTTGCACAGAGACAGTACGGTTGCTTTTAACAGCGAACATAAAACCCAAACCATTGTTTTTCACAGCTTTGAGGTTTCCAATACTGCTATACCAAGAGTCACCGGTAACACATGCAGGTTCGAGTCCCCATGCCAGTACTTCTTTCAGCATATCGACAAAGTAGTCATTTTTAGTTTTGCCATCGGCTGGATTGTAAATACGGAAATTAACGGGCAAGTTGTAGCCTTTGATGTCCGTGTAATAAAGCGTGATGAGATTAATACCCTTGACGGTTTTGTGGTGCTTTCCTGAGTAGTAATGACCGACTAAAGCCGTGTAATGGGTATAAGGTTTATCCAGCACCGTATCATCAACCGATAGCGTCCCACCTTCAAGAATAAGCCTTGCTGACGCTTCTAGAAAAAGATCTTCAGGAGCAAAGTTTTCACGTTGGAGAAAGCGGTTAACACTGTCATGCGATATATCACTCAATTCGCTAAGACGGGTACAGGTGGCTGATTTGGGTTCACAGAGTAGAAACCCCGTATACTTCGGGAGGTCGCACTTGGCTGTTGTTGGTTTTGTTATTTTTCTACGCACGACGACATCCACTGTTTTTTTGCTGATCTAGCAATTTTTTTGGATGTCTGTCAATGCGTAAGTTCTAGAGTGTTTAAAAGTTATGTTACTGAATCAATGTATCAGACGCTTTGCTACTGGTTTCCTGTTTGAATTCATAGCGCATTGCATTGATAACTGCAACAGAGCAGGCAAGAGGAACACCCAATACCCAAGCTAAATACCACATGCGTTGTTCTCCTTAATACAGTGAATGGCTGTTTTGTTGAACCTAAATCCTGCAATCCAAACCCGAACAGGTCAATCGCAGCAACTGATCAAGCCCTCCTGATTCTGATTATGCTACTATCGAGCAAATATTTACCTTTTCAGTGGATTTTAATCACATGAGCCGTCGTGTTTGGTTCATCTTACTGCTATTCCTGATATCAGGGCGCGATAACTCCTTCCGCATTAGCAGAATGTTTTTCTAATCATCCATTGTTCGCTATTTACAAACAGTCACCTACTGCTAGCCAAGCATCCCACTCCGTTTGGTAGAGATGCTCTTTGTTACTGGCAACGGTCAACTGCCTGTTACCTGTCAACAGTTTTCCGGCAACCCGTATCATATAGCAGCGAATGCTTTCCGGCTCCCACTTCATCAACTGACGATTCCCACTCATCAGTGCCATCCAACGTGTTGTATTGTAGGCCAGTATTGCACATTGCATAAGCGCACTGTTTGCCATGAAATGATCGGTTTTGATCTGCCCGAGAGCCATCTGGTTTTTGCACTCTTCGATCCAGGTTTCGCAGGTAGCCCGCTTGCCATACGCTTTATGGATCTCCCATGGACTCAACGACTCAGTAGTCACGTAGCAGAAGTAGTCGTACTCTGGCTTCGGGTCTAACAATTCGCACTGGGTGTTTTCTGGCTTCCCGATCTTTCTTTGCCGGACAGCCACGAAGCAACGAGCCCGGTCCCAGTCACCACAGCAGTGTTGAAACTCGCACCACTCCCACCCTGGCTGATGCACGACAGGTTGCCAGTCTTGCGGGATTAACAGTTTGTGTAGATTCTTCAGTTTGACCTTAACCAGATAACGATGTCCTAAATCCTCCAGATAGGTCAGTAATGGTCCACCAAAGTAGCCACTATCAGCCCTGAAAAAAATCTTCATGTGGGAAGGCAGAGTAACCAGCAACTGTTTCATAAACTCTATGGAGCCATTAGCAGTGTAGGCATCACCACTTCGTAACCAACCCTGCAGCACTTCTTTGGTTTCCGCGCAAAAGGCCAGCTGCGGGTGGTACGACAGCGCCCCTCTTTTTTTCTCGTTAAACCCTTTCTTTGCGCCTTCCTGAAAACCAAAACAGGTTTTTACCGTAGAATCGAGGTCAATGGTGACCTGTTTAAAAGCATAAACGGTAGATGTTCCTGAGCGCAGTGCCTGTTTCCAAACACTCTCCCTCATTTCGTGGACAGCGGTTTCCAGTTCAACGACGCTGGCAAAGTGGAACAGCTTTAAAATGCGTCCAAATTGACTGTCACAAGGAATGCGTTGAAAACGGGTGCATTCTCGGAGAACGCTATCCTGCCAGACCGTGCACACTTTCATCAGACTTTTGGCACCTGCCAGAATGCCGGTGGTTACCATCAGAATGACATCTGACAGTTGGAAAGTGGCATTAGAGCCTCGTTGAATATTAATCCGTTTGTCCAGTCGGTCGGCCAGCCCCATCCGGTTCAGGAAGCGAAACACAGGGATAAGTCCAGCCTGACTGGTAAGCGGCTTTTTAGCTTGAGTGAAATGTACCTTCCGCTGCTTCAAACGTGCTTTTGACTTGTTTTTTTTGCTCATTGAAAAAGTGATGCTTTATGAAACGAAAACATCATTTAATCTCTTTATTCACGGGTGATTGCAACTTTTATTTCGATATTATTTGCAGGATTTAGGTTGAATGTGTTCAGCGGTCATACGTCCCCACATTTTATATATGCACCAGGTTGTGTAACCAATGATGAAAGGAATGAAAATAGCGGCCACCACGGTCATGATGGTCAGAGTGAGTTCGCTCGACACACCGTCCCACAGGGTAATACTGACATCAGGGTGCGTGTTTGACGGTAAAACGAAGGGAAACAGAGAAAATCCCGCTGTCATAATGATGCCTGCCTGAGCGAATGAGCTGCTCAAAAAGGTCAGTCCCTGCCGTCTTTTACCAGCCGTTAACAGTACACCCAGCGCGCCGGAAAATCCTAAAACAGGGGCTATAAGGGTGATAGGGTAGCGGCTATAGTTAGCCAGCCAGCGACCTGATTCAACAACGACAACAGATTTATTCAATGGGTTAGGAATACCGTTCGTATCGAAGGGGCCGACAATGTCAAACCCTGAGATGTTGGCAACCCAGACACCCGCCAGTGCAAAGGTGGTAACGCAGAGGCTTTTGCTACGGTTGCGGCACGCGCCTGAATAGGATCACCAGAACGCATGTTTTGCCAGGTCGCACCCTGCATCGTCAACATAGCAACACTGACTAAACCACAAAGCAAAGCAAAAGGATTTAGCAGTGCAAAGAAGCCATCACTAAAGCTAGCGCGTAAGGTGTAATCCAGATCAAAGCCAAAGCCCTGAAAGAGGTTGCCAAAGACAATACCGAATATCAGAGAAGGCACGATACCACTGATAAATAATACCCAGTCACAGTATTTTTTGTACTCAGCAGAGACTTTTGCTCGGTATTCAAAAGCGAGAGGTCTCCCCATAAGAGAAAACAGAACCAGTAACATTCCCCAGTAAAAACCAGAGAAAGCCGTGCCGTATACCAGAGGCCATGCGGCGAACAGCGCACCGCCAGCCGTGATAAACCAGACCTGATTGCCGTCCCAGTGAGGGGCGACCGCATTGATCATAATGCGGCGTTGTTGATCATTCCTGGCCATAAAAGGCAGAAGGTTGGCGGTACCAAGATCAAAACCGTCCATGATGGCAAAGCCAATCATTACGATACCGATCAATACCCACCAGATAAATTTTAAAACGTCGTAATCCATCATTGCTCTCCCTGTTATGCCCAGTGAGGCTTACTGTGTTGTTCAAAATGGTACTGGCCTGTTTGTAAACTGCTTGGGCCTTTACGTGCGTATTTCGTCATCAGATACATTTCTAGAACTTACGCATTGACAGACATCCAAAAAAATTGCTAGATCAGCAAAAAAACAGTGGATGTCGTCGTGCGTAGAAAAATAACAAAACCAACAACAGCCAAGTGCGACCTCCCGAAGTATACGGGGTTTCTACTCTGTGAACCCAAATCAGCCACCTGTACCCGTCTTAGCGAATTGAGTGATATATCGCATGACAGTGTTAACCGCTTTCTCCAACGTGAAAACTTTGCTCCTGAAGATCTTTTTCTAGAAGCGTCAGCAAGGCTTATTCTTGAAGGTGGGACGCTATCGGTTGATGATACGGTGCTGGATAAACCTTATACCCATTACACGGCTTTAGTCGGTCATTACTACTCAGGAAAGCACCACAAAACCGTCAAGGGTATTAATCTCATCACGCTTTATTACACGGACATCAAAGGCTACAACTTGCCCGTTAATTTCCGTATTTACAATCCAGCAGATGGCAAAACTAAAAATGACTACTTTGTCGATATGCTGAAAGAAGTACTGGCATGGGGACTCGAACCTGCATGTGTTACCGGTGACTCTTGGTATAGCAGTATTGGAAACCTCAAAGCTGTGAAAAACAATGGTTTGGGTTTTATGTTCGCTGTTAAAAGCAACCGTACTGTCTCTGTGCAAAAGGGTAACTACCAACAGGTGCAGAGCCTGGAGATTCCCGAAGAAGGAAAAACTGTATGGCTACGTAACTTTGGTCATGTACGACTCTACCGGACGCGACTCAAAAACGAGCTGCGCCATTACGTTGTTTACACTCCTCATGTCGGAGCAGATCTATCTCCACGATCTGATTTTGATCAGCTGCACCAACATCATTGGGCGATCGAAGAGTATCACCGGGCATTAAAGCAACTCTGCAACATCGAGCGTTTTCAGGTGAGAGGGGAGCGACAGGTCCGGAATCATATTTTTGCGGCTATCTTTGGCTATACCTGTCTTCAGGCGATGAAAGTATCAGGGTCACTCAGAAGCGTCTATAGCGTCAGGAAAGACGCCCTCAAAGAAGCTACCTGGGATTTCATAAAAAGCTTCTCCGAGGGGAAGGAATGGTTGAGGCCATTTTTTGCTGGACCTGTCAATGCGTAAGTTCTAATTTCAATGAAAATAAAGACGGTATAGAAAGTGGCAAAGCCCGCAATACTCAACCATAAGGGAAGCAGCAATTAAGAAGTTACCAGTTTTGGAACGATCATAACGTTCCATTTTTTCAGCTCTGGGTTACGCAGAATATAAGGATTAATTTTTGCTAACCCAGATTTACAGAGCTTTACACCCTTTTCATAGGTTCTATCCAATAGTGCAACAATAGGACTGATGCATCTCCACGTCATGCTTTTTGTCCACTCAATAACCGCTGTTGCTGTATTCAATAAAGCTCCACCCCAGTGATCCTCCAGAAATGCCCAAGACCTTTCAATGGGATTGTACTTGCTGTGATAAGGAGGGTAGTAAACAAGGTGAATTTTTAACCCTGTTGCCTGAGCAAACATGACCATTCTGAAAAGAAACTGGGTTCTATGGCTGTTGTTTTCTGGGCCGTTGTCCGCGTAGATAACCAGCTCATCTATATGTTGATAGCTTTCTTTAATGTCCGACCACCACTGCTCCAGAGCATCACAGATAAAGTCACTGGTTTTATAAGAGACCCCGTAAAATACGCTGAGTTGGTCATTGTCCAGATTCAGAATACCAAAAGGAATCATTTTGTCAGCAATTCCCGCTTTCCATATAAATAAGTCGTAACTTGATTTTAAATTTCGTCTCTATTCAGGCGAGCACAGCCAACCCGTTGCATATAAAATGCAATTTTCAAATCTCATATTCCCTGAAAACCCTGACTACCAAAAAGCCTTAAGATGTATCGATTTTTAATCGGGTCGGCTTGATACCGCGTATAATGGCTTCAAACAATTCATCCCAACTTTCAATCAGCCAGGATAAAAATATTCGCGTTATCGATTTCCAAAGATGGGTTCTGACGCCTCTCGATCGCTTTTTCAAGGCTTTTTGAAATTCTGGGCTGGTCATTTCCTGTATTTGATCAACCATGAAAGCCAGAAACGTGAGATAAGCTAGGTTAGTTGCCAAGTGACACTGACCGTGACCGTAATTGTGTTCAAGATGGTAGCCTTGGTTTTTCAGGGTGTTAAATGTTTGATTCTCGATATGCCAGCGACATCTTCCTCCTCGCATTACAGCTTCAACTGTTTCATGGGTTAACTCGATATCGGTCACCCAGCACCAAGGATGGTGATGGCCTTCCTTATCAATTTCGATGTAATCAAGAACATTGACGACTTGGGTGAGTTTTGATGCATTAAGCTTCACATTGTTGGCAAAACGGAACATGTGCTTTGTGCCGGTTTTTTCATCAATAACTTCATGATGGTTAAGCTCACCCTGGTCGCCTAAAGCATTCATTGCTTCGATTAATGACTTATGGTTACCATCTTTAGCGACAATGATGTAGTGCCAACCATAGCGTTTAATGAGTTCAATCGTTGAATTATCTGCATACAAGCCATCCAGCAGGATGATCAGCTTTAGGTGAGGATGCTCTCGTTTGACATGTGCCAGATAGCGCTTTAGGGCATTTTTCTCACAGTCGTTTTTGGCTGAGCCGTCCTGACGCACAATGGCCTCAGGAGCAAAGGGAAGTACGGTCTTTTGTTCGGGATGAACAAGGCACCTTCCCATGAGACCATGCTGATAAGACTCGTTGGATTTCCCCTCATTTTTCACGCAGCATTCAGGGCAACCGCATTTGCTGGAGTAAAACGTTCCAGTACCATCCAGAGGCATCAAGTAGTGATCCTGTAAATCACCGAGCTGGAACTCGAAGGCTTTGAGTGAGTTGTTGCGCTGAACGAGGGAAAAGAGTTTTTTAAATGGCTTACGTAAGTGTTGTGGATCAACAGGGTCAAGCATTTCCCGCATATGGGTATCACATGGCACCCGCCCATCCTGTACATGATAAAGAGTTGTAAGGTTGTGGCAGAGCACGGGGTCAGCGCAGTCAGTATCAAAATCCAGCAAAGAACCGTACTTCTGATGCATCATGGCAAAGGCAGACTTTGCAAAGTTGGGAAAGGGGATGCCATGAGCATGATGTTTGGAGCGGTGATCAGGGATTTCATCAAAGCATTTGCAGACCTGAAAAATAAGGTTCTCTGCGTTAAGGTGTTTTCTGTGATTTGGCATGATTGCGGTTACAACAGCTTGATATTAAAAAGTAATGTCAAACACAATTTTAGCTTGTAAAAGTCTACGATTTTATATTTTTTACCTGTCCTGCAACCCTTGTGGCAGAAGGCTTGGGTTATTTAGCAGGAATGGCTGTCATTTTGTCTTTTTTCGCCATATCATGATCCAGCGCCTTGACGGCTGAGGAACCTCTATCTTTTCCACCCCGAGAAAAATCTCCGAGATTGACCGTTGCTTGGCAGTCTATGCTGAGTTGTAAGACATTTTTTCTTTGGTCGGCCTCTTCCCTGACTCTGCGGATATTGGCAAAGATGGCATCGGTTTCCGGAATTTTTTTTTTTCAGGCTTTGTTTTTTCAACCTTACGCAGCTTGATGCATAGGAATTTATGCATAGGAATTTGCAAGTCTGAGCAGCTCCAAAAACCCATCACAAAATGCTGATTTTGGCTGGCTGACTACTGGGTTTCTGTCGTAAGAACCAGAACTACTTCTGAGCTACCCCAAAAATCATTGATAACCCTTCCTCTACGCCAGTTTCTTTCTCTCATTACGGACTTCAGACGGATTGAGGGCGTGACTCAGGTAATAGGCTTCGCAAGTGCAAGCTCTTCTGCGTATTGATGCAGCTCTCTTTGTGATTTACCTCGGGTAATACCCACAAAGAGCATTTGAGCATTACACAGAATGCATTTCAGAGGATCAATACCAAAGCTTTTCTGCATCAGGTCAGGGAAAGTGATTTTGAGGGCGTTGCGCTTCGGTTGATTGAGCAAGTTTAGAACTTACGCATTGACAGGTCCGGCAAAAAATGGTCTCAACCATTCCTTCCCCTCGGAGAAGCTTTTTATGAAATCCCAGGTAGCTTCTTTGAGGGCGTCTTTCCTGACGCTATAGACGCTTCTGAGTGACCCTGATACTTTCATCGCCTGAAGACAGGTATAGCCAAAGATAGCCGCAAAAATATGATTCCGGACCTGTCGCTCCCCTCTCACCTGAAAACGCTCGATGTTGCAGAGTTGCTTTAATGCCCGGTGATACTCTTCGATCGCCCAATGATGTTGGTGCAGCTGATCAAAATCAGATCGTGGAGATAGATCTGCTCCGACATGAGGAGTGTAAACAACGTAATGGCGCAGCTCGTTTTTGAGTCGCGTCCGGTAGAGTCGTACATGACCAAAGTTACGTAGCCATACAGTGTTTCCTTCTTCGGGAATCTCCAGGCTCTGCACCTGTTGGTAGTTACCCTTTTGCACAGAGACAGTACGGTTGCTTTTAACAGCGAACATAAAACCCAAACCATTGTTTTTCACAGCTTTGAGGTTTCCAATACTGCTATACCAAGAGTCACCGGTAACACATGCAGGTTCGAGTCCCCATGCCAGTACTTCTTTCAGCATATCGACAAAGTAATCATTTTTATTTTTGCCATCGGCTGGATTGTAAATACGGAAATTAACGGGCAAGTTGTAGCCTTTGATGTCCGTGTAATAAAGCGTGATGAGATTAATACCCTTGACGGTTTTGTGGTGCTTTCCTGAGTAGTAATGACCGACTAAAGCCGTGTAATGGGTATAAGGTTTATCCAGCACCGTATCATCAACCGATAGCGTCCCACCTTCAAGAATAAGCCTTGCTGACGCTTCTAGAAAAAGATCTTCAGGAGCAAAGTTTTCACGTTGGAGAAAGCGGTTAACACTGTCATGCGATATATCACTCAATTCGCTAAGACGGGTACAGGTGACTGATTTGGGTTCACAGAGTAGAAACCCCGTATACTTCGGGAGGTCGCACTTGGCTGTTGTTGGTTTTGTTATTTTTCTACGCACGACGACATCCACTGTTTTTTTGCTGATCTAGCAATTTTTTTGGATGTCTGTCAATGCGTAAGTTCTAAAGCAGTACACAGGTGTTACCCCCGGGCAATATTTTCGATAGAACATGTTTTCTAATGTCTTATAAAGACTGAGAGCCATCTCATCATCATGACTCTTGCAATCCCTCCAGCCAAAGTGCTTAACTTACCGGTCAGTGACTGACCTATCATGGTGTTCATGGTAAAAAAAGGACTATGAAGTGCCATGAGTCGCTTAATAAAATAATAGATGAGCCGTTCAGATATGGATTCAACATGTGTTCGAGAATTAGTTTCAGATGAAGAATGGCAGGTGCGCGAAGATCTTGCCGCTGCTTACCGGCTGGTTGACCACTATGGTTGGTCGGATATGATTTGCACGCACTTGTCGGCTCGCGTACCTGGGCAAGATGAACATTTCCTGTTGAATCCATTTGGATTTCTTTTCAACGAAGTCACTGCATCCAATCTCGTCAAAATCGATATCGAAGGGAATGTGGTGTTAGGTGACGGGTACGGTATCAATGCAGCCGGCTTCACTGTTCACAGTGCTGTCCATAGCGGGCGGGAAAACGCCCATGCCGTCATGCATTTACATACCGATGCGGGTGTTGCCGTATCCAGTACCGAGGTGGGTCTTCTCCCATTGAATCAACATGCCATGTTTGTGTACCACGATATGACGTACCATGAATGGGAAGGCGTTGCCTTTGATCTTGATGAAAGAGAACGGCTGAGAAACGATCTGGGCGAACACCATTTTATGCTATTGCGTAATCACGGCACACTGACTGTGGGGGCATCGGTCGCCAGCTGCTTCCTGCGTTTGTACTATTTAGAGCGGGCGTGTGAAATTCAGACGAAAGCGGCAGCGATGGGTGCGTTGCATATGCCTAACCAAGCCGCCATGGACATGATGGAGAAAACGTTTAATAACCCTGCCGCCTGGGACATGATCGCGAGTAAAGCCTGGCCCGCACTTCGACGCGAGGTGGACCGCCTTGATCTCGGTTATTTGAGCTAAAGCCCTCGCACCTTCCATTGTAATCATTGCGTTACGCACTGCTGTCGTTTCTAAGGCTCGGTGCGTTGATATGTGCACCATGTTGTCCGATTTTAAAGGTTTTCTTTCTTTATTCTTTAGAACTTACGCATTGACAGACATCCAAAAAAATTGCTAGATCAGCAAAAAAACAGTGGATGTCGTCGTGCGTAGAAAAATAACAAAACCAACAACAGCCAAGTGCGACCTCCCGAAGTATACGGGGTTTCTACTCTGTGAACCCAAATCAGCCACCTGTACCCGTCTTAGCGAATTGAGTGATATATCGCATGACAGTGTTAACCGCTTTCTCCAACGTGACAACTTTGCTCCTGAAGATCTTTTTCTAGAAGCGTCAGCAAGGCTTATTCTTGAAGGTGGGACGCTATCGGTTGATGATACGGTGCTGGATAAACCTTATACCCATTACACGGCTTTAGTCGGTCATTACTACTCAGGCAAGCACCACAAAACCGTCAAGGGTATTAATCTCATCACGCTTTATTACACGGACATCAAAGGCTACAACTTGCCCGTTAATTTCCGTATTTACAATCCAGCCGATGGCAAAACTAAAAATGACTACTTTGTCGATATGCTGAAAGAAGTACTGGCATGGGGACTCGAACCTGCATGTGTTACCGGTGACTCTTGGTATAGCAGTATTGGAAACCTCAAAGCTGTGAAAAACAATGGTTTGGGTTTTATGTTCGCTGTTAAAAGCAACCGTACTGTCTCTGTGCAAAAGGGTAACTACCAACAGGTGCAGAGCCTGGAGATTCCCGAAGAAGGAAAAACTGTATGGCTACGTAACTTTGGTCATGTACGACTCTACCGGACGCGACTCAAAAACGAGCTGCGCCATTACGTTGTTGACACTCCTCATGTCGGAGCAGATCTATCTCCACGATCTGATTTTGATCAGCTGCACCAACATCATTGGGCGATCGAAGAGTATCACCGGGCATTAAAGCAACTCTGCAACATCGAGCGTTTTCAGGTGAGAGGGGAGCGACAGGTCCGGAATCATATTTTTGCGGCTATCTTTGGCTATACCTGTCTTCAGGCGATGAAAGTCTCAGGGTCACTCAGAAGCGTCTATAGCGTCAGGAAAGACGCCCTCAAAGAAGCTACCTGGGATTTCATAAAAAGCTTCTCCGAGGGGAAGGAATGGTTGAGGCCATTTTTTGCCGGACCTGTCAATGCGTAAGTTCTAATTCTTATAATCCTCCTTTTGTTCATTCCTTATCATGCGCTCCAAGTATTTTTGCAGTAAATAGGAGGCATGAGCAATGCGCAAAGGTATTCCTTCGTTAGGCTTGTTAATTAGCCTGATGATGTTCCCACAAATTGTTGAGAGTATTTACAGTCCGGCATTGACCGATATTGCCCAGCATTTTCTTGTCAGTGCAGAGGACATTGGCTTAACACTCTCCATATATTTTATGGCATCGGCACTGGGTGTGATGGTGTGGGGGCGACTGTGTGATGTGGTGGGACGTCGCACAATCATGCTGGTGGGCTTGATTTGCTACGCAGCAGGCGCGGGGCTGGCCGTTTATGCAGAAAGTTTTACCGTTTTTATGATGGCCCGGGCGTTGGCTGCCTTTGGTGCTGCGGTAGGCTCGATTGTGACACAAACCATGCTGCGGGACAGTTACACTGGTCAAGGGCTAGCAAAAGTATACGCAGTGATGGGTATGGCGATTGCCATAGGCCCCGTGGTGGGTTTTTTGGTAGGTGGCTGGTTAACGGCGTGGCACGGTTATCAGGCCGTCCTTTGGTCATTATGCACAGTGGCATTGGTTTTGTTGTGCTGGAGTGGGTTACGTTTACCAGAAACACGACCAGAAGCACTCAGTAAAACACCCTTACTGCCATCCATTGCTACCCTGGCAAAAGATACCCGCCTTTGGGGACACGCCATGCTGGTGGCATTATTAAATGTGATGCTGTTTAGCTATTACAGCCTGGCACCGTTTATGTTTAAAGGATTTGGGTTAAGCAGCCAAGTCTTTGGTTATTCTGGAATGTTGCTTGGTGGCGCTACGTTTGTGGGTGCCATCATTAACAAGCGGCTGTTAGCGAAGGGGGTAAAGGCGCAAAAGATCATCTGGTTGGGTATTTTGTCAGCAGGATTAGGTGCAGGAGGGGTATTGATGAAGCAACACAGCATTGCTTGTCTGGTACCTGTGATTTTTGTCGTGATTGGTTTTGGACTGGTGATCCCCAATGTGCTCAGTGTAGCGCTGAAAGACTATCGCCATATCGCTGGTACGGCAGGTGCCTGGCTCGGGCTGCAATACTATCTGATGATCGGCATCGGTTTATGGCTGGCGAGTTTGGGTCAGAACTATGGGTTGACCTTGGGTGTTTGTGTAGTGATTGCTGTGTTGGTGAGCTCGGTATTGACACGGAAATAGTCGTGTTAGTTATTAGAACTTACGCATTGACAGACATCCAAAAAAATTGCTAGATCAGCAAAAAAACAGTGGATGTCGTCGTGCGTAGAAAAATAACAAAACCAACAACAGCCAAGTGCGACCTCCAGAAGTATACGGGGTTTCTACTCTGTGAACCCAAATCAGCCACCTGTACCCGTCTTAGCGAATTGAGTGATATATCGCATGACAGTGTTAACCGCTTTCTCCAACGTGAAAACTTTGCTCCTGAAGATCTTTTTCTAGAAGCGTCAGCAAGGCTTATTCTTGAAGGTGGGACGCTATCGGTTGATGATACGGTGCTGGATAAACCTTATACCCATTACACGGCTTTAGTCGGTCATTACTACTCAGGAAAGCACCACAAAACCGTCAAGGGTATTAATCGCATCACGCTTTATTACACGGACATCAAAGGCTACAACTTGCCCGTTAATTTCCGTATTTACAATCCAGCCGATGGCAAAACTAAAAATGACTACTTTGTCGATATGCTGAAAGAAGTACTGGCATGGGGACTCGAACCTGCATGTGTTACCGGTGACTCTTGGTATAGCAGTATTGGAAACCTCAAAGCTGTGAAAAACAATGGTTTGGGTTTTATGTTCGCTGTTAAAAGCAACCGTACTGTCTCTGTGCAAAAGGGTAACTACCAACAGGTGCAGAGCCTGGAGATTCCCGAAGAAAGAAAAACTGTATGGCTACGTAACTTTGGTCATGTACGACTCTACCGGACGCGACTCAAAAACGAGCTGCGCCATTACGTTGTTTACACTCCTCATGTCGGAGCAGATCTATCTCCACGATCTGATTTTGATCAGCTGCACCAACATCATTGGGCGATCGAAGAGTATCACCGAGCATTAAAGCAACTCTGCAACATCGAGCGTTTTCAGGTGAGAGGGGAGCGACAGGTCCGGAATCATATTTTTGCGGCTATCTTTGGCTATACCTGTCTTCAGGCGATGAAAGTATCAGGGTCACTCAGAAGCGTCTATAGCGTCAGGAAAGACGCCCTCAAAGAAGCTACCTGGGATTTCATAAAAAGCTTCTCCGAGGGGAAGGAATGGTTGAGGCCATTTTTTGCCGGACCTGTCAATGCGTAAGTTCTATTAAAGCTGAAGTGGATCGACTCAACCAGCTGTCAGGGCTGACGCATCAAGTTTGAACGATGGTTCTTAGTAGTTGAGCCAGCTTCCTATTATCCCAACCAGCACTAAGTCTTTTAAGGAATACACTTCCTTTAGTTTGCTCGTTTTGAGTATGTGTATTGAGAGCAATTCTATTTAATATCGACAGGTTCTCAGCTGCGTTATCTGTCGTCGTTTGATTTTGGTCTTCCAGAAAGCCAACATCCAGCCGCCAATGTAGCTTATTCTCTACTTCCCAGTGCTTGCGGGCTATATCCAGCAGTTCAGCTGCGCTGTGTTGCTGGCTCATAATGTAGTAATGAACTTCCATGGTAACTTTCCTGCCCACCTGCCTGTCTCTTTGGATCGCACCTATCTGCTGGAGGCCTACCCACTTCTCAGCTTCTGGGATAGATGACAAGTCACTGCTAACCCAACCCATTCTATATTCATACCGGCCGTGACCTTTCTCTATGGTTTCAGAGTAATCGAAGCCGAGCCGAGGTAAGGGCGCATCGTGGTATTGCTGGTCAAAGTACTGTTTGATTTGTTTATAAAGCTTGCCTTGGTTACCTTTGACAGGCAGTACATAGTTTCCTCCCTGTGCGATACAGACGCCAACTATCTCCTTTTGGCAATTCAACGCATCAGCAGTGATAAGACGGTTCTTCAGACAAATAGACTTCAGCAACTCAGGCACTGCTGTTATTTCGTTAGACTTACTGTCTACTTTTCGCTGACATAACACCATTCCTGCACCTGTACTGAAGGCGCTGACCATATGAATGGCCTTTTTTGCCTTGCTTCGCGAACCCCGCAAACATTTCCCGTCAATGGGAAGAATATCAACATCGTTACCAACGATATTGCCTACAGTAGCAGCCATCCAGCGAGTAAAGCACTCTTCGAAAACAAGAGGGTCTAGCAAACAGAAAAGGCGATAAAACGTATCATGAGAAGGAATACCATGAGGCAGTTCAAGAAAGCCTTCGAGCCAATCCTGCTTACTCTCACCAAACTCAGCCATTGCAGCCCAAGTGTTTGCGCCACAGAGAACAGCACAAATAGCAATGACTAGAACCTAAATCCTGCAATCCAAACCCGAACAGGTCAATCGCAGCAACTGATCAAGCCCTCCTGATTCTGATTATGCTACTATCGAGCAAATATTTACCTTTTCAGTGGATTTTAATCACATGAGCCGTCGTGTTTGGTTCATCTTACTGCTATTCCTGATATCAGGGCGCGATAACTCCTTCCGCATTAGCAGAATGTTTTTCTAATCATCCATTGTTCGCTATTTACAAACAGTCACCTACTGCTAGCCAAGCATCCCACTCCGTTTGGTAGAGATGCTCTTTGTTACTGGCAACGGTCAACTGCCTGTTACCTGTCAACAGTTTTCCGGCAACCCGTATCATATAGCAGCGAATGCTTTCCGGCTCCCACTTCATCAACTGACGATTCCCACTCATCAGTGCCATCCAACGTGTTGTATTGTAGGCCAGTATTGCACATTGCATAAGCGCACTGTTTGCCATGAAATGATCGGTTTTGATCTGCCCGAGAGCCATCTGGTTTTTGCACTCTTCGATCCAGGTTTCGCAGGTAGCCCGCTTGCCATAAGCTTTATGGATCTCCCATGGACTCAACGACTCAGTAGTCACGTAGCAGAAGTAGTCGTACTCTGGCTTCGGGTCTAACAATTCGCACTGGGTGTTTTCTGGCTTCCCGATCTTTCTTTGCCGGACAGCCACGAAGCAACGAGCCCGGTCCCAGTCACCACAGCAGTGTTGAAACTCGCACCACTCCCACCCTGGCTGATGCACGACAGGTTGCCAGTCTTGCGGGATTAACAGTTTGTGTAGATTCTTCAGTTTGACCTTAACCAGATAACGATGTCCTAAATCCTCCAGATAGGTCAGTAATGGTCCACCAAAGTAGCCACTATCAGCCCTGAAAAAAATCTTCATGTGGGAAGGCAGAGTAACCAGCAACTGTTTCATAAACTCTATGGAGCCATTAGCAGTGTAGGCATCACCACTTCGTAACCAACCCTGCAGCACTTCTTTGGTTTCCGCGCAAAAGGCCAGCTGCGGGTGGTACGACAGCGCCCCTCTTTTTTTCTCGTTAAACCCTTTCTTTGCGCCTTCCTGAAAACCAAAACAGGTTTTTACCGTAGAATCGAGGTCAATGGTGACCTGTTTAAAAGCATAAACGGTAGATGTTCCTGAGCGCAGTGCCTGTTTCCAAACACTCTCCCTCATTTCGTGGACAGCGGTTTCCAGTTCAACGACGCTGGCAAAGTGGAACAGCTTTACAATGCGTCCAAATTGACTGTCACAAGGAATGCGTTGAAAACGGGTGCATTCTCGGAGAACGCTATCCTGCCAGACCGTGCACACTTTCATCAGACTTTTGGCACCTGCCAGAATGCCGGTGGTTACCATCAGAATGACATCTGACAGTTGGAAAGTGGCATTAGAGCCTCGTTGAATATGAATCCGTTTGTCCAGTAGGTCGGCCAGCCCCATCCGGTTCAGGAAGCGAAACACAGGGATAAGTCCAGCCTGACTGGTAAGCGGCTTTTTAGCTTGAGTGAAATGTACCTTCCGCTGCTTCAAACGTGCTTTTGACTTGTTTTTTTTGCTCATTGAAAAAGTGATGCTTTATGAAACGAAAACATCATTTAATCTCTTTATTCACGGGTGATTGCAACTTTTATTTCGATATTATTTGCAGGATTTAGGTAGAATATCTATGAGTTTATAGAGGCACATGGATGTACAGCGCGGATCATCAATATTTTCTATGTACTGAATCAAGGTATTCTGGACTGACTTCATGAAATGAACCAACCGAGAAAGGAAGTGCATATAGTTTGGCTTATACAGTGGACCTTAGTTCACCATTGATGCGTCAGCCCTGACCAGCTGCTGAGTACTCTTTAAAGATATTTTCAGGGGTTCACTGGGCGTGATACTATGTACTTTCATATCATGAAAGAGTTATTTATGACTTCAGTACTTCTTTTTAAATAAATCAACTACAGTGAGTATTTGTAACTGCTCAAAATCCACTGGCAACAGCATGACTATCCGCACTTACTGCGCTTCTGATCAGCTCGGCAATTCGGGGCACTCGTCTCTCACCAGAGAGTCTGTCCAGCAAGTATTTTGAGAATGAAATGCCATGCTGCCTACACGTTTTTTTCAGGCTTGCAAAAGTATCCCTACATTTCTGGCCAAGGGCGCTGCGCGTTCCTCCACTGACTTTCCGCCTTTTAACATACTCCCTGATCTGTCGTTCGCTCAGGTTGTTGTGCAATGGAAGCCAGGGGCAGTCAAGCACCCTTAACAGAGACTCTTTTATTACCATCAACTTGCCGAGAATGACTCGAAGTTCAGGGTAATCAACCGGTGTGGTCACCCAGTCATCAAATCCCTGACGGATAGCCTCTTTTCTGTGGCGGTCGGGATATTGTCTGTATTCCATCAAATCATCATAGATTTGCCAGAATACGCCCTCCATCCAGTCTCGGGCGCCTCTTTCCTTTGCATTAGCCGGAATCAGCTTGGCTATAGGCCTGCTGGCATGGTACCAACAGCCACTGTGATGAAAGACGGTATCAAACTGCCGGGCTCCATCACTGTGAATGATCATGGTGGGTGGAAATCCATTTTCAACCAGTCCAGCGTTGAGAACGCCTTCTGTTGCTAACCGCCTTTGTTGAGGCGCCTTCAGGTTCAGATCATCCAGAAAGGCTTGCCAGGACGCTTCATTAAGAAAGTGAACCTCTCCAAATGCTTCCAGACACCGAACCCACTGATCAGCCATACGAACCTGCTTTATATACTCTAGAACTTACGCATTGACAGGTCCGGCAAAAAATGGCCTCAACCATTCCTTCCCCTCGGAGAAGCTTTTTATGAAATCCCAGGTAGCTTCTTTGAGGGCGTCTTGCCTGACGCTATAGACGCTTCTGAGTGACCCTGATACTTTCATCGCCTGAAGACAGGTATAGCCAAAGATAGCCGCAAAAATATGATTCCGGACCTGTCGCTCCCCTCTCACCTGAAAACGCTCGATGTTGCAGAGTTGCTTTAATGCCCGGTGATACTCTTCGATCGCCCAATGATGTTGGTGCAGCTGATCAAAATCAGATCGTGGAGATAGATCTGCTCCGACATGAGGAGTGTAAACAACGTAATGGCGCAGCTCGTTTTTGAGTCGCGTCCGGTAGAGTCGTACATGACCAAAGTTACGTAGCCATACAGTTGTTCCTTCTTCGGGAATCTCCAGGCTCTGCACCTGTTGGTAGTTACCCTTTTGCACAGAGACAGTACGGTTGCTTTTAACAGCGAACATAAAACCCAAACCATTGTTTTTCACAGCTTTGAGGTTTCCAATACTGCTATACCAAGAGTCACCGGTAACACATGCAGGTTCGAGTCCCCATGCCAGTACTTCTTTCAGCATATCGACAAAGTAGTCATTTTTAGTTTTGCCATCGGCTGGATTGTAAATACGGAAATTAACGGGCAAGTTGTAGCCTTTGATGTCCGTGTAATAAAGCGTGATGAGATTAATACCCTTGACGGTTTTGTGGTGCTTTCCTGAGTAGTAATGACCGACTAAAGCCGTGTAATGGGTATAAGGTTTATCCAGCACCGTATCATCAACCGATAGCGTCCCACCTTCAAGAATAAGCCTTGCTGACGCTTCTAGAAAAAGATCTTCAGGAGCAAAGTTTTCACGTTGGAGAAAGCGGTTAACACTGTCATGCGATATATCACTCAATTCGCTAAGACGGGTACAGGTGGCTGATTTGGGTTCACAGAGTAGAAACCCCGTATACTTCGGGAGGTCGCACTTGGCTGTTGTTGGTTTTGTTATTTTTCTACGCACGACGACATCCACTGTTTTTGTGCTGATCTAGCAATTTTTTTGGATGTCTGTCAATGCGTAAGTTCTATACTCAATGGCTGTCGTATTAAGTACATGGGATTTACGACGACCCTGCAACAGGCCGAGGAAATTGATCCTGCTTTTGCTGTCTGTGCTGGAGAAACAAGTAAAGAGATCGTTGGTAATTACTGTGCAGTAGCCGTTTTTCCCCTTGTGTCTCGCCCCCGTGTCATCCACTTGCAGATAGCGGGAACAAGCTATCGCCGCTTCAAGTATCTCTTCCTTTTCCTGATGGAAAGGGTCATGCCTTTCGGTGAGCAGGCTATTGAGAGAACCCTCTGATATCCGGCAGCCATTATCGTGCAGCCAGCCCAGTAGCAACGGCTGGGTCACTCCACAAGAGTGGTACAAATCCAGAACCTGGCTTCTAAGCTGATCGCCAAAATGGCTTTTTACATGGGGTGGCAGTGGCGCTGTCAGAAAATCCCCACAGGAAGTCTGCCAACATTCTCGTCGGTATCGAGTGGTAGAGAACGCCAGGGAAAGCTCTGTGAAGTAAAAATCACGGTAGCCCTTGTTACGCCATCCTGGCTGAACGCCATCGAGAAAGCAGATTTTCTCTTGGTTAATCTGTCGTTTTGGCGCTGCCGTCTCGCCTCGGTGCTGGTTATTCTGCCGTTTTGCTTTAGGTGGAGGTTTTTTGCCGGAGGTATCGGTTGTATCTGTTTCTGTTGTGTCCTGCTCCTCAGTATCATTATCCTGAGGTTTTTCTTGCTTGTTCGGGCGTATGCGTGGCTTGCCCTTAAGCTTTTTCAAGTGACGGATTTCATCCTTCAGTCCAGCAATTTCCTGCTGTTGCTTTTCAATAATCAAACGCTGCTGCTCGATTTGCTCGAGTAGTGTTTGAATGAACGACCGAAGCTCATCACTGACAGGTTCGGTATGTAAGGCTTGAGGGAGCTGCATAAAAGGTAGCTTACACAATTGGGTCAGCCAGTACGTTGACCTCAGAGCCTTGACTTGCCAATGTTTTTTGAGCAGTTACGAGTATTTTAACGTGAGTTCGATTAATTAACGACCATTGGCAGCCCCTGAATTAACTACTCCACATCTATATGGAGCTTTAGAGGCTGAAGGCTATAAGCGACCAGTTAAACGGCAAAGTTGAATGGAGATCTTTGCTGGTAATTCTCTATTTGTGAGATATTCTTTAACTTATCGTTAACACTGTTCGATAACAGCCTGCTTACGCAACATGATTTTATCAAAGGCATTGAGTAATTTTGTTTCCATCTTTTTCCTGACCTTCGTTACAAGGCACAGAAATTATCAATAGAATAAACTGGTGATAGACACGGGAGTCATCCCGTTTTGCAAATTTGGGAATTGTAATTGAACGAGCGACAAAATATAAGCGGTAGGATATAGTCTCTAGGTATATTTCCTGTTTACGGAATGAGGACGCTATTCTGAAAATAAATACATAGGTCGACAAAAAAATGAGAAAAATAACCTTAATAGAACTTACGCATTGACAGACATGCAAAAAAATTGCTAGATCAGCAAAAAAACAGTGGATGTCGTCGTGCGTAGAAAAATAACAAAACCAACAACAGCCAAGTGCGACCTCCCGAAGTATACGGGGTTTCTACTCTGTGAACCCAAATCAGCCACCTGTACCCGTCTTAGCGAATTGAGTGATATATCGCATGACAGTGTTAACCGCTTTCTCCAACGTGAAAACTTTGCTCCTGAAGATCTTTTTCTAGAAGCGTCAGCAAGGCTTATTCTTGAAGGTGGGACGCTATCGGTTGATGATACGGTGTTGGATAAACCTTATACCCATTACACGGCTTTAGTCGGTCATTACTACTCAGGAAAGCACCACAAAACCGTCAAGGGTATTAATCTCATCACGCTTTATTACACGGACATCAAAGGCTACAACTTGCCCGTTAATTTCCGTATTTACAATCCAGCCGATGGCAAAACTAAAAATGACTACTTTGTCGATATGCTGAAAGAAGTACTGGCATGGGGACTCGAACCTGCATGTGTTACCGGTGACTCTTGGTATAGCAGTATTGGAAACCTCAAAGCTGTGAAAAACAATGGTTTGGGTTTTATGTTCGCTGTTAAAAGCAACCGTACTGTCTCTGTGCAAAAGGGTAACTACCAACAGGTGCAGAGCCTGGAGATTCCCGAAGAAGGAAAAACTGTATGGCTACGTAACTTTGGTCATGTACGACTCTACCGGACGCGACTCAAAAACGAGCTGCGCCATTACGTTGTTTACACTCCTCATGTCGGAGCAGATCTATCTCCACGATCTGATTTTGATCAGCTGCACCAACATCATTGGGCGATCGAAGAGTATCACCGGGCATTAAAGCAACTCTGCAACATCGAGCGTTTTCAGGTGAGAGGGGAGCGACAGGGCCGGAATCATATTTTTGCGGCTATCTTTGGCTATACCTGTCTTCAGGCGATGAAAGTATCAGGGTCACTCAGAAGCGTCTATAGCATCAGGAAAGACGCCCTCAAAGAAGCTACCTGGGATTTCATAACAAGCTTCTCCGAGGGGAAGGAATGGTTGAGGCCATTTTTTGCCGGACCTGTCAATGCGTAAGTTCTACTTAATTTGGATGGGTTAAGACAATCGATATGCCAGACTTACGGTATCGACATTTTTTGATTTTAGCTTGTTTCATAGAAGCATAAGTAGAATGATTGATACCTTGAACAGGTTCCACCTAAATCCTGCAAAGGATCTCGAAATAACTGTTGCAATATCCTATGAATAAAGGGATTAAGTGATGCTTTGGTTTCAATAAAGCATCACTTTTCCCATGAGCAAAAAAAACAAGTCAAAAGCACGTTTGAAACAGCGGAAGGTACGTTTCACCCAAGCTAAAAAGCCGCTCACCAGTCAGGCGGGACTGATCCCTGCGTTTCGCTTCCTGAATCGGATGGGGCTGTCCGGCTTACTAAACAAACGGATTAATATTCAACGAGGCTCTAATGCCACTTTCCAACTGTCAGATGTCATTCTGATGGTAACCACCGGCATTCTGGCAGGTGCCAGAAGTCTGATGAAAGTGTGCACGGTCTGGCAGGATAGCACTCTTCGAGAATGTACCCAATTTCAACGAATCCCTTGTGACAGTCAATTTGGACGCATTTTAAAGCTGTTTAGTTTTGCCAGCGTCGTTGAACTGGAAACCGCTGTCCACGCAATGAGGGGCAGGGTTTGGAAACAGGCGTTGCGCTCAGGAACATCTACCATTTATGCACGTAAACAGATCACCATTGACCTCGATTCTACGGTAAAAACCTGTTTCGGTTTTCAGGAAGGCGCCAAGAAAGGCTTTAATGAGAAAAAAAGAGGGGCTCTTTCGTACCACCCGCAATTGGCCTTTTGCGCTCAAACTAAAGAAGTATTGCAAGGCTGGTTACGAAGTGGCGATGCCTACACCGCCAATGGCGCCATAGAGTTTATGAAGCAACTGCTGATCACCCTGCCTTCTCATATGAAGATTTTTTTCAGGGCTGACAGTGGCTACTTTGGTGGCCCACTACTGACTTATTTGGATGATCTGGGGCATCGTTATCTCATCAAGGTGAAATTGAAGAATCTGCACAAACTGTTAATCCCGCAAGACTGGCAGCCTGTCATAAATCAGCCAGGTTGGGAGCAGTGTGAGTTTCAACACCGCTGTGGTAGCTGGGACCGGAATCGCTGCTTCGTGGCTGTGCGACAAAGAAAGCCAGGGAAGCCCGAAAATATGCAGGGCGAACTGTTAAATCCGCAGCCAGAGTACGACTACTTCTGTTACGTGACGACTGAGTTGTTGAGTCCGTGGGAGATCCATAAAGCGTACGGTAAGCGGGCTACCTGTGAAACTTGGATTGAAGAGTGCAAAAATCAGATGACCCTTGGACAGATCAAAACCGATCATTTCATGGCAAACAGTGCGCTTATGCAATGTGCAATACTGGCCTACAATACGACACGCTGGATGGCTCTGGTCAGTGGAAATCGTCAGCTGATGAAGTGGGAGCCGGAAAGCATTCGCTGCTATATGATACGGGTTGCTGGAAAATTGTTAACATGTAGCAGACAGTTGACCGTTGCCAGTAACAAAGAGCATCTCTACCAGACGGAGTGGGATGCTTGGCTGGCAGTGGGTGACTGTTTGTAAATAGCCGTACAACGGATGGTTAGAAAAAACATTCTGCTGATGCGGAAGGTGTTGTTACGCTCTGATATTAGGAATAGGAGTAAGATGAATAAAAATACGATGGTTCGAGCGATGAAAATCCACTGAAAAGGCCAGTATTTTCTCGACAGCAGGATAATCGGAGTCAGGAGGATTTGATCAATGCGTATGTTTGGCCTGTTGGAGTTTGTATTGCAGGATTTAGGTTCCATAAAACTGCCATCAGGCCGTTGCATAACCCAATGATAAGATCTGGTTAATTTTTTTCCTGCTTTACTTGTAAATATTAAATCTATTTGACGTTGCATATCATTTAATTGTGGTGCTTTTCTGTAGATAATCTTGGCACCGGCATCCTTGCATAAGCCGACAAGTCTTGAGTTAATTAAAGCCATGAGTATTCCGGTTTTTTTGGGTGCTATATAAATTGTGATGTCTAATCCTAATAAACGAGCAGCTTCTGTCATGTGATGGGGTAAGGATAAACCGGCTTCTGTAAGAGAACTGCCTAATTCTAGGCCACTCGTTATTTCATAGATTGCGGATTCAACGTCAATATGTTCTTTAATCTGTTGTCCTTGGCTTAGCCATCCATCCAAAATAGGTAAAGTTGGTATTCCTAATTCAAGAGTAGTGACCAGCAAAGCAGCGGCACCACATGAATGATCATACCCTTGTTTGTATGATTTCCATTGAGTTGATGTTACATCAATATCCGAACAGGTACGACTAGCGTTTATTACTGTTGATGGTTCTACTACTGAATTTTGTTTGTTGACAGCGGGAAGAAAATCGGACTCTTTTTTTGCAAGCCTTCAAGCATCACACAACTCATGCCAACACACCTTTACTACTCGATGTTCCCATTCATAAACAGCGTTCCGATTCACAACGGAACTCGTTCCCTTTTAGAATCCAGCCAACCCTATGATAAATAAGGATTTTAAAAGAAAGGGAACGCTAATATCAAACCTCAACCGAGCGTTCCCTTTCTCAAGCACCTGCGTATTCTGGCTTCCCTTGAACACTCATTCTGGTAACCGATGAACACCGATTCTGGTAACGCTTGAACACCCATTCTGGTTTCTCGTGAACACTTTTCCGTGTTTTCCAGAATCGGTGTTCAAGCCACCATATTCAGGGATTTGGTGTAAACCCTTCAACCGCTTATGCATTGATTTTCCTTAACTTTGGCCGCTCTTATCTTTAACAAAAGAGGGAGCTGCCATGACTGATCAAAGGATATCCATGCGTAAACTACGAGACATTCTTCGTTTACGGTACGACAACGGACTCAGCATCCGGGAAATATCCCGCAGTGCTCGGGTCAGCGTTGGTGCCGTATCCAATTACGTTCAGGCATTCGAGGCATCGGATCTGCAGTGGGCACAGACACCCCAGGTGAGCGAACCTGAGTTGATTCACGCCCTGTTCCCGGAAGCTCCACTACCGGGTCGCAAAGGACTGACTGATCCTGACTGGGCAAAAGTCCATCAGGAACTCAAGCGCAAGGACGTGACTAAACAATTGCTCTGGGAAGAGTATTGCCAGGCCCATACCCTCAACGCTTACAGCTACTCTCAGTACTGTTACCGATACCGGCAGTGGCGTGGCTGCCAGAAGCGCTCCATGCGTCAGCACCATGCAGCGGGTGAAAAACTGTTTGTGGACTATGCTGGCCCGACAGTGTCCATTATCAACCCGGAGACGGGTGAAATAGCCCACAACGCCCAGATCTTTGTAGCGGTATTGGGCGCGTCCAATTACACCTACGCTGAAGCAACGCTATCACAGAAATCTGAAGACTGGCTGGGGTCCCATGTGAGGGCGTTTGAGTTCTTCGGTGGTGTGCCGCAGATGGTGGTGCCCGACAACCTGAAGAGTGCTGTTAGCAACGCCTGCCGTTATGAGCCGGATCTAAACCCGGCCTATCAGCACCTGGCTAACCACTACCAGATCGCTGTGGTGCCTGCCCGTCCCTATAAACCAAAGGAGAACGTAATGGCGTCAGCAATCTGTTCATGATGTTTGAACCCTTGACAGGTTGGCGGCATGTTGAGGTGACTGATCGTAGGACAGCGATTGATTGGGCTCATCAAATCAAGTTTCTGGTCGATGTTCGCCACAAAGATGCAGAGAAAGTTATACTGGTTGGAGACAACTTGAACACGCATTCTCCCGCATCACTTGATACCTAAATCCTGCAATACAAACTCCAACAGGCCAAACATACGCATTGATCAAATCCTCCTGACTCCGATTATCCTGCTGTCGAGAAAATACTGGCCTTTTCAGTGGATTTTCATCGCTCGAACCATCGTATTTTTATTCATCTTACTCCTATTCCTAATATCAGAGCGTAACAACACCTTCCGCATCAGCAGAATGTTTTTTCTAACCATCCGTTGTACGGCTATTTACAAACAGTCACCCACTGCCAGCCAAGCATCCCACTCCGTCTGGTAGAGATGCTCTTTGTTACTGGCAACGGTCAACTGTCTGCTACATGTTAACAATTTTCCAGCAACCCGTATCATATAGCAGCGAATGCTTTCCGGCTCCCACTTCATCAGCTGACGATTTCCACTGACCAGAGCCATCCAGCGTGTCGTATTGTAGGCCAGTATTGCACATTGCATCAGCGCACTGTTTGCCATGAAATGATCGGTTTTGATCTGTCCAAGGGTCATCTGATTTTTGCACTCTTCAATCCAAGTTTCACAGGTAGCCCGCTTACCGTACGCTTTATGGATCTCCCACGGACTCAACAACTCAGTCGTCACGTAACAGAAGTAGTCGTACTCTGGCTGCGGATTTAACAGTTCGCCCTGCATATTTTCGGGCTTCCCTGGCTTTCTTTGTCGCACAGCCACGAAGCAGCGATTCCGGTCCCAGCTACCACAGCGGTGTTGAAACTCACACTGCTCCCAACCTGGCTGATTTATGACAGGCTGCCAGTCTTGCGGGATTAACAGTTTGTGCAGATTCTTCAATTTCACCTTGATGAGATAACGATGCCCCAGATCATCCAAATAAGTCAGTAGTGGGCCACCAAAGTAGCCACTGTCAGCCCTGAAAAAAATCTTCATATGAGAAGGCAGGGTGATCAGCAGTTGCTTCATAAACTCTATGGCGCCATTGGCGGTGTAGGCATCGCCACTTCGTAACCAGCCTTGCAATACTTCTTTAGTTTGAGCGCAAAAGGCCAATTGCGGGTGGTACGAAAGAGCCCCTCTTTTTTTCTCATTAAAGCCTTTCTTGGCGCCTTCCTGAAAACCGAAACAGGTTTTTACCGTAGAATCGAGGTCAATGGTGATCTGTTTACGTGCATAAATGGTAGATGTTCCTGAGCGCAACGCCTGTTTCCAAACCCTGCCCCTCATTGCGTGGACAGCGGTTTCCAGTTCAACGACGCTGGCAAAACTAAACAGCTTTAAAATGCGTCCAAATTGACTGTCACAAGGGATTCGTTGAAATTGGGTACATTCTCGAAGAGTGCTATCCTGCCAGACCGTGCACACTTTCATCAGACTTCTGGCACCTGCCAGAATGCCGGTGGTTACCATCAGAATGACATCTGACAGTTGGAAAGTGGCATTAGAGCCTCGTTGAATATTAATCCGTTTGTTTAGTAAGCCGGACAGCCCCATCCGATTCAGGAAGCGAAACGCAGGGATCAGTCCAGCCTGACTGGTGAGCGGCTTTTTAGCTTGGATGAAACGTACCTTCCGCTGTTTCAAACGTGCTTTTGACTTGTTTTTTTTGCTCATGGGAAAAGTGATGCTTTATTGAAACCAAAGCATCACTTAATCCCTTTATTCATAGGCTATAGAACTTACGCATTGACAGACATCCAAAAAAATTGCTAGATCAGCAAAAAAACAGTGGATGTCGTCGTGCGTAGAAAAATAACAAAACCAACAACAGCCAAGTGCGACCTCCCGCAGTATACGGGGTTTCTACTCTGTGAACCAAAATCAGCCACCTGTACCCGTCTTAGCGAATTGAGTGATATATCGCATGACAGTGTTAACCGCTTTCTCCAACGTGAAAACTTTGCTCCTGAAGATCTTTTTCTAGAAGCGTCAGCAAGGCTTATTCTTGAAGGTGGGACGCTATCGGTTGATGATACGGTGCTGGATAAACCTTATACCCATTACACGGCTTTAGTCGGTCATTACTACTCAGGAAAGCACCACAAAACCGTCAAGGGTATTAATCTCATCACGCTTTATTACACGGACATCAAAGGCTACAACTTGCCCGTTAATTTCCGTATTTACAATCCAGCCGATGGCAAAACTAAAAATGACTACTTTGTCGATATGCTGAAAGAAGTACTGGCATGGGGACTCGAACCTGCATGTGTTACCGGTGACTCTTGGTATAGCAGTATTGGAAACCTCAAAGCTGTGAAAAACAATGGTTTGGGTTTTATGTTCGCTGTTAAAAGCAACCGTACTGTCTCTGTGCAAAAGGGTAACTACCAACAGGTGCAGAGCCTGGAGATTCCCGAAGAAGGAAAAACTGTATGGCTACGTAACTTTGGTCATGTACGACTCTACCGGACGCGACTCAAAAACGAGCTGCGCCATTACGTTGTTTACACTCCTCATGTCGGAGCAGATCTATCTCCACGATCTGATTTTGATCAGCTGCACCAACATCATTGGGCGATCGAAGAGTATCACCGGGCATTAAAGCAACTCTGCAACATCGAGCGTTTTCAGGTGAGAGGGGAGCGACAGGTCCGGAATCATATTTTTGCGGCTATCTTTGGCTATACCTGTCTTCAGGCGATGAAAGTATCAGGGTCACTCAGAAGCGTCTATAGCGTCAGGAAAGACGCCCTCAAAGAAGCTACCTGGGATTTCATAAAAAGCTTCTCCGAGGGGAAGGAATGGTTGAGGCCATTTTTTGCCGGACCTGTCAATGCGTAAGTTCTAGGATATTGCAACAGTTATTTCGAGATCCTTTGCAGGATTTAGGTGATAAAGCTTTTTCCCCAGAAGAAGCCCGCAGCATGATTGATAAGCTTGAGTTTCATTACACCCCAAAGCATGGCAGTTGGCTGGATATGGCCGAAATTGAGCTGAGTATACTGAGTCGCCAATGTCTGGATCGGCGTATCCCTACCCAAGATATTCTCCGGAGAGAAGTCAAAGCCTGGGAGGAGAAGCGCAACGCAAGAAAAGTGACTACACAGTGGCGTTTTACCACTGAAGACGCTCGGATAAAACTTAAGAGACTGTATCCAAAGATGCCAGAGCTTGATAATACAGAGTAGATTGAGAGCCTCCATAGAACATAAACCAGGCTATTAGAGCAGCACTTTTTCCCATGAAAAATTGGGAAATGGGGCACTTTGCGTGAAATCACCCATTTTTTTGTCCTGCCACTCAAAATTGACTCAAATAACAGGACGGCTAACCATTGTCGACCATTTACACAAAAAGCTGACCGATCGGTTATCTGTGATTATCAAATGGTGTCGGATGGAGTACTAGGCTGGACAGGGGACTTTCACCCCATAAGTGGTGTGCCGTGCCCGGCACACCAAGGTAGGCCGCTGCGCGGCGGCTTTTTGTCCTGAGCCAACGGATGGCTCTCATTCCATTTTGCGCAGGATACGCATACTTTCTTAAGCTCGGCTTTGTCACAATCAGCTCCTGACTTCATAGCGGCCTTCAGGAGCTGATTTATCCGCGTCCCCTCCCAACAAAAACACCTGCTCAGAGGTAATGGGCTTTGGCATAACTTCAAAATGAAGTATGAAGCTACTCTTCGCCCTGTCGTTATTGAGCATATGAATAAAGTGCTGGCCTGCGGACAGAAGGTCATGGGATACGCCACCTTTGAATGCGGTAATGATGCGTGTAGTCATTCGAAGGTTATTTGTTTCAGTTGTAAGTGCCGCTCCTGTAATACTTGCGGCAAGAAGATGACCGACCAATGGATTGAGAATCAGAAAGCCTTACTGCCTGATACGGAGTGGCAACACATCACCTTCACTATGCCTGGTGAGTTATGGGTGTTGTTTGAGCTTAACCGTGAATTACTGGGTAAACTTAGCCCCTTGGCTGCAAACATCATTTTGGCTTTCGCTGGCAAAAAAGGCATTCTTCCCGGAATTTTTACCGCCCTTCACACCTATGGTCGTGACCTGAAATGGAATGTGCACATTCATCTGTCTGTTACCCGTGGCGGACTTTACGATGATAATCAGCAATGGAAGTCAATCTATTACCCAAAACCGCCCATCATGGAAGGTTGGCGCTCTGGTGTGATCGACATTCTCGAAAAGGCTTACGAAAACAATGATTTGATTTTGCCACCTGAACTGGAAGACGAATGTCATAACCTGAAGGGATTTCAGCGCTTTCTGGATCGCCACGCAGAAAAGCATTGGATCGTTCACTTTGCCAAAGTCACCAACAACCCAAAGGCCACTGTCAGTTACCTTGGCCGCTACCTGAAACGACCGCCTATCGCTATGTCACGACTGAAGCACTACGACGCTAAAGGTGTCAGTTTTGAGTATTTGGATCACAAATCAAAAACCTATCGTCGGTTCAACTGTAGTCCAGAGGAGTTTCTGCACCGGCTAACTCGGCACATCCCAGAGAAAGGCTTTCAGATGATCCGTTATTATGGCGTTTTATCCAACCGAGTTCGCGCCAAACTGTTACCAACAGTTTACAACTTGCTCAATCAACCGAAGCGCAACGCCCTCAAAATCACTTTCCCTGACCTGATGCAGAAAAGCTTTGGTATTGATCCTCTGAAATGCATTCTGTGTAATGCTCAAATGCTCTTTGTGGGTATTACCCGAGGTAAATCACAAAGAGAGCTGCATCAATACGCAGAAGAGCTTGCACTTGCGAAGCCTATTACCTGAGTCACGCCCTCAATCCGTCTGAAGTCCGTAATGAGAGAAAGAAACTGGCGTAGAGGAAGGGTTATCAATGATTTTTGGGGTAGCTCAGAAGTAGTTCTGGTTCTTACGACAGAAACCCAGTAGTCAGCCAGCCAAAATCAGCATTTTTTGATGGGTTTTTGGAGCTGCTCAGACTTGCAAATTCCTATGCATAAATTCCTATGCATCCAGCCAAAATCAGCATTTTTTGATGGGTTTTTGGAGCTGCTCAGACTTGCAAATTCCTATGCATTTAATATAAGGCAATGAAGAGGATTTATCCCGCGATCTATTCCCCAGGGTATGTAACCTGATTGTTCTAGCTCATGGATAACATTGTGGTATTGTTTTTCTTTTTATTTCGGCTACGAATGCTTTACTCTCATCTATAGGTGATAGTGTTAATTTTACCTCCTTCGAAGTAACGTCTTGTATTACAGCTTCACCAAAGCTAAAAGATATTGATGGAATAATGAGAAATGATATAAGCCAAATTGTTTTTTTCATGGTATCCATTCATAAAATTTGAATATGCTAATCGATTTGACCATTATAGAACTTACGCATTGACAGACATCCAAAAAAATTGCTAGATCAGCAAAAAAACAGTGGATGTCGTCGTGCGTAGAAAAATAACAAAACCAACAACAGCCAAGTGCGACCTCCCGAAGTATACGGGGTTTCTACTCTGTGAACCCAAATCAGCCACCTGTACCCGTCTTAGCGAATTGAGTGATATATCGCATGACAGTGTTAACCGCTTTCTCCAACGTGAAAACTTTGCTCCTGAAGATCTTTTTCTAGAAGCGTCAGCAAGGCTTATTCTTGAAGGTGGGACGCTATCGGTTGATGATACGGTGCTGGATAAACCTTATACCCATTACACGGCTTTAGTCGGTCATTACTACTCAGGAAAGCACCACAAAACCGTCAAGGGTATTAATCTCATCACGCTTTATTACACGGACATCAAAGGCTACAACTTGCCCGTTAATTTCCGTATTTACAATCCAGCCGATGGCAAAACTAAAAATGACTACTTTGTCGATATGCTGAAAGAAGTACTGGCATGGGGACTCGAACCTGCATGTGTTACCGGTGACTCTTGGTATAGCAGTATTGGAAACCTCAAAGCTGTGAAAAACAATGGTTTGGGTTTTATGTTCGCTGTTAAAAGCAACCGTACTGTCTCTGTGCAAAAGGGTAACTACCAACAGGTGCAGAGCCTGGAGATTCCCGAAGAAGGAACAACTGTATGGCTACGTAACTTTGGTCATGTACGACTCTACCGGACGCGACTCAAAAACGAGCTGCGCCATTACGTTGTTTACACTCCTCATGTCGGAGCAGATCTATCTCCACGATCTGATTTTGATCAGCTGCACCAACATCATTGGGCGATCGAAGAGTATCACCGGGCATTAAAGCAACTCTGCAACATCGAGCGTTTTCAGGTGAGAGGGGAGCGACAGGTCCGGAATCATATTTTTGCGGCTATCTTTGGCTATACCTGTCTTCAGGCGATGAAAGTATCAGGGTCACTCAGAAGCGTCTATAGCGTCAGGCAAGACGCCCTCAAAGAAGCTACCTGGGATTTCATAAAAAGCTTCTCCGAGGTGAAGGAATGGTTGAGGCCATTTTTTGCCGGACCTGTCAATGCGTAAGTTCTACATTATAAACTATATTAGTTCAATCATGGGGGCTTCCAGCCGCTGCTGGGGTGGTAGTTATGTCCAGTGATGGACTCCATATGCTTATTAACGAGGATATATAAAGGTGAGGTAGTTCATGAGCCCCGTCAGGGACTGGGTGCTAAAACGTTAACGGTAGGATATAGTTTTAAAGATACTGCCTATTTATGGACGAGGGGCTGAGCGCCACGATACATCATGGCTGATGCTGAAAGGAAAAGACGAAAAAAAATGCCGCCAGTCCCAGAGTCGGTACTGATGACTCGCTGGCAATTTACCGAAAGTCTGCCGCAGCGGTTACGGGAAAGCGTGGTCTTATTGCTGGTGTTTATCGCCGGCTATCTTATGCTGGCATTATCAAGCTATAGCCCCATGGACCCCGGGTGGTCATACGTGGGTGCTTCTTCAGGCATTGACAATGAAGGCGGTAGGGCGGGTGCTTGGCTGGCGGATTTACTGCTGTCACTGTTGGGGTATTGTGCCTGGTTTTTGCCCGTGATGCTGGTGAGTGTTAGCCGGTATTTGTTTCAGGCGCGGAACTCACCCTGGTATTGGCAGCCCAGTGCCGTACTGAGTCGTCTATTGGGCATTGTCATGGTGCTGTGTTGCGGCCCGGCGCTGGTTTTTTTACATTACCACTTTCTGGGGCACGCGTTACCCGCCGATAGTGGTGGCATTGTGGGCTCGCTGATCATTACGTTGTTTCTTCCCCTGTTTAATGTAACGGGCACAACATTATTGTTATGTGCCGGCTTGTTGATGGGCGTGACACTGGCAACGGGCATGTCCTGGTTTCGGGTGATGGATATTGTCGGCCAGTTTACTGTGGTGTTGATGACAATGGTTCACCACTATACCCGCCAGCTGACGATGGTGGTTTTCAATAGAATTGTGTTGCTTATTAATGGGTTGAAACAGCAGTGGCGGCAGAAGCAATCCCAGCGTGCCCCTCGGGTTGAAGGTCAGCTACCCGATTTCCCTGTACATAAGCAGGGGGAGTTCCTGCCAATGATCAGGGAAGCTCCGTCGTTTTCAGCCGGTAGTGATACGCCCCGTGTAGTGGTGAATAATAAGCCACCGCCCACAAATGTTGTTTTTTCTGGCGATTCACGCCCCACCGTCGAACTGCTTGATGAAGCCAAAGTGTCAGGTCGTGCGATTGATGCAACGGCACTTTCAGCCATTTCGCGTCTGCTGGAAGCAAAGCTAAAAGATTTCGGGGTTGAGGTCATTGTGGTGGCGGTGCACCCGGGCCCGGTCATTACCCGCTATGAAATTCAACCTGCGCCAGGCGTTAAAGCCAGCCGTATTACGGGGCTGGCCAGTGATCTGGCTCGCTCGCTGGCCGTGATCAGTGTACGGGTGGTTGAGGTGATTCCCGGCAAATCAGTGATGGGGGTTGAAGTGCCTAATGAGGATCGGGAGACGGTGTATTTAAGTGAGTTAATGGCGTCCACGATCTTTAAAGTCGCTGAGTCACCGTTAAGTTTAGCATTGGGGCATGATATTGGTGGGCAGCCTATCGTGGTGGATCTGGCGAAAATGCCACACTTGCTGGTGGCAGGGACGACAGGGTCGGGAAAATCCGTCGGTGTGAATGCCATGCTCCTTTCTTTGCTGTTCAAGTCCGGCCCTGATGATGTGCGCCTGATTTTGATTGATCCGAAAATGTTGGAACTGTCTATTTATGAAGGGATTCCTCACCTGCTGGCACCTGTTGTGACCGATATGAAAGATGCGGCCAATGCGCTGCGTTGGTGCGTCGCCGAAATGGAACGTCGCTATAAGCTGATGGCTGCCATGGGGGTGCGGAACATTGCAGGCTATAACAGTAAAGTGGATGAAGCCTCCGCCGCAGGTCAGCCGCTGACAGACCCTTTTTATGAAACAATGACACCCGATGATCAGGCACCCGCGCTGGGCCGGTTGCCCTACCTGGTGGTCGTCATTGATGAATTTGCTGACATGCTTATGATTGTCGGCAAAAAGGTTGAGGAGCTTATTGCGCGGATTGCACAAAAAGCGAGGGCCGCGGGCATTCATTTAATTCTTGCCACACAGCGTCCTTCCGTGGATGTGATTACCGGCTTGATAAAAGCCAATGTGCCGACAAGAATCAGTTTTCAGGTGTCCAGCAAAATTGACTCAAGAACCATTATTGATCAAGGGGGCGCCGAGCAACTGCTGGGTCATGGTGATATGCTGTATTTGCCACCAGGTGCTAGTGTGCCAGTTAGAGTGCACGGTGCGTATGTCAGTGATGATGATGTACATCGGGTGGTGGCTGACTGGCAGCAGCGAGGACAGCCTGCTTATATTGACGATATACTCACTGGCGGTGACGAGGGGGCTGAAGGCAGTCCCTTTAGTGGTGGTCTGGACGCAGACAGTGAAAAGGACCCGTTGTATGATGAGGCGGTCGCTTTTGTACTGGACACACGAAAAGCATCAATCTCATCGGTTCAACGCCGATTAAAAATAGGGTATAACCGTGCTGCACGGATGATTGAGGCCATGGAGGCTGCACAGGTGATTAGCCCCATGCAGTCTAACGGTAACCGGGACGTGCTGGTCCCCAAACATTGATAGGTATTATGTTAAAACGATTATTGCTTGTGATGACACTGACGGCACTGGCAGCGTCTGCTTTTGCCAGAAAAGAAGTAGCACCGGGGCGTGCTGTAGCTACGCCACCGCCTGCGATGGTAAAGCCTGCTGGCGAAAAAGTGCCTGCACAAGTACCCAATGATACAAAAGCGGTGGATGCGCTGGTTAAAAAGCTGGAAGCTATTAAAACGCTCAGTGCGCGTTTTCAGCAGGAGATGGTGGCGGATAATGGCAGAAGTCAGACACTGTCAGGTGAAATACAGCTCAAACGTCCGAATTTGTTTTTCTGGCATACCCTGCTGCCTTATGAGCAGGAAATTATTACCCGCGATAATAAGGTCTGGAATATTGACCATGACCTGATGCAGGTGGTGATTCAAAAACAGGATATAGAGTCTGAAAATACGCCGGTTAAGCTCCTCAGTGGCAATGCTCGTGAGTTTTTAAAAAACTATTATGTGGTTGAAGAAGATTACCGGGGAGATAAAATCTACAGCCTTCGTCCCAATGGCAAAGGCGCGCTTTTTGAGCAACTTGATGTGCATTTTAACAAAAGTGGCTTGCTCACTGGGTTTTCAATGGTGGATTCCTTGGGAGGAAAGCGCCGCATTGATTTAAAACAGGTCGATATTAATAACAGCATCAATGACAGTCAGTTTCAGGCAAACTACCCGAAAAATTATGACGTGATTGATGAATCACAGCCGCCAAAGCCTCCCAGTCAACTAGCGGCGCCGGCTGCATGACCTCCTTGTTTGATACGGTGCCAGACAAACATTATGAGCCGCTGGCGGCCAGAATGCGGCCCACATGTCTGAATGATTATCTGGGACAATCGCATATTCTGGCACCGGGAAAACCCCTGAGAGAGGCGCTCTCTCGTGGCCATATGCACTCTATGATTTTCTGGGGCCCCCCCGGTGTGGGGAAAACGACGCTGGCGCGTTTAATGGCCGATACCTGTGATGCACGGTTTGAAACACTGTCAGCCGTGTTGTCGGGGGTTAAGGATATTCGGGCTGCCGTAGCGCGGGCGAAAGACGCACAACAAACAACGGGACAAAAAACACTGTTATTTGTTGATGAAGTGCATCGATTTAATAAATCCCAGCAGGATGCTTTTTTACCGCATATTGAGGAAGGGACGGTTATTTTTATCGGTGCCACGACGGAAAACCCATCGTTTGAATTGAACAATGCGTTGTTGTCACGGGCACGCGTCTATGTGTTAAAGCCATTGGATGACACTGCCCTGAAACACGTGTTGGATCAGGCGTTGACAGATGCTGAAAAAGGATTGGGCGGACAACAGCTAACCCTTGAAAAAGCTGCCGAAGAGAGCCTCTTTCGTTATGCCGATGGTGATGCGCGCCGCTTGTTGAATACTCTGGAGGTTGCTGCCGATTTGCAGGAGGGCGGAGTGATCACGGCGAAAGGGTTGCAAAGTGTATTGTCCGACGGTGGTCGTCGTTTCGATAAAGGCGGCGACGCCTTCTATGATCAACTATCAGCGTTCCACAAATCCGTGCGTGGATCCAACCCAGACGGGGCATTATACTGGGCGGCTCGCATGGTGGATGGGGGGGCAGATCCTTTAAGTGTGATACGGCGACTGGTGGCCATCGCCAGTGAAGACATTGGTAATGCAGACCCAAGAGCACTGGAGATCACGATCACTGCCTGGCAGGCTTACGAGCGGTTAGGTAATCCTGAAGGCCAGCTGGCACTGGCTCATGCAACGGTGTATTGCGCCTGTGCGCCGAAAAGCAATGCTGTGTATAAAGCCTGGAAGGCAGCGCTGATGGATGTCAAAGGCAATCCCTCATACGAAGTGCCTTTGCACCTGCGCAATGCCCCTACCCCATTAATGGGTAATCTGGGCTATGGCAAAGCGTACCGATACGCCCATGATGAACCTGATGCGTATGCGGCGGGCGAAGACTACTTCCCTGAAGCGATGCCTTCCAGACAGTATTACCAGCCTAACGAGCGTGGTCTTGAACTCAAAATCAAAGGCAAGCTGCAACATTTGCAAGCACTCGATCAACACAGTCTTCAACGACGACGGTAATATGCTGAATTATTTTGCGGTAGGGTTCGGTGGCGCTCTGGGTGCCATGCTGCGTTTCTTTGTTTATAACCGGTTTGCAGCAACCGGTAATGCCTCATTGTTTGCATGGCCTACCTTGCCGCATAGCATTTTCAAAACGCCGAGGCCCGCAGTCTAATCCTCAGCATGCCAGCTAACGAGTTGTATTTGGTGATAAAACCCTGTGAAAGACGGAAAAAGCACTCTACGGGTCTTAAAACGCCTTTAAACAAGCTGTTTTTCACTCAACACCAAACTCCAGACGGATCTTTCCTATGCCGCCTGCTGAATCGGTTTTTGTAAGGCCAGCGCCTTATGGTATTGACGAAGCTCTGAGCGTTTTATACCAACAGTAACACCACAAAATACCAGTTGTGCACCACAGGCATGGCATTTGAGTGGATCAACGCTAAAGGTCGCGTTCAACAGCTCGGGAAAGTAGATCCTTTGTGTTTTTTTCTCAGGTTGATTCAGTAGATCGTATATTTTTGGCAGTAGCTTTCCTCGGACACGGTGAGCCAGAAACCCGTAGTAGCGCACCAGTCTGAACCCTTTTTCGGGAATATGGCGAATCAGCCGTGTAATGAATTCTTCGATATCACAATGGAACAGACGGTGTGTATTGGTTTTGTGATCGAGGTACTCAAACACCACTTCTTTGCCATCGTAGTGCTTAATTCGTGACAAAGCGATGGGAGGTCGGGTGAGATAACGTCCCAAATACTTAGCTGTTGCCGTGGGTGTTTTAGTGGGATCAGCAAAATGAACATGCCAGTGTTTCTTATATTCAGTATCGAGAAACTGATTCAGCCGATAGTTGTTCCCACATTGCTTTGATAGCTCATCCGGAATGATGAGCTGCCCTTTTTTGGCTTCTTGCCGTAAGAGGTGAAGAACCTGGTAGCGCCAGCATGTCATGGTATTTATTTTGTGGAAGTCTATCTTCTTCCATCGCTTATGATCTGTGGTAATCCCCCCCAGCGTAATAGCCAAATGGATATGGACATTGAGCTTAAGATCACGACCAAAGGTATGAATAGCGTTGAAAATACCGGGAGTTAGCCCTTTTTTCTTGGCAGCATCGAGCATGATACTAGTACTGCCGTCCGGCAGAAGATGATAGTTTACTGAAGGCTATTCTAATAACTCCGAGTTCATAACACCGGAGTTATTATGACCATCAAATATCATGTTCGACTCAGCGAGGAAGAACGATCAATACTTGAACGGCTTATCAAGCAGGAAAAGCCCAAAGTTGCACAACACAAAAAACGTAAAGCCAATATCCTTCTGGCTATCGATGAAAACCATGATCCACTGCAGCATGATCAGGTAGCCAAAGCTTTCCATGTTAGGCCGCTTACTATCACTCGCCTCAGGCAACGAGTTGTTGAAGAAGGGCTTGATGTCGCTGTCAATGGAAAACTAAGCAGCCACGGTCGGGTACGTAAACTCGATGGCGAAGCCGAAGCTCACCTTATTGCCCTTACCTGCTCACCACCACCGGAAGGAGCCAGCCGATGGACGCTAAACTTACTGACAGATCGCATGATTGAGCTCAGATACGTCGAATCGATTTCCAGAAGCACAGTACATGAGGGGCTAAAAAAAATGAGCTTAAGCCCTGGCAAAAAAAGGAATGGTGTATACCTGCGGAAGAAAGCGCCAACTTTGTGAGTGCGATGGAGGATATTCTTGAAGTCTATAAACGTCCTCTTGATCCAAGGCGTCCGCTTGTTTGCCTTGATGAAAGTAGCAAGCAGCATGTTAAAGAAGTCGTTAATCCAATGCCTGTTGAGCCTGGAAAACCGGAGCGTTATGACACAGAGTATGAACGTAATGGCGTCAGCAATCTGTTCATGATGTTTGAACCCTTGACAGGTTGGCGGCATGTTGAGGTGACTGATCGTAGGACAGCGATTGATTGGGCTCATCAAATCAAGTTTCTGGTCGATGTTCGCCACAAAGATGCAGAGAAAGTTATACTGGTTGGAGACAACTTGAACACGCATTCTCCCGCATCACTTTATAAAGCTTTTTCCCCAAAAGAAGCCCGCAGAATGATTGATAAGCTTGAGTTTCATTACACCCCAAAGCATGGCAGTTGGCTGGATATGGCCGAAATTGAGCTGAGTATACTGAGTCGCCAATGTCTGGATCGGCGTATCCCTACCCAAGATATTCTCCGGAGAGAAGTCAAAGCCTGGGAGGAGAAGCGCAACGCAAGAAAAGCGACTACACAGTGGCGTTTTACCACTGAAGACGCTCGGATAAAACTTAAGAGACTGTATCCAAAGATGCCAGAGCTTGATAATACAGAGTAGATTGAGAGCCTCCATAGAACATAAACCAGACTATTAGAGCAGCACTTTTTCCCATGAAAAATTGGGAAATGGGGCACTTTGCGTGAAATAACCCATTTTTTTGTCCTGCCACTCAAAATTGACTCAAATAACAGGACGGCTAACCATTGTCGACCATTTACACAAAAAGCTGACCGATCGGTTGTCTGTGATTATCAAATGGTGTCGGATGGAGTACTAGCGGCTATTGCACTGAGGTTACCCTGTAGGTGACGATTTACTTCAAAGAAACGCCAAAGGACATCAGGCATAGTAAACGTGATGTGTTGCCAGCGTGTATCAGGCAGTGTGGCCTTCATATTTTCGAGCCACTGATCGGTCTTTTTTTTGCCACAGGTGTTACAAAATCGGGAGTTACAGCCAAAGCAGATCTTTTTCGTAAAGAAACATCCGAGCTTAGAGCAACGAAAAGTCGCAAATCCCAAAAGAGTCGTTCCACAAGCCAGAAGTAGCCCCATGGTCTCAATAACAACGGGTCTCAGAGTGTCTTTGTGTTTTTGATAATACTGCCACCATGCCTTTGCGAGGTGCAGCAGTTGCTTCATGCGGGAAGGGGTGCGGATAGCACAAGCCCAGATGGTTGTTGATGAAAAGTGAAGGATGGAACTATAAAGGACAAGTGACGTTAAGGAAAGTTGGCTGGAAGCCCTCTATTTGGCACGGGAGGAAAGCCGCCGCGGAGCGGCACACCTTGACAGTGAATGTGATAGGGTCGCTGTGTATGGGTATTGCCTGGTATTATTTGGTTGAAAAAGCGATATTGCCCCCGGTAGGCAAAAATTTTGCGATGACAGGTTTGTTAGGGGCCTTAACGACCTTGTCAACGTTTTCTCTGGATGCCTTAAGGCTGTTGCAGGCTGACCGATTAGCAGAAGCCTTTGCCTACGTTATCACCAGTGTGGTGTTTTGTTTGATCGTCACCTGGGCAGGGTATTCTTTAGGGAGCATGATGGATGTGTAGCTTACAGCGTGATCACTCTCTGGTGTAGAATATTGAGCAAGCTATTTGAGGTGACGGAGTGCTCGTTGCGCTTGGGCCCGACATACTGCTTGAGCTTCTCATGGCTTTCCTTATCATTAACCCTATTCTGACCTCGTATAGACGGGGTGGTTATTATTTCCAATAGAAGGTGTCTGGACTCCCATGCTGGATTCAAAATACGTTCGTTCTAACCCTGAAATTGTGGCAAAAAGCCTTCTGAAAAAAGGCTATGTGCTTGATGTCACAGTATTGAACGGACTGGAAGAGCGTCGCAAATCGTTGCAAATGCAAACAGAGCAATTGCAAAGTGAGCGTAAGACCGGCTCTAAAGCGTTTGGCAAGCTCAAAGCACAGGGCGAGGATGTTTCAGAGCTGCAGGCGCGTATGGACGCCCTCAGTGTTGAAGTGAAAGACTCTGAGCATGCGTTGACGGCGCTTCAGGATGAACTGAATCACGTATTAATGGGGATTCCTAACCTGCCTGATGCATCGGTACCTGAAGGTAAAGACGAAGCTGATAACCTGGAGGTGCGTACCTGGGGTGAGCCCAAAGTGATGGACTTTGAGGTGAAAGACCATGTGGATCTGGGGGCTGACTACGGCCTTGACTTTGAGACAGCGGCTAAATTCTCAGGTTCACGTTTTGCGCTATTAAGAGGCTCTATGGCAAGGCTGCATCGTGCATTGGCGCAGTTTATGCTGAATACGCAGGTTGATGCCCATGGCTATGAAGAGGTGAATACACCGTACCTGGTGCATGATACTGTACTGGAAGGCACAGGCCAGTTGCCAAAATTTGGTGAAGACCTGTTTAAAACGCAGTGTGAAGGTGCAGAAAAGCCTTTTTACCTGATTCCTACCGCTGAGGTTACTCTGACGAATATTGTCAGAGAGCAAATTGTTGACGTAAAGTCACTGCCCATGAAGCTAACAGCACACAGTGCTTGTTTTAGAAGCGAAGCAGGCAGTTATGGCCGTGATACCCGGGGCATGATTCGACAACATCAGTTTGAAAAAGTTGAAATGGTACAGATTGTCCACCCGGACCATTCCTATGAAGCGCTGGAAGCCATGACAGACCACGCGGAAGCCATTTTGCAAAAGCTGGAACTTCCGTATCGTGTCGTGGCGCTGTGTGGGGGCGATCTCGGCTTTGGAGCGGCAAAAACCTATGACATTGAAGTCTGGTTGCCAGGTCAGCAGGCCTTTCGTGAAATTTCCTCCATCAGTAACTGCCTTGATTTTCAGGCTCGCCGAATGAAAGCCCGGTACCGTAACCCGGAAACCGGCAGGCCTGAGCTGCTACATACCCTCAACGGTTCTGGTTTGGCTGTCGGTCGTACACTGGTGGCTGTACTGGAAAACTATCAGGACGAGCAGGGCCGTATTCATATCCCTGAGGTGTTGAAACCTTATATGGATGGTCTTGAAATTATCGGTTAATTGCGCAAGGGTCATATGGAGGAGTACTGCCCTTCTCCATTGGTTTGCTTTTTTATTATGGCCTGTTCCTAAACGTTTATAGTAGCGATACTGTCAGCTCCCCTCATTGCCTACTGTTTGAAAATAGGCATGCTTTTATGCCATAAATTGTATAAAGCAGACTATTCTTAGGCTCGGTTTCTGTTTACTCATGTGATGGTTGATGAATAGAAAAGGGTATTCAATAAGAGAAAGCAAGAGGCGAATCCCGCGTGACTGAACTTCAGCGTATGACGTCGAGTCGTGCCTTTTTATTGTCGATTGCTGGCGCGGCCATTGGTTTGGGCAATCTCTGGCGTTTCCCCTATATTGCAGGAGAAAATGGCGGCAGCCTTTTTTTTATCGTGTACTTATTTTTTGTGGTGGTCATGGGATTGCCTGTGATGATCGCGGAAATCAGTATTGGTCGAGCCGGTCGGGCATCGCCAGCGACCAGTTTACGTCAGTTGGCGGTTGCGCAGGGGGGGAGCCGGCACTGGTCTAAATTGGCAGGCTTGGGTACCCTGGCGGCGGTGATGGTCTTATCGTTTTACAGTGTGGTGGCAGGCTGGATACTGTTTTATTTTATGACATCCATCACGACTGATTTTTCATCATTGCAGGTGAGCCAGGTGGCTGATTTGTTTGATACCTTTCTTGCCTCTCCCGGTCAGCTGCTTGTCTTTCATACGCTGTTTATTACCATGACGGTGGTTGTCAGTGGGAATAAAGTGGCCAGTGGTATAGAGCGATTAAATACCTGGCTGATGCCATTAATGTATTTAACATTACTGATGCTATTGATTTATGTCAGCGGTTTTCCTGGCTTTTCACAGGCTGTTGAGTATCTGCTGGCTTTTCGGGGTGATGCGTTTAGTGGGGCGTTAATTATTGAGGCGATGGGGCATGCTTTTTTCACGTTAGCCATTGGTGCGTGTTGTTTAATGGCTTATGGCGCCTATATGCCTGACCGTCAATCCATTATTAAAACAGTCAGTACGGTGGCTTTTCTGGATGTATTGGTCGCCGTCATGGTGGGCTTGGCGAGCTTTACGGTGATGTTTTCGGAATCGATAGAACCGTCATCGGGGCCCGGCTTGATGTTTATTGCACTGCCTGTTGCACTCGGGCAGTTGCCTATGGGAGGCATTGTGTTACCTTTTTTCTTTCTGCTGTTGATTTTTGCCACCTGGACATCCTCGGTGAATCTTGCCGAACCGCTGGTTGTTTATTTATCGCGATTATTGCATTCACGTTGGAAAGGGGCTTTTTTCTCGGGGGTGATTGTCTGGCTGGTGGGGTTGATCCCTTTGCTGTCATTCAATGTTTTCAGCCACGTGACACTGTTCGATAAAAAATCGGTGTTTGATGTTTATACGGCCGTGCCTACCCAGCTGCTATTGCCGATGACAGGACTGTTAACAATGCTATTTGCAGGGTTTGTACTGGGGCGAAATGTGCTGGCACAGCAGCTAGGGCTTTCGGAGAGAACATTCCGTATCTGTTTAGTGTTAATGCGTTATGTCAGCCCTTTTTTCTTGTGCTGTATGCTGGCTTTAGGGTTTTTGTATTAGGTGGTTTATATCAACAGACTGTAGCGCTTGGGGCTGCGGCGCATCGAGGGCTCCCCCTAAAGGGATTGTTATTCTTTAGTATTACGCAGATGTTTAGTGAACTTTAAGAGTATAAGTGTGGCAATAAATGAAGCACACCCCCAATAAGGCCAAAATCATGTAAATATATTTTTCCATGGTGGCACAGGGAACGTAAGTCCGTACACGATGCAAGCTATCAGTATAAATACAGTTTGAAACTTTATCTTGGCAGCCATTCCTGCTAAATAACCCAAGTCTTCTGCCACAATGGTTGCAGGACAGGTAAAAAATATAAAATCGTAGACTTTTACAAGCTAAAATTGTGTTTGACATTACTTTTTAATATCAAGCTGTTGTAACCGCAATCATGCCAAATCACAGAAAACACCTTAACGCAGAGAACCTTATTTTTCAGGTCTGCAAATGCTTTGATGAAATCCCTGATCACCGCTCCAAACATCATGCTCATGGCATCCCCTTTCCCAACTTTGCAAAGTCTGCCTTTGCCATGATGCATCAGAAGTACGGTTCTTTGCTGAATTTTGATACTGACTGCGCTGACCCCGTGCTCTGCCACAACCTTACAACTCTTTATCATGTACAGGATGGGCGGGTGCCATGTGATACCCATATGCGGGAAATGCTTGACCCTGTTGATCCACAACACTTACGTAAGCCATTTAAAAAACTCTTTTCCCTCGTTCAGCGCAACAACTCACTCAAAGCCTTCGAGTTCCAGCTCGGTGATTTACAGGATCACTACTTGATGCCTCTGGATGGTACTGGAACGTTTTACTCCAGCAAATGCGGTTGCCCTGAATGCTGCGTGAAAAATGAGGGGAAATCCAACGAGTCTTATCAGCATGGTCTCATGGGAGGGTGCCTTGTTCATCCCGAACAAAAGACCGTACTTCCCTTTGCTCCTGAGGCCATTGTGCGTCAGGACGGCTCAGCCAAAAACGACTGTGAGAAAAATGCCCTAAAGCGCTATCTGGCACATGTCAAACGAGAGCATCCTCACCTAAAGCTGATCATCCTGCTGGATGGCTTGTATGCAGATAATCCAACGATTGAACTCATCAAACGCTATGGTTGGCACTACATCATTGTCGCTAAAGATGGTAACCATAAGTCATTAATCGAAGCAATGAATGCTTTAGGCGACCAGGGTGAGCTTAACCATCATGAAGTTATTGATGAAAAAACCGGCACAAAGCACATGTTCCGTTGTGCCAACAATGTGAAGCTTAATGCATCAAAACTCACCCAAGTCGTCAATGTTCTTGATGACATCGAAATTGATAAGGAAGGCCATCACCATCCTTGGTGCTGGGTGACCGAGATCGAGTTCACCCATGAAACAGTTGAAGCTGTAATGCGAGGAGGAAGATGTCGCTGGCATATCGAGAATCAAACATTTAACACCCTGAAAAACCAAGGCTACCATCTTGAACACAATTACGGTCACGGTAAGTGTCACTTGGCAACTAACCTAGTACTCCATCCGACACCATTTGATAATCACAGATAACCGATCGGTCAGCTGTTTGTGTAAATGGTCGACAATGGTTAGCCGTCCTGTTATTTGAGTCAATTTTGAGTGGCAGGACAAAAAAATGGGTTATTTCACGCAAAGTGCCCCATTTCCCAATTTTTCATGGGAAAAAGTGCTGCTCTAATAGTCTGGTTTATGTTCTATGGAGGCTCTCAATCTACTCTGTATTATCAAGCTCTGGCATCTTTGGATACAGTCTCTTAAGTTTTATCCGAGCGTCTTCAGTGGTAAAACGCCACTGTGTAGTCACTTTTCTTGCGTTGCGCTTCTCCTCCCAGGCTTTGACTTCTCTCCGGAGAATATCTTGGGTAGGGATACGCCGATCCAGACATTGGCGACTCAGTATACTCAGCTCAATTTCGGCCATATCCAGCCAACTGCCATGCTTTGGGGTGTAATGAAACTCAAGCTTATCAATCATTCTGCGGGCTTCTTCTGGGGAAAAAGCTTTATAAAGTGATGCGGGAGAATGCGTGTTCAAGTTGTCTCCAACCAGTATAACTTTCTCTGCATCTTTGTGGCGAACATCGACCAGAAACTTGATTTGATGAGCCCAATCAATCGCTGTCCTACGATCAGTCACCTCAACATGCCGCCAACCTGTCAAGGGTTCAAACATCATGAACAGATTGCTGACGCCATTACGTTCATACTCTGTGTCATAACGCTCCGGTTTTCCAGGCTCAACAGGCATTGGATTAACGACTTCTTTAACATGCTGCTTGCTACTTTCATCAAGGCAAACAAGCGGACGCCTTGGATCAAGAGGACGTTTATAGACTTCAAGAATATCCTCCATCGCACTCACAAAGTTGGCGCTTTCTTCCGCAGGTATACACCATTCCTTTTTTTGCCAGGGCTTAAGCTCATTTTTTTTAGTCCCTCATGTACTGTGCTTCTGGAAATCGATTCGACGTATCTGAGCTCAATCATGCGATCTGTCAGTAAATTTAGCGTCCATCGGCTGGCTCCTTCCGGTGGTGGTGAGCAGGTAAGGGCAATAAGGTGAGCTTCGGCTTCGCCATCGAGTTTACGTACCCGACCGTGGCTGCTTAGTTTTCCATTGACAGCGACATCAAGCCCTTCTTCAACAAATCGTTTCCTGAGGCGAGTGATAGTAAGCGGCCTAACATGGAAAGCTTTGGCTACCTGATCATGCTGCAGTGGATCATGGTTTTCATCGATAGCCAGAAGGATATTGGCTTTACGTTTTTTGTGTTGTGCAACTTTGGGCTTTTCCTGCTTGATAAGCCGTTCAAGTATTGAGCGTTCTTCCTCGCTGAGTCGAACATGATATTTGATGGTCATAATAACTCCGGTGTTATGGACTCGGAGTTATTAGAATAGCCTTCAGTAAACTATCATCTTCTGCCGGACGGAGTACTAGTACTCCATCCGACACCATTTGATAATCACAGATAACCGATCGGTCAGCTTTTTGTGTAAATGGTCGACAATGGTTAGCCGTCCTGTTATTTGAGTCAATTTTGAGTGGCAGGACAAAAAAATGGGTTATTTCACGCAAAGTGCCCCATTTCCCAATTTTTCATGGGAAAAAGTGCTGCTCTAATAGTCTGGTTTATGTTCTATGGAGGCTCTCAATCTACTCTGTATGATCAAGCTCTGGCATCTTTGGATACAGTCTCTTAAGTTTTATCCGAGCGTCTTCAGTGGTAAAACGCCACTGTGTAGTCGCTTTTCTTGCGTTGCGCTTCTCCTCCCAGGCTTTGACTTCTCTCCGGAGAATATCTTGGGTAGGGATACGCCGATCCAGACATTGGCGACTCAGTATACTCAGCTCAATTTCGGCCATATCCAGCCAACTGCCATGCTTTGGGGTGTAATGAAACTCAAGCTTATCAATCATTCTGCGGGCTTCTTTTGGGGAAAAAGCTTTATAAAGTGATGCGGGAGAATGCGTGTTCAAGTTGTCTCCAACCAGTATAACTTTCTCTGCATCTTTGTGGCGAACATCGACCAGAAACTTGATTTGATGAGCCCAATCAATCGCTGTCCTACGATCATTCACCTCAACATGCCGCCAACCTGTCAAGGGTTCAAACATCATGAACAGATTGCTGACGCCATTACGTGCATACTCTGTGTCATAACGCTCCGGTTTTCCAGGCTCAACAGGCATTGGATTAACGACTTCTTTAACATGCTGCTTGCTACTTTCATCAAGGCAAACAAGCGGACGCCTTGGATCAAGAGGACGTTTATAGACTTCAAGAATATCCTCCATCGCACTCACAAAGTTGGCGCTTTCTTCCGCAGGTATACACCATTCCTTTTTTTGCCAGGGCTTAAGCTCATTTTTTTTAGTCCCTCATGTACTGTGCTTCTGGAAATCGATTCGACGTATCTGAGCTCAATCATGCGATCTGTCAGTAAATTTAGCGTCCATCGGCTGGCTCCTTCCGGTGGTGGTGAGCAGGTAAGGGCAATAAGGTGAGCTTCGGCTTCGCCATCGAGTTTACGTACCCGACCGTGGCTGCTTAGTTTTCCATTGACAGCGACATCAAGCCCTTCTTCAACAAATCGTTTCCTGAGGCGAGTGATAGTAAGCGGCCTAACATGGAAAGCTTTGGCTACCTGATCATGCTGCAGTGGATCATGGTTTTCATCGATAGCCAGAAGGATATTGGCTTTACGTTTTTTGTGTTGTGCAACTTTGGGCTTTTCCTGCTTGATAAGCCGTTCAAGTATTGAGCGTTCTTCCTCGCTGAGTCGAACATGATATTTGATGGTCATAATAACTCCGGTGTTATGGACTCGGAGTTATTAGAAGAGCCTTCAGTAAACTATCATCTTCTGCCGGACGGAGTACTAGCTTATCTCACGTTTCTGGCTTTCATGGTTGATCAAATACAGGAAATGACCAGCCCAGAATTTCAAAAAGCCTTGAAAAAGCGATCGAGAGGCGTCCAAATTCATCTTTGGAAATCGATAACGCGAATATTTTTATCCTGGCTGATTGAAAGTTGGGATGAATTGTTTGAAGCCATTATAAGCGGTATCAAGCCGACCCGATTAAAAATCGATACATCTTAAGGCTTTTTGGTAGTCAGGGTTTTCAGGGGATATGAGATTTGAAAATTGCATTTTATATGCAACGGGTTGGCTGTGCTCGCCTGAATAGAGACGAAAGTTAAAATCAATTTACGACTTATTTATATGGCAAGCGGGAATTGCTGTTATCTTGGGTGTTTTTACAATTTTATTGGTGACTAGACCAAAAAAACACCCCGCAACAAAAGAAATGCCACAAATTGCAATGTCATGATGTGCAATAGGATAAATCGGAATAAATTCAACTATCTCTAGATAGAGAATACCTAAGAAGGTAATGAAGCCACATGTAAATCCTATTAAATCCTTTTTCAACATATTCGCCATTTTTATATAAAGCATAACATTCTAATACGAAAGGTCTTTTCTAACAGCTGTAATGGATATGGCTCGATACTTATGAATTGACTGAGAGAATTTCGTTCGTGCAATCGCCAGGGTAATTTTTGGTAGTTGCGCCGATGCTGCACACGCCACTGAGTAAAGAAAATCGGGGAGCCTGAGCATTGTTCGCACTGGACCAGTGCACTAAATAGGGGTGCATGAGTATCGCATCACCGGAGGCTAGCGTAGGGCAGGTAGCATGTATTCCCCACTCTTTATTGAAGTGATTTTTGGCAGGTTTCACGTCATCAAGGCTTACGTCTTTGTGGGAACCTGGTACGACATAGAGCCCCCCATTGTCAGGTCCGGCAGCATCTATGGCGATAACCGCCACGACATAGCTCCCCCAGTGGTTGACATCTTTCCAGTTAGGGTCGCAGTTGAGGCGAAATTCAATATCTCTATGGGGTTGAAAGGTCACATTGTCACCCGGGATCTTTGCATGGAACTGACAGATAATGTGCTCAAAGGTATTGGACAGTAAAATATCCTGAAAAGCGCAAAGCAGAGATGGGTGTCTGGAGGTGTCCAGCAATACGGGGTCCAGACTCCCACAGCCACACACGCGATAGAGTTTTTCAAGCTGCTGCTCAGCCGTGTTTTTGAGAACAAATTTTGCGCCCTGATGGAAAAGCTCGCCGTCAAAGTTGGGTGGTTGCTTTTTCGCCAGTTGTTTAGCGGTATCTAAAACGTTTTCCAGTGCTGTGCGAGAGCGATTGATATCTTTAGAGGAGAGCAGGTTCTTCAGCAGGCAAAAACCATTTTGAAAATAGTCACGCCAGTCATTGTCTGATAGAGGAGATTCATGGCTGAACTGTCTGCTGGGGAGGAGCTGTGGCATAGCAAACCTTTTTTGTTCATGGTGCTGCATAAATTACGACAGTCTGTACCGTATGGGTGGTGCTATTGTAGACGTGCTTCATGGGTTATCGGCTTGATCGTTCATAGCTTTAAGAGAAAAGATCATTGGTATAAGATACTGAATACACTGCTATTCAGCATCCTGAGAATCAGTGATGATAGCTAAGTGATGGTTTTACTGCTCAAATCCAAGCTCTTCAGCCTGAATCATCAGTCGTTTTGTTTCCCATTCACTGTCGCCGCATTGTGTTTTTACAGCAATAACAAAGGTATTGGGCGCATGCAGTACGCCTGCTTCCTTGAATATCTGATCATCGAGCATCAGGTCGGTGGCTTTTTTTAAGCCTCTGCGTATACCGCGCTCGTACCACGCCATAGCGACTGCTTTTATAGCCTCAGGTAACTCCTCAAGGATCATCGGGGGTTGTGAGGCACTTTCTTCAAAAATGCGGGTAGTCTTAGGTGTGCTATTGCACCGCTTTTTCTGCACAGAGGAAATCGCAGAGAATTGATGTTTGGTGTGTCGCTTATTATTCACGGTGGTTGATCCCTCTGTGATGTAAGCGCTATCTCATTCCCTGAGCCTTTCGTTGAGATTACCATGCCATACTGTCACTGAGTAGTCAGCTGCCGTTTATAGTTCAGTCTTGGATGAAGCTGACGCTATAACTGTACTGGTCAACTAAAACCGGACACATTTTTGTGAGACTTCTGTCGACACTTCATCCTACCTGACTTTCACGATAATAAATTTCATGCTCAATTGGAGAACGATCATCATTTGCCGTATGCAATCTATCAAGGTTGTAGTACTTCATGTATGCCGCAACATCTTTTTTCATATGTTCCCGCGTGGGTTGAGCTACCTTAAAAATCCAGTCATGCTTTAAGCTTCCAAAAAACCGCTCAACGACAGCATTGTCCCAGCACGCTCCAACGTCTCCCATGCTTGCACGAATACCATATCCAGAAAGCAGTTTACGGTATCGCTTACTGGTATACTGCGATCCTCTATCACTATGAAAAACTAAGCCTTCAGGCGGCTGACGAGTATTGTAAGCTTTCATCATGGCAGTACTAACCAGAGCCGTTGTCATCCTTTTATCAATGTGCCAGCCAACGATCCGACGAGAGAATAAATCCATCACAATTGCAAGGTACATCCAGCCTTCAGCCGTTTTTAAATAGGTCACATCACCAGCCCATACCTGATTTGGCCCTACAGGGTTAAAATTCTGATTGAGTAGATTGTCAGCAACAGCATCACTGTGTTTCCGTTTAGTGGTAACCTTATAGGCTAAGCGCTGCCTGACTTTGAGGCCTAGCTGGCTCATTAACGTCCTAACTCTGTAACGGCCTATCTGAAAGCCTTCTTTGCGCAGAGCCTTAACCATTTCCCGGCTCCCCAAGCTATTCCTGCTTTGCTTGAAGAGCTGCTTGATTCGTCGATACAAGTGCAGTGTTTCAGCCGTGATGACATGGCCTGGCTGCTTTGACCAGTCATAATAAGCTGAAGTACTCACCTGCATCACTCGACATAGCAAGTTAACAGGGTAATCGTTTGACGCCTTCTGAATGAAGTCGAATTTCACTTCATTTCTTTCGCAAAGAAGGCGCTGGCCTTTTTTAGCACTTCCCTCTCCATGCGGAGTTTTTTTACCTCTTTACGCAGATTTTTAAGCTCTTCACGCTCGTCATCAGACAACACTTTGCCCTCCTTTAGGGCCAGAATATAATCCTTCCATTTGTAGAGCAAACTGGTGGCAATACCTAGTGATTTAGCTGCATCAGGCACCGAATAGCCTTGCTCCATTACAAGAGCAACAGCCTCTTCTTTGAACTCTTTTGGATAGTGCTTATAGGTTCGCTTTTGACTCATTGTGACACCTTAACAAGTGATAGAAATTATCTCTTATCAAAGTGTCCGGTTCTATTAGACCAGTACACAAACCGCTCCTGCAACGGGCCGGTTGGCGGCAGCGCTGATTGGTGGTGAAGACGTGCCTTCAGATTTAATCGAGGCTTTGACAGTATCGAGCGTTTCACCCTCACGGTTTACATAAAGAAAACTGCCCGATCAGATAGCTTAATTGTTTGAAAATACACAATTTTATGGTTTAATAAACATGAAAAACTCCCTTTCTATATAAATTGTAACCATTCTCATTTGCGTGTATTCTTACGCTATTATTGACCTCCTGTGATGATATATCGATGCTTTCAGGCGTAGGCATTTTACGTACCGGAAGGTGACGGCGTTATGGACTCTATGCCTGTATTTTCCTTATTTATTCATTTTTGATGATGACATCCATCCTGCAGAAGATTGAACGTTGAATGATACAGGTTGTCCAATCTGTGGGGTGGGGAGAGAACCATGACAGCAACATTGGGTGAACTGAAGGCCGGCGATCGTGGTACTGTCACGGCCTTCGGTCAGGCAGGCTCAGCATACAGACGCAAGCTACTGGCAATGGGGTTAACACCGGGCACTGAATTTCGGGTGTGTAGGGTAGCGCCATTGGGTGATCCCATACAGCTTCAGGTCAGGGGATTTCAGTTGAGCGTACGCAGAGATGAGGCAAATGCAGTTGAGGTAAGCTGTGTATGACTGATCACACTATTGCCATTGTCGGAAACCCTAATTGTGGTAAAACCACGCTGTTTAATGCCTTAACGGGTGCGAGACAAAGTGTAGGCAACTGGCCCGGTGTTACGGTAGAAAAACGCAGTGGATATTATGTTTTCGATGATACAGCAATAGAGGTTGTTGACTTGCCCGGCACGTACTGTCTTGATGTCGTAGACAGTGACGTGTCGTTAGATGAGCGTATTGCGCGTGATTATATGCTGGATGCAAATGCTGATCTTGTGGTTAATATTCTTGATGCATCCAATATTGAGAGGAATCTGTACCTCACCACGCAATTGCTGGATATGCAGGTACCGGTGCTTATTGTCCTGAATATGATGGATGTGGCTGCAGAGAAAGGCATTGTCATCAATGCTGATGCTTTGTCCAGCGAGCTTGGCTGCCCGGTAATGACTGTCGTGGCTAGTAAGCAACAAGGGGTTAAAGCTCTCAAGGCACAGTTGAGTGACTTCCTTAAAAAAGGACTGGCAGTCCCTAAAGCATTGAATCTGGGCAATGCGATTGAAGCCAGCCTTCGGGAGTTGATGGATGCGCTGGATAAAGAGCAGGGTATGACAGGATCTCTGCGCTGGCACAGTCTGAAACTGCTGGATCAGGACAGTGGCAGTCAACAGCATTATTCTGAAAAAACTCAGGCAGAGGGTAGTCATCAGCGAACAATACTAGAAAAACAATGCCAAACGGATATGGATATTATCATTGCTAACGGCCGTTATACGGCTATTGGTGACATGATGGATCGTATTCTCAGTAAAAAAGGAGAAGCGAGTCATAAGCTGAGTGAGCGGATTGACCGTATAGTGCTGAACAGAGTATTAGGGTTACCTGTATTTTTAGGTGTGATGTACCTGATGTTCATGTTTTCCATTAATTTTGGCAGTGCCTTTATTGATTTTTTTGATGGCTTTTTCGGCACACTGCTGGTTGATGGCACCGCACACTGGCTGTCAGCGATGAATACCCCCCCCTGGTTGATTGCTATTCTGGCAGACGGTGTCGGCGGTGGTATACAAACCGTATCAACGTTTATTCCCGTTATAGGGTGTTTGTTTTTATTCCTCTCCGTACTTGAAGACTCTGGTTATATGGCGCGGGCAGCCTTTGTGATGGACCGGGCTATGCGGTTTCTTGGGTTGCCCGGCAAGGCTTTTGTGCCAATGATTGTTGGTTTTGGCTGTAATGTCCCCGCAATTATGGCTACACGGACACTGGAAAATGAAAAAGACCGGCTGTTAACAATCTCTATGGCTCCTTTTATGTCTTGTGGTGCCAGACTGCCAGTCTATGCACTATTTGCCGCGGCTTTTTTCCCTGCCACGGGTCAGAATGTGGTGTTTATCTTGTATCTGGTGGGAATTGGCGCTGCTGTATTGACGGGGTTGGTGGTCAAAAGAAGCTTGCTGTCGGGCGATAGCTCGCCCTTTGTGATGGAGCTGCCTAACTATCATTTGCCGTCCATCAAACAAGTATTTCTGCGCACATGGGATCGTCTAAAAGCCTTTGTGATAAAGGCAGGTAAGGCGATTGTGCTGGTGGTTGTTATTCTTAACACGCTGAATGCTGTGGGGGTTGACGGGTCTTTTGGCCATCAAAATTCAGAAGCCTCTCTGTTGAGTAAAATTGGTCAGACGATCACACCGGTGTTCGAACCCATGGGGATGACGAAAGAGAACTGGCCCGCTGCTGTCGGCATTTTTACCGGTATATTGGCGAAGGAAGCCGTCGTAGGCACACTGGATTCGATGTATCACGCCATTGCTGTGGCAGGTAATGGTGATAATGGCAGTGCAGGTGAAACGTTTAATGCGTGGGCAGGTATTCAATCTGCATTGGCAACGATACCGGCTAACCTGTCTGATCTGGTCAATAAAGTCACAGACCCTATTGGGCTGAATGTGGGTAATTTAAAAGATTTGGAAAGCGTTTCCGAAGAGCAGGGTGTCACGATGGATACCTTTTCTGTCATGCGCAGTCTGTTTCCGAGTACTTCCGCCGTCATCGCTTATTTGTTATTCATATTGTTGTATACGCCGTGCGTCGCTGCTTTGGGTACGGTATACCGTGAAACGAATCTACGTTGGACGTTCTTTGTCGGTGGCTGGACGTTTCTGCTCGGGTATGCCGTGGCAACGCTGTACTATCAGTTGTCGTTGTTAGAGGTACAACCCATGGTCAGTTTAGGTTGGGTTGCCGTTATTATGACTGTGATGGTAGGGGTCTTTGCACTGATGAAGCGCATGGGCGGTGTTGCTCTGGAGGCGGCGTCGGCTAACGGTGCTTTGGTAACACAAAGCAGCGGGTGTAATAAAGGGTGCTCATGCTCATAGCGATACAGGAATATATTGCCAGTCGGGGGGTGTGCTCTCTGGCAGAAATGAGTCAGCACTTCAAAACATCCCTTGATGCCATGCGGGGAATGCTCTCTCACTGGGTGCGTAAGGGCAGGCTTCAAAAGGAGGCATCGGGTTGTAACAAGGGGTGCATGAGCTGTCCCCCGGAGCAGCTCGAAATGTATCGCTGGAAAGGTTGCGATCAGGCTATTCCGCTGTGTAATTTGTGAGGCCTCAGCATTATACTCGTATTGACTATAGTTAAGGGAGTAAATTTGTCCGCGCAGGGAGGCGGAATTCATGCCAGGGATTCGGGGAACGTTACCGCGTCGGCTACAGCCCTTTTCATCACCGGATGCGACTAAAAAAAATCAAGGGTTACCTGCTAAAGCGAAGCCTGTTGAAGCGAAAAGCGTATCGCAGCCTGCACCGGTAAGGGTCTCTGATAAGGTAAAGACAGGGACAAGTAGTCAGCCTGCCTCTGACGCATCAAAGCCGAGTAAAAGTAAAATACGTCAGCAAGTAAAACAGCTGATGACAAAAATAAGAAAGCGGCGTCCGGCTCAACCCGCTAAAGTCAAAGCCAAAAAATTGGCACAAAAAGATAATCGCTATAAATCCGTATCAACATCGCTGCGAAACAGTACACAAGGCTTTTATCCCGGCAAAACCGCCTGGGTTAAATCGAAAGATAGCACCTATGATGTGAGTAAGATTACCTACCAGAATGGGGAGTATATTGCCGGTGAAACACCGGAAGAATCCTATAATCTAGAACTTACGCATTGACAGGTCCGGCAAAAAATGGCCTCAACCATTCCTTCCCCTCGGAGAAGCTTTTTATGAAATCCCAGGTAGCTTCTTTGAGGGCGTCTTTCCTGACGCTATAGACGCTTCTGAGTGACCCTGATACTTTCATCGCCTGAAGACAGGTATAGCCAAAGATAGCCGCAAAAATATGATTCCGGATCTGTCGCTCCCCTCTCACCTGAAAACGCTCGATGTTGCAGAGTTGCTTTAATGCCCGGTGATACTCTTCGATCGCCCAATGATGTTGGTGCAGCTGATCAAAATCAGATCGTGGAGATAGATCTGCTCCGACATGAGAAGTGTAAACAACGTAATGGCGCAGCTCGTTTTTGAGTCGCGTCCGGTAGAGTCGTACATGACCAAAGTTACGTAGCCATACAGTTTTTCCTTCTTCGGGAATCTCCAGGCTCTGCACCTGTTGGTAGTTACCCTTTTGCACAGAGACAGTACGGTTGCTTTTAACAGCGAACATAAAACCCAAACCATTGTTTTTCACAGCTTTGAGGTTTCCAATACTGCTACCTAAATCCTGCAAATAATATCGAAATAAAAGTTGCAATCACCCGTGAATAAAGAGATTAAATGATGTTTTCGTTTCATAAAGCATCACTTTTTCAATGAGCAAAAAAAACAAGTCAAAAGCACGTTTGAAGCAGCGGAAGGTACATTTCACTCAAGCTAAAAAGCCGCTTACCAGTCAGGCTGGACTTATCCCTGTGTTTCGCTTCCTGAACCGGATGGGGCTGGCCGACCTACTGGACAAACGGATTAATATTCAACGAGGCTCTAATGCCACTTTCCAACTGTCAGATGTCATTCTGATGGTAACCACCGGCATTCTGGCAGGTGCCAAAAGTCTGATGAAAGTGTGCACGGTCTGGCAGGATAGCGTTCTCCGAGAATGCACCCGTTTTCAACGCATTCCTTGTGACAGTCAATTTGGACGCATTTTAAAGCTGTTCCACTTTGCCAGCGTCGTTGAACTGGAAACCGCTGTCCACGAAATGAGGGAGAGTGTTTGGAAACAGGCACTGCGCTCAGGAACATCTACCGTTTATGCTTTTACACAGGTCACCATTGACCTCGATTCTACGGTAAAAACCTGTTTTGGTTTTCAGGAAGGCGCAAAGAAAGGGTTTAACGAGAAAAAAAGAGGGGCGCTGTCGTACCACCCGCAGCTGGCCTTTTGCGCGGAAACCAAAGAAGTGCTGCAGGGTTGGTTACGAAGTGGTGATGCCTACACTGCTAATGGCTCCATAGAGTTTATGAAACAGTTGCTGGTTACTCTGCCTTCCCACATGAAGATTTTTTTCAGGGCTGATAGTGGCTACTTTGGTGGACCATTACTGACCTATCTGGAGGATTTAGGACATCGTTATCTGGTTAAGGTCAAACTGAAGAATCTACACAAACTGTTAATCCCGCAAGACTGGCAACCTGTCGTGCATCAGCCAGGGTGGGAGTGGTGCGAGTTTCAACACTGCTGTGGTGACTGGGACCGGGCTCGTTGCTTCGTGGCTGTCCGGCAAAGAAAGATCGGGAAGCCAGAAAACACCCAGTGCGAATTGTTAGACCCGAAGCCAGAGTACGACTACTTCTGCTACGTGACTACTGAGTCGTTGAGTCCATGGGAGATCCATAAAGCGTATGGCAAGCGGGCTACCTGCGAAACCTGGATCGAAGAGTGCAAAAACCAGATGGCTCTCGGGCAGATCAAAACCGATCATTTCATGGCAAACAGTGCGCTTATGCAATGTGCAATACTGGCCTACAATACAACACGTTGGATGGCACTGATGAGTGGGAATCGTCAGTTGATGAAGTGGGAGCCGGAAAGCATTCGCTGCTATATGATACGGGTTGCCGGAAAACTGTTGACAGGTAACAGGCAGTTGACCGTTGCCAGTAACAAAGAGCATCTCTACCAAACGGAGTGGGATGCTTGGCTAGCAGTAGGTGACTGTTTGTAAATAGCGAACAATGGATGATTAGAAAAACATTCTGCTAATGCGGAAGGAGTTATCGCGCCCTGATATCAGGAATAGCAGTAAGATGAACCAAACACGACGGCTCATGTGATTACAATCCACTGAAAAGGTAAATATTGGCTCGATAGTAGCATAATCAGAATCAGGAGGGCTTGATCAGTTGCTGCGATTGACCTGTTCGGGTTTGGATTGCAGGATTTAGGTGCTATACCAAGAGTCACCGGTAACACATGCAGGTTCGAGTCCCCATGCCAGTACTTCTTTCAGCATATCGACAAAGTAGTCATTTTTAGTTTTGCCATCGGCTGGATTGTAAATACGAAAATTAACGGGCAAGTTGTAGCCTTTGATGTCCGTGTAATAAAGCGTGATGAGATTAATACCCTTGACGGTTTTGTGGTGCTTTCCTGAGTAGTAATGACCGACTAAAGCCGTGTAATGGGTATAAGGTTTATCCAGCACCGTATCATCAACCGATAGCGTCCCACCTTCAAGAATAAGCCTTGCTGACGCTTCTAGAAAAAGATCTTCAGGAGCAAAGTTTTCACGTTGGAGAAAGCGGTTAACACTGTCACCTAAATCCTGCAATCCAAACCCGAACAGGTCAATCGCAGCAACTGATCAAGCCCTCCTGATTCTGATTATGCTACTATCGAGCAAATATTTACCTTTTCAGTGGATTTTAATCACATGAGCCGTCGTGTTTGGTTCATCTTACTGCTATTCCTGATATCAGGGCGCGATAACTCCTTCCGCATTAGCAGAATGTTTTTCTAATCATCCATTGTTCGCTATTTACAAACAGTCACCTACTGCTAGCCAAGCATCCCACTCCGTTTGGTAGAGATGCTCTTTGTTACTGGCAACGGTCAACTGCCTGTTACCTGTCAACAGTTTTCCGGCAACCCGTATCATATAGCAGCGAATGCTTTCCGGCTCCCACTTCATCAACTGACGATTCCCACTCATCAGTGCCATCCAACGTGTTGTATTGTAGGCCAGTATTGCACATTGCATAAGCGCACTGTTTGCCATGAAATGATCGGTTTTGATCTGCCCGAGAGCCATCTGGTTTTTGCACTCTTCGATCCAGGTTTCGCAGGTAGCCCGCTTGCCATACGCTTTATGGATCTCCCATGGACTCAACGACTCAGTAGTCACGTAGCAGAAGTAGTCGTACTCTGGCTTCGGGTCTAACAATTCGCACTGGGTGTTTTCTGGCTTCCCGATCTTTCTTTGCCGGACAGCCACGAAGCAACGAGCCCGGTCCCAGTCACCACAGCAGTGTTGAAACTCGCACCACTCCCACCCTGGCTGATGCACGACAGGTTGCCAGTCTTGCGGGATTAACAGTTTGTGTAGATTCTTCAGTTTGACCTTAACCAGATAACGATGTCCTAAATCCTCCAGATAGGTCAGTAATGGTCCACCAAAGTAGCCACTATCAGCCCTGAAAAAAATCTTCATGTGGGAAGGCAGAGTAACCAGCAACTGTTTCATAAACTCTATGGAGCCATTAGCAGTGTAGGCATCACCACTTCGTAACCAACCCTGCAGCACTTCTTTGGTTTCCGCGCAAAAGGCCAGCTGCGGGTGGTACGACAGCGCCCCTCTTTTTTTCTCGTTAAACCCTTTCTTTGCGCCTTCCTGAAAACCAAAACAGGTTTTTACCGTAGAATCGAGGTCAATGGTGACCTGTTTAAAAGCATAAACGGTAGATGTTCCTGAGCGCAGTGCCTGTTTCCAAACACTCTCCCTCATTTCGTGGACAGCGGTTTCCAGTTCAACGACGCTGGCAAAGTGGAACAGCTTTAAAATGCGTCCAAATTGACTGTCACAAGGAATGCGTTGAAAACGGGTGCATTCTCGGAGAACGCTATCCTGCCAGACCGTGCACACTTTCATCAGACTTTTGGCACCTGCCAGAATGCCGGTGGTTACCATCAGAATGACATCTGACAGTTGGAAAGTGGCATTAGAGCCTCGTTGAATATTAATCCGTTTGTCCAGTAGGTCGGCCAGCCCCATCCGGTTCAGGAAGCGCAACACAGGGATAAGTCCAGCCTGACTGGTAAGCGGCTTTTTAGCTTGAGTGAAATGTACCTTCCGCTGCTTCAAACGTGCTTTTGACTTGTTTTTTTTGCTCATTGAAAAAGTGATGCTTTATGAAACGAAAACATCATTTAATCTCTTTATTCACGGGTGATTGCAACTTTTATTTCGATATTATTTGCAGGATTTAGGTGTCATGCGATATATCACTCAATTCGCTAAGACGGGTACAGGTGGCTGATTTGGGTTCACAGAGTAGAAACCCCGTATACTTCGGTAGGTCGCACTTGGCTGTTGTTGGTTTTGTTATTTTTCTACGCACGACGACATCCACTGTTTTTTTGCTGATCTAGCCATTTTTTTGGATGTCTGTCAATGCGTAAGTTCTATAATCCTTTAAATATCAAAGGCGAGACGCAGAAGTTTTGGGAAAAGGTGCTGGATGAAGAGTCAGTGGTCGTCATTGACCTTACACGCAGTGGTGAAGAAGAAAGGCTGTGTTACCCAACTGAAGGAGAATGTTTTAAAGTCGGTGAATGTGAGCTTTTATTTCTTTCAGAGATCTGTCATCTCGGTTAGAACTTACGCATTGACAGACATCCAAAAAAATTGCTAGATCAGCAAAAAAACAGTGGATGTCGTCGTGCGTAGAAAAATAACAAAACCAACAACAGCCAAGTGCGACCTCCCGAAGTATACGGGGTTTCTACTCTGTGAACCCAAATCAGCCACCTGTACCCGTCTTAGCGAATTGAGTGATATATCGCATGACAGTGTTAACCGCTTTCTCCAACGTGAAAACTTTGCTCCTGAAGATCTTTTTCTAGAAGCGTCAGCAAGGCTTATTCTTGAAGGTGGGACGCTATCGGTTGATGATACGGTGCTGGATAAACCTTATACCCATTACACGGCTTTAGTCGGTCATGACTACTCAGGAAAGCACCACAAAACCGTCAAGGGTATTAATCTCATCACGCTTTATTACACGGACATCAAAGGCTACAACTTGCCCGTTAATTTCCGTATTTACAATCCAGCCGATGGCAAAACTAAAAATGACTACTTTGTCGATATGCTGAAAGAAGTACTGGCATGGGGACTCGAACCTGCATGTGTTACCGGTGACTCTTGGTATAGCAGTATTGGAAACCTCAAAGCTGTGAAAAACAATGGTTTGGGTTTTATGTTCGCTGTTAAAAGCAACCGTACTGTCTCTGTGCAAAAGGGTAACTACCAACAGGTGCAGAGCCTGGAGATTCCCGAAGAAGGAAAAACTGTATGGCTACGTAACTGTGGTCATGTGCGACTCTACCGGACGCGACTCAAAAACGAGCTGCGCCATTACGTTGTTTACACTCCTCATGTCGGAGCAGATCTATCTCCACGATCTAATTGTGATCAGCTGCACCAACATCATTGGGCGATCGAAGAGTATCACCGGGCATTAAAGCAACTCTGCAACATCGAGCGTTTTCAGGTGAGAGGGGAGCGACAGGTCCGGAATCATATTTTTGCGGCTATCTTTGGCTATACCTGTCTTCAGGCGATGAAAGTATCAGGGTCACTCAGAAGCGTCTATAGCGTCAGGAAAGACGCCCTCAAAGAAGCTACCTGGGATTTCATAAAAAGCTTCTCCGAGGGGAAGGAATGGTTGAGGCCATTTTTTGCCGGACCTGTCAATGCGTAAGTTCTATCGGTTATAAAAAAATCTTTATAAAAATGACGTTACCAGAGGGAGCTTCCCGTTTAATTACCTGGCTTCATTATTATTCATGGCCTGAACAAGGTGTACCTAAAGGTGCAGAGAGAAAGCAATTTATCCGGTTTGTTAAATCGACAATGGGGCTGTCTGATACGCCAATGACAGTAGTATGCCATTCTGGTAAAGGGAAGGTGGGTACCTTTATTGTTATGCAGCAAATGTTTGAGTATTTGAGCAAGGGCATGTTAACACCTGAGGGGCTGATGGATTCACTGGACTATTTAGTCTCAACAGGCAGAGATGCCAGTGATGAAAGCTTTGTCGAAACAGAGGGACAGTTCATGCTGTTGCTGGAGTCAGGTTATTCAATGATAGAGTGGATGGCATTAATGCAGCAGGGAGAAGACAGTAAGGAAAGCATGAAATATCTTGATGATCTCATTTAACGAGACGCTGTTGATAATTGTTTTTTGCATGTGCTGATTCATGGGTAAAAGCGCCAGAAAAATGCTTTCTGGCTCTGTTTATGCTTTACAGAGAAGGTTATTTATTATTAATCAAATGGTCAACCACCGCCGGGTCAGCCAGCGTGGATGTATCTCCCAGATTTTCAAATTCACCCGACGCTATTTTTCGCAAAATCCGACGCATGATTTTTCCTGAGCGGGTTTTGGGTAACCCCGGTGCCCACTGAATAACATCGGGTGTGGCGATGGGGCCGATTTCTTTACGTACCCAGCCTCGTAGTTCTTTTTTCAGCGCGTCGGTATACTCCACATTGGTATTCAGTGTGACATAAACGTAGATGCCCTGCCCTTTAATGTCATGAGGGTATCCAACGACGGCAGCTTCAGCGACTTGTTTATGGGCTACCATAGCCGATTCAATTTCGGCCGTGCCCATTCGATGACCTGACACATTCAGGACATCATCAACACGTCCGGTAATCCAGTAATAGCCATCGGCATCGCGACGGGCACCATCACCCGTGCAGTACAGGCCTTTAAACGTTGAGAAGTAGGTTTGAATAAACCGGTCATGGTCGCCATAAACAGAACGGGCTTGCCCGGGCCAGCTGTCCACAATCACTAAAGTACCTTCTGCCTCACCTTCCAGAAGACGTCCTTCGTTATCAACCAGTGCAGGCTGTACACCAAAGAATGGGCGAGTGGCAGAGCCGGGCTTTAACGCTGTGGCGCCTGGCAGAGGGGTGATCATGATACCACCTGTCTCTGTTTGCCACCAAGTATCGACTATAGGGCATCTAGCTTCACCGACGGTATTGTAATACCAATTCCATGCTTCCGGGTTGATGGGTTCACCCACACTGCCCAATATACGCAGGCTATTGCGTTGAGTGCCTTCTATAGCCTTATCACCTTCAGCCATGAGCGCGCGAATGGCTGTAGGCGCGGTATAGAGAATATTCACCTGGTGCTTATCGATGATTTTGCTGAGGCGATTAGTGTCTGGGTAGTTGGGCACACCTTCATGCATGACCATGGTAGCACCATTAATCAGAGGGCCGTAGACTACATAAGAATGGCCTGTAATCCAGCCTACATCGGCATTGCACCAGTATACGTCGCCCTCTTTATAATCAAACACGTACTCGTGTGTCATAGATGCATAGACTTGGTAGCCGCCGGTCGTATGCAGTACCCCTTTGGGCTGCCCGGTAGAACCCGAGGTATACAGAATAAACAGCGGGTCTTCTGCATTCATTTCACGGGCTTCGCAGTGAGGAGAAGACAGTGATGTCAGCTCCTTCCAACACACATCACGGTGCTGGTGCCAGGCAATAGTCCCATGGGTGTGCTTATACACGATGACTTTTTCGACAGAGCGTATGCCGGGATGCGTCAGAGCATCATCGACATTGGCTTTCAGAGGAATGGTTTTCCCCCCTCTAAGGCCTTCATCAGCGGTAATGACGACTTTAGCGTTGGAATCAATAATCCTCCCCGCGAGTGCCTCCGGAGAGAAGCCACCAAAGACGACGGAGTGAATAGCGCCAATCCGGCTGCAAGCCAGCATGGCCACTGCTGCTTCGACGACCATTGGCATGTAGATAGCCACTACATCACCCTGGCGAACGCCCTGACTTTTTAATGCGTTAGCAAAACGGCAGACCTGTTCGTGGAGCTCGTTATAGGTGATTTTTTTCGGAGAGCCTTCTTCGTCCGGCTCCCAGATAATGGCGACCTGGTCACCCCTGTCTTGCAAGTGGCGGTCAAGGCAGTTGTATGAAGCATTGGTTGTGCCATCATGGAACCAGTTGATATTGACATGATGCTCATCGAAGGACACCTTGCGAACATCGCTATAGGGCTTAAACCAGTGGATACGTTGTCCATGTTCTCGCCAGAATCCCTCCGGGTTGATTACAGACTGTTGGTACATCGTCTGGTATTGATCATTGGTCATCAGTGCTTGAGCTTCAATGTCTGGTTTAACCGGATACAGTTTCGTTTCAGCCATCTTTTATTCCTTACAGCTTATTATTTTTTCTGTCTGGCGAGCGAAGCTAAAGCATTCGACCCGCTACATAGGGTTATATCGTGATGAAGTAAGTGATACTACTGTTGGCGGTTATTGTGTGGGTATAGACAATAATCTGCAAGTAGCAGAGGGTAGATTCCGTCAGCAAGTGTCAGTAAATCGTTTTTTTCTGTAAGTGCTGTCAGCAGATCTTAGTGATCGGTGTCTGATTCAGGTGGTGTTGAATTATGATCGTGCGAATCAAAGGATAATTCTTTAATGGCGATGACGGCCTGGGTTCTGCTTCGAACATCCAGCTTTTTAAAAATAGCCGTAACGTGGGCTTTTACCGTCGCTTCTGAAACATTGAGGTCATAAGCAATCTGTTTGTTCAGCATGCCTTCGCTGATCATGCCCAGTACACGAAATTGCTGGGGTGTCAGAGTGGTCAGTTTTTGTTCTATTTCAGACAGTTCAATTTCACCGTCATGGGATAACAGCGTAGAAGGCAGCCAGTTTTCGCCATTGATAGAACTTACGCATTGACAGGTCCGGCAAAAAATGGCCTCAACCATTCCTTCCCCTCGGAGAAGCTTTTTATGAAATCCCAGGTAGCTTCTTTGAGGGCGTCTTTCCTGACGCTATAGACGCTTCTGAGTGACCCTGATACTTTCATCGCCTGAAGACAGGTATAGCCAAAGATAGCCGCAAAAATATGATTCCGGATCTGTCGCTCCCCTCTCACCTGAAAACGCTCGATGTTGCAGAGTTGCTTTAATGCCCGGTGATACTCTTCGATCGCCCAATGATGTTGGTGCAGCTGATCAAAATCAGATCGTGGAGATATCGGGATAGGGTGGAGCCTCGCGACTCCACTCCTCCCACACCACCCAGCATGCGGGTCCGCACTGGGCGGTTCGGCCAGTTAAACCACACGTAATCTTTCCAGTCCCAGCAGATCAAAACGCTTAATAGTAAACGCTTTGCTCAGAGCAGGTGAGGCACTCATGCGCCAATACTTCTTCCTTGATACCACGGCTTTACTGGCTGAAGCGATCGACACTCCAAGTCGCCTTAATCCTTTAAAACGTCGTTTTGCCGTTTTCCACTGATACCATATCAGACATCTTAAACGCCTTCTTACCCAAGCCTCCAGCGAGCTTAATTGTCCCTGTGTATCCGTTATTCCAAAATACTGCCGCCATCCACGAAGGTAACGATTCAGGGCTGTTAATCGTTGCTTGAACGACCGCCCTGATTTTCTGGTTAACGTCCTCACAGCAACCTTAAAACGCCGTTTGCTGTTGTCAGCAAGTTCAAGTTTTCCTTCTGGCGTGAATGAGAAGCCCAGAAATGTTCGTTCCCAAGGCCGCGCTACCGCACTTTTATCTCGATTCACTTTCAGCTTCATCCGGGTTTCAATAAACCTCACCAGACTATTCATGACTCGCTGCGCTGCCCGTCGGCTTTTAACAAAAACACGACAGTCGTCAGCATACCTGACGTACCGCAGACCTCGCTTGTCCAGCTCTTTATCCAATTCATCCAACACAATATTGGACAATACTGGCGAGAGCGGCCCACCTTGCGGTGTTCCTTCCCGTCGATAGTGGATAACACCATTCTCCATGACACCAGCATTGAGAAACCGCCGAATCAGCCTTAATATATCCTTGTCGTCCATGTAGGCCGCCAGCTTCGCCATCAGACGATCATGGTTTACCCTATCAAAGAATTTCGATAAGTCGATATCCACCACCCAGTCATAACCAGACTGAATGTATCGCTGGGCTTGCCTAATCGTTTGGTGCCCAGACCTTCCCGGCCTGAATCCGTAGCTATACGCTGAAAAACGGGGTTCCCAGTCGGTTTGCAGTACTTGTTGAATGGCTTGCTGGACTAAACGATCCAGTACCGTCGGTATTCCCAGATTCCGTTCCCCTCCCTGCGGTTTTGGTATCACTACCCGCCTTACCGGTTGAGGCCTCCAAAGACCGTCTTTAAGCAGGGTTGTAACGGTTCTTCCGTAGTTCTTTAAATAGTCATGAAGAGCTTGAGTCGTCATTCCATCGACTCCCGGTGCTCCCTGGTTACGTTTAACCCGTTGATAGGCTCGATTAAGATTACTACTGGCTGCAATACGATCCATGATGCGATCATTGCAACCCATGGTCGGGTTTTCGTAATCATGCATTGCCATCAGATCCTCGACTACCTGAGTGAATATCAGCCGGTTCCGCCGGAGTCCATCGACTCAGGTCTCGGTGTTTGCCGAGTTTCAGTCTCTCGGACTGAGTGAAATACATAAACTACTCGCCTCTCTGTACCGTTCGGGCCTTCGCAAACACTAACTCTTTGCTACTATGCCCTCTGCTGACTTCTGTGTAGCGGTCAAATCACCTTACGATAATCTCAGTCCAATACTCTGGACACCACACAGACCTCCCGGGGTAAGACACACCACTTTCCCTGCACAACTGCCAGATATACTGCTCAAGCTTCCGAGTGAGTAGAGGGCTTTGTTTTGCTTGGCAAACTCGCCCCTACTTGAACAGCCTCGTATCTGATTTCTGTTCGTCAGCTCGCAGGTTTGTTCCACGCTTCTTTCAGCCTATACCTCACGATATAAACCTTGCGCTTCGCTAGTCCTTCGCCCTCACTAGGCTGGACAGGGGACTTTCACCCCATAAGTGGTGTGCCGTGCCCGGCACACCAAGGTAGGCCGCTGCGCGGCGGCTTTTTGTCCTGAGCCAACGGATGGCTCTCATTCCATTTTGCGCAGGAGACGCATACTTTCTTAAGCTCGGCTTTGTCACAATCAGCTCCTGACTTCATAGCGGCCTTCAGGAGCTGATTTATCCGCGTCCCCTCCCAACAAAAACACCTGCTCAGAGGTAATGGGCTTTGGCATAACTTCAAAATGAAGTATGAAGCGACTCTTCGCCCTGTCGTTATTGAGCATATGAATAAAGTGCTGGCCTGCGGACAGAAGGTCATGGGATACGCCACCTTTGAATGCGGTAATGATGCGTGTAGTCATTCGAAGGTTATTTGTTTCAGTTGTAAGTGCCGCTCCTGTAATACTTGCGGCAAGAAGATGACCGACCAATGGATTGAGAATCAGAAAGCCTTACTGCCTGATACGGAGTGGCAACACATCACCTTCACTATGCCTGGTGAGTTATGGGTGTTGTTTGAGCTTAACCGTGAATTACTGGGTAAACTTAGCCCCTTGGCTGCAAACATCATTTTGGCTTTCGCTGGCAAAAAAGGCATTCTTCCCGGAATTTTTACCGCCCTTCACACCTATGGTCGTGACCTGAAATGGAATGTGCACATTCATCTGTCTGTTACCCGTGGCGGACTTTACGATGATAATCAGCAATGGAAGTCAATCTATTACCCAAAACCGCCCATCATGGAAGGTTGGCGCTCTGGTGTGATCGACATTCTCGAAAAGGCTTACGAAAACAATGATTTGATGTTGCCACCTGAACTGGAAGACGAATGTCATAACCTGAAGGGATTTCAGCGCTTTCTGGATCGCCACGCAGAAAAGCATTGGATCGTTCACTTTGCCAAAGTCACCAACAACCCAAAGGCCACTGTCAGTTACCTTGGCCGCTACCTGAAACGACCGCCTATCGCTATGTCACGACTGAAGCACTACGACGCTAAAGGTGTCAGTTTTGAGTATTTGGATCACAAATCAAAAACCTATCGTCGGTTCAACTGTAGTCCAGAGGAGTTTCTGCACCGGCTAACTCGGCACATCCCAGAGAAAGGCTTTCAGATGATCCGTTATTATGGCTTTTTATCCAACCGAGTTCGCGCCACACTGTTACCAACAGTTTACAACTTGCTCAATCAACCGAAGCGCAACGCCCTCAAAATCACTTTCCCTGACCTGATGCAGAAAAGCTTTGGTATTGATCCTCTGAAATGCATTCTGTGTAATGCTCAAATGCTCTTTGTGGGTATTACCCGAGGTAAATCACAAAGAGAGCTGCATCAATACGCAGCAGAGCTTGCACTTGCGAAGCCTATTACCTGAGTCACGCCCTCAATCCGTCTGAAGTCCGTAATGAGAGAAAGAAACTGGCGTAGAGGAAGGGTTATCAATGATTTTTGGGGTAGCTCAGAAGTAGTTCTGGTTCTTACGACAGAAACCCAGTAGTCAGCCAGCCAAAATCAGCATTTTTTGATGGGTTTTTGGAGCTGCTCAGACTTGCAAATTCCTATGCATAAATTCCTATGCATACATGAGAAGTGTAAACAACGTAATGGCGCAGCTCGTTTTTGAGTCGCGTCCGGTAGAGTCGTACATGACCAAAGTTACGTAGCCATACAGTTTTTCCTTCTTCGGGAATCTCCAGGCTCTGCACCTGTTGGTAGTTACCCTTTTGCACAGAGACAGTACGGTTGCTTGTAACAGCGAACATAAAACCCAAACCATTGTTTTTCACAGCTTTGAGGTTTCCAATACTGCTATACCAAGAGTCACCGGTAACACATGCAGGTTCGAGTCCCCATGCCAGTACTTCTTTCAGCATATCGACAAAGTAGTCATTTTTAGTTTTGCCATCGGCTGGATTGTAAATACGAAAATTAACGGGCAAGTTGTAGCCTTTGATGTCCGTGTAATAAAGCGTGATGAGATTAATACCCTTGACGGTTTTGTGGTGCTTTCCTGAGTAGTAATGACCGACTAAAGCCGTGTAATGGGTATAAGGTTTATCCAGCACCGTATCATCAACCGATAGCGTCCCACCTTCAAGAATAAGCCTTGCTGACGCTTCTAGAAAAAGATCTTCAGGAGCACAGTTTTCACGTTGGAGAAAGCGGTTAACACTGTCATGCGATATATCACTCAATTCGCTAAGACGGGTACAGGTGGCTGATTTGGGTTCACAGAGTAGAAACCCCGTATACTTCGGGAGGTCGCACTTGGCTGTTGTTGGTTTTGTTATTTTTCTACGCACGACGACATCCACTGTTTTTTTGCTGATCTAGCAATTTTTTTGGATGTCTGTCAATGCGTAAGTTCTACAGTATTGAAAACAGCTTTGGCTCCCGCTTGATGACAGGTGGCTTTTTATTAAACAATCAACTGACTGATTTTTCCTTTGTCTCTGAAAAAGACGGAAAAATGATTGCTAATCGTATCGAACCTGGCAAGCGCCCTCGTTCATCCATGTCTCCAACGATTGTTATGAAAGATAACAAACCTTATATGGTGGTTGGCTCTCCCGGCGGCAGCCGCATTATTAGCTATGTGACAAAAACGCTGATTGCCAATCTGGACTGGAAATTACCCATTGAGAACTTACGCATTGACAGACATTCAAAAAAATTGCTAGATCAGCAAAAAAACAGTGGATGTCGTCGTGCGTAGAAAAATAACAAAACCAACAACAGCCAAGTGCGACCTCCCGAAGTATACGGGGTTTCTACTCTGTGAACCCAAATCAGCCACCTGTACCCGTCTTAGCGAATTGAGTGATATATCGCATGACAGTGTTAACCGCTTTCTCCAACGTGAAAACTTTGCTCCTGAAGATCTTTTTCTAGAAGCGTCAGCAAGGCTTATTCTTGAAGGTGGGACGCTATCGGTTGATGATACGGTGTTGGATAAACCTTATACCCATTACACGGCTTTAGTCGGTCATTACTACTCAGGAAAGCACCACAAAACCGTCAAGGGTATTAATCTCATCACGCTTTATTACACGGACATCAAAGGCTACAACTTGCCCGTTAATTTCCGTATTTACAATCCAGCCGATGGCAAAACTAAAAATGACTACTTTGTCGATATGCTGAAAGAAGTACTGGCATGGGGACTCGAACCTGCATGTGTTACCGGTGACTCTTGGTATAGCACCTAAATCCTGCAAATAATATCGAAATAAAAGTTGCAATCACCCGTGAATAAAGAGATTAAATGATGTTTTCGTTTCATAAAGCATCACTTTTTCAATGAGCAAAAAAAACAAGTCAAAAGCACGTTTGAAGCAGCGGAAGGTACATTTCACTCAAGCTAAAAAGCCGCTTACCAGTCAGGCTGGACTGATCCCTGTGTTTCGCTTCCTGAACCGGATGGGGCTGGCCGACCTACTGGACAAACGGATTAATATTCAACGAGGCTCTAATGCCACTTTCCAACTGTCAGATGTCATTCTGATGGTAACCACCGGCATTCTGGCAGGTGCCAAAAGTCTGATGAAAGTGTGCACGGTCTGGCAGGATAGCGTTCTCCGAGAATGCACCCGTTTTCAACGCATTCCTTGTGACAGTCAATTTGGACGCATTTTAAAGCTGTTCCACTTTGCCAGCGTCGTTGAACTGGAAACCGCTGTCCACGAAATGAGGGAGAGTGTTTGGAAACAGGCACTGCGCTCAGGAACATCTACCGTTTATGCTTTTAAACAGGTCACCATTGACCTCGATTCTACGGTAAAAACCTGTTTTGGTTTTCAGGAAGGCGCAAAGAAAGGGTTTAACGAGAAAAAAAGAGGGGCGCTGTCGTACCACCCGCAGCTGGCCTTTTGCGCGGAAACCAAAGAAGTGCTGCAGGGTTGGTTACGAAGTGGTGATGCCTACACTGCTAATGGCTCCATAGAGTTTATGAAACAGTTGCTGGTTACTCTGCCTTCCCACATGAAGATTTTTTTCAGGGCTGATAGTGGCTACTTTGGTGGACCATTACTGACCTATCTGGAGGATTTAGGACATCGTTATCTGGTTAAGGTCAAACTGAAGAATCTACACAAACTGTTAATCCCGCAAGACTGGCAACCTGTCGTGCATCAGCCAGGGTGGGAGTGGTGCGAGTTTCAACACTGCTGTGGTGACTGGGACCGGGCTCGTTGCTTCGTGGCTGTCCGGCAAAGAAAGATCGGGAAGCCAGAAAACACCCAGTGCGAATTGTTAGACCCGAAGCCAGAGTACGACTACTTCTGCTACGTGACTACTGAGTCGTTGAGTCCATGGGAGATCCATAAAGCGTATGGCAAGCGGGCTACCTGCGAAACCTGGATCGAAGAGTGCAAAAACCAGATGGCTCTCGGGCAGATCAAAACCGATCATTTCATGGCAAACAGTGCGCTTATGCAATGTGCAATACTGGCCTACAATACAACACGTTGGATGGCACTGATGAGTGGGAATCGTCAGTTGATGAAGTGGGAGCCGGAAAGCATTCGCTGCTATATGATACGGGTTGCCGGAAAACTGTTGACAGGTAACAGGCAGTTGACCGTTGCCAGTAACAAAGAGCATCTCTACCAAACGGAGTGGGATGCTTGGCTAGCAGTAGGTGACTGTTTGTAAATAGCGAACAATGGATGATTAGAAAAACATTCTGCTAATGCGGAAGGAGTTATCGCGCCCTGATATCAGGAATAGCAGTAAGATGAACCAAACACGACGGCTCATGTGATTAAAATCCACTGAAAAGGTAAATATTTGCTCGATAGTAGCATAATCAGAATCAGGAGGGCTTGATCAGTTGCTGCGATTGACCTGTTCGGGTTTGGATTGCAGGATTTAGGTAGCAGTATTGGAAACCTCAAAGCTGTGAAAAACAATGGTTTGGGTTTTATGTTCGCTGTTAAAAGCAACCGTACTGTCTCTGTGCAAAAGGGTAACTACCAACAGGTGCAGAGCCTGGAGATTCCCGAAGAAGGAAAAACTGTATGGCTACGTAACTTTGGTCATGTACGACTCTACCGGACGCGACTCAAAAACGAGCTGCGCCATTACGTTGTTTACACTCCTCATGTCGGAGCAGATCTATCTCCACGATCTGATTTTGATCAGCTGCACCAACATCATTGGGCGATCGAAGAGTATCACCGGGCATTAAAGCAACTCTGCAACATCGAGCGTTTTCAGGTGAGAGGGGAGCGACAGGTCCGGAATCATATTTTTGCGGCTATCTTTGGCTATACCTGTCTTCAGGCGATGAAAGTATCAGGGTCACTCAGAAGCGTCTATAGCATCAGGAAAGACGCCCTCAAAGAAGCTACCTGGGATTTCATAAAAAGCTTCTCCGAGGGGAAGGAATGGTTGAGGCCATTTTTTGCCGGACCTGTCAATGCGTAAGTTCTATTGGAGAAAGCGGTTAACACTGTCATGCGATATATCCCTCAATTCGCTAAGACGGGTACAGGTGGCTGATTTGGGTTCACAGAGTAGAAACCCCGTATACTTCGGGAGGTCGCACTTGGCTGTTGTTGGTTTTGTTATTTTTCTACGCACGACGACATCCACTGTTTTTTTGCTGATCTAGCAATTTTTTTGGATGTCTGTCAATGCGTAAGTTCTAGATAATTCAACAGTTTCCAATGAGTGAATAATTTGTGTTGAACGAACAAACGACAGCTGTTTACGAACCCCTACCGGGTTGGTCGCCTGATGTAAAACCAGAATGTTGGCTGGTGCTGGATGGGAATAGTGTGATTTTACCCTTGGAGGGAAGGAGTGACATTATTTGGGAAAGCCTTCCCTCTTTTACAAATAACGATAATATACAATCATATTCAATAGGTGTTTGTTCGGGGAAACCTCTCGCGGTTGTTGTCGTTGATGGTTTTGGTGGGGTTGAAGGGTTCAAGTCAGTGCCTGTTCATTCTGTATTGAGTACAGGAAATAAAACCACATTCTGTTTATTAAGCCATGCGCTGCAAATCATCACTGCCCGAAAGCATCATCACTTTTGTGGGAAGTGTGGGAGCAAAAACAGCCCTGTTATTGGTGAATGGGCCATGGGTTGCTCCTCTTGTGAATACCGTGTCTACCCGCGCATTTCTCCCTGTATTATTGTGATGGTGGCGAAAAACGATGAATTACTGTTGGTAAAACACGTACGGCACGGCAGGTCATCCGATGTGTACACTGTGATTGCCGGATTTATCGAGCCAGGAGAAAGTGCTGAAGAAGCGGTTCGTCGGGAGATTATGGAAGAAACAGGGGTAACCGTCACGGATATCCGTTATCAATGCAGTCAGAGCTGGCCCTTTTCTCATGCACTGATGCTGGGGTTTCATGCGCAGTACGTATCTGGTGAAATCGTACTGGAAGAAAAGGAACTGAGTGCAGGAGGGTGGTTCAAGGCTGACACATTGCCAGCGATTCCCCCTGTATTCACGATTTCAAGGCAGTTAATAGACCGTTACCTGCAAAAACTGGCAATGAATGCAACAGAGCCTATGGCTTGATTTTTTCATAGACCAAATGACCATCCTTGAAAACAACCATGTACCCGGGTTTCAGTTTGGCCCAAGACTCATTATCGGTGAGTGGCTCTGTGGCAATCACTGTGACGACATCATTGGGTGACGTTTCTTTTTCAAAGTCGATGGTAAACTCGTCGTCTTTCAGGGTGGCTTTTTCAAAGGGAGAACGCCGGGTAATCCAGCTTAACTTGGTGCTGCAATAGCAATAGAGATGACTGGAGTCCGTCAGTAGCATATTAAAAACACCGAGTGAGCGGAGGTCTTCACTGAGAGTATGGAGTAGCCGTGCTACAGTGTTAGGGTTGCGGGGTTTTTTAGGGAAACGCTCACGTAATTGATCCATTATCCAGCAAAACGCATGCTCACTGTCTGTACTGCCAACGGGGAAGTAATGGGTCAGCGGTCTTTTTTTAATACCTTTTAGCTGCCCGTTATGGGCAAATGTCCAATACCGTCCCCACAGTTCGCGGGTAAAGGGGTGCGTATTTTCAAGGCAGACCCGTCCGGCATTGGCTTGCCGGATATGGCTAATCACGATATGACTTTTGATGGGGTAATTACGCACAAGCCGGGCAATCTCTGAGCGGCAACTGGGGAACGGATCTCGAAACTCCGTCAGTCCTCGGCCTTCGTAAAAGGCAATACCCCAGCCATCACTGTGAGGGCCGGTTTTTCCGCCACGCTGCATCAAACCTGCAAAACTAAAGCAAATATCGGTTGGAACATTGGCACTCATGCCTAACAATTCACACATGATTCATTTTTTTAAGAGTAAGTTAACGACATAAACAACGGTGAAAGGCTAGCCCAGCATGGAGTCTTCCAAAGGTAACCTTTACCACTTATCGTGGTATGTTGATTCCGGGTGTCACGTTAAAATGTGATACTCGGGAGTGACACTGCAGGCTAACAGGTAGGCCCTTTTCGGACGGGCCGTTGAGATGGCGTCTTTTTAGCCGGTGACCCCGTGGATGCTTTTTTAGGGGAGGTTGTTGACTTCACGGGTAAACAGAAGGCAATGAGGGTGCTGACAGCGAGCGCTGCAGCAATCACAAACCCGGCACGTTCCATCGCTTCAATCCCCTGACCCAAACCATCATAGATTGCTGTTAAAAATGCGGGTGCAAAATAATCCATGCCAGGGTTTGTCCACCAGGGCACGAAGAGTAACGTGGCCAGCCCAAAGCATAACAAGCGCTTCAGGCGTACGGGCAGCTGCCGGGTAATCAGCCAAAGCGAAACAACACACCCGGTGGCACCGGCTAAATAGATGATCCAACCCAGCAGGTATTGTGTACTTGTCATTGAGAGTCCTGAACCAGCGTATTGCTGGTAGTGTTCCATAAAATGCTGCCGATAAGGGTAGTCAGAGGGACTGCGGTTATACCCAGCCAATGGGTATAGCACGCAAGCGCCCGTCCTGTGATTCAGCAAACCTGCAATATACAGGGATTTTATGGTTGGAGGGCCATGATGGCAAATGCAACAGGCACTTTATTAGACTGGGTCGCGTTATTTGTCCTGCTGACGAGCTGGGTGGGGTATACCTTTTTTTCTCGTAAGCGGGCAGAAACGACCCTTTGTTTGAGCAGTATTCTGGCGCTGTACCGACGGGAATGGATGCTCAGGCTTCTCCAGCGGGATAACCGGGTACCGGATGCCTCCTGGCTGACGAATCTTCGGGCGGGGGTTAGCTTTTTTGCGTCGACCAGTATTTTGGTGATTGCCGGGTTAATCGCGGGCATTGCAGCCTCGGAAGAGGCGGTGGGCGTGCTGTCGACTATTCCTTACGTGAGCACCAATACCCGGGAAATCTGGGAAATTAAGCTCATGGTCATGGTGATTATTTTTGTGTACTCCTTTTTTGAGTTTACCTGGAGCCACCGGCTGTATAACTTTACTTGTGTCATGATGGGGAGCGCCCCACTGTCTGTTGATATCGAGAAACGCCCCATTGCTCAACAAGTGTTTGCAACCCGCACCAGTCGAATTATGTCGGATGCGGCCTACCATTTTAATCTGGGCCTAAGGGCTTATTATTTTGGTATGGCGGCCATGAGCTGGTTTGTGAACCCCTGGCTGTTAATTGTTGCTTCGTTGTTGGTTGTTGCTGTGCTTTATCATCGTGAATTTCATTCCAAAATGCTAAAAACACTGGCCTCCAGTGAAAAAGAAACCAACTTCTAACCCTTGTGCTCAGTGGTTTTCATCACTGAGGATGAAAAAGGGGTTGAAATCATCAAGACTGCCCTTACCTATAATGCCAACACGGTTTGTACAGGTGTAATGCCTGACAGACCCATTGAGTGCATATACGGTTGATGTAAGGTAAAGGAATCAATGACTATCGAAGCGAACAAAGAAACACTGGGCTTTCAGACTGAAGTGAAGCAGCTGCTGCACCTGATGATTCACTCTTTGTACTCCAATCGTGAGATATTCTTGCGGGAACTGGTATCTAATGCATCAGATGCCAGCGATAAGCTGCGTTACGAAGCCCTGCATGACAGTAGCCTGCTGGAGTCTGATCCGACGCAGGAAATCCGCATCAGCTTTGATGCAGATGCTAATACTGTCACCATTGCCGATAATGGCATTGGTATGAACCGTGAAGACGTGATCAACCATTTGGGGACGATCGCCAAGTCCGGCACCGCGGATTTTCTGAAGAACATGACCGGTGACCAGAAAAAAGATTCCCAGCTGATCGGTCAGTTCGGTGTGGGCTTTTACTCGGCTTTTATCGTGGCGGATAAAGTCACGGTTGAAACCCGTCGTGCCGATGCAGAAGAAGGAGTGTGCTGGGTGTCTGACGGTTCCGGTGAATTCACCATTGAGAACATCGACAAAGAAAAACGCGGTACCACGATTATTCTGCACCTGAAAGAAGACGCTGAAGAGTTTGCTGATGGTTGGCGTCTGCGCAATATTATTCGCAAATACTCCGACCATATCTCTCTGCCTATTCTGATGAAAAAAGAAGCCACACCAACGGGTGAGGAAGAGGACAGCGAAAAAGCAGAAGCAAAAGCCCCTGAGTGGGAAACTGTGAACACTGCAAAAGCCCTGTGGTCTCGTTCACGTACAGATGTGTCTGATGAAGAATACAACGAATTCTACAAGCATATCAGCCACGATTTTGCAGATCCGATCCGTTGGAGCCATAACAAGGTAGAAGGCAAGCTGGAATACACCAGCCTGCTGTATGTACCGGCTAAAGCCCCGTTTGACCTGTACAACCGTGAAATGCAAAAAGGGCTGAAACTCTATGTTCAGCGTGTATACATTATGGATCAGGCGGAAGAGTTCCTGCCTATGTACCTGCGCTTTATTAAAGGTGTGGTGGATTCTAATGACCTGTCGTTGAACATCTCCCGTGAAATCCTGCAAAAAGACCCGCAGGTAGACAGCATGAAGAGTGCGCTGACCAAGCGTGTACTGGATATGCTGGAAAAAATGGCCAAGAAAGAGCCTGAAACGTACGCGACCTTCTGGAAAGAGTTCGGTCAGGTACTGAAAGAAGGCCCGGCAGAAGACTTTGCCAACCGTGAGAAAGTGGCCAAGCTGCTGCGTTTTGCCACAACAGAGGGGCAGGGTGCTACACAAGATCAGTCCTTGGTTGGCTATGTTGAGCGTATGAAAGAAGGCCAAGAGAAGGTGTACTACATTTGTGCTGAAACGCACAATGCTGCGGCAAATAGCCCGCACCTTGAAGTCTTCCGCAAGAAGGGCATTGAGGTCCTGCTGCTGTCAGACCGTGTCGACGAATGGTTGGTGTCTCACCTGACCGAATTCGACGGTAAGCAGTTTGTTGACATTAGCCGGGGCGACCTGGATCTGGGCAAGCTGGATGATGAAGCCGACAAACAAGCCCAGGAAGAAGCGGCCAAAGAGAAGGAAGACCTGATCAAGCGTATTAAAGATACGCTGAAAGATGACGTTGACGAGGTGCGTGTTACTCACCGCCTGACAGACTCTCCGGCTTGTCTGGTGGTTGGTCAGGATGATATGGGTGCCCAGATGCGTCAAATCATGGAAGCCGCAGGTCAGGCTGTGCCTGCCTCTAAGCCAATCTTTGAAATCAACCCGGCCCACCCGCTGGTGATAAAGCTGGATCAGGAAGCCGACGAAGACCGATTTGCTGATTTAGTGAAGGTGGTGTTTGATCAGGCGAATTTAGCAGCCGGTGGCAAGCTGGATGACCCAGCAAGCTATGTGCACCGGTTGAATAAGTTGTTGTTGGAGATGGCGGGGTAACTTCCTGCTCCTTCTGTATTGCACCGCGTGACTGAGGGGTTGTAACAATTACAACACCTCAGTCACTCTCATAGCGGCAAAATTAATGACTTCCCGCCTATCAGTTGCTTGTCCCTTTTCCTCTTGGCGTTGCAACCTGTTTTGAATGGCTTCAATGGCCTTTAGCTGTTTATCTTCAGGTGATAGGTCGGGATTGTTTCCTATATCCTTATGTATTAAGAGCCAGCGATCAATATTTGCTCCACATAAGGCGGTTTCTTTATTGTGGACATAGCTTTTATAAGAGAATTGAGTGCTGGGTTCTAATGGCACATCTTTTGAAATTTGTTCACCTAACTGTTTGGCTATCTCTTTCCGGTTCCCTGCATATTTGGTTCCGTTATCAAGCAGCTCTTTTCTTGCTCTGGTAAAAAGATTGAGTCGAGCCATATTTAGTGTGCTGGGATCAATTTTTCCTTCTCTTGCCAAAAGAGATTCGACACCCATTTGATATTGATTTAGAGCATTTGCTAATGCTTCTGAAAGCTTTTTCTTAACAGCTTCGCTAATTTTAGCTGTAAGATTTGGGTTGCTGAAGTCAACTGTTTCTATATTTATACCAATTTCTTGGCATAATTGAGCTGTTTTATTTTTATGAGAAGAGGGGATTTCTTCTTTTTCTGGTGACAATATCTGTGGGATTTCTACTGGTTGAGATAGAGTCTCAGCTGTTTCTGTTTCTGTTTCTGTTTCTGTTTCTGTGTGTTGAAGAGTATGTTCAGTGGTATTGTCATCCATATCTACGATACCACTATCGTTGTCGCTTTCTGTTTCATCATCTGATTCTTCCATTAACTCATCAAATGCTAATTGTGCTTCTTGTATTCTCCTAACATTCGTACGGGCAATCAATTCTTCTTCAGTACCCAAGTTTATTTTGTCGCCTTCTTTGGGTTGTTGATCAAGGTCTACAGCAAGTTGACCCATAAAGTCCCTGAAAGCATAATAGGGGCAACGATCAGGCGTACTTGTAGCTTTATCCTGAAGTGTTTTTGCCATAGTGTATACGGCACTTAGTTTTGTCGATTTTGCACCAGTGGCATTTTCTACTTTATTTGAGCCTGGTGGCTTGTACAGCTTCGCTTTTTTAAGAACTTTTTGCTCTTCACTAACAGTAACCGGCCTGTTATCCGTTTTTCCTAACCTTGCTATAGTATGAGTGTCAAGTAACTCTTTAAATGCTAAATGAAATTGCTGTAATTCAGCTTGGGTGATAACTATTTGTTGTTTTCTATTTTTATTGGCCTTTACACCGAGGGTTTCAAAGAAAAATGGAAAAGCGATAGAACGGACATGCTTCTGCCATGCAGGTATTAAATCAGCTTTTTGAGTGTCAGATAGTTTTTTTCTTTCTTTATGAAAGGCTTGCATTACCTTAGTGATCGTTTTTGGTGCTCTGATGGCCTTAAGGGAAGCATCATAACTACCTGTTTCTGATATAGATGATGATCTAAGTGGGCTTTGATTTGGCGGCTGTTGGGTACTTTTACCTCTAGCAACAGAAGCGCTTTTACTTGAGGTTGTTTTTTCTACGGGTTTATTATTATGAGCTCCTTTCTCTTTTGTTTTTTTAGAATTGGAGATTGGTTTGGGTCTTCCTGTCTGAACAGGTCTTCTAGGTCCACCTAAGCTCATGGTAATGGTATCCTTGCACTGTGTTTTTTAAATTATATATTATTGGATGGTTTTTTGGTGAAATGATTGATTGTTTGGTGTTTTTGTTTTCTATTTTTGATAAATATTTGACGGTATGTTTTTTAATATTTTGTTTGATTGTGTTGTTTATAAGTATCTTTTGGTTTGACTACTATTTAATTAATACCCTTTTAAATAAGGCGAGCTTTGCCTGTACGCTTTTGATAAAAGATTTGGTGTTTAAAAAAACTCTGAATCAATCACGCCGTAAATGATCAGAAACATCGCGTTAAATCAATCTGTTAAGTTGTCATACAGAGTCACAGTGATTAATTGACTGCAGGGAGCAATCAATCAATGGCCAGTATCGGTGTTGTACAAGGCATTACAGGAATCGTCAGAGTTAAAACCGCCGACGGGAAAATGAAAGAATTAAAAGCCGGGGATTCTTTGTCAGAAGGAGATCAGATTCAATCTTCTGACGGCCAGGTGAATATTCAATTGGCCAATGGCCAGATGATGACAGTATTGCCCGGGCAATCCATGGCAATGAATGCCGGATTATTGGCGAATACCACTGAAGAAGAGGCGAGTGAAGAAGGTGATGCGGAAAGTGAGTGGGTCGAAGCCTTACTCGCCGGTGAAGACCCTTCTGAACTATTTCAGGCCCCGGCCGCGGGTGAGGATGCATCCGATAGCGCCAGCGAACCATTGCCTGATAGTTCTACTACCACCGTTGAAAACAATATTGTCGAGCGTGAAACTCCTGATTCACTGTCGACCGAAGAGGAATCCATTGCGGATATTCTCTCCGATATTGATGATACCCGGGCAGCGGTCGAAGCGACGGTGGCACAAGCACAAGCCAGTACGAATGCTGTAACGGCACATGCGGAAGAGGCGGTGACTGTTGTTCCCACAGTAGCCACCCCTTCAGAAGCAGCCCCTGTCGAACCTGCAGCACCGGCTGTCATCAGGCCTACCATAACCAGTGAATCAGCTGAGACATTTACCGAGCAAGCGGTATCCGCCAGTGCTGTGGTCGCCAATTTCACCGCCAGCAGTGATGTCAGCGAAGACTTTCAGTACAGCTTGACCCGTGGTAACGAGCAAAACACCGGCACGGTAACCCTGACCCAGACCGGTGTGAATGCAGTGAACAGTGATGCTGGCATAGACCTGAAGCAATTGTCACTGGGTGTTACCGTCAATGATGGCACGGCCAATTCTGCTGAGTCCTCTGTCACGGTGAGTGTTGACCGTATTAACGACAATGCGCCTACGATTGATGCAACAACAGGCCTCGAACTGGTAGATAATCAGGCCTCGGCCAATGATGTTGTGGCAAGAATAGCCGCCAGCAATGCGGATGATGACAGTACACTAACGTACGCCATCACGCAGGGCAACACGCACGGTTATTTCAGTATCAACCAGCAAACCGGTGACGTTTCGCTGACACAGGCAGGGGCTGATGCAGTCAACAGCCCTGAAGTCACTGACCTGACAGACTTTTCCTTGAAAGTCACTGCAACGGACGGCACGTATACCTCCAGTGAAACACCGGTATTCATCGATGTTACCAAGGTCAACCTGTTTGCTCCTACCATCGATACGGCTGTACCTACTGACACGGCCTTCGTTGAAGAGTCTGTCTATGCCGGTCAGCACGTGGCTGCATTTACTGCCAGCGATCTGGACGGTAACGCGACGATTCACTTCAACCTGGCCAGTGGCAATGACAACGGCTACTTTGCCATTAATAGCAGCACAGGCGTTGTGACGCTAACACAGGCGGGGGCGAATGCCATCAATAACGATGAACTTGGTGCCGATTTGACACAGTTGCCCTTAGGCGTCACAGCCACTGACGGCAAGTTCACCACAGCCCTGTCTGAAGTCGTTATTGATATGACCCGTATTAATGACAAAGCCCCTGTCATTGATGCCTCCACAGGGTTTACGGTGGCTGAAGGCAGTGTCGGTGTCGGTAGCCGCGTCGCCACGTTCACCTTTGCAGACCACGATGACGGTGATGCTGTTTCTTATGCAATCAGCAGTGGTAACCAAGCGGGCTATTTTATGATTAATGCGACCAGTGGTGATGTCACCCTGACTCAGACCGGTGTGAATGCCATCAATAATGATGCCGGTATTGATATCACCCAATTAACCGTCGGGGTCATCGCTACCGACGGGACCAATACCTCCAGTGAATCAACCGCTACCTTTGATATCACTCGCATCAACGACTATGCACCGGTGATTGATGCCACAACAGGTGGCATTATTGCCGGCAATGCCATTGTTGCCGGTAATGTCGTCGCGAATGTGTATGCCAGCGATTTGGACGATGCTACCGCCTTTCAATACAGTATTGTCAGTGGGAATAATCAGGGACTGTTTACCATTAACAGTCAAACCGGTGAGGTTATTCTGACTCAGGCGGGTGTTAATGAATTCAACGCCAACGGGGCTCAGGAAGGGTTGCAGTTAGGTGTCGTCGCCTCTGATGGGACAACGACAACATCACCGTCATACATTGATATTTCGCTGGGGGAAATCAATGAAAATACTCCAACATTTGATCTTGCCTCTGGCAGCACGATTCTTGAAACGGGGCTGAGTGTTGATACCGTTGTCGCGAATTTTTCAGCCTCTGATCTGGATGTCGGAGATACTTTAAGTTACCGCATTAGCAGTGGTAATGATGCGAGTTATTTCTCGATCAATACGTCATCAGGTCAGGTCACGCTGACACAGACTGGGGTTGATGCCATCAGTAGCGACTCCGGCATTGATATTACGTTGTTACAACTTGCTGTTACCGTCACTGATGGGGTGAACACGTCAGCAGAAGAACCTGTTACCGTCAGTATTGGGCGACTCAATGATAATGCGCCAACAGTGATTGCCAGCGCGGGTAATGATCTCACTGAAGGCAGTGTTAATGTCGGTGATGTCGTCGCTACGATGATGGCGACAGATCTTGATGATACTGACACAGTAAGCTATCGGCTCACCAGTGGTAATGACTCAGGCTATTTTGCCATTGATACAGCAACGGGTGAAGTTACCTTGACGCAGGCTGGGGTCAATACTGTTAATACTGATGGTGTGGGTGAACTGACTGAGCTGACACTGGGTATTACCGCCAGTGATGGTGCTAATGATGCACCCGAGACTGTTATTACTGTCGATGTCACACGGGTTAATCAACATGCACCCGTCTTCACTCTGGAAGAAGGCAGTCAGATCAGTGAGAATGAAATTTCAGTTGGGCAGGTGGGCGCTGAGTTTACGGCCAGTGATATGGATGGTTCCGATACACTAACGTACTCGCTAACATCCGGTAATGAGTCTGGTTATTTTTCACTCGATAGCAGTACGGGGGTCGTCACACTGACGCAAGTGGGTGTAGATGCTATCAATGATGACAGTGTGCAAGAGCTGACGCATATTGCTTTAGGGGTCACCGTTAGCGATGGGGTCAATACAACGCCAGAGTCGGTGGTTGATATTGATATTACCCGTATCAATGAAAATGACCCTACCATTGATATTACCAGCCCGGAAGCATTAACAGAGCAGAGCGTGTCATCGGGTACATTGGTAGCGACGTTTACAGCCAGTGATTTATCGGATTCTGATAGTGCCAATTATGACATTACCAGTGGCAACAATTTAGGGTATTTCTCTATAGACCCCAGCAACGGTAAAGTCCGCTTGACGCCAGCGGGTGTTGCAGCCATCAACCGTGATACAGGCCCTGAGCTGCAGGAAATGACCATTGGGGTGACGGCGAATGATCAATACAGTACCTCAGAAGAAGTACAGCTGACCATTGATATTACCCTGGTGAACGACAATGCACCGGTGATTGATACCAACCCGGAAGTTCGATCATTTACCGAAAACAGGTTTGCGGCAGGTAACCTGGTGGCGTTCTTTACAGCCAGTGATTTGGATGAAGGCAATGAGATCAGTTTTCATCTCAGCAGTGGTAATGATGAAGGCTATTTCTTTATGGACGCTGCCACTGGCAAAGTTTATTTAACTCAGGACGGTGTCGATGCGTTAAACAGTGATTCCGGTGAAGATATCAGTGTATGGAATCTAGGGATTGTCGCCAGCGATGGGGTGAACCATTCGATTGAATCACACGTTACCATCGATATTACGCGTGTGAATGATAATGCCCCTACCATTGCTACTGCCGAAGGTTTTGAACGCACTGAAGTGGCAGAACACCAAATCAACGTTGGCGATGTTGTGGCACGCTTTGTCGCCAGTGACTTTGATGATCAGGATGTATTGCAGTTTGAATTTATCAGCGGGCATGAAAACGGCTATTTCCTTTTAAATGAAACCACGGGTGAGGTGTCGCTGACGCAAGCCGGTGTTGATGCGATCAACAGTGACGAAGGTGTTGACCTGACGCAACTGTCTCTGGGGGTTGTGGCTTCCGATGGCACTAACCGTTCATTTGAAGCACAAACAACCCTTGATATCACGCGCACCAATGACACTGCCCCCACTGTTGATGCTAAAGAGCCCCGTGAAGTGGTTGAGCATACTGTGGAAGCAGGTGATGTTGTTGCAACATTTACAGCAACGGATTTGGACGATGTTGATAGTATTTCCTACCGGTTAACCAGTGGTAATTCGTCGGGTTATTTCACCATTGATGCAGCATCAGGCGAGGTGTTTATTACTCAGGTTGGTGTCGATGCCATTAATGACGATGCTGCACTGGACATCCATACACTGACTATTGGTGTGAAAGCGAGTGATGGCGTTAATGATTCCATCGAGTCTGGTCTGACCATTGATATTACCCGTGTTAACGATAACGCACCGGTAATGAACTTACCGACGGTTGAAACACTGAAAGAAAGTGATGTTGAGGTGGGTGATGTGGTTGCCATTTTTACGGCAGATGACCTGGATGACCAGAACAGTATCAGTTATCACATCAACAGCGGCAATGATGCCAATTATTTCTCTATCGACAGTCATACAGGGATTGTGCGCCTGACTCAGGAAGGGGTCGATGCCATCAACGATGACTACAGTATTGATCTTACCGCACTGCAATTAGGGGTTGTTGCCAGTGATGGGGAGCATACAACATCTGAGTCATCCATTACCGTTGATATTGAGCGGGTAAATGATACTGCCCCTACTATTGATACCACCATTAACCGGACTGTGACTGAAAACCACGTAGAGGCCGGGGATGTTGTTGCTACCTTTGCCGCCAGTGATTTGGATGATGGCACAACATTGTCTTTCCGTATTTCTTCAGGTAATAACCGGGGTTATTTTGAAATAGATGAAAGCACCGGCGCTATTCATTTAACACAAGCGGGTGTGAATGCCATTAACCGTGATGTGGGTTTCGATCTTGAGCAAATGTCTCTCGGCGTCATTGTTAGCGATGGCGTTAATGATTCTGCCGAGGCTCCCGTAACCATTGATGTCACCCGGGTGAACGACAATGCGCCTATTCTTGCTCCGCTGGGTATTGCCCGAGTGACGGAAACCGATATTGAAGCCGGTGATGTTGTGGCTACCTTTATTGCCAGTGATCTGGATGATGCGGACCATCAAGGTGTGCCGCTCCGCGGCGGCTTTCCTCCCGTGCCAAATAGAGGGCTTCCAGCCAACTTTCCTTAACGTCACTTGTCCTTTATAGTTCCATCCTTCACTTTTCATCAACAACCATCTGGGCTTGTGCTATCCGCACCCCTTCCCGCATGAAGCAACTGCTGCACCTCGAAAAGGCATGGTGGCAGTATTATCAAAAACACAAAGACACTCTGAGACCCGTTGTTATTGAGACCATGGGGCTACTTCTGGCTTGTGGAACGACTCTTTTGGGATTTGCGACTTTTCGTTGCTCTAAGCTCGGATGTTTCTTTACGAAAAAGATCTGCTTTGGCTGTAACTCCCGATTTTGTAACACCTGTGGCAAAAAAAAGACCGATCAGTGGCTCGAAAATATGAAGGCCACACTGCCTGATACACGCTGGCAACACATCACGTTTACTATGCCTGATGTCCTTTGGCGTTTCTTTGAAGTCAATCGTCACCTACAGGGTAACCTCAGTGCAATAGCCGCTAGTATCATGCTCGATGCTGCCAAGAAAAAAGGGCTAACTCCCGGTATTTTCAACGCTATTCATACCTTTGGTCGTGATCTGAAGCTCAATGTCCATATCCATTTGGCTATTACGCTGGGGGGGATTACCACAGATCATAAGCGATGGAAGAAGATAGACTTCCACAAAATAAATACCATGACATGCTGGCGCTACCAGGTTCTTCACCTCTTACGGCAAGAAGCCACAAAAGGGCAGCTCATCATTCCGGATGAGCTATCAAAGCAATGTGGGAACAACTATCGGCTGAATCAGTTTCTCGATACTGAATATAAGAAACACTGGCATGTTCATTTTGCTGATCCCACTAAAACACCCACGGCAACAGCTAAGTATTTGGGACGTTATCTCACCCGACCTCCCATCGCTTTGTCACGAATTAAGCACTACGATGGCAAAGAAGTGGTGTTTGAGTACCTCGATCACAAAACCAATACACACCGTCTGTTCCATTGTGATATCGAAGAATTCATTACACGGCTGATTCGCCATATTCCCGAAAAAGGGTTCAGACTGGTGCGCTACTACGGATTTCTGGCTCACCGTGTCCGAGGAAAGCTACTGCCAAAAATCTACGATCTACTGAATCAACCTGAGAAAAAAACACAAAGGATCTACGTTCCCGAGCTGTTGAACGCGACCTTTAGCGTTGATCCACTCAAATGCCATGCCTGTGGTGCACAACTGGTATTTTGTGGTGTTACTGTTGGTATAAAACGCTCCGAGCTTCGTCAATACCATAAGGCGCTGGCCTTACAAAAACCGATTCAGCAGGCGGCATAGGAAAGATCCGTCTGGAGTTTGGTGTTGAGTGAAAAACAGCTTGTTTAAAGGCGTTTTAAGACCCGTAGAGTGCTTTTTCCGTCTTTCACAGGGTTTTATCACCAAATACAACTCGTTAGCTGGCATGCTGAGGATTAGACTGCGGGCCTCGGCGTTTTGAAAATGCTATGCGGTGAAAGGGTTGTCACATTTGTGACGTCCCTTGTTACAGGGCCTGCAAATAGAGTGATATTGTGTCAATTTTTCTGTTTATACTCAGAAAAAATGTTGATTAATTCGGTGGATAATAATAACGAATGGTGTAAGGAGAGTAACCATGAAAAAATCACTAATGGCTTTAGCTTTTGCTCTGACGGGATGGTCGAACCTTTTGGCGGCAGATATTGATAATGCAGCGGCTAATATTTCTATGGATGTGGCTTTATATGCTTCTGTTACAGGCTTGGATGATTTTGCGCTGGCTACAGAGGTCGGTACTGATGGGGACAAAGACACGTGGTATGTTGGAACAGATCAGTTTAACCTTGAGTCAAATGGGCAAGAGCATCTGCCGGTGATTTTACGAATGGTTCTGACTCACTGGTGTCATGGGTAACAATGGATGGCAGCTCTCAAGCAAGTAACAGCGCATTTTCTGTGACGACAGATGCAGATTCTGTTCATAATGCCGAGCATACTGTTAGATTATCCAGCCAACTCGGTGAAATTTCTGATCAGAAGTCGGGCGCGTATAGTACCTCTTGAAGTTTGACCGTTTCTGCAATGTAGTCTGCTTGTTGTTAGCGCATAAAAAAACCGCCATTCGGCGGTTTTTTTATAGGCGTAAACCCTTTACGCTTGATAGCGCTGTAACACTAAACAAGCATTTGTGCCGCCAAAGCCAAAGCTGTTGGACATCACGCGGTTTAAGGTTTGTTCCCTTTTTTCTCCCACGAGTACGGGCACGCCTTCAGTGGCATCATCCAGCGTTTCTACATTAGCGGATGCGGCAATAAAGCTGTGCTTCATCATTAGTAGGCAGTAAATGGCTTCCTGAACACCAGCGGCTCCCAAAGAATGCCCGGAAAGTGACTTGGTGGAGCTGATGGTGGGGATATTCTCACCAAAGACTTCACGAATCGCCTTGAGCTCAACAACGTCCCCTACCGGCGTGCTGGTGCCGTGGGTATTGATGTAATCAATATCGCCTTCAACAGTATCTAGGGCAATGCGCATACAGCGTGCGGCGCCTTCACCAGAAGGTGCAACCATGTTGTAACCATCAGATGTGGCACCATAGCCCACAACTTCAGCGTAGATTTTAGCACCACGTGCTTTGGCATGTGCCAGTTCTTCCAGAACTACCATGCCACCGCCGCCAGCGATAACAAAGCCATCCCGGTCAGCGTCATAGGCACGTGAGGCTTTATCGGGGGTGTCATTGTACTTACTGGTCAACGCACCCATAGCATCAAACAGACCTGTCTGTGTCCAGTGCTCTTCTTCACCACCGCCGGCAAAGACAACATCCTGCTTACCCAGTTGAATTTGCTCTACGGCACTGCCAATACAGTGTGCACTGGTGGCACAGGCAGACGTGATAGAGTAGTTGACACCCTTGATTTTGAAGGGGGTTGCCAGACAGGCAGACACTGTACTGCCCATGGTGCGAGGCACGCGGTAGGGGCCAACACGTTTTACACCCTTTTCTCGCATGATGTCAGCCGCTTCAACAATATTGGCGGATGAGGCACCGCCAGAAGCTGCGATCAAGCCCGTACGTTCGTTAGATACCTGGTCAGGGGAAAGACCCGAGTCATCAATGGCCTGCTGCATGGCAATATAAGCGTATGCAGCAGCATTACCCATAAAGCGGATTGTTTTCCGGTCAATGTAGTCGGAAAAATCAATATCTACCGTACCAGATACCTGACTGCGGAAGTTCTGCTCCTGGTAGCTTTCATTAAAGCGGATGCCCGATTTTCCGTGGCGGAGAGCGTCGGTTACGCTGTCCTGGCTGGTTCCCAGACAGGAGGTAATGCCGATCCCTGTAACAACAACACGTTTCATGGTGATAAACCCACGTTCTTCAACAAACCATTAGAATGAATCGGTATTTTGGAAAAGTCCAACGCGCAAGCCTTCTGCCGCGTAGATTTCTTCGCCATCCACGCTGACAGATGCGTCAGCAATACCTAAACACAGTTTTTGCGACATCACCCGCTTCATGTTGATACGGTATGTGACTTTCTTGTGTGTTGGCAGAATTTGGCCAGAAAATTTGACCTTCCCACTGCCCAGCGCCCGTCCTTTGCCAGGAAAGCCTTTCCAGCCCAGGAAAAAACCAACCAACTGCCACATAGCATCGAGCCCCAGACAGCCTGGCATTACGGGGTCTCCAGCAAAGTGGCATTCAAAAAACCAGAGTTTGGGGTGGATATCCAATTCGGCAATCACTTCGCCTTTGCCATAAGCGCCGCCCTCATCCGCAATATGCATAATGCGATCAAACATTAACATATTCGGGGCGGGAAGCTGGGCATTGCCTGAGCCAAAAAGCTTACCTTGAGCGCACTTCAGTAACTCGTTTTTCTCGTAGGATGTCTGGTTCATTCGATCATTATTTCCTGGGAAAATGAAACCCGGAGCCTAAGCGTAGCAAAAGGTTCGTTGATAGAGAATGGAAGCCGTGATAACACTGCATCCCACTATACCATCAGTGATGGTGAACGATAGAGGTGCTATCCGATTTGTAACAAAAAAACAACAGTAGTATACCTCTTTATTGCCTGTTGCAATGCTTTTAACGCAAGTTTTTCAATAGTGCTTTGTTTTCCTTCACAACAAGCGGGACTGCAAAGCATTATACCTAAATCCTGCAAAGGATCTCGAAATAACTGTTGCAATATCCTATGTAGAACTTACGCATTGACAGGTCCGGCAAAAAATGGCCTCAACCATTCCTTTCCCTCGGAGAAGCTTTTTATGAAATCCCAGGTAGCTTCTTTGAGGGCGTCTTTCCTGACGCTATAGACGCTTCTGAGTGACCCTGATACTTTCATCGCCTGAAGACAGGTATAGCCAAAGATAGCCGCAAAAATATGATTCCTGACCTGTCGCTCCCCTCTCACCTGAAAACGCTCGATGTTGCAGAGTTGCTTTAATGCCCGGTGATACTCTTCGATCGCCCAATGATGTTGGTGCAGCTGATCAAAATCAGATCGTGGAGATAGATTTGCTCCGACATGAGGAGTGTAAACAACGTAATGGCGCAGCTCGTTTTTGAGTCGCGTCCGGTAGAGTCGTACATGACCAAAGTTACGTAGCCATACAGTTTTTCCTTCTTCGGGAATCTCCAGGCTCTGCACCTGTTGGTAGTTACCCTTTTGCACAGAGACAGTACGGTTGCTTTTAACAGCGAACATAAAACCCAAACCATTGTTTTTCACAGCTTTGAGGTTTCCAATACTGCTATACCAAGAGTCACCGGTAACACATGCAGGTTCGAGTCCCCATGCCAGTACTTCTTTCAGCATATCGACAAAGTAGTCATTTTTAGTTTTGCCATCGGCTGGATTGTAAATACGGAAATTAACGGGCAAGTTGTAGCCTTTGATGTCCGTGTAATAAAGCGTGATGAGATTAATACCCTTGACGGTTTTGTGGTGCTTTCCTGAGTAGTAATGACCGACTAAAGCCGTGTAATGGGTATAAGGTTTATCCAGCACCGTATCATCAACCGATAGCGTCCCACCTTCAAGAATAAGCCTTGCTGACGCTTCTAGAAAAAGATCTTCAGGAGCAAAGTTTTCACGTTGGAGAAAGCGGTTAACACTGTCATGCGATATATCACTCAATTCGCTAAGACGGGTACAGGTGGCTGATTTGGGTTCACAGAGTAGAAACCCCGTATACTTCGGGAGGTCGCACTTGGCTGTTGTTGGTTTTGTTATTTTTCTACGCACGACGACATTCACTGTTTTTTTGCTGATCTAGCAATTTTTTTGGATGTCTGTCAATGCGTAAGTTCTACTATGAATAAAGGGATTAAGTGATGCTTTGGTTTCAATAACGCATCACTTTTCCCATGAGCAAAAAAAACAAGTCAAAAGCACGTTTGAAACAGCGGAAGGTACGTTTCACCCAAGCTAAAAAGCCGCTCACCAGTCAGGCTGGACTTATCCCTGCGTTTCGCTTCCTGAATCGGATGGGGCTGTCCGGCTTACTAAACAAACGGATTAATATTCAACGAGGCTCTAATGCCACTTTCCAACTGTCAGATGTCATTCTGATGGTCACCACCGGCATTCTGGCAGGTGCCAGAAGTCTGATGAAAGTGTGCACGGTCTGGCAGGATAGCACTCTTCGAGAATGTACCCAATTTCAACGAATCCCTTGTGACAGTCAATTTGGACGCATTTTAAAGCTGTTTAGTTTTGCCAGCGGCGTTGAACTGGAAACCGCTGTCCACGAAATGAGGGGCAGGGTTTGGAAACAGGCGTTGCGCTCAGGAACATCTACCATTTATGCACGTAAACAGATCACCATTGACCTGGACTCTACGGTAAAAACCTGTTGCGGTTTTCAGGAAGGCGCCAAGAAAGGCTTTAATGAGAAAAAAAGAGGGGCTCTTTCGTACCACCCGCAATTGGCCTTTTGCGCTCAAACTAAAGAAGTATTGCAAGGCTGGTTACGAAGTGGCGATGCCTACACCGCCAATGGCGCCATAGAGTTTATGAAGCAACTGCTGATCACCCTGCCTTCTCATATGAAGATTTTTTTCAGGGCTGACAGTGGCTACTTTGGTGGCCCACTACTGACTTATTTGGATGATCTGGGGCATCGTTATCTCATCAAGGTGAAATTGAAGAATCTGCACAAACTGTTAATCCCGCAAGACTGGCAGCCTGTCATAAATCAGCCAGGTTGGGAGCAGTGTGAGTTTCAACACCGCTGTGGTAGCTGGGACCGGAATCGCTGCTTCGTGGCTGTGCGACAAAGAAAGCCAGGGAAGCCCGAAAATATGCAGGGCGAACTGTTAAACCCGCAGCCAGAGTACGACTACTTTTGTTACCTAAATCCTGCAATCCAAACCCGAACAGGTCAATCGCAGCAACTGATCAAGCCCTCCTGATTCTGATTATGCTACTATCGAGCAAATATTTACCTTTTCAGTGGATTTTAATCACATGAGCCGTCGTGTTTGGTTCATCTTACTGCTATTCCTGATATCAGGGCGCGATAACTCCTTCCGCATTAGCAGAATGTTTTTCTAATCATCCATTGTTCGCTATTTACAAACAGTCACCTACTGCTAGCCAAGCATCCCACTCCGTTTGGTAGAGATGCTCTTTGTTACTGGCAACGGTCAACTGCCTGTTACCTGTCAACAGTTTTCCGGCAACCCGTATCATATAGCAGCGAATGCTTTCCGGCTCCCACTTCATCAACTGACGATTCCCACTCATCAGTGCCATCCAACGTGTTGTATTGTAGGCCAGTATTGCACATTGCATAAGCGCACTGTTTGCCATGAAATGATCGGTTTTGATCTGCCCGAGAGCCATCTGGTTTTTGCACTCTTCGATCCAGGTTTCGCAGGTAGCCCGCTTGCCATACGCTTTATGGATCTCCCATGGACTCAACGACTCAGTAGTCACGTAGCAGAAGTAGTCGTACTCTGGCTTCGGGTCTAACAATTCGCACTGGGTGTTTTCTGGCTTCCCGATCTTTCTTTGCCGGACAGCCACGAAGCAACGAGCCCGGTCCCAGTCACCACAGCAGTGTTGAAACTCGCACCACTCCCACCCTGGCTGATGCACGACAGGTTGCCAGTCTTGCGGGATTAACAGTTTGTGTAGATTCTTCAGTTTGACCTTAACCAGATAACGATGTCCTAAATCCTCCAGATAGGTCAGTAATGGTCCACCAAAGTAGCCACTATCAGCCCTGAAAAAAATCTTCATGTGGGAAGGCAGAGTAACCAGCAACTGTTTCATAAACTCTATGGAGCCATTAGCAGTGTAGGCATCACCACTTCGTAACCAACCCTGCAGCACTTCTTTGGTTTCCGCGCAAAAGGCCAGCTGCGGGTGGTACGACAGCGCCCCTCTTTTTTTCTCGTTAAACCCTTTCTTTGCGCCTTCCTGAAAACCAAAACAGGTTTTTACCGTAGAATCGAGGTCAATGGTGACCTGTTTAAAAGCATAAACGGTAGATGTTCCTGAGCGCAGTGCCTGTTTCCAAACACTCTCCCTCATTTCGTGGACAGCGGTTTCCAGTTCAACGACGCTGGCAAAGTGGAACAGCTTTAAAATGCGTCCAAATTGACTGTCACAAGGAATGCGTTGAAAACGGGTGCATTCTCGGAGAACGCTATCCTGCCAGACCGTGCACACTTTCAGCAGACTTTTGGCACCTGCCAGAATGCCGGTGGTTACCATCAGAATGACATCTGACAGTTGGAAAGTGGCATTAGAGCCTCGTTGAATATTAATCCGTTTGTCCAGTAGGTCGGCCAGCCCCATCCGGTTCAGGAAGCGAAACACAGGGATAAGTCCAGCCTGACTGGTAAGCGGCTTTTTAGCTTGAGTGAAATGTACCTTCCGCTGCTTCAAACGTGCTTTTGACTTGTTTTTTTTGCTCATTGAAAAAGTGATGCTTTATGAAACGAAAACATCATTTAATCTCTTTATTCACGGGTGATTGCAACTTTTATTTCGATATTATTTGCAGGATTTAGGTGTTACGTGACGACTGAGTTGTTGAGTCCGTGGGAGATCCATAAAGCGTACGGTAAGCGGGCTACCTGTGAAACTTGGATTGAAGAGTGCAAAAATCAGATGACCCTTGGACAGATCAAAACCGATCATTTCATGGCAAACAGTGAGCTTATGCAATGTGCAATACTGGCCTACAATACGACACGCTGGATGGCTCTGGTCAGTGGGAATCGTCAGTTGATGAAGTGGGAGCCGGAAAGCATTCGCTGCTATATGATACGGGTTGCTGGAAAATTGTTAACATGTAGCAGACAGTTGACCGTTGCCAGTAGCAAAGAGCATCTCTACCAGACGGAGTGGGATGCTTGGCTGGCAGTGGGTGACTGTTTGTAAATAGCCGTACAACGGATGGTTAGAAAAAACATTCTGCTGATGCGGAAGGTGTTGTTACGCTCTGATATTAGGAATAGGAGTAAGATGAATAAAAATACGATGGTTCGGGCGATGAAAATCCACTGAAAAGGCCAGTATTTTCTCGACAGCAGGATAATCGGAGTCAGGAGGATTTGATCAATGCGTATGTTTGGCCTGTTGGAGTTTGTATTGCAGGATTTAGGTTATAAGGTTGAGACAATGTAAAGCCCAAAACGTTCCGTAAATATACTGCAGGAGGCTGTTTGGTACGACAGCCTGTTGTATGATGCCTAAACATTTATGGAATTGGATACAGTATAATGACACAGCCATCCGGCGCTGGCGCAACCTATACGTTAGCTGTTTTGGGGGGAGGTAGTTTTGGCACAGCCCTTTCAGATATTTCGGCAGCTAACGGGCATAATGTGCGATTATGGGTGCGCAGCGAAGAGCAGGCACAGTCCATTAATCAGGATCATATCAATCATCGTTATTTGCCGGGTTTTGCCATGAACCCTCGCATTACAGCGACATCCTGCATGGATCAGGCCGTAAGGGATGCGGATATTGTATTTATTGCGATTCCCAGCAAGTCTTTTCGAAGTGTGGTTCAGCAAGCAGCGCCTTGGCTCAAAGGAAAAATGGTGATCAGTACCACCAAGGGTATTGAGCCTGTTACCTTTGATTTAATGAGTCAGATTTTACACGAAGAAGTGTTTGACGCACGTATCGGTGTACTCAGCGGGCCGAATCTGGCCAAAGAAATCATTGCTAAAGCAGTGACGGCTACTGTTATTGCCAGTGAACATGCCGAGTTATGTCAGGTTCTGCAAAAAGTGTTGCACTGTCATTATTTCAGGGTGTATTCGAATACGGATGTTTATGGCGTTGAGCTGGCAGGGGCGCTGAAAAATATTTATGCCATTGTATCCGGCATTGGTGTGGCTATGGGGATGGGTGAAAATACCAAGAGTATGCTGCTGACACGCTCTCTGGCAGAGATGAGTCGTTTTGCTGTGACGATGGGAGCTAACCCCTTAACCTTTTTAGGCTTAGCGGGTGTGGGTGATTTAATTGCAACCTGTACCTCTAATTTAAGCCGTAATTTTAGGGTAGGGCATGCCCTTGGCAGCGGCAAAACGCTGGAGGAGGCCGAAAAGGCGCTGGGCCAGGTGGCCGAAGGCGTTAATACCTTGTGTCAGGTGAAAAAAAAGGCCGAGGAGTTGCAGGTGGATATGCCGTTGGTCAACGGGCTTTATCATATTATTTATGCAGACAGGGAGATAGGTTCTTTGGTGAAAGGGATGATGCAACGTGAACAGCAAACCGATGTGGAGTTTATGCTGCCGGATTCTGTATGATTTCAGTTGCTCTGCGCGTAGAAAACAGTAGTATTGAAAGGCACTATCACAGTTGCACTGGGAGACGGAAAATAATGGATGAGAAGTTGGTTAACAACCTGAAATCAGAGTCCCAATGGTTACGGCTGCTATTTATGGTGGTTTTCTATATTGCAGGCTATATTGCCGGGCTGCTTATTCTTGTCGTGGCATTAGTTCAGATTGTTCATGGCTTTATTAAAGGACAGCCCAATGACCGCTTGCTGGCGCTGACAAGCAGTTTAAATCAATACTTTTTTCAGGTGCTCCAGTTTATTACCCACAATAGTGATACAAAACCTTACCCTTTCAGTGACTGGCCGACAGCGACCAATCAATCCTCCTCTGATAATGATCATCATCAAGCATGAAACTGGTGATCATGCGCCATGGGCAGGCCGGGTGGTCGGCGCCTTCTGATGTGCTGCGTCCTTTGACGGTGCGAGGGCGCGATGAGGTGCTTTCAACGGCAGCCCAACTTAAAGCACAGTTTCAGTTGGCGGGGGTGCTAGCCAGCCCTTACCAGAGAGCACAGGAAACAGGGAGTTTGGTGACTGATGTGCTCAACTGCCTGATGGAAACACACCAAGGGTTAACTCCGGAAGGGGATCCGTTAGCAGTGATTCAGGCGTTGCCAGAACAGAAATCTGTACTTCTGGCAAGCCACATGCCGTTGGTCAGTGGCATAACGGGGTTACTGTGCGAAGGCGTTGTCAACTCCGGGCTGGTTTATCATACCGGCATGGCCATTGTGCTGGAGCTTGATATGCCGGCAGTGGGCATAGCTCGACAGCTCGCGGTGATTCATCCCTGAATTATTTCTGTAAATTGTCATGAACTTTTCTGTGGGTGAACTACTCTAATCCTCCCTAAGCGCTATTTTGATGTTACAGGGAGGTAAGTCATGTCAGAGTCGTCATTCAATGTGAAGCGGTCAGTATTGGTCTGTCTGACAGCCTCGTTGTTTTCCTGCTACCAGTTTCTTCTTCAGGGTGCGCCGTCAGTCATGGTTACAGAGCTGGTAGACAGCTTTCGTTTATCCATGACGGATATTGGCTTTCTAAGCAGTAGTTTTCTGTATACCTACCTTCTTTGCCAGATACCTGGTGGTTATATTGCGGACAAAAGTAATCTGCGCTGGTTGCTGGCTATTTGTACGTTATTAATGGCTATTGCCTGCTACGGATTCAGTGTCGCGGAGAGCCTTTTTGGCGCTTCAGCGGCGCGCGTACTGATGGGTATAGCGACAGGTCCGTCTATTGCTATCGCCATGACACTCGTCTCTCGCTGGTTTCCAGAGACATGGTTTCCTGCGCTTGCAGGATTTGTTGAAACCATGGCGTTAGCCGGCGGAGCACTTGGCCCTGTTATTATTCCTGAGCTAATGGATGCGTCTGACTGGCGAGGGGCCATGGAGTGGTTGGCTATTGCAGGGGTCATTCTTACCGTATTAACAGTATTTATTGTGCGCAGCCACCCTAAAGGGGAGAAAAAAATTGCCGTGCCTGTTTGCACCACTGCATTGAGTCGTACGGTATCCGACAGGCCATTTATGCAGTTGATCAAGAATAGGGATTTTTGGCTATGCAGCTTCTATGGCTTTGGTATGTTTGCCGTCATGGTCTGTTTTGGCTGTCTTTGGGGGGTGCCTTTTCTGTGTGAGCGATACCCGGAACATCACCATCAGGCAGCGTACACCGTTTCAGCATTGTTTTTGGGTGCAGCCGTTGGCGCGCCTTTGATCGGCTTTGTTGCATCGATAACAGGCCGTGATCGGTTGATTATGATAGCCTCTTCCGTGTCATGCCTGTTGCTGACGGCATGGGCTGTTTATCTGCCTTGCCCGATAACCGTGATGGGGGGACTCTGTTTTCTGATTGGGTTATCCAGTGCTGGTTATATGTTGGCATTCACTATCGTAAAGCGGTTGTGTAGTCCGCAGTGTCAAGGAGTGGCACTTGCCGCAGTGAATGGCATGATTATGCTGGGTGGGCCTATTATGCAGCCGCTGGTGGGGTCACTATTGGGTAACTGTGCCGTCGAGCAGGGACTGTTTGATAGTTACTCTCTGGCACTTCTGCCCATTTTGATCGCTCAATTACTGGCATTATGTTCTCTCTTTTTCTTGTCTCGCCGAGCGGTAGCATGAGTACCGCTCAACACTATGCATGACTGACCTTTAACGTTATTCTACGCTCCTTTTCTTAGGTAGATGGTGATCTACCTTAATATTTGTTTAAGAAGCTGTTCATCATCTTATTTTGAGCTGCAAACATCGATAAAAGACCCCTGTTTTCCGCTTTTCTTCGTCACATAGAGCGACTATGTTCCTCAGAAAATCGAAAAATAGAAACCTTTTCTCAACGTTTTCGCTTTTCACAAAAGATCATAAACAGCTTCTAAGGATGGTTCACACAGTAATGCCCGTCATTCGACTTGAAAACATTAGCCTTGCCTATGGCGACAAACCTTTACTTGATGCTGCTGACCTGCAGATTCGCCGGGGGGAACGGGTGTGTTTGCTTGGGCGCAATGGAGCCGGTAAATCAACCCTGATGAAAGTCGTCTCCGATCAGATTGTGGCGGACGATGGTAATATATGGCGTAAACCCGGGTTAAAAGTTGGGATGTTGAATCAGAACCTGCCTATTAAAAATGATCAAACGGTTTATGATATGGTGGCATCGGGTTTGGAAGAGGTAGGTTCCCTGATTAGTCAGTACCATCAACTATCCATGTCCATCACCACCGATGCGGATATGAAAGCCTTGGAAATTGTCCAGCAAAAGCTAGAGGCTCTCGATGGCTGGACGCTCCAGCAGAAAATTGACACGGTGATTAAAAAGTTAGAGCTGCCGGAAGACAAGTTGATGAAAGAGCTATCCGGTGGTTGGCGTCGTCGAGTAGAGTTAGCGCGGGCGCTAGTGTGTGAACCTGATTTGTTGTTACTGGATGAGCCTACTAACCATTTAGATATTGTGGCTATTGACTGGCTGGAAAAACAGCTGCTTGATTTTAGAGGGGCATTGTTGTTTATTACCCACGATCGGTCATTTTTGCAATCACTGGCCACCCGTATCGTTGAGCTTGATCGTGGTGTATTAACCAGCTGGGAGTGTGATTACGCGACTTACCTGGAAAGAAAAGCCCATGCACTGGAAGTCGAAGCCGAACAAAATGCGTTGTTTGACAAGAAGCTGGCACAAGAGGAAGTGTGGATTCGCCAAGGCATAAAAGCGAGACGTACCCGTAATGAAGGGCGTGTACGAGCGTTGAAAGCATTGCGCTCTGAACGATTGGATCGTCGCAATGTGCAGGGAAAAGCAGAGTTCGGCATAGAAAAAGCTAAGTCATCTGGTAAAATTGTTTTGGAAGCCACAGGCCTTTCAAAAATCTATGGCAGTCAGACGGTGGTTGAGAATCTTGATTTTACTGTGATTCGCGGTGATAAAATTGGGTTGATCGGTGCGAATGGTGTGGGTAAGTCGACGCTGTTAAACATGCTATTTGGTGAACTGACCCCTGACACTGGAGAGGTGAAATCGGGTAGCAAACTCGAAGTCGCTTACTTTGACCAGATGCGCAATCAGCTGGATCTGGAAAAAACCGTCTTGGATAACGTTGCTGAAGGGCGGGAAAGCATTACCATCAATGGTGCCAGTCGTCATGTGATCAGTTATCTGGGGGATTTTCTCTTCCCTGCCAACCGTTGCCGTGTCCCCGTAAAAGCATTATCCGGTGGTGAACGCAACCGGTTGGTATTAGCGAGGCTGTTCAGTAAACCTGCCAACTTACTGGTACTTGACGAACCCACCAACGATCTGGATGTGGAAACACTGGAGTTGCTAGAGTCCCTGCTGGTGGACTTCCAGGGCACGTTATTACTGGTCAGCCACGACCGGGCTTTTCTTGATAATGTCGTGTCCAGTACATTAGTGTTCAGGCATGGTGGTCATATTCAGGAATATGTAGGTGGTTTTGATGACTGGCTACGCCAGGGAGGTGATATTAACCAGCTTGTTGACAAAGCAGCACTGGTAACATCGAAAAAAGCCTCGGAGGTTCAAAAGTCAGAACCGATAGGGGCAAAGAAAAAGCTCAGCTATAAGTTACAGCGAGAGCTGGATGAGTTGCCGGCTGAGATAGAAGCGCTTGAAGAGGAGCAGCAGCAGCTGGAAGTGCAAACAGCGGATCCTGCTTTCTATCAGTCTGATGCGGATACAGTGAATAAAACTCTTCAGCGAATCACGGAGTTAGCTGAATTGATTGAAGCAAAGCTTGAGCGGTGGGCAGAGCTGGATAATTAAAAATATACAGCAGGAGTACCCTACTTTTTGTTGTATGATCAGTGGTGTGAATAAAGGTGGATTCGCTTGTCGATGATACCTTTGCTGCTGGCTGAGGCACAATGGAAATCAGGAAATTTAATGATGTTTTTACCTTGTAGATTCTCTCATCGTATGCGACTAGATAAACAAGTATGGCATACTGAAGTTGATTAAGAATGCTCCATTAGAGCACTCTTTCGGATGCTATGCAGCAGTGACAGTATCCTATCATTGACTCTTAGGTTAGACATTAAGCCCAAATACTTGATGAATCCCTTGGGGCAGTTCACCATGAGAAACCAGTACATATGTTTTGGATAATATCCAAGGTTAGTCAAGGTGGATGCCTCTCAAGTTAGCGCAATAAAAAAAACTGCTGCTCTGCTTTTCCGAGTTTATCTTGCTATTACGCGATGTAAAAAGTTGAATAAATGACACCTAAATCCTGCAAATAATATCGAAATAAAAGTTGCAATCACCCGTGAATAAAGAGATTAAATGATGTTTTCGTTTCATAAAGCATCACTTTTTCAATGAGCAAAAAAAACAAGTCAAAAGCACGTTTGAAGCAGCGGAAGGTACATTTCACTCAAGCTAAAAAGCCGCTTACCAGTCAGGCTGGACTTATCCCTGTGTTTCGCTTCCTGAACCGGATGGGGCTGGCCGACCTACTGGACAAACGGATTAATATTCAACGAGGCTCTAATGCCACTTTCCAACTGTCAGATGTCATTCTGATGGTAACCACCGGCATTCTGGCAGGTGCCAAAAGTCTGATGAAAGTGTGCACGGTCTGGCAGGATAGCGTTCTCCGAGAATGCACCCGTTTTCAACGCATTCCTTGTGACAGTCAATTTGGACGCATTTTAAAGCTGTTCCACTTTGCCAGCGTCGTTGAACTGGAAACCGCTGTCCACGAAATGAGGGAGAGTGTTTGGAAACAGGCACTGCGCTCAGGAACATCTACCGTTTATGCTTTTAAACAGGTCACCATTGACCTCGATTCTACGGTAAAAACCTGTTTTGGTTTTCAGGAAGGCGCAAAGAAAGGGTTTAACGAGAAAAAAAGAGGGGCGCTGTCGTACCACCCGCAGCTGGCCTTTTGCGCGGAAACCAAAGAAGTGCTGCAGGGTTGGTTACGAAGTGGTGATGCCTACACTGCTAATGGCTCCATAGAGTTTATGAAACAGTTGCTGGTTACTCTGCCTTCCCACATGAAGATTTTTTTCAGGGCTGATAGTGGCTACTTTGGTGGACCATTACTGACCTATCTGGAGGATTTAGGACATCGTTATCTGGTTAAGGTCAAACTGAAGAATCTACACAAACTGTTAATCCCGCAAGACTGGCAACCTGTCGTGCATCAGCCAGGGTGGGAGTGGTGCGAGTTTCAACACTGCTGTGGTGACTGGGACCGGGCTCGTTGCTTCGTGGCTGTCCGGCAAAGAAAGATCGGGAAGCCAGAAAACACCCAGTGCGAATTGTTAGACCCGAAGCCAGAGTACGACTACTTCTGCTACGTGACTACTGAGTCGTTGAGTCCATGGGAGATCCATAAAGCGTATGGCAAGCGGGCTACCTGCGAAACCTGGATCGAAGAGTGCAAAAACCAGATGGCTCTCGGGCAGATCAAAACCGATCATTTCATGGCAAACAGTGCGCTTATGCAATGTGCAATACTGGCCTACAATACAACACGTTGGATGGCACTGATGAGTGGGAATCGTCAGTTGATGAAGTGGGAGCCGGAAAGCATTCGCTGCTACCTAAATCCTGCAATCCAAACCCGAACAGGTCAATCGCAGCAACTGATCAAGCCCTCCTGATTCTGATTATGCTACTATCGAGCAAATATTTACCTTTTCAGTGGATTTTAATCACATGAGCCGTCGTGTTTGGTTCATCTTACTGCTATGCCTGATATCAGGGCGCGATAACTCCTTCCGCATTAGCAGAATGTTTTTCTAATCATCCATTGTTCGCTATTTACAAACAGTCACCTACTGCTAGCCAAGCATCCCACTCCGTTTGGTAGAGATGCTCTTTGTTACTGGCAACGGTCAACTGCCTGTTACCTGTCAACAGTTTTCCGGCAACCCGTATCATATAGCAGCGAATGCTTTCCGGCTCCCACTTCATCAACTGACGATTCCCACTCATCAGTGCCATCCAACGTGTTGTATTGTAGGCCAGTATTGCACATTGCATAAGCGCACTGTTTGCCATGAAATGATCGGTTTTGATCTGCCCGAGAGCCATCTGGTTTTTGCACTCTTCGATCCAGGTTTCGCAGGTAGCCCGCTTGCCATACGCTTTATGGATCTCCCATGGACTCAACGACTCAGTAGTCACGTAGCAGAAGTAGTCGTACTCTGGCTTCGGGTCTAACAATTCGCACTGGGTGTTTTCTGGCTTCCCGATCTTTCTTTGCCGGACAGCCACGAAGCAACGAGCCCGGTCCCAGTCACCACAGCAGTGTTGAAACTCGCACCACTCCCACCCTGGCTGATGCACGACAGGTTGCCAGTCTTGCGGGATTAACAGTTTGTGTAGATTCTTCAGTTTGACCTTAACCAGATAACGATGTCCTAAATCCTCCAGATAGGTCAGTAATGGTCCACCAAAGTAGCCACTATCAGCCCTGAAAAAAATCTTCATGTGGGAAGGCAGAGTAACCAGCAACTGTTTCATAAACTCTATGGAGCCATTAGCAGTGTAGGCATCACCACTTCGTAACCAACCCTGCAGCACTTCTTTGGTTTCCGCGCAAAAGGCCAGCTGCGGGTGGTACGACAGCGCCCCTCTTTTTTTCTCGTTAAACCCTTTCTTTGCGCCTTCCTGAAAACCAAAACAGGTTTTTACCGTAGAATCGAGGTCAATGGTGACCTGTTTAAAAGCATAAACGGTAGATGTTCCTGAGCGCAGTGCCTGTTTCCAAACACTCTCCCTCATTTCGTGGACAGCGGTTTCCAGTTCAACGACGCTGGCAAAGTGGAACAGCTTTAAAATGCGTCCAAATTGACTGTCACAAGGAATGCGTTGAAAACGGGTGCATTCTCGGAGAACGCTATCCTGCCAGACCGTGCACACTTTCATCAGACTTTTGGCACCTGCCAGAATGCCGGTGGTTACCATCAGAATGACATCTGACAGTTGGAAAGTGGCATTAGAGCCTCGTTGAATATTAATCCGTTTGTCCAGTAGGTCGGCCAGCCCCATCCGGTTCAGGAAGCGAAACACAGGGATAAGTCCAGCCTGACTGGTAAGCGGCTTTTTAGCTTGAGTGAAATGTACCTTCCGCTGCTTCAAACGTGCTTTTGACTTGTTTTTTTTGCTCATTGAAAAAGTGATGCTTTATGAAACGAAAACATCATTTAATCTCTTTATTCACGGGTGATTGCAACTTTTATTTCGATATTATTTGCAGGATTTAGGTGCTATATGATACGGGTTGCCGGAAAACTGTTGACAGGTAACAGGCAGTTGACCGTTGCCAGTAACAAAGAGCATCTCTACCAAACGGAGTGGGATGCTTGGCTAGCAGTAGGTGACTGTTTGTAAATAGCGAACAATGGATGATTAGAAAAACATTCTGCTAATGCGGAAGGAGTTATCGCGCCCTGATATCAGGAATAGCAGTAAGATGAACCAAACACGACGGCTCATGTGATTAAAATCCACTGAAAAGGTAAATATTTGCTCGATAGTAGCATAATCAGAATCAGGAGGGCTTGATCAGTTGCTGCGATTGACCTGTTCGGGTTTGGATTGCAGGATTTAGGTGACATATAAATATAGCATTAATCGTCGGCTGTTTATCAAGCAGTCAGTAATGTCATTGGGTGGCATAGCAACCGCCAGTGCATTTCCTGTCATGGGCGTTATGAAAGGGCAAATGCCTATCGGTAATAAAACATCCTTACTTGCCAGTCCGCTGGGCTTTAATGGTGAGCGTAAACATCAGGTGACAGGTTTGTACCATTTAGGCAGTACCCGTTTGTACAACCCAGGGCTGATGCGCTTTCAGGCCAGTGACAGCATGAGCCCTTTTGGTAAAGGCGGTATTAATAGTTACGCCTATTGTCTGAATAACCCGATTAACCTGAAAGATCCTAGTACTCCATCCGACACCATTTGATAACCACAGATAACCGATCGGTCAGCTGTTTGTGTAAATGGTCGACAATGGTTAGCCGTTCTGTTATTTGAGTCAATTTTGAGTGGCAGGACAAAAAAATGGGTTATTTCACGCAAAGTGCCCCATTTCCCAATTTTTCATGGGAAAAAGTGCTGCTCTAATAGCCTGGTTTATGTTCTATGGAGGCTCTCAATCTACTCTGTATTATCAAGCTCTGGCATCTTTGGATACAGTCTCTTAAGTTTTATCCGAGCGTCTTCAGTGGTAAAACGCCACTGTGTAGTCGCTTTTCTTGCGTTGCGCTTCTCCTCCCAGGCTTTGACTTCTCTCCGGAGAATATCTTGGGTAGGGATACGCCGATCCAGACATTGGCGACTCAGTATACTCAGCTCAATTTCGGCCATATCCAGTCAACTGCCATGCTTTGGGGTGTAATGAAACTCAAGCTTATCAATCATTCTGCGGGCTTCTTCTGGGGAAAAAGCTTTATACAGTGATGCGGGAGAATGCGTGTTCAAGTTGTCTCCAACCAGTATAACTTTCTCTGCATCTTTGTGGCGAACATCGACCAGAAACTTGATTTGATGAGCCCAATCAATCGCTGTCCTACGATCAGTCACCTCAACATGCCGCCAACCTGTCAAGGGTTCAAACATCATGAACAGATTGCTGACGCCATTACGTTCATACTCTGTGTCATAACGCTCCGGTTTTCCAGGCTCAACAGGCATTGGATTAACGACTTCTTTAACATGCTGCTTGCTACTTTCATCAAGGCAAACAAGCGGACGCCTTGGATCAAGAGGACGTTTATAGACTTCAAGAATATCCTCCATCGCACTCACAAAGTTGGCGCTTTCTTCCGCAGGTATACACCATTCCTTTTTTTGCCAGGGCTTAAGCTCATTTTTTTTAGCCCCTCATGTACTGTGCTTCTGGAAATCGATTCGACGTATCTGAGCTCAATCATGCGATCTGTCAGTAAGTTTAGCGTCCATCGGCTGGCTCCTTCCGGTGGTGGTGAGCAGGTAAGGGCAATAAGGTGAGCTTCGGCTTCGCCATCGAGTTTACGTACCCGACCGTGGCTGCTTAGTTTTCCATTGACAGCGACATCAAGCCCTTCTTCAACAAATCGTTGCCTGAGGCGAGTGATAGTAAGCGGCCTAACAGGGAAAGCTTTGGCTACCTGATCATGCTGCAGTGGATCATGGTTTTCATCGATAGCCAGAAGGATATTGGCTTTACGTTTTTTGTGTTGTGCAACTTTGGGCTTTTCCTGCTTGATAAGCCGTTCAAGTATTGATCGTTCTTCCTCGCTGAGTCGAACATGATATTTGATGGTCATAATAACTCCGGTGTTATGGACTCGGAGTTACTAGAATAGCCTTCAGTAAACTATCATCTTCTGCCGGACGGAGTACTAGTGGGCATTTTCCGGTACTTGGCATGCTCGTAGGTGCCCTTCTTGGCACAGCTATCGCTGGTATCTCTGAAGGTATTAAAGTCGCCGTTACCGGGGAATCATTTGATTGGCGGCAGGTGCTTATTGGTGGTGCTTTGGGTGGTTTTAGTGGGGGTATGGGAACCTTGGCATCTAGCGCAGGGTCGACAGCGGGGAAAGCAGGTATCACAGCGCTGGATCTTGGGGTGTCTGCCGGGGCAGAGATGGCTACTAGTACTCCATCCGACACCATTTGATAACCACAGATAACCGATCGGTCAGCTGTTTGTGTAAATGGTCGACAATGGTTAGCCGTCCTGTTATTTGAGTCAATTTTGAGTGGCAGGACAAAAAAATGGGTTATTTCACGCAAAGTGCCCCATTTCCCAATTTTTCATGGGAAAAAGTGCTGCTCTAATAGCCTGGTTTATGTTCTATGGAGGCTCTCAATCTACTCTGTATTATCAAGCTCTGGCATCTTTGGATACAGTCTCTTAAGTTTTATCCGAGCGTCTTCAGTGGTAAAACGCCACTGTGTAGTCACTTTTCTTGCGTTGCGCTTCTCCTCCCAGGCTTTGACTTCTCTCCGGAGAATATCTTGGGTAGGGATACGCCGATCCAGACATTGGCGACTCAGTATACTCAGCTCAATTTCGGCCATATCCAGCCAACTGCCATGCTTTGGGGTGTAATGAAACTCAAGCTTATCAATCATTCTGCGGGCTTCTTCTGGGGAAAAAGCTTTATAAAGTGATGCGGGAGAATGCGTGTTCAAGTTGTCTCCAACCAGTATAACTTTCTCTGCATCTTTGTGGCGAACATCGACCAGAAACTTGATTTGATGAGCCCAATCAATCGCTGTCCTACGATCAGTCACCTCAACATGCCGCCAACCTGTCAAGGGTTCAAACATCATGAACAGATTGCTGACGCCATTACGTTCATACTCTGTGTCATAACGCTCCGGTTTTCCAGGCTCAACAGGCATTGGATTAACGACTTCTTTAACATGCTGCTTGCTACTTTCATCAAGGCAAACAAGCGGACGCCTTGGATCAAGAGGACGTTTATAGACTTCAAGAATATCCTCCATCGCACTCACAAAGTTGGCGCTTTCTTCCGCAGGTATACACCATTCCTTTTTTTGCCAGGGCTTAAGCTCATTTTTTTTAGCCCCTCATGTACTGTGCTTCTGGAAATCGATTCGACGTATCTGAGCTCAATCATGCGATCTGTCAGTAAGTTTAGCGTCCATCGGCTGGCTCCTTCCGGTGGTGGTGAGCAGGTAAGGGCAATAAGGTGAGCTTCGGCTTCGCCATCGAGTTTACGTACCCGACCGTGGCTGCTTAGTTTTCCATTGACAGCGACATCAAGCCCTTCTTCAACAAATCGTTGCCTGAGGCGAGTGATAGTAAGCGGCCTAACATGGAAAGCTTTGGCTACCTGATCATGCTGCAGTGGATCATGGTTTTCATCGATAGCCAGAAGGATATTGGCTTTACGTTTTTTGTGTTGTGCAACTTTGGGCTTTTCCTGCTTGATAAGCCGTTCAAGTATTGATCGTTCTTCCTCGCTGAGTCGAACATGATATTTGATGGTCATAATAACTCCGGTGTTATGGACTCGGAGTTATTAGAATAGCCTTCAGTAAACTATCATCTTCTGCCGGACGGAGTACTAGTGTTGCAATGGGAAGTAGTGCTGAGCAAGCGGGTATCAATGCGGGGGTAGGGGTTTTGATTGGTGCTGTCAGTGCTGGCGTAGGATTTGGAGTGACTCGAAAGTGTTATCACAATGTTGATTCACCTTCGATGCGTATGCGCAGCATCAATAAGCAGGCAGCGGCTATGGGCTCGCAGGATTCATTAGATTATTTGGATGCCAGGCCTTTTGTAACAGCAGGTTCGTCGACTAAAAATACTATAGGCTCAGGAGAAAGTTATATAAGTTTACATGGGGAATATGAAGATGTTGCATTCACCATGAAGCAATACCGCATGTCAAAAAAACATAAAATTGCAAGTATATCCATTGCTGAGGGAGTGGGTGTTTTGATGATGGGATTTGGTACAGGGGCTATTATTGGAGGTGAATTATCAGGTCAGAGTGCATGGACTGCAATGGGTGCTACCGCATTAGGTATCGGAGCGGGCGTTGGAGGGATGGGGGCTTTTTCAAGGATCGCAAGACAAGGGCCGGCAGTCCCAAATACGTCAAGGTATGTTGGTTACGATGCTGGAACAGTAAGTAGAATTGTAACTGGAATTGGTTTACATTCCTTGCCTTCAGAGCCTGACGAGATTTTTCTGTAGTTGCAGTTGTTCAGATTAGGTGATTATACCAATCGACTCTTCTAACAACGCTATTGCGCGGACAATCTTAACGATTTCCTTCGTTGAAACTCCTCGCAATAGCTTGCTACATTGTGTCCCCTGAGGATATTACTCGTCACTTTGCCTGACCCAGTCGCTAAAAACAGCTTGCTCAATACCGTAGTTAGAAAGGAGGATTGGTATTACTTGTGCCCGTTTTTCTTTTTGCCCACTCTGACGGCCAGAACATCACAGCACGCCCCGTGCAAAATGCTGGTGGAGGTGGAGCCAAGAATCAGGGCTAACCCATGGCGACCATGACTGCCCACCACAATTAAATCCACCTCTGACTCTTCAGCAATTCTGTGCACTTCACGTTCAGGGCGGCCATACACAACATGCTGTTCTCCTTTCTCAAGGTGAATGGTATCTGCGAGTTCTGCAATGCGTTCCCGGGCCTGCTGGGTGATTTCGTCCTGAAGGGTGGTGAGATCCAGAGGAATATCGCTGCCATAAGCGACGCTAAGAGGCTCAACCACATGAACCATTGTTAATTTAGCGTTATTGGCTTCCGTAATCGACTGGGCTTTTCTCAGGACATCGTCCGCTTCATCGGACAGGTCAATGGCAACCAGGATATGGGTGTAGTTATTCATTCGAACCTCGTTAATCAGAAAGACCCGCTTTAATGCATAGGAATTTGCAAGTCTGAGCAGCTCCAAAAACCCATCAAAAAATGCTGATGTTGGCTGGCTGACTACTGGGTTTCTGTCGTAAGAACCAGAACTACTTCTGAGCTACCCCAAAAATCATTGATAACCCTTCCTCTACGCCAGTTTCTTTCGCTCATTACGGACTTCAGACGGATTGAGGGCGTGACTCAGGTAATAGGCTTCGCAAGTGCAAGCTCTGCTGCGTATTGATGCAGCTCTCTTTGTGATTTACCTCGATGCATAGGAATTTGCAAGTCTGAGCAGCTCCAAAAACCCATCAAAAAATGCTGATGTTGGCTGGCTGACTACTGGGTTTCTGTCGTAAGAACCAGAACTACTTCTGAGCTACCCCAAAAATCATTGATAACCCTTCCTCTACGCCAGTTTCTTTCGCTCATTACGGACTTCAGACGGATTGAGGGCGTGACTCAGGTAATAGGCTTCGCAAGTGCAAGCTCTGCTGCGTATTGATGCAGCTCTCTTTGTGATTTACCTCGGGTAATACCCACAAAGAGCATTTGAGCATTACACAGAATGCATTTCAGAGGATCAATACCAAAGCTTTTCTGCATCAGGTCAGGGAAAGTGATTTTGAGGGCGTTGCGCTTCGGTTGATTGAGCAAGTTGTAAACTGTTGGTAACAGTGTGGCGCGAACTCGGTTGGATAAAAAGCCATAATAACGGATCATCTGAAAGCCTTTCTCTGGGATGTGCCGAGTTAGCCGGTGCAGAAACTCCTCTGGACTACAGTTGAACCGACGATAGGTTTTTGATTTGTGATCCAAATACTCAAAACTGACACCTTTAGCGTCGTAGTGCTTCAGTCGTGACATAGCGATAGGCGGTCGTTTCAGGTAGCGGCCAAGGTAACTGACAGTGGCCTTTGGGTTGTTGGTGACTTTGGCAAAGTGAACGATCCAATGCTTTTCTGCGTGGCGATCCAGAAAGCGCTGAAATCCCTTCAGGTTATGACATTCGTCTTCCAGTTCAGGTGGCAACATCAAATCATTGTTTTCGTAAGCCTTTTCGAGAATGTCGATCACACCAGAGCGCCAACCTTCCATGATGGGCGGTTTTGGGTAATAGATTGACTTCCATTGCTGATTATCATCGTAAAGTCCGCCACGGGTAACAGACAGATGAATGTGCACATTCCATTTCAGGTCACGACCATAGGTGTGAAGGGCGGTAAAAATTCCGGGAAGAATGCCTTTTTTGCCAGCGAAAGCCAAAATGATGTTTGCAGCCAAGGGGCTAAGTTTACCCAGTAATTCACGGTTAAGCTCAAACAACACCCATAACTCACCAGGCATAGTGAAGGTGATGTGTTGCCACTCCGTATCAGGCAGTAAGGCTTTCTGATTCTCAATCCATTGGTCGGTCATCTTCTTGCCGCAAGTATTACAGGAGCGGCACTTACAACTGAAACAAATAACCTTCGAATGACTACACGCATCATTACCGCATTCAAAGGTGGCGTATCCCATGACCTTCTGTCCGCAGGCCAGCACTTTATTCATATGCTCAATAACGACAGGGCGAAGAGTCGCTTCATACTTCATTTTGAAGTTATGCCAAAGCCCATTACCTCTGAGCAGGTGTTTTTGTTGGGAGGGGACGCGGATAAATCAGCTCCTGAAGGCCGCTATGAAGTCAGGAGCTGATTGTGACAAAGCCGAGCTTAAGAAAGTATGCGTATCCTGCGCAAAATGGAATGAGAGCCATCCGTTGGCTCAGGACAAAAAGCCGCCGCGCAGCGGCCTACCTTGGTGTGCCGGGCACGGCACACCACTTATGGGGTGAAAGTCCCCTGTCCAGCCTAGTACTCCATCCGACACCATTTGATAATCACAGATAACCGATCGGTCAGCTGTTTGTGTAAATGGTCGACAATGGTTAGCCGTCCTGTTATTTGAGTCAATTTTGAGTGGCAGGACAAAAAAATGGGTTATTTCACGCAAAGTGCCCCATTTCCCAATTTTTCATGGGAAAAAGTGCTGCTCTAATAGTCTGGTTTATGTTCTATGGAGGCTCTCAATCTACTCTGTATTATCAAGCTCTGGCATCTTTGGATACAGTCTCTTAAGTTTTATCCGAGCGTCTTCAGTGGTAAAACGCCACTGTGTAGTCACTTTTCTTGCGTTGCGCTTCTCCTCCCAGGCTTTGACTTCTCTCCGGAGAATATCTTGGGTAGGGATACGCCGATCCAGACATTGGCGACTCAGTATACTCAGCTCAATTTCGGCCATATCCAGCCAACTGCCATGCTTTGGGGTGTAATGAAACTCAAGCTTATCAATCATTCTGCGGGCTTCTTCTGGGGAAAAAGCTTTATAAAGTGATGCGGGAGAATGCGTGTTCAAGTTGTCTCCAACCAGTATAACTTTCTCTGCATCTTTGTGGCGAACATCGACCAGAAACTTGATTTGATGAGCCCAATCAATCGCTGTCCTACGATCAGTCACCTCAACATGCCGCCAACCTGTCAAGGGTTCAAACATCATGAACAGATTGCTGACGCCATTACGTTCATACTCTGTGTCATAACGCTCCGGTTTTCCAGGCTCAACAGGCATTGGATTAACGACTTCTTTAACATGCTGCTTGCTACTTTCATCAAGGCAAACAAGCGGACGCCTTGGATCAAGAGGACGTTTATAGACTTCAAGAATATCCTCCATCGCACTCACAAAGTTGGCGCTTTCTTCCGCAGGTATACACCATTCCTTTTTTTGCCAGGGCTTAAGCTCATTTTTTTTAGTCCCTCATGTACTGTGCTTCTGGAAATCGATTCGACGTATCTGAGCTCAATCATGCGATCTGTCAGTAAATTTAGCGTCCATCGGCTGGCTCCTTCCGGTGGTGGTGAGCAGGTAAGGGCAATAAGGTGAGCTTCGGCTTCGCCATCGAGTTTACGTACCCGACCGTGGCTGCTTAGTTTTCCATTGACAGCGACATCAAGCCCTTCTTCAACAAATCGTTGCCTGAGGCGAGTGATAGTAAGCGGCCTAACATGGAAAGCTTTGGCTACCTGATCATGCTGCAGTGGATCATGTTTTTCATCGATAGCCAGAAGGATATTGGCTTTACGTTTTTTGTGTTGTGCAACTTTGGGCTTTTCCTGCTTGATAAGCCGTTCAAGTATTGATCGTTCTTCCTTGCTGAGTCGAACATGATATTTGATGGTCATAATAACTCCGGTGTTATGGACTCGGAGTTATTAGAATAGCCTTCAGTAAACTATCATCTTCTGCCGGACGGAGTACTAGTGAGGGCGAAGGACTAGCGAAGCGCAAGGTTTATATCGTGAGGTATAGGCTGAAAGAAGCGTGGAACAAACCTGCGAGCTGACGAACAGAAATCAGATACGAGGCTGTTCAAGTAGGGGCGAGTTTGCCAAGCAAAACAAAGCCCTCTACTCACTCGGAAGCTTGAGCAGTATATCTGGCAGTTGTGCAGGGAAAGTGGTGTGTCTTACCCCGGGAGGTCTGTGTGGTGTCCAGAGTATTGGACTGAGATTATCGTAAGGTGATTTGACCGCTACACAGAAGTCAGCAGAGGGCATAGTAGCAAAGAGTTAGTGTTTGCGAAGGCCCGAACGGTACATCAGAAAGACCCGCTCAAGTGACAGGATAGCTGAATATACGCACACTGCTGTTGATCTATGCCTAATTTGCTGTGAGAAATTCTTGACTTTATGCGGTATTTCGCAGATGGTATCAAAAAATTCAAACAACTGTATGAAAAACAGCAGGATCGTGTTTTTCTAGAATAATCACAAAGCAGGATAGCCGTCAGCGTCCTTACGCTACGCATGATGCAGTAGCAAAGGGAGGTGGAATACACCGCTGCAGCGCCTGATCTTTTCAATCCGCCCGGAGAGAAATCCATGATATATGAAGGCAACGCTTTTAAGGTCAAACTACTGGAAGACGGCATCGCTGAGTTCCGGTTTGACCTCGATGGTGAGTCTGTCAACAAGTTCAGCCAGACTGCGATTGAAGACCTGTCACGTGCTATTGATGCTGTGGAAGCGAGCAGTCAGGTGAAAGGGGTGGTAATGACCAGTGGTAAGGAAGCCTTTGTCGTTGGTGCTGATATTACTGAATTCCTGACCATGTTTGGCCAGCCTGATGATGTGCTTCGTGATGGTATTTTGAAAGTTAATGAAATCTTCTCTCGATTTGAAGATCTGTCAATGCCCACGGTTGCGGCTGTGAATGGTCTGGCATTGGGTGGCGGTTTTGAAATTTGTCTGTGTGCAGACTATAGGGTGATGTCGACATCGGCCAAAGTAGGTCTGCCAGAAGTGAAGCTTGGCATCTATCCAGGTTGGGGGGGGACAGTCCGTCTGCCTCGGCTGATTGGTGCAGATAATGCCATTGAGTGGATCTGTACCGGAAAAGAAAATAAGCCGGATGAGGCGCTGAAGGTGGGTGCAGCTGATGCCGTGGTATCTCCTGAAACACTGCTGGAGGCATCCGTACTGCTGGTGAAAAAGTGTCTGACAGGAGAACTTGACTTCAATGCCCGTAAAACAGAAAAGAAAGAAAAGCTGAAACTGGCCAATATGGAAGCCATGATGGTCTTTGAGACGGCTAAGCCGTTTATTGCCAGCAAAGCAGGACCTCACTATCCAGCGCCTGTCGAAGCGGTGAAAACCATTCAGAAGCATGCTTACATGGGGCGTGACAAGGCATTGGAGGTAGAAGCCAAAGGGTTTGTGAAGATGGCTAAAACGCCTGTCACTGAAGCCTTAGTGGGACTGTTTCTCAATGACCAACTGTTGAAGAAAAAAGCCAAAGCGATGGAGTCACAGGCTTCAGTCACCCATAAGGCGGCAGTATTGGGCGCCGGCATCATGGGCGGCGGTATTGCTTACCAGTCTGCCTATAAAGGTACCCCTGTATTGATGAAAGATATCAACCAGGCCGGTATCGATCTGGGTTTGGGTGAAGCACAAAAACTGCTGGGCAAGCTGGTCAAGCGTGGTCGTATGGACAGCAATCGTATGGGGGAAGTGCTTAATAGTATTACACCGACACTTTCTTACGGAGATTTTAATACCGCTGATGTTGTTGTGGAGGCAGTCGTAGAAAACCTGAAGGTAAAACAAGCCGTTTTGACTGAAGCGGAAAGCCACTTGAAGGAAGGCGCTGTACTGGCATCTAATACGTCAACCATTTCCATAACAGACATTGCCAAACCGCTGAAATCCCCTGAAAAATTCTGTGGTATGCATTTCTTTAACCCGGTTCACCGTATGCCACTGGTTGAAGTCATTCGGGGCAAAAAAACCAGTGACTCAACCATTGCGACAGTGGTTCAATACGCGAAAAAAATGGGTAAAACACCGGTGGTTGTGAATGATTGCCCGGGCTTTTTAGTCAATCGTGTTTTGTTTCCTTACTTTGGTGGCTTTGCTGGGCTAGTGAAAGACGGTGCTAACTTCCAGCAGATTGATAAAGTAATGGAAAAGTTTGGCTGGCCTATGGGACCGGCTTACTTGCTGGATGTTGTGGGTATGGATACGGCGCATCATGCTGAGTCAGTGATGGCAGAAGGTTATCCGGAGCGCATGCAGAAAACCTTTAGATCTGCTGTTGATGTTATGTTTGAAGAAAAACGCTTTGGTCAAAAAACGGACAAAGGTTTTTATCAGTATGTGCTTGATAAAAAAGGCAAGCTTAAAAAACAGTCCGATGATGCTGTTTATGCGCTGTTGTCGTCTGTCAGCGGTGAGCGTAAGACCTTTGATAACGACGATATCATTGCTCGTATGATGATTCCCCTGTGCCTTGAAACCGTAAGGGCGCTGGAAGAAGGTGTTGTCGATTCGCCGGCTGAAGCTGACATGGCTTTGGTGATGGGTATTGGCTTCCCGCCATTCCATGGTGGTGCACTGAAGTATCTCGATCGTATGGGGCTGGACACCTTTGTGGCACTGGCCGATAAGTACGCGGATTTAGGCCCGCTATATCAGTCCACTGACAAACTGCGTGAAATGGCTCAAAAGGGTGAGACGTTTTATCAATAAACAACGGTAACACGTTAATTAACAGTCCTTTTTCACGTTTTGATGACAATAACCAGTAGCGAGAAAGCATAATGAGCCTGAACCCAAGAGATGCAGTAATTGTTGATTATGGCCGTACCCCCATGGGCCGTTCCAAAGGCGGTATGTACCGCAATGTGCGGGCAGAGAGCCTGTCTGCAGACCTGATTACGGGTGTGCTGGCGAGAAACCCTGCACTGAATCCGGCTGAAGTTGAGGATGTGATTTGGGGGTGTGTTAACCAGACCTTGGAGCAAGGCTGGAATATTGCCCGTATGGCATCCTTGATGACACCCATTCCCCATACTTCTGCCGGGCAGACCATTAGCCGGCTATGTGGTTCTTCCATGAGTGCTCTGCACATTGCTACCCAGGCGATTCAAACAGGCAACGGTGATGTCTTTGTCGTCGGTGGTGTTGAGCACATGGGGCATGTGGGCATGATGCACGGTGTGGATCCAAACCCGCGCCTGTCTAAATACGGTGCAAAAGCATCGGGTATGATGGGGCTGACCGCTGAGCTGCTGGCTAAAATGCACGGCATTGGCCGTAAAGCGCAGGATGAGTTTGGGGCACGTTCACATCAGCGGGCATGGTTGGCGACGCAGGAAGGACGGTTTACGGATGAAATTATCCCGATGCAGGGGCATGATGCAGAAGGCAATCTGTCTGTTTTTACCGCGGATGAAACCATTCGACCTGAAACCACTGCAGAGTCCCTGTCAGCGCTGAAACCAGCATTTAACCCTAAAGATGGTACCGTCACAGCAGGCACATCGTCTCACATCACGGATGGCGCCTCCTGCATGCTGGTCATGTCTGCTGAGCGTGCGAATGCACTGGGATTACAGCCTATGGCGGTGATTCGTGCCATGGCGGTAGCAGGTGTTGACCCTGCCATTATGGGCTATGGGCCCGTACCGAGTACCAAAAAAGCCCTTAAGCGAGCGGGACTGACACTGGGTGACATTGATCATTTTGAGTTGAACGAGGCGTTTGCCGCGCAGTCTCTGCCTGTATTGAAGGATTTGCAACTGCTGGACAAGATGGACGACAAGGTTAACTTGAATGGCGGTGCCATTGCGCTGGGTCACCCCTTTGGTTGCTCTGGAGCACGTATTTCAGGCACACTGCTGAATGTTATGAAGCAAAATAGCGGCACACTGGGTGTGGCCACTATGTGTGTCGGGCTCGGTCAGGGTATAACAACCGTGTTTGAACGCGTCTAACCATAATCTGCCCTGTACGGATGTGCAGGGCATCGTGATTCCACGACCATCAACTATCTTCTTTTCTTGTATGACAGCGCCTTATTCCATAAAACCTTTGGGTGACAGTGCTCTTGTTATTGTCTTCGGCAATGAGATTGCGGATACAGTGAATCAGACTGCCCATGAGGCTGCTCGTTTATTGCGTAAACTTGATGTGCCTGACATTGTTGATCTTGTGCCGGCATTTGCCAGTTTAACGGTGTTTTATGATGGCAGTTCCATAACGTATAAACATCTGGTTCAGAAAATCGTAGCGTCTTTACAAGGACTAGACGATGGCGTCATCAGTCATGGTCGGGTGTTTGAACTGCCTGTGTGTTATGAATCGCCTTATTCGCCTGATATTCAAAGGGTTGCTGATCATTGTGAATGCTCTGTCGAGGCTGTGATTGCCCTGCACAGTCAGCCAGAATACCCGGTGTTTTTTTTAGGCTTTCTGCCAGGATTTGCCTATTTAGGCGGGATGTTGCCTGCGCTGATAACACCGCGAAAAACCACACCGGTGCTGAAGGTCGCTGCAGGCTCTGTTGGGATTGCTGGCCTTCAAACGGGCATTTACCCGATGGAGTCACCGGGAGGCTGGCAAATCATTGGTCGTACATCCATGCCATTATTTGTGCCGGAGCAATCGCCACCTGTCGTATTATGTGCCGGCGATCGGGTTTGCTTTAAACCCATCACAGCCAGTGAGTTTGAAGCCTGTGGGGACGTATGAGTATTCTGGTGGAAGATGCCGGGTTATTAACGACCGTGCAGGATTTAGGGCGAACAGGGTATCGTCACTACGGTGTGACAACCAGTGGCGCTATGGATCAGCAGGCCACATCACTGGCCAATATTATAGTGGGAAATGCGCCTTCGCAGGGTGTCCTTGAGTGTACATTGATGGGGCCAACTCTGTATTTCACCCACTCAATCTGGGTCTGTTTGATGGGGGCAGACATGCAAGGCGTGTGTGAAGGTAATCCTGTAGCCCGAGGAAAGGCCTTTTGTGTTGGAGAGGGGCAACGATTATCCCTCGGTAGTGCTCGTCAGGGATGCCGAGGGTATATTGCCATTCAAAGAAGCTTGAAAGCGCCTCTCGTCATGGGGAGTGTCAGCACCTTTCTTCGAGGGCAGTGTGGAGGATTGGAGGGAAGAGCGTTGAGGCAGGGGGACCGGTTGCTTACCAATAGCGAAAGGGTGACTCACTGCGTATCGAAAGACTGGTGGGTGTCACCAGCGTTAACGGATTATATGAGTAACGTCGGGACGGTTCGCTATTTGCCCGATGAGTAGATCAATGATTCGCACTCTCTGCAGTTTGAGCGGCAGGTATTTTCAGTCAGTCATCAATCAGATCGAATGGGGTATCGCCTCACAGGTGCTGTTTTAGCACCGCTGTCAGGGGGAGAGAGGTTGAACAGGCACTATTCAATTGCCTACTGACGGGGAGCCTATTATTCATTATGAATGATTGTCAGACAACGGGTGGGTATCCCGTGCTGGGGCAGGTTATCAGCGTTGATTTAGCGAAAATTGCGCAGTTAAAACCGGGTGATACCGTATCTTTTGCACCCGTCACGATAGAGGAAGCGCAGTGTGCGCTGAAAAAAGAGCAACAGGACAGAGCGCTGCTGGCCATCGCTGCTCGTCATCACTGGAGTCAGGAATATGGGTGATCGGTTGACTACGCTGGATATTAACTGTGATATGGGAGAAAGTTTCGGACGCTATAGCGTGGGGAATGACGAGGCGTTGATGCCTTATATCAGTTCAGCGAACATTGCTTGTGGTTTTCATGGCGGTGACCCATTAGTCATGGCAAAAACGGTAAGACTGGCACTTTTGCACCATGTGACGATTGGTGCGCATCCGGGGTTGCCCGACAGAGAGGGTTTTGGTCGGCGGGCAATGGCCGTGTCGCCAGAGGAGGTCGAAGCCATGGTACTGTACCAGATTGGGGCCTTGGCAGCTTTTACACGGGCGGAGGGTGGGCTGTTAAACCATGTTAAGCCCCACGGGGCGCTCTATCATATGGTGGCTAATGATGAGGTGTTGGCAGCGGCTGTTGCCCGGGCAGTACATCAGTTTGATCCGGAACTTAAGCTGTATGCCATGTCAGGCAGTATCATGGTTGATGTGGCCAAAAAGCATGGACTGGTCGTGGTGGAAGAGGTGTTTGCAGATCGCCGCTATCGCTCTGGAAACCAGCTGGTTCCGCGGGATGAGCCGGGGGCAGTGATTGAGAAAGACGTTTCAGCATTGGCGCAGCTTCAGCTTATGCTGGATGAAAGTCTTGTTAAGACGGATCCAGGCCATAATTGTTCTATTCTGGCTGAAACCCTCTGTCTGCATGGTGACCACCCCCAGTCTCAGACCTTTGTCAGACGGATGAACCAGTTGTTGAGTGAATACGGGGTGTCCGTGTCTGCCCCCTGAGTTTTCCTCAATGAACATTTCCGGCTGTCGATAACAGAGATCAGAAGATGATCATCGCATTATGGCAAGCTGTGCTATGGTGAGACGCTTAGCCATCGGGTTTTATGGGTCGTTGGCTGATCGAATAATGGGTAAGTGCACTGAGTGCAGAAGAAACTAAATGATAGTTTTCCTTGACCGATTATTTTCTTCGCCTTATATATTGAACCAATTTCTATCCCGGCTTTTCTTGTGCTGGCGTCTTGATCTGATGACTGAGGGTCAAAGTATCACTGGCAGCTGGTGCAATGGAACCGATTACAGGACGTGTAAGGTCGCATGGGTAAATCGCTGGTCATCGTAGAATCGCCTGCCAAGGCGAAAACCATCAACAAGTATCTGGGCAGTAACTTTGTTGTCAAATCCAGTGTCGGGCATATTCGTGATTTACCGACAGCGGGCAGGGCAAAAAAAGTCGTTGATCCAAAAGTGCGGGCAAAAGCCGCCGCGGAGACGCGCAAGTTGTCCCCGGCTGTGCGTGCAAAACGGAAAAAAGAGAAAGCGAAAGCACAGTTGATCGAGAGAATGGGGATTGACCCTGAGAACAACTGGGCGGCTCACTATGAAATTCTGCCCGGCAAGGAAAAGGTCGTCGATGAGCTGCGTCGATTGGCTCAGTCGGCAGATACCATTTATCTTGCGACCGATTTGGATCGTGAGGGAGAGGCTATTGCCTGGCATCTGCGTGAAGCGATTGGCGGTGATAATGACCGCTATAGGCGCGTGGTCTTTAATGAAATCACCAAAAATGCTATTCAGTCAGCCTTTGATAGTCCGGGACAGTTGAATCAGGATCGCGTCAATGCCCAGCAGGCTCGTCGGTTTTTAGACAGGGTCGTCGGGTATATGGTATCTCCTCTGTTATGGGCAAAGATTGCGCGTGGATTGTCTGCAGGGCGTGTTCAGTCTGTTGCAGTGCGGTTAGTGGTCGAGCGTGAGCGTGAAATTCGTAAATTTATTTCTGAGGAGTATTGGGAGGTCTACGCAGACCTGTTAACCCCGACTAAGACACCGATACGGTTTCAGGTGACCAAAGAGAACGGTGATGCATTCAGGCCAACCAATAAGGCGGCTATTGATGCGGTGTTAGCGATTCTTAACGGTGCAGAGTCCCCCCTGACCAAGAAGGAAGAAAAACCAACACGCAGCAAACCTTCTGCGCCTTTTATTACCTCAACAATGCAACAGGCAGCCAGTACAAGTTTGGGCTTTAGTGCCAAGAAAACCATGATAATGGCACAACGGTTGTATGAGGCTGGCTATATTACCTACATGCGTACAGATTCTACCAATTTAAGCAGTGAAGCATTGGAGAGTGTACGTGGTTTTATCGATGAGAGTTACGGTGGCAACTATTTACCAGAGGATGCGATTCAGTATACCAGTAAAAACGGTGCACAGGAGGCCCACGAGGCCATTCGCCCTTCTGACGTAAAAAACCAGCCCGGCTCCCTCTCCAGCATGGAGCAGGACGCTGAAAGACTCTACGATCTCATCTGGCGACAGTTTGTTGCTTGTCAAATGATGCCTGCTGAGTACCTAAGCACTAGTTTGACCTTGTCGGTTGACCGATTCACCCTGAAGGCAAAAGGGCGCGTGTTACAGTTTGATGGTTATACGCGTGTTCAAAAGCCGATGTCTAAAAAAGGCGATGATACGATATTGCCTGAGTTGACAGAAGGTGACAAATTAGGGCTGGAAGCGCTTGATCCTAAACAGTTATTCACGCGTCCGCCGGCCCGTTTTAGCGAAGCATCACTGATTAAAGAGCTGGAAAAGTGTGGCATTGGTCGCCCTTCTACCTATGTCCCCATTATTTCTACTATTCAGGATCGGGGTTATGTGTCGGTGCAAAACCGTCGTTTCTATGCTGAAAAGATGGGAGATATTGTCACCGACAGACTCGTTGAATCATTTAATGACCTGATGGATTTCAGTTTTACTGCAAAAATGGAAGAAAATCTGGATGATGTTGCAGAAGGTCAGGTGGACTGGAAAGCCGTGTTGAATGATTTCTACGGGGATTTTTCTGACAAGCTGGAACATGCTTCGGCGGATGACGGCGGGATGCGTGCGAATGAACCTTCCCCTACGGATATTCAGTGCCCTACCTGTGAGCGGGATATGGTCATTAGAACCGCGAGTACGGGTGTGTTTCTTGGTTGCTCAGGCTACGCCCTACCGCCTAAAGAGCGCTGTAAAACGACGATTAATCTGGTATCAGGGGAAGAAGTAGAAAGTGATGATGAGCTTGTTGAAGTTAATCAGCTCAGAGCGATGCGTCGCTGCCCTAAATGCGAAACAGCCATGGAAAGCTATTTGATTGACGAAGGGCGTAAATTACACGTTTGTGGTGATAATCCGGATTGCACCGGTTATGAGATAGAAACAGGTAGTTTTAAAATTAAAGGCTACGATGGCCCCGTACTGGATTGCGATAAATGCGGTGCTGAAATGCAGTTAAAAACGGGACGATTTGGGAAATATTTTGGGTGCACCAACGAAACCTGTAAAAACACCCGTAAGTTGTTGAAAAATGGCGAAGCAGCGCCACCGAAAATGGATTCTGTTCCCATGCCGGAATTAAAGTGCCGCAAAGTCGATGATCATTATATCCTTCGTGATGGGGCATCTGGACTGTTTCTTGCCGCCAGCCAGTTTCCTAAGAATCGTGAAACCCGAGCACCGCTGGTTGCTGAGTTAATTCCTCACCAAGCGGCTATTGATGACAAGTATAATTACTTGCTGGATGCACCCAGAGCTGACCCCGATGGGAATCCTTCCATCATTCGTTACAGCCGCAAATCTAAGCAGCAGTACGTTATGAGTGAAGTTGATGAGAAGGCGACGGGTTGGACGGCAACTTTTGATGAAGGAAAATGGGTCGAAAAAAGCAAGAAAAAAACGAAAAAGGCATCGGCTAAGTCATTGTAGTGCACTGTTATTACCGAAGGCAGGTGAGTGATAATTGTACTGAGGTGGTGGGGCTCGCTGATAGAGAAGCTCCCTCACCTCAATTCTGCTCTGTATAATACCAATGGCCTTTTCTAACTACCGTAATGAGCATGATAAGCTGGACGTCAGAACAAGGCGAAGTGACGAGTAATGCCAGCTATTGCGAGGTGCTTTAACGCAGGGCAGGCGTTCAGCTTGTCAGCGCAATAGCGTAGTTAGAATAGGCCATTGGTATAAGACCGTTAGTTGAACCGTTGGCCCTGAGGTAGAATACCGGGTCAAGTCTATGGTTTAGTGATAGAACGAGATGTTGGGATAGTAGTACCGGTGTGACGGATAACTGGCGACGTTTTACCAATACAATGCTGTTTCACTCCCGGACACATGTACGAGTCTGGCAACAACAAGAAGGCATTACAGGTGGTGTCTTTCGTGATGCCTGCCTTCACAGTATGATGATGACGTACCATTCCCTGCTGACTGAAGTGTTAATGGCGCGTCAGATTCAGGTCAGTCACCTGCTTGATTTACACGAAGCCTGCATCTTAATGCAGCAAAAGCAGGAAATGTCTTCTGAATTGGCGTATATCCGGCAGTTGGAGCACAAACCCGGCTGGTTATTTAACCTGAAGCGTGCCTATGCGGCATCGCTTATCCCCGTCTTTTCCTCGCCTTTCTCAGCAAGCCTTCCTGATGAACTTGCGTTGAAACCAGTGGATGAATCATTGCTAACACGGGTTCACGATGTGGTAAATACGTGTGATGCATTGGGGGAGTTAGTGACTTATAGCCGGAACTATAGTCTAGCATGGTGATGGCTTTTACTGTGATTGGCAAGGTTGTCTTGAAAGCGATTTAGCCTTCCTGCACAATGCTTTTCAACGTAATGAATAAACAGGGTTGTGTGATGGCTGGCTCATTTTTGGAAATTGTGGAATTACCCAGTGGTGAGATTGTACTGAGACGCAGTGATGATGAGAATAATGCGCCGTTGCTGACGTTAGAGTTTTCAGAAGAAGCCAAGCTATTTTTGCAAGGTAATTATCTGGAAATTGCCAAGGTGATGTTTGATGCTGGGTTGAACGAGGTGAGCCGTCAGGGCGAGGCAGGTTCGCCTTCAGAAGATTTAGCTGAAGATCGGGTGTTGCATTAGTGGTGAGTGTCGAAGGGTGAGGTTTTTTGCTATGTCGCCAAAGCCAAGATATATCAGTTACTGACGTTCTGGGCAAAGAAAAAAGAGCCGTTCGGTGGTGGTATAAAGTCGCTAAAGAAATAAGACTAGAAAACAGATAGATAGGCACTTATTAGCTATTTGTATGGCCTTGTTTTCTGTGATTTGGCTGTCATAGCAAAAGCATCGTACTCGTTTCAGAAGAGCTTTTCTTTTAATCAGCTCTCTGACAAATTGTCCCCCCATTTTTAAGTTGATTGCATCTTTCATTATAAATGGTTGTTCTCAGTCGATACCTTCTTGTAAGTCTTGTTCTATTTGGGGGAGCTCGCAATGGCTGAAGTATCAGCGGTAATCAACAGAATAGAAGACATGTTTCAAGAAAGAGATTCGGATTGTGATTATGGCCTTAATGCAGAAGGAAAGTTAGTCACCACTGCTAGTAGTCAGACTGGGGATAGCGACCTTATTCGATGTGAGTGTGTGAGCTTGTCAGAGAAAAAAGCACTGCAGAATTATGTTATTGAGACAAATGTAGCCTGCCCAAAGCTGAGGGTTTATTTAGAGAGCAGTATTGGTCAAGACTTAGATGTGATAAATAAGCTTGGCAGAGATGCTGTATCAGGCAAGATGTTTACCATGGATATAGAGGGTAAAGAAGAACGTGAAATGCTGGTTCTTTCTGAAAATTATCGAAAAAAGCACCCTGCTTTAGACATGACTGAAAGTTCACAGAATTTATCAAAGTACGACCTTATTGATTACAAAGTCATTGCAGATGAGAATGTGATTAATAAATCTCTTGAGAAAAATAGGCAGGCAGCCATTGCGCAACAGAACGCAAATAAAACATTAGGGGACTACGAGAAAAAGACGTTTTATCACTCAGAGAGTCCTTATACTGAGCAAGAAGGAGTAGTTCCTGATGACGGTTTGGGGGATTATCCTGATGGCTTGGAGGTGAAACAGCATTCGTTAGGTGTTCATTCTGCCCGGAGCAGTAAAGGTAAGCTATCGCTTTGTGAGGACGCTGTTTTTTATGGGGATACCTCAGAAAGAAGATGCCCTATTAACCGTGTTATTGCGATGTTGGATGGCCATGGTTTGGAAAGGCGTTATCATGGTAGTACAGGAGAGAATCAAGCGGTAGCGCTTTTTAAAGCGAGGTGTATCGACGCGCTGAATGAATCGTATGATGAAGTGAGTCAAGCATTACCCTCACATACTCAGCGAGCAAAGATCTACAATGCATTGAAATTAGCCCCTGTAAAGATTGATCGAAGGCAATTTCTGGAACATGGCACAACTGTAACACTCTGCGCGTTCGATGATGATGATAACTTATGGGTGGCTAATGTCGGTGATTGCAGAGCATTATTATTGAATAAAACAGGTAAGATTGAGCAGTTAACGGAAGATCAATCTCCTGTCAATTGGGTTGAGGATAAAGAGGGTAGTGGTGAGCACTTGGAAGCCACGAGGTATGCTGATCAAATTTATAGCCGAGGAGGGTTCGTTTCTAATACTGCAAGACAATCCCCCTACTTGCCAGGAGGTCGGGTGGAAGGAGTTTTAGAACCAGCCCGTTCAATCGGTGATCATAAGGGGACTAAGCTGTCCGCTACCCCGCGCCCCAAAATTACCTTTGTAGAAAAGCCGAAAGGAGGGTGGGCAGGTTATACGTTGCTGGTCTTTACAGACGGTCTGACAAAAGTTGCCACCACGGATGAGATAGGTGAAAAGGCAAAGGCATTAATGAAAGGGGGGGTATCAAAAGAGCAGCTGGCTGCTCAGTTAGTGACTTGCGCCTGTCAAAGTTATGGCGGCAGGCCTAAAGATGACGTTGCCTTAGTGGTTATTGACCCTGATCAACTCATTGAAAACGGTTCCTGATGGTTAACCCTTGGCATTGACCGTGATGTGCTGCCAGCTCCAGAGTTTCCAAGTCCCGTTTATTCAGTGTATTGACCCAACTAATGACGGTATGACTGGTGCCTGATGCCAATGCCTGTTGGGTCAGAGTCATTGAATCACGTTGTGCGGCAGGGTTTAAGACCTGAATATTTCTCCGGCTAATGTCTGATGTGCGTATCCAGGGTAGAGCCTGTGCGATGTCCTGTTTTGGCAAAATAAGTGTTAGCCAGCGATCTTCCGTCGTATTCGCAAGGCCCGAAAGAACGGGGACAAGAAAATGTACTGATGCTGTCAAAGGCGATGACAATATCAATTCACCCACAGCGCTCGAGTGGGGCACGGGCTTTTTGTTGCGATTTATGGCTTGCTGATTATTCGGCATAAAAAAACCTGTCGGTAGGATTCACTGGATAGCCTCACAGTGTGTCCTCACTTTTTGTGAAGCAGAACCTGTCGTTGATTTAATGCGTTATCTAATGACGAATAACACCCACGCTGATGCCTTCTATCGTCAATGATTCTTGATTCAGATCTACCTCAATAACAGAAAATTCTGCGTTTTCCGGGTGAAGTAAAACCGTATTACCTTGTTTCTCAAAGCGTTTGACAGTCACTTCATCCCCAATACGAGCAACGACAATTTGCCCTTTTCTGACCTCGGTGGTTTTGTGAACAGCCAGCAGGTCACCGTCAAGAATGCCAGCATCTTTCATACTCATGCCCCGGACACGCAGTAGAAAGTCGGCTTTGGGAGAGAAAAAAGCAGGTGTGATACTCAAGTGTGTTTCAAGGTGCTCCTGGGCGAGTATCGGGCTACCTGCAGCCACCTGCCCAATGACGGGTAAGCCTGCGTGTGGTGCTTCAGGCAGACGAATGCCGCGTGAAGTACCTGGCATCATAGTAATCGCCCCTTTACGAGCCAGTGCTCTCAAGTGCTCTTCAGCGGCATTGGGTGATTTGAATCCCAGTGTTTTGGCAATTTCAGCGCGCGTTGGAGGAAATCCACTGTCTTCAATATGAGACTTAATGAGGCTGAGGATTTCAGATTGGCGTTTGGTGAGTTTAATCATAGTAATGGATCTGTGTTTTTATACAGTAACTGTAATTATATACAGTAATATTGAAGGTGCAAGTGCTCAATTTTTCACAAATCGATGCGATTAATAGAATAAGTGTAAGGGGAAGGAAGGTTTGGTATTGGGATTTAGGGTGGGATTAGCTGGGATTCCTTGGGATTAGCTGGGAGGAAATCTTGGGCTAGAGCTTGTGTGATGGGCGGTGGCGGTGATTTTGGTGGCTTCCGGGTGAGTGAGGTGCCTGGTGAAGGGTTTTGTGCTGATATGATTGAATCTGTCGTCTATAGGGGTTGCCCTGGTTATGTGGGGCAGATGGCCGTAAACACCCTGTTTAACAGGGAATTAATGGGTTGTTAGGGGTGGCTGTTGGGTTGCTCCTGGGTGCTGCTTATTCTGGTTAGGTTGAACACCCATTCTGGTTTGCTTGAACACCTCAAACCGTTTATACATTGCCCTGCCTAATTCTTAGGGGAGTGGCATAGAGAAGTTTACCGGAGTATGGTGAGTCTTTCTTCCCTTTCGCCTTTGCCGCTATGAATACCACAATTGATGTTGCCCCAGAATGTAAGAGTCTTCTTAAGCTCGCCGCAAAGAAACTGAAAGGCCATGATCGCAGGTTGTTTGTGACTGAGGTGGCTGAAACACTCTGCTATGGCAGCCCCCGTCTCACTGAAACTGAGTTTGGTTTTGGTCGTCATACCGTAGAACTGGGTATGCATGAAAAATGCACAGGGATGATCTGTTACCTAAATCCTGCAAATAATATCGAAATAAAAGTTGCAATCACCCGTGAATAAAGAGATTAAATGATGTTTTCGTTTCATAAAGCATCACTTTTTCAATGAGCAAAAAAAACAAGTCAAAAGCACGTTTGAAGCAGCGGAAGGTACATTTCACTCAAGCTAAAAAGCCGCTTACCAGTCAGGCTGGACTTATCCCTGTGTTTCGCTTCCTGAACCGGATGGGGCTGGCCGACCTACTGGACAAACGGATTAATATTCAACGAGGCTCTAATGCCACTTTCCAACTGTCAGATGTCATTCTGATGGTAACCACCGGCATTCTGGCAGGTGCCAAAAGTCTGATGAAAGTGTGCACGGTCTGGCAGGATAGCGTTCTCCGAGAATGCACCCGTTTTCAACGCATTCCTTGTGACAGTCAATTTGGACGCATTTTAAAGCTGTTCCACTTTGCCAGCGTCGTTGAACTGGAAACCGCTGTCCACGAAATGAGGGAGAGTGTTTGGAAACAGGCACTGCGCTCAGGAACATCTACCGTTTATGCTTTTAAACAGGTCACCATTGACCTCGATTCTACGGTAAAAACCTGTTTTGGTTTTCAGGAAGGCGCAAAGAAAGGGTTTAACGAGAAAAAAAGAGGGGCGCTGTCGTACCACCCGCAGCTGGCCTTTTGCGCGGAAACCAAAGAAGTGCTGCAGGGTTGGTTACGAAGTGGTGATGCCTACACTGCTAATGGCTCCATAGAGTTTATGAAACAGTTGCTGGTTACTCTGCCTTCCCACATGAAGATTTTTTTCAGGGCTGATAGTGGCTACTTTGGTGGACCATTACTGACCTATCTGGAGGATTTAGGACATCGTTATCTGGTTAAGGTCAAACTGAAGAATCTACACACACTGTTAATCTCGCAAGACTGGCAACCTGTCGTGCATCAGCCAGGGTGGGAGTGGTGCAAGTTTCAACACTGCTGTGGTGACTGGGACCGGGCTCGTTGCTTCGTGGCTGTCCGGCAAAGAAAGATCGGGAAGCCAGAAAACACCCAGTGCGAATTGTTAGACCCGAAGCCAGAGTACGACTACTTCTGCTACGTGACTACTGAGTCGTTGAGTCCATGGGAGATCCATAAAGCGTATGGCAAGCGGGCTACCTGCGCAACCTGGATCGAAGAGTGCAAAAACCAGATGGCTCTCGGGCAGATCAAAACCGATCATTTCATGGCAAACAGTGCGCTTATGCAATGTGCAATACTGGCCTACAATACAACACGTTGGATGGCACTGATGAGTGGGAATCGTCAGTTGATGAAGTGGGAGCCGGAAAGCATTCGCTGCTATATGATACGGGTTGCCGGAAAACTGTTGACAGGTAACAGGCAGTTGACCGTTGCCAGTAACAAAGAGCATCTCTACCAAACGGAGTGGGATGCTTGGCTAGCAGTAGGTGACTGTTTGTAAATAGCGAACAATGGATGATTAGAAAAACATTCTGCTAATGCGGAAGGAGTTATCGCGCCCTGATATCAGGAATAGCAGTAAGATGAACCAAACACGACGGCTCATGTGATTAAAATCCACTGAAAAGGTAAATATTTGCTCGATAGTAGCATAATCAGAATCAGGAGGGCTTGATCAGTTGCTGCGATTGACCTGTTCGGGTTTGGATTGCAGGATTTAGGATATACCTAAATCCTGCAAATAATATCGAAATAAAAGTTGCAATCACCCGTGAATAAAGAGATTAAATGATGTTTTCGTTTCATAAAGCATCACTTTTTCAATGAGCAAAAAAAACAAGTCAAAAGCACGTTTGAAGCAGCGGAAGGTACATTTCACTCAAGCTAAAAAGCCGCTTACCAGTCAGGCTGGACTTATCCCTGTGTTTCGCTTCCTGAACCGGATGGGGCTGGCCGACCTACTGGACAAACGGATTAATATTCAACGAGGCTCTAATGCCACTTTCCAACTGTCAGATGTCATTCTGATGGTAACCACCGGCATTCTGGCAGGTGCCAAAAGTCTGATGAAAGTGTGCACGGTCTGGCAGGATAGCGTTCTCCGAGAATGCACCCGTTTTCAACGCATTCCTTGTGACAGTCAATTTGGACGCATTTTAAAGCTGTTCCACTTTGCCAGCGTCGTTGAACTGGAAACCGCTGTCCACGAAATGAGGGAGAGTGTTTGGAAACAGGCACTGCGCTCAGGAACATCTACCGTTTATGCTTTTAAACAGGTCACCATTGACCTCGATTCTACGGTAAAAACCTGTTTTGGTTTTCAGGAAGGCGCAAAGAAAGGGTTTAACGAGAAAAAAAGAGGGGCGCTGTCGTACCACCCGCAGCTGGCCTTTTGCGCGGAAACCAAAGAAGTGCTGCAGGGTTGGTTACGAAGTGGTGATGCCTACACTGCTAATGGCTCCATAGAGTTTATGAAACAGTTGCTGGTTACTCTGCCTTCCCACATGAAGATTTTTTTCAGGGCTGATAGTGGCTACTTTGGTGGACCATTACTGACCTATCTGGAGGATTTAGGACATCGTTATCTGGTTAAGGTCAAACTGAAGAATCTACACAAACTGTTAATCCCGCAAGACTGGCAACCTGTCGTGCATCAGCCAGGGTGGGAGTGGTGCGAGTTTCAACACTGCTGTGGTGACTGGGACCGGGCTCGTTGCTTCGTGGCTGTCCGGCAAAGAAAGATCGGGAAGCCAGAAAACACCCAGTGCGAATTGTTAGACCCGAAGCCAGAGTACGACTACTTCTGCTACGTGACTACTGAGTCGTTGAGTCCATGGGAGATCCATAAAGCGTATGGCAAGCGGGCTACCTGCGAAACCTGGATCGAAGAGTGCAAAAACCAGATGGCTCTCGGGCAGATCAAAACCGATCATTTCATGGCAAACAGTGCGCTTATGCAATGTGCAATACTGGCCTACAATACAACACGTTGGATGGCACTGATGAGTGGGAATCGTCAGTTGATGAAGTGGGAGCCGGAAAGCATTCGCTGCTATATGATACGGGTTGCCGGAAAACTGTTGACAGGTAACAGGCAGTTGACCGTTGCCAGTAACAAAGAGCATCTCTACCAAACGGAGTGGGATGCTTGGCTAGCAGTAGGTGACTGTTTGTAAATAGCGAACAATGGATGATTAGAAAAACATTCTGCTAATGCGGAAGGAGTTATCGCGCCCTGATATCAGGAATAGCAGTAAGATGAACCAAACACGACGGCTCATGTGATTAAAATCCACTGAAAAGGTAAATATTTGCTCGATAGTAGCATAATCAGAATCAGGAGGGCTTGATCAGTTGCTGCGATTGACCTGTTCGGGTTTGGATTGCAGGATTTAGGTATATTATTATTTTGATACACGACCAGTATTACCCAAAGCGATACAAACTGATTCTATCGCTTATAGGTAAACAGCATGAAATGCCATTGTTCCTTGGTGAGGCATTCACATAGGAGCCGGTAAAAACTGCCAGCATCAGCAAAACACTTGAAAACCCGACAACATAGCGCCGATTTTTGCTGACATCACGAAGGGAGATCCTCATAGCACATCCCTGTATGGCTACACTGACGCCTGAACAGTGCGGATAGCATTTGCTATCCATCGAAATAAGAGTCAATCACCTATATTGATACAACGTATAAGTACGAAAATGTGTAACGTGCATGCATGATGTTAACTACACGACTTCCCAGCACTTTGTTTGTTGTGAAATGCCTCTGCGTTACTTTTTCATTTGATCGAACAACACACTAAAAGTCTATCTTTTTCGACTATTTTCAACCCCTATGCAAGATTCTTTTACTCTATAAGCAGTATTGATAACCCGTTATTTAAATATCTCGAATATCCAACGCTATTCCCCCCTCTCCTAGCTACTTAAAGCTCACAGGCGCCCCCCCTGTATCTCAACACGGATCTTTATACACTGTGGCAATTGCCTCGAACAAATAACGACTAATCGGTCAGATGCCTAACCCACTGATGATGATATTTCCTGCTACATTATAAGAGGGTCAGATCCATAATAAAGACATGAAACAAAATACACCTTTACAGGTGTGTTTCAATGTCAAGGAAACACAGTGATGAAACAGGCATTAAGCACAACGAACCTGATTGGCATGGGCTTTATGGCCTTTGCCATGTTTCTCGGGGCTGGTAACCTCATTTTTCCTCCGATGGCAGGCTATCTTGCCGGAGAAACAGTCTGGTTTGCCACAGCAGGTTTTTTGGTCACAGGGGTTGGCCTCCCCCTGCTGGGTATTATTGCCATTTCCCGGGTCGGCGGGGGGTTCAATTCACTGACACAAGAGCTACCACGCTGTCTAATGGTATTGGTTGGCAGCTGTATTTTCCTTATCATAGGACCGCTGTACGCCGTACCAAGAACAGCGATGGTCGCCTATGAAATGGGTGTCCTGCCCTTTTTGAACAGTGAAGGCAGCGCATGGAGTCGTCTGATATTTTCACTCATCTTTTTTACCATCGCTGGGTATCTATGCCTGAATCCAGGGAGATTACTTGAAAAAGTCGGCGAGTGGATTACCCCTGCTCTGATTTTGTTACTGGCCATATTGGGTCTCTCCCCACTGCTGATTACTACAGGTACGCCCAGCACTCCCCTTGCACCCTATATCGAAGATGCACCTCTGCATGGTTTTCTCGCGGGCTACCTCACAATGGACGCGATGGCAGCCTTAATGTTTGGGATAGTCATTATGACTAACCTTCGGTCACACGGTATTTCTGAACACAAGTCACTCGTTCGTTACAGTATTCTCACCGGCGTCATTGCCGCCACCGGTTTAGCACTGGTGTATATATCCCTGTTTTATTTAGGCGCGACGACACGCAGCATAATATCAAACCCTGCCAATGGGGGTGATATTCTCACCTTTTACGTCAACCATTTGTTTGGCTCTGTCGGCAATATCTGCCTGTCCGTTGTTGTTACTCTGGCCTGCCTGACAACAGCCATTGGTTGTATTACGGCAGCCAGTGAATATTTTTATCAATTGTTGCGACGGGTACCGTATCCATGGATTGTTACGTTAATTACAGGCATTTGTATCGTACTGGCCACACTGGGACTGAATCAAATTATCGAATTATTTACACCGGTGCTTTTTTTACTTTACCCGACCTGTATCGCCTTTATTTTACTGGGACTCTGCAGGCACCTGCTCGCCAACCCCATGCTGGTCTACCGGTCAACGCTGCTGGTTATTTTTATTTTTAGTGTGCTGGATGCTGCTCAAACACTGGCCCCTTTTCAGGCACTTGCTGAAAGCCTGCAATTCTTGCCCGGGTATAAGGAGCATCTAAGCTGGGTTATGCCGGGTGTCACCTGTTTTATACTCACCGTCGCCGCAGGAAAATGGACCCCAACATCACCCCCCTCTCTTCAAAAGGAGTAACCAAGTCATTCCCCCTACACCTACCCCCCTATACAAGAATGTAAAGGGGGAAAGAGAGAAAGGGTTGGGCTACCCAATTTACCGTTCTATTCTATCTGATAAGCTCACACTCTCTCGTCATTGGCAATATACCCAAGATCAAGTAAGCTACTCTCAGTGAGATCTACCCCTTTTCGTCGCTCACTACAGTGGTTCTGGTTCCGCTTTCTTGCCTGTACTGAGTCAAAGTGAGACTACCCCTATTAATACCACTTTCTGAGCACCCTAATTTCGTACTCTTTATCAGTAAGTAATCAACCTCATGACCCGTTTTACCTCTTTCCCACTATTAGTGCTGACTATCGCCATCATGACGGGTTGTCAAACCCTTTCACCACCGAAAACAAGCATCGATGAGACAACAAAGACACCGACTATTACCTCACAACCCACAAACTCGGTAGAAACAGAGGTAAAGCCGCAAAAAACAACACCGGCTACCATCACCATCAACGAGAAAACCATTCAGGTACCCTCTCATTTGAATGGCCGGTTAGTGCTTGGTCTTGAAGAAACAGGTTATCTACCCAATCACAACCTTTCACTTAAGGCCAAACTCGACACCGGAGCCGCCACCAGCTCCATTGATGCTCGCGGTTACCAGCTGTTTGAGCGAGATGGAAAAAGGTGGGTTAAATTCGAACTGCATCGTTCCAGCAAAGGGGATATCCCTATGGAGTACCCCGTCAAAGATTTGGTAAAGATAAAAAGACCCGGTGAAGAGGCTGTGTCACGCCCCGTTATTGATATGACCATTCGCATAGGTGATGTCACTCAAAAACTCGAAGTTAACCTCAATGAAAGGGCTGACTTTGAATACCCCTTACTGGTTGGCCGCAATTTTATTCGGGATTTGGCTGTTATTGATGTCGATCAAAAAAATATTGCTGAAGAAAAACTATTAAAAGCTTCAAAGCGGACTCTCACACTCAAAAACGCAAAGACACAACAACCGCCCAAAAACCAGGTGATTAAAAAATCAGTGAGTACAGCCGGTCTTGTGACCTTGGGTGCAGTAGAGAATGTATTTTTTTCAGACACTGGCACCCAGCTAAAAGCCCGTATTGACACCGGCGCAAAAACATCATCACTTGATGCAAGAAACATAAAGATCTATAAAAAATCTAATACCTAAATCCTGCAATCCAAACCCGAACAGGTCAATCGCAGCAACTGATCAAGCCCTCCTGATTCTGATTATGCTACTATCGAGCAAATATTTACCTTTTCAGTGGATTTTAATCACATGAGCCGTCGTGTTTGGTTCATCTTACTGCTATTCCTGATATCAGGGCGCGATAACTCCTTCCGCATTAGCAGAATGTTTTTCTAATCATCCATTGTTCGCTATTTACAAACAGTCACCTACTGCTAGCCAAGCATCCCACTCCGTTTGGTAGAGATGCTCTTTGTTACTGGCAACGGTCAACTGCCTGTTACCTGTCAACAGTTTTCCGGCAACCCGTATCATATAGCAGCGAATGCTTTCCGGCTCCCACTTCATCACCTGACGATTCCCACTCATCAGTGCCATCCAACGTGTTGTATTGTAGGCCAGTATTGCACATTGCATAAGCGCACTGTTTGCCATGAAATGATCGGTTTTGATCTGCCCGAGAGCCATCTGGTTTTTGCACTCTTCGATCCAGGTTTCGCAGGTAGCCCGCTTGCCATACGCTTTATGGATCTCCCATGGACTCAACGACTCAGTAGTCACGTAGCAGAAGTAGTCGTACTCTGGCTTCGGGTCTAACAATTCGCACTGGGTGTTTTCTGGCTTCCCGATCTTTCTTTGCCGGACAGCCACGAAGCAACGAGCCCGGTCCCAGTCACCACAGCAGTGTTGAAACTCGCACCACTCCCACCCTGGCTGATGCACGACAGGTTGCCAGTCTTGCGGGATTAACAGTTTGTGTAGATTCTTCAGTTTGACCTTAACCAGATAACGATGTCCTAAATCCTCCAGATAGGTCAGTAATGGTCCACCAAAGTAGCCACTATCAGCCCTGAAAAAAATCTTCATGTGGGAAGGCAGAGTAACCAGCAACTGTTTCATAAACTCTATGGAGCCATTAGCAGTGTAGGCATCACCACTTCGTAACCAACCCTGCAGCACTTCTTTGGTTTCCGCGCAAAAGGCCAGCTGCGGGTGGTACGACAGCGCCCCTCTTTTTTTCTCGTTAAACCCTTTCTTTGCGCCTTCCTGAAAACCAAAACAGGTTTTTACCGTAGAATCGAGGTCAATGGTGACCTGTTTAAAAGCATAAACGGTAGATGTTCCTGAGCGCAGTGCCTGTTTCCAAACACTCTCCCTCATTTCGTGGACAGCGGTTTCCAGTTCAACGACGCTGGCAAAGTGGAACAGCTTTAAAATGCGTCCAAATTGACTGTCACAAGGAATGCGTTGAAAACGGGTGCATTCTCGGAGAACGCTATCCTGCCAGACCGTGCACACTTTCATCAGACTTTTGGCACCTGCCAGAATGCCGGTGGTTACCATCAGAATGACATCTGACAGTTGGAAAGTGGCATTAGAGCCTCGTTGAATATTAATCCGTTTGTCCAGTAGGTCGGCCAGCCCCATCCGGTTCAGGAAGCGAAACACAGGGATAAGTCCAGCCTGACTGGTAAGCGGCTTTTTAGCTTGAGTGAAATGTACCTTCCGCTGCTTCAAACGTGCTTTTGACTTGTTTTTTTTGCTCATTGAAAAAGTGATGCTTTATGAAACGAAAACATCATTTAATCTCTTTATTCACGGGTGATTGCAACTTTTATTTCGATATTATTTGCAGGATTTAGGTAATAACCATTCGACACTTGCTGGCAACAGCTGACAGGCGTTATGAATGATCGCAGGGAGGCCTTATCATGCTGGCATGCTTCCAAGGCAAATGCTCCAACAGATCTTATTACTGGCTATTTTTCGCACTCGCTGTAATGAGCTGCCCTCTGTACGCATCACCCAACACACCTGTTCACGTCACTGGTTTTTCATCGATTCCATTGGTTAATCAGTTGACCCCTGTCGCCCCTCCCTCTGCACTGAAGGACTCGACGACATCCATGACCAGTAACACAGTACAGTGGTATCGGTTCAGCCTGAAGAATGCCGATGCGCTATCAAAGCGATGGGTTTTAGTTTTTCGGCAGGTGCCTTATTCTTTGTTAAATGTCTATACCGTGAATGCCTCAGGCTATACCCTTACGGAGCTGGGTGTTTCAAGCGCATCTGAGCAGGCAGGAAAAACGACCTCTCTCATCGCATTGCCTGAGACAAACAACACGTCAACCTATTTCCTGGCGGTTGAAGCACCCTACCCGAACCAATTTTCTCCCGAGTTGTGGCCTGAAGGCATTTACGTACTGAATCAGTCCAAGAGCATGCTGCTCGCCAGTCTTTTACTGTCTATCGTTGCTTTCACACTGATCGCAGCACTGGTAAAAAGTACGCTATCACAAAGCACTCAACTGTGACTGCCCGCCAGTCACATGTTATCACTGTTGTTACTGCTTGCTTTTTCACATACGTCTCTGTTTACCTACCTGCCCGTTGCAGGCGACCCAGGTCATTGGATTTTGGTCACCGCTATGATTACCTTTCTGACGGCGTTTGCCTGTTACCGGCAACTCACCGACATGCCCATCCATACGCCGATCATCAGTGCCTCTCTATTGGTCGGTTGCTTCGTCTCCATCAGTTTACTGGACAGTTTACTCTTTTTACCCAACCAGGCAAAATCGCTGGTAACCTACGGTTTTATTGCAATGGTTGTGACCGGAGGGCTGACCTTTGTGGGGCTTGTCATCACGAGTGTTTCCCACGTGCCCGTGGCCAGACCGACACTCATGGTTGGGACGTTTACCTTGGGGCTATTGGCCATAGCGGTGCTACTGGAGCCTCTACCACGAACAACACTAACACCCCTTGAGTCTTCCATACTGGTCTTGCACAGTATTTTATTGTCTTTAACCTACTGGTACGCCGATTACCAGAAACAGAAACATATAGCCACAGTGACCCTTGAAGTGCCCGGTAATAAACAACGACTGGTCTTTGAAAACGCACTGCGTGAGCATCTACAAAAGCCCGACATCACGCTCACCCACACAGAGATCCCTGAACGCATCATCGCTACCAGCGAAGCGGCTTTACCCAACACGCCCGTCTGCGTGGCTCATTATCAAAAAAATGAGTATCGCTTTGTCGCCTCATCCCATTCACTCACTGCACATTTTCAACAACAACTACCGGCCATCAAACCTGTTCTTCAGCAGGTAATAGCGACCAATACAGACAGCCACGTGCACGTCATGGCGCACTCTGGACAACCCTGCTGGGTTTTTTCTTTGTGGCAGGATACCGATTCCCATACATTACTCCTGTATCAAAGCAGCCGTACAACACCTTGGCGTACCGCCAGCGATATCGCCAGCCATGCAAAAACGCTCTATCAAGCCTATGAACAGTTGCAATACTGGAAAGATCAAGCCAGTCTGGATCCCCTCACTGGCTTACTGAATCGGCGGGCATTTACACAAGAGGCAGAAGTTTATTTACACAGGCTCGCTCATGAAAATGATGACTGCGGTTTGCTATTCATTGATATTGATAATTTCAAACATATTAACGATGAGCCTGGCCATGCAAAAGGGGATGAACTCCTTCAAAGTATTGCTGCTGTGTGCACAAGAAATCTGCGCCAAGAAGATATGGTATGCCGCCTCGGCGGTGAAGAGTTTGTTGTACTGCTGCCCTCCACAGGTCCCTCTGAGTCTCTTCAAGTTGCTGAAAGGCTGAGAAAAGCCATTGAACAATCTCCTTTAACAATAGGGATCACTGCCAGTATTGGGCTAGCGGTATATGATAAAAACACTACCTCACTGGAACAATTGCTACGAGTAGCTGATAAAGCATTGTATAGCGCTAAACAATCCGGGAGAAATCAAGTGAATGTGGCTAAAACCCATAAAAACCTCACCTCTCCGTCATAACCTCACACATCAGCAATGCCTTGAAGCTATCGTATATAGCTTCAAGCGACTCACTCTGTATTTTTACTGAGTGGCTTACACCTGCCATTCGCTCTAGAATGTTGCCTACACAAAGTCGCATCAAGCACCTTCACTTTGTCCTGCCACAAACAGTAAGTCTCGGCTACCAAGTAGGAATACACAGACATGTTTCCACGGTTTCTTTTACGGAAAAAAAGCCAGGATCCCAACGACCTTAAATTGGAAGAACGCGGCTTACGCTGGCTGGAGAAAGTAGCCAGAGCACCCCATCAAGAACCCTGGCGCGTTACAATAGTACAATATGCCTGGACAGCAGGGCCTGTGTCATTACTGGCCGCTGCCGGGGGCTGGTATATGAGTTATGGTACGGGTCTTCCGCCTGAAAAAGCCCTGTATTTTTTCGGATACTCCGTCATCGCCATCATTCTTGGTCTAGCGACCAAGCTCATGTATAACATGACGCATGGCCGGCGCATGGAAAATGACCGTGTCAGTTTGCTTGATACCATCGATCGTATTCCCGAGTTACTTTATATTGTTCGAGACCTTGCCCAGAGAAACCTTTCTGAAGAGTCCCGGCGCATTCATTCTGCCGGCATACTGCTGAGAAAGCTGGATCTTGGCCCCGAATGGGTATCGACAGCCATTGAAGATTTAACAGGCAATCAGTCACTGGCCAAGCAAGCGGAGCTTATAGAAATTTTCAGGCGAGCCGGTTTGTACAACCGTATGCGTGATGTCATTGATAATGCTCGTCATGATACAGACATCGCCTGTCAGGCACTCAAAGAGCATCACCCAAGAATTGCTGAGTCCATGCGACAACGCATGAATGGCATTGTCAGTGCGCCTCATCATGGCCAAAAACGGGAAACCCTTTTTATTGAACGAATTCTGACGGCCATTGAACAAGATAACGAAGAGTTGATGACACTCCATGACGTGGAAGAAATGCTGACGCTATGTTTTGAGCTGATTTGCGGCCGTGAAATTGCTTATTTAAAAATTGAATACACGGGACATTGGGACCTTGCAAAAGCATTGGATAAACTGGAGGAAGAACGCAATGACTATCGTATCAGCCGAGCACGGGTCTACTCACGACTGAAAGCCTTAATCAATTATCTTAACAGTACAGGTATCAATACCCAGATTGTATCGGGTCAGGGAATAAGCTCACACAAATTACTCACTGCCACCGTGACAGCGGTTGATACACTCAGCCATCAAGTACGCGAAGCCCGTGAACTAACAACCCGTACGGGCAAACACCTGATGGCACTCAATATTAAAACCCAGCAGTTAGGTAAAGCACTCGAGCTGTATGAGGAATGTCACAAGGCTTACTCCAAACAAGGCCGCGATGGGCACCGACTAAATCGTGCGTTAAAGCAATGGCAAACAAAAGCCAGCGCAGTACAAAAATCTAAAAATGAAAGTTTAAAACGCAGTCTGACCATTTCAGAGCAGGTGATTGAGCTGGATGATAATGCCAGAATAGCGGTTGCTCGCCGACTCAACACCTTTTTGGAAGAAGCACGCCTAAGAAAGCACAGTCTCCGACAGGATGATCCTTTACCCATCTCTGAAAAAGACTTGACTGAAACCCGTGCACGGGAAGTGGCGATTGAGATTGCCACCATCCTTGACCCTTATATTGAATTGCATGACCCTCAGATTCAACGCGCCATTGAAAATGCCAATGCCGCCAGTTTGGCATCACTGGAGCCAGGCATGAGCGCTAAAACAAAGGCGGCGCTTGGCGAAGCAATGGCCAATGCCGTTGAAAAAAACCTCGCCGCCACGGCGGAAAAACTCGCACAAAACCTTATTCGTTACTACCGGGTACCTTTAAGTGAAAAAACCATCGATTTTCTGGTGAATACCTATAATGCTAACCGTGATCGCTTACACTTTATTGCCCGCTACGAAACACCGCTCAGTGCAAAATACTCGTTAGGCAATGTCTCTCTCATCGAAGTGCCGCCTGTCAAAACCAGCTGGCAAATTGACCTATACAACGGAAGAAGAGTAATCAACCGCCTAAAGTAATAAACTCAGCCGTCGCTCCATCGACAGTAATCCACTATTTACCTGACTGTAACGCAGTACTGTCATTGGCCAGCCACAATGCCAGCGCATCCAGATAAGTGACAAGACGCGTATTAGGATTCGCTGCAACCGCCGTATAATCTACGGTGTAAGTGTCAGGGATGATACTTCTGACAATAGCCGACTGATAATGTGCATGAGGCTGCTCTGTAATCACTAACACGTCACCCGGTAGAGGATCCGTCGCCAACCAGTCACTCAGTGTATCTTGTGTATTAGGCCTCTCCCATTGGCTGTTACGCCACTTTCTCGGGCTTTCAATAAAGTCAGCAGGCGCACCTGTTAACGGAGTTGAAAACCAAAGCATTCTAGCCGCTTCTGACTCTGTTACCGGGCGTGCCGCCGGGTTATTCACTGAGCCCGTCACACGCTTGACCAGCGCATCGACTTTATCAACATCTGGCGTTAATGGCCGCTGCCCCGTTAAAAAATAGACTTTCTGATAACGAACACCCTGCCCCCATAAATCCACCATATGCTGCAAGCGACGTTCCATTGAGGGTACCGTAGCGCCCAGCACCAGAACATAGTTATATTCTTTATGATCTGGCGCTTTTTTATTAACCATACCCAAACTATCAAGAAGGGTTAATGCTTGCTGCTGCTTAGCCGGTAGCAAGGATAAGTCAGGCACTTCCCAGCGTTCAACACCGGGCTTACGGCGCCAGAGCTGTGATGCCTCTACCAAAGACTCTCTGTCTTTCTGGTGAGGAACCTCCAGCAACGTTAGCAGTGCATCAACCTTGAAAAAAGGCGAATTCTCTTTTTCTGCAGCGACTATTGGCGTCACTAACGTCAACATGACAGCGCCTATCAATGCCGGTAACATTCATTGAACCTCTACTTCAAAACGAAAAACCGCTCAAATTTCTGCATCTGCGCTGAAATGAACAGCAAGCCAAATGCATTCCTGCTCAGGATCTGTCCACTCAACACGATGTTTAACATGGGCAGGCAACATAATATGATCACCCGGAAACAAGTCACGCAATTCGGACTGCCCTTCTATACGCAACGTCGCTGCCCCCGTCAGTAAGACCACCCATTCATGCCACTGTTGATCGTACCATGCTTTATCGGGTGTATAGTGGCCTTTTGAAACAATGCGTTCAATCTTTAAACGTGGGTGATCCTGAAGAACTTCAAAAAACTCTTCATTGAGCGTTTCAGGCATATCCTTAAACAAATTTTTATTCATCGCTCTATCTCCCTCTACAAAAAAGCCATGGTTCGATTGACGAAGCATGGCTAAAATAGTACCGCAAACATCACAACATCATGACATTATTTGTTCCTACGTTTATTTTTTGAGTATCGCGCATCTTCCGTCAGCCGGCGCTGCTTCTTTAATTGCCTGTCATTAACAGCATTTTTCCGTTGTTCAAAAGGGTTTTCCCCCGACCGAAACTCAATACGAATCGGCGTTCCCATCATTTTCAACACTTTGCGAACGGTGTTTTCAAGGTATCGTCGATAAGCACTGGGGACTGAGGCTGTTTGATTACCATGAATCACCAGTGTCGGTGGGTTCATCCCCCCTAAGTGACAGTAGCGTAGCTTGATTCTGCGCCCATGTACCATCGGCGGCTGGTGCTCACCCACCGCATCTTCCAGAATGTTAGTCAATTGATTGGTCGACAATTTACGGGTAGCACTGTCATAAGCTTCTTCAATAGATTCATAAAGATGACCAACCCCTGTGCCATGTTTGGCAGAGATCATGTGCAGACGAGCAAAATTGATAAACTTCAGACGGCGGCTTATTTCATCTTTAATGTGTTTTTTCTCATCGTCCTGCATGCCGTCCCATTTATTGATAGCAAGCACAACAGCCCGGCCAGACTCAAGGGCAAAACCCAGCATGTGCAGATCCTGATCAACAATACCTTCACGGGCATCAAAGACCACGACAACAACATTCGCATCATCAATAGCCTGCAGCGTCTTGATCACCGAAAACTTTTCGATAGCTTCTTTGACTTTACCCCGACGACGGACACCTGCCGTATCGATCAGGGTATATTCCTGGCCGAAGCGCTTGTAAGGGATATAAACGCTATCACGCGTTGTACCTGCCTCATCGTAAACAACGACACGCTCTTCACCCAGGAGGCGATTAACCAGTGTTGACTTCCCGACATTCGGACGGCCCACAATACTGATTTTTATGCCCCGGGCTTTAACGCCACCGTCAACACCCCCTTCAGCGACCGGAGCTATATCACTCAGCACATCTTCCATCATACCGGTGACACCGCGACCATGCGCTGCGGCGATTTGATACGCACTTCCCAAACCCATAACCGCAAAATCAGCTTCAGCCTGGTCTGCATCAACACTGTCGACTTTATTCAGTACCAAAAAACAGTTTTTTCCTTTGCGACGAAGGTGAGTAGCAATCATTTCATCCGCTGCCGTTAACCCTGCTTTGGCATCGACCAGAAACAGTACAACATCAGCTTCTTCAATGGCAGCAAGTGACTGCTCTGCCATGGCAGAATCAATACCGTCCTCATCACCACTAATACCACCGGTATCCACAACGATAAAAGGTTTCAGCCCGACTTTACCCTCACCGTACTTACGGTCACGCGTTAAGCCTGCTACGTTGGCAACCAGGGCATCACGGGAACGTGTTAACCGATTAAACAATGTGGATTTGCCCACATTCGGGCGGCCTACCAGTGCAATTACAGGAATCATGATTACTCTACAACAACAGATAACGGCAGCTCTATAAAAAACTACCGCTATATAACAGAAAAACGGGCTGATCTCTGTCCAAGAGCAGCCCGGTCAAATCAAAACAACGCTGAATCAGCGTTTTTTCAGCGTCAACGCCATCAGTTTGCCCGCCGCGTTCTGGATATACAGCATATCGCCATCCACAACAGGCTGAGCCTTGATAGCCGAAGACCCGGCACGATACCGGCCGGCAAGGCTACCATCGACCTGAGAAAGAAGATGAATATACCCTTCAAAATCACCCACTGCGACATAATTGCTAAAAGTCGCCGGCGCTGTCAGGTCACGGTATTCAAAATCTTCCTGACGCCAGCTGGAAGCGCCCGTACGCTGGTCCAAAGAACTCACATAACTGTCTTGATCCGTCATGTACAACGAACCAAAGCCTTCAGCTAATGAGCGATAACTGGACATCTCTTTCGCCCAGCGAACACGACCACTGTACAGGTCAAGGGCAGCTACATTGCCCTGATAACTGGCAGTAAAGAGCGTATCACCCACAATCAGCGGTGTCGTGTCAATGTCAACCATGCGCTCAAGTTCAGTACTTCCTTTGGGCGAGGCTACTCTGGACACCCACAAGGGTGCACCACCTTCCAGACGGAAGGCTTTCACTTCACCACTGGTATAACCTGCCAGCACAGCTTCTCGCTCAATCACGGGGGACGATGCACCACGCAGGGTCAGTGCCGGTTGTAATGCGCTTTGTGTCCAGAGCACCTTACCCGTCTCAGCCTCAAGCGCTGTCAACTGGTCATCGATGCTTTTGACCAATACCGTGAAACCATCCGATGCAGGCGCTGATAACACTTCACTGCTGACACGCGCTTTCCAGAGGTCACTGCCATCTTTTTCATTCAGGGCAATGACTTCACCGCTCAGGGTACCCATCAATACCTGACCACCACGTACGGTGACGCCTCCGCCTACCCGCACATTTTCAAGCTTCCTGCGCCAGATTTCCTTACCACTTTGACGATCCAGAGCAGAAACTGTGCCCGCAACACCCGCGGCATAAATAACATCACCATCAATCACCGGCTTCAGGTTCGCATAGCCACCTTCAACGCCATCTCCAATGCCTTTAGACCACACTTCCGTCAAAACAGCCGTCTCATCCTTGATAGCCTTCAGTGCTTTGGGCGTTTTCACCACTTCTTCTTCCGAAGAAAACAGGCTACATGCTGACAGTCCGGAGACCAGCAAAATCACTATTAATGCTCTGAAACATCTTTCCATCCTCTAGTCCCCTTGTGACAATGATGCCAGATCATCCAGTTTCAGTTGTAGCAACGGTCGTGATTGCCCTTCGGCTGTTGCTGCTTCCATCGCTTTATTGTAGGCCTCGCGCGCCTTATCAGCCTGACCCAGAGCAACATAGGCATCGCCCCGAACTGCTTCGACACTGGCAACAAATGCCGGTTTTCCCGACGTCAGTACAGACAACACATCCAGTGCTTTTTGCGGTTGGCTATCAGGCAATGCAAGCATCACTCGCGCCAGTCTGACACGCGTCATCGCTTCAATGTTTGTATCAGGCTGTTGTGCAAGCACCCAGTTTAATGATGCCTGTGCTTTTTCAAAAGCATGCTCTTTGACTTGCTGCTGGGCAATAAACAGCGTGGCCAGCGCAGCGTAACGACTACTGCTGTAATCACTTTGCAGGCTGTTTACCACATGCCCTACCGTCGCTTCCTGCTCTTCTGTCAGGACCGGTCCCTTAGCATCAGCCATGGTATCCAGCAGGTTCTGGTAAAGCTCTGATGCAGCCGCTGCGGTTTCATGCTGGTTTTTCTGCCAGGCTTTATAGCCAAAAACACCCACCAGCGTAATCAACACCCCGACAACAACAGGCTGCCCATAGTCCTTCCAAAGACGCTTTAGTTGTTCGACCTGCTCTTCATCCGAATCGTAACTCACCCTTTACTCCTGAATACGCTGTTTCAGATAATCTGTCAATGCTGACTCTGGCACCTGAACCTGGGGTTCATCTGACCGCAGCGATTTTACCGTCACCACGCCGGCACTGAGTTCCTCATCACCTATTATAAGTGCAAACCGGGCACCACTGCGATCCGCCCGTTTCATTTGTGCCTTGAACCCACCACCACTGCAGTCCACCTGCAGTCTCAGGTCAGGATAGCTGTCTCTCAACCGTTCTACCAGAGGCATCAGCTGCCCCTCAGCCCCCATAGAGATCAAAGTAGCATCCACCGATTGTGAGGTACTCTCTGGTACAAGATCAAGCGTTTCAAGCACTAATATCAGGCGCTCCAGCCCCATAGCAAAACCAACAGCAGATGTTGGTTTACCGCCCAACAATTCAACCAGAGCATCATAACGCCCACCGGCACATACTGTACCCTGTGCACCCAAGCTGTCAGTGACCCATTCAAACACTGTTTTACTGTAGTAATCCAACCCTCTCACCAAACGAGAATTGATCGTGTAACGGACACCTGCATCACTCAAGCGTTGGCACAGTCCTTCAAAATGCGATCTGGATTCGTCATCCAGATAATCCTGCAACACCGGTGCACCAGCAACAATCTTTTGAGTGTTGGCATTTTTGCTGTCAAACACTCTCAGCGGATTGATCGTTAAGCGGCGCAGACTGTCTTCATCCAACTCCGCTTTAAATCGCGACAAGTAGGCAACAAGGTCAGCACGGTGGCTCTCCCGGCAAGCCTTTGTTCCCAGTGAATTCAACTCAAGGGTCACATGATCGGTCAATCCCAGTGCTTTCCATAAACGTGCCGTTAACAGAATAAGTTCAGCATCGCAGTCAGGGCCTTTCATGCCAAACGCTTCTACACTGATTTGATGGAACTGCCGATAACGGCCTTTCTGCGGACGCTCATGACGAAACATAGGCCCCATGGTCCATAATCGCTGAACCTGATTATACAGTAGCCCGCGTTCGATGCCGGCCCTAACACAGCCCGCTGTGGCCTCAGGACGCAGAGACAGACTGTCGCCGTTTCGGTCATCGAAGGTATACATTTCCTTCTCAACAATATCCGTACCCGAACCGATACCACGACTAAAAACAGCCGAGCACTCAACAATCGGTGTGCGAATTTCATGGTAACAATACGCTGTCAATACAGCTTTTACTGTCTCTTCCAGATAGCGCCATGTCGGCGTTTTTTCTGGCAGAATATCATTCATTCCACGAATGGCCTGAAGTTGCTTAGCCACGTTCAGCTATCCTCTATAATCCTTGCAAAATGCCAGCAGATGAACCGAAAACACGTTCAGTTTTCCAAAAACAGGCGCACCCTCAGCACAGCGTGTATTCACACAGTAAGGTAAAAGCGCAGACTATACCTCGTGAGCGCACGATTAAAAAGGATCATGCACTATTTAAGTTAACCACGTTGTCTAAAAACAGAACCACTCTGACAATGTTCTCAATTGCCAGCCCCGCCTATGTATCGATATAGTAAGTAGTGGCTCAACATTACATGCGCAAAAGGCCATAGAAAAAGCACATCAAGGTCTATAGTGAAGCGCAACTGATTATTATACCTGCATCTTCAGGGTTCTTATGGCATTACACGGTTATTCTTGGATTCGTCGTTCACTGGTTCCCGCCTGTTTTTTTGCATTGATCGCTACTGCGAAGGCCGGCACTCAACCCCAAACCGCATTAACATTGCATGGCATGGCGAAGTATCAGGATGGCTTTGACCATTTTGAGTACGTTAACCCTGATGCTCCCAAAGGGGGGAGCATGACCATGGCGGTCAGCGGTACTTTTGATAGTCTGAACCCTTATATAGAAAAAGGGACACCCGCTTCAGGGACTCAGTTGATCTACGATAGTTTCATGGCTCATAGTCAGGATGAACCCTTTTCCCTCTACCCGTTAATTGCCGAGTCATTTGAGCGGTCTGCAGATAACCGTAGCATCACCTTTCACCTGAACCACAACGCCCGATTTCATGATGGCAAGCCCATCACTGCGCAGGATGTGAAGTACACCTTCTCACTGCTGACAGAGAAAGGCTCACCTTTTTATAAAGCCTATTACGGTGATGTTGAAGCCGTCAAAGTGCTGTCAGAGCACAGTGTTCAGTTTCTCTTTAAGACAGACGACAACCGTGAATTACCGTTGATTCTTGCAGAGCTTCCTGTATTTCCAGCCCATTTCTGGCAGCAACCCGGCAATGACTTTGAAGCGGCTAACTTAGCCTTTCCCCTCGGTAACGGCCCTTACAAGGTTGCCTCAGCAGAAGCCGGCAAGCATGTGCTGTATGAACGGGTAACAGACTACTGGGCAAAAGACCTACCCGTGAACAAGGGACGCCACAATGCAGATCAGCGGCGCTTCGATTATTACCGTGACGAACACGTCGCGATAGAAGCTCTGAAAGCTGGGGCTTATGATTTCCGCTTTGAGAATATTGCGAAAAACTGGGCACAGGCTTACGATGTGCCCGCGGTGCGCGAAGGGCAATTAAAAAAAGAAGCGATTAAAGCAGTCTCACCCAAAGGCATGCAAGGCTTTGCCTTTAACCTGCGCAACCCCTTATTCGCCGACAGTAAGGTGCGTCAGGCCATTACCTATGCACTCGATTTTGAATGGTTAAACCGCAACTTGTTTTATGGGGGTTACTTTCGTGCTAACAGTTATTTCTCAAACTCTGATTTAGCTGCAACCGGCTTGCCTTCCAAAGATGAACAGGCTTTGTTAGCTCCCTTCAAAGACCAACTACCGCCAGCATTATTTAGCCAGCCCTTTTCTCTCCCGGTCACTGATGGCTCTGGAAGAAACCGTCAACAATTAAATGAAGCGCTGAATCTGCTAAAGCAAGCGGGCTGGTCACTGAATAACGGCAAACTGATCAACGCAAAAAACGAGCCGTTTGAGTTTGAATTGTTATTTTTTCAACCCTCCATGGAACGTGTCATATTACCGTTCAAGAAAAACCTGGAGCAAATGGGCATCACCCTGACCCCCCGCTCCGTTGATATTTCCCAGTACATTAACCGTCTGCGTGAATTCGACTATGACATGGTACCTGTCGCCTTTGGGCAATCCAGTAGTCCGGGCAATGAACAAAGGGATTTTTGGGGCAGTAAAGCGGCAATGATACCGGCCAGCCAGAATGTCATGGGGATTCAGTCACCGGCCATTGATCAATTGATTGAAACCGTTATCAGTGCCGACACCCGTGAAGAGCTCACTACCGCCACCCGGGCACTCGACCGAGCCTTATTATGGGGCTATTACCTCATCCCCCACTGGTACCTGCCTGAATACCGAACCGTGTATTGGAATAAATTAAAACACGCTGAAGATCACCCCACTCTATACAACCTGGATATCGATGCCTGGTGGGTCACCCCTGAGCAGGTGCCCACACAAAATAAAGGGCTCGACCCTGACAACAGTCAGCGTCAGTACAGCATCATTGCCAGTATCGGCATCGGCCTGTTCATGGTAGGTTTTATACTGACCAGACGGCGCAGGAAGCAAGCATGAGCAGTTATATACTCCGTCGTTTATTACTCATGATCCCCACGCTGTTTGGCATTCTGCTGATTAATTTTATGATTATTCAGGCGGCCCCCGGGGGGCCGGTCGAGCAGATGATTGCCAAACTCGAAGGGTTTGACACCAGCGCCACCAGCCGTATAGGCGGCTCTAGCAATGCTGAGGTGCAGCAGTTATCCCTCGATGAGTCCGGCGATTACCGTGGCCGACGCGGCCTTGACCCCGAGCTGATCAAAGATCTTGAAAAGCTCTATGGGTTCGATAAACCCGCCCATGAGCGCTTCTGGCAAATGATCGTCAACTATCTCCATTTTGATTTTGGTGACTCGTTCTTTCGCGATGCCAAGGTTGTTGACCTGATTAAAGACAAATTGCCCGTGTCTATTTCTCTGGGGTTATGGAGCACCTTACTCATTTACCTGATATCCATTCCTCTGGGCATTCGTAAAGCGGTTAAGCACGGCAGTCGGTTTGATATATGGTCCAGCACGATCATTACCACCGGCTATGCTATTCCGAGTTTTTTATTAGCGATCCTGCTGATTGTATTGCTGGCCGGGGGCAGTTACTGGAATATCTTCCCCCTGCGCGGGCTAACGTCAGATAACTTTGACCAGCTGTCGATGGCCGGGAAAGTTCTGGACTACCTGTGGCATATGATACTGCCCGTCTTCTGCATGGTTATCAGCGGGTTTGCCACCTTAACCCTGCTGACCAAAAACTCCTTTCTGGATGAAATTCACCGCCAGTATGTACAAACGGCACGCGCCAAAGGCTTGCCAGAATACCGCGTGCTGTATGGCCATATTTTTCGTAATGCCATGTTGGTGGTCATTTCCGGATTCCCCGCCGCACTGATTGGCATTTTGTTCACCAACGCCTTACTGATTGAAATTATCTTTTCTCTCGATGGTTTAGGCCTTTTAAGCTATGAAGCCGCCATTAACCGCGACTACCCGGTGGTCTTTGGTGCACTGTTTATTTTCACCTTGATCGGGATGCTGGTGAAACTCGCTGGTGACTTAACTTATGTTCTGGTCGACCCCCGGATTGATTTTGAGGCCAGGAATTAACAAGAATGACCACTCAAAAGACGTTAGGGACTTCAATGACCTTAAGCCCCCTGAATCAACGACGCTGGCAGAATTTCACCCATAACCGGCGCGGCTACTATTCGTTCTGGCTGTTTTTGATATTATTTTTTACCACACTGTTTGCCGAATTTATCGCCAATGACAAACCCTTGGTCGTTTATTTTGATGGCAGTGTTTACTTCCCAGTGTTTAAGATATACCCCGAGACAACGTTTGGTGGCGAATTTGAACTCGAAACCGACTACCGACACGACTATGCCAAAGATTTAATCAACGCCAAAGGCTGGATGCTCTGGCCGCCTATTCATTATACCTACGACACCATTAACTATGCCCGTGTCGCCCCTGCCCCGCCGTCACTGGATAACTGGCTGGGCACCGACGACCAGGGACGCGATGTGCTGGCACGGGTGATTTATGGGTTTCGCATCTCCATTTTATTTGGACTGGCGTTGACACTGTTCAGTAGTATTATTGGTGTTGCAGCCGGCGCTGTTCAGGGGTTTTATGGGGGGAAAATTGACCTTATCGGCCAGCGGTTTATTGAAATCTGGTCTGGTATGCCCAGCCTCTACTTACTGATTATTTTATCCAGTTTTATTGAACCCGGTTTCTGGTGGCTATTAGGCATTATGCTGCTGTTTCAATGGATGTCGCTGGTCGATGTCGTGCGAGCTGAGTTTTTACGGGGCAGAAATCTGGAATACGTGCGGGCGGCTAAGGCGCTGGGGATGGGAAATGGCCGTTTGATGTTCAAACACATTCTGCCCAACGCCATGGTGGCCACCATTACCTTTATGCCCTTTATCCTAACCGGTGCTATTACCACCTTAACCTCGCTGGATTTTTTAGGGTTTGGGCTTCCGGCAGGCTCCCCTTCGTTGGGTGCGCTTATTGCGCAGGGTAAAAATAACCTTCATGCCCCGTGGCTGGGTATTACCGCGTTTAGCGTGATGTCCATCATGCTGATTCTGTTGGTCTTTATCGGCGAAGCGGCACGTGATGCCCTCGACCCTCGAAAATATTATACGAGCCGCTAATTATGCCGCCATTACTTGCTCTCAACGATCTCCATGTCACATTTCGTCAAAGTGAACACAGCATTCAGGCGGTGAAAGGCGTGTCTCTGTCCCTTGAAAAAGGTAAAACCCTCGGGCTTGTCGGGGAGTCTGGCTCGGGTAAATCCATCACGGCACTGAGCATTTTACAACTGCTGCCTGACAATGCCGAGCTTGCCGGAAAGATCACGCTGAACAATGCATCCATCCTCCATGCCAGTGAAGCAGAGATGCGTCGTATACGCGGTCATAAGGTCAGTATGATCTTTCAAGAGCCTATGACAGCACTCAACCCGCTGCACACCATTGAAAAACAAGTCAATGAAACCTTGATGCTGCACCTGGGTATGCCCCTTGAACAAGCGGCGAAACGCACGCTGGAATTGCTGGAACTGGTGGGCATACAACAGTCGAAAAGCCGCATGACAGCCTACCCCCATGAGTTGTCTGGCGGGCAGCGCCAACGGGTGATGATTGCCATGGCGCTGGCCTGTGAGCCTGAGTTGCTGATTGCCGATGAACCCACCACTGCGCTGGATGTGACCGTTCAACGGCAAATACTGTCACTATTAGAGGAACTGCAACAAAAGCTGGGGATGGCCATACTGTTTATCAGCCATGACCTAAACCTTATCCGGCATGTGTCTGATAACATTTGTGTGATGAAAGACGGTGTGATTGTCGAGCGCAATACCACGGAAGCCCTGTTTCAGTCGCCAGAGCACCCTTATACCCGCGAACTGTTAAATGCAGAACCTTCCGGACAACCGGCGGCGTTAAACGGTGATGATGTACCGGTACTGACTTGTGAGAATCTATCAATCTGGTTTCCCATTAAACGCGGGTTCTTTAAGAAAACCGTTGATCATGTCAAAGCCGTCACTGACCTTTCTCTGTCACTGAAAAAAGGGGAAACACTGGGGATCGTCGGTGAGTCTGGCTCCGGTAAAACCACGCTGGGACTGGCCCTGCTAAAACTGTTACCGGCAAAGGGGAGTATTGTCTTCCAACATCAGCCCGTCGATGCCTTATCACAAAAAGCCTACCGCCCTTTGCGCAAGAAAATCCAAATTGTTTTTCAAGACCCTTACGGCAGTTTAAGCCCTCGTATGACAGTGGCTGATATTGTTGGCGAAGGACTCGATATTCACCATGCTGTATCCATTGATGAGCGCACCCACACCATTGAAACCGCCTTACGTGATGTTGGGCTTGACCCCGCCTGTCAATCCCGCTACCCCCACGAGTTTTCTGGGGGACAACGGCAGCGAATCGCCATTGCACGGGCCGTCGTTTTAAAACCCACACTGATTGTGCTGGATGAACCCACCTCGGCACTGGATCGTACCGTGCAGTCACAAATTATTGAATTACTGAGAACGCTACAACAGAAATACCAACTCAGCTATCTGTTTATCAGTCACGACCTTGCTGTCGTCAAAGCCATGAGTCATCGTATTATGGTGATGAAGGGGGGGGTAATCGTTGAGGAAGGTGATGCTACAACGTTGTTCAGCACACCCAGGCATGCCTATACCCGAGGTTTAATCGATGCTGCCTTTTAATTGAGTAAGCATTTATTCGCGATGAACACTGTTATCGTTGGAGTCTACAGCCCAACGGAACGAAAATGTACATTAAGGTACTAGAGACCTGAGGCCTGCAAGCCTGATTCTATGGCTGCTAAAACTGATGCTCTTGGTCGAAACTCAAAGTCATAGCACACAAGATTACAATTCTTACTGTAACGTGAGTTCGACGCCCTCAAATTAGCCCTATCCCTTGCTGCACAATGCATTGTTGACTGACTTATGGCTTGTGACGAACGGCACGTGCCACTCATGCACAGCTCGCAGGGCAAGATGTGGCTCAAATGGCCTGTTTTCAGCAAAACGTTCGTTCTTTTTATATCTACAGCCCTTGTAGGGCAAGAGAATATCCGTCGAACTCACGTTACTGTACATAATTTCGTTCTATTGGGCTGTATGGGCCTTTCTCTTCTATAGATACAGAAGCCTTTCGAGTGGATCATCCTCAGCCGGATTTCCAACGTTTTCTTCTAGTTCAGTCTCACAAAATTTGAAACCAAACTGTTCACCTACAGAATATGCTGGACCATCTTCAATCTCATCGATAGAGTCATTTGGCACTGGGTCAACTCCCTGCATTTTTGCAAACTCACGGATATGTTTAAAAATGAACGGAAAGACCGTTGATTGCTTGGTTCTTACAGACAATGAGTTGAACCATTCAGGTAGATCCTCGGGAATATCTGAGACATTAGTTACTATCTGATACAGAGTATTAAACCGGGCGTATTCTTCTGTATTCCTGTTTTGAGCGTTTCCGGCGAAGTAGTGACCAGACTCTCTGTTGAGGTAAAAACCATACAACGGGTTTAGCGCTGAATTGTTGCTCCGCTTCAATGTGTACTGGTCAACTAAAACCGGACACATTTTTGTGAGACTTCTGTCGACACTTCATCCTACCTGACTTTCACGATAATAAATTTCATACTCAATTGGAGAACGATCATCAGTTGCCGTATGCAATCTATCAAGGTTGTAGTACTTCATGTATGCCGCAACATCTTTTTTCATATGTTCCCGCGTGGGTTGAGCTACCTTAAAAATCCAGTCATGCTTTAAGCTTCCAAAAAACCGCTCAACGACAGCATTGTCCCAGCACGCTCCAACGTCTCCCATGCTTGCACGAATACCATATCCAGAAAGCAGTTTACGGTATCGCTTACTGGTATACTGCGATCCTCTATCACTATGAAAAACTAAGCCTTCAGGCGGCTGACGAGTATTGTAAGCTTTCATCATGGCAGTACTAACCAGAGCCGTTGTCATCCTTTTATCAATGTGCCAGCCAACGATCCGACGAGAGAATAAATCCATCACAATTGCAAGGTACATCCAGCCTTCAGCCGTTTTTAAATAGGTCACATCACCAGCCCATACCTGATTTGGCCCTACAGGGTTAAAATTCTGATTGAGTAGATTGTCAGCAACAGCATCACTGTGTTTCCGTTTAGTGGTAACCTTATAGACTAAGCGCTGCCTGACTTTGAGGCCTAGCTGGCTCATTAACGTCCTAACTCTGTAACGGCCTATCTGAAAGCCTTCTTTGCGCAGAGCCTTAACCATTTCCCAGCTCCCCAAGCTGCTGCTTGATTCGTCGATACAAGTGCAGTGTTTCAGCCGTGATGACATTGCCTGGCTGCTTTGACCAGTCATAATAAGCTGAAGTACTCACCTGCATCACTCGACATAGCAAGTTAACACCTAAATCCTGCAATCCAAACCCGAACAGGTCAATCGCAGCAACTGATCAAGCCCTCCTGATTCTGATTATGCTACTATCGAGCAAATATTTACCTTTTCAGTGGATTTTAATCACATGAGCCGTCGTGTTTGGTTCATCTTACTGCTATTCCTGATATCAGGGCGCGATAACTCCTTCCGCATTAGCAGAATGTTTTTCTAATCATCCATTGTTCGCTATTTACAAACAGTCACCTACTGCTAGCCAAGCATCCCACTCCGTTTGGTAGAGATGCTCTTTGTTACTGGCAACGGTCAACTGCCTGTTACCTGTCAACAGTTTTCCGGCAACCCGTATCATATAGCAGCGAATGCTTTCCGGCTCCCACTTCATCAACTGACGATTCCCACTCATCAGTGCCATCCAACGTGTTGTATTGTAGGCCAGTATTGCACATTGCATAAGCGCACTGTTTGCCATGAAATGATCGGTTTTGATCTGCCCGAGAGCCATCTGGTTTTTGCACTCTTCGATCCAGGTTTCGCAGGTAGCCCGCTTGCCATACGCTTTATGGATCTCCCATGGACTCAACGACTCAGTAGTCACGTAGCAGAAGTAGTCGTACTCTGGCTTCGGGTCTAACAATTCGCACTGGGTGTTTTCTGGCTTCCCGATCTTTCTTTGCCGGACAGCCACGAAGCAACGAGCCCGGTCCCAGTCACCACAGCAGTGTTGAAACTCGCACCACTCCCACCCTGGCTGATGCACGACAGGTTGCCAGTCTTGCGGGATTAACAGTTTGTGTAGATTCTTCAGTTTGACCTTAACCAGATAACGATGTCCTAAATCCTCCAGATAGGTCAGTAATGGTCCACCAAAGTAGCCACTATCAGCCCTGAAAAAAATCTTCATGTGGGAAGGCAGAGTAACCAGCAACTGTTTCATAAACTCTATGGAGCCATTAGCAGTGTAGGCATCACCACTTCGTAACCAACCCTGCAGCACTTCTTTGGTTTCCGCGCAAAAGGCCAGCTGCGGGTGGTACGACAGCGCCCCTCTTTTTTTCTCGTTAAACCCTTTCTTTGCGCCTTCCTGAAAACCAAAACAGGTTTTTACCGTAGAATCGAGGTCAATGGTGACCTGTTTAAAAGCATAAACGGTAGATGTTCCTGAGCGCAGTGCCTGTTTCCAAACACTCTCCCTCATTTCGTGGACAGCGGTTTCCAGTTCAACGACGCTGGCAAAGTGGAACAGCTTTAAAATGCGTCCAAATTGACTGTCACAAGGAATGCGTTGAAAACGGGTGCATTCTCGGAGAACGCTATCCTGCCAGACCGTGCACACTTTCATCAGACTTTTGGCACCTGCCAGAATGCCGGTGGTTACCATCAGAATGACATCTGACAGTTGGAAAGTGGCATTAGAGCCTCGTTGAATATTAATCCGTTTGTCCAGTAGGTCGGCCAGCCCCATCCGGTTCAGGAAGCGAAACACAGGGATAAGTCCAGCCTGACTGGTAAGCGGCTTTTTAGCTTGAGTGAAATGTACCTTCCGCTGCTTCAAACGTGCTTTTGACTTGTTTTTTTTGCTCATTGAAAAAGTGATGCTTTATGAAACGAAAACATCATTTAATCTCTTTATTCACGGGTGATTGCAACTTTTATTTCGATATTATTTGCAGGATTTAGGTAACAGGGTAATCGTTTGACGCCTTCTGAATGAAGTCGAATTTCACTTCATTTCTTTCGCAAAGAAGGCGCTGGCCTTTGTTAGCACTTCCCTCTCCATGCGGAGTTTCTTTACCTCTTTACGCAGATTTTTAAGCTCTTCACGCTCGTCAGCAGACAACACTTTGCCCTCCTTTAGGGCCAGCATATGATCCTTCCATTTGTAGAGCAAACTGGTGGAAATATCTAGTGATTTAGCTGCATCAGGCACCGAATAGCCTTGCTCCATTACAAGAGCAACAGCCTCTTCTTTGAACTCTTTTGGATAGTGCTTATAGGTTAGCTTTTGACTCATTGTGACACCTTAACAAGTGATAGAAATTATCTCTTATCAAAGTGTCCGGTTCTATTAGACCAGTACACCTGACGGGTATTTTCCCTATTCATCAGTGGATCATAGTGGATAGCTTCGATCTTCAAAGAGTGGAAAAAGCTCTCCACACAGGCATTATCCCAGCAATCAGCTTTTCGGCTCATGCTTTGTGGCATCTTGTGTTTAGCAAGCAGCTTACGGAATTTAGAAGAGCAGTATTGGCTGCCTCTGTCGCTATGAAAGATGACGCCTTTTGGCCGCTTACGCCGCCATAGTGCCATTGTCAGGGCATCACAGATCAACGTAGATTTCATTGTGGTACTCATAGACCAGCCAATCACTTTACGAGAGTAAAGGTCAATAACAACAGCGAGGTACAGCCAGCCCTTAGAGGTCCGTAAATACGTGATGTCGCCAGCCCATTTCTGGTTTGGCTTTATTGCTGAAAAATCTCTCTTCAGCAAATTGGGCGCAATAGGTAGATTATGTTTACTGTCTGTTGTTGTGACCTTAAATTTCCTGGAAGCTTTGGGTACTAGTACTCCATCCGACACCATTTGATAATCACAGATAACCGATCGGTCAGCTTTTTGTGTAAATGGTCGACAATGGTTAGCCGTCCTGTTATTTGAGTCAATTTTGAGTGGCAGGACAAAAAAATGGGTTATTTCACGCAAAGTGCCCCATTTCCCAATTTTTCATGGGAAAAAGTGCTGCTCTAATAGTCTGGTTTATGTTCTATGGAGGCTCTCAATCTACTCTGTATTATCAAGCTCTGGCATCTTTGGATACAGTCTCTTAAGTTTTATCCGAGCGTCTTCAGTGGTAAAACGCCACTGTGTAGTCGCTTTTCTTGCGTTGCGCTTCTCCTCCCAGGCTTTGACTTCTCTCCGGAGAATATCTTGGGTAGGGATACGCCGATCCAGACATTGGCGACTCAGTATAATCAGCTCAATTTCGGCCATATCCAGCCAACTGCCATGCTTTGGGGTGTAATGAAACTCAAGCTTATCAATCATTCTGCGGGCTTCTTTTGGGGAAAAAGCTTTATAAAGTGATGCGGGAGAATGCGTGTTCAAGTTGTCTCCAACCAGTATAACTTTCTCTGCATCTTTGTGGCGAACATCGACCAGAAACTTGATTTGATGAGCCCAATCAATCGCTGTCCTACGATCAGTCACCTCAACATGCCGCCAACCTGTCAAGGGTTCAAACATCATGAACAGATTGCTGACGCCATTACGTGCATACTCTGTGTCATAACGCTCCGGTTTTCCAGGCTCAACAGGCATTGGATTAACGACTTCTTTAACATGCTGCTTGCTACTTTCATCAAGGCAAACAAGCGGACGCCTTGGATCAAGAGGACGTTTATAGACTTCAAGAATATCCTCCATCGCACTCACAAAGTTGGCGCTTTCTTCCGCAGGTATACACCATTCCTTTTTTTGCCAGGGCTTAAGCTCATTTTTTTTAGTCCCTCATGTACTGTGCTTCTGGAAATCGATTCGACGTATCTGAGCTCAATCATGCGATCTGTCAGTAAATTTAGCGTCCATCGGCTGGCTCCTTCCGGTGGTGGTGAGCAGGTAAGGGCAATAAGGTGAGCTTCGGCTTCGCCATCGAGTTTACGTACCCGACCGTGGCTGCTTAGTTTTCCATTGACAGCGACATCAAGCCCTTCTTCAACAAATCGTTTCCTGAGGCGAGTGATAGTAAGCGGCCTAACATGGAAAGCTTTGGCTACCTGATCATGCTGCAGTGGATCATGGTTTTCATCGATAGCCAGAAGGATATTGGCTTTACGTTTTTTGTGTTGTGCAACTTTGGGCTTTTCCTGCTTGATAAGCCGTTCAAGTATTGAGCGTTCTTCCTCGCTGAGTCGAACATGATATTTGATGGTCATAATAACTCCGGTGTTATGGACTCGGAGTTATTAGAATAGCCTTCAGTAAACTATCATCTTCTGCCGGACGGAGTACTAGGCCCTGCTGCTTCATACTGGTAGTAATGGTTTTCAGACAGCAAGGCATACCTGCTTCCTCCAGGTCTTTTTGAATGCGTCGGGCACCTGCCCGAGCTTTGTGCTCTACAAAGACGTCTTTGATTGCCTTATCTCGCGCTTTTTGGAAAATTGAGCGCTTGCTGGCTGTATTGCGTGCTTTTTTCCACTGATAGTACCCACTTCGCGTTACCTTTAATGCTTTTGCCATTGCCTTCAGGCTAAAGCGCTGCTCGTTATCCAGCATGAACTGAAAACGCACTACTTTTGGTTTTTTGCGAAGTAGGCTGCCGCCTTTTTTAGGATATTCAGCTCCTCTGTTTTCTCCGCCAACTGGCGCTTCAGACGAGCATTCTCGGTTGTAAGCTCTGTTTCTCGCTGGCTAACAGAGCTTTTCTTCTTAGCCGCAGACCTCCAACCATAACGCTTTGCAGTAGTTACCCCTAATTCTTTGGCAGCAGCAGGGATACCAACGGTTTCAGCCAGTTTAAGTGCCTCTTCTCTGAATTCTCTTGTAGTGGCCATTGCTCACCTCAAATAGTCGTCTAACTATCATAGTGAGGTGTCCAGAATTAGTGCATCAAGATCAGTCGCCCTTCAAAAATCACTTTTTCACCACCATTGTACGCTTTGCCACTTTGCCACAATAGCGTCGCATCACTGACCAGCTTCCAGGCAGTGCTTTCTTGTGGTTGCTCACCGGTAATCCACCATTTCGCTTCCCAGACAAGATTTTGATGGTTGACACGAGCACCTTCCGTATACGTTGCCGAGCTGTGCCATAATGCTAAAGCGTTAGCGGCTGGATCCTGCGGCGTACACACAGGCGGTGTCGGATCGCCGCCTTTGATAATGGAAGTAGAATAACTGTAGGTATTATTTAATGCCCAGACTCTGTTGGCATACAGGTTATTCCTGTCGTACATATAATGATTCATCGCTTCATGCCAAATGCCCAAAAAGACGCGATCAGCATGCTTGTCTAGAACTTACGCATTGACAGACATCCAAAAAAATTGCTAGATCAGCAAAAAAACAGTGGATGTCGTCGTGCGTAGAAAAATAACAAAACCAACAACAGCCAAGTGCGACCTCCCGAAGTATACGGGGTTTCTACTCTGTGAACCCAAATCAGCCACCTGTACCCGTCTTAGCGAATTGAGTGATATATCGCATGACAGTGTTAACCGCTTTCTCCAACGTGAAAACTTTGCTCCTGAAAATCTTTTTCTAGAAGCGTCAGCAAGGCTTATTCTTGAAGGTGGGACGCTATCGGTTGATGATACGGTGCTGGATAAACCTTATACCCATTACACGGCTTTAGTCGGTCATTACTACTCAGGAAAGCACCACAAAACCGTCAAGGGTATTAATCTCATCACGCTTTATTACACGGACATCAAAGGCTACAACTTGCCCGTTAATTTCCGTATTTACAATCCAGCCGATGGCAAAACTAAAAATGACTACTTTGTCGATATGCTGAAAGAAGTACTGGCATGGGGACTCGAACCTGCATGTGTTACCGGTGACTCTTGGTATAGCAGTATTGGAAACCTCAAAGCTGTGAAAAACAATGGTTTGGGTTTTATGTTCGCTGTTAAAAGCAACCGTACTGTCTCTGTGCAAAAGGGTAACTACCAACAGGTGCAGAGCCTGGAGATTCCCGAAGAAGGAAAAACTGTATGGCTACGTAACTTTGGTCATGTACGACTCTACCGGACGCGACTCAAAAACGAGCTGCGCCATTACGTTGTTTACACTCCTCATGTCGGAGCAGATCTATCTCCACGATCTGATTTTGATCAGCTGCACCAACATCATTGGGCGATCGAAGAGTATCACCGGGCATTAAAGCAACTCTGCAACATCGAGCGTTTTCAGGTGAGAGGGGAGCGACAGGTCCGGAATCATATTTTTGCGGCTATCTTTGGCTATACCTGTCTTCAGGCGATGAAAGTATCAGGGTCACTCAGAAGCGTCTATAGCGTCAGGAAAGACGCCCTCAAAGAAGCTACCTGGGATTTCATAAAAAGTTTCTCCGAGGGGAAGGAATGGTTGAGGCCATTTTTTGCCGGACCTGTCAATGCGTAAGTTCTATAGATATTGATCTGTATTCGTGATTATTATGCACTCTTAACCTTTTTTGAATGACAGTGGCTGTATATTACGGAGGGTTTACATCGAAAAAAAATTGATCAATTATTTGGGGTATAGAACTTACGCATTGACAGACATCCAAAAAAATTGCTAGATCAGCAAAAAAACAGTGGATGTCGTCGTGCGTAGAAAAATAACAAAACCAACAACAGCCAAGTGCGACCTCCCGAAGTATACGGGGTTTCTACTCTGTGAACCCAAATCAGCCACCTGTACCCGTCTTAGCGAATTGAGTGATATATCGCATGACAGTGTTAACCGCTTTCTCCAACGTGAAAACTTTGCTCCTGAAGATCTTTTTCTAGAAGCGTCAGCAAGGCTTATTCTTGAAGGTGGGACGCTATCGGTTGATGATACGGTGCTGGATAAACCTTATACCCATTACACGGCTTTAGTCGGTCATTACTACTCAGGAAAGCACCATAAAACCGTCAAGGGTATTAATCTCATCACGCTTTATTACACGGACATCAAAGGCTACAACTTGCCCGTTAATTTCCGTATTTACAATCCAGCCGATGGCAAAACTAAAAATGACTACTTTGTCGATATGCTGAAAGAAGTACTGGCATGGGGACTCGAACCTGCATGTGTTACCGGTGACTCTTGGTATAGCAGTATTGGAAACCTCAAAGCTGTGAAAAACAATGGTTTGGGTTTTATGTTCGCTGTTAAAAGCAACCGTACTGTCTCTGTGCAAAAGGGTAACTACCAACAGGTGCAGAGCCTGGAGATTCCCGAAGAAGGAAAAACTGTATGGCTACGTAACTTTGGTCATGTACGACTCTACCGGACGAGACTCAAAAACGAGCTGCGCCATTACGTTGTTTACACTCCTCATGTCGGAGCAGATCTATCTCCACGATCTGATTTTGATCAGCTGCACCAACATCATTGGGCGATCGAAGAGTATCACCGGGCATTAAAGTAACTCTGCAACATCGAGCGTTTTCAGGTGAGAGGGGAGCGACAGGTCCGGAATCATATTTTTGCGGCTATCTTTGGCTATACCTGTCTTCAGGCGATGAAAGTATCAGGGTCACTCAGAAGCGTCTATAGCGTCAGGAAAGATGCCCTCAAAGAAGCTACCTGGGATTTCATAAAAAGTTTCTCCGAGGGGAAGGAATGGTTGAGGCCATGTTTTGCCGGACCTGTCAATGCGTAAGTTCTAGGGTATATGAAAGTCTCTTCTGACACAGGAGCTACATAAGATAAACCATAGTTCCAATATAATGCGTAAGCCCTGCCCTAAATCCAATGAATTACTTATCTGCATATTTTGAAGACACTAGCGATTTTTTATTTACATACACGTTGAAGAAAAGCCTCTTTTTATTATGAAACTTGCCTCAGATGGGCATGAAACGCTTACGCTGTCATTTCAGCTTGAGCAATGGACACTCCATAAATCACACTTAATTTTACTCCTCTCCCACTTAAACCAAGCAGCTGAAACCATACATGAATAATTTGATGCTATTCATAGCATTCCCCAGCTATCCATTTTTTCAATGACTAAGGCTGGTTTAGATAAAGGCATACAGCAACATCTACAGCAGGCTGTAGAGACTCAGCCTGCTGATTAATCTGCATCTTTTAAGCAGGAATAGCTGGCTGCATGGTACCGGCCATTTGCTGGAGAATCCTGTTCACCTGGCAGCTGTAACCAAACTCATTGTCATACCACACATAAAGCACACAACGGGTGCCTTCAACAATGGTGGCACCACTGTCAACAATCCCTGCGTTACGGTTACCGACAAAATCGCTGGATACCACTTCCGTAGAATTCACATAATCAATCTGCTTTTTCAGGTCAGAATGCAGTGACATCTCCCGCAGGTAGTTGTTCAGCTGGTCGACTGTTGTCGCCTTTTTGAGGTTCAGATTCAAAATGGCCAGTGATACGTTGGGCGTGGGCACTCGGATAGAGCTACCGGTTAACTTGCCTTTCATCTCAGGCAATGCTTTCGCCACAGCACTGGCAGCGCCTGTTTCAGTAATGACCATATTCAGGGCTGCACCACGGCCACGACGTTCCCCTTTATGGTAGTTATCAATCAGATTCTGGTCATTGGTGTAAGAATGTACCGTTTCAACGTGACCATTTTCCACACCAACAAAATCACTTATGGCTTTCAATACAGGTGTAATAGCATTAGTGGTGCAGGAGGCGGCTGAAAGAATGGTATCTTCTTTAATCAGAGCATTATTCACACCATAAACAATGTTCTTAATATCACCTTTGCCTGGCGCAGTCAGCAGGACACGCGAGGCACCTGGGCACTGCAAATGCTGACCAAGGCTTTCTTCATCACGCCAGATGCCGGTGTTATCAATGACAATGGCGTTGTTAATTCCGTACTGGGTGTAATCCACCTGATCTGGGGCATTGGAGTAAATCACCTGAATCTTTACACCGTTGGCATAAAGCAGGTTATTCTCTTCATCGATATCGATGGTGCCCTGGCAGGAGCCATGAACAGAATCCCTGCGCAGGAGGCTTGCCCGCTTTTGCAGGTCATTTTTAGCGCCACACTTTCGCACAACAATCGCGCGCAGGTTAATGCTTTCACCACCACCCGCACGCTCAACCAGCAATCGTGCCATTAACCGACCAATACGGCCAAATCCGTACAAGACGACATCCTGACCGTTACGCCGATGCGACTCCTTTCCATTAATAATAGGTGCGACTTCACCGCGTACATATTCTTCCAGCGACGTGGATGTTTTGCAGGCATGGTAACCTGTGACCAGTTTACCCAGATCAATACGGGATGGTGCCAAGTTAAGCGTAGACAGCATCTCAAGTACCGGGTAAGTTTCCCTGACAGACAGTTCATCACCCAAAATCTTTTGTACAAATTTATGGGCCTTGATAATGTCAATCACCGAGCGATGAATCACCGAACGGCCATACACGGAAGTGACGACATTATGATCACGGTAGAGCTTGCCAATAAGGGGAATCATTGACTCAGCGAGTGCTTCACGCTCTTTCCAGTCCTTAAAGAGATCTTTTGCCACAATTACTGTCCTGATCTAGAACTTACGCATTGACAGACATCCAAAAAAATTGCTAGATCAGCAAAAAAACAGTGGATGTCGTCGTGCGTAGAAAAATAACAAAACCAACAACAGCCAAGTGCGACCTCCAGAAGTATACGGGGTTTCTACTCTGTGAACCCACATCAGCCACCTGTACCCGTCTTAGCGAATTGAGTGATATATCGCATGACAGTGTTAACCGCTTTCTCCAACGTGAAAACTTTGCTCCTGAAGATCTTTTTCTAGAAGCGTCAGCAAGGCTTATTCTTGAAGGTGGGACGCTATCGGTTGATGATACGGTGCTGGATAAACCTTATACCCATTACACGGCTTTAGTCGGTCATTACTACTCAGGAAAGCACCACAAAACCGTCAAGGGTATTAATCTCATCACGCTTTATTACACGGACATCAAAGGCTACAACTTGCCCGTTAATTTCCGTATTTACAATCCAGCCGATGGCAAAACTAAAAATGACTACTTTGTCGATATGCTGAAAGAAGTACTGGCATGGGGACTCGAACCTGCATGTGTTACCGGTGACTCTTGGTATAGCAGTATTGGAAACCTCAAAGCTGTGAAAAACAATGGTTTGGGTTTTATGTTCGCTGTTAACAGCAACCGTACTGTCTCTGTGCAAAAGGGTAACTACCAACAGGTGCAGAGCCTGGAGATTCCCGAAGAAGGAAAAACTGTATGGCTACGTAACTTTGGTCATGTACGACTCTACCGGACGCGACTCAAAAACGAGCTGCGCCATTACGTTGTTTACACTCCTCATGTCGGAGCAGATCTATCTCCACGATCTGATTTTGATCAGCTGCACCAACATCATTGGGCGATCGAAGAGTATCACCGGGCATTAAAGCAACTCTGCAACATCGAGCGTTTTCAGGTGAGAGGGGAGCGACAGGTCCAGAATCATATTTTTGCGGCTATCTTTGGCTATACCTGTCTTCAGGCGATGAAAGTATCAGGGTCACTCAGAAGCGTCTATAGCGTCAGGAAAGACGCTCTCAAAGAAGCTACCTGGGATTTCATAAAAAGCTTCTCCGAGGGGAAGGAATGATTGAGGCCATTTTTTGCCGGACCTGTCAATGCGTAAGTTCTACTGATCTTATGTCATAGATTGAGAGCCTGATCATATAATCACAGAAACACATTTTCAAACAAAGTTTATCATATTAATACCTATAGTCCGCCCTCACTCGTAAACCACCCCTGTCACTCAGGGTTGTCAGCCGCTACAATGCTCAATCAGCGTTTATTTTACGGCTTATCTCGGCTTAGGACACACCATGGCGCAAGCTTCACTTACTCTTCCATGTCAGGCAGGTGATAAAGTCACTTGGGGACAGCTATCAGGTACGCAATCGGCCTACCTGATTCATCAGGCCGCTCAATCTTCTGATGGATTATTGCTGGTCATTACACCCGATTCTGCCAAAGCACTTACTTTGGAGGAGGAATTGCGTTTTTTTCAAAGCAATGATGACAGCATTACACTACATCAGCTTCCGGACTGGGAAACGCTCCCTTACGATAATTTTTCGCCGCATCAGGATATTGTTTCTGAACGGCTTGCCACACTATACCACTTACCCCGCGCAACAAAATCCATTTTAGTCACCCCCATTACCACCCTGATCCACCAGATTTGCCCGCGGACTTTTTTGGAATCGGGCACCTTGCTGGTCAGTAAAGGTGAAACCTTCTTGTTACAAGAACGCAGGCTTGCCTTTGAACAAGCCGGCTATCGCTGCGTAGACTCTGTGTTTGAACATGGCGAGTTTACTGTTCGTGGTGCCATTATTGATATTTTCCCCATGGGGTCTGCCACACCGTTTCGAATTGATTTATTCGATGACGAGATTGATAGCATTCGTACCTTTGACCCGGAAACCCAGTGCTCTATCGGCGAGGTGGAAAGTATCAACCTCCTGCCAGGGCATGAATTTCCCATGGACAAGGCCAACAGGGATCGCTTCCGAGCGGCCTATCGGGACGGGTTTGATGTCGACCACAGGGATTGTCCTCTGTATCAGGATATTGGCGCGGGCGTTGCAAGTCCGGGCATTGAGTACTATCTGCCGTTGTTTTTTGATCAAACAGCCACCTTGTTTGACTACCTGCCCGACAACACAACCATTGTTCTAGATAGCGGCATTCCCGCAGCACTTGAACGCTTTCATACTGACGTCAATGAACGTTACCAAAACCGTAAAGTAGATCCCTTACGCCCTTTGCTTCCCCCTGGACAGCTGTTTTTAACGCAAGAAGCCTTTTATGCCCATAGTAAAGCCTATGGTCGCATCAATCTGTCGGAAGAGACCGTTCGTGAAAAACCCGGACAGATCAATATTAACTGGCCCGTAACACCTGAGTTGACCCTGAATGCTCAACGGGATAATCCGCTCGCCCCCCTTCAAGATTACCTCTCAAAAACATCGCGCGTATTACTGGTTGCCGAAAGCCCCGGTCGCCGGGAAGCGCTCATGGATTTGCTAAAGGATGCCAGCATTGCACCCCAACCTTTTGAGGACTGGAGCAGCTTTGCCCAAAGTTCTGCTTCACTGGGAATTACTGTGGGTCTACTGCACAATGCGCTGGAGATACCCTCTGAAGGTATCAGTTTGATCCCCGAGTCCTGTCTTTTAGGCCAACGTGTCACACAGTCCCGACGAAGAAAAAGTAACAGTGACCATCAGGCTGATCAGGTCATCCGCAATCTGACAGAGTTACGTATGGGTGCGCCAGTGGTGCACATTGACCATGGCGTTGGGCGTTACAGAGGCTTAGAGACCTTAGGCATTGAGGGGCAAATAGAGGAGTTCCTGACCCTTGAATACGCCAATGAGGCCAAACTCTACGTACCCGTCGCCTCTCTTCACTTGATTGCCCGGTACAGTGGTGCTGATGATGACAGCGCACCGCTGCATCGCCTCGGCAGTGAACAGTGGTCAAAAGCCCGCAAGAAAGCCGCAGAAAAAGCCAGGGATGTTGCCGCAGAACTACTGGATATCTACGCTCGACGAGAAGCCAGAAAAGGATTTTCCTTTGAGATGCCCGATCAGCACTACCACACCTTTGTTGCTGGCTTTCCGTTTGAAGAAACACAAGACCAGCAGAGCGCCATTGAAGCGGTCGTCAAGGACATGTGCGCACCCTCCCCCATGGACAGACTCGTCTGTGGTGATGTGGGCTTTGGTAAAACAGAAGTCGCTATGCGAGCTGCATTTCTTGCCGTACAAAGCGGCAAACAAGTCGCCATTCTTGTACCTACGACACTACTTGCCCAGCAACACTTTGAAAGCTTTAATGATCGTTTTGCGGACTGGCCAGTGGAGGTGGGTGTGATGTCCCGCTTTCGTTCACCGAAAGAGCTTCAGTCATTAAAGCAGACTATTGAGCAGGGCAAGACAGATATCCTGATTGGCACGCATAAAATCCTGCAGGATGAATTAGCCTTCAAAGACCTTGGCCTTCTTATTATTGACGAAGAACACCGGTTTGGCGTGCGACATAAGGAAAAATTGAAATCTATGCGAGCCAGAGTGGATATCCTTACACTGACCGCAACGCCTATACCCCGTACACTCAACATGGCTATGTCCGGCATCCGCGATTTATCGATTATTGCCACACCCCCGGCCCGGCGTTTATCGGTGAAAACTTTTATTCGTGAAAAAGACCCGCATTTGGTGCGGGAAGGCATTTTACGCGAACTACTGCGCGGCGGTCAGGTGTACTACCTGCATAACGAAGTACAAACGATTGAAAAGACTGCACAGGACTTATCGGCGTTATTACCCGAAGCTCGCATTGGTATTGGCCATGGACAAATGCGGGAACGGGAGCTTGAACAGGTGATGTCGGACTTTTACCACAAACGGTTTAACGTGCTTGTCTGCACCACGATCATTGAAACGGGTATTGATGTACCCAGTGCGAATACCATTGTGATTAACAGGGCTGACAAATTTGGGCTCGCTCAACTGCACCAACTACGGGGCCGTGTTGGACGCTCACATCATCAGGCTTACGCCTACCTGCTAACACCGCCTGCAAAAACCTTAACGCCCGATGCCTCAAAACGACTGGAAGCCATCAGTGAAGCACAGGACCTAGGGGCGGGCTTTATGCTGGCGTCTCACGATTTGGAAATTCGTGGGTCCGGTGAATTGCTGGGAGAGGGGCAAAGTGGACAAATTCACAGTGTGGGTTTTACACTGTATACCGAAATGCTAGAACGCGCCGTTGATGCCATCAAAAACGGTGACACCCCGGATGCAGATAAACCACTTGCTCAGAGCATTGATATCAACCTGCGTGTCCCTGCCCTGTTACCCAATGATTATATACACGATGTTCACACTCGCTTGATTCTCTATAAGCGCATTGCCGCGGCTAAAAACGAGCAGGCCTTAAAGCATTTGCAAATCGAATTGATTGACCGGTTTGGCTTATTGCCCGAACCCACTAAGCATCTTTTTCGGCAAACTAGCCTGAAACTCAAAGCTCAGGCCATGGGCATTCAGAAACTGGATGCAGGCCCGAAACAGGGAAAAATCGAATTTGACAGCCACCCCACCGTTGATCCGATGGTCATTATTCAGCTCATACAATCACAGCCCGATACTTACCGGCTGGATGGCAGCAATGTATTAAAGTACAGTGGCACCATGGCAACCCCAGATCAACGGTTTACCCTCACTGAGCAATTACTGGACACGTTAGGAGCCTGAATATGGACAGGAAGCAACGATGCCTTTCTTTGGCAATGGTACTGACGTTGAGCCGCCCACTCTTTGCGGAAACAGCTCTGATGCCTGCAGAAGAAACACCTTGGTATCAGGTTGATGTCATTATTTTTTTGAATAACAGCAGTTTGAGCACGACTCAGGAAGCTTGGCCAGAACCCCGTTTACGCCCCATTCCTTCAGAGGCTATACCGTTAACCTCAGTGGGTGCATCAACACCGGCACCGGACAGTTCGAACACGGAGCCAATGGGCAAAGCAACAGATGCCTTTATCGCACTGCCATCATCAGCGTTCCTGCTCAAAAACGAAGCCAGCCAACTGAGTCAGTCATCCAGTTATCAAGTACTGCGTCAAATGGCTTGGCGAATGCCAGTGAGCCCTGACCAGAAAGATCACCCCGTCCAAATAAAAACACCCATCGATAATGATGCCAAGTATATGCTGAGCGGTGTTATTGATGTGAGTGCTCAACGCTATCTACACGTCGATGTCGACCTCTGGTACAACGCATTGACACCCAATACGTCACCGCCAGACCCGATCTCAGAACCTCAGTTGCTGGTGCCTGTCAACGAGCGCTCTCAACCCATAACAACATCACCTCTTCATATTTTAAAGAGCTTTCAACTGGATGAAAGCAGACACATCACCAATACCCAGCAGATACAGTATCTGGACACACCCGTGCTTGGCGTATTGTTAAAACTAACGCCTCATGACAGTCTTACCAAAGAAAAAGAGCCCATGCCGCAAGCAATATAAAGGTAAATTGTTAATAAAAAATGCTTATCTATAAATCAAAAAAAGCCTCATTAATTATGATTATTGTGGCTTTTTTATAAAACACAAAAAATATCATAAACAACCATTTCTTGACACCGAGCAGTCACACAACAAAAAAACAACCCAACATCCTATAATTAAACAACTCACTTCATCTACAACATCTCTCTACCAAGTTTAGTCACATTCAGGAATAAAAATAATGAAACCCTTAGGACCCAGAAGCCCCAAAACAACAAACAATATACCATTAAAACAAAAAACATCATTTAAAAAAAGCTGCGGAAGAATAGCAAAACCAACAACCGCAAAAACAAGAACCCCAAAACACTATAACAAAGAGAATAGTCAACCCCCTTCCTTAATGAAAAGAGATACCAAGATCCACTCGCAACCAAATCTCCTAAGAAACAGCATCTCAGACTTTAAAGAATTAACCGTACTAAAGAACCCAATCACTGTAATGGAAGGTAAGACACTCGAGCCAGAAACTTATTTAGAAAATAAATATTTCAATAAAGATTTAGAAAAATCGGAAGACACGAGAAAGCTAAATGATGTTTTATTAAATGAATACTCAATCAATGAAATCACTAAAACCCGAAACAAAATTGCGCCTAAGATAGGTAACTAATCAATCAGAACACTGTGCCTTATTGATATTCAGAACACATTTACAAATGGCAACTTATGTGTTCCCGGTGCTGAAGGAAAAGTATTTAACAACATTCAAGAGCTTATCGCCCATAACAAGACCTTAAGCACTGAAGACAAACTATTTGATGTCATTGTCATGTCAAAAGACAAGCATCCCGACAACCATATTGCATTCACATCACGGTACTTTCATAATCCTGAAATGCAACAAGATGATTCCTGTCTTTTAAAACTAACGGACGAAGGAAAAAATCTCGGCATTCAACTAAAATCCGATTTAATTAAAGGCATACACGGTGTTATTACATCTAAAGATAATGATGACAAGCGCTGCTATAAGTGCGCTAATAAGGATAAATATCTCTGTAGGGATTTGACTTATGAATTCCATTTTTCAAATCTTGGTCATATTAAACATAACGCTAAGCTAAATGGACCGAAAAGCCGTTAGGCTTTTTGTGTCCATTTTGAGCGCCTTGTTATGTTTTTTTAAGCCCTAACTTACCTGCAAAGAAAGTACGAGACTCTTTAAGTTTAGAAAGATGCCAATCAAACAGTTCCGAGTTACGTTTTGCAACAGCACTGCGATCTTCACCTTCCGGCAATCCGCGGGAGCCATCAGATGGGCGCATTTTCTCTTCCGTAGCTACCATACCAATTGATTCTTGATAGATTTCATCAATAAATTCTTGGACAGAGTCATCGAAAAGAAATGCAGCTTCAGATGCCTTTGAGTTCAATTATAATGCTCTCTCATAAGATGTTTTTCCATCTCTTAAGATCTCAGACAAATAACACTGAACTGCTTTATAGACTGCAAGCCTTCGCTCATATGTTTCGTGACGTAAGCGTTGTGCGTTGATTTGATATTGTTGATACGTAATAAAAACACCAACGACAGCTATGGTAGGTACTAATAAGGCTGATAGAACCTCGATCCAGCTTTGGCTGTTTTCTGGCATTGAGTCAACAATGATATGCATTAAATTATGCTTACTCACGTGATCCTCGTAGAAACATAACGCCTCCATAACCGGCAGCTGGAACGCAGCGAAGAGTAGTGTAACCTAAATCCTGCAATCCAAACCCGAACAGGTCAATCGCAGCAACTGATCAAGCCCTCCTGATTCTGATTATGCTACTATCGAGCAAATATTTACCTTTTCAGTGGATTTTAATCACATGAGCCGTCGTGTTTGGTTCATCTTACTGCTATTCCTGATATCAGGGCGCGATAACTCCTTCCGCATTAGCAGAATGTTTTTCTAATCATCCATTGTTCGCTATTTACAAACAGTCACCTACTGCTAGCCAAGCATCCCACTCCGTTTGGTAGAGATGCTCTTTGTTACTGGCAACGGTCAACTGCCTGTTACCTGTCAACAGTTTTCCGGCAACCCGTATCATATAGCAGCGAATGCTTTCCGGCTCCCACTTCATCAACTGACGATTCCCACTCATCAGTGCCATCCAACGTGTTGTATTGTAGGCCAGTATTGCACATTGCATAAGCGCACTGTTTGCCATGAAATGATCGGTTTTGATCTGCCCGAGAGCCATCTGGTTTTTGCACTCTTCGATCCAGGTTTCGCAGGTAGCCCGCTTGCCATACGCTTTATGGATCTCCCATGGACTCAACGACTCAGTAGTCACGTAGCAGAAGTAGTCGTACTCTGGCTTCGGGTCTAACAATTCGCACTGGGTGTTTTCTGGCTTCCCGATCTTGCTTTGCCGGACAGCCACGAAGCAACGAGCCCGGTCCCAGTCACCACAGCAGTGTTGAAACTCGCACCACTCCCACCCTGGCTGATGCACGACAGGTTGCCAGTCTTGCGGGATTAACAGTTTGTGTAGATTCTTCAGTTTGACCTTAACCAGATAACGATGTCCTAAATCCTCCAGATAGGTCAGTAATGGTCCACCAAAGTAGCCACTATCAGCCCTGAAAAAAATCTTCATGTGGGAAGGCAGAGTAACCAGCAACTGTGTCATAAACTCTATGGAGCCATTAGCAGTGTAGGCATCACCACTTCGTAACCAACCCTGCAGCACTTCTTTGGTTTCCGCGCAAAAGGCCAGCTGCGGGTGGTACGACAGCGCCCCTCTTTTTTTCTCGTTAAACCCTTTCTTTGCGCCTTCCTGAAAACCAAAACAGGTTTTTACCGTAGAATCGAGGTCAATGGTGACCTGTTTAAAAGCATAAACGGTAGATGTTCCTGAGCGCAGTGCCTGTTTCCAAACACTCTCCCTCATTTCGTGGACAGCGGTTTCCAGTTCAACGACGCTGGCAAAGTGGAACAGCTTTAAAATGCGTCCAAATTGACTGTCACAAGGAATGCGTTGAAAACGGGTGCATTCTCGGAGAACGCTATCCTGCCAGACCGTGCACACTTTCATCAGACTTTTGGCACCTGCCAGAATGCCGGTGGTTACCATCAGAATGACATCTGACAGTTGGAAAGTGGCATTAGAGCCTCGTTGAATATTACCTAAATCCTGCAATCCAAACCCGAACAGGTCAATCGCAGCAACTGATCAAGCCCTCCTGATTCTGATTATGCTACTATCGAGCAAATATTTACCTTTTCAGTGGATTTTAATCACATGAGCCGTCGTGTTTGGTTCATCTTACTGCTATTCCTGATATCAGGGCGCGATAACTCCTTCCGCATTAGCAGAATGTTTTTCTAATCATCCATTGTTCGCTATTTACAAACAGTCACCTACTGCTAGCCAAGCATCCCACTCCGTTTGGTAGAGATGCTCTTTGTTACTGGCAACGGTCAACTGCCTGTTACCTGTCAACAGTTTTCCGGCAACCCGTATCATATAGCAGCGAATGCTTTCCGGCTCCCACTTCATCAACTGACGATTCCCACTCATCAGTGCCATCCAACGTGTTGTATTGTAGGCCAGTATTGCACATTGCATAAGCGCACTGTTTGCCATGAAATGATCGGTTTTGATCTGCCCGAGAGCCATCTGGTTTTTGCACTCTTCGATCCAGGTTTCGCAGGTAGCCCGCTTGCCATACGCTTTATGGATCTCCCATGGACTCAACGACTCAGTAGTCACGTAGCAGAAGTAGTCGTACTCTGGCTTCGGGTCTAACAATTCGCACTGGGTGTTTTCTGGCTTCCCGATCTTTCTTTGCCGGACAGCCACGAAGCAACGAGCCCGGTCCCAGTCACCACAGCAGTGTTGAAACTCGCACCACTCCCACCCTGGCTGATGCACGACAGGTTGCCAGTCTTGCGGGATTAACAGTTTGTGTAGATTCTTCAGTTTGACCTTAACCAGATAACGATGTCCTAAATCCTCCAGATAGGTCAGTAATGGTCCACCAAAGTAGCCACTATCAGCCCTGAAAAAAATCTTCATGTGGGAAGGCAGAGTAACCAGCAACTGTTTCATAAACTCTATGGAGCCATTAGCAGTGTAGGCATCACCACTTCGTAACCAACCCTGCAGCACTTCTTTGGTTTCCGCGCAAAAGGCCAGCTGCGGGTGGTACGACAGCGCCCCTCTTTTTTTCTCGTTAAACCCTTTCTTTGCGCCTTCCTGAAAACCAAAACAGGTTTTTACCGTAGAATCGAGGTCAATGGTGACCTGTTTAAAAGCATAAACGGTAGATGTTCCTGAGCGCAGTGCCTGTTTCCAAACACTCTCCCTCATTTCGTGGACAGCGGTTTCCAGTTCAACGACGCTGGCAAAGTGGAACAGCTTTAAAATGCGTCCAAATTGACTGTCACAAGGAATGCGTTGAAAACGGGTGCATTCTCGGAGAACGCTATCCTGCCAGACCGTGCACACTTTCATCAGACTTTTGGCACCTGCCAGAATGCCGGTGGTTACCATCAGAATGACATCTGACAGTTGGAAAGTGGCATTAGAGCCTCGTTGAATATTAATCCGTTTGTCCAGTAGGTCGGCCAGCCCCATCCGGTTCAGGAAGCGAAACACAGGGATCAGTCCAGCCTGACTGGTAAGCGGCTTTTTAGCTTGAGTGAAATGTACCTTCCGCTGCTTCAAACGTGCTTTTGACTTGTTTTTTTTGCTCATTGAAAAAGTGATGCTTTATGAAACGAAAACATCATTTAATCTCTTTATTCACGGGTGATTGCAACTTTTATTTCGATATTATTTGCAGGATTTAGGTATTAATCCGTTTGTCCAGTAGGTCGGCCAGCCCCATCCGGTTCAGGAAGCGAAACACAGGGATAAGTCCAGCCTGACTGGTAAGCGGCTTTTTAGCTTGAGTGAAATGTACCTTCCGCTGCTTCAAACGTGCTTTTGACTTGTTTTTTTTGCTCATTGAAAAAGTGATGCTTTATGAAACGAAAACATCATTTAATCTCTTTATTCACGGGTGATTGCAACTTTTATTTCGATATTATTTGCAGGATTTAGGTGTAAGCTGTCCGGCGCCGAAGGCGCGTAGTTGATTGATTTGTTATGTGTTTTTTCACTGGAAATTTGCCTTAAGGTAATCGGTAAGTGATAGTGCAACATCGTCCGTTATAGTGTTTATGAAATACTGTTTTGAGCTAGCATTATTACTACCCACAACCATTGTTCCATGATTTGGTGTCTCGTATAAGACATTCTCCCCATTGGCCATAATTGAACCGTACCTAATTTCATAGCTTGCAACATTGCCCATCAATGTGCCACCTTTGTTTTTCACCGACATACAACGGATATTTACTGTGAGATTAAAGTCTAGGATTTTAGTTGGTTTGAGTCTCGCCCGTAAGAACTCTCCTTCAATCCGATTAACAAGTCCTTCTTCTGTGAATGGGCACGAGCTTGATACCCAGACAAAAAGTCCTAGGCTGTTAGGATTAGCTTGCTTCATCCAATTTGTTGGTTCTGCAAAAGCCGAAAAAGACAGCAATACGAAACAGAAGCTAACAATCCATTTCACAATTTTTCTCCTTAATATAATTCGTGGGCACTTGGACACATAACGCCCCAATTACGGGCCGACGCGCAGGCGTGAAACGCCGTAGCGGAGGTCCGAGCAGCACGCTAGTGCTGCGGGCGTAGATTGGTTTGTTATAAGTTTTTTGGTTAAGAAAACCATGACGTTAAGCTCGCCCAGTTTGAAATCACAGAAATCGCAAGCGCTATGAGTGCAATTACAACAGATAAACCCGTAGTCCATGGTATCTTGCTCGCGATTACATTGTTTTCTCTCAACGATTTTTCATTGAGAATAAACATTCGGCCACAGTCGTTAATTTTTTGAGACATAAGCTCTTTATCGAGCTCTTCGTCTGACATCTTTTTGATGCGCTGTACAAATGATTAGTTTTTCATCTTAATACTTATAACGCCCCGCTAAGGGGCTGATAATGCTTGGCTAAACTTGTGTAGCGGAGCGAAACTGAGCCAAGCTTTAGCAGTCCCGTCTTAAGCGATTTGTTAGGTAATGTTTAACACCCCTACAATGCAAGACGCTAAACCAGCAAGTACTGGCAAAATAAAATGAATAAATACCCAACAATAGTACCTTGAGTCCTTACCAATATTTGGAGGAACAATCGAATACCAAGGTCTACTATATTCGAGGGTATGAGATCCAGCAACTATAGCCTTACGAGCTTCTTTTGCATCACGGTAATTTGGTACGGAATAGATTAAAAACGCAGCCATAAAATAAGCAGTTAAAGCCAAAAAAATTAAGTAAAAAGCAGAAGAAGTAAGGTTTTCAAAGGTACACCCCAATATTGATCCTTTACTTGGATTGAGACCAGAAAAAGCAGCGATAATTGTAACTGACGAGGTTAATAGGAGGTTTCTTCGTTCTTGACGGACAAAGTCATTGTATGAACTTCGAATAATTTCATCTAGTTCTTGTACTTCGTTAGGAGTATATCGCTCTCTAGTTTCCGCCATGACTATCCTTAGTTACCTAACGCCCAAATAAGGGGCTGATTAATAGTTTGCTAAAATGTGAAGCGAAGCGGAACCGAGCAAACTGTTAGCAGTCCCGCTTAATTTTCTTGTTAGGTGAGTGTTTAAATACACTCTTCGATTTGTCTTTTACTACTTCATACTTTGTAAACGCAGCTCTTGTTTTATATACACTTACATCGGCTTCATATGAACATAAATATTTAGCTAACTGTTCTGCTTTAAGATTTGAATGAGGCCCTAGAAAAACTTCCTTTAATTTCATATTGCCCTTGAATGGAGTAAAGAACAAACCTGAAGTGTCTTTTTCTTTTAGTTCGACAATAACCCTAACTTCATCTTCATATTCCCAACCACTATATTTAACATACATTATCTTCTCAACGATCTCTTCAGTTAAACCACCAAATTTTTTATCCATATCTATATCGACGGTCATTCTTTCTGGGAAATAATCGATTTCTTTTATATGTTCATCATCAATATCGCAACTAAGGCATATTCCTTTATGTTTATCTCCATAGTGTCCCCACATCAAAGGGTTTTTCCACTCTCGACAAAAGCAAATAACACCAGCTGTTTTTGCAGCTTCTTCCCTACCTGCTTTGAAAGCCTTGCGAAATGCCTTATCTGATACATCTACACCAAGCAATTCAAAAGGATCATTCAAATCATCTAACAAAGAGATCTTTAACCTTTCCTTGATGATATTAGATAATCCAAATTCTTTATTGGTGAAGTAATATACGCGCATGATTAACTCACCTAACATATATTAAAACTCAAACGAGTAATATTGGATATTACGTGGCAAATAACTCACGTGAGCAAATATCCCATTAATATGCGGCAACTAACTCAAGTGAGATATAATATCATTAACAATCGTGCCAATTTGTTATTACAAAAGATTATTCTGGCCTATTTATTTTCTGAAATGATACATCATCAGTATTAATCAACTCATATTGTTGATAAAGCGCTTCAGACCCGCGTTTTGTTAGATAGGCACCACCATAACATTCTTCAAAATAGCCATCATGAATAAGCTCACTGATAGCAATCACCAGCGCGTCTTGCGCTTTTTCAGAAAAATGTTGAGTTTCAGACAATATATAGTCGAAGGGCAGTAAATCACCTTCTTCAAGGGATAGCTTCTTTGAAAGATTTAGTAGATGAAATTTAATATTGTCTTCTAGGGTGGGCTCACTGTCTGCATGTTTGATTACATCTGATAATTTAAGCATGTCATAGTACTTTTTTTATTGAATACTTCGTCTTATTGTAGAGTCGCTGGTTGCTAATAAGACAGCCATGATCCGTTGCTTTATTTAATCATAAAATCTATAAAAAATACCCCTCTTTCAAGGGGTATAATATTAACCCTATGGCTTCCTGCCTTTTATTATTTTTCCATTATTTGTAGACAGGTAATCGCTATTTACATCCATTACAGTGATTGCCATCGTAAACAGGTTAATGTTGCGAGTAAAAAACATTTACATCTGCAAACTGTTTATTCTTATTATTTTGCAGTCATTCCTTTTATCTATAACTCTTCTGTTTAAAGTAGAAAGTTATTCATACTTGTAACTACTTCCTTGTAGTTATCTGACATAACTACATATTACGTAGTTACCACTATTAAAACAAGTACTTATGTAACATATTAGCCTATAGAACATGTTTTATATGCTTTAAAAATACATGCCACCTAAATCCTGCAAATAATATCGAAATAAAAGTTGCAATCACCCGTGAATAAAGAGATTAAATGATGTTTTCGTTTCATAAAGCATCACTTTTTCAATGAGCAAAAAAAACAAGTCAAAAGCACGTTTGAAGCAGCGGAAGGTACATTTCACTCAAGCTAAAAAGCCGCTTACCAGTCAGGCTGGACTTATCCCTGTGTTTCGCTTCCTGAACCGGATGGGGCTGGCCGACCTACTGGACAAACGGATTAATATTCAACGAGGCTCTAATGCCACTTTCCAACTGTCAGATGTCATTCTGATGGTAACCACCGGCATTCTGGCAGGTGCCAAAAGTCTGATGAAAGTGTGCACGGTCTGGCAGGATAGCGTTCTCCGAGAATGCACCCGTTTTCAACGCATTCCTTGTGACAGTCAATTTGGACGCATTTTAAAGCTGTTCCACTTTGCCAGCGTCGTTGAACTGGAAACCGCTGTCCACGAAATGAGGGAGAGTGTTTGGAAACAGGCACTGCGCTCAGGAACATCTACCGTTTATGCTTTTAAACAGGTCACCATTGACCTCGATTCTACGGTAAAAACCTGTTTTGGTTTTCAGGAAGGCGCAAAGAAAGGGTTTAACGAGAAAAAAAGAGGGGCGCTGTCGTACCACCCGCAGCTGGCCTTTTGCGCGGAAACCAAAGAAGTGCTGCAGGGTTGGTTACGAAGTGGTGATGCCTACACTGCTAATGGCTCCATAGAGTGTATGAAACAGTTGCTGGTTACTCTGCCTTCCCACATGAAGATTTTTTTCAGGGCTGATAGTGGCTACTTTGGTGGACCATTACTGACCTATCTGGAGGATTTAGGACATCGTTATCTGGTTAAGGTCAAACTGAAGAATCTACACAAACTGTTAATCCCGCAAGACTGGCAACCTGTCGTGCATCAGCCAGGGTGGGAGTGGTGCGAGTTTCAACACTGCTGTGGTGACTGGGACCGGGCTCGTTGCTTCGTGGCTGTCCGGCAAAGAAAGATCGGGAAGCCAGAAAACACCCAGTGCGAATTGTTAGACCAGAAGCCAGAGTACGACTACTTCTGCTACGTGACTACTGAGTCGTTGAGTCCATGGGAGATCCATAAAGCGTATGGCAAGCGGGCTACCTGCGAAACCTGGATCGAAGAGTGCAAAAACCAGATGGCTCTCGGGCAGATCAAAACCGATCATTTCATGGCAAACAGTGCGCTTATGCAATGTGCAATACTGGCCTACAATACAACACGTTGGATGGCACTGATGAGTGGGAATCGTCAGTTGATGAAGTGGGAGCCGGAAAGCATTCGCTGCTATATGATACGGGTTGCCGGAAAACTGTTGACAGGTAACAGGCAGTTGACCGTTGCCAGTAACAAAGAGCATCTCTACCAAACGGAGTGGGATGCTTGGCTAGCAGTAGGTGACTGTTTGTAAATAGCGAACAATGGATGATTAGAAAAACATTCTGCTAATGCGGAAGGAGTTATCGCGCCCTGATATCAGGAATAGCAGTAAGATGAACCAAACACGACGGCTCATGTGATTAAAATCCACTGAAAAGGTAAATATTTGCTCGATAGTAGCATAATCAGAATCAGGAGGGCTTGATCAGTTGCTGCGATTGACCTGTTCGGGTTTGGATTGCAGGATTTAGGTGCCATATTCTGTAGCCCTTCTCTATCTAAGCCTTTGCATAATTCTTGCGTCCATTGAATCCAAGGACGATAAGTCGTTTCAAAATTACCACTGGGCACTGACAACTGCTGAGAAATACTTTTTCGCCCCATCAATGGTTGTTTTTGTCCCGTATTAATTTGATAACGGTAGTTGTACATAGTCGCACGACAAACATCGCGAACGTGGATAATGGTTTTCTTGCGCATCTTCTGTGGTGCACGTTCGGCAATTTGCTCGTCTAGCCAGTTCCACAAGGCGGCGCACAGGTCAGGTTGACGGAGAGTTCTCTCTAAACGGTACGCCTGGTCTTCTAAATCAGCGGCTTGGCACAATAGCGCATCGGTGTTAATACCTTGCAGTTCTGCGCGTCGATCGTCGGTTTTACAGCGTGCAATACGTGCTGGAAGGCTGGCGGCTTCTTCGGCCAGTTGATCCGCTTGAGCGCGGCACTCTCTTGCCTGTTTTTGTATCTCAATACGTTTTAGCCAACCTTGATTCGTTTCCCCTATTGGGGAGTAGCTCCAATAGCACCACGCTTTTACAGGTGCAGGCAGGGCTTCTACTTTGGCAATCACTTTACCGGCTTCTTTGGCATTCCAGATTAAGCGGCTATTGTCTAACTTACCGGTTGATTGTACGTTATCCACATCTAAGCCTTTGCTTTTCATGTAGATGGCATAAGCCTCAAAAATAGCCTGTCTTGTTGAGTAGAATCTCATCCCTATCCCCTTATTTTTTTATCGTCCTTGTTCGTACTGCATAAGACGTGCTTGTAAATACTGATGACTGCGCTCTAACTCCCTAATGCGTGCTATTGCTTTGGCTTTCAACTCGGACAACCTACAACTCAGCTGTCTAATAATCTCCCGATCGGGCAGTGCTTCACCGGTTTCACCATCCACCAACCCCAAGCCATTGCAGTGATGACATTCTGCCAAACTGTGAAACAACCCCTTAACCTGCCCTTGATTACAATCCTGATAAGGGCATTGGGTCAGTGCTCGTTGCTCAATGCCGTTGGATTGATTGTTTATCTTCACTGCGATACCTCCGATGGTGAGAGCACTAACGCATGGGGATTAGGACGGCCATACAGAGCCAGCAAGGCAGCATCCCGTTTATCTTCATTGCTTGAGCCATCCCAACCCATAATGCGGTTAAAATACGCTCTGTCTTTCTTGGCTTGCTTAAAGCGACCTCTTAGGGGTGGTACTTGCACATAGCGAGAATCTTTGGCGTGGAGTGCGCAGATAATCAGTCGAGCAACTGCTTTGACCATTCCCACGTTTTGAGCAACCTTGAGATTCGCTCTAGTACTCCATCCGACACCATTTGATAATCACAGATAACCGATCGGTCAGCTGTTTGTGTAAATGGTCGACAATGGTTAGCCGTCCTGTTATTTGAGTCAATTTTGAGTGGCAGGACAAAAAAATGGGTTATTTCACGCACAGTGCCCCATTTCCCAATTTTTCATGGGAAAAAGTGCTGCTCTAATAGCCTGGTTTATGTTCTATGGAGGCTCTCAATCTACTCTGTATTATCAAGCTCTGGCATCTTTGGATACAGTCTCTTAAGTTTTATCCGAGCGTCTTCAGTGGTAAAACGCCACTGTGTAGTCACTTTTCTTGCGTTGCGCTTCTCCTCCCAGGCTTTGACTTCTCTCCGGAGAATATCTTGGGTAGGGATACGCCGATCCAGACATTGGCGACTCAGTATACTCAGCTCAATTTCGGCCATATCCAGCCAACTGCCATGCTTTGGGGTGTAATGAAACTCAAGCTTATCAATCATGCTGCGGGCTTCTTCTGGGGAAAAAGCTTTATAAAGTGATGCGGGAGAATGCGTGTTCAAGTTGTCTCCAACCAGTATAACTTTCTCTGCATCTTTGTGGCGAACATCGACCAGAAACTTGATTTGATGAGCCCAATCAATCGCTGTCCTACGATCAGTCACCTCAACATGCCGCCAACCTGTCAAGGGTTCAAACATCATGAACAGATTGCTGACGCCATTACGTTCATACTCTGTGTCATAACGCTCCGGTTTTCCAGGCTCAACAGGCATTGGATTAACGACTTCTTTAACATGCTGCTTGCTACTTTCATCAAGGCAAACAAGCGGACGCCTTGGATCAAGAGGACGTGTATAGACTTCAAGAATATCCTCCATCGCACTCACAAAGTTGGCGCTTTCTTCCGCAGGTATACACCATTCCTTTTTTTGCCAGGGCTTAAGCTCATTTTTTTTAGCCCCTCATGTACTGTGCTTCTGGAAATCGATTCGACGTATCTGAGCTCAATCATGCGATCTGTCAGTAAGTTTAGCGTCCATCGGCTGGCTCCTTCCGGTGGTGGTGAGCAGGTAAGGGCAATAAGGTGAGCTTCGGCTTCGCCATCGAGTTTACGTACCCGACCGTGGCTGCTTAGTTTTCCATTGACAGCGACATCAAGCCCTTCTTCAACAAATCGTTGCCTGAGGCGAGGATAGTAAGCGGCCTAACATGGAAAGCTTTGGCTACCTGATCATGCTGCAGTGGATCATGGTTTTCATCGATAGCCAGAAGGATATTGGCTTTACGTTTTTTGTGTTGTGCAACTTTGGGCTTTTCCTGCTTGATAAGCCGTTCAAGTATTGATCGTTCTTCCTCGCTGAGTCGAACATGATATTTGATGGTCATAATAACTCCGGTGTTATGGACTCGGAGTTATTAGAATAGCCTTCAGTAAACTATCATCTTCTGCCGGACGGAGTACTAGGGGATAACTGACGATTAAACACTGGCTTGTTGTACTCTACGTCTTCCACCACAAACACAGCATCTGGGTGCTCATCGATAAGCGCTACCAACTCCATAAAGCTCAATGCGGTGAGGCTCTGTACTTTTTGATTCATGGTAATGGCGATACCGCTTTTGTCGATATCAGGGTCTATGCCTATGACCGTTTCGTATTGGTTCATTAGCGCTTGCCTCCTTGCATACGCTTTAAGAATTCAGCGCGTCCACCTTTGGGGTTAATGCCCATGGCCTTCATCGCTTTGGCGTGCTGGTTGTTGTGATAGGTCTTGCTACGTTCAGCAACCGATTCTGGCGCAGTGCTTGCTGTGTGGCTTTCTAGGCTGTGATGATCTTGCAGGGGTTGATGGTTCATAACCCGGCTGACTTGATGCATAGGAATTTGCAAGTCTGAGCAGCTCCAAAAACCCATCAAAAAATGCTGATTTTGGCTGGCTGACTACTGGGTTTCTGTCGTAAGAACCAGAACTACTTCTGAGCTACCCCAAAAATCATTGATAACCCTTCCTCTACGCCAGTTTCTTTCTCTCATTACGGACTTCAGACGGATTGAGGGCGTGACTCAGGTAATAGGCTTCGCAAGTGCAAGCTCTTCTGCGTATTGATGCAGCTCTCTTTGTGATTTACCTCGGGTAATACCCACAAAGAGCATTTGAGCATTACACAGAATGCATTTCAGAGGATCAATACCAAAGCTTTTCTGCATCAGGTCAGGGAAAGTGATTTTGAGGGCGTTGCGCTTCGGTTGATTGAGCAAGTTGTAAACTGTTGGTAACAGTTTGGCGCGAACTCGGTTGGATAAAACGCCATAATAACGGATCATCTGAAAGCCTTTCTCTGGGATGTGCCGAGTTAGCCGGTGCAGAAACTCCTCTGGACTACAGTTGAACCGACGATAGGTTTTTGATTTGTGATCCAAATACTCAAAACTGACACCTTTATCACTCGTAGCATTGGGCAAACCGTTTTTTGAGTTCTGCTCGCCTGTGTTTATCCACCGCCTGAAGCATATCAAACCAGAGCGAGCTACCGGCAATACGCACTGCTTCATGCGACCAAGTGTGTTTATCAACGTGATGAGCGTTAGCTTGGGCTTCTGTCCAAGCTTGATCCAGCGCGGGTAAACCAAACTGTTCAGGGCTCTGGTAGCACAGTGCGGCAATCAGTGGAATGTTCGGCCATTGGTAATCCTTCTCACCGCTGACAATGTTTGCTTTGAGCAGGCCTATACCCCGGTCTATGTGCGCGTCATTCAGGTTCATCACCTGTCCGCTCCATTCCCGCTTGGATAAATCCTCGTCGCTCTGACTGGGAAACGTCGCCTTATACTTCGAGCCGTATATTGATTTGACCCGCGAATAAAAATAATTCACCGCATGACGCTGCTGAGAGCTTGCCTCGCTACCACGTTGCGTCGAGGTCGAAGTCTTCTGCCGTGAAGGGGCGGGTTGTTGGTGAGCCTGTATGGCCTCGGCTGCTTGCGTTATCGCGTTTTTCTGACTGTCCATGGTCAGCGCCTCCCGTGGCGTTATTTTTGTTATTCAGGGCGTTCAGGGCGTGCTTCAGGCTGGTTTGTATAACTTTCTGCTGCCAACAGGTGTGGGTAGTGGTGTAACCAGGCTTGGTCTCTCGCCACCACGTACGAAATTCAATCAGAGCAAACTCCAACGCCTCGGCTTGGTCAACGTCAAGGCTGGTGAAATTGACACCCAGTGTCTGTGCCTGGTCGGTGAAATTGTTTTCCGGCTGCCAGTCGTTGTGCATGGCAAACTTGCGCTTGTTGATCACCGGTGTGTGTGGTGGGTTCCTGAAACCGGTCATCGAATTGTTCAGGGGTTTGAATTGGCTCTGGTGCTGGAATTTCAGTTTTTGATTCAGAGTCCTCTGAAACATTTTCGCGCGCACGCGCTAACTGTGTGTGAGAGTTTAAGGGATAAGTAACGATTACTGGCTCATAGCTATGAACTGAGGTGGGTTCATTTTGACCTGAGGGGGTCAGGTCATAGCTGTGAACTGAGGTAGGTTCATTTTGACCTGAGGGGGTCAGGTCATAGCTATGAACTGAGGTGGGTTCATTTTGACCTGAGGGGGTCAGGTCAAAGCTATGAACTGAGGTGGGTTCATTTTGACCTGAGGGGGTCAGGTCATAGCTGTGAACTGAGGTGGGTTCATTTTGACCTGAGGGGGTCGGGTATTTGACGGGTTGTTTTGCTTGATCGCTCTCATCATGGAGAGCTAAAACAGTGTTTAAATTTAGCTGATAGAGGTTAGAGTGATTCTCTTTACCGTTTTTACGGGTCGTTTTAATGATCAAATCCGCTTTGATCATCTCTTCAATTACACGCTTAACCGTTGATACGCTGACTGTGCTCTTTTCAGCGATTGATTTGTGCGCTGGAAAGCAAAAACCTGCTTCATCAGCTGCATCAGCCAAAGACAGCATGACGACCTTCTTTGTAGGCTTCAGCGGCAAACTAAATACCCAGCTCATCGCCTTTATGGACATAGTGTTACCTCCTTTTCCTCGGGGTTCATGCAATACGCAACTGTTGTTGTTCTAACTGCGCTCTGACATCTATCTCACGCTGATGCTTGGCAATACGCACCATGCCTTTGCCAGTGATCATGGTTTTGCTGTAAAACTGATGACCTGCGGCAGGATGCTTGAACGTTTTAGCGCGGAGAGTGAAAAAACCCTGATCTATATAACGTTGGTAGGGGTGGTTATAATCTTCGCCGTGATTGATGAGATAGGAATATTCACGTAAGACCTCAATCCTGCAATCCAAACCCGAACAGGTCAATCGCAGCAACTGATCAAGCCCTCCTGATTCTGATTATGCTACTATCGAGCAAATATTTACCTTTTCAGTGGATTTTAATCACATGAGCCGTCGTGTTTGGTTCATCTTACTGCTATTCCTGATATCAGGGCGCGATAACTCCTTCCGCATTAGCAGAATGTTTTTCTAATCATCCATTGTTCGCTATTTACAAACAGTCACCTACTGCTAGCCAAGCATCCCACTCCGTTTGGTAGAGATGCTCTTTGTTACTGGCAACGGTCAACTGCCTGTTACCTGTCAACAGTTTTCCGGCAACCCGTATCATATAGCAGCGAATGCTTTCCGGCTCCCACTTCATCAACTGACGATTCCCACTCATCAGTGCCATCCAACGTGTTGTATTGTAGGCCAGTATTGCACATTGCATAAGCGCACTGTTTGCCATGAAATGATCGGTTTTGATCTGCCCGAGAGCCATCTGGTTTTTGCACTCTTCGATCCAGGTTTCGCAGGTAGCCCGCTTGCCATACGCTTTATGGATCTCCCATGGACTCAACGACTCAGTAGTCACGTAGCAGAAGTAGTCGTACTCTGGCTTCGGGTCTAACAATTCGCACTGGGTGTTTTCTGGCTTCCCGATCTTTCTTTGCCGGACAGCCACGAAGCAACGAGCCCGGTCCCAGTCACCACAGCAGTGTTGAAACTCGCACCACTCCCACCCTGGCTGATGCACGACAGGTTGCCAGTCTTGCGGGATTAACAGTTTGTGTAGATTCTTCAGTTTGACCTTAACCAGATAACGATGTCCTAAATCCTCCAGATAGGTCAGTAATGGTCCACCAAAGTAGCCACTATCAGCCCTGAAAAAAATCTTCATGTGGGAAGGCAGAGTAACCAGCAACTGTTTCATAAACTCTATGGAGCCATTAGCAGTGTAGGCATCACCACTTCGTAACCAACCCTGCAGCACTTCTTTGGTTTCCGCGCAAAAGGCCAGCTGCGGGTGGTACGACAGCGCCCCTCTTTTTTTCTCGTTAAACCCTTTCTTTGCGCCTTCCTGAAAACCAAAACAGGTTTTTACCGTAGAATCGAGGTCAATGGTGACCTGTTTAAAAGCATAAACGGTAGATGTTCCTGAGCGCAGTGCCTGTTTCCAAACACTCTCCCTCATTTCGTGGACAGCGGTTTCCAGTTCAACGACGCTGGCAAAGTGGAACAGCTTTAAAATGCGTCCAAATTGACTGTCACAAGGAATGCGTTGAAAACGGGTGCATTCTCGGAGAACGCTATCCTGCCAGACCGTGCACACTTTCATCAGACTTTTGGCACCTGCCAGAATGCCGGTGGTTACCATCAGAATGACATCTGACAGTTGGAAAGTGGCATTAGAGCCTCGTTGAATATTAATCCGTTTGTCCAGTAGGTCGGCCAGCCCCATCCGGTTCAGGAAGCGAAACACAGGGATAAGTCCAGCCTGACTGGTAAGCGGCTTTTTAGCTTGAGTGAAATGTACCTTCCGCTGCTTCAAACGTGCTTTTGACTTGTTTTTTTTGCTCATTGAAAAAGTGATGCTTTATGAAACGAAAACATCATTTAATCTCTTTATTCACGGGTGATTGCAACTTTTATTTCGATATTATTTGCAGGATTTAGGTAAGAAGTAAAACAAGCGACTTTCGCCCGTACCTAATATCTTTGCTGCTTCGCGTACTGAGACTTCCTGATCAGTCGCCACTACGTCTTCATAAAAGGCAACCTTAGGCTGATCTTGTTCAATGCGGGCTTTCAGCACCGTATTTTCTTCTTCCGCCTCCAGTGCCATCTTCAGAATATCGGTACGGGTTAGCTCGATAGGGTTGAATGTGGGTTGCAGCTTGCCTGACTGATAATCAGAAAAGACCTGGTTAACTTTGAGCTGAAAAGAAGGGCTGATCCATCCGGCGTAAGAAATAGCGAGCAGCTTGTACTGGTCTAATAGAACCGGACACTTTGATAAGAGATAATTTCTATCACTTTAGAACTTACGCATTGACAGACATCCAAAAAAATTGCTAGATCAGCAAAAAAACAGTGGATGTCGTCGTGCGTAGAAAAATAACAAAACCAACAACAGCCAAGTGCGACCTCCCGAAGTATACGGGGTTTCTACTCTGTGAACCCAAATCAGCCACCTGTACCCGTCTTAGCGAATTGAGTGATATATCGCATGACAGTGTTAACCGCTTTCTCCAACGTGAAAACTTTGCTCCTGAAAATCTTTTTCTAGAAGCGTCAGCAAGGCTTATTCTTGAAGGTGGGACGCTATCGGTTGATGATACGGTGCTGGATAAACCTTATACCCATTACACGGCTTTAGTCGGTCATTACTACTCAGGAAAGCACCACAAAACCGTCAAGGGTATTAATCTCATCACGCTTTATTACACGGACATCAAAGGCTACAACTTGCCCGTTAATTTCCGTATTTACAATCCAGCCGATGGCAAAACTAAAAATGACTACTTTGTCGATATGCTGAAAGAAGTACTGGCATGAGGACTCGAACCTGCATGTGTTACCGGTGACTCTTGGTATAGCAGTATTGGAAACCTCAAAGCTGTGAAAAACAATGGTTTGGGTTTTATGTTCGCTGTTAAAAGCAACCGTACTGTCTCTGTGCAAAAGGGTAACTACCAACAGGTGCAGAGCCTGGAGATTCCCGAAGAAGGAAAAACTGTATGGCTACGTAACTTTGGTCATGTACGACTCTACCGGACGCGACTCAAAAACGAGCTGCGCCATTACGTTGTTTACACTCCTCATGTCGGAGCAGATCTATCTCCACGATCTGATTTTGATCAGCTGCACCAACATCATTGGGCGATCGAAGAGTATCACCGGGCATTAAAGCAACTCTGCAACATCGAGCGTTTTCAGGTGAGAGGGGAGCGACAGGTCCGGAATCATATTTTTGCGGCTATCTTTGGCTATACCTGTCTTCAGGCGATGAAAGTATCAGGGTCACTCAGAAGCGTCTATAGCGTCAGGAAAGACGCCCTCAAAGAAGCTACCTGGGATTTCATAAAAAGTTTCTCCGAGGGGAAGGAATGGTTGAGGCCATTTTTTGCCGGACCTGTCAATGCGTAAGTTCTACACTTGTTAAGGTGTCACAATGAGTCAAAAGCGAACCTATAAGCACTATCCAAAAGAGTTCAAAGAAGAGGCTGTTGCTCTTGTAATGGAGCAAGGCTATTCGGTGCTTGATGCAGCTAAATCACTAGGTATTGCCACCAGTTTGCTCTACAAATGGAAGGATCATATTCTGGCCCTAAAGGAGGGCAAAGTGTTGTCTGATGACGAGCGTGAAGAGCTTAAAAATCTGCGTAAAGAGGTAAACAAACTCCGCATGGAGAGGGAAGTGCTAAAAAAGGCCAGCGCCTTCTTTGCGAAAGAAATGAAGTGAAATTCGACTTCATTCAGAAGGCGTCAAACGATTACCCTGTTAACTTGCTATGTCGAGTGATGCAGGTGAGTACTTCAGCTTATTATGACTGGTCAAAGCAGCCAGGCAATGTCATCACGGCTGAAACACTGCACTTGTATCGACGAATCAAGCAGCTCTTCAAGCAAAGCAGGAATAGCTTGGGGAGCCGGGAAATGGTTAAGGCTCTGCGCAAAGAAGGCTTTCAGATAGGCCGTTACAGAGTTAGGACGTTAATGAGCCAGCTAGGCCTCAAAGTCAGGCAGCGCTTAGCCTATAAGGTTACCACTAAACGGAAACACAGTGATGCTGTTGCTGACAATCTACTCAATCAGAATTTTAACCCTGTAGGGCCAAATCAGGTATGGGCTGGTGATGTGACCTATTGAAAAACGGCTGAAGGCTGGATGTACCTTGCAATTGTGATGGATTTATTCTCTCGTCGGATCGTTGGCTGGCACATTGATAAAAGGATGACAACGGCTCTGGTTAGTACTGCCATGATGAAAGCTTACAATACTCGTCAGCCGCCTGAAGGCTTAGTTTTTCATAGTGATAGAGGATCGCAGTATACCAGTAAGCGATACCGTAAACTGCTTTCTGGATATGGTATTCGTGCAAGCATGGGAGACGTTGGAGCGTGCTGGGACAATGCTGTCGTTGAGCGGTTTTTTGGAAGCTTAAAGCATGACTGGATTTTTAAGGTAGCTCAACCCACGCGGGAACATATGAAAAAAGATGTTGCGGCATACATGAAGTACTACAACCGTGATAGATTGCATACGGCAAATGATGATCGTTCTCCAATTGAGTATGAAATTTATTATCGTGAAAGTCAGGTAGGATGAAGTGTCGACAGAAGTCTCACAAAAATGTGTCCGGTTTTAGTTGACCAGTACAGGTTACTATGCCAAAAAATAATACACTCTTGTTTCAGAGTTTAGTGATTTACCGATTTACTAAACCCTTTCCTATCACCGCAGAGCAACTAGAGGTTAAGCTCCAGACACTCCCTTTCACACCATGCAGAGAAAACCAGCTCGTCTCTTCAGGATTCAGCCCTGCATTAGGTAAAAATTCCACGGAGTTAATACATGCTGAGTCAGGCTGCTTGTTACTGCGTAACATTCGTGAGGAAAAGATACTACCCCCTTCCGTGATCAGTGATGAAGTACAAGAGGCCGTTGATATTATCGAAGCCGAGCAAAACAGACAGGTGTTAAGCAAAGAACGTCAAGTCATTAAAGAATCCACCATCGATAGATTAATGCCACAGGCCTTTACTCGTAAAAAGCACACCCTTGCCTACATAGATATTTCCAATAAACTGTTGGTGATCAACGCCTCAACCTTTACTCAAGCAGAAAAGCTAACCCAGCTTTTACGCGAAGCTCTTGGCTCCTTACCCATTACTGCTCTCCCACTGGATATATGACGCGCTGGCTTGCAACAACTGGCATGCCTGCCGGCTTTGAATTAGGTGAATCCTGTGAGCTAAGAGAGCCGGGTGATGAAGGCGGGACTATCATTGCCAGGCATGAAGACCTAACCAATGACGATATTGTCCGCCTTACTGAGAGCGGCAAACAGGTCAGTAAGCTTGCAGTCAACTGGGATAATCAACTCACTTGCGAGATTAACGATGATCTACGCATCACCAAACTGAAATTCACAGAGTGCTTTCAAGAAGAATTAGATAATCAAGGCAATGAAAGTTCTCAGCAAGCACACACCGCATCCTTCATGCTTATGTCATGCGCAATAGGTCGCTTTGTAGGTGAACTGTGCGACGCATTGGGAGGTCTTATTGAAGATGAATAATAACGTGATTCCTCTACAGCGCCTTGAAGATGAGCGCTCGTCCACCAGCATGGATCAACGCATGGCTGAAGCAAACAGACTAACCCTCGAACCTGTAGTAGTGAATGGCATCCAATACACCCTTGAAGATGCCGTTACTAACCTTTTAAGCGATACAGAGAGCCGCATACAGCTACAGGATCAGCTGTGCGGCATGTTAAACGCCACCATGGATCGTGAGCCCTCCTACGTCAGTAGGATAAATAGATTTAGAACTTACGCATTGACAGACATCCAAAAAAATTGCTAGATCAGCAAAAAAACAGTGGATGTCGTCGTGCGTAGAAAAATAACAAAACCAACAACAGCCAAGTGCGACCTCCCGAAGTATACGGGGTTTCTACTCTGTGAACCCAAATCAGCCACCTGTACCCGTCTTAGCGAATTGAGTGATATATCGCATGACAGTGTTAACCGCTTTCTCCAACGTGCAAACTTTGCTCCTGAAGATCTTTTTCTAGAAGCGTCAGCAAGGCTTATTCTTGAAGGTGGGACGCTATCGGTTGATGATACGGTGCTGGATAAACCTTATACCCATTACACGGCTTTAGTCGGTCATTACTACTCAGGAAAGCACCACAAAACCGTCAAGGGTATTAATCTCATCACGCTTTATTACACGGACATCAAAGGCTACAACTTGCCCGTTCATTTCCGTATTTACAATCCAGCCGATGGCAACACTAAAAATGACTACTTTGTCGATATGCTGAAAGAAGTACTGGCATGGGGACTCGAACCTGCATGTGTTACCGGTGACTCTTGGTATAGCAGTATTGGAAACCTCAAAGCTGTGAAAAACAATGGTTTGGGTTTTATGTTCGCTGTTAAAAGCAACCGTACTGTCTCTGTGCAAAAGGGTAACTACCAACAGGTGCAGAGCCTGGAGATTCCCGAAGAAGGAAAAACTGTATGGCTACGTAACTTTGGTCATGTACGACTCTACCGGACGCGACTCAAAAACGAGCTGCGCCATTACGTTGTTTACACTCCTCATGTCGGAGCAGATCTATCTCCACGATCTGATTTTGATCAGCTGCACCAACATCATTGGGCGATCGAAGAGTATCACCGGGCATTAAAGCAACTCTGCAACATCGAGCGTTTTCAGGTGAGAGGGGAGCGACAGGTCCGGAATCATATTTTTGCGGCTATCTTTGGCTATACCTGTCTTCAGGCGATGAAAGTATCAGGGTCACTCAGAAGCGTCTATAGCGTCAGGAAAGACGCCCTCAAAGAAGCTACCTGGGATTTCATAAAAAGCTTCTCCGAGGGGAAGGAATGGTTGAGGCCCTTTTTTGCCGGACCTGTCAATGCGTAAGTTCTATGTTTATTAGAAGATTTTTGGCCTGATCATTCCAACCCAAGAGAAAGTAATGACACAGGCCATGCTTTTCATCCAGCGTTAGTCAAAGCTTTAGCAATGGATAGCACAATTCCTCTTATTGTCACCGCAAAAGGCACTGGCAAAGATTCGCCAGAAGCTTATTCGGCGGCAAAAGCGACGGATGGCAGCCGAGCCAGTGGCCTTATACAGGCGATGAGAATACTCGATTCAGGTTCTGTAAGCGTTGCAGGTGTCGCAACAGGCTACTGCCCTTCAGGGACAGCCTGTGATATTGCCGACATGGCAAACATGTCTCACACAGTGAAGTATCTTGATAAAATGTCTGAAGGAATCACACCGGAGCAGGTTGATGCCGCTTATGTCATGTTCGAAACACGCGGCGTAACTATTGAAAGAAATTAAAAAACACTCGTTGCAACCTCAACAAAGAACATCATACTTCTGTATAACCCTATTCATTCAGGTGTTATCTAATATTTCTTCGAAAAATGAGTAGCGATACTGATGTTGAAAGAAGGGCAGTCAACCAATGTCTAACCTCCTCCTTTCTCACTGCGGATAAAATAAAAGGGCCTTACTTCAGGCAATAATACGTCTATGATGCCTCACCCTGAATGTTCATGGCCAATGTAAAGCTATTTTTCCCTGATTCCGTCATGTACTCAACATTATCCATTAAACTATTACCTAAATCCTGCAATCCAAACCCGAACAGGTCAATCGCAGCAACTGATCAAGCCCTCCTGATTCTGATTATGCTACTATCGAGCAAATATTTACCTTTTCAGTGGATTTTAATCACATGAGCCGTCGTGTTTGGTTCATCTTACTGCTATTCCTGATATCAGGGCGCGATAACTCCTTCCGCATTAGCAGAATGTTTTTCTAATCATCCATTGTTCGCTATTTACAAACAGTCACCTACTGCTAGCCAAGCATCCCACTCCGTTTGGTAGAGATGCTCTTTGTTACTGGCAACGGTCAACTGCCTGTTACCTGTCAACAGTTTTCCGGCAACCCGTATCATATAGCAGCGAATGCTTTCCGGCTCCCACTTCATCAACTGACGATTCCCACTCATCAGTGCCATCCAACGTGTTGTATTGTAGGCCAGTATTGCACATTGCATAAGCGCACTGTTTGCCATGAAATGATCGGTTTTGATCTGCCCGAGAGCCATCTGGTTTTTGCACTCTTCGATCCAGGTTTCGCAGGTAGCCCGCTTGCCATACGCTTTATGGATCTCCCATGGACTCAACGACTCAGTAGTCACGTAGCAGAAGTAGTCGTACTCTGGCTTCGGGTCTAACAATTCGCACTGGGTGTTTTCTGGCTTCCCGATCTTTCTTTGCCGGACAGCCACGAAGCAACGAGCCCGGTCCCAGTCACCACAGCAGTGTTGAAACTCGCACCACTCCCACCCTGGCTGATGCACGACAGGTTGCCAGTCTTGCGGGATTAACAGTTTGTGTAGATTCTTCAGTTTGACCTTAACCAGATAACGATGTCCTAAATCCTCCAGATAGGTCAGTAATGGTCCACCAAAGTAGCCACTATCAGCCCTGAAAAAAATCTTCATGTGGGAAGGCAGAGTAACCAGCAACTGTTTCATAAACTCTATGGAGCCATTAGCAGTGTAGGCATCACCACTTCGTAACCAACCCTGCAGCACTTCTTTGGTTTCCGCGCAAAAGGCCAGCTGCGGGTGGTACGACAGCGCCCCTCTTTTTTTCTCGTTAAACCCTTTCTTTGCGCCTTCCTGAAAACCAAAACAGGTTTTTACCGTAGAATCGAGGTCAATGGTGACCTGTTTAAAAGCATAAACGGTAGATGTTCCTGAGCGCAGTGCCTGTTTCCAAACACTCTCCCTCATTTCGTGGACAGCGGTTTCCAGTTCAACGACGCTGGCAAAGTGGAACAGCTTTAAAATGCGTCCAAATTGACTGTCACAAGGAATGCGTTGAAAACGGGTGCATTCTCGGAGAACGCTATCCTGCCAGACCGTGCACACTTTCATCAGACTTTTGGCACCTGCCAGAATGCCGGTGGTTACCATCAGAATGACATCTGACAGTTGGAAAGTGGCATTAGAGCCTCGTTGAATATTAATCCGTTTGTCCAGTAGGTCGGCCAGCCCCATCCGGTTCAGGAAGCGAAACACAGGGATAAGTCCAGCCTGACTGGTAAGCGGCTTTTTAGCTTGAGTGAAATGTACCTTCCGCTGCTTCAAACGTGCTTTTGACTTGTTTTTTTTGCTCATTGAAAAAGTGATGCTTTATGAAACGAAAACATCATTTAATCTCTTTATTCACGGGTGATTGCAACTTTTATTTCGATATTATTTGCAGGATTTAGGTATTAACAATAAACAGCCCCCGTCCACTGGACTGGAGTGTCGCATGATTCAACGCCTCTTCCGCTGACTGCGCACTTTCATCCAGCTTGTTGGCTGAGAGCACATGCCCCCAGTCGCTAACGGTAATAGCAACAGCAGCATCAGACACATCTATTAATGTTTCAACAATGCTGCCCTCCTGATTATCGTAGGCATGCTCAATGGTATTATTCAAAACCTCAACCAGACATAACTCCAACCGGCTCACTTCTATGGGTGTCAATAATGTCATCTCACAGACACCTCTGACGGCCATAGCCACCATCACAGTATTCGACAAGGTGGAATCCACCTCCATTTTCAATCGCTGATGTTGTCCTGGCAGTGCCATCAGTCACCTTCCAGTGCATCACTCACAGATGCAAAAATGGGAAACAGTTTTTCCATAGAAGTCAGTTCAAACAAGTCTTTAACCGCTGGCTGAGCAGCGGCAAGTCTGATCGCCCCTTTACCCGACAGCTTTTTTAACGCCGCCACCAACGAGCCCAGACCACTGCTGTCCATGAATTTAACATTGCCAAGGTCAACAACAATCGCTGATGCACCTTTTTCAATGACATCAAATAAATAATTTTTGAAGGCTTCAGCCAACGAAGCATCCAAACGCACATCTTCGATAGCCACGACAACGTACGTACCTTCTTCTCTGGATTGAAATGACATTATCTGTTTCCTTTTTTGCTAGGGTTCCACTCTAATACAAGATAAGTGATATCATCATCAAATACATCCTGTTGATTCCAGTTTTTAATGGTTTGATTAATCATTGTACCTAAATCCTGCAATCCAAACCCGAACAGGTCAATCGCAGCAACTGATCAAGCCCTCCTGATTCTGATTATGCTACTATCGAGCAAATATTTACCTTTTCAGTGGATTTTAATCACATGAGCCGTCGTGTTTGGTTCATCTTACTGCTATTCCTGATATCAGGGCGCGATAACTCCTTCCGCATTAGCAGAATGTTTTTCTAATCATCCATTGTTCGCTATTTACAAACAGTCACCTACTGCTAGCCAAGCATCCCACTCCGTTTGGTAGAGATGCTCTTTGTTACTGGCAACGGTCAACTGCCTGTTACCTGTCAACAGTTTTCCGGCAACCCGTATCATATAGCAGCGAATGCTTTCCGGCTCCCACTTCATCAACTGACGATTCCCACTCATCAGTGCCATCCAACGTGTTGTATTGTAGGCCAGTATTGCACATTGCATAAGCGCACTGTTTGCCATGAAATGATCGGTTTTGATCTGCCCGAGAGCCATCTGGTTTTTGCACTCTTCGATCCAGGTTTCGCAGGTAGCCCGCTTGCCATACGCTTTATGGATCTCCCATGGACTCAACGACTCAGTAGTCACGTAGCAGAAGTAGTCGTACTCTGGCTTCGGGTCTAACAATTCGCACTGGGTGTTTTCTGGCTTCCCGATCTTTCTTTGCCGGACAGCCACGAAGCAACGAGCCCGGTCCCAGTCACCACAGCAGTGTTGAAACTCGCACCACTCCCACCCTGGCTGATGCACGACAGGTTGCCAGTCTTGCGGGATTAACAGTTTGTGTAGATTCTTCAGTTTGACCTTAACCAGATAACGATGTCCTAAATCCTCCAGATAGGTCAGTAATGGTCCACCAAAGTAGCCACTATCAGCCCTGAAAAAAATCTTCATGTGGGAAGGCAGAGTAACCAGCAACTGTTTCATAAACTCTATGGAGCCATTAGCAGTGTAGGCATCACCACTTCGTAACCAACCCTGCAGCACTTCTTTGGTTTCCGCGCAAAAGGCCAGCTGCGGGTGGTACGACAGCGCCCCTCTTTTTTTCTCGTTAAACCCTTTCTTTGCGCCTTCCTGAAAACCAAAACAGGTTTTTACCGTAGAATCGAGGTCAATGGTGACCTGTTTAAAAGCATAAACGGTAGATGTTCCTGAGCGCAGTGCCTGTTTCCAAACACTCTCCCTCATTTCGTGGACAGCGGTTTCCAGTTCAACGACGCTGGCAAAGTGGAACAGCTTTAAAATGCGTCCAAATTGACTGTCACAAGGAATGCGTTGAAAACGGGTGCATTCTCGGAGAACGCTATCCTGCCAGACCGTGCACACTTTCATCAGACTTTTGGCACCTGCCAGAATGCCGGTGGTTACCATCAGAATGACATCTGACAGTTGGAAAGTGGCATTAGAGCCTCGTTGAATATTAATCCGTTTGTCCAGTAGGTCGGCCAGCCCCATCCGGTTCAGGAAGCGAAACACAGGGATAAGTCCAGCCTGACTGGTAAGCGGCTTTTTAGCTTGAGTGAAATGTACCTTCCGCTGCTTCAAACGTGCTTTTGACTTGTTTTTTTTGCTCATTGAAAAAGTGATGCTTTATGAAACGAAAACATCATTTAATCTCTTTATTCACGGGTGATTGCAACTTTTATTTCGATATTATTTGCAGGATTTAGGTTGTAATTGAAGCAGGCAATCTGTCATCAAACATTGTTGACAGCATCTGCTCAAGTCGCCTCTCGCCAAATTGCTCACTCGCAGTATTTTCACACTCAGTAATCCCGTCAGAGTATAAAAACAATCGATCACCCGGTGATAGTTGAAATGTGACAGATTCATACGCCTGATCAGGCATCATCCCAATGGGCACCCCTTTGCCAGGCATGGCTTAACGCTTTTACATTCACGCTGCATCCAGAAAGGGTTTGGGTGACCTGCCTGAGCAATTGACACCTCTCCCGTTTCGGTATTCAATACACCATAGGCAATCGTGAAATACAGCATATGATCAGCACAAGCCTGAAAGCGCTCATTCAATGCAGTCAGTACTTTCTCGGGAGCGATGACCAATTCTTTGGTGGAATTCTGAGAACACAGCGTGTAAAGCAAAGAGCTTTTTCCAGTATCTGACAAAATATTGTTTAATGTGAATGAAAATAAGGCAGCGGGGATACCATGACCAGCAACATCAAGCTGGTAGAAATACACGTATTGCTCACCCAGTGCCTGATAGCCAAACATGTCACCACCAAGGTGTTTGCTTGGCTTAAAAAACCAGTCAAATGCAACATTATTGATAATTGCCGGCTTTGCTAGCAGGCTTTCCTGCATCTGCGCTGCAGATTCCAGATCCTTTTCTATGGTGCTGATTGCACCGGATAAGGCATCATTTTTTTCTTCGAGGTCTCGCTCTAACTCGATAATGCGTATGCCCGATTTTAGTCGAGCATCAAGCTCATCACAATTGACGGGCTTGCTGACAAAATCATCGGCCCCTGCGTTAATACCCTCAACCAACGATTGTCGCTCAGTTTTACCCGTAAGCAGTATAAAATAAAGATAACGTCCAAAATCATTGCTTCGAACAGCATGACACAGTTCAATACCGTCCATTTCAGGCATCATCCAATCACTGATTACAATACGAATATCAGGATGAGTATTCAATACGGTCAATGCCTGCACACCGTCTTCCGCTTCCAGAACTGCGTGGCCTTTCTTCCGTAGCACGGCAGATAGCATCATTCTCTGGTCTCTGGCATCTTCAACGATTAGCAGTTTCATAGGGGATCAACGTACCATCCATGGCATCAGCATTCGGCGGTCATATCCTGACTATAGCTCGTGACTCTGCCCTCTAACCCCAGCTTATTGAATTGCAATGGCTAAGACAGGATATTGACGCTGGTTCCCACAGAAACTTGCCTGAACAGTGTGAGGACATCTGTATTTCGCATACGAATACACCCATGGGAAGCAGGGACACCCATAGGCTCCGTATCCGGCGTGCCATGAATATAGATAAATCGACGCTGGGTATCGACGCTACCAAGGCGGTTCACACCTAACTCAAGACCGCTCAGCCAGAGAATACGTGTAAGAATCCAGTCTACTCTCTCTGGCTGACTGGTGGCCAGAGCAGAGGAATATATCTCTCCGGTTGGACGACGCCCCACCAACACACTATTGATCGGCAGCCCTTCACCGATTTTTGCGCGGATAATATGTTGCCCTAAAGGGGTTTGCTCACTTCCCTGTTGTTGCCCTGCCCCTTTGATGCCTGTAGATACTGAAAAAGACAAAAGCACCTTGCCCTTCTCTTCCACCCTCAGTGTTTGATCAGACAATGAAATCGTAATGAACATACTCAGGTATGCGCTCTTAAACCGGCCGCCATAAAAGGCACCATTCTACGAAGAATACCTTCGACATCATCATGGATGCCATAATCATTTTCAGCAATTGCTTTCAATGCATTAACACCGGACATAGTGAAAACAGCAGAGCCCAGAATAAAGTTGACTCGCCAAAATAAATCCCCCGCATGCAAATGCGGGCAAATACGTACAAGCAACTTAAAATAGCGCTGAAAAGCATCACCATAATGTTCACTCAAATGGCGCTTCAAATGCCCTTGCGTCTCATTAAATGCTAAACCAATCAAACGCATAACAATGGATAAATCTTCGATACCACGGGGTTTTACGGCCATAATCTGATCCACCAGCAAGTGCAAAGTGGGTTCCAAATCAGGTGTTTTGCCTTCTGCTTCCAGCGCATCCAATGCATGCCCAAGATTGTCTGCAAAAGGCTCTAAAAAACGAGAAAAAACCGCTTGAATCAGTACCTTTTTCGAACCAAAGTGATAATTCACCGCAGCAAGGTTTACCCCCGCACGACTGGTGATCGATCTTAAAGAAGTTTCTGCAAACCCATGCTCAGCAAAGAGTAATTCTGCTGCATTAAGTATTCGCTCCACGGTGACTGACTGTGACATGCGTGTAATAAAACCAGTGATATAAACAGTTGTTTAAAACTTATGTTTTAGATGCATCAGTGTCAAGCCACAATCCTGTTAAAAACAACGCTTATTGTAGCGCGTCGAACGGTTTGGGATTTTTGGTCAATGGGTTTGGTACAGACACTTGTCGTGCAATATCCCTTATTATCACCTTTTTTGAGTGTTTTTTGAGCAAACTCTAGGATTTATACGGCGACTGTCTGTACCAAACCCATTGACATGTCCATTCAGAGCACCCAACTAATCCCAAACTCATTGACGCGAATGTTACTTAACTTTACAAAAAAGCGTATCATTTTGGTATGATTTTAAGTGCTTCTAGCTTCCTATGAAGCCGTTATACACGTGTCAACATAGCATTAAGAGACTTTATATTCTCTTCCCTCCAGTAAAGCCCCATTTGACAGGGTGATTTCTAAACGTTTAAACAACCTAGAACTTACGCATTGACAGACATCCAAAAAAATTGCTAGATCAGCAAAAAAACAGTGGATGTCGTCGTGCGTAGAAAAATAACAAAACCAACAACAGCCAAGTGCGACCTCCCGAAGTATACGGGGTTTCTACTCTGTGAACCCAAATCAGCCACCTGTACCCGTCTTCGCGAATTGAGTGATATATCGCATGACAGTGTTAACCGCTTTCTCCAACGTGAAAACTTTGCTCCTGAAGATCTTTTTCTAGAAGCGTCAGCAAGGCTTATTCTTGAAGGTGGGACGCTATCGGTTGATGATACGGTGTTGGATAAACCTTATACCCATTACACGGCTTTAGTCGGTCATTACTACTCAGGAAAGCACCACAAAACCGTCCAGGGTATTAATCTCATCACGCTTTATTACACGGACATCAAAGGCTACAACTGGCCCGTTAATTTCCGTATTTACAATCCAGCCGATGGCAAAACTAAAAATGACTACTTTGTCGATATGCTGAAAGAAGTACTGGCATGGGGACTCGAACCTGCATGTGTTACCGGTGACTCTTGGTATAGCAGTATTGGAAACCTCAAAGCTGTGAAAAACAATGGTTTGGGTTTTATGTTCGCTGTTAAAAGCAACCGTACTGTCTCTGTGCAAAAGGGTAACTACCAACAGGTGCAGAGCCTGGAGATTCCCGAAGAAGGAAAAACTGTATGGCTACGTAACTTTGGTCATGTACGACTCTACCGGACGCGACTCAAAAACGAGCTGCGCCATTACGTTGTTTACACTTCTCATGTCGGAGCAGATCTATCTCCACGATCTGATTTTGATCAGCTGCACCAACATCATTGGGCGATCGAAGAGTATCACCGGGCATTAAAGCAACTCTGCAACATCGAGCGTTTTCAGGTGAGAGGGGAGCGACAGATCCGGAATCATATTTTTGCGGCTATCTTTGGCTATACCTGTCTTCAGGCGATGAAAGTATCAGGGTCACTCAGAAGCGTCTATAGCGTCAGGAAAGACGCCCTCAAAGAAGCTACCTGGGATTTCATAAAAAGCTTCTCTGAGGGGAAGGAATGGTTGAGGCCATTTTTTGCCGGACCTGTCAATGCGTAAGTTCTACAACCATAAAAAATCTGCAATACCCATATTTACAGATACTTCTTCTACAGGTATTGGTTCAGCGCAAGCCCCTATCATCTCAGGTATGTTCTCATACCCATGAAGCTTAGATGTTAAAAACGTAACACTCACCGGATCAACATGCTTTCCGTGATTTTCTCCAATAGACACTGACATACCAATAACAATAACAATAACAATAACAATATCATCATTTCCAATGTGTTCTTTTTCTCTTAGCCATTCACTTGCCCCTTTAACATCAGCTCTATCTGCCGCCGCACTTCCTTTAAGATCCCCATATAGATCCCCATATTGAACAGACGCACTAAAAATATTCACGTTGAAACCTCACTAGCCTACAGATAAGTCCGCACGGCAGTGTACCTTTATTTATTCGGACTCTCCACACTCAACCGGGTGATATAGCCCTGACTGCCCAGCTCATGTTCGGCGCGGGTGATGAGCCAGTCGCCGTCAATGGTGGGTTTAATGCCGCTGATCTGGAGGCGGGTTTCTGCCATCAGATCGGTTCTTCCGGGCAGGGTTAAGCTGCCTGTGGCTTGGCCGCGCCTTAGCGCTTGCAGCTTTGAAGTGGCGGCACTTTCGACAGCACTGGCATCGAGCTGTAAGCCTTTGAGAGTGAAGACCGGTTGGATGCCCGGTTCCCCGACCTTTACCCTGCACGGGCTGGCCTGTTTCGCTGTTGTGCCAATGAGCAATCACAGCCGTATACTTGCCACGGTCGGCCAGGTTGAACTGATAGCGTGACAGCTGGGTTTTATGCAGTGGGATCTGCGGCATAAACTGCTTACTGGCTGTGCGGGCTTCGCCACGGGGGACGAACAATAAGCGGTTCTCGGCTGGCTTGCTGATAGCGCCATGCTCTTTGGACAACCGGGTTAAAAAGTGCAGGTCGGACTCGTCGATCTGGTCAATATGCGCTAAGGGCTTCGCGGCCAACGCATCACTGATCACAGGGGTCAGCTCATGCTCTTTGGCGACGGTATTGACCAGATCACCCAGAGTAATGCCGTCCAGCGGGTCTTCTGCTCTTTTAAGCTATTGCGGAAATTCGCCGCACGGGCACGGATGATCAGGGTATCCGGTGCCCCTTCCACACTCACCTCATCCACGGTAAACGTCCCCATCCGTACAAGGCCTTCCTTTATATAGCCAAGCTGTACCAGCAATTGAGCGCCGTGCCTTGGCAGTGCCAACCGGCTGCCAGGGTCATCCAGCCGTATCTCCCGACAGTCCGACTGCCAGCCCGCCTCATCGGTGATCCGCAACGAGATCAGATGCTGTTTGATCACCGCCGTAATGTTTTGAGTGTCGGCCTGTACGCTAAAATCCGGTGTCATTAGTCCCAAAGCCTCACAGGGGTGGGGTCACTGGTGGTGGTAGCCAGTGTCGGTAAGTCGATAATCAGGTTGGTGGGTAACACTGGCGGTTGTTCGGCCAGTTGCGGGTTAGCGGCCAATACGTCCGGCACCGCCGTGGCGCGGCCATAGTGCGCCAGACAAATTTGGTCGAGCATATCCCCTTCACGGGTACGGTATTTCATGCCTTATCCTTTAGGCAAAGGTGCCTTGAATGGGGTTGATAATGCCCAACGTCCGCAAGCCGCTCAGCGTATCTTCGCCGTCTTCCTGAAGTGTTAGCCGGAAGCTAATCCGTCGGGGTTTGCCCTCACGGTCTAAATCGCTCCAGCTATCATCGATGGTTAAAATGCACCACTGATGGTTACACCAGCGTCGTAGAGCATTTTTTTTAAAGTCGGAGAAACCATCCCCTGCGCCCTCACTTGTTTGCGTGATACCATTCGGTACTCTTGGGTACATAACGGTACATCAAGATCCAAGTTAGAGGACTTTAATCCGCATGTAAAGGGTCTTTGCCCTCACCTTGTCACCCTTGTATAAGAGAGTCAGACTAAATGACCGAGCAAGTTATTGATTTAACAAAAGGTTCTGAATTTTCAGACAGGTTAAAAAAAATTATCGGCAAAAATTATCGGCAACGAATCGGCAAGGGCTTTTGCCCGTTCTTCTGGAGTGGACGATAAGTCGATCAGGAAGTATTTATGCATAGGAATTTAATGCATAGGAATTTAAATGCATAGGAATTTATGCATAGGAATTTATGCATAGGAATTTAATGCATAGGAATTTATGCATAGGAATTTATGCATAGGAATTTATGCATAGGAATTTATGCATAGGAATTTAATGCATAGGAATTTATGCATAGGAAGTTATGCATAGGAAGTTATGCATAGGAATTTGCAAGTCTGAGCAGCTCCAAAAACCCATCAAAAAATGCTGATTTTGGCTGGCTGACTACTGGGTTTCTGTCGTAAGAACCAGAACTACTTCTGAGCTACCCCAAAAATCATTGATAACCCTTCCTCTACGCCAGTTTCTTTCTCTCATTACGGACTTCAGACGGATTGAGGGCGTGACTCAGGTAATAGGCTTCGCAAGTGCAAGCTCTTCTGCGTATTGATGCAGCTCTCTTTGTGATTTACCTCGGGTAATACCCACAAAGAGCATTTGAGCATTACACAGAATGCATTTCAGAGGCTCAATACCAAAGCTTTTCTGCATCAGGTCAGGGAAAGTGATTTTGAGGGCGTTGCGCTGCGGTTGATTGAGCAAGTTGTAAACTGTTGGTAACAGTTTGGCGCGAACTCGGTTGGATAAAAAGCCATAATAACGGATCATCTGAAAGCCTTTCTCTGGGATGTGCCGAGTTAGCCGGTGCAGAAACTCCTCTGGACTACAGTTGAACCGACGATAGGTTTTTGATTTGTGATCCAAATACTCAAAACTGACACCTTTAGCGTCGTAGTACTCCATCCGACACCATTTGATAATCACAGATAACCGATCGGTCAGCTGTTTGTGTAAATGGTCGACAATGGTTAGCCGTCCTGTTATTTGAGTCAATTTTGAGTGGCAGGACAAAAAAATGGGTTATTTCACGCAAAGTGCCCCATTTCCCAATTTTTCATGGGAAAAAGTGCTGCTCGAATAGTCTGGTTTATGTTCTATGGAGGCTCTCAATCTACTCTGTATTATCAAGCTCTGGCATCTTTGGATACAGTCTCTTAAGTTTTATCCGAGCGTCTTCAGTGGTAAAACGCCACTGTGTAGTCACTTTTCTTGCGTTGCGCTTCTCCTCCCAGGCTTTGACTTCTCTCCGGAGAATATCTTGGGTAGGGATACGCCGATCCAGACATTGGCGACTCAGTATACTCAGCTCAATTTCGGCCATATCCAGCCAACTGCCATGCTTTGGGGTGTAATGAAACTCAAGCTTATCAATCATTCTGCGGGCTTCTTCTGGGGAAAAAGCTTTATAAAGTGATGCGGGAGAATGCGTGTTCAAGTTGTCTCCAACCAGTATAACTTTCTCTGCATCTTTGTGGCGAACATCGACCAGAAACGTGATTTGATGAGCCCAATCAATCGCTGTCCTACGATCAGTCACCTCAACATGCCGCCAACCTGTCAAGGGTTCAAACATCATGAACAGATTGCTGACGCCATTACGTTCATACTCTGTGTCATAACGCTCCGGTTTTCCAGGCTCAACAGGCATTGGATTAACGACTTCTTTAACATGCTGCTTGCTACTTTCATCAAGGCAAACAAGCGGACGCCTTGGATCAAGAGGACGTTTATAGACTTCAAGAATATCCTCCATCGCACTCACAAAGTTGGCGCTTTCTTCCGCAGGTATACACCATTCCTTTTTTTGCCAGGGCTTAAGCTCATTTTTTTTAGTCCCTCATGTACTGTGCTTCTGGAAATCGATTCGACGTATCTGAGCTCAATCATGCGATCTGTCAGTAAATTTAGCGTCCATCGGCTGGCTCCTTCCGGTGGTGGTGAGCAGGTAAGGGCAATAAGGTGAGCTTCGGCTTCGCCATCGAGTTTACGTACCCGACCGTGGCTGCTTAGTTTTCCATTGACAGCGACATCAAGCCCTTCTTCAACAAATCGTTTCCTGAGGCGAGTGATAGTAAGCGGCCTAACATGGAAAGCTTTGGCTACCTGATCATGCTGCAGTGGATCATGGTTTTCATCGATAGCCAGAAGGATATTGGCTTTACGTTTTTTGTGTTGTGCAACTTTGGGCTTTTCCTGCTTGATAAGCCGTTCAAGTATTGATCGTTCTTCCTCGCTGAGTCGAACATGATATTTGATGGTCATAATAACTCCGGTGTTATGAACTCGGAGTTATTAGAATAGCCTTCAGTAAACTATCATCTTCTGCCGGACGGAGTAGTAGTGCTTCAGTCGTGACATAGCGATAGGCGGTCGTTTCAGGTAGCGGCCAAGGTAACTGACAGTGGCCTTTGGGTTGTTGGTGACTTTGGCAAAGTGAACGATCCAATGCTTTTCTGCGTGGCGATCCAGAAAGCGCTGAAATCCCTTCAGGTTATGACATTCGTCTTCCAGTTCAGGTGGCAAAATCAAATCATTGTTTTCGTAAGCCTTTTCGAGAATGTCGATCACACCAGAGCGCCAACCTTCCATGATGGGCGGTTTTGGGTAATAGATTGACTTCCATTGCTGATTATCATCGTAAAGTCCGCCACGGGTAACAGACAGATGAATGTGCACATTCCATTTCAGGTCACGACCATAGGTGTGAAGGGCGGTAAAAATTCCGGGAAGAATGCCTTTTTTGCCAGCGAAAGCCAAAATGATGTTTGCAGCCAAGGGGCTAAGTTTACCCAGTAATTCACGGTTAAGCTCAAACAACACCCATAACTCACCAGGCATAGTGAAGGTGATGTGTTGCCACTCCGTATCAGGCAGTAAGGCTTTCTGATTCTCAATCCATTGGTCGGTCATCTTCTTGCCGCAAGTATTACAGGAGCGGCACTTACAACTGAAACAAATAACCTTCGAATGACTACACGCATCATTACCGCATTCAAAGGTGGCGTATCCCATGACCTTCTGTCCGCAGGCCAGCACTTTATTCATATGCTCAATAACGACAGGGCGAAGAGTCGCTTCATACTTCATTTTGAAGTTATGCCAAAGCCCATTACCTCTGAGCAGGTGTTTTTGTTGGGAGGGGACGCGGATAAATCAGCTCCTGAAGGCCGCTATGAAGTCAGGAGCTGATTGTGACAAAGCCGAGCTTAAGAAAGTATGCGTCTCCTGCGCAAAATGGAATGAGAGCCATCCGTTGGCTCAGGACAAAAAGCCGCCGCGCAGCGGCCTACCTTGGTGTGCCGGGCACGGCACACCACTTATGGGGTGAAAGTCCCCTGTCCAGCCTAGTGAGGGCGAAGGACTAGCGAAGCGCAAGGTTTATATCGTGAGGTATAGGCTGAAAGAAGCGTGGAACAAACCTGCGAGCTGACGAACAGAAATCAGATACGAGGCTGTTCAAGTAGGGGCGAGTTTGCCAAGCAAAACAAAGCCCTCTACTCACTCGGAAGCTTGAGCAGTATATCTGGCAGTTGTGCAGGGAAAGTGGTGTGTCTTACCCCGGGAGGTCTGTGTGGTGTCCAGAGTATTGGACTGAGATTATCGTAAGGTGATTTGACCGCTACACAGAAGTCAGCAGAGGGCATAGTAGCAAAGAGTTAGTGTTTGCGAAGGCCCGAACGGTACAGAGAGGCGAGTAGTTTATGTATTTCACTCAGTCCGAGAGACTGAAACTCGGCAAACACCGAGACCTGAGTCGATGGACTCCGGCGGAACCGGCTGATATTCACTCAGGTAGTCGAGGATCTGATGGCAATGCATGATTACGAAAACCCGACCATGGGTTGCAATGATCGCATCATGGATCGTATTGCAGCCAGTAGTAATCTTAATCGAGCCTATCAACGGGTTAAACGTAACCAGGGAGCACCGGGAGTCGATGGAATGACGACTCAAGCTCTTCATGACTATTTAAAGAACTACGGAAGAACCGTTACAACCCTGCTTAAAGACGGTCTTTGGAGGCCTCAACCGGTAAGGCGGGTAGTGATACCAAAACCGCAGGGAGGGGAACGGAATCTGGGAATACCGACGGTACTGGATCGTTTAGTCCAGCAAGCCATTCAACAAGTACTGCAAACCGACTGGGAACCCCGTTTTTCAGCGTATAGCTACGGATTCAGGCCGGGAAGGTCTGGGCACCAAACGATTAGGCAAGCCCAGCGATACATTCAGTCTGGTTATGACTGGGTGGTGGATATCGACTTATCGAAATTCTTTGATAGGGTAAACCATGATCGTCTGATGGCGAAGCTGGCGGCCTACATGGACGACAAGGATGTATTAAGGCTGATTCGGCGGTTTCTCAATGCTGGTGTCATGGAGAATGGTGTTATCCACTATCGACGGGAAGGAACACCGCAAGGTGGGCCGCTCTCGCCAGTATTGTCCAATATTGTGTTGGATGAATTGGATAAAGAGCTGGACAAGCGAGGTCTGCGGTACGTCAGGTATGCTGACGACTGTCGTGTTTTTGTTAAAAGCCGACGGGCAGCGCAGCGAGTCATGAATAGTCTGGTGAGGTTTATTGAAACCCGGATGAAGCTGAAAGTGAATCGAGATAAAAGTGCGGTAGCGCGGCCTTGGGAACGAACATTTCTGGGCTTCTCATTCACGCCAGAAGGAAAACTTGAACTTGCTGACAACAGCAAACGGCGTTTTAAGGTTGCTGTGAGGACGTTAACCAGAAAATCAGGGCGGTCGTTCAAGCAACGATTAACAGCCCTGAATCGTTACCTTCGTGGATGGCGGCAGTATTTTGGAATAACGGATACACAGGGACAATTAAGCTCGCTGGAGGCTTGGGTAAGAAGGCGTTTAAGATGTCTGATATGGTATCAGTGGAAAACGGCAAAACGACGTTTTAAAGGATTAAGGCGACTTGGAGTGTCGATCGCTTCAGCCAGTAAAGCCGTGGTATCAAGGAAGAAGTATTGGCGCATGAGTGCCTCACCTGCTCTGAGCAAAGCGTTTACTATTAAGCGTTTTGATCTGCTGGGACTGGAAAGATTACGTGTGGTTTAACTGGCCGAACCGCCCAGTGCGGACCCGCATGCTGGGTGGTGTGGGAGGAGTGGAGTCGCGAGGCTCCACCCTATCCCGATTTGTTGTTTGAACGCAGGCTATCAGCCATTGAAAATAGGTAAATCAAGGAATCCTTTTAGGATAATGGCGTTTGCAATGTCGATGAAAAAAGAACCGATGAGGGGAACCACTAAAAACGCTTTTGGGGATGGGCCGTAGCGATGTACAAGGGTATTCATATTGGCCATGCCAACAGGCGTTGCCCCGAGCCCCATACCGATAAAGCCAGCGGTAATAACACTGCTATCGTAATTCCGACCGGCAAACCGATAAACAATAAACCAGGCAAATACAATAATAACGGCGACTTGCACCGCCGTGATGCATAACAGGATGCCTGCAACGCTCGAAAGGTATTGGAGTTTCAGTGTCATCAGACTCATAGCAATAAATAGCTCAAGGCTCATGTCACCTAAGGCATTCAATTCTTTATGTTGAATCAGTTGAACATTTAATAGATCGCAGAGGTTGGTAATGATAATGCCGGCAAATAACACAGGCACAAAATCAGGGAGTATTATTTGCTGTGATTTTAATAGCCCTTGAATAAAAGCCCCTAAAATAATACAGCAGGTTATTAGAAGAACCGTTGGCAGAAAATGCTGACTATTCAACATGGTGGGTGCTGCTGACGCGCGAGTCGTTCGATCGGTGGGTGTTTTTTGCTGGGATTTTAGTCCATACGTTGATATGAGGGATCGGGCAACCGGCCCCCCCACTAATCCACCAAGAATGAGCCCGAGCGTTGCGGCCACAAGCCCAAATTCCATAGCGCCTTGATAGCCCTGCTGTTCCAGAAAGGCACCCCAGGTGATGGCTGTTCCATGCCCGCCTGCAAAGGTGATAGTACCTGCAAGCAGTCCAAAAACAGGGTGTTCACCCAGCGCCATTGCTGTCAAAACACCAGCACTATTTTGAACGATAAGGAAAATAACGGCAATCACCATAAGAATACCGAGTGTTTTACCGCCACTGATCAGCATTCTAATTCTTGCAGATAATCCAATGGTACTAAAAAAGGCCAGTAATAAAATGTCTCTTAAATGCAAATCATAACTGAATGAGATATTGGTACTGAAGGTGAGTAATGCCAAAATAACACTGATAATCAGCCCCCCTGTCACAGAAGGAGGAATATGGCAGCGTTTTAAAAAATGAAAGCGATTTGTAATAGCGTGCCCGAGAAATAGGCATATAATCGCCAAAAACAAGAGGTGTATGCCGGATAAATGAGTCATAGTCATATTTAGTAGCAGCTTTTCTAAAAAGATAGCAGTAAAAGAGAGAGAAGGTATATGAGTATTTTAAAATATTAAGTACTCACTATTGGGGTTCTATTGTGGTGATATTCTAGTTTAGTGTGTTGTTGTTTAATTTATTTATGGTTTGCTTATCTTGGTCGATTAGTTAATCAAGTATTGCTGGTTTCGACTCTGATTATTTATCAGGAAAGAGAGAGAGTAATGAATTTAACAACACGCATATTGCGATCTCGAAAGGAGAAAAAGTTGTCACAGCAAGCACTTGCAGGCCTGATAGGTGTGTCTCGCAGTGCGTTGGCGCAGTGGGAAACAGACATGAGTAGTCCCAGTTTGGGGAATCTACGTAAAATGTCAGAAATATTAGAGGTCTCATTTGAATGGCTGGCAACAGGTCGAGGTAATCAGCACTTGTCACAATCGTCAGAACGTATCAATGATGGGGAACTCGATGGCGAAATTATAAGAAATTTAGGCAGTATGAATCTAAAGAAAAAAAGGGCAATACTGAATATAATGAACGCTATGGGCTAATCAGAAGACAGTATTCTTGCTACACAGTTGTACTGTGCTTTCCATTAATAGATGCAGTCGTCGAAAATTGTGTTTTCTTCGACCCCATCAGTAGTCATTGATACAACGAATAATTAGCGAACAGCGTCTTTTAATTTATTACCCGGCTTGAATTGAGGTAATTTACAGGCGGGAATATGGATCTCTTCGCCGGTTTGAGGATTTCTTCCTTTTCTTGCGGCTCTGTCAGCGACAGAGAAGGTACCAAAACCGATCAACTGTAAAGTATCTCCTTCAGCAAGCGACTGTTGGGTGTTAATAATAAAAGCATTGACAGTTTGCTCAGCCTTGCTTCGTGACAGACCTGCCATTTCAGCTACCTGTTCAACTAACTCTTTCTTGTTCATAACCAGCCTCAGAGGAGTTGACCGGAGGACCCGGTATGTTATGGCCTTGTACCTTGGTTGTTCTCAAAACGTAGCAACGCGTTAGCGAGTTACTCGAACGTACACTGTTTGGAGTAAACAGCTGCAGGGTTGACGCAGCTATCGCTCACTCAGTAACGTTGAATCAGATGCTAATACCCGTCGTCTCTTCTAACTGCGCTATGGTGCTGGCAAGCTGAACGTCAGCCCTGCGTTAAACGCCTCGAAATAGGGGGCTATTACTCGTCGTTTCGCTTTGTCCTGAAGCCCTGTTTGTTACGCTCACTACGGTAGTTAGAAAAGGCGAATGGTATAACGCCTGCTTAAGCAAGAGTAACCACTGGACAATAGAGCCTGTTTCATGACCAACCACAATGAGGAATTTAGTCGTTGATTCTAATAGTGCAAGTGAGTGAGAGTAATTTCCTTTCTTTTAGAGCGAGTTGATAAAGAGGCATGTCTCTATTGTTTCCATAAAAATTACGCCACCCTGACATGCATTGACTATTAAGGGGAAAAATACCCTCTATTGCAACGGTCAAACTCAAAGTGATGAGTCATGATGAGTGTGTTTTAAGCAGTTGACAACAAGTGATGTCTATTTTTAATAGTTAAAATCTATCATGAGTATGTCATTAATTGTTTTTAAAGTTCTACGTATTTCACCTATGATAGGGGCGAATAAACGGCATTGGAGTGATGAAAATGGAACGGTTTACTGTCTTTGGGCGTCCGGGTTGTGGTTTTTGTGTGCGGGCCAAAGAGGTGTTGGAGCAAAAAGCACTGAACTACCGGTATGTGGATATCCATGCAGAAGGAATCTCTAAAGAAGATCTTGAAAAAACCATTGGCAAGCCGGTAGAGACTGTGCCTCAGGTCTTTCATGGCCAACAGTATATTGGCGGCTTTCAGGAACTTGATACTTATCTGAAAACGCTGGAATGAGCTATAGTCTGGGTCATATAAGGGCTAGCCCGAATGCCTCATAAACATGCCTTGCGCATGTTTATGCCGGCTCAGCATTCATGTATCGGTAAATCCGTGAATGTGGGTTATCGCTGATTTTTTCCAACCGGGCATCGCTCCGCTGTAGCCTCTCTTGTTTTGCATGAGGGTCGAAGGGACGAATAGTATTGAACTCGGGCAATGGTTGTCCGGCACCAAGCTGAATAAATAATGGCAAAGGGGTATTGATTTGAGCAGGGTGGGCTTGCTTGATCGCGGGGTCTTTTATGCGTGCATCATTAATCACTTTCGGCCAGGTCAGGTTGGCGCGAAGGTGGGGAGCCAGTATCCGCTTGATGATAATGATTTCATCAACAGGCATTGCTTCTAGCACCCGAATGTCAGCACCGATGGCACCAGAGGCCAGGTATTTTTTTTTCAGGTGGTCAATAGCCTCTTTGGCGGTTAGTCGAACCGTACCACTGTGGCTGGCAGCCCAGCTAAATCCAACACGTTTGGGTGCCTTGGGGAACAGTTTCAGCTGGCGGTAGCTTTGCACAAAGTGAATGTGTTGTATTTTTAACCCACCCAGCAGGTTTTCACGCAGGGCATCGGATGTTTGCTCTATAGCTTCAATGCTATCGCCAAAGAGTTTGCGGTAGTCGCCCATGGCTTGCTTGAAGGCTGTACGTGCGGCATTCAAGCTTTCACCCAGCTTGATAGTACTTGATGATACACCCACCAACCCGGGTAGCCGAGTGGTTTCCTGTTTGCTCTGGTCAGGCAGGTATGTCAGTCGGGTGCTGGTGTCAGCCGCGCACATGCGATCAGAAGCGCTGTTGTCTGTTGTTGTTTGCTCTTCTTTCATCACCCAGGCCGGCAGCTGATGATCGGCGATAACGGCATCTTTAAATGCCTGATTTGAATCAACCAATTGAATCAACGTATCTCGCACGGCAATTTTTGCCGCGGTTTCTTTACTCATAGCCGCTCCTGATTAAGGGGCCAGTCGATCTATCTGCCATTGTTCATTGGAATCTGTAAGCTGGCGATAAAGAAAACGGTCGTGTAATCGGCTAGGCCGCCCTTGCCAAAACTCTATGGTTTGGGGGGCAATTCGATAGCCTCCCCAAAATGAGGGCAGGGGGACTTTCCCCTCGCTGAATTTACGCTTTATTTCATCCAGCTTCATTTCTAGCAGTTTTCTCCCTGTGATGACAGTGCTTTGTTGTGATACCCAAGCGCCCAATTGACTGCCATGAGGTCGACTACTGAAATACCGGAGGGAGTCTTTCTTGCTGATTTTTTCGACCTTCCCACGGATAATGACCTGACGCTCTAATGTTATCCATGGAAAAAGCAGAGCAGCTTGCGGATTCTCAGCGATGTCCTGTGCCTTGTTACTGCCATAGTTAGTAAAAAAAACAAAACCACTAGTATCAAAGTACTTCAATAGTACCGTGCGCAACTTAGGCATACCATCTGATGAGACCGTAGCCAGACTCATGGCATTAGGTTCAGGCAGCTGGGCCTCTTGCGCCTGACGCAACCAGAAAGAAAATTGCTCAAATGGATCGGTCTTCAGCGTTTCTCTGCTAAGGCCTGCTTGCGTGTACTCTTCACGGAGACGACTGATATCCATGCTGCGAAACACCTGTAACGAGACTATCAAATAAGAATTCCCCTTAGTGTAATGGGTTTTTCAGGCAGGTAAAACCCGATGACTAAGGAATTGATAGCATAAGAGCGGCTAAACGCCGCTAGGCTCCTAGTACTCCGTCCGGCAGAAGATGATAGTTGACTGAAGGCTATTCTAATAACTCCGAGTTCATAACACCGGAGTTATTATGACCATCAAATATCATGTTCGACTCAGCGAGGAAGAACGATCAATACTTGAACGGCTTATCAAGCAGGAAAAGCCCAAAGTTGCACAACACAAAAAACGTAAAGCCCATATCCTTCTGGCTATCGATGAAAACCATGATCCACTGCAGCATGATCAGGTAGCCAAAGCTTTCCATGTTAGGCCGCTTACTATCACTCGCCTCAGGCAACGATTTGTTGAAGAAGGGCTTGATGTCGCTGTCAATGGAAAACTAAGCAGCCACGGTCGGGTACGTAAACTCGATGGCGAAGCCGAAGCTCACCTTATTGCCCTTACCTGCTCACCACCACCGGAAGGAGCCAGCCGATGGACGCTAAACTTACTGACAGATCGCATGATTGAGCTCAGATACGTCGAATCGATTTCCAGAAGCACAGTACATGAGGGGCTAAAAAAAATGAGCTTAAGCCCTGGCAAAAAAAGGAATGGTGTATACCTGCGGAAGAAAGCGCCAACTTTGTGAGTGCGATGGAGGATATTCTTGAAGTCTATAAACGTCCTCTTGATCCAAGGCGTCCGCTTGTTTGCCTTGATGAAAGTAGCAAGCAGCATGTTAAAGAAGTCGTTAATCCAATGCCTGTTGAGCCTGGAAAACCGGAGCGTTATGACACAGAGTATGAACGTAATGGCGTCAGCAATCTGTTCATGATGTTTGAACCCTTGACAGGTTGGCGGCATGTTGAGGTGACTGATCGTAGGACAGCGATTGATTGGGCTCATCAAAGCAAGTTTCTGGTCGATGTTCGCCACAAAGAGGCAGAGAAAGTTATACTGGTTGGAGACAACTTGAACACGCATTCTCCAGCATCACTTTATAAAGCTTTTTCCCCAGAAGAAGCCCGCAGAATGATTGATAAGCTTGAGTTTCATTACACCCCAAAGCATGGCAGTTGGCTGGATATGGCCGAAATTGAGCTGAGTATACTGAGTCGCCAATGTCTGGATCGGCGTATCCCTACCCAAGATATTCTCCGGAGAGAAGTCAAAGCCTGGGAGGAGAAGCGCAACGCAAGAAAAGTGACTACACAGTGGCGTTTTACCACTGAAGACGCTCGGATAAAACTTAAGAGACTGTATCCAAAGATGCCAGAGCTTGATAATACAGAGTAGATTGAGAGCCTCCATAGAACATAAACCAGACTATTAGAGCAGCACTTTTTCCCATGAAAAATTGGGAAATGGGGCACTTTGCGTGAAATAACCCATTTTTTTGTCCTGCCACTCAAAATTGACTCAAATAACAGGACGGCTAACCATTGTCGACCATTTACACAAACAGCTGACCGATCGGTTATCTGTGATTATCAAATGGTGTCGGATGGAGTACTAGTGAGGGCGAAGGACTAGCGAAGCGCAAGGTTTATATCGTGAGGTATAGGCTGAAAGAAGCGTGGAACAAACCTGCGAGCTGACGAACAGAAATCAGATACGAGGCTGTTCAAGTAGGGGCGAGTTTGCCAAGCAAAACAAAGCCCTCTACTCACTCGGAAGCTTGAGCAGTATATCTGGCAGTTGTGCAGGGAAAGTGGTGTGTCTTACCCCGGGAGGTCTGTGTGGTGTCCAGAGTATTGGACTGAGATTATCGTAAGGTGATTTGACCGCTACACAGAAGTCGGCAGAGGGCATAGTAGCAAAGAGTTAGTGTTTGCGAAGGCCCGAACGGTACAGAGAGGCGAGTAGTTTATGTATTTCACTCAGTCCGAGAGACTGAAACTCGGCAAACACCGAGACCTGAGTCGATGGACTCCGGCGGAACCGGCTGATATTCACTCAGGTAGTCGAGGATCTGATGGCAATGCATGATTACGAAAACCCGACCATGGGTTGCAATGATCGCATCATGGATCGTATTGCAGCCAGTAGTAATCTTAATCGAGCCTATCAACGGGTTAAACGTAACCAGGGAGCACCGGGAGTCGATGGAATGACGACTCAAGCTCTTCATGACTATTTAAAGAACTACGGAAGAACCGTTACAACCCTGCTTAAAGACGGTCTTGGGAGGCCTCAACCGGTAAGGCGGGTAGTGATACCAAAACCGCAGGGAGGGGAACGGAATCTGGGAATACCGACGGTACTGGATCGTTTAGTCCAGCAAGCCATTCAACAAGTACTGCAAACCGACTGGGAACCCCGTTTTTCAGCGTATATAGAACTTACGCATTGACAGACATCCAAAAAAATTGCTAGATCAGCAAAAAAACAGTGGATGTCGTCGTGCGTAGAAAAATAACAAAACCAACAACAGCCAAGTGCGACCTCCCGAAGTATACGGGGTTTCTACTCTGTGAACCCAAATCAGCCACCTGTACCCGTCTTAGCGAATTGAGTGATATATCGCATGACAGTGTTAACCGCTTTCTCCAACGTGAAAACTTTGCTCCTGAAGATCTTTTTCTAGAAGCGTCAGCAAGGCTTATTCTTGAAGGTGGGACGCTATCGGTTGATGATACGGTGCTGGATAAACCTTATACCAATTACACGGCTTTAGTCGGTCATTACTACTCAGGAAAGCACCACAAAACCGTCAAGGGTATTAATCTCATCACGCTTTATTACACGGACATCAAAGGCTACAACTTGCCCGTTAATTTCCGTATTTACAATCCAGCCGATGGCAAAACTAAAAATGACTACTTTGTCGATATGCTGAAAGAAGTACTGGCATGGGGACTCGAACCTGCATGTGTTACCGGTGACTCTTGGTATAGCAGTATTGGCAACCTCACAGCTGTGAAAAACAATGGTTTGGGTTTTATGTTCGCTGTTAAAAGCAACCGTACTGTCTCTGTGCAAAAGGGTAACTACCAACAGGTGCAGAGCCTGGAGATTCCCGAAGAAGGACAAACTGTATGGCTACGTAACTTTGGTCATGTACGACTCTACCGGACGCGACTCAAAAACGAGCTGCGCCATTACGTTGTTTACACTCCTCATGTCGGAGCAGATCTATCTCCACGATCTGATTTTGATCAGCTGCACCAACATCATTGGGCGATCGAAGAGTATCACCGGGCATTAAAGCAACTCTGCAACATCGAGCGTTTTCAGGTGAGAGGGGAGCGACAGGTCCGGAATCATATTTTTGCGGCTATCTTTGGCTATACCTGTCTTCAGGCGATGAAAGTATCAGGGTCACTCAGAAGCGTCTATAGCGTCAGGAAAGACGCCCTCAAAGAAGCTACCTGGGATTTCATAAAAAGCTTCTCCGAGGGGAAGGAATGGTTGAGGCCATTTTTTGCCGGACCTGTCAATGCGTAAGTTCTAGTATAGCTACGGATTCAGGCCGGGAAGGTCTGGGCACCAAACGATTAGGCAAGCCCAGCGATACATTCAGTCTGGTTATGACTGGGTGGTGGATATCGACTTATCGAAATTCTTTGATAGGGTAAACCATGATCGTCTGATGGCGAAGCTGGCGGCCTACATGGACGACAAGGATGTATTAAGGCTGATTCGGCGGTTTCTCAATGCTGGTGTCATGGAGAATGGTGTTATCCACTATCGACGGGAAGGAACACCGCAAGGTGGGCCGCTCTCGCCAGTATTGTGTTGGATGAATTGGATAAAGAGCTGGACAAGCGAGGTCTGCGGTACGTCAGGTATGCTGACGACTGTCGTGTTTTTGTTAAAAGCCGACGGGCAGCGCAGCGAGTCATGAATAGTCTGGTGAGGTTTATTGAAACCCGGATGAAGCTGAAAGTGAATCGAGATAAAAGTGCGGTAGCGCGGCCTTGGGAACGAACATTTCTGGGCTTCTCATTCACGCCAGAAGGAAAACTTGAACTTGCTGACAACAGCAAACGGCGTTTTAAGGTTGCTGTGAGGACGTTAACCAGAAAATCAGGGCGGTCGTTCAAGCAACGATTAACAGCCCTGAATCGTTACCTTCGTGGATGGCGGCAGTATTTTGGAATAACGGATACACAGGGACAATTAAGCTCGCTGGAGGCTTGGGTAAGAAGGCGTTTAAGATGTCTGATATGGTATCAGTGGAAAACGGCAAAACGACGTTTTAAAGGATTAAGGCGACTTGGAGTGTCGATCGCTTCAGCCAGTAAAGCCGTGGTATCAAGGAAGAAGTATTGGCGCATGAGTGCCTCACCTGCTCTGAGCAAAGCGTTTACTATTAAGCGTTTTGATCTGCTGGGACTGGAAAGATTACGTGTGGTTTAACTGGCCGAACCGCCCAGTGCGGACCCGCATGCTGGGTGGTGTGGGAGGAGTGGAGTCGCGAGGCTCCACCCTATCCCGATTTTTGTGGCCATCTTCTTCGGAGTATTCAGTGACAACGCGCTCAGACATCACCTGTTTCTCAACGAGCAAGCGACGAATGCGGCGTTGCTGCTTCTCACTGCACATGGAGAGGTGTTCAAGGTGTTTCTGAGTCTTAGTGAACTCACCACCCGATTGCTTAGTGTGGTAGTAAATCACAGAGAGGAAGTGCGTAGAGTGAGCATCAAGCTCAAGTTTCGACCGAAATTCGGTATGGGTTACGGTAACAGTCATTCTTTTTTGCTCAGTTCAACCGTTATCCACTTTTCTAGGGTGGAGAACGGCTAGGATGCTAGAAACACTCGAAACACTCGCAAAAAAGTAAAAGAGTGCGCCAACCCTTTCAGAATGGCCATCCTAACCGTTCCCCATAACATGGGTTGCTTAGGAGCAAATTATAATTTATTACTTTTTTGCTTATGTAGGAATGTTCGAAGCTGTCTAGGACTTTAAACATTAATTTAACATTAGCGCTAATGAGTAACCAAGTCAACACACCCAAAAACTCATCTGCCAGCCTCCGGCTTAGTCAGATAGTTATATATTAATTACGTAGTAATGGCTGACCTCAGGGAAGGGGGGGGGTGCCCTGAGGGCGTATTGAGTAAAAACAGTAACTTAAAATAGATATATTTGATCATCTAGAAAAAAATCATAAAGAGCCAAGAATAATTATATACCTAAATCCTGCAAATAATATCGAAATAAAAGTTGCAATCACCCGTGAATAAAGAGATTAAATGATGTTTTCGTTTCATAAAGCATCACTTTTTCAATGAGCAAAAAAAACAAGTCAAAAGCACGTTTGAAGCAGCGGAAGGTACATTTCACTCAAGCTAAAAAGCCGCTTACCAGTCAGGCTGGACTTATCCCTGTGTTTCGCTTCCTGAACCGGATGGGGCTGGCCGACCTACTGGACAAACGGATTAATATTCAACGAGGCTCTAATGCCACTTTCCAACTGTCAGATGTCATTCTGATGGTAACCACCGGCATTCTGGCAGGTGCCAAAAGTCTGATGAAAGTGTGCACGGTCTGGCAGGATAGCGTTCTCCGAGAATGCACCCGTTTTCAACGCATTCCTTGTGACAGTCAATTTGGACGCATTTTAAAGCTGTTCCACTTTGCCAGCGTCGTTGAACTGGAAACCGCTGTCCACGAAATGAGGGAGAGTGTTTGGAAACAGGCACTGCGCTCAGGAACATCTACCGTTTATGCTTTTAAACAGGTCACCATTGACCTCGATTCTACGGTAAAAACCTGTTTTGGTTTTCAGGAAGGCGCAAAGAAAGGGTTTAACGAGAAAAAAAGAGGGGCGCTGTCGTACCACCCGCAGCTGGCCTTTTGCGCGGAAACCAAAGAAGTGCTGCAGGGTTGGTTACGAAGTGGTGATGCCTACACTGCTAATGGCTCCATAGAGTTTATGAAACAGTTGCTGGTTACTCTGCCTTCCCACATGAAGATTTTTTTCAGGGCTGATAGTGGCTACTTTGGTGGACCATTACTGACCTATCTGGAGGATTTAGGACATCGTTATCTGGTTAAGGTCAAACTGAAGAATCTACACAAACTGTTAATCCCGCAAGACTGGCAACCTGTCGTGCATCAGCCAGGGTGGGAGTGGTGCGAGTTTCAACACTGCTGTGGTGACTGGGACCGGGCTCGTTGCTTCGTGGCTGTCCGGCAAAGAAAGATCGGGAAGCCAGAAAACACCCAGTGCGAATTGTTAGACCCGAAGCCAGAGTACGACTACTTCTGCTACGTGACTACTGAGTCGTTGAGTCCATGGGAGATCCATAAAGCGTATGGCAAGCGGGCTACCTGCGAAACCTGGATCGAAGAGTGCAAAAACCAGATGGCTCTCGGGCAGATCAAAACCGATCATTTCATGGCAAACAGTGCGCTTATGCAATGTGCAATACTGGCCTACAATACAACACGTTGGATGGCACTGATGAGTGGGAATCGTCAGTTGATGAAGTGGGAGCCGGAAAGCATTCGCTGCTATATGATACGGGTTGCCGGAAAACTGTTGACAGGTAACAGGCAGTTGACCGTTGCCAGTAACAAAGAGCATCTCTACCAAACGGAGTGGGATGCTTGGCTAGCAGTAGGTGACTGTTTGTAAATAGCGAACAATGGATGATTAGAAAAACATTCTGCTAATGCGGAAGGAGTTATCGCGCCCTGATATCAGGAATAGCAGTAAGATGAACCAAACACGACGGCTCATGTGATTAAAATCCACTGAAAAGGTAAATATTTGCTCGATAGTAGCATAATCAGAATCAGGAGGGCTTGATCAGTTGCTGCGATTGACCTGTTCGGGTTTGGATTGCAGGATTTAGGATATATGTGTACTTAGGCGTAAACAATAGCATATTATTTGTCTAATATCTTTCTATCTCTTTGTTAAATAAGATATAAAATATGGTTGTTATATTATGACATATTGGTTCTCAATCAGATTGTCGCTTTTTAGTAGGGTATAGAGTTGATCGGCTGTTTCACTGTCTAAGCACTGGGAAGAGCCTTTTTTTACCCCCAGCGAGTCGAGTAAGGCCTCGTTGATATGGGCGGTGATGTCTACCAGGTTTTGATCGATACCGCACACAGTGGTATTGACATGGCCAAAAACGCTGTTTTCGAGATCAAACCGGTTGTCGGCGTTGACGGGGAAGTAATGCTTTATCTTGCGTCTGCCAGGAAATTTCATGGGAGAGTATTGTAGGGTTGCTCATGGAGGGCGGGGATTATTGTTTAAATATGGGTAGTACGATAGTTAGATAACATACGTACCAGTCTATAGGAATATGTCGAGTTCTTGATGATTTTCGTGAAGGGCTGTGTGCATAATGTGCCACAGAGGCTCTGTTGACATAAGAACACACACTCAGCGAACCCCAGAGCTGCTGTGGCTAGGCGTGGTTACGCAGGACGGTTCATGCCTTTCAAGTATCCGCAACGACGTCCATAGCAGCACTGGGTTTCGCCCATCGGGTGACAAGAAAATCGGCTTTGTGACTTCGTTAAGCAGGATTTGAAGTCAATGACCACGCCTGCACCTGCTTGCCTTGCGTAAAACCGATTTTCTTGTCACTGAGTGTGTGTTCTTATGTCAACAGAGCCTGAGCTTGTCTGTATCATTGATGTGTCAGGGTTTAAATGCCAGATGTGGAAGTATGCACGCGTAAAAAAAGAGTTAGCACGGGCTGCAATGACTGCAACGGGAGTAGTAGCTATGGTTGTAATCAGCGGTTGTTCAATGCCGTTTGGAAGGGATGTCTCGGAGCCTGTGGTGAACACAACAACAAATGTGATTAAAAGTCCCGCGGACAGTCGGGTCTATAAATATGTAACGCTGCCTGCAGGGTTACAGGTATTGCTGATCTCTGACCCGAATTCCGATAAAGCAGCGGCAGCCGTTGATGTGGGTGTAGGCAGTTACCATGACCCGGATAACCGTCTTGGGTTGGCCCATTTCCTTGAGCATATGTTGTTTTTAGGCAATAAAAAATACCCGGAAGTTGATGGCTATTTTGAATATATTCGCGCCAATGGTGGCAGTGCCAATGCGTATACCGCGGATATACGCACCAATTATTTCTTTGATATTAACAGTGATAAATTACAGCCGGCACTGGATCAGCTGGCTCAGTTTTTTGTGTCACCGACACTTGACCCTAACTATGTAGACCGAGAGCGCCATGCGGTGGATTCGGAATATAAGCTGCACGCCCGCGAAGATAACTGGCGTTTGTCAACAGCATTAAACGCAACGTCGAATCCGGCGCACCCTAAAAGCCGTTTTGCTATTGGTAATCTAGACACGCTAAACAATGATGATGGCCAGTCACTTTGGACAGCATTAAAAGCGTTTTACGATAAGTATTACGTGGCCGATAATATGCGGGTCGTCGTGTATGGCAAGGAAAATACAGAGACACTTGAACAGTGGATGAAAGACGCTTTCAATGATGTACCAGAAACGCCCTCTGCAAGTACGCGCATTAGTGCCTTACCCTACACCGACAATGAACGGGGCGTTCGTATTAATCTCATTCCATTAAAAGAAACCCGTGCGTTGTCGCTGAATTTTCCTCTTGAAAGCACTCAACCGTATTTCGAGAAAAAACCACTGGGTTATCTGGCGCGCTTAATCGGTTACGAAGGAAAGGGCAGTTTGCATAGCCTGTTGAAATCAGAAGGCCTGATTAACTCACTGGGGGCATACACCAGTGATGTCCCCAATGAGTACGCTGAATTTATCGTTCGCATGGAGCTTACTCCTAAAGGTCTGGCGCATGTTGATCAAATCACTGCCACTGTTTTTGACTATTTGAACCTGATTCGCAAAGAAGGCCTGGAAGAGCGGTTATACGCAGAAAGCAAAGCCATTGCAGAGTTGGGGTTCCGCTATCAGGAAGATCGTAGCCCTCAGCAAACCGTGTCAGCGTTAGCTGCCCGTATGCATTACTTACCGGCGCAGCATATTCTGGATGCTAATTACTTGTACCAACAATATGATCCGGTGTTGATTCATCAGTTTCTTGCGCAGATGACGCCAGACAATCTTCGGCAGGTGGTGATTGCGCCGGATGTTAAAACAGACAGCGTTGCGCCTTATTTTCAAACAGATTACAGTGTCCGGCCCCTGAGTGCTTCATTGGTTAAACGATTGAATACACCGCAAACGCATGCAGGGTTAACGATTCCGGAACCCAATGGCTTTATTGCCAGCGATTTTGAACTACGCAAAGACGATAAGTCATCGGTGCCCGAGCATATTGTGCGCAAGCCAGGTCTTGATGTCTGGGGTTTGACCGACAGTAGTTTTGAAATTCCCCGGGCATCGATAAAAGTGAAAATCTCTACGTCGAAAGCCTCCGATACCCCGGAGGATATTGCCAATTTGCAGGTGTACCGTGCACTGCTTTTTCGTAGCCTGAATGAGTATGGTTATCCTGCCAGAGAGGCAGGACTGTACTATGGGATTATTGTCGGGCGCGAAGGGTTGATGCTGAGTGTGTCGGGCTATCAGGATAAACAGTCGGTGTTGTTGGGCGATGTACTTGAAGGTATTCAGACCTTTCATCCTGACAGAAAAGCCTTTGAACAGGAAAAAGAACAGCTGGTACGCAGTATAAAAAATAAAGCATTTCAGCCCCCTTATCGCTTGGCGATGGATGGGGTAAACCAGGCCATCTATGAAAAATACCCCAGTGATACGGTATTGCTTCAGGCTGCAGAATCGCTGTCTTTTGATGGGTTAAAGCAGTTTGCTGCTGATTTTTATCAGCGTATCCATATAGAGATGCTGGTGCACGGTAATCACGACCAGCAAGAGGTGGCCGGCTTAGCAAAACAAGTGGAAGATGCGTTGTTAACGCGCACGAACAGAGGCGAGCGTTATGATGACCCCTTTCTTCTTCTGGCGGACCAGCAGCGCATGTTGGAATTGGATTTACAGCATAACGACTCTGTTTTTGTCGAATACTTTCAACGGCCGGAAACCGACAATGCGACAAGAGCGCATTATGCGTTACTCGGCCGGTTGCTCGCGACGCCTTTCTTTAATTCGTTAAGGACTGAGCAGCAACTGGGGTATGTGGTGCATGCCAGTGCCCGCCCTGTGGAGAAGCATCCGGGTATTGTCTTTATTGTACAGTCGCCGAAAGCAGACCCTCTGGAAATAGAGGGTCGTGTGAACGCCTTTTTGGACGATCAAGTAAAGCGGTTTCAGACGTTGACTGACGCAGAGCTTGAAGATTATCGGCAGGGGTTGGTGGGTGCGTTAATGAAGCGCGATGCAAACCTTGATGAGCGAGCATCACGATTCTGGCAATCCATTGATAGTCAGGAGCCGTTTGATAACCGTGAATTGATTGTTGAGGCCATTCACAAAACCACAGTGGCCGATATGCAGCAGGCATTAGCAACACTGGTGAAAGACCAGGGCCGCTTGATTGTCCGCTCGTTTGGTGAAGGGCATCAAGCAGCAAAAGCCAAAGTAGCCGATGGTAGTGTTTGCCGAGATGTTGCGTGTTTTGGTGATTTGCCGAAAGGGTAATTGTTAGTCGATACTTCGTAGAACCCCGTTTATACGGGATCTACGAAGTACTTCCCTAAATAGTGAGCGACTTCTTGCTGGTGTTCAGGCATCAGTAGTTCCAGATTTTCTGGTATGCTGGAGATAGTCGCTACTGTTGCTTTGAGCCGCTCTTGTGTCTCTGTGGCTGTTTCTTCTATCAGTGCAGGAGATCCCTGCATATCTTCGGACATGATCTCAACCAAGGCTGCGGAACCTTCTTCGCACATTTTTTTTATTGCTTCTGTCTTTTCCTCCTGAGCAGCGTCTATCTTCTCATAGTCTGCTTGAATTTGACTCAGTGTTTCAATGATGACCTTTTTAGACGATTCATGCTGTGCATGCCGGCAGAGATGGGCAGCCTGTATGCGAATCAGTGCGAAGGTGAGCTTTTTAATGACGGGAGGTAGCATGCCATTAAACATTGCAGGTGAGTGATAATATTTTCCCTTTTTTATGCAGGTGATAGCCACAGCCAGTTGGTGTGCCGCCTGTGCGGCAGGTGGAGGTTCGCTGTCGTCATTCATCGCTGCAAATTGTTGCTCTACTTTTGCTAGGATATCTTTGTGTGTTTTAGGGTGTAGAGTTAACAGCTTTTGATGATTGGGCGGAGTGAGTGGGTCAGGTTGTGCTGTAGCGGATGGAAGGTTGGGCTGTGGATTTAAAATACTCCCTAAATCCTGCAATACAAACTCCAACAGGCCAAACATACGCATTGATCAAATCCTCCTGACTCCGATTATCCTGCTGTCGAGAAAATACTGGCCTTTTCAGTGGATTTTCATCGCTCGAACCATCGTATTTTTATTCATCTTACTCCTATTCCTAATATCAGAGCGTAACAACACCTTCCGCATCAGCAGAATGTTTTTTCTAACCATCAGTTGTACGGCTATTTACAAACAGTCACCCACTGCCAGCCAAGCATCCCACTCCGTCTGGTAGAGATGCTCTTTGTTACTGGCAACGGTCAACTGTCTGCTACATGTTAACAATTTTCCAGCAACCCGTATCATATAGCAGCGAATGCTTTCCGGCTCCCACTGCATCAGCTGACGATTTCCACTGACCAGAGCCATCCAGCGTGTCGTATTGTAGGCCAGTATTGCACATTGCATAAGCGCACTGTTTGCCATGAAATGATCGGTTTTGATCTGTCCAAGGGTCATCTGATTTTTGCACTCTTCAATCCAAGTTTCACAGGTAGCCCGCTTACCGTACGCTTTATGGATCTCCCACGGACTCAACAACTCAGTCGTCACGTAACAGAAGTAGTCGTACTCTGGCTGCGGATTTAACAGTTCGCCCTGCATATTTTCGGGCTTCCCTGGCTTTCTTTGTCGCACAGCCACGAAGCAGCGATTCCGGTCCCAGCTACCACAGCGGTGTTGAAACTCACACTGCTCCCAACCTGGCTGATTTATGACAGGCTGCCAGTCTTGCGGGATTAACAGTTTGTGCAGATTCTTCAATTTCACCTTGATGAGATAACGATGCCCCAGATCATCCAAATAAGTCAGTAGTGGGCCACCAAAGTAGCCACTGTCAGCCCTGAAAAAAATCTTCATATGAGAAGGCAGGGTGATCAGCAGTTGCTTCATAAACTCTATGGCTCCATTGGCGGTGTAGGCATCGCCACTTCGTAACCAGCCTTGCAATACTTCTTTAGTTTGAGCGCAAAAGGCCAATTGCGGGTGGTACGAAAGAGCCCCTCTTTTTTTCTCATTAAAGCCTTTCTTGGCGCCTTCCTGAAAACCGAAACAGGTTTTTACCGTAGAATCGAGGTCAATGGTGATCTGTTTACGTGCATAAATGGTAGATGTTCCTGAGCGCAACGCCTGTTTCCAAACCCTGCCCCTCATTTCGTGGACAGCGGTTTCCAGTTCAACGACGCTGGCAAAACTAAACAGCTTTAAAATGCGTCCAAATTGACTGTCACCAGGGATTCGTTGAAATTGGGTACATTCTCGAAGAGTGCTATCCTGCCAGACCGTGCACACTTTCATCAGACTTCTGGCACCTGCCAGAATGCCGGTGGTTACCATCAGAATGACATCTGACAGTTGGAAAGTGGCATTAGAGCCTCGTTGAATATTAATCCGTTTGTTTAGTAAGCCGGACAGCCCCATCCGATTCAGGAAGCGAAACGCAGGGATCAGTCCAGCCTGACTGGTGAGCGGCTTTTTAGCTTGGATGAAACGTACCTTCCGCTGTTTCAAACGTGCTTTTGACTTGTTTTTTTTGCTCATGGGAAAAGTGATGCTTTATTGAAACCAAAGCATCACTTAATCCCTTTATTCATAGGATATTGCAACAGTTATTTCGAGATCCTTTGCAGGATTTAGGTACTCTCTAATAAATCATTGATACCCGCGTCAGGTACTAACTTAGCGCCACTATCCGAGTCATGAGGTAGGTTGGGTATGCCTACAAGAGAATCGCTTCTGTCAATTTGTTGTGACTGTGAACTTCTACGGATAGAGGGTAGAGAGCCCAATCCGCTCTCGTCGCTAACAGGGGTGATTGTTCTTGCTCTCAAATCAGTGTGTTGGTTAGGCTTGAGTGGATGAAAACGTAATGCTTTGCTGTCTGGTTTCTTTCCTTTAGGTGGGACAGGTGTGATCGTTTGCCCTAAAGAATTGGTACCTTCTTTTGATTCTTTTGATTCTTTTGGTGATTTGTCTTCACTGCTATTTGAAGAGCGCGGGCTAATCGGAGGCAATGACATTATGGCTAGTCCTTAGCATGTAAAAAGCCGGACACGCACTCCCTGCTTGGTATTGCTTCCCTCTTCATTTGAACTGCGCGTTTTCCTGTGAGGGATGGTAGGGTAAATAGTGTCCATGATATTGGAATAGGATGCACATGATTCGCCTATGTATGCAAGAGAGATGATATTTGATGCATCCTCATCAAATGATGTGGGCTTGTATAAGAGCTTTTGGAAAAACGCTAAATATTTGTAATCAACGCAGATGTCTCATAAGCTGAGGCGGAATGACCATCGGGACTGCGATCCCCATGAGCAGCTAATGTGCGCTCATCAGACTCTTGCCGGCAATACGCCGGTGTTTCGCTACGGAGGGGTATGTGTATGACTGAGACTGTACTGTTTAATGAGCTGGAAACAGGCAAAGGCCAAAAAATAGGTGTCGTCACGCTGAATGCGGCGCAATCATTGAATGCGCTGAATCAGGAAATGGTCGATGCTGTCTATGCCAAGCTGGCTTGCTGGAAAGCGGATGACAGTGTTGTCTGTGTCTTTATGGACGGACAGGGCGAAAAAGCCTTTTGTGCCGGCGGGGATATTCGGACTCTGCGTCAGGCAGTCATTGATGGGGATGCTGATGCCCCTCTGCGTTTTTTCGCGAAAGAGTACCGTCTGGATTATCTGATCCATACCTTTGATAAGCCGATTATTTGCTGGGGAAATGGCTTTGTGATGGGCGGTGGTATTGGCCTCATGTCAGGCGCTACCTACCGTGTTGTCACCGATACCTCTGTACTGGCCATGCCTGAGATTAATATCGGCCTTTACCCTGATGTGGGTGGGAGTTGGGTGCTGGGCCGTATGCCGGTACGTATTGGGTTGTTTATGGCACTGACCGGTTGCCATTTAAATGCGGGTGATGCCATGTATCTGGGGATGGCGAACCGATTTATTGACCATGCGTTTCGAGCCAATGTGTTGGAAGCCTTGCAGGCATCGGACTGGGACACGTTGGATGCTCATGAAGCGGTGTACAATGTTATACATCACTACGAAGGTGAAAGTGCAGGCTGGTTGCCGTACTCAAAAATTCGGGAATACCGTGATTCTATTGCCCAGTGGATGGATAAACCGTCATTGCCTGCCATCATGGAGCAGCTGGCAACGATCAAAACAGATGATGAATGGTTATTGGCCGCTAAAAAGAATGCCTTAACCGGCTCCCCTCTGTCTGCTTGTATCGCCTATGAGCAATTAAAAAGAACGCGCCATGTATCATTAAGGCAGGCCTTTATGGGTGAGTTGGTGTTGTCTGTCAATTGTTCCCTGCGTGGCGATTTAAACGAAGGGGTACGGGCATTGCTGGTGGATAAGGATAAAAAACCCAAGTGGCAATTTTCGTCCGTTAACGCCGTTGATGCAGAAACTCTGGAGCAGTTTTTCCAGCCACCTTGGGGCGATGCGGATCACCCACTCATCGATATGTGATACTTGATTTTTTGTAGCACCTTCATGCTGTGCAGGGGGTGCTGATACAGGCTTACGCTCAAAAGCAATTGGTTGGGCGAGGCAGTCCGGCAATCCGGGCGGCAATCTTTGCGGGACTTTCCGGAAAGAGTTTCATTAAATACAAACTGTTACCCTTCTCTTTACCCAGTGTATTAGCGATATATTTTACAAAAGGCCGCTGGCTGGGCGCATGCCCAAACTGCTGGTAGTAATCCCTTAAGGTTTCAATGATCTCCCAGTGTGCTTTTGATAAGCTAATTGAAGTCGTGTCAGCCAATTGGAGGGCGACGTCCGGCGTCCATTGGCTCAAGTTGACAAGGTAGCCGTCTTTGTCCAGTTCCAGCATAGGGTATTCCCTTTAATACCAGCTAATTGAGCGCTCATACTCTGTCGCCAGTGTAACAAATTGGTGATAGGAGACCGGTTTGGCACTGTCTGACAGTGGCAGGCCGCGCGCCGAAAGGTCTGCTTCCAGTACATACACTGAGTGATTATTACTGAGTGTTTTTACGGTGGCCGCTGATTCTGCCAGAAGGTAAACGCCTTCTTCAATCAGGATAATCCCGTCGTTTGCCCTTAATGCGCGTTGACATAACGACAACGGGCTGCCTGGTTTATTGATGATGTGAAGCGTATGCATTAAAAGCTCAGTACTTTTTTCTGTTGGCTCAGGAAATCAGCCAGTTCATTTTTTGTCAGCAGGGTATGATGAGGGAGCAGCTGTTCAGGTGTGATATTGCGTTCTAACAGTGCCTCTGCATCCACGTGAATAGTATCAATACCGTACAAGGGGAGTGCATTCAATAGGGCTTTCAGGCTTTTTCTGGGGAGTGCCTCAGGTGCTTGATCATCCAGCAGCTGATACACGCCATCACCCATTAATAGCAGCAGTGTTGGGACATCAAAGGATGCAGACACCAGCGCTGCATCAAGCGCTTCTCTGGCGCGCTGGCCGTGATAAGGGGCTTTGGTTGAAAGGATGCACAAAGAGGGTGCCATACTACTCTCCAAAGGTGATGGTTCGATCAGCCGTCATGGTTGCATCAACGAGTTGCCCAAGACCTGAAAGGGTATAAGCACTGTGAAGATTATTGGCATTCAGTGCATACCGCTTGGCCTCGCTTTCATCAACAACCCCTCTGCGAAGGGCGGCAGCAATGCACACGACAGCATCCAGTTGATGGTTTGCAATAAAATCCTGCCACTCACGGGCAAGGTGTTGTTCATCCTGTGGGGGCATTGAGAGGATTGTTGCAGTGTGCACGCCCTCTTGATAAAAAAACAACTGAACAATTTCATGGCCTTCAGCCAGTATAGCTTTGGCGAAACGAAGGGCTGACAGTGGTGCCTGGCTGCTGGCAGGAGAACCATAGATCGCAAGGAAAAATTTCACAGAATGATCTCCGGAATAAAAAAGCCTCGCGGCGGCGAGGCTTAAGTACTTAAGTGCTATGTGTTGGGGTTAGTCGTCACCGCCCATGCCCAGAAGTGCCAGCAGTGCTGTGAACAGATTGTAAATGTCCAGGTACAATGACACAGTTGCGCGAATATAGTTGGTTTCACCACCATGAATGATACGGCTGGTATCAAACAGGATAAACCCAGACATCAGCAGTACAATACCGCCCGACAGCGCCATTTGAGCAGCCGGTGCATGAAAGAACATCAGGGCGATGCCTGCTATCAGCGCAACAATCAGGCCCACAAACAAGAAGCCGCCTAAAAAGGAGAAGTCTTTACGGGTGGTTAATACGTAAGCGGATAAAGCAAAGAAGACGAGTGCTGTACCGCCCAGCGCCTGCATAATCAGTTGCGGGCCGTTGGCCATGGCAAGGTAGTGATTGAGCATCGGGCCTAATGCAGCGCCAAGAACGCCGGTAAAGGCGAACACGGCCAGAATGCCTTTTTCAGAATCAGCTGTTTTGTTAACCACAAACAGCAGGCCAAATCCTACCAGAGTCAGCACCAGACCGGCCATGCGGCCAATTTCCAGTGCCATGGCGATACCGGCAGTCGCTGCACTGAACAGCAAGGTCATTCCCAGCAACATATAGGTGTTGCGAAGCACCTTGTTCATTTCAATGCCAGTACTGCGGTGTGTCGCGGTATGTGCTGTGGCAATTGCCGGTTTACGTTCCATAGTCCTTTGTCCTCTTTTGTCAGTTGTGTACTTATCAGTATACCAGACGGGGGAAACAGGGTTATACCTTTGGCAGTGTAATCATTTGTCTTTCAAAAGCAATATGGGGCACAGAGTCACGCAAGGTTATTCATATAAGAAATTGTTTTTCAACAGGTTAGTATAAAAAGAGCTTTTATAGGAGTTGACACAAAATCTGTTTCAGGTAATATTTATCTCGTTGCCGCACAGCGGATAACACCGGAGGGATGGCAGAGCGGTTAAATGCACCGGTCTTGAAAACCGGCATAGGTTTGTAGCCTATCCAGGGTTCGAATCCCTGTCCCTCCGCCACATTAAAGGCCTTGATTATCAAGGCCTTTTTGCGTTTCTGAGGGTTCATATTTTGACGACTGCCTACGCTCAAAATGGGGGGTTTTTAATAGGGTGAAACGCCCAAAAATTTCACCAAGGTGAAACTTTTTACCTCACCGCATCTGAAAATGGCACTACTGTATCGTGCTTTTTATTGCGCACATACTGTCGTGTGGTGCGGGGTGAATCGTGCCCAAGGTTGCGTGAAGCTGTACTTAAGTCCATGCTTTCGCAGACCCCAGTAGCATGGGTTGCCCGAATGTCATGCTCATGGAAGGATTCCAGTAACGGGTCTTCAGTGGCACCTAATGCCCGTTTCATCGCGGCCTGCCAGCGGCCACCAAAGGCACTTTCCGTGAACTGCTCTCCTTTGTTGTTACACATCAGGTATTCCCCCTGCCATTTGTTCATGGCTTTAAAGCGGTTGAAGGTATCGCGAAGCACGTCTGTCAGCGGGAAAAACAGCTTTTTACCTGTCTTGCCCGTCGTCACGTAAAGGCCATCAGAATCGATGTCCGCCAGCTTAATACACCGTAAATCCTCAGCTCTGAGCCCCGTTTCGAGCTTTAAGTCCACGTAAACCGCCAGGAGTGGGCCGCAATGCTGCTTAAACAGTGCGAGCGCTTCCAGCGTGGGCAGTCGATCCCGAGCCTTTAGCTTGTGTTTGATCGTGCTTTCGCAAGGGTTAAGGCCTTTAAGCTGCCCCCAGACCCGTGCTCGCTTCAGGCATTGGCTCAGTGTGCTGATTTCCTGATTGGCCTGATGGGGTCTTTGGTTGCCTCGACGCTCCAGGTATTCCTGCACCATCGGCGTGGTAATGTGCTCCGGCTCCATATGGCCAAAGGCACGGCGCAGACGCTTTAAGTGGTAGGCTTTATCCTTCTGCGTACGTGGCGACTGCTCTGATACGACTTTCTGTTCATAGCGGTCGAAGACTTTGTGCATACCTGTTGTTGACCCAGTTTGGCGGTCAATGGCATCAAGCAGATCGGCGAGTTTTCGCATGGCGGTGTTATCTTCCTTTCCAAGTGGTACCCATACTTTGGGTAGATTCATACGGTTGATAGCGGTAAGTAGTCGCTGGGGTGGCCGGTATTGCCACTGCCCTTTGTACCAGTACACGCGTTTACACAGTGTTTTCATCGCTTTTGGCATACGTTCTTCACCTCTGCTAGTGATTGGAAATGTCCCTGACCAGCGTATGCAGTTGTCCGGTCAGGGCGTTTCAGTGTGGCAGCCGGGGTGAAGGTTGCCACTGCAAGGGTAATCAACAGGTTCTGCTGATTGCGTTCATGGTGAGTTCATGTCTTTTACGCGTCTGTCACGCGTAGCTCACGATGGGTTGACGCGTCCTTTACGCGTGGTTCACGACGGACTCACGCGTGATTAGCGGTGAGTTAAGCGTTGTCAGGATGTCGGTTACCCCAATCCCTCGAAATTAGGCTGCACACCCGGTGTTGATGGCGATGGTTGCCCTCCCAATGTCTGCTCAACATGTTTTCGCATCACAATAATGTGACCGCGTGCATTTTGAATGGCATGTACACCCCATTTTTTAAAGGCTTGAAGCTGATAACTCGGTTTTATGTACCCAGTGATGGTAATGATCTCTGTTTGATGCAAGTACAGTGGGTTGATGTTATTGGTGTTATCCATACCGTAGGGGTTTCCTTATCACCTGATGGTAGATCTTAGAAGTTGCCTGATAATCGGGTCAGTCACGTGGTGAAAATGCCGGTTTTCAAGCCCGAAAATGGCACGCTATTCATGGGGTTGATGGCTTCAGCCCCTGTTTACGGCCTGAAATCGGGGCTTGTACTGGCCTGAATACCGGTCTTGTACTGGCCTGAATACCGGTCTTGGCGTCATTTAATGCGTCAGTTTTGGCCTTATCTCGACGGTATCGTTAAATGGTGTTGTGCCGTGACTAAATGTGGATGAGTGGCCCTTTCGGCAGCCCGTTTGCGCCTTTTTCGACGTAAAGCGCGGCACTGTATCTTGCCAGGTGCTCAAAGGACCTTTCGTGGGAGACATGTTAAAGAAGTCGTTAATCCAATGCCTGTTGAGCCTGGAAAACCGGAGCGTTATGACACAGAGTATGAACGTAATGGCGTCAGCAATCTGTTCATGATGTTTGAACCCTTGACAGGTTGGCGGCATGTTGAGGTGACTGATCGTAGGACAGCGATTGATTGGGCTCATCAAATCAAGTTTCTGGTCGATGTTCGCCACAAAGATGCAGAGAAAGTTATACTGGTTGGAGACAACTTGAACACGCATTCTCCCGCATCACTTTATAAAGCTTTTTCCCCAGAAGAAGCCCGCAGAATGATTGATAAGCTTGAGTTTCATTACACCCCAAAGCATGGCAGTTGGCTGGATATGGCCGAAATTGAGCTGAGTATACTGAGTCGCCAATGTCTGGATCGGCGTATCCCTACCCAAGATATTCTCCGGAGAGAAGTCAAAGCCTGGGAGGAGAAGCGCAACGCAAGAAAAGTGACTACACAGTGGCGTTTTACCACTGAAGACGCTCGGATAAAACTTAAGAGACTGTATCCAAAGATGCCAGAGCTTGATAATACAGAGTAGATTGAGAGCCTCCATAGAACATAAACCAGACTATTAGAGCAGCACTTTTTCCCATGAAAAATTGGGAAATGGGGCACTTTGCGTGAAATAACCCATTTTTTTGTCCTGCCACTCAAAATTGACTCAAATAACAGGACGGCTAACCATTGTCGACCATTTACACAAACAGCTGACCGATCGGTTATCTGTGATTATCAAATGGTGTCGGATGGAGTACTAGGCTGGACAGGGGACTTTCACCCCATAAGTGGTGTGCCGTGCCCGGCACACCAAGGTAGGCCGCTGCGCGGCGGCTTTTTGTCCTGAGCCAACGGATGGCTCTCATTCCATTTTGCGCAGGAGACGCATACTTTCTTAAGCTCGGCTTTGTCACAATCAGCTCCTGACTTCATAGCGGCCTTCAGGAGCTGATTTATCCGCGTCCCCTCCCAACAAAAACACCTGCTCAGAGGTAATGGGCTTTGGCATAACTTCAAAATGAAGTATGAAGCGACTCTTCGCCCTGTCGTTATTGAGCATATGAATAAAGTGCTGGCCTGCGGACAGAAGGTCATGGGATACGCCACCTTTGAATGCGGTAATGATGCGTGTAGTCATTCGAAGGTTATTTGTTTCAGTTGTAAGTGCCGCTCCTGTAATACTTGCGGCAAGAAGATGACCGACCAATGGATTGAGAATCAGAAAGCCTTACTGCCTGATACGGAGTGGCAACACATCACCTTCACTATGCCTGGTGAGTTATGGGTGTTGTTTGAGCTTAACCGTGAATTACTGGGTAAACTTAGCCCCTTGGCTGCAAACATCATTTTGGCTTTCGCTGGCAAAAAAGGCATTCTTCCCGGAATTTTTACCGCCCTTCACACCTATGGTCGTGACCTGAAATGGAATGTGCACATTCATCTGTCTGTTACCCGTGGCGGACTTTACGATGATAATCAGCAATGGAAGTCAATCTATTACCCAAAACCGCCCATCATGGAAGGTTGGCGCTCTGGTGTGATCGACATTCTCGAAAAGGCTTACGAAAACAATGATTTGATGTTGCCACCTGAACTGGAAGACGAATGTCATAACCTGAAGGGATTTCAGCGCTTTCTGGATCGCCACGCAGAAAAGCATTGGATCGTTCACTTTGCCAAAGTCACCAACAACCCAAAGGCCACTGTCAGTTACCTTGGCCGCTACCTGAAACGACCGCCTATCGCTATGTCACGACTGAAGCACTACGACGCTAAAGGTGTCAGTTTTGAGTATTTGGATCACAAATCAAAAACCTATCGTCGGTTCAACTGTAGTCCAGAGGAGTTTCTGCACCGGCTAACTCGGCACATCCCAGAGAAAGGCTTTCAGATGATCCGTTATTATGGCTTTTTATCCAACCGAGTTCGCGCCACACTGTTACCAACAGTTTACAACTTGCTCAATCAACCGAAGCGCAACGCCCTCAAAATCACTTTCCCTGACCTGATGCAGAAAAGCTTTGGTATTGATCCTCTGAAATGCATTCTGTGTAATGCTCAAATGCTCTTTGTGGGTATTACCCGAGGTAAATCACAAAGAGAGCTGCATCAATACGCAGCAGAGCTTGCACTTGCGAAGCCTATTACCTGAGTCACGCCCTCAATCCGTCTGAAGTCCGTAATGAGAGAAAGAAACTGGCGTAGAGGAAGGGTTATCAATGATTTTTGGGGTAGCTCAGAAGTAGTTCTGGTTCTGACGACAGAAACCCAGTAGTCAGCCAGCCAAAATCAGCATTTTTTGATGGGTTTTTGGAGCTGCTCAGACTTGCAAATTCCTATGCATCCAGTTTTCCACCACACTCATTAATGGCGTAAAGGGTTAAACCGTACAGGTTGGGCTTTCCCTTGATCATTGCGAGCCCCAGCCGGGTTAATACGATCAACCCGTAATGCAGCAATTCATCGCGCGCCCGTTGCAGGGTTCCTTTTGAACGCCACCCCCTGATACTGCATGATTGACCAGCTTACACAGAGATCACCGTTATTCTTGGTGCCACCGCTTTTTTCAAACCGGAGTTGGGAGGCTATCTGTACCAGCAGTTTGACGCTTGTGCCACTCAAGTGCTGGAAGTTGGGGTGATTAACCATCTCGTGTGGAATACGAACAAAATGCCCACTGGTTTTACGGCCTTTGTGCTTTCTACGTGGATCGACCATGGTGATTCCTTTGTTGTTATTCTGATGCGGTGTTGCTGCTTTTGTCGCTACTGACGCGTTTAGCCATCCATTCGTACACCGTTGACTCAAGCCAGAGGTTGATGCGTGAACCTTCGTGGGGTTTGGTGGGTGCTGGAAACGTTCCGGCTTTGATCATTCTGTCAATCGAGCTGTATGACAGACCGGTGATATCCTTGACCCATGGCTTCTTCCTGAAGCGCAGGTGAGGGGTTTTATGCATGGTATGGTGCCTCCTGACGTTGCTGGGTGCGTCAGGAGTATGTTAAGCAGGTGTTTAGTCAGGGTAAAAGCAAAGCTTGCACTGAAAAAAAGTCATGAAAAAAACGGCCGTTTTTTCTCATAGGTTAAGGTGTGTGAAAATGAGAAATACTATTCGTAAAGCTCATATCGGTAGCAGCGATGATTGCTAGTGGTTTGATAGTGTCTACAAACTTCTTTTCTTTGACCAGCCCTTCTGGGAACAGTTTCATCGTATAAACAGTATCTGTGATTTCACAGTCATTAATTTTTGCCCAGTTCATCAAATCTACACATTGCAAAATTCTGTAGATGTGTAACTTTCTGATACTGATTTCAGAGATAATTCGAGGTGGTTCTGGTGCTGATAGATGCTCACGGTACACATTAAGTGCTTTTTTAAAGTCTCGAATGATTTGAGCGTCAGGAGCGTTGAGGTCTACACGCAAAAAGGCATTGTTTTTGAATGGCCCTTTGTCGTAAAGCTCGTCTAGCGAGTGAAACTTTCTGTCTGGAAACTCTGCTTGCTTTCGCTGTAAAAAGTATTTAAAAGTGTCCATGCAACTGAGCCACAAAGGACTCACCAAAGATAGTGTTAGGCATCCTGGTTTGAAGCCAGGATAGTGAATGTCTCCAACATTTGATGCAGAGTGGTGTTCAGCATTGTGAGTGCGCTTGTAAGGTATTCCGTGTTTGTCAGCCTCTTCTTGATCATAGCCAAAGCTACGAAGCTGAACAGGGGTGTGTGAGACAAGGCCAAAAGTTTCAATGGCTTTCTGGTAATTTAGGCACGTATGTAAATCATGATTTTCTTCACCAAAAATGCCATCATGATTTTTTGATCTCTCCCATGTGTCTATAAACATCAGCCTGAAGTCTAATTCATAACCCCAGTCCTTAGGTGTCATGCTGGTTGTTTCAGCATAATTTTTCAAGTTAAACCACGCGGGTATATCTTTAATGTTGTTAATAACGCTCTTCATAGTGATACAGCCTGTTTATTATTGATATTCTTAGGGAGACCTCCCTGTTGATTGACGATAAAGGACTTTTATCGCGTTTTGAAGAGGCTTGATGTTTAGGTTGTGATGGGAACTCCACCCTATAAAAAAGGGCTGCTGGTGGGGGGATAATACAGCCAGCCAAAACTGTACAATTTTGCACAGTTTCCTTCCTGAGCCTACCAAAATAGCGTTACACTGCTTTTCAGATGAAAGGGTCACTGCACCGGCAGTGGCTGTACTGGTTTTCTGTTAAAGAAGTGTCTATGTCGAATACTCAAGCGTCCAACAATCTTGCTGCGTTTATCTGGTCCGTTGCTGATTTGCTCCGCGGTGATTTCAAACAGTCGCAATACGGGCGCATCATTTTGCCGTTTACTTTGTTGCGGCGGTTGGAGTGTGTGCTGGAGCCGACGAAACAAGCCGTTCTCACTCAGTATGACACCGTAAAGAAAATGCATCTGCCGGAAGACGGCAAAGAGAAACTGTTGCTGCGGGCATCGAAATTATCATTTTTCAATACCTCGGCCATGAACCTGTCCACGTTGGGGCAAACGGATATTAACGACAACCTCGACAATTACGTGCAGTCATTTTCTAAAGATGCCCGTGAGATTTTCGAGCATTTCAAGTTCGATGAATTTATTCATTCACTGAACGAAGCCAACCTGCTGTACAAAGTGGTGCGGAAGTTTGCCAACATTGACCTGAGCCCACAGGCCGTCTCCAACCATGAAATGGGGCTGGTGTTTGAAGAACTGATTCGTCGCTTTGCAGAAAGCTCCAATGAAACCGCCGGTGAACACTTTACCCCGCGGGATATTGTCGAGCTCACCACCTCGCTGGTGTTTATGGCAGACGACGATGCACTGAACAAAGAAGGCATTATCCGTACGATCTACGACCCGACAGCAGGCACTGGCGGCTTTTTATCGTCGGGGATGGAGTACGTGTACGAGCACAATCAAAACGCGGTGATGCGTGCCTTTGGCCAGGAGCTCAACCCCGAGTCCTACGCGATCTGTAAAGCCGATATGCTGATCAAGGGGCAGGATGTCAGCCGGATTAAACTGGGCAACACCCTCTCGAACGATCATCTGAGTCATGACACGTTTGATTACATGCTTTCCAACCCGCCTTTCGGTGTCGACTGGAAGAAGATCGAAAGCGACATTAAAGACGAGCACACCTTTAAAGGCTTCGACGGTCGTTTTGGCCCCGGTCTGCCGAGAGTATCCGACGGATCGTTGCTGTTTTTGATGCACCTGATCAGTAAGTTCAGAGACATTACGCAAGAGAACAGCAACCCCAGCCGTATCGGTATTATCCTGAACGGCTCACCGTTGTTTACGGGAGGTGCCGGCAGTGGTGAAAGCGAGATTCGCCGGTATATTCTGGAGGCTGACCTGCTCGAAGCCATTGTTGCCCTGCCCACCGACATGTTTTATAACACCGGTATTGCAACCTACGTGTGGGTGCTCACCAATAAGAAAACTGACGAGCGCAAAGGCAAGGTGCAGTTGATTAACGGGGTTGATTTGTGCGGTAAAATGCGCAAGTCCCTCGGCGCGAAGCGTAATATCATGAGCGATGCAGACATTAAAACCATTACCCGCTGCTTTGGTGGGTTTGAGGCAGCGGAGCTGCAAGCCCTTGATAAACCGGCCGACCAGAAAAGTAACCGTGGCAGGCAGGCAGTCAGCCAACCCGAAAGCCGCTGCCCCTAAAACCTTTGCCAGCAAGATTTTCGACAGCCATGCTTTTGGCTACCGCCGTATTACCGTTGAGCGCCCACTGAGGTTATCTGCACAGATCACCGATGCTGCTGTAGCAGGTCTGCGCTTTGCGCCCAAACCGTTTAATGCCGCCATGCGCTGGATGGTCGATGCATTCGGCACGGAATGCCATACCCAACTGGCCGAGCATGAAGCGGCAATGCGCACCAAAATCAAAGCCGACTTCACAGAGCTGAAAGAAAAACAGGTGAAAGAACTGTTAAGCGACAAGCTCTGGCTGTTTCAGCAAGGGTTGATGGAGAAAGCGCAGACACTGCAAACGGCATTGGGCGCGGAGCTATCCAACGACTTTAATCAGTTCGATAAAGCCCTGAAAGCGGCGTTGAAAACCACCGCTATCAAGCTCGATGCCAAAGAGAAAAAGCAGTTGCTTGATGCGGTGACGTATAAAAACCCGGAAGCCGAGCCCGTGATTAAAAAGGTGCTTAAAAAGGTGCTCAAGGGCGGCTCCTCGTCATCCATGACGCCGCCGCATACTGTTCATCCTGAACATAAAGACTCACAACCCCTGTACGGTGCCTTCGATTACCAGGGTAAGGTCGTGGAGTTCCAGCCCGACGGTGATCTGCGCGATAACGAGAACATTCCCCTCAATCCGTCCATCAGTACGTTGGCGCTGATCGAAACCTATTTTACCCGCGAAGTGGCTCCTCATGTGCCCGATGCCTGGATCAATGCCGACAAGTGCGATGCACAGGATGGCGAGATAGGTATTGTCGGCTACGAGATTCCCTTTAACCGGCATTTTTATGTGTATCAGCCACCCCGGGCGCTGATAGAGATTGATGCGGACTTGGATGCGGTGAGTAAGCGGATTATGGGCCTGTTGGCGGAGGTGCATTCCTGATGGTCGGTATTGCTGTGGTTGTTCCTTCGTTGATCCCGCGTAGGCGGGAATCCACCCCACTTACCCTCAGCCAGCAAGGTGCGCACCAATGAATGCAACGGTAATGGATTCCCGCCTGCGCGGGAATGACGGCGGTGATAGCTGTGCTGTGGGTGGTAAATATAAGGCGTATCCGGCGTATAAGGAGTCTGGGATTGTGTGGTTAGGGGAAATTCCGACCACTTGGTCAACAAGCTGTTTAGGCTTTGAGTGTTCTGTTAAAGCAAGGTTAGGCTGGAAGGGGCTTAAAGCTGAGGAATACGTTGATGAAGGCTATGCATTCCTTGCAACTCCAAATATCAAAGATAGTGAAATAGATTTTGTACATGTTAACCGAATAACGCTATGATGAGTCACCCGAAATCATGCTTCAAGATAATGATGTTCTGGTAACCAAAGATGGTTCAACCACAGGGACTACAAACATCGTTAGATTCTTGCCCGAGCCAGCTACGGTTAACAGTTCAATTGCTGTTTTAAGAAGCTTTGGCGAGTTAGAAAGCTCTTATCTGTACTACTTCTTTGTCTCTGATTATACACAAAACATTATCAATAGAATGCGTGGCGGAATGGGGGTTCCGCATTTGTTCCAAGCTGATTTGCGTAAATTTAACGTATTGGTTCCAAACAAGGCTGAGCAGCATAAAATCGCCAACTTCCTCGACCACGAAACCGCCAAAATCGACACCCTGATCGAAGAGCAGCAAACCCTGATTCGGCTGTTGCAGGAAAAACGACAGGCGGTGATCAGCCATGCCGTCACCAAGGGACTCAACCCCGATGCCCCCATGAAGGACTCCGATGTGGAGTGGCTTGGGGACGTGCCGAAGCATTGGGAAGTATTGCAGTTTCGGCGAATTACTAGCCTATCTCAGGGACTGCAAATACCTCAAAGTGACAGATTGCCTACGCTCGTTGAAAATAGTGTTGAGTATATTACGATCAAATCTATTAATGCCGGTGATACTAGCGAGCATAAAGAATATATTTATAAGCCTTCAGGTAGAGTTGTATGTTGCAAAGATGATGTACTTCTCGCAAGAACAGGAGCTACAGGTCCAGTTGTTACAAACGTAGAGGGTGCTTTCCATAACAATTTTTTCAAAGTCGAGTACAGCCCCGATATACACAAAGCTTATCTGGTTAACTTACTTACAGTCGATGAACTGAAGAGTCATCTTTTAATGCTGGCGGGAACGACAACAATACCTGATTTAAATCACGGTGCTTTTCTTGGTACAAAAATACCGCTGCCTTGCCTTAGTGAGCAACAGCAGATAAACGAAGCTGTTTATTCTGTTTGTACTGAATATGGCGAGATATTAAGTTCTACAAGCAAACAAATTGAACTTCGCCAAGAACGCCGCACCGCCCTCATTTCCGCCGCCGTCACCGGCAAAATAGACGTCCGTCACTGGAAACCTTCAACAAAACAAGAACAATCACCAGAGGCCACCGCATGAGCAAAACACCCGCAACACCAAACCAACCAGAAGCTCTGTTCGGTGAAATCAAAGACCTGATTCAATCAGCCAAACAGCGGGCAGCCGTTGCGGTGAATGCCGAGCTAACCCTGCTTTACTGGCAGGTAGGGCAACGCATCAATTCAGAAGTACTGAAAGGCGAGCGGGCAAATTATGGTAATCAAGTGGTTGCCAGTCTGGCCAAGTCGCTCACCGCACAATTTGGTCGTGGCTGGTCGAGGCGAAATCTGTCTCAAATGGTACGTTTTGCCGAGTTGTATCCGGAGCAGAAGATTGTGCAGACACTGTCTGCCCAATTGAGCTGGAGCCATTTTGTTGCCCTGACCAGCATAGAAGATACGCTGAAACGTGAGTTTTTCCTTGGGATGGCACTACAGGAGCGATGGTCTGTTCGCACATTAAGTGATCGCATTGATAAGCTGCTGTTTGAAAGAACCGCGATTTCCAAAAAACCGGAACTGACCATTTCCAAAGAACTCGACATTCTCCATCAGCAAGGGCGATTTAATGAGGACATGGTGCTCAAAGACCCTTATGTGCTGGATTTTCTGGATATGAACGACTCGTATCTCGAAAAGGATCTGGAAGACGCCATTCTCAGGGAAATTCAACAATTCCTGCTGGAACTGGGTACAGGGTTCACGTTTATGGGGCGTCAACACCGCATCCAGATTGGCGGTGATGATTTCTATATTGATCTGCTGTTCTATAACCGCAAGTTGAAGCGTCTGGTGGCGATTGATCTGAAGGTGGGTAACTTCAAAGCAGAATATAAGGGACAAATGGAATTGTACCTGCGCTGGTTAGCCAAGTACGAACAGGAGGCCGATGAAAATCCGCCTTTAGGCATCATCCTCTGTTCTGGCAAAAATGAGCAAGAAGTCGAATTGCTGGAACTGGATAAAAGCGGTATTCATGTGGCGGACTATCTGACTCAGTTACCACTCAAAGAAGTGTTGGAAGCCCGTCTTCAGCAAGCCAGACATAACGCCCGTAAACGCATTGAGAACAAAAGTGAGCAGTAACCTATGAGCAAGGATGCCACCCTCGACAAAACCAAAGAGTCCGTCTTTCAGGATGATATGATCGCCCGTCTGCAAGCCACAGGCTGGCTATTGGGCAGTGGCGACCAGTACGACCGGGACACCGACCTGTATACCGCCGATGTGCTGGATTTCGTGAAGAACACCCAACCGAAGGAATGGGCGCAGTTCTGCAAAAGCTTCCCGCAGGATTCGGAGCAGCACTTCATCAGTCATCTGGTCACGCAGTTAAAGAAAGCCGATGCCAACGCCATTGATAAAGAGCTTCGCAGTTTTGGCACCTTGGGGGTGTTGCGTCACGGGTTGAAGATTCGTAATGCCCGCTTCTCGTTGTGTCAGTGTATGCCGGAACATACGCTGAATCCGGATACGCTGGCTCGTTACAAAGAAAACCGTTGTCGTGTGGTGCCGGAGCTGGTGTATTCGCCTTATGCCACGGCAGACCATTTAGCCGCTACAGGCAAAAAAGCGAAAGCATGGCGTATTGATTTAGTGCTGTTTGTGAACGGCTTGCCCGTGGCCACGCTGGAACTGAAATCGGAATTCAAACAAGCCATCGACAACGCCATTCGGCAATACAAAACCACCCGCCTACCCAAAGACCCGGACACCGGCAAGCCGGAACCCCTGCTGACCTTTAAACGGGGTGCGCTGGTGCATTTTGCCGTGAGTCAGTACGAAGTGCATATGGCAACGAAGCTGGCTGGCGGCGATACCTTCTTTCTGCCGTTTAACAAAGGTACGGAGGAAGGCGGTGCAGGCAATGATACACCCGATGACCAAAACCAGTACGCCACCGAATACCTGTGGAACGAGGTATTGCTGCCCGAACACCTGCTGAACATACTCGGTCGGTTTGTGCATGTACAAATCGAAGAACAAGAAAGCTGGGAAGGGCGCAGGTCGAAAAAAGAAACCCTCATTTTTCCCCGTTATCATCAGTGGGATGTGGTGAACCGGCTGGTGGATGCCGCCAAAACCGAAGGCACCGGCAACAAGTATCTGGTGCAACACAGTGCCGGTTCCGGTAAATCCAACTCCATCGTCTGGACAGCTCATCAGCTTTCCACCCTGTACGATAACAAAGGGCATAAACAGTTCCATTCGGTGATTGTGATTACCGACCGAACGGTGCTGGACGATCAGCTACAAGACACCATCTACCAGTTCGAACACGCCGATGGTGTGGTGGGGCGCATCAATAACAAAGAAGGCGATGGCTCGAAGTCTGAAAAGCTGGCACAAGCACTGGAAAATGCGCAGCCCATTATTATTGTCACCATTCAAACCTTCCCCCATGTGTTAAAGGCCATTGAGAACAGCGCTAGCCTGAAAGAGCGGCGCTATGCCGTCATTGCCGATGAAGCCCACTCCTCCCAAACCGGCTCAACCGCACGGCAGCTAAAAGAAGTGCTGATGGTGGATGCGGCTGATATTGATGAGGATCAACCCCTGTCGTCCGAAGAGGTGCTCGATGCCACGGTGGCCGCCCGTAAAGGCAGCAGTAACCTGAATTACTACGCTTTTACAGCGACACCCAAGGCAAAAACGCTGGAACTGTTTGGCCGTTTACCCAAGCCCGATGAGCCGCCTTCTGATAAGAACCTGCCAGAAGCCTTTCATGTGTATTCCATGCGCCAGGCCATTGAGGAAGGGTTTATTCTCGATGTGTTGAAAAATTACACCAATTACAAGGTGGCCTATCAACTGGCACAAACGCTGGAGTCGGCCGACGAGGAGGTGGACAGTAAAAAGGCCAAGGTAAAACTGAGCCGCTGGGTGCGGTTGCACGAGTACAATATTTCCCAGAAAGTCAACGTGATCATTGACCACTTTAAAGAACACGTGATGGGCTTGCTCGGCGGTCAGGCCAAGGCGATGGTGGTCACCAGCTCTCGCAAAGAGGCGGTACGTTATAAGTTGGCCTTTGATAAACGCCTGGCCGAACAGTCCGGTAAGAAGGGGCAGAGCTCCATTGCAGTGATGATCGCATTTTCCGGCGAGGTGGCTTTCAATGCCAATGACCCGGACAGTAGCGCATTGTTGGATAAAACATTCACAGAAAAAGGCATGAACCCAGCACTGAAAGGGCGGGATATGCGCAAAGCCTTTAACACCGATGATTACCAGATCATGCTGGTGGCCAACAAATTCCAGACGGGCTTTGACCAACCCAAACTGTGTGCCATGTATGTGGACAAACCACTGGGGGGCGTGGAGTGTGTGCAAACCCTGTCGCGCCTGAACCGCACGTACCCTGGCAAGGCTGAGAGCGGTACCTTTGTGCTGGATTTTGTTAATGAACCAGACGAGATCCTCGATGCGTTTCAGCCGTACTACCAAACGGCTGAGCTGGCTGATGTATCGAACCCGGATCAGGTGTTTGACTTGCAAGAAAAACTGCGGGTCAGCGGTATTTTTACTTGGAACGAAGTCGAACAGTTCTGCGAGGCTTTTCTGGCAAAGAGTAAAAGCAACGCTGCTGTGAGCAATATCTGCAAACCGGCCGTTGACCGTTGGCAGAAGCGCTACAGTTCCGCCATTGAGGCTTACCTTCACGCCAAAGCCATGCTGGAGCGTACGAAAAAAACCAACGACGCGGTGTTGATGGCCAATGCCGAGAACAGCTTCAAAGAGTGCAAGCAGGAAAAAGACCGGCTGGAAATCTTTAAAAAGGATTTAGGCACCTTTACCCGTTTCTACGAGTTTATGTCGCAGATTGTCGATTACGATGATAAAGAGCTGGAAAAGCTCAGCCTGTACGCTCGCTACCTGCGCCCACTGTTGCGTGAAAAGGTGGTGGAGGAAGACGACATTGATCTCGATAACGTAGTGATGAGCCATTACCGTTTATCGAAAATCCGCCAGCAAGACATTCAGCTACAGGTCGATGCCAGTGAAGATGGATTGCAGCCGGCAAGCGATGTCGGTTCTGCCAAGCCAAAGGATATGAAAGAAGCGTTTATCTCACAAATTCTGGCCCGGCTGAACGAGCTGTTTATTACCGATAACCTGAGCGACGGAGATTTAATTAACTACGCCTACACCGTGCGTGACAAACTCGTCGAAAATAAAACCGTGATGAACCAGATTGATAACAACATCGTCGAGCAAGCCTTGCTGGGCGACTTCCCCCAAGCCATTGACGACGCCGTCATGGACAGCAGTGAAGCCCAACAGGCAATGATGATGCAATACCTCTCCAACCCCGAGCTGGCCCGCGGTTTTGCTCGGGTGGTGTTTGAGATGTTGAAGGGAAGTTAATGTTATTCCTCACCGCACTTATTGAGACAGACTTTAACGGTTTAAAAGGTGTTATATGATAAGTATTCGAACGCTGCTAGCGTCCTACGATAAGAAAACATTGCTTGATCTTTATGAGGTGCTGGTGGCGCAGGGCGTTTTAACCAGTGATGACGTGAAAAAGGTTGTAGATATACAGTTTTCAACGCCAGCAGCGTTTACTGATGGTGCTGGAGCGCTTCAGCTCAATATGTGGTTGGATACGCTTAAAAACGATAATCCTGAAAGGCTGGTCGAGCATATAGAGTCATTATGGCGACAGGATGCCAATAAAGAGGCATTTGATCTGCTAATCAATCTGTCTCGCCAGTTTGTTACGGAGTGGGAGGCACCGTATGACAGTGAATGGATTTATCATTTAGGTTATACGGAAGATATGCCGGAAGAGGTGGCGCTTTATAGTGTATTTGTCAGGTTGCTTGATAAGCCGTTGGCTCAAGCTCTATTGATGACAACATTGACAGGTGATCAGCGCAAAGCATTGTCACAGGAAATAGAGCATTTTGCGAGTCCTCTTGATTGTGCTGGTGGTGAGGCCAGAGATTATCTGGGAGAGGAAGGTTTTGAATGGGAAATGACGCTGCATGCACTAAACGACTATTGGCATTTTGAATCGTCCAATTGTGAATTTTTGGTTCCCCTCTATCTGACAATTTACGAAAGTCGGGGGCAGTCTCGGGAATACTTAGCTCTGGCTGAGCAGTTTAATTTCTGGCTGGAATATCTGCTCCATTTAGTCAAACTGGGAAAAATCGATCAGGTAATGGTTCTCTTTGCTGAGAAGCTAGCTACGCATGGGGAGTATTTGTCGTTGATGCAGGCACTGATTGACGCTCATAGGCCCGAAGTATTGACGATTGCCTCTACTGCCCTCGATTTGCAGGTGGATGATCTACACGGATTCGGATCGTATGATCGAGGAAAATGCTATCGATGGTTATCTGAGACAGTAACCCCTACTGTGGCCGCTGAGCGCACGTTGTTTTTTAAAGCAACGGATTTGGCTATGAGGGTATCACCTGGTTTACCTCTTTATAAGCGCCGGGAAAAGTACACTGAACAGGACGATTGGCCACAGATTCGCAATGAGTATCTTGAATTGTGCCTTTCTCGTAATGGTTGTGTTGGTGTGCTGATATACAGTGGCGAGTACGAGATAGCTTGTGCTCATATGGATCGGCATTCGTATTACAGACAGGATGAAGTATTGCTCAATGCCTTAGCTGTATTGAAGAAAGAGCGGCCAGATTGGGTAAAAGTCTATTGTTTGAAAGAAGCAGAAGCCATTATCGCGCAGGTGAAGGCAGATCGTTATTCCGACGCAGTTGACTACCTGTCTCATATGAAAGAGGTTTATCTGGCTGCTGGACAAAAGCATGAATACCGAAGCGTGATGCAAATACTGTTAGCCACGAACAAACGAAAAAGGCGATTAGTGCCTTTGCTGGAAGCAGTGATGTAATGTGGTTGGCAGATCCCGTTGGTCAATGCAACGAGGGATGTATTGTTAGCAAGCTTTACTAAGAAATATAGGGTTTACTCCATGCAGATTGACGATATTTTAAAAGAGCTTTCAGGGCATAACTGGCAAGCGTTTCCTCTTGAGGCAGTGGAAGCGGCTATAGAGCAGCAGGAAGCGATTACGCCCCACTTGCTCGCTTATATCGAAGAGCTGGTGGGGTGTGGTGAACGGTTGGATACAGAGACTCCAGCAGATATGCTCTTGTTTGCTGTGCATTTACTGGCGCAATTCAGGGACAAGCGCGCTTACTCTCTGATTGTTGCTTTTGTATCCATGTCTGCTGACGCTGTGGATTACCACTTGGGTGATACGATTACTGAGGGGCTGGGTCGTATCCTTGCTTCTGTTTTTGACGGTGATCTTTCCCCGATGCAAAGCCTGATTGAAAATGAAGCTGTCAATGAGTTTGTCCGAGGCGCGGCTCTGCGTAGCCTGCCTGCGCTGGTTCAACATGATGCGCTGAGTCGGGATGTGGTCTTGGATTATTACCGTGAGCTGTTTCAGGGGAGACTAAAGCGCGAAGAAGGCAGTTATATCTGGACTGTTCTTGCAGAATCGACTGAAGAATTAGGGTTTATTGAGCTTCTGGCGTCTATCCGCGAGGCGTACCATGATGGCTTGATTGATCCAATGTTCTTTAAACTGGAAAGGCTTGAAAAGCGGTTGATCAGCCACCAGGGAGAAGTGCAGTTCAGCCGTTCTAAGGATGGTGAATTCATTGGTAGTGCCATTGAAGAGATGCAGAACTGGGCTTGCTTCAGTCAAGGTGAAAGCGACGACGACATGTTTGATTTGGGCTCTCTTTTTAATGATTTTTCATCCGAAGCTTTTTTATCGAAGGGTCTTTCTGAAAGTCATGATACCGCTAAGGTACTGTATTCGGGGAGTGAGCCAATGGTGAGAACATCGGTAAAGTTAGGCAGGAACGACCCTTGTGCTTGTGGCAGTGGGAAAAAGTTTAAGAAGTGTTGTGGTTAGGTAGTATGGTGTACTGGTAGATAAGATATAGGTTCTGCGGGCTATGGTGGCGATAGTCTGCATAATCTGATGATTACCGACGTTTCACGCCACCCCACACAGCCTGTATCAATAGTAGACCATTGCTTGATGAGAGCGTTCGATGGATGCTAAGAACCATTGGCCAGTACTGGCCCCTATTTCTCTCGTTTTGTGAATTCTGCCGTGAATAGGTCTACAGCCCTCGTAATTCGTCGCTCCACAGTTTGTGGAGTTGAAATGACGTTTTGACGTGTAGGGAAATTATGTGCCCGTTGTCAGTAACCATCGGCATAGTTAGTCGTTGATCGCTTTTTAAGCAAACTGAATATTTGCAGTCTGGTTTCTCTGAGTATCCTCAACGTTTGGGGTTGAAGGTGGTGACTCGCATTTTTGATGTCCAGGTCCTCTCCACAATTTGTGGAGAGGCAGACTTGTGTGAATATCAGGCGCAGTATGGCGGTCTATAGTGGGTGTAGGCCATGGTAGGTTGCTTTGCAGTCGTTTTGGTATGCAGGGTTGATTTCTTTTTTTGCAAACTGATTAAACTATGACCTAAGCGGGAATTCCCACTTAGGGCTTTCAATCGGCCAGACATGCCGCCAGTATTGGCTATTCCTTACCTATACAAATGTTACGAACAAATTACTGAGTCAGAATGACCAGATGGGAATAATGGTGAAGGTGTGGGCCTTTTTGGAAATATCTGGGGCTAATGGTTCCCCACACCTTCAATGGAAGGTTGTAGCACACCAGTCTACGCCAAGGCACTTTCCAGTATAGCTAATATAACCGTGTCCAATTGAGTGTACTTTCTTTACACCCGCCGATTCTACCGTAAGCCCCTGTGCTGTCGTGTCAAGCTAAGTTGGATTTGCATTTTTTGACAGAGTGTCAACCTGTGTCTAGTACTCCGTCCGGCAGAAGATGATAGTTTACTGAAGGCTATTCTAATAACTCCGAGTCCATAACACCGGAGTTATTATGACCATCAAATATCATGTTCGACTCAGCGAGGAAGAACGATCAATACTTGAACGGCTTATCAAGCAGGAAAAGCCCAAAGTTGCACAACACAAAAAACGTAAAGCCAATATCCTTCTGGCTATCGATGAAAACCATGATCCACTGCAGCATGATCAGGTAGCCAAAGCTTTCCATGTTAGGCCGCTTACTATCACTCGCCTCAGGCAACGAGTTGTTGAAGAAGGGCTTGATGTCGCTGTCAATGGAAAACTAAGCAGCCACGGTCGGGTACGTAAACTCGATGGCGAAGCCGAAGCTCACCTTATTGCCCTTACCTGCTCACCACCACCGGAAGGAGCCAGCCGATGGACGCTAAACTTACTGACAGATCGCATGATTGAGCTCAGATACGTCGAATCGATTTCCAGAAGCACAGTACATGAGGGGCTAAAAAAAATGAGCTTAAGCCCTGGCAAAAAAAGGAATGGTGTATACCTGCGGAAGAAAGCGCCAACTTTGTGAGTGCGATGGAGGATATTCTTGAAGTCTATAAACGTCCTCTTGATCCAAGGCGTCCGCTTGTTTGCCTTGATGAAAGTAGCAAGCAGCATGTTAAAGAAGTCGTTAATCCAATGCCTGTTGAGCCTGGAAAACCGGGGCGTTATGACACAGAGTATGAACGTAATGGCGTCAGCAATCTGTTCATGATGTGTGAACCCTTGACAGGTTGGCGGCATGTTGAGGTGACTGATCGTAGGACAGCGATTGATTGGGCTCATCAAATCAAGTTTCTGGTCGATGTTCGCCACAAAGATGCAGAGAAAGTTATACTGGTTGGAGACAACTTGAACACGCATTCTCCCGCATCACTTTATAAAGCTTTTTCCCCAACAGAAGCCCGCAGAATGATTGATAAGCTTGAGTTTCATTACACCCCAAAGCATGGCAGTTGGCTGGATATGGCCGAAATTGAGCTGAGTATACTGAGTCGCCAATGTCTGGATCGGCGTATCCCTACCCAAGATATTCTCCGGAGAGAAGTCAAAGCCTGGGAGGAGAAGCGCAACGCAAGAAAAGCGACTACACAGTGGCGTTTTACCACTGAAGACGCTCGGATAAAACTTAAGAGACTGTATCCAAAGATGCCAGAGCTTGATAATACAGAGTAGATTGAGAGCCTCCATAGAACATAAACCAGACTATTAGAGCAGCACTTTTTCCCATGAAAAATTGGGAAATGGGGCACTTTGCGTGAAATAACCCATTTTTTTGTCCTGCCACTCAAAATTGACTCAAATAACAGGACGGCTAACCATTGTCGACCATTTACACAAAAAGCTGACCGATCGGTTATCTGTGATTATCAAATGGTGTCGGATGGAGTACTAGCCTTAATTTTACATAAGCAGTGAATAAGAGGTGGGGCATGAAAGGACAACAGGTAGGGTACATTCGTGTTAGCAGTGTTGACCAGAATACCGCCAGGCAGCTCGACAGCATCGATCTGGACAGGGTGTTTAAAGACCGTTGCAGTGGGAAGGATACCAAGCGGCCGGAGTTACAGGCCTGCTTACGACATCTGCGTGAAGGGGATCGGCTGCACGTTCACTCCATTGACCGGCTGGCAAGAAGCCTGAAGGATCTGCAAGCTCTGGTGGAATCGCTGGTGGATAAGGGGGGTCACAGTAGGAATGCCGGTCGCCCGGCACCCCCTGCGCAGATCCGTACGTGCACTACTAATGCATACGGCTCCTACCTCGAGTATTTGACGTCAAACCGCTGCTCTGGCCATGGGTGAAGCACTTTTACGTCAGGCAACACAGTATTTACAAAAGCTCCAAACTTCTTCCAGTTCAGTCTACTTCTTTGGCTGCGTCTCCTTAGCGCTTTGTACCAAATCTGCTGCACTTCAGTCCTGAAAGCATTTACCCTTCGACTATTACCCGGTACCGAGAAGTAGTTCATATGCCCTTGAATGACACGTTTCAACCACTCCAACTGTTCCGGCACAGCATCGTGCCTGTGTTTTAGAAGATAGGATGTAATGTCTTGCAGCGTTGCCCTCACTCTCTTCTTACTGGTTTCTCTGACGACCGTGAAGCGTCCACTGACTCGGGTTACACTACAGAAGTGTGTGAAACCAAGAAACTCAAAGGTCTCTGGCTTTCCTCCTCCTGATTTCTTTAGCTCACTCTTGGCAAATCGTCCAAAACGAATAAGACGGGTTTTATTCTCATGCAGAGAAAGCCCGAACCGTTTTAGCCTATTGCCGAGTTCATAAAGAAAGGTCTGTGCATCCCCTTCACACTGGAAGCCCAACACACTATCGTCGGCGTAGCGCACAACAATAACCTTGCCCTGCGCATACTTTTTACGCCATTGATTAACCCAAAGATCGAACACATAGTGCAGATAAATATTGGATAGTAAGGGTGATATCACTGATCCTTGTGGTACCCCAACTACGCTTCGGGAATGTCGACCGTCGTCTTCATAATGCCCTACCTTTATCCACTGTTTTATCAAGCGAATAATGCGCTTGTCTTTCACCCGGTGCTCTAAAAACCTGATTAGCCAATCATGGTCGACCTGGTCGAAAAATTTCCGAATATCCAGATCCAGCACCCAATTCACCGAGGTTCTCTTGATTCCCACCGTCAACGCATCTAATGCGTCGTGCTGGCTTCTCATAGGGCGAAACCCATAAGAAAAGCCAAGGAAATCTTCCGCATAAATCCCTTCCAACACCTTGACTACGGCCTGTTGGACAATTTTATCCTCTAAACATAGAACACTTAGGGGACGCTCGCTCCCGTCTGCTTTGAGGATGAAAACCCTTCGAGCAGGACGTGGTCGATAACTTCCTCTGTGCACTCGTTCGTGCAAGGATTTCAGCCGGATATCCAGCTCCCGCTGATAGGATCGCCAAGTTACACCATCCACCCCCGCCGCTGACTTCCGTTTCAACTGAAATAGAACTTACGCATTGACAGGTCCGGCAAAAAATGGCCTCAACCATGCCTTTCCCTCGGAGAAGCTTTTTATGAAATCCCAGGTAGCTTCTTTGAGGGCGTCTTTCCTGACGCTATAGACGCTTCTGAGTGACCCTGATACTTTCATCGCCTGAAGACAGGTATAGCCAAAGATAGCCGCAAAAATATGATTCCGGACCTGTCGCTCCCCTCTCACCTGAAAACGCTCGATGTTGCAGAGTTGCTGTAATGCCCGGTGATACTCTTCGATCGCCCAATGATGTTGGTGCAGCTGATCAAAATCAGATCGTGGAGATAGATCTGCTCAGACATGAGGAGTGTAAACAACGTAATGGCGCAGCTCGTTTTTGAGTCGCGTCCGGTAGAGTCGTACAGGACCAAAGTGACGTAGCCATACAGTTTTTCCTTCTTCGGTAATCTCCAGGCTCTGCACCTGTTGGTAGTTACCCTTTTGCACAGAGACAGTACGGTTGCTTTTAACAGCGAACATAAAACCCAAACCATTGTTTTTCACAGCTTTGAGGTTTCCAATACTGCTATACCAAGAGTCACCGGTAACACATGCAGATTCGAGTCCCCATGCCAGTACTTCTTTCAGCATATCGACAAAGTAGTCATTTTTAGTTTTGCCATCGGCTGGATTGTAAATACGGAAATTAACGGGCAAGTTGTAGCCTTTGATGTCCGTGTAATAAAGCGTGATGAGATTAATACCCTTGACGGTTTTGTGGTGCTTTCCTGAGTAGTAATGACCGACTAAAGCCGTGTAATGGGTATAAGGTTTATCCAGCACCGTATCATCAACCGATAGCGTCCCACCTTCAAGAATAAGCCTTGCTGACGCTTCTAGAAACAGATCTTCAGGAGCAAAGTTTTCACGTTGGAGAAAGCGGTTAACACTGTCATGCGATATATCACTCAATTCGCTAAGACGGGTACAGGTGGCTGATTTGGGTTCACAGAGTAGAAACCCCGTATACTTCGGGAGGTCGCACTTGGCTGTTGTTGGTTTTGTTATTTTTCTACGCACGACGACATTCACTGTTTTTTTGCTGATCTAGCAATTTTTGTGGATGTCTGTCAATGCGTAAGTTCTATGAAAGAAACTTCCTTTCAGTAAATCCAGGGTGAGGTGGTGGAACAAGGCGGTGAATTGTAAACAGCTGTCCTTTGCTGCTGCTTGACGTATACCCAACAAGTTGAACGAAGCGTTATTCCGGCTCTGAGTCCGGTCGCCGACTCCTTGTTGAGCATTCCTCTTGGTCAGGCCACTTTCCTCCACAACCTCCGCGACAGAATACTCTGTTTTGTTCGGCTGCTTCTTAGGTACTATTCGCCTGTCCGACTTCCTGCCAACAGCAATAGGCGTGTGGTGATTAGCCTTCCCCATTGCGACTCCTATGGCTAATACAGGAGAGAATGGCAGGATCTCCCGAGTTCCGCACAAGATGCTTATCTGCATGCACAAGGTCTACGACTGCGCGAGGCCCTCTGGATACTTGCAGTATAACGCTTCCAGTGGTATTGCTTTCTGCTTCGCTTAACAACATTAGCACCTCAAAAAACCTGATTTCGCAGCTCAATACTTGGCCTACAGACACCCCTGTCAACGCTTCATCTGTCACCTTACGGTAACGGACGCATGACTCGGAGCTGGGGCGACCCGCCAGTCTTTCCCCACAGGGACTTTCACCCGTGACATCTTGCCGATTTATCTCGGCACTCTAAGCGTTTCACGAGACTGACTAAAACTACTGTAATAACAATAAGTTATAATCAGTTAATGCGCCCTTGAAAACCGGCATAGGTTTGTAGCCTATCCAGGGTTCGAATCCCTGTCCCTCCGCCACATTAAAGGCCTTGATTTTCAAGGATTTTTGCGTTTCTGAGGGTTCATATTTTAATGGCTTCCTGCGACCAAAAGCAGGGCTTTTTCAGGATGTGAATCAGCTAAACATTTCACAGTGATGAAGCTCCCGCCCCTATACTTCTCTCAAAGTAGTATTGTTCAAACAACGATGATCATGCTAGCTTCATTGTCTGCACTGATGAGGCCTTTATTAACTTCATTAGGTTGGGTAAAGAAACCACTGTAAGTAAAGTGTGTCAGCTGGGATACCACTCGGTAGTGGAGAGGTGTTGATACGACGAACGGCAGTCGGTTATTTATAGTCAGAAGGCTTGCAATGCATAAAAAATTCAGTAATATGGCAACCACTTCAGGCGGTTAGCTCAGCTGGTTAGAGCGCTACGTTGACATCGTAGAGGTCGCTGGTTCGATTCCAGTATCGCCTACCAAGCTTAGAGAAAACGCATCACAATTGTGATGCGTTTTTTTTGTTATAGAAAAAAGTGGGAGTGTATTGATTAGCTGGTTGGAGCCGGCATGTCTTTGTGAGACTGTTGGACAGTCTTGCCATTGTTGCTGGAGATAGGTGAAGGGTCACCAGCTTCCACTGAAGGTGTGTCGACGAGTGCTGCCGGGTTTTTAATAGGAATAATTGAGTATTCCCCCAGAGGCAGCCGATCTGTTTTATCGTCAGGAGTGAGCTGCTTTGACAGTAAATACTCCACAGGCCCGGATGAGACCACAATGATATTCCCTTGCTTCAGGGGGGCTGACACCATGATTTCATCAATAAATGACTGTAGTCGGGCGTTGACCTGAGGAACGGTTTCTCCGCCGAATGAGAGAGGGTCGCTGGCAAACCAAGTGTCTTTGTCGCCACTCTCTGCATAAGACCGGCCTTCGCGCTCTCCGGCACTGATGGCGTTGAGACGAGAGTCGATGACAATCAAGCCGCGTCGAATCCCAAGTTTCTCGGCCACTTTTTCTGCGGCTTGAATGGTCCTTGGTAAAGGTGCTGCATAAATGGCGGTAATGTTTCTTGAATCTAATGTACTGCCCAAACGTTTAGCGCTGGTGTCTAACTGCTTTTTTCCCTGATCGGTCAAATAGGATGGCCTGTATGAAGGATGCTCAGGGTCCGTATTGAACGTTCGGTTAATGGTATGGTCTGCTTCACCCGGGCGAAGGATAATCAGATTGCCAAGGTCATGGGCTGCGTCAGCAACGGCAACGGCCAGTTCAGGAATAACTATCGCCATCAGAGCAGCGATTATTATAATTTTTTTCACTTCAGATGCCTATATCTCGTAGATAGATGTGGATTAAAAGTGTAGATGGTTTTATTCATTTGGCAGGGATAAATGTTAAAAGTTTTTATATATTTTATCGGTTTAAAAAAAGGTGATGGAAAACAAGACTATAAAGACTTATTGTGGCTCCGTTTATACGGTGGTTATTGATTAAAAAGTAGTGTGCCTGATGCTGAAAGAGCACTATTTGTGGCTAATCACTCATGCAGTCGTCAAGGACGGTATTGAGCTTAAATTCGACCAGTGGCTTAGACTGTTTATTTTACGCATGCTGCCTGCGAGTCCATCACTAATGATCAGCCTATGCCTTTGGAGAGCATTTATGTGCCGTTATGCCATTCTCACCGGTCTGGTAGCCCTACTTGTGACGAGTGTTAGCCTCGTTAAAGCCTCTGGGCCTAGTCAGGAAGAAGGGTGGACCGATGAGACTGCTATCTTGGATGTGTTTGTCGGCCTCAAAGAAAATGAAGTGGTTAGCGGCGAGTATACAGAAGAAAGGCACTTGGCTATTTTTACCAAGCCGTTGGTGGTTTCAGGGCATTTTTTGGCTGTTAAAGGGAAAGGGGTTGTTTGGGATACCGGTGTGCCGGTTTCTGCAAAAATCGTGATCAAGCCTGGCTCACTGAAACTGTATGCTGACAATATGGTGAAGGAACTGCGGACATCGGGTATGGGCTCTGAAGCGATGAATCTCTTGCTACCTGCGTTGTTTAATGGCGATATACATACCTTAAAATCGTACTTTCGCCTGTCGGCTCAGCAGCAGGGTAAGCGTTGGGCACTAAAACTGGTACCGGAAGAGGGCAGCCCGCTGTTAAAGATTTTTCAGTGGGTGATTGTTAAGGGAGAAAGCAATCGTATTCATCAGGCTCAAATGCTGGGGTATAGCGGCGATAATACGTCGATCTCCTTTCACCATGTGGTAGCCAATAGTCGCCCTACGCATGTACAGCAACTCGAGTGGTTCTTGTGAGACCGTGACTCTTTAGGTAGTGTTGAGCTTGCATTATGGGCGCTCATGCCTGTAGTGATGTCTTGTATGCTCACTGTCACCCAGAGATGTAATAATAATGAAAACATACGCTTTGTTTATTCAGGGTAAGCAACAGCCTTCGTTGTCGGGTAAAACGTTTACTTCATGGAATCCAATGGCAGAGAGCCCTTATGCGGAGGTCTCACAAGGGGATGAAAGGGATGTTGATCTGGCGGTTGCCTCTGCCAGTGAGGCGTTCCAGTCTTGGCGTCATTCAGCGCCCGCGCAAAGGGAAGGGGTTTTATTGAAGGCCGCAGAGCTGTTGAGCCAGCGTGTCGCGCTCTTTCGGGATTGTCTGATAGCAGAAAGTGGTTCAACGTTTTTGAAAGCCAGCTATGAGGCCGGTCATACGCCAGACTTTTTGCGAGCCATGGCCGGGGAATGCCGGCGGGTGAGTGGGGAAACGTTCTCGTCAAATTTGCCGGGTGTGCATTCCTACAGTGTTCGCCGGCCATTGGGCGTTGTCGCTGCCATTACACCTTTCAATTTTCCTTTGTTGCTGGTGGTCAAGAAGGTTGGCTGGGCGTTGGCTGCAGGGAATACGGTGGTCTTAAAACCGTCGGAAAAAACACCGGTCATTGCGTTGGAGCTGGCAGCGCTGTTTCAAGAAGCCGGGTTGCCTGATGGTGTGTTGAATGTCGTTACCGGTGAGGGAAAAGGACTGGCAGAAGCCTTGGTAGACCATCCAACAGTACGGTATATCACCTTCACCGGCTCAACGGTGGCAGGTCAACAGTTGGCGGTTCGGACGGCACAACATGGCAAGCGGTGTTCTCTGGAAATGGGCGGTAAAAACCCTCTGGTTATTTTGGACGATGCGGATTTATCGTATGCCTGCAAGGCTGCTGCATTCAGTAACTACTTTCATTAGGGGCAAATCTGCATGACAGGGTCACGGATTATCGTTCAGTTCGGGGTCTACGATGCCTTTGTCGAGCAATTTACGGCGTGTGTTGCGCAGCTCCCCATGGGTGACCCGCATAACCCTGAAACGGTGATAGGGCCTTTAATTACTGCTGAGCAATGCACAACAATAAAACAGCAGATAACGGCGGCTGTCAGAGAGGGCGCGAGGGTAACAACGGGAGGAGAGTACGACGGTGCGTTGTTTCAGCCTACGGTTGTGGCTGATGTGACATCGGCGATGTCTGTTTTCCATACAGAACTCTTTGGTCCCTGTGCCTGTGTCATTAAAGCGGAAGATCACGAGCATGCACTGGCTTTGGCGAACCACAGTGATTACGGACTGTCGTCGGCGGTGATCACCAATGATTTACAAAAAGCCCTGAGCTTTTCTGAAGGGTTGGAGGCGGGGATGGTGCATATTAATGGGCCGACCCTGCGGGATGCAGGCGTTGTTCCTTTTGGTGGTGTGAAAAAGAGTGGGCTGGGGCGTGAAGGAGGGCGGTTTGCGATGGAGGAGCTGACAGAAATCAAATGGATCACGATTCAGCAGGGGCAACAGACCTTTCCTCCTCATTTTTCATTCACGGATTCAGGGATCAGCCGTTTACCAGAGGAGGCGAGCACTGATCCTGAGTAAACGGCGATCATTCAACTGATGACGGGTACCAGCTGCTGTAGTTTCTGCGGCAGCAGGCTGACCAGAGCCGCTCTGACAGGCTTCCAAAAGGCAGAGAGTAATAACAGACCACTGCCCAAACAGATCCCTGTGATCGCTAGATTGGAGCCGTCAAACCCATAGAGGCTAAAGAGCTGAGAGAGTGCATAAATAACATACAGTAACGATGACACCATAAAGGCTTTTCGATCAATAAGAATAGAAAGGCTGGTCATCAACGCATACAGCCCAATCACAACAGCGATGCCTGTTGTGCCCCTTTCACCATTGAGAATACCAAAGTAGACAAATACCGGGTGAACAATCATTGGTGATGCCAGCAGGTGCAACCAGAATGCAATGTCTGAGCGTCGGGTGGTTCGGGTGCGGTCGGACGCATCCCAGAACATGGCGAGTGTAAAAGTGCTTAGCCCGACGACAAACACAATACCCAGTATTCCGTTAATAGCATCCGGAAATGCCGACAATATAGACGACACGATCAGTCCGGCCAGCGCTGCCACACCGGCCGCGACAGTTATCGGTACCTGAAAGCGCAGGTAATGCACATAAGCCGCCAGCACAGCACAGGCAGAGGCAATGACGGTGGCTTTTGAGGTGACGGGCTCGAACAAGTGCTGCGCTAAAAAGAAGATGCTGGCAATAAAGGTCAATAACAGCAACATGGCGGGTAATGCCAGTTGGCGTACGCGCACAAAATACTCAGCGAGCCCCCAGGCCAATACCGGTACACTGATCAATGCCGGTAGTGCTTCCGCGCCCCCCAGTACCGAATAGCAGGAATACATGAGCAGGGTGCAGGCCATCACCACGAAGATATCATTGAAGCCGGATACCAGCCGGATGTTTTCTTCATCGGCAGGGGTTGTGTTGCGTGCCGCGGCCATAAAGGTGCGGAAACGGGTAACCGCATCATGGGTGAGTATTCCTTTCTCTGCAGCGGTATCAAGGTCTTCGTCGGTATACATAACACTCCTGTGGTAACTACGTACTTGTGGGTAAGGGACTGACTTGCTATCACTGCAAGTAGGCATGGATGTTTATGCTCAAGCCGTTCACGCTCGTGAATGTCGCGCGGCACTGAAGGTGTAAAGGAAGATCAACGTTTTTAGCCTAAGCTTTTTTCGGGTGTTCTGCCATGTATAAAAATAGACAATTATTAGGGGCTGGTCTTGCGCTGGTTTCTGCTTCTACCTACGCCATGTTGCCCGTCTTTACCTCAAAAGCGTATGAAGCCGGTCTGGCGGTGAATACGTTACTTGTTTTCCGGTTTGTAATAGCAGCCGTGTTTTTATGGGGTATTGTCTGGATAAAAAAACTGGAATGGCGGTTATCGTTTGATCAAATTAAAATTTTATTGCCGGCCATTATTTTTGGCTGGTGTGCAAATACGTTGGCTTTTTTTAATGCTTATAAATTAATGTCACCCGCCATGGCGACCATCTTATTTTTTATGTACCCCTTTTTTGTCCTGCTGTTTGAAGTACTGGTACAAAAACAACCGGTCATGGGGCATAAAATACTGGCATTGCTGTTGGCGTTTGGCGGATTGGTGTTGATGGTCTGGGACGGCAGCGGCACCCTTAATCTGTGGGGTGTGGTGCTAAGTATCACAGCAGGTCTGTGTTATGCCGGCCTTTGCAGTAGTATGGCGACGAAACCTTTACAGCGTGTGAGTGGCTATACACTGTCGGCCTGGGGGGCGAGTGCATCTGCCCTCGTGTTTTTGGTGTTCTGTGCTGTACAAGGTGATCCATTGATCATCCATACAACGCGTGGTTGGGTGTTTACGGGGTTGATCGCTGTCATTTGTACGGTGTTGGCCACAGTGACCATCTACACGGCGATTCGATGGATCGGAGCCTCCAATGCGTCCATCATTGCCACGGTAGAGCCCGTCATCGTTTTTATTTTTGGGTTTGTTTTTCTCAATGAAGTGCTGACACTGAGTATTGCGTTGGGGATTATGCTGGTAGTGGTTGGGTTGTTGGCGATGCAGTGGCCGGAGGTAAGGCGCAGCTTTGGTCAGAAGAGAAGTGAGACAATAACGGAGCATTATTGGTAGAAGCTGCCTGACCCGCAATTGTTTACTGTGGATCAGGCAAACACTATCATTTTTTCAAATAAGTTTTAAAAAGCATAGTACCCTCAATTACAGGGGGTAGTTTAGAAGGCGTCATTGTATTGAGCACTGCTCGCTTGAGTTAACAGTTAGTTGTGTTTTAGCAGATTCTTTGCTTAGGTGTTCATCTGAAACTGTGGGTATTTGTCGGTCCTCTAAATCTGTTATCAGGTATTGTTGTTTGACGCTCTCAGGCACATTGTCTTCACCTGTTAACCTCATTTCATCTTCTGTGAGGTAGCTTGGGGCTTCCGTTTCTTTCCTCCATGTATACATCAGGTTTTCACCGGAATCTTTGTCGGAAGCATCGAGCCTGTTTCCTGCCATAAAATGGCGATTTTCCCCACTAGCATGGGGCAGGCCACGGTTGAATAAATATGTTTCCATTGCCAGCAACCTTAGTGCTACGTTCTCTCTTGCTGTTGCGCGTTTTGATGTTGTGAATTTTTTGTCTGAACGAACTGTCAGATGATCTTTGGTTTTTATGCCGGCATATAGAAGGTCTGCCCATCCGGCTTCTTTTTCTTTTCGTAAGGCATAGCCTTCTTGCGTAAGATAAATGTCAGCATGGGTTTCAAAGGTTTTGTGGTTGGTTGAGCTAAAGAAAAACTTTGGAGAAATGCGATGTGCACCGGGCATAAATTGCTCTGGTGTTATTGGTGTACCATCAACATAAAGGGCAGGGATGCGATCAGCTTTCCAGAAAATTTTTACTTCATCGCTCGTTATCTCATCATACCATTTGGCATCAAAAGTGTCAGATAGAAGTGACATGTGAACATTCTGACTTTTCGTGGTTTCGTCCGTCCATGTTTTATCGTACAAATCGAACAATGTTAATGCATTTGCTTCAGTAGTATTTTGTTGGAATTCACTCCCTTCCTTATATGAAGTGGGCTTGTTATCTAGCCATACATAGGTACTGCTCCTGTAGGTTTTATCACCAACGGTTGTTTGGCATTGACACTGACCTGTTTCATTTTCAACCACTTTTCCGGGAAGCATTCTGGAAATTTTTTCCTCAGAATCAGCTGCATCGTGAGAATCAGGCAAGTCTGCCCTCATATAGCAAAGATGTGCAAAGGCATGAGGTAGCGTTGGTCTTGTTTTAAATGACAGCCATTGAGCAGATTGCCAGTCATCAGATTGAGCCATATTTGTGGCTGTAACCAGTAAAAATAGGGCGACTTTAAATATGTGCTGGAAATGTTGTGTATTGGAAGTGGGCATAACAGCTATCCTCGAATTTAAATCATTGCTAATGAAAGATAGTTCAAGAATTAGCGCAGGGCTTACGCATCATATTGGAACTATGGTTTATCTTCTGTAGCTCCTGTGTCAGAAGAGACTTTCATATACCCCAAATAATTGATCAATTTTTTTTCGATGTAAACCCTCCGTAATATACAGCCACTGTCATTCAAAAAAGGTTAAGAGTGCATAATAATCACGAATACAGATCAATATCTAGGTAAATCCACTAGAAATTAAGATTTTACAGTAACCATTGATGCGTAAGCCCTGAGAATTAGCGTGATTTGGTGTAAATTATATTTTAGGGGTTTAAGCCTAAAAAAGGCTCACTTTTATCAATGAGCCTTGAAGCTAAACACAAAGGTTTAACTTTCTAGAACTTACGCATTGACAGGTCCGGCAAAAAATGGCCTCAACCATTCCTTCCCCTCGGAGAAGCTTTTTATGAAATCCCAGGTAGCTTCTTTGAGGGCGTCTTTCCTGACGCTATAGACGCTTCTGAGTGACCCTGATACTTTCATCGCCTGAAGACAGGTATAGCCAAAGATAGCCGCAAAAATATGATTCCGGACCTGTCGCTCCCCTCTCACCTGAAAACGCTCGATGTTGCAGAGTTGCTTTAATGCCCGGTGATACTCTTCGATCGCCCAATGATGTTGGTGCAGCTGATCAAAATCAGATCGTGGAGATAGATCTGCTCCGACATGAGGAGTGTAAACAACGTAATGGCGCAGCTCGTTTTTGAGTCGCGTCCGGTAGAGTCGTACATGACCAAAGTGACGTAGCCATACAGTTTTTCCTTCTTCGGGAATCTCCAGGCTCTGCACCTGTTGGTAGTTACCCTTTTGCACAGAGACAGTACGGTTGCTTTTAACAGCGAACATAAAACCCAAACCATTGTTTTTCACAGCTTTGAGGTTGCCAATACTGCTATACCAAGAGTCACCGGTAACACATGCAGGTTCGAGTCCCCATGCCAGTACTTCTTTCAGCATATCGACAAAGTAGTCATTTTTAGTTTTGCCATCGGCTGGATTGTAAATACGGAAATTAACGGGCAAGTTGTAGCCTTTGATGTCCGTGTAATAAAGCGTGATGAGATTAATACCCTTGACGGTTTTGTGGTGCTTTCCTGAGTAGTAATGACCGACTAAAGCCGTGTAATGGGTATAAGGTTTATCCAGCACCGTATCATCAACCGATAGCGTCCCACCTTCAAGAATAAGCCTTGCTGACGCTTCTAGAAAAAGATCTTCAGGAGCAAAGTTTTCACGTTGGAGAAAGCGGTTAACACTGTCATGCGATATATCACTCAATTCGCTAAGACGGGTACAGGTGGCTGATTTGGGTTCACAGAGTAGAAACCCCGTATACTTCGGGAGGTCGCACTTGGCTGTTGTTGGTTTTGTTATTTTTCTACGCACGACGGCATCCACTGTTTTTTTGCTGATCTAGCAATTTTTTTGGATGTCTGTCAATGCGTAAGTTCTACTTTCTGTTGTAGGCGCTTCTGTTTTTTCGTCAGACTTTTCACCTTCAGCCAGAATAACATCAGCAGTGTTGAAAGCCGCTTCTGGCTTTACTTCACTGTCTTCCTTATCGCTGGTCGCATCATTGTCAGCCAGCAGCGTGCTGAGAGTAGAAGAAACCGCTTCTGAAGCCGGTTGCGTCGTTTCGGTTGTTTCGTCATTGGCATTATTGATTGCTTCTTCCGCATAGGCTATCAGGCTGGCCGTCATCACCGGTGCAGCGATCAATAATGTCAGTAAAGTATTAACTACGGTTGTATGGCTCATCATTTGTCCTCATTTCTATTTATTCGGGGTAAATTTTCGGGCTTTATGGATATTATTGACTACTTAGCCAGTCATTTAGTTCCAAAAGCGTAGATGTAAATTGATTTAATTCAATAATAAAAACGCCCGGTTGATTAAAAACAATACGTTATAGTGATACTGACGCGCCTGAAGTCGGTTGTGAAATGCCGTGCAGCTACTGCCCACTGGCGTCATAATCGGGTAGAATGTCGCGTTTGATGTCATTTATGAGTGAATTAGGGCAATGCTTGAAGTCAATCCCATCAGGGAACGGATCAAAGACCTGAGCGCACGTACGGATGTGCTTAGGGGGTACCTTTGACTACGCTCACCAAAGCGAGCGGTTGCAGGAGGTAGAGCGAGAGCTGGAAGACCCGGCGATATGGAATGACCCCGACAATGCGCAGGCACTGGGGCGTGAGCGCTCTCAGCTGGAGTCGGTGGTTCAGACCATAGATACGCTGACACAGGGCGTACTCGATGCCGATGAACTGCTGGCTATGTCGGTAGAAGAAGCGGATGAAGAGGGTGTTGAAGGGGTCATCGAAGAACTTGATGGCCTGTCAGCTCAGCTGGAAGTGCTCGAATTTAGGCGGATGTTTTCCGGTGAAATGGACCCGAACAGTGCTTACCTTGATATTCAGTCCGGCTCTGGCGGCACAGAGGCGCAAGACTGGGCCAATATGATGCTACGGATGTACCTGCGCTGGGGTGAGGCCAAAGGCTTCAAGACGGAGCTGATTGAAGTGTCAGCGGGTGATGTGGCGGGTATAAAATCAGCGACCATTCAGTTTTCCGGCGAGTATGCCTTTGGTTGGTTGCGTACAGAAAGTGGTGTTCACCGTTTGGTACGAAAATCACCGTTTGATTCCGGTAATCGTCGGCATACCTCGTTTGCTTCGGTGTTTGTTTCGCCTGAAATTGACGATAACATTGAGGTGGAAATCAACCCGGCGGATTTGCGGATTGATACCTACCGTTCCAGTGGTGCTGGTGGTCAGCACGTTAACACTACTGATTCTGCTATTCGGATTACTCACAACCCTTCAGGGATTGTGGTGCAGTGTCAGAATCAGCGTTCTCAGCACCAGAACAAAGACAAAGCCATGCAGCAGCTGAAAGCTAAATTGTATGAGCTGGAAATGCAAAAGCGCAACGCTGAGGCACAGGCGTTGGAAGACAGTAAGTCGAACATTGGCTGGGGCAGCCAGATCCGTTCTTACGTGCTGGATGATGCCCGTATTAAAGATCTGCGTACGGGGATTGAAACCCGCAATACCCAAACGGTGCTGGACGGTGACCTTGACCGTTTTATTGAAGCCAGTCTGAAAAAAGGGCTATAAAGCCCTTCAGCCCTTTTTGTGTTAATTGATGACAAATGGATGGATTTATGTCTGATCAAGAATCGATGACTGATGGTCAGGAAAAAAACCGGCTGGTAGCACTGCGCCGGGAAAAACTGGCCGCTATTCGGGCTGAAGGGGTGGCTTTCCCGAACAAATTCCGTCGGGATGCTTTAGCGGGCGATTTGCAGGCGACCTACAAGGATGCCAGTAAAGAAGGTTTGCTGGAAGCGGGTCACAAGGTCAGTGTCGCAGGGCGTATTATGCTGAACCGTGGCGCCTTTATGGAAATACAGGATATGTCTGGTCGTATCCAGCTATACGTTAACCGTAAAGTGCTCGCTAAAGAACAGTTAAAAGCGATCAAAACGTGGGATTTAGGCGATATCATCGGTGTTGAAGGCACTGTGCAGCGTTCGGGTAAAGGTGATTTGTACGTCGATATGGCGAATGTACAGCTCCTCACTAAATCGTTACGTCCTTTACCTGAAAAGCATAAAGGATTGACCGATACCGAAATGCGTTACCGTCAGCGTTATGTTGACCTGATTACCAGTGAGCAGTCTCGCGATGTTTTCCGTACGCGTTCAAAGATTGTTGAAGGCATTCGGGCGTATTTTTGTCAGCAGGATTACATGGAAGTGGAAACACCCATGCTGCAGGTGATCCCTGGTGGCGCGACAGCTCGTCCTTTTGTCACACACCACAATGCGCTGGATATCGACATGTACCTGCGTATCGCGCCTGAGCTGTATCTCAAGCGTGTGGTTGTCGGTGGTTTTGAACGTGTATATGAGATTAACCGTAACTTCCGTAACGAAGGGCTCTCTACGCGTCATAATCCTGAGTTCACCATGTTGGAGTTTTATCAGGCTTATGCTGACTACAACGATATGATGGATCACACGGAAGCCATGCTGAAAGCACTGGCTAACGCCGTGAAGGGAAAAACGGCCTTTGATTATCAAGGGAATACCCTTGACTTTGGCAAGCCGTTTGCGCGGATGTCAGTGTTTGATTCCATTTTGCATGTTAACCCTGAGTTGACGGCGGCTGATATTGATAACCGGGAGTCGGCTTGCAAGGTGGCTGAGAAACTGGACATTGAAGTGAAGAGTCTCTGGGGACTGGGTAAAGTGCAAATCGAAATCTTTGAGAAGACGGTTGAGCACCGCTTGATGGACCCGACGTTTATTACTGACTATCCCACCGAGGTGTCACCGTTGTCTCGTCGAAACGATGACAACCCCTTTGTGACCGAGCGTTTTGAGTTTTTTGTTGCTGGCCGTGAAATTGCCAATGGGTTTTCAGAGTTAAATGATTCTGAAGATCAGGCGGAGCGCTTCCGTCAGCAGGTGGCTGAGAATGATGCCGGTGATGATGAAGCCATGCATTTCGATGCGGACTATATTAATGCGCTGGAATACGGCCTGCCGCCTACCGCTGGCGAAGGCATTGGCATTGACCGTTTGGTCATGCTCTTTACCGATGCACCCTCTATTCGTGATGTATTGCTGTTTCCGCACATGCGCCCTCAAGTATAAATGATCAATGCCTGCCGGTTATCAAACCGGCAGGCTTTTTTTTGTTGACCTTTCATTAACAGCACCCCTGTTTTTTTAGCAGAATTAAAGAGGAATCACGCGGTCTGACTGGCAGAGTTGGCTATAGCTGCTAACTTGTAGATTGGCATTTTGGACAAAATAAAATTTCAACGTTAATAAATTTTAGGCAAAAGGCATTTCCTATGGAAGCAGTAAAAGGCTCTCCGTCTGCTACGACTATCGATTTAAAGTATCAGGGGCGTGAAACTCGCCGAGCGAATAGTGAGCAGCGTCGTCGCCGTATTTTAGAGGCCGCATTGAGAATTGTGGTGCGGGAGGGGATTCGGGGCGTTCGGCATCGCGCGGTTGCCAAAGAGGCCGATGTCCCTCTGTCAGCGACGACCTATTACTTTAAAGATATCTCTGATTTGATTTCCGATGCCTTTACATTATTTGTGGAAATGGGGGTGGAGGCATTTAGTGATTTTTGGCAAGAGTCAGAATTGAAAATGCAGGCGGCTGCCGAGAATTTAAATAATACAGAAGAAGCACGCTCTGTTTTTATCAGCAGTATGACAGAACTTGCTGTGAGCTATGTCCAGACTCAGCTGGAACATCACCGCGATTTGATCATTGTTGAGCGTTCTTTTCAAATGGAATGTGTTCGTAATGATAACCTTCGCCCCATTGCATACCGTCATCAGCGTTTCTTCCTGGAAAGCCTTGAGCGTTTTTTTGAACAGGTGGGTTCGTCTGAGCCCACTATTGATGCCCGTTTGTTTGCCAACACCATCCATCAAGTGGAGTATGATGCGCTGGTACGTGAGGAGCCACTGGATCTTGCGCCTGCACGTGCCATGCTAAAGCGGCAGGTCGCACTCATGCTCAATGGCACGCATCACTAGTACTCCATCCGACACCATTTGATAATCACAGATAACCGATCGGTCGGCTGTTTGTGTAAATGGTCGACAATGGTTAGCCGTCCTGTTATTTGAGTCAATTTTGAGTGGCAGGACAAAAAAATGGGTTATTTCACGCAAAGTGCCCCATTTCCCAATTTTTCATGGGAAAAAGTGCTGCTCTAATAGTCTGGTTTATGTTCTATGGAGGCTCTCAATCTACTCTGTATTATCAAGCTCTGGCATCTACTCTGTATTATCAAGCTCTGGCATCTTTGGATACAGTCTCTTAAGTTTTATCCGAGCGTCTTCAGTGGTAAAACGCCACTGTGTAGTCACTTTTCTTGCGTTGCGCTTCTCCTCCCAGGCTTTGACTTCTCTCCGGAGAGTATCTTGGGTAGGGATACGCCGATCCAGACATTGGCGACTCAGTATACTCAGCTCAATTTCGGCCATATCCAGCCAACTGCCATGCTTTGGGGTGTAATGAAACTCAAGCTTATCAATCATTCTGCGGGCTTCTTCTGGGGAAAAAGCTTTATAAAGTGATGCGGGAGAATGCGTGTTCAAGTTGTCTCCAACCAGTATAACTTTCTCTGCATCTTTGTGGCGAACATCGACCAGAAACTTGATTTGCTGAGCCCAATCAATCGCTGTCCTACGATCAGTCACCTCAACATGCCGCCAACCTGTCAAGGGTTCAAACATCATGAACAGATTGCTGACGCCATTACATTCATACTCTGTGTCATAACGCTCCGGTTTTCCAGGCTCAACAGGCATTGGATTAACGACTTCTTTAACATGCTGCTTGCTACTTTCATCAAGGCAAACAAGCGGACGCTTTGGATCAAGAGGACGTTTATAGACTTCAAGAATATCCTCCATCGCACTCACAAAGTTGGCGCTTTCTTCCGCAGGTATACACCATTCCTTTTTTTGCCAGGGCTTAAGCTCATTTTTTTTAGTCCCTCATGTACTGTGCTTCTGGAAATCGATTCGACGTATCTGAGCTCAATCATGCGATCTGTCAGTAAATTTAGCGTCCATCGGCTGGCTCCTTCCGGTGGTGGTGAGCAGGTAAGGGCAATAAGGTGAGCTTCGGCTTCGCCATCGAGTTTACGTACCCGACCGTGGCTGCTTAGTTTTCCATTGACAGCGACATCAAGCCCTTCTTCAACAAATCGTTGCCTGAGGCGAGTGATAGTAAGCGGCCTAACATGGAAAGCTTTGGCTACCTGATCATGCTGCAGTGGATCATGGTTTTCATCGATAGCCAGAAGGATATTGGCTTTACGTTTTTTGTGTTGTGCAACTTTGGGCTTTTCCTGCTTGATAAGCTGTTCAAGTATTGATCGTTCTTCCTCGCTGAGTCGAACATGATATTTGATGGTCATAATAACTCCGGTGTTATGGACTCGGAGTTATTAGAATAGCCTTCAGTAAACTATCATCTTCTGCCGGACGGAGTACTAGGCGCTTTAGTGACTTGTAGCCATGGCCGGAGCGGGTATAATTCTCCTCATTCCACAGGAGAGATACCCCATGCCGGACATCAGGGTAGAGCCATCTTGGAAAGCGCATATTCAGGATGAATTCAGTAAAGAGTACATGCAGGTACTCAAACAGTTTCTGGTCGATGAAAAAAAGGCAGGGAAAGTGATTTACCCCAAGGGCAATGAATACTTCCATGCCCTTGACCTTACGCCTTTTGATCAGGTGAAAGTCGTGATTCTTGGACAGGATCCTTACCACGGTCCGGGTCAGGCGCATGGTCTGTCTTTTTCGGTTCGACCTGACATGCGTATACCCCCTTCTTTAGTTAACATGTACAAAGAACTTTACAGTGATTTGGGTATTCCTCCTGCTTCTCACGGTTATCTTGAGCCTTGGGCGAAACAGGGGGTACTGCTATTGAACAGTGTACTGACGGTTGAGCACAAGCAGGCAGCCTCTCATCAAAAGCGTGGCTGGGAACAATTTACGGACCTTGTTATTGCTGAGCTGAACGAGAAGAAAGAACGTATCGTATTTATTCTTTGGGGTAGCTATGCCCAAAAGAAGGGGCAGTTTATCGATACGACCAAGCATTGTGTGTTGAAATCTGTACACCCTTCTCCCTTATCGGCACATCGCGGCTTTTTTGGCAGTAAGCCTTTTTCTAAAGCCAATGAATATCTGGTTCAATATGGACTGGAGCCGATTCAGTGGGCTTTACCCTCTGAATGAGTCTTTATCTTCTGTATGTTACTGCGCCATTTTAAAAAGGGCGATATTGTTTTTTTACATGATGGCCGGCATCGGGCCGAGCAATGTCTGGATTGCCACACAGCCGTTGTCGTGCAGGAGTCACGCCCCTCTGACGATGATTCTTTAGGATTAACCACATGTATATACCCTCTGATTGCTGATGTCAGAGGGGGTGCCGGGTTTGCAAAGCGTCCGCTGGATCAGGTCACGGATGGGTCGGTATTTAGAATTAGACAGGAAGGGGCCGGTGTCAGGGTGGCTTTGATGGCTATGCTGTGGATCACTGGCTGCGTCTGTGAATATGAGGATGATAGCGTATTTGTTGCGGGCGTCTATGACCCCCCTTCCGTGTTGACGGCTCTTTTGGGACATTCACAGTTTGGGGGTAAAGCAAAGGCACATGCTCAGTACCTGTACAATGACTGTAACGAAACTCCGCCCGACGTATTGAAGAAGGAAGGCTTCAAGGTATTTACGGGTGTAACTTGCACCTACTTACCTATCGTTCGCTATCAAGCGTATTTTGGATCTGACTTTAGTCGTGAGTATATGGCATTGGATGCAAAACGAACGCTCCCGAAAACACTTGCCCGCTATTTATCACACAATGAAAACTGGTTTTATTTAGGCGTGTTTAATGGGTTCTAAATGCTTCTGGCGTTATTAATAGCCCAGCCTGTAGGTGGCTGGGCGTTAGACTCTTATGTCAACAGAGTCTACGGTATTGTTACTTCTCCGCAAATATTTGTAACGACAGCCTGCCGAACCTGATTTGCATTCAATCCTTGAGAAAACAAAAAATGAAGCTTACAAAACATGGCCTCAGGCGTTGAATCATAGGCACTGATAAGTCCTGCCTTGGCAAGTGCTGATCCTGCTTCGTAAGTGCCTTGTCGGACAGGACCCTGATAGCACTTAGTGAGATTGAGAATTAATTTGCCTTCCGATGTGGCGTCGTGAAGCACCTTCAGTAATTTTTCGTCCTGATCGGGCGCATTGCCGGCACCATAGGTTTTCAGGATGAATGCGGATAGAGGCTGATTAAGTGCTGACGATAACCAGTCAGCCGTGATGCCTGGAAACAACACGATGGGAGCAACCTGCATTTTTTGTTCACCCGTCAGTGTAAAGGTTGGTGCTCCTTCAGGCTGCCATAATGCATCGTTGTTGATGGTTAGCTCATTGTTCATAGTGCCCAGCCATGGGTAGTTGGGTGAGTCAAATGCCGGTAGATCAGAGGTATGGACTTTTCGGCTCCGATTACCTCGTAAGATCCGCCCTGCAAAGTACAGGCACACCTCTTTGAATGCAGGGTTTGCTGCGACTGTTAATGCGCCGATAACATTTTCTATAGCATCTGTTTTTGGCTCACATAAAGGGATTTGTGACCCAGTCAACACGACAGGCTTTCCGAGGTTTTGCAGCATAAAGGACAGCATGGAGCTGGTGTAGGCCATGGTGTCCGTGCCATGTAAGACGACGAAGCCATCATATTGATCATAACGGCTGGCAATATCAGCAGCTATAGTTTGCCAATGGGCTGGTTGAATATTGCTGGAGTCAATGAGTTCGGGGTATTCAAATAAGTCGAATGAGGGGAGTGTCTCTAAGTCAGTTTGTGGTAGTTTTTCAAGTAACGCGTTGAGCAGATTGTTGGCAGGAGCATAGCCTCTGCTGGTTTGTCGCATCCCGATTGTGCCTCCAGTATAGGCAATATAGATTTTTTTTTCAAACCGTTGTTCATTGATAGTCCCCATAAAAAGTGCTGGCGGCGATGTTATCATATTTACAAAGAAGGCAAGATATAGGCTATATGATGCGTTTTCTACATAAAAATTGAAAATTATAGTTAGCAGTAGCTGTCATAGCGTCATGATATTGTATATGTTTTTCCGAAAATGGGAGCAAACGTCTTTTTTCTTTTCGCTGGGAAGGTAAATAGCTTGACAATGAAGTCTGTGGAAATACACGTTTATTGTTAGCGGTATGAATAACTCAATGAGAAATTGCTTATTGTGTCATGAATATTTCGTATGGCCGGAAAAACTTCTATACTTATTACTTCAATTAAAAATCCTGTTGTTCAGCAAAGGAGTTGCTGTATGGAGCTGTAGTTATTGGAATCCAAACCGCCGGTTATTCATTTCCACAATGGGGATACTCAATCGGGTCATTTTATGTGGCGCGGAGGTGAACCATTTGTCAGTTGGAATTGTACAAGCAGTTGTAATCACCGTTTACGTAGTGAGTTGAGCAGCGCATTTCATCGTTATTTATGTGAGAAGTGTGGCACAATGTACGACATCTCAGCTAGCCAGTCCGAGGTGAAGGTCTGCCAATCTCATCCAAAGAAATAGCCCAGTCATATTCATTGCTTTTCTTTGAAGGGAGTGAGACCCAGCCTGTCATAGGTTGGCATGTCATATAAACTGTAGTTGATAGCGCCTTTTTGAAATGGCTGTTTTTGCTTTTTTTTGCGGGTTTCAATGGATTCACCAAATACTTCCTGATATACAGATTGCATCAAATGGGATAATTCTTTTTGGCTAATAATCCCTAGAAAGGTACCTGCCCGCATAAATCCTTCACAGCGGTGTTTCTCTCGTGATGGTGTTCTCATACCGGCTCTTTCAGCCTTGAATATCTGACATAATGAGTCAGTCACTTCTTTAATAAATGCCTGTTTATCCATAATATATTCTTTCTGTAGGCGTTTTAAAAAACTTGACTGCACTTGCTATCGTATATTTTTTTGTTGGAAAATACCATGAATGTACTGAATTGTTGTTATCAGATTGAGTAGATGGTTTATGAAAACACTTTAGATAATTGGTAACTGTTCAGCCCCTCTCAACTTAGACTTGATTTTTTCCGATTTTGATCAATACTAGAACTTACGCATTGACAGGTCCGGCAAAAAATGGCCTCAACCATTCCTTCCCCTCGGAGAAGCTTTTTATGAAATCCCAGGTAGCTTCTTTGAGGGCGTCTTTCCTGACGCTATAGACGCTTCTGAGTGACCCTGATACTTTCATCGCCTGAAGACAGGTATAGCCAAAGATAGCCGCAAAAATATGATTCCGGACCTGTCGCTCCCCTCTCACCTGAAAACGCTCGATGTTGCAGAGTTGCTTTAATGCCCGGTGATACTCTTCGATCGCCCAATGATGTTGGTGCAGCTGATCAAAATCAGATCGTGGAGATAGATCTGCTCCGACATGAGGAGTGTAAACAACGTAATGGCGCAGCTCGTTTTTGAGTCGCGTCCAGTAGAGTCGTACATGACCAAAGTTACGTAGCCATACAGTTTTTCCTTCTTCGGAAATCTCCAGGCTCTGCACCTGTTGGTAGTTACCCTTTTGCACAGAGACAGTACGGTTGCTTTTAACAGCGAACATAAAACCCAAACCATTGTTTTTCACAGCTTTGAGGTTTCCAATACTGCTATACCAAGAGTCACCGGTAACACATGCAGGTTCGAGTCCCCATGCCAGTACTTCTTTCAGCATATCGACAAAGTAGTCATTTTTAGTTTTGCCATCGGCTGGATTGTAAATACGGAAATTAACGGGCAAGTTGTAGCCTTGGATGTCCGTGTAATAAAGCGTGATGAGATTAATACCCTTGACGGTTTTGTGGTGCTTTCCTGAGTAGTAATGACCGACTAAAGCCGTGTAATGGGTATAAGGTTTATCCAGCACCGTATCATCAACCGATAGCGTCCCACCTTCAAGAATAAGCCTTGCTGACGCTTCTAGAAAAAGATCTTCAGGAGCAAAGTTTTCACGTTGGAGAAAGCGGTTAACACTGTCATGCGATATATCACTCAATTCGCTAAGACGGGTACAGGTGGCTGATTTGGGTTCACAGAGTAGAAACCCCGTATACTTCGGGAGGTCGCACTTGGCTGTTGTTGGTTTTGTTATTTTTCTACGCACGACGACATCCACTGTTTTTTTGCTGATCTAGCAATGTTTTTGGATGTCTGTCAATGCGTAAGTTCTAAAGTCGTTAATCCAATGCCTGTTGAGCCTGGAAAACCGGAGCGTTATGACACAGAGTATGAACGTAATGGCGTCAGCAATCTGTTCATGATGTTTGAACCCTTGACAGGTTGGCGACATGTTGAGGTGACTGATCGTAGGACAGCGATTGATTGGGCTCATCAAATCAAGTTTCTGGTCGATGTTCCCGCATAGCATTTTCAAAACGCCGAGGCCCGCAGTCTAATCCTCAGCATGCCAGCTAACGAGTTGTATTTGGTGATAAAACCCTGTGAAAGACGGAAAAAGCACTCTACGGGTCTTAAAACGCCTTTAAACAAGCTGTTTTTCACTCAACACCAAACTCCAGACGGATCTTTCCTATGCCGCCTGCTGAATCGGTTTTTGTAAGGCCAGCGCCTTATGATATTGACGAAGCTCTGAGCGTTTTATACCAACAGTAACACCACAAAATACCAGTTGTGCACCACAGGCATGGCATTTGAGTGGATCAACGCTAAAGGTCGCGTTCAACAGCTCGGGAAAGTAGATCCTTTGTGTTTTTTTCTCAGGTTGATTCAGTAGATCGTAGATTTTTGGCAGTAGCTTTCCTCGGACACGGTGAGCCAGAACCCCGTAGTAGCGCACCAGTCTGAACCCTTTTTCGGGAATATGGCGAATCAGCCGTGTAATGAATTCTTCGATATCACAATGGAACAGACGGTGTGTATTGGTTTTGTGATCGAGGTACTCAAACACCACTTCTTTGCCATCGTAGTGCTTAATTCGTGACAAAGCGATGGGAGGTCGGGTGAGATAACGTCCCAAATACTTAGCTGTTGCCGTGGGTGTTTTAGTGGGATCAGCAAAATGAACATGCCAGTGTTTCTTATATTCAGTATCGAGAAACTGATTCAGCCGATAGTTGTTCCCACATTGCTTTGATAGCTCATCCGGAATGATGAGCTGCCCTTTTTTGGCTTCTTGCCGTAAGAGGTGAAGAACCTGGTAGCGCCAGCATGTCATGGTATTTATTTTGTGGAAGTCTATCTTCTTCCATCGCTTATGATCTGTGGTAATCCCCCCCCAGCGTAATAGCCAAATGGATATGGACATTGAGCTTAAGATCACGACCAAAGGTATGAATAGCGTTGAAAATACCGGGAGTTAGCCCTTTTTTCTTGGCAGCATCGAGCATGATACTAGCGGCTATTGCACTGAGGTTACCCTGTAGGTGACGATTGACTTCAAAGAAACGCCAAAGGACATCAGGCATAGTAAACGTGATGTGTTGCCAGCGTGTATCAGGCAGTGTGGCCTTCATATTTTCGAGCCACTGATCGGTCTTTTTTTTGCCACAGGTGTTACAAAATCGGGAGTGACAGCCAAAGCAGATCTTTTTCGTAAAGAAACATCCGAGCTTAGAGCAACGAAAAGTCGCAAATCCCAAAAGAGTCGTTCCACAAGCCAGAAGTAGCCCCATGGTCTCAATAACAACGGGTCTCAGAGTGTCTTTGTGTTTTTGATAATACTGCCACCATGCCTTTTCGAGGTGCAGCAGTTGCTTCATGCGGGAAGGGGTGCGGATAGCACAAGCCCAGATGGTTGTTGATGAAAAGTGAAGGATGGAACTATAAAGGACAAGTGACGTTAAGGAAAGTTGGCTGGAAGCCCTCTATTTGGCACGGGAGGAAAGCCGCCGCGGAGCGGCACACCTTGGCCACAAAGATGCAGAGAAAGTTATACTGATTGGAGACAACTTGAACACGCATTCTCCCGCATCACTTTATAAAGCTTTTTCCCCAGAAGAAGCCCGCAGAATGATTGATAAGCTTGAGTTTCATTACACCCCAAAGCATGGCAGTTGGCTGGATATGGCCGAAATTGAGCTGAGTATACTGAGTCGCCAATGTCTGGATCGGCGTATCCCTACCCAAGATATTCTCCGGAGAGAAGTCAAAGCCTGGGAGGAGAAGCGCAACGCAAGAACAGTGACTACACAGTGGCGTTTTACCACTGAAGACGCTCGGATAAAACTTAAGAGATTGTATCCAAAGATGCCAGAGCTTGATAATACAGAGTAGATTGAGAGCCTCCATAGAACATAAACCAGGCTATTAGAGCAGCACTTTTTCCCATGAAAAATTGGGAAATGGGGCACTTTGCGTGAAATAACCCATTTTTTTGTCCTGCCACTCAAAATTGACTTAAATAACAGGACGGCTAACCATTGTCGACCATTTACACAAACAGTTGACCGATCGGTTATCTGTGGTTATCAAATGGTGTCGGATGGAGTACTAGTACTCCGTCCGGCAGAAGATGATAGTTTACTGAAGGCTATTCTAATAACTCCGAGTCCATAACACCGGAGTTATTATGACCATCAAATATCATGTTCGACTCAGCGAGGAAGAACGCTCAATACTTGAACGGCTTATCAAGCAGGAAAAGCCCAAAGTTGCACAACACAAAAAACGTAAAGCCAATATCCTTCTGGCTATCGATGAAAACCATGATCCACTGCAGCATGATCAGGTAGCCAAAGCTTTCCATGTTAGGCCGCTTACTATCACTCGCCTCAGGAAACGATTTGTTGAAGAAGGGCTTGATGTCGCTGTCAATGGAAAACTAAGCAGCCACGGTCGGGTACGTAAACTCGATGGCGAAGCCGAAGCTCACCTTATTGCCCTTACCTGCTCACCACCACCGGAAGGAGCCAGCCGATGGACGCTAAATTTACTGACAGATCGCATGATTGAGCTCAGATACGTCGAATCGATTTCCAGAAGCACAGTACATGAGGGACTAAAAAAAATGAGCTTAAGCCCTGGCAAAAAAAGGAATGGTGTATACCTGCGGAAGAAAGCGCCAACTTTGTGAGTGCGATGGAGGATATTCTTGAAGTCTATAAACGTCCTCTTGATCCAAGGCGTCCGCTTGTTTGCCTTGATGAAAGTAGCAAGCAGCATGTTAAAGAAGTCGTTAATCCAATGCCTGTTGAGCCTGGAAAACCGGAGCGTTATGACACAGAGTATGCACGTAATGGCGTCAGCAATCTGTTCATGATGTTTGAACCCTTGACAGGTTGGCGGCATGTTGAGGTGACTGATCGTAGGACAGCGATTGATTGGGCTCATCAAATCAAGTTTCTGGTCGATGTTCGCCACAAAGATGCAGAGAAAGTTATACTGGTTGGAGACAACTTGAACACGCATTCTCCCGCATCACTTTATAAAGCTTTTTCCCCAAAAGAAGCCCGCAGAATGATTGATAAGCTTGAGTTTCATTACACCCCAAAGCATGGCAGTTGGCTGGATATGGCCGAAATTGAGCTGAGTATACTGAGTCGCCAATGTCTGGATCGGCGTATCCCTACCCAAGATATTCTCCGGAGAGAAGTCAAAGCCTGGGAGGAGAAGCGCAACGCAAGAAAAGCGACTACACAGTGGCGTTTTACCACTGAAGACGCTCGGATAAAACTTAAGAGACTGTATCCAAAGATGCCAGAGCTTGATCATACAGAGTAGATTGAGAGCCTCCATAGAACATAAACCAGACTATTAGAGCAGCACTTTTTCCCATGAAAAATTGGGAAATGGGGCACTTTGCGTGAAATAACCCATTTTTTTGTCCTGCCACTCAAAATTGACTCAAATAACAGGACGGCTAACCATTGTCGACCATTTACACAAAAAGCTGACCGATCGGTTATCTGTGATTATCAAATGGTGTCGGATGGAGTACTAGGCTTAAAGCAGGTAAAAACACCAGAAATATGTCCATGAAACACCTGATCCCGGAACAACATACACCGGCAATACTTATCATTCTCACCCTATTTGCAGTGATTGGGCCTGTATCCATTGACATTTTCACCCCTTCCCTGCCCGCGATCACCGCCCATTTTGGCACGGTCAGTGCGACGTCTCATTGGAGTGTCGGTGTATTCATGCTGGGGTTTTCAGTGTCTATGCTTATCTGTGGGCCCTTAGCTGATCGGTATGGTCGCAAGACAACCCTGCTTGGTGGCTATATTGTGTATTTATTAGCCACCTTTGTGGCTCTGAATACCAGTGTAGAACTTACGCATTGACAGACATCCAAAAAAATTGCTAGATCAGCAAAAAAACAGTGGATGTCGTCGTGCGTAGAAAAATAACAAAACCAACAACAGCCAAGTGCGACCTCCAGAAGTATACGGGGTTTCTACTCTGTGAACCCAAATCAGCCACCTGGACCCGTCTTAGCGAATTGAGTGATATATCGCATGACAGTGTTAACCGCTTTCTCCAACGTGAAAACTTTGCTCCTGAAGATCTTTTTCTAGAAGCGTCAGCAAGGCTTATTCTTGAAGGTGGGACGCTATCGGTTGATGATACGGTGCTGGATAAACCTTATACCCATTACACGGCTTTAGTCGGTCATTACTACTCAGGAAAGCACCACAAAACCGTCAAGGGTATTAATCTCATCACGCTTTATTACACGGACATCAAAGGCTACAACTTGCCCGTTAATTTCCGTATTTACAATCCAGCCGATGGCAAAACTAAAAATTACTACTTTGTCGATATGCTGAAAGAAGTACTGGCATGGGGACTCGAACCTGCATGTGTTACCGGTGACTCTTGGTATAGCAGTATTGGAAACCTCAAAGCTGTGAAAAACAATGGTTTGGGTTTTATGTTCGCTGTTAAAAGCAACCGTACTGTCTCTGTGCAAAAGGGTAACTACCAACAGGTGCAGAGCCTGGAGATTCCCGAAGAAAGAAAAACTGTATGGCTACGTAACTTTGGTCATGTACGACTCTACCGGACGCGACTCAAAAACGAGCTGCGCCATTACGTTGTTTACACTCCTCATGTCGGAGCAGATCTATCTCCACGATCTGATTTTGATCAGCTGCACCAACATCATTGGGCGATCGAAGAGTATCACCGAGCATTAAAGCAACTCTGCAACATCGAGCGTTTTCAGGTGAGAGGGGAGCGACAGGTCCGGAATCATATTTTTGCGGCTATCTTTGGCTATACCTGTCTTTAGGCGATGAAAGTATCAGGGTCACTCAGAAGCGTCTATAGCGTCAGGAAAGACGCCCTCAAAGAAGCTACCTGGGATTTCATAAAAAGCTTCTCCGAGGGGAAGGAATGGTTGAGGCCATTTTTTGCCGGACCTGTCAATGCGTAAGTTCTACAGTGACATGTATGTCTTTATTGGTGCACGCTTTGTTCAAGCGGTATTCGGCTGTTTTGGACCAGCCATTGCCCGAACGATAGCCAGTGACTATTATCGGTAGAACTTACGCATTGACAGACATCCAAAAAAATTGCTAGATCAGCAAAAAAACAGTGGATGTCGTCGTGCGTAGAAAAATAACAAAACCAACAACAGCCAAGTGCGACCTCCCGAAGTATACGGGGTTTCTACTCTGTGAACCCAAATCAGCCACCTGTACCCGTCTGAGCGAATTGAGTGATATATCGCATGACAGTGTTAACCGCTTTCTCCAACGTGAAAACTTTGCTCCTGAAGATCTTTTTCTAGAAGCGTCAGCAAGGCTTATTCTTGAAGGTGGGACGCTATCGGTTGATGATACGGTGCTGGATAAACCTTATACCCATTACACGGCTTTAGTCGGTCATTACTACTCAGGAAAGCACCACAAAACCGTCAAGGGTATTAATCTCATCACGCTTTATTACACGGACATCAAAGGCTACAACTTGCCCGTTAATTTCCGTATTTACAATCCAGCCGATGGCAAAACTAAAAATGACTACTTTGTCGATATGCTGAAAGAAGTACTGGCATGGGGACTCGAACCTGCATGTGTTACCGGTGACTCTTGGTATAGCAGTATTGGAAACCTCAAAGCTGTGAAAAACAATGGTTTGGGTTTTATGTTCGCTGTTAAAAGCAACCGTACTGTCTCTGTGCAAAAGGGTAACTACCAACAGGTGCAGAGCCTGGAGATTCCCGAAGAAGGAAACACTGTATGGCTACGTAACTTTGGTCATGTACGACTCTACCGGACGCGACTCAAAAACGAGCTGCGCCATTACGTTGTTTACACTCCTCATGTCGGAGCAGATCTATCTCCACGATCTGATTTTGATCAGCTGCACCAACATCATTGGGCGATCGAAGAGTATCACCGGGCATTAAAGCAACTCTGCAACATCGAGCGTTTTCAGGTGAGAGGGGAGCGACAGGTCCGGAATCATATTTTTGCGGCTATCTTTGGCTATACCTGTCTTCAGGCGATGAAAGTATCAGGGTCACTCAGAAGCGTCTATAGCGTCAGGAAAGACGCCCTCAAAGAAGCTACCTGGGATTTCATAAAAAGCTTCTCCGAGGGGAAGGAATGGTTGAGGCCATTTTTTGCCGGACCTGTCAATGCGTAAGTTCTAAATACTTTGAGTATTCAAATAGATTGAGCGGCCTGTATTTTAGTGACTATGCCATCTCCAGACACTCAGACCATCGCTTTGCTATTGGGGGCTATCAACCACCTCCAATCTCAGCTTGTGGCATTAGAAGCGCGCTGTCGTGATCTGGAAGAAAAGGTTTCAAAGAACAGTAGCAACAGTAGCAAGCCTCCCTCATCAGATGGCTACCAAAAACCGAATGCCAATGATAACGATGAATCTGACTCCCCTAACCCTCAAAGCTTAAGGCAGTCTTCAGGTCTAAAGGCCGGAGGTCAGAAAAAACACAAAGGCCATTGCCTACGTGCTACTGAGAAACCTGATCACACGCAGTACCACAAGGTCAATGACTGTAAATTGTGCGGTTTTGCATTGAATGATGAGAAAGTCATCAAATATAGAGAGAGGCAAGTCTTTGAGCCTGGTAACCCCGGTAGCTTTACTGTGACGGCGCACCTTGCTGAAGAAAAGGTGTGCCCTTGCGGCCATCGCAATCAAGCCACCTTCCCTGAAGGCGTTAACAGTTACGTACAGTATGGTCCTGTGACGCGAGCAATGTCTGTCTATTTCTGTCAGTACCAAATGATCCCCTACGGTAGAGCCGCCGAACTTTTTGCTGATATGTTCTCTTTGCCAATCAGCACAGGGACGATCTGCAACTTCCAAAAAATAGCTTGAAAGCAACTGGAGTCAACAGAAGAAGGCATTAAAGCCGCGCTACTGGGGTCAGAAGTGGCAGGGGCTGATGAAACAGGAATGCGGGTTGATGGTAAACGGTGGTGGCTTCATCTGTTTCGCGATGATCGTTGGTCTTTGTACTATCTATCAAAAAAACGTGGGCGTGAAGCTATGGATGCAATGGGTGTTCTATTGCTGTTTACTGGTGTGCTGGTACATGACCATTGGAAACCCTATTTTCATTATGCAGTGACTCATACGCTGTGCAACGCGCATCACTTACGAGAATTACAAGCCGTTCTGGACCATGACGACAATTACTTGACCGGTCGAATGATTAAGGTATTGAGACTAGCCTGGCATCTTTGTAAAGGCTTTAAGCGCATAGGCTTAACTGAAATGCCGACAACCATTAGAGTACGGATTGACCGTATCTTCACCCGCTTGGCGCAACGCGCTTTAGAGAAGGAGGCCGCTGTCATGGAAAGACGACGACAACGGCTTGGAAAAAAGAAAACCAAAAACACGAAAGCGTACAACCTGTTCAAACGGTTATTAAACTATCAGGAAGAATCCCTACGATTTATGACTAACTTCAAAATACCGTTCGACAATAATGGCAGCGAGCGGGATGTCCGCATGGCAAAATTAAAGCAGAAGATATCAGGTTGCTTCAGGAGTGAAGACGGAGGAGAGTGGTTCACAAGAGTCCGTAGTTACTTATCATCTGCAAAGAAGCAAGGGCTTAATGCTTTTGAGGCACTGCTTATGGCAGTACAAAACTATAATCATAAGCCATTGCTGGGTGCTGAATAGTTACGATAATTGTAAGAAAAATGGGTTCTTTTACTTGTTTAATGGTGTATACAGAGTTATTTTGGTGCTTGGAACTTAGGCGTCAAATTTACGCTACGCTTTAAGTAACCTTTTTAAAATACTGATAATAAAAGGTTATAAAAAATAGTTGATGGCTAAGGAGTAGTAATATGGATATCAACGAACTCAAACAAGAACTGAAAACGGGTACAGATATAGAACTTGATTTGGTTTCTGATAGTGCAGGAGGCTATCTAAGGAGAGGGTGTATACGGCTGGCTAAGCCGTACGGGAGCTGAGTCGCCAATGACATTTTATAACGTCTCTGAGGCCAAAGAGTATCTGGGACGAAAATTGGACTCGGTCAATATTGTTGTTCCTTCCCAGCTGGCGGACATGACGCATCCGTTTTCAGGTTTGAAGTAGTCGATTCGATGAAGGGGCCTGTTTTCTCTGGCCCCACTTTTTTGGTTTTTCTCTCTGTTGACGTTCTAGCCTATCAGTGATGGGTATAATCACTGTACGGATGTTCAATGACCCTTTGTCTTGGAAGCTATTCATAATCTTTGTCACGGATCGACAGTGTCGATAAAGCAGCTCTCACCTTTCGCTAAAAGACCATGAACAGCTGCTTGGATACAGACTTTTAAGGCGGCTTCTGGTACTTTAAAGACGATCAATGTGCCCGGAAGGATAAAAAGTAATAATGACAGAGACCAGCACAGCACAACTGATAGAGACTATTTCTCATAACTTGCTAAAAGCAACGCCCCTATACAGAACCTTAGATTTAACGTGCAATGACATTGCACCGTATTTTAGCAGCGTTGGTATGCATTTACGGCACACGCTCGACATCTTTTACTGCATTATAAAAGGGATGGATATGCGTTATATCGATTTTACAGAGCGTGAAAGGGGGCGGTCAATTGAAACAGATCAGGTTGAGGGGTATCAGTACCTTCAGGATACTCTGACGGGGTTACAAGGTCTGGTTTCATTTTGTCCCTATGAAACGGTACATATTGCCGATGATCTTGGACAAGGATTAATGACGATTGAGTCAAACCTGGCATCAGCACTGACACAGGCACACAGCCATGCTATCCACCACTTTTCGAGTATTGGGTATTTATTGCAGGTATTAAAAGCAGATATCCATTTAACGGATTTTGGGTATAACCCTTCTACGTCGCTGGGTTCTCGTGAGTCTGAGATTTATGCAAGATAAACAATATACTGCAAGAAAAGGAAATAATAAAATACTGGCTCATCGTGAAAGATGAGCCCTCTATAGGGTGGTATCTTTATATCTATGAAGAGGGATTCTGTATTCATGATTCTTTACAAGACACAGAGGCGCTTGCTAAAAAGGAAGCGCTGGAAGGTTGGGGAATTCCAGTGAGTGCTTGATGCATAGGAATTTAAATGCATAGGAATTTAAATGCATAGGAATTTAATGCATAGGAATTGATGCATAGGAATTGATGCATAGAATGCATAGGAATTTATGCATAGAATGCATAGGAATTTAATGCATAGGAATTTAATGCATAGGAATTTGCAAGTCTGAGCAGCTCCAAAAACCCATCAAAAAATGCTGATTTTGGCTGGCTGACTACTGGGTTTCTGTCGTAAGAACCATAAGTGTGCAATGGCTCGCAACTGGAGAAGATCCAGCGGCTCAAGAACCAGTCGTAGAAGAGACCAATACCAATGACAGAGGAATTCAGAAAATTGTACAGTTATTGTCCAAGTTGCCAAATCAAGACCGCAAAGAGATTTTGTCTCGCGCTGAAAGCTTGTACAAGATTGATCAACAGTCAAAGGAACTTGCTGCATTAAAAGAGCTCGTTTCCAAAATGGCGAACGATAGCTGACCTCAGCTATCGTTCCTTACTCAAGCATCACACAACTCATGCCAACACACCTTTACTACTCGATGTTCCCATTCATAAACAGCGTTCCGATTCACAACGGAACTCGTTCCCTTTTAGAATCCAGCCAACCCTATGATAAATAAGGATTTTAAAAGAAAGGGAACGCTAATATCAAACCTCAACCGAGCGTTCCCTTTCTCAAGCACCTGCGTATTCTGGCTTCCCTTGAACACTCATTCTGGTAACCGATGAACACCGATTCTGGTAACGCTTGAACACCCATTCTGGTTTCTCGTGAACACTTTTCCGTGTTTTCCAGAATCGGTGTTCAAGCCACCATATTCAGGGATTTGGTGTCAACCCTTCAACCGCTTATGCATTGATTTTCCTTAACTTTGGCCGCTCTTATCTTTAACAAAAGAGGGAGCTGCCATGACTGATCAAAGGATATCCATGCGTAAACTACGAGACATTCTTCGTTTACGGTACGACAACGGACTCAGCATCCGGGAAATATCCCGCAGTGCTCGGGTCAGCGTTGGTGCCGTATCCAATTACGTTCAGGCATTCGAGGCATCGGATCTGCAGTGGGCACAGACACCCCAGGTGAGCGAACCTGAGTTGATTCACGCCCTGTTCCCGGAAGCTCCACTACCGGGTCGCAAAGGACTGACTGATCCTGACTGGGCAAAAGTCCATCAGGAACTCAAGCGCAAGGACGTGACTAAACAATTGCTCTGGGAAGAGTATTGCCAGGCCCATACCCTCAACGCTTACAGCTACTCTCAGTACTGTTACCGATACCGGCAGTGGCGTGGCTGCCAGAAGCGCTCCATGCGTCAGCACCATGCAGCGGGTGAAAAACTGTTTGTGGACTATGCTGGCCCGACAGTGTCCATTATCAACCCGGAGACGGGTGAAATAGCCCACAACGCCCAGATCTTTGTAGCGGTATTGGGCGCGTCCAATTACACCTACGCTGAAGCAACGCTATCACAGAAATCTGAAGACTGGCTGGGGTCCCATGTGAGGGCGTTTGAGTTCTTCGGTGGTGTGCCGCAGATGGTGGTGCCCGACAACCTGAAGAGTGCTGTTAGCAACGCCTGCCGTTATGAGCCGGATCTAAACCCGGCCTATCAGCACCTGGCTAACCACTACCAGATCGCTGTGGTGCCTGCCCGTCCCTATAAACCAAAGGAGAACGTAATGGCGTCAGCAATCTGTTCATGATGTTTGAACCCTTGACAGGTTGGCGGCATGTTGAGGTGACTGATCGTAGGACAGCGATTGATTGGGCTCATCAAATCAAGTTTCTGGTCGATGTTCGCCACAAAGATGCAGAGAAAGTTATACTGGTTGGAGACAACTTGAACACGCATTCTCCCGCATCACTTGATACCTAAATCCTGCAATACAAACTCCAACAGGCCAAACATACGCATTGATCAAATCCTCCTGACTCCGATTATCCTGCTGTCGAGAAAATACTGGCCTTTGCAGTGGATTTTCATCGCTCGAACCATCGTATTTTTATTCATCTTACTCCTATTCCTAATATCAGAGCGTAACAACACCTTCCGCATCAGCAGAATGTTTTTTCTAACCATCCGTTGTACGGCTATTTACAAACAGTCACCCACTGCCAGCCAAGCATCCCACTCCGTCTGGTAGAGATGCTCTTTGTTACTGGCAACGGTCAACTGTCTGCTACATGTTAACAATTTTCCAGCAACCCGTATCATATAGCAGCGAATGCTTTCCGGCTCCCACTTCATCAGCTGACGATTTCCACTGACCAGAGCCATCCAGCGTGTCGTATTGTAGGCCAGTATTGCACATTGCATCAGCGCACTGTTTGCCATGAAATGATCGGTTTTGATCTGTCCAAGGGTCATCTGATTTTTGCACTCTTCAATCCAAGTTTCACAGGTAGCCCGCTTACCGTACGCTTTATGGATCTCCCACGGACTCAACAACTCAGTCGTCACGTAACAGAAGTAGTCGTACTCTGGCTGCGGATTTAACAGTTCGCCCTGCATATTTTCGGGCTTCCCTGGCTTTCTTTGTCGCACAGCCACGAAGCAGCGATTCCGGTCCCAGCTACCACAGCGGTGTTGAAACTCACACTGCTCCCAACCTGGCTGATTTATGACAGGCTGCCAGTCTTGCGGGATTAACAGTTTGTGCAGATTCTTCAATTTCACCTTGATGAGATAACGATGCCCCAGATCATCCAAATAAGTCAGTAGTGGGCCACCAAAGTAGCCACTGTCAGCCCTGAAAAAAATCTTCATATGAGAAGGCAGGGTGATCAGCAGTTGCTTCATAAACTCTATGGCGCCATTGGCGGTGTAGGCATCGCCACTTCGTAACCAGCCTTGCAATACTTCTTTAGTTTGAGCGCAAAAGGCCAATTGCGGGTGGTACGAAAGAGCCCCTCTTTTTTTCTCATTAAAGCCTTTCTTGGCGCCTTCCTGAAAACCGAAACAGGTTTTTACCGTAGAATCGAGGTCAATGGTGATCTGTTTACGTGCATAAATGGTAGATGTTCCTGAGCGCAACGCCTGTTTCCAAACCCTGCCCCTCATTGCGTGGACAGCGGTTTCCAGTTCAACGACGCTGGCAAAACTAAACAGCTTTAAAATGCGTCCAAATTGACTGTCACAAGGGATTCGTTGAAATTGGGTACATTCTCGAAGAGTGCTATCCTGCCAGACCGTGCACACTTTCATCAGACTTCTGGCACCTGCCAGAATGCCGGTGGTTACCATCAGAATGACATCTGACAGTTGGAAAGTGGCATTAGAGCCTCGTTGAATATTAATCCGTTTGTTTAGTAAGCCGGACAGCCCCATCCGATTCAGGAAGCGAAACGCAGGGATCAGTCCAGCCTGACTGGTGAGCGGCTTTTTAGCTTGGATGAAACGTACCTTCCGCTGTTTCAAACGTGCTTTTGACTTGTTTTTTTTGCTCATGGGAAAAGTGATGCTTTATTGAAACCAAAGCATCACTTAATCCCTTTATTCATAGGCTATAGAACTTACGCATTGACAGACATCCAAAAAAATTGCTAGATCAGCAAAAAAACAGTGGATGTCGTCGTGCGTAGAAAAATAACAAAACCAACAACAGCCAAGTGCGACCTCCCGCAGTATACGGGGTTTCTACTCTGTGAACCAAAATCAGCCACCTGTACCCGTCTTAGCGAATTGAGTGATATATCGCATGACAGTGTTAACCGCTTTCTCCAACGTGAAAACTTTGCTCCTGAAGATCTTTTTCTAGAAGCGTCAGCAAGGCTTATTCTTGAAGGTGGGACGCTATCGGTTGATGATACGGTGCTGGATAAACCTTATACCCATTACACGGCTTTAGTCGGTCATTACTACTCAGGAAAGCACCACAAAACCGTCAAGGGTATTAATCTCATCACGCTTTATTACACGGACATCAAAGGCTACAACTTGCCCGTTAATTTCCGTATTTACAATCCAGCCGATGGCAAAACTAAAAATGACTACTTTGTCGATATGCTGAAAGAAGTACTGGCATGGGGACTCGAACCTGCATGTGTTACCGGTGACTCTTGGTATAGCAGTATTGGAAACCTCAAAGCTGTGAAAAACAATGGTTTGGGTTTTATGTTCGCTGTTAAAAGCAACCGTACTGTCTCTGTGCAAAAGGGTAACTACCAACAGGTGCAGAGCCTGGAGATTCCCGAAGAAGGAAAAACTGTATGGCTACGTAACTTTGGTCATGTACGACTCTACCGGACGCGACTCAAAAACGAGCTGCGCCATTACGTTGTTTACACTCCTCATGTCGGAGCAGATCTATCTCCACGATCTGATTTTGATCAGCTGCACCAACATCATTGGGCGATCGAAGAGTATCACCGGGCATTAAAGCAACTCTGCAACATCGAGCGTTTTCAGGTGAGAGGGGAGCGACAGGTCCGGAATCATATTTTTGCGGCTATCTTTGGCTATACCTGTCTTCAGGCGATGAAAGTATCAGGGTCACTCAGAAGCGTCTATAGCGTCAGGAAAGACGCCCTCAAAGAAGCTACCTGGGATTTCATAAAAAGCTTCTCCGAGGGGAAGGAATGGTTGAGGCCATTTTTTGCCGGACCTGTCAATGCGTAAGTTCTAGGATATTGCAACAGTTATTTCGAGATCCTTTGCAGGATTTAGGTGATAAAGCTTTTTCCCCAGAAGAAGCCCGCAGCATGATTGATAAGCTTGAGTTTCATTACACCCCAAAGCATGGCAGTTGGCTGGATATGGCCGAAATTGAGCTGAGTATACTGAGTCGCCAATGTCTGGATCGGCGTATCCCTACCCAAGATATTCTCCGGAGAGAAGTCAAAGCCTGGGAGGAGAAGCGCAACGCAAGAAAAGTGACTACACAGTGGCGTTTTACCACTGAAGACGCTCGGATAAAACTTAAGAGACTGTATCCAAAGATGCCAGAGCTTGATAATACAGAGTAGATTGAGAGCCTCCATAGAACATAAACCAGGCTATTAGAGCAGCACTTTTTCCCATGAAAAATTGGGAAATGGGGCACTTTGCGTGAAATCACCCATTTTTTTGTCCTGCCACTCAAAATTGACTCAAATAACAGGACGGCTAACCATTGTCGACCATTTACACAAAAAGCTGACCGATCGGTTATCTGTGATTATCAAATGGTGTCGGATGGAGTACTAGGCTGGACAGGGGACTTTCACCCCATAAGTGGTGTGCCGTGCCCGGCACACCAAGGTAGGCCGCTGCGCGGCGGCTTTTTGTCCTGAGCCAACGGATGGCTCTCATTCCATTTTGCGCAGGATACGCATACTTTCTTAAGCTCGGCTTTGTCACAATCAGCTCCTGACTTCATAGCGGCCTTCAGGAGCTGATTTATCCGCGTCCCCTCCCAACAAAAACACCGGCTCAGAGGTAATGGGCTTTGGCATAACTTCAAAATGAAGTATGAAGCTACTCTTCGCCCTGTCGTTATTGAGCATATGAATAAAGTGCTGGCCTGCGGACAGAAGGTCATGGGATACGCCACCTTTGAATGCGGTAATGATGCGTGTAGTCATTCGAAGGTTATTTGTTTCAGTTGTAAGTGCCGCTCCTGTAATACTTGCGGCAAGAAGATGACCGACCAATGGATTGAGAATCAGAAAGCCTTACTGCCTGATACGGAGTGGCAACACATCACCTTCACTATGCCTGGTGAGTTATGGGTGTTGTTTGAGCTTAACCGTGAATTACTGGGTAAACTTAGCCCCTTGGCTGCAAACATCATTTTGGCTTTCGCTGGCAAAAAAGGCATTCTTCCCGGAATTTTTACCGCCCTTCACACCTATGGTCGTGACCTGAAATGGAATGTGCACATTCATCTGTCTGTTACCCGTGGCGGACTTTACGATGATAATCAGCAATGGAAGTCAATCTATTACCCAAAACCGCCCATCATGGAAGGTTGGCGCTCTGGTGTGATCGACATTCTCGAAAAGGCTTACGAAAACAATGATTTGATTTTGCCACCTGAACTGGAAGACGAATGTCATAACCTGAAGGGATTTCAGCGCTTTCTGGATCGCCACGCAGAAAAGCATTGGATCGTTCACTTTGCCAAAGTCACCAACAACCCAAAGGCCACTGTCAGTTACCTTGGCCGCTACCTGAAACGACCGCCTATCGCTATGTCACGACTGAAGCACTACGACGCTAAAGGTGTCAGTTTTGAGTATTTGGATCACAAATCAAAAACCTATCGTCGGTTCAACTGTAGTCCAGAGGAGTTTCTGCACCGGCTAACTCGGCACATCCCAGAGAAAGGCTTTCAGATGATCCGTTATTATGGCGTTTTATCCAACCGAGTTCGCGCCAAACTGTTACCAACAGTTTACAACTTGCTCAATCAACCGAAGCGCAACGCCCTCAAAATCACTTTCCCTGACCTGATGCAGAAAAGCTTTGGTATTGATCCTCTGAAATGCATTCTGTGTAATGCTCAAATGCTCTTTGTGGGTATTACCCGAGGTAAATCACAAAGAGAGCTGCATCAATACGCAGAAGAGCTTGCACTTGCGAAGCCTATTACCTGAGTCACGCCCTCAATCCGTCTGAAGTCCGTAATGAGAGAAAGAAACTGGCGTAGAGGAAGGGTTATCAATGATTTTTGGGGTAGCTCAGAAGTAGTTCTGGTTCTTACGACAGAAACCCAGTAGTCAGCCAGCCAAAATCAGCATTTTTTGATGGGTTTTTGGAGCTGCTCAGACTTGCAAATTCCTATGCATAAATCACTTTCCCTGACCTGATGCAGAAAAGCTTTGGTATTGATCCTCTGAAATGCATTCTGTGTAATGCTCAAATGCTCTTTGTGGGTATTACCCGAGGTAAATCACAAAGAGAGCTGCATCAATACGCAGAAGAGCTTGCACTTGCGAAGCCTATTACCTGAGTCACGCCCTCAATCCGTCTGAAGTCCGTAATGAGAGAAAGAAACTGGCGTAGAGGAAGGGTTATCAATGATTTTTGGGGTAGCTCAGAAGTAGTTCTGGTTCTTACGACAGAAACCCAGTAGTCAGCCAGCCAAAATCAGCATTTTTTGATGGGTTTTTGGAGCTGCTCAGACTTGCAAATTCCTATGCATTAAATTCCTATGCATTAAATTCCTATGCATCAAATTCCTATGCATCAAGGCCAAAGCCGAGATAGGTGTGCAAGTGGTGGAGCGCTGGATACTCGCCAGACTACGCCACGAGACGTTTTTTACCCTAGCCGAACTGAATCACCGCATCCGATCGCTGCTGACGGAACTGAACCTGAAGCCCTTCAAGCAGCTGCCAGGCACACGGCGGAGCACGTTTGAGCAGTTGGATGAGCCTGCCCTGCACCCCCTGCCCAAACAACCCTTTGTCTTCGCAGAGTTCCGTAAGGCCCGAGTGCATATCGATGATCACATCACCTACAAAGGTCACTACTACTCCGTTCCTCACCAATTGGTAAAACAAGAAGTAGAAGTACAGGCTACAGAGCACTGCATCACGGTCTACGCCAAAGGTAAGGCTGTCGCCAGCCATGCCCGCAGACATACCTCCGGTTTTACGACATTGACTGCGCATATGCCCCAGCGGCATCAGAAACACAAGAAGTGGACACCCCAGAGGCTGCTTAACTGGGCCAAAGATGTTGGGCCAGAAGTGCTTTGTTTTATCCAGCACCTGCTGATATGTCGGGATCACCCTGAGCAAGCCTATCGTGCGGGTCTGGGGTTGTTGAACCTGCAAAGAGACTATGGTTCACAGAGGCTCAACAACGCCTGTGCCCATGCCCGGAAGATACATGGCTACCAACTAAAACATGTTCGCTCAATCCTGAAGTCGGGTAAGGATCAGCAGCCCCTTGAGCCAGAACAGGCATCCACCACAGAAGCACTGCATGAGCCCCATGAGAATATCCGTGGCGCAGTGAGCTACCAGTAATCAGAGGCAGTACCATGATCAAGCAAATCTTGACCCGACTTCGGTCACTGCGGCTGACTGGGATGGCTGATGCTCTTAACCAGCAACTGGAGCAACCAGGCAACTATGACAGTCTCAGCTTTGAGGAGAGGTTGGCGCTTCTGGCAGAACAGGAAGAGACTGAGCGGTGCAACAAGCGCCTGGCAAGGCTACTCCGAAGCGCCCGGTTCAAACTGGCTGCACGTATGGAAGACATCGACTATGAACATCCACGAGGACTCAAGCAGACTCAGATAGCCAGCCTGGCCAGCGGTGATTGGCTAGTTCGTCATCGGAACCTGCTGATCACCGGCCCCTGCGGTACAAGCAAGAGCTACCTGGCATGTGCTCTGGGGCATATGGCCTGTCTGAAGGGACGCAGTGTTCACTATTATCGGATGTCCCGGCTGCTGGAAGAACTCACCCTGGCTCATGGGGATGGCAGTTACAGCAAACAGCTGAAGCTGTTGGCTAAAACTGACCTTCTAATACTGGACGACTGGGGGTTGGAACCTCTGACACAGCAGCACAGGAATAATCTTCTGGAAGTCATGGATGACCGGCATGAGCACAGCTCAACCATCGTCACCAGCCAACTGCCGACCAAACAGTGGCATGGAAGCATTGGTGATGAAACATTGGCCGACGCCATTCTGGACCGACTGATGCACAATACCCACCGGTTAACACTGAAGGGAGAATCCATGCGAAAGAAGCTCGGAAAACTGGAAGCAAATGAACACCTGGTCTAAGGGAAGCAGCAATTAAGAAGTTACCAGTTTTGGAACGATCATAACGTTCCATTTTTTCAGCTCTGGGTTACGCAGAATATAAGGATTAATTTTTGCTAACCCAGATTTACAGAGCTTTACACCCTTTTCATCGGTTCTATCCAATAGTGCAACAATAGGACTGATGCATCTCCACGTCATGCTTTTTGTCCACTCAATAACCGCTGTTGCTGTATTCAATAAAGCTCCACCCCAGTGATCCTCCAGAAATGCCCAAGACCTTTCAATGGGATTGTACTTGCTGTGATAAGGAGGGTAGTAAACAAGGTGAATTTTTAACCCTGTTGCCTGAGCAAACATGACCATTCTGAAACGAAACTGGGTTCTATGGCTGTTGTTTTCTGGGCCGTTGTCCGCGTAGATAACCAGCTCATCTATATGCTGATAGCTTTCTTTAATGCCCGACCACCACTGCTCCAGAGCATCACAGATAAAGTCACTGGTTTTATAAGAGACCCCGTAAAATACGCTGAGTTGGTCATTGTCCAGATTCAGAATATCAAAAGGAATCATTGTGTCTTTTTTCGCCATATCATGATCCAGCGCCTTGACGGCTGAGGAACCTCTATCTTTTCCACCCCGAGAAAAATCTCCGAGATTGACCGTTGCTTTGCAGTCTATGCTGAGTTGTAAGACATTTTTTCTTTGGTCGGCCTGATATTGGCAAAGATGGCATCGGTTTCCGGAATTTTTTTTCAGGCGTTGTTTTTTCAACCTTACGCAGCTTGTATCCCAAACGATTCAAGATATTATTGATAGTGCGCACTTGAGGAAGGGAATCGTTATCCCAGTCTTTTTCTTCTATCAGTTTCTGCCGTACACTTTTTGCTGTCACCCGTGTATAGGCAAACGTATTGCGTAGCTGAGGGTCTGCCTGACTTTCCGGTTCTACAAGGCAGCGAATATCCTCTGCCACTTGTGGCGAGACATCTTCACTCTTTTGCTTCCCGGATGAAGCATAGTTTCCGTAACACCTAAATCCTGCAATCCAAACCCGAACAGGTCAATCGCAGCAACTGATCAAGCCCTCCTGATTCTGATTATGCTACTATCGAGCAAATATTTACCTTTTCAGTGGATTTTAATCACATGAGCCGTCGTGTTTGGTTCATCTTACTGCTATTCCTGATATCAGGGCGCGATAACTCCTTCCGCATTAGCAGAATGTTTTTCTAATCATCCATTGTTCGCTATTTACAAACAGTCACCTACTGCTAGCCAAGCATCCCACTCCGTTTGGTAGAGATGCTCTTTGTTACTGGCAACGGTCAACTGCCTGTTACCTGTCAACAGTTTTCCGGCAACCCGTATCATATAGCAGCGAATGCTTTCCGGCTCCCACTTCATCAACTGACGATTCCCACTCATCAGTGCCATCCAACGTGTTGTATTGTAGGCCAGTATTGCACATTGCATAAGCGCACTGTTTGCCATGAAATGATCGGTTTTGATCTGCCCGAGAGCCATCTGGTTTTTGCACTCTTCGATCCAGGTTTCGCAGGTAGCCCGCTTGCCATACGCTTTATGGATCTCCCATGGACTCAACGACTCAGTAGTCACGTAGCAGAAGTAGTCGTACTCTGGCTTCGGGTCTAACAATTCGCACTGGGTGTTTTCTGGCTTCCCGATCTTTCTTTGCCGGACAGCCACGAAGCAACGAGCCCGGTCCCAGTCACCACAGCAGTGTTGAAACTCGCACCACTCCCACCCTGGCTGATGCACGACAGGTTGCCAGTCTTGCGGGATTAACAGTTTGTGTAGATTCTTCAGTTTGACCTTAACCAGATAACGATGTCCTAAATCCTCCAGATAGGTCAGTAATGGTCCACCAAAGTAGCCACTATCAGCCCTGAAAAAAATCTTCATGTGGGAAGGCAGAGTAACCAGCAACTGTTTCATAAACTCTATGGAGCCATTAGCAGTGTAGGCATCACCACTTCGTAACCAACCCTGCAGCACTTCTTTGGTTTCCGCGCAAAAGGCCAGCTGCGGGTGGTACGACAGCGCCCCTCTTTTTTTCTCGTTAAACCCTTTCTTTGCGCCTTCCTGAAAACCAAAACAGGTTTTTACCGTAGAATCGAGGTCAATGGTGACCTGTTTAAAAGCATAAACGGTAGATGTTCCTGAGCGCAGTGCCTGTTTCCAAACACTCTCCCTCATTTCGTGGACAGCGGTTTCCAGTTCAACGACGCTGGCAAAGTGGAACAGCTTTAAAATGCGTCCAAATTGACTGTCACAAGGAATGCGTTGAAAACGGGTGCATTCTCGGAGAACGCTATCCTGCCAGACCGTGCACACTTTCATCAGACTTTTGGCACCTGCCAGAATGCCGGTGGTTACCATCAGAATGACATCTGACAGTTGGAAAGTGGCATTAGAGCCTCGTTGAATATTAATCCGTTTGTCCAGTAGGTCGGCCAGCCCCATCCGGTTCAGGAAGCGAAACACAGGGATAAGTCCAGCCTGACTGGTAAGCGGCTTTTTAGCTTGAGTGAAATGTACCTTCCGCTGCTTCAAACGTGCTTTTGACTTGTTTTTTTTGCTCATTGAAAAAGTGATGCTTTATGAAACGAAAACATCATTTAATCTCTTTATTCACGGGTGATTGCAACTTTTATTTCGATATTATTTGCAGGATTTAGGTAATCAGTTTTTCGTCACGCAATTCAAAGGCAATGTTAACGTTTCGCAGATCATGCCCTGAACGGTGTGGAAACAGCGAACGGATGTGAATGCCATCATCGGATTCAAAAAAACGAGAGGATACCTCTATTTCATGAAGCTCATCTTCATCAGGCAGGCAGCCTGGGTAGTAACAAGTTAACCATTTATGCTCGTCAGCGCTGGGTTCTGCCACATCAAGCCATATTGTTCCTCCGGCAGGTTTGAGCTCGATATCAACCCGGTCTACGGAGAACTGACTGTTGTGCACGCTGTAGGCATTGATCATAGTGCCTGTTCCTGAAAGCTGGATTAACAAGAGGTTCAGAGTCAGCGCGCGAGTATAAAGGGCTGATTACGATAAATCGATAGTCTGTCATGATTTTTGATAAGAATAGAACTTACGCATTGACAGACATCCAAAAAAATTGCTAGATCAGCAAAAAAACAGTGGATGCCGTCGTGCGTAGAAAAATAACAAAACCAACAACAGCCAAGTGCGACCTCCCGAAGTATACGGGGTTTCTACTCTGTGAACCCAAATCAGCCACCTGTACCCGTCTTAGCGAATTGAGTGATATATCGCATGACAGTGTTAACCGCTTTCTCCAACGTGAAAACTTTGCTCCTGAAGATCTTTTTCTAGAAGCGTCAGCAAGGCTTATTCTTGAAGGTGGGACGCTATCGGTTGATGATACGGTGCTGGATAAACCTTATACCCATTACACGGCTTTAGTCGGTCATTACTACTCAGGAAAGCACCACAAAACCGTCAAGGGTATTAATCTCATCACGCTTTATTACACGGACATCAAAGGCTCCAACTTGCCCGTTAATTTCCGTATTTACAATCCAGCCGATGGCAAAACTAAAAATGACTACTTTGTCGATATGCTGAAAGAAGTACTGGCATGGGGACTCGAACCTGCATGTGTTACCGGTGACTCTTGGTATAGCAGTATTGGAAACCTCAAAGCTGTGAAAAACAATGGTTTGGGTTTTATGTTCGCTGTTAAAAGCAACCGTACTGTCTCTGTGCAAAAGGGTAACTACCAACAGGTGCAGAGCCTGGAGATTCCCGAAGAAGGAAAAACTGTATGGCTACGTAACTTTGGTCATGTACGACTCTACCGGACGCGACTCAAAAACGAGCTGCGCCATTACGTTGTTTACACTCCTCATGTCGGAGCAGATCTATCTCCACGATCTGATTTTGATCAGCTGCACCAACATCATTGGGCGATCGAAGAGTATCACCGGGCATTAAAGCAACTCTGCAACATCGAGCGTTTTCAGGTGAGAGGGGAGCGACAGGTCCGGAATCATATTTTTGCGGCTATCTTTGGCTATACCTGTCTTCAGGCGATGAAAGTATCAGGGTCACTCAGAAGCGTCTATAGCGTCAGGCAAGACGCCCTCAAAGAAGCTACCTGGGATTTCATAAAAAGCTTCTCCGAGGTGAAGGAATGGTTGAGGCCATTTTTTGCCGGACCTGTCAATGCGTAAGTTCTAAAGAAGTTAAAAATTTTAGCATAAGATCCAATCATATTAAAAAGGCTGTACAGTCGATTTGACGTTACTCCTAAATCCTGCAATCCAAACCCGAACAGGTCAATCGCAGCAACTGATCAAGCCCTCCTGATTCTGATTATGCTACTATCGAGCAAATATTTACCTTTTCAGTGGATTTTAATCACATGAGCCGTCGTGTTTGGTTCATCTTACTGCTATTCCTGATATCAGGGCGCGATAACTCCTTCCGCATTAGCAGAATGTTTTTCTAATCATCCATTGTTCGCTATTTACAAACAGTCACCTACTGCTAGCCAAGCATCCCACTCCGTTTGGTAGAGATGCTCTTTGTTACTGGCAACGGTCAACTGCCTGTTACCTGTCAACAGTTTTCCGGCAACCCGTATCATATAGCAGCGAATGCTTTCCGGCTCCCACTTCATCAACTGACGATTCCCACTCATCAGTGCCATCCAACGTGTTGTATTGTAGGCCAGTATTGCACATTGCATAAGCGCACTGTTTGCCATGAAATGATCGGTTTTGATCTGCCCGAGAGCCATCTGGTTTTTGCACTCTTCGATCCAGGTTTCGCAGGTAGCCCGCTTGCCATACGCTTTATGGATCTCCCATGGACTCAACGACTCAGTAGTCACGTAGCAGAAGTAGTCGTACTCTGGCTTCGGGTCTAACAATTCGCACTGGGTGTTTTCTGGCTTCCCGATCTTTCTTTGCCGGACAGCCACGAAGCAACGAGCCCGGTCCCAGTCACCACAGCAGTGTTGAAACTCGCACCACTCCCACCCTGGCTGATGCACGACAGGTTGCCAGTCTTGCGGGATTAACAGTTTGTGTAGATTCTTCAGTTTGACCTTAACCAGATAACGATGTCCTAAATCCTCCAGATAGGTCAGTAATGGTCCACCAAAGTAGCCACTATCAGCCCTGAAAAAAATCTTCATGTGGGAAGGCAGAGTAACCAGCAACTGTTTCATAAACTCTATGGAGCCATTAGCAGTGTAGGCATCACCACTTCGTAACCAACCCTGCAGCACTTCTTTGGTTTCCGCGCAAAAGGCCAGCTGCGGGTGGTACGACAGCGCCCCTCTTTTTTTCTCGTTAAACCCTTTCTTTGCGCCTTCCTGAAAACCAAAACAGGTTTTTACCGTAGAATCGAGGTCAATGGTGACCTGTTTAAAAGCATAAACGGTAGATGTTCCTGAGCGCAGTGCCTGTTTCCAAACACTCTCCCTCATTTCGTGGACAGCGGTTTCCAGTTCAACGACGCTGGCAAAGTGGAACAGCTTTAAAATGCGTCCAAATTGACTGTCACAAGGAATGCGTTGAAAACGGGTGCATTCTCGGAGAACGCTATCCTGCCAGACCGTGCACACTTTCATCAGACTTTTGGCACCTGCCAGAATGCCGGTGGTTACCATCAGAATGACATCTGACAGTTGGAAAGTGGCATTAGAGCCTCGTTGAATATTAATCCGTTTGTCCAGTAGGTCGGCCAGCCCCATCCGGTTCAGGAAGCGAAACACAGGGATAAGTCCAGCCTGACTGGTAAGCGGCTTTTTAGCTTGAGTGAAATGTACCTTCCGCTGCTTCAAACGTGCTTTTGACTTGTTTTTTTTGCTCATTGAAAAAGTGATGCTTTATGAAACGAAAACATCATTTAATCTCTTTATTCACGGGTGATTGCAACTTTTATTTCGATATTATTTGCAGGATTTAGGTTACTTTTAATAACGTATAAACGCGCGGCAACACGCGTTTAACATCCAATGCTTATTTCAAAAAATAGAACTATCGTTCTCTGGCCGTTGCCTGTTTTAATACCTTGGTGAGTTTTAAACAAATGGCCTTACAGTAGGCAGGGTCACAAAAGGCTTCACCGGCTTTTTCTGTAATAATAAAGCGATCTTCGACTTTTTCACCGAAGGTAGCAATTTTAGCCCGTTGAACCTGAAGACCCAGTGTCATAAACGCTTTGCCAATAATTGCCAGCAGCCCCGGACGATCCGTCGCCATAATGTTTAGCACAGTTTCACGTGAGCTGATGTGATGGCTGAGAATAACCTCGGGCTCTCGAGAAAAGTGTCGGAGTTGTCGGGGTGTCCGTCGGCGGATTAAATCAGGAAAGCGTCCCGGTGACATCAGTACCTTTTCAAGATGCCGTTGAATCTGAGCAATACGCGGGTAGTTACTGCCAATAGCAGAGCCGTCACGTTCCAGTACCGTAAACGTATCCAGCCCATAGTTACCACTGGATGTAAAAATACGTGCATCCTGAATAAGTAGATGAAGGTGATCCAGTGCGGCGACCGTTGCGGCAAACAGATTGGGTTGGTTAATAATATAAATAAAAATCTTTGAACCACCATGCGCTTCATCACCGAAGGTTTCTTTCACCATGATTAACGGTTTTGGTGCATTATGTTTGAGGATACCTTCAAGGTGCCAGGCGAGTTCCTCAGGTTCATGACGAATAAAATAGCCGGTTTCCATTTGATCCCATAGCTTATCGGCACATTGGCGGGAAATACCGCGCTGATCAAGATGAGTCTTTGTATCTTCTTTAATTTCCAGCACCTGATCTGCTCGAGAGGGCAGGTTGTCTATGCCACGCTTTAAAAATTGCCGGGTATGTTTATACAACTGTTGTAGTAAAGATGCTCGCCAGCCATTCCACAGCAGTGGGTTTGTGGCATTGATGTCGGCAACAGTGAGAGCATAAAGATAATCTAGCCGGTCCAGTGACCCCATATTCTTAGCAAATAACTGAATAACTTCAGGGTCTGAAATATCCATACGTTGAGCGGTGGTAGACATGGTCAGGTGCTCTTTAACCAGCCAAACGACCAAAGACGTATCTTCACCGTCCATCCCGTGGCGGCGACAAAATTTCTCAGCATCGACGGCGCCGAGTTGCGAGTGGTCACCCCCGCGCCCTTTACCAATATCATGGTATAAACCGGCAATGTAGAGGAGTCGGGGTTTGGGCAGTTTCCTCATTATTTTTGTGGCGACGGGATAACGCTGGGTCTGGTCTTTATAGCTGAACCGACGCAAGTATTTAATCAGCAGTAAGGTGTGGGCATCGACAGTGTGTGTATGAAATAAATCAAACTGCATTTGCCCGATAATACGGCTGAACTCTGTAAGATAGCGCCCTAAAATGCCATAGCGAGCCATACGGCGCAGTGTAGCTGTTAGATTAAAAGGCGCGCGCATGAGTTCCAAAAAAAGGCGGGTGCATCGCGGGTCACTGTGAAAGGCACGATCAACCAGATGCCGGTGTTCACGCAGTAGCCGTATTGTTTCAGCTCTTGCGCCCAGTATTTCAGGATCCCGTGTCATCAACACAAAAATTTCAAGGATAGCGGGTGGGTGTTCGATAAACACCGTAGGACTTAGTGTTTCAATGTAATTATTGCGGATCTGAAAGCGATCATTCATAGGCACAACCGTCGGTGGCACATTGGCGTTGAGAATATCATCATCAAAATGCTGGAGCAGCATATCCTTCAGCTGCGTGACGGCCATGACTGTGCGGAAATAACTTTGCATAAACTGCTCAACGGCTAATGCGCCTTTGTTATCTCGGTAGTTGAACTGTTCCGCCAGGTTTTTCTGGTATTCAAACAGCAGGCGGTCTTCACACCGGTCATGCTGGGTATGTAACGCCCAGCGAATTTTCCAAAGGAAGGAGCGGCACTTAAGCATTAAGCGGTACTCGCCTTTGGTTAAAAACCCCAAATCAACCAATTCGGCAGCGTCGTGTCGACCATAATGCCGGAGGGTGACCCATCCCAGCATATGAAGATCCCGCAAACTGCCGGGTGAGCCTTTGACATTCGGCTCCAGGTTATATTCTGTGTCATTGTATTTTCGGTGGCGGTTTCGCTGCTCTTCAAATTTGGCTTTGAGATACTGCTTACTGGGCCACATGTGTTGAGTGCTGATGCCTTTCTGCAGTTGGGTAAACAGGTGTGTTGGCCCAGATACTGTGCGGGATTCAATCAGATTGGTGATAATCGTAAGATCATTGCGAGCCTGCGCGATAGACTCGGCAATGGAGCGCACGCTAGAGCCGACTTTCAGGCCAATATCCCAGAGCAAGGTTAAAAAACCTTCAATATTGGTTTTGTGGGCCTCGTAGTTATCGGTTTCCAGCAATATCAGGATATCGATATCAGACCCGGGGTGGAGTTCACCTCGCCCGTAGCCCCCAACGGCCAACAGGGCAATGGGTTCATCCTCATGCCAGGCACAGTACCCCCAGGCTAATGATAAGATTTGGTCAATGTACCAGGCGCGGGCATTCACCAGCAGGGTGATATCCTGCTGCTCATCAAACCAGCGATTCAGTGTCGTACGTGCTTCGCGAAGGCTTTTCTGGTAGGCCGGTATGGGACTGCTGGAGAGGGTTAAATCGGCCCGAAACTGCCCTCGGTCGAAAAGGGGCTGTTTGATATCTTGAGAGAGGTTTTGAAAAAGTGTTGCCATGGTCTGCTGCTTATTTTCCGGCATGATCGTTGGGAGTAGTGTAGCGGGGAGGAGGGGGGGAACTCAATTTTGTGAACTATACGGGAATTTAACGGTCAAATTCCTACAACATAGGATAAACAAGGAGGGGGTTTTATGGCTTGTGGTGGTACCCCTGACCAAAATATAGTACGTGCAGTGCAGTATGGCTTTGATAATGTGGATGAAGCCAGGGGTATGGTTGCCTGTCGTTTTTGTAGAAAGTCAGTCAAACTTTTACGAGCCTCTGAGATAGGTATTCAGTATCATAAAAAGGGGTGTGACAACCCAATAGCCGATAACAAACTTTTAGAGATTACACCTGTTATTACACGTGTAATTTCAGATATGGGGATTAATGAAGAAAAGTGGGAAAGTATCAATCCAAGCGAAAGACGGTTTATCAATCAAAGAATAAAAGAAAATGATGCTGTAGGAGCTACCGCATATTTCTTAGATCTACCTGGTGTTCTTGAAGACAAAGCTATGCCAAAAAAGACGAGTGAGTCATCTATTAAAAATCGATTCAGTAATCTATTTCATCATAGGACACGGTCTAAAAAGAGAGATGTTTCAGAAAACTCCTTACCATCAATATCTTGTCAGAGTGAGCCGATGCCAAAAGTTGAGCCTCTTTCTAATACTCAGGGCTTACGCATCAATGGTTACTGTAAAATCTTAATTTCTAGTGGATTTACCTAGATATTGATCTGTATTCGTGATTATTATGCACTCTTAACCTTTTTTGAATGACAGTGGCTGTATATTACGGAGGGTTTACATCGAAAAAAAATTGATCAATTATTTGGGGTATATGAAAGTTTCTTCTGACACAGGAGCTACAGAAGATAAACCATAGTTCCAATATGATGCGTAAGCCCTGTTCTAATACTCGTGTATTGCCTAAAAGCAGGAGCGAAAAAACAGTGTTAGTTGATGCTGGTAAAGATAAAGAATTAATATCAGCATTAGATGAAAACAAAAAAGAAGCATGCGATGTAATGACAACTGAAACAGCTTTTAGACGGATGGCTAAGGGGCTTAAAGAATTGTATAAAGCTGAACTAGTTGAATCAGCAATACAAACACTTTATGCGCAATACATGGTGATTCATGGGTTGCCGGATTTATTTAATAGAAAAAATGAAGGTACAATTATGGCTTTTCTTGAGGCTTACCATTGTCAATGTTTGGTCGATTCAATATCAGATAAGAATAAAGTGTGGAAAGTAATGTTGGGTGACGAGAATGATATTGACTTTAATTTATCAGGAAAGAGAGTTGTGGCTTGTGTTGACATAGAAACAGATAAAAAAAGAGAAAATGAGTGTTCTGTTTGTTTTGAGAAGACAGCACCAAAAGAGTTATCAAAAAGGACGTGTTGTAACACCAAAGTTTGTATCACCTGTAACGATGTCTGTAGTAAATGTCCCGGTTGTCGGGCGCCTAGCTAATCCCTATAGCGCCCCACTAATATGTCATGTTCAAGGTTGAAAGCAGTAATCTACAACAGCATTGATATTTTGCATCTTCTTTTGACGATGCATTTTATTGTACAAGGGACCCTTCTTACTATTCTAGAACTTACGCATTGACAGGTCCGGCAAAAAATGGCCTCAACCATTCCTTCCCCTCGGAGAAGCTTTTTATGACATCCCAGGTAGCTTCTTTGAGGGCGTCTTTCCTGACGCTATAGACGCTTCTGAGTGACCCTGATACTTTCATCGCCTGAAGACAGGTATAGCCAAAGATAGCCGCAAAAATATGATTCCGGACCTGTCGCTCCCCTCTCACCTGAAAACGCTCGATGTTGCAGAGTTGCTTTCATGCCCGGTGATACTCTTCGATCGCCCAATGATGTTGGTGCAGCTGATCAAAATCAGATCGTGGAGATAGATCTGCTCCGACATGAGGAGTGTAAACAACGTAATGGCGCAGCTCGTTTTTGAGTCGCGTCCGGTAGAGTCGTACATGACCAAAGTTACGTAGCCATACAGTTTTTCCTTCTTCGGGAATCTCCAGGCTCTGCACCTGTTGGTAGTTACCCTTTTGCACAGAGACAGTACGGTTGCTTTTAACAGCGAACATCAAATCCAAACCATTGTTTTTCACAGCTTTGAGGTTTCCAATACTGCTATACCAAGAGTCACCGGTAACACATGCAGGTTCGAGTCCCCATGCCAGTACTTCTTTCAGCATATCGACAAAGTAGTCATTTTTAGTTTTGCCATCGGCTGGATTGTAAATACGGAAATTAACGGGCAAGTTGTAGCCTTTGATGTCCTTGTAATAAAGCGTGATGAGATTAATACCCTTGACGGTTGTGTGGTGCTTTCCTGAGTAGTAATGACCGACTAAAGCCGTGTAATGGGTATAAGGTTTATCCAGCACCGTATCATCAACCGATAGCGTCCCACCTTCAAGAATAAGCCTTGCTGACGCTTCTAGAAAAAGATCTTCAGGAGCAAAGTTTTCACGTTGGAGAAAGCGGTTAACACTGTCATGCGATATATCACTCAATTCGCTAAGACGGGTACAGGTGGCTGATTTGGGTTCACAGAGTAGAAACCCCGTATACTTCGGGAGGTCGCACTTGGCTGTTGTTGGTTTTGTTATTTTTCTACGCACGACGACATCCACTGTTTTTTTGCTGATCTAGCAATTTTTTTGGATGTCTGTCAATGCGTAAGTTCTATATTCATAATCAAGCCAATAGCCATACCCGAAAAATCCCTCAACATCTCCAAATCCCCCACACTGTCCCCCGCCACCATCACCGGCTCATAGCCATACCTACTCACCATATTACGCCGAATACAGGCCGACTTACCCGCACAATACGTTTCAGGAATGTTGGGGTTGGTATCCGGTTGTATTTTACCTTCACTGTCCGTTAGCAGCTCAATAGCAAACACGCGCTCTTCTGGAATGTAATACCCGTATGCAGGGTCGCTGGCAAACACAGACACACAGTCACTGAGTGAAGCAGAGCAAACATACAGATGAAACCCGTTAGCCATGAGCTGTTGATACAGTTCCTGCATGGCTGGGTTGACTCGTAAACCCATGGTGTGTGTGACTGCGATAACACCTGCTTTACCGGGTAGTGTTTCTGGGCTGGTCAGTGCTAATGATTTAGTAGGTTGAGCCAGCGCCCATTGCAGGGTGTCATGGGTTAATTGTTTGACCGTTTCAGGTGTCATACCCGCCACAAATTGAAGGTTCCAGCGAATATGCACACCGTATTCATACGCCTTAGCCAGCTGCACAAGCAGCTTTAGCATTTTTGACAGGAACGCTTGATGTTGTGGAGTCTGTTGAATATCGTCTAATGACTTTTTGCCCTCAAAGCCGTCATAGTGCTGGTACAGCCACTGGTAACTGTCTGCAATATCATCTGCCAGTTCCACAATACTGCTTGAGGGCGCAGGCACTTTATACAGTAACAGGTCTGCAAAGGCTTCAGGGGTTAAGGCAAAACGCAGGTGGTAGAGTTGATACGTTAAAACGGCTTCCTGAATGTCGCCAATAATAGACGTATTATCCCAGTCGACCACGACGTAAGGCGGTGTTGACTGATCGTAATCAGGGCTATCAATGCCTTTCTCCTGAATCAATTGTTCCAGCCGGTGTTGATTGGCTTGCGTCCATAGCGGGTGGGTTAGATAGTGCTTGGAAAGGGGCACAGACAACAATGGGGTTCCTGTGTCAAGGGATAAGGGCATCATAGTGTATCCATAGAGGGAGCGCGAAGAATGGCCAGACAATTTTGCCGACCGGTTCTGCTCTGCTACAGTTTGTGGCATTCTGTTCGCTAAGTGATCGTACTGTTTATGCCTACAACAACGAGAAGACAGTCATCACACGAAAACGACAGTAACACCGATAATAACCAATCATGAGTGGCTTCATGCTAAACCCAAGAGATGTAAAAACGGTGACACAGGCACGACAAATTATTGATGAGCGTAACCTGAGTCATATCAAGGTTGGCCTGTTTGATAATGACGGTGTCATGCGCGGTAAATACATGCGCAAAGAAAAGTTCTTTTCGGCGCTCGATAAAGGCTTCGCCTTTTGTGATGTGGTGCTGGGGTGGGACTGCAGTGATCAGGTATACGACAATGTAAAATACACCGGCTGGCATACCGGTTACCCCGATGCCCCGGTCAGAATTCTCCCTGATTCCTGTCGGGAGATACATATCGAGCCCGGCATGCTGTTATTTCTGGCCGAATTTGCAGATCAGGCTGAGGCCGTTTGCCCGCGGGGGGTGTTGCGCCGGGTGGTTGAACGTTGCCAGTCCATGGGGTTTGAACCGTTTGCTGCGTTGGAGTACGAGTTTTTTCTATTTAAAGAAACCCCGCACTCTATTCGTGAAAAAAACTTTATCGATCTGACCCCCTTTACGCCGGACTGGTTTGGGTATTCCATGATTCGTAATTCTGTGCACGGTGATTTGTATCAGGATATTCTGCAAATGGCTGAAGTGATGGATTTCCCCATTGAGGGCATTCACACCGAAACAGGTCCCGGCGTGCTTGAAGCGGCCATTGCGGTGGATCAGGCCACGGCAGCGGCCGATAAAGCGGCGCTGTTTAAAACCTTTATGAAAGTGCTGGCGCAACGTTGGGATTTGATGGCGACGTTTATGGCCAAATGGTCAAAAGATTACCCGGGCCAAAGCGGGCATATCCATGTGTCGTTAAAGCATGCGGATTCTGGGAAGTCGGCTTTTTATGCAGCGGATAACCCTCACAGTATGAGTGATATACAGCGTCATTTTTTGGCGGGTCAGCAACGGTTAATGCCAGAGTTACTCAGTATGGTTGCCCCGACCATTAACAGTTATCGGCGATTGATTCCCAGTTTCTGGGCACCGACGGATGCCACCTGGGGCGTAGAAAACCGGACCACGGCGTTACGGGTGATCCCTGGTTCTGACGCTGCCCAGCGTATTGAGTACCGGGTGGGCGCCGCTGACGCTAACCCCTATCTGGCGTTAGCTGTTGCGCTCGGTTCGGGTCTGTACGGTGTCATGAATCAGTGGGAGCCAGACGCGCAAATTACAGGCAATGCTTATGACCAGCAGCATTCACCTGCTCTGGCGCTGCCCCGCACGTTGATGGAGGCGGCCGAGCGGCTAAGACAGTCAGAAGCCGCAAACACCTTATTTGGTGATGCGTTTGTTGCGCACTTTAGCGCCAGCCGTGACTGGGAAGAGCGAGAGTTTAGAAAGCATATTTCCGATTGGGAAATGAACCGTTACTTTGAAATTATTTAAGAAGCTGCTCATGATCTTTTGTGAAAAGTGAAAACGTTGCGAAAAGGCCTCTGTTTTTCGATTTTCTGAGGAGCATAGTCGCTCTATGTGACGAAGAAAAGCGGGAAACAGGGGGCTTTTATCGACGTTTGCAGCTCACAATAAGATGATGCACAGCTTCTAAGGATAGGGTGCATGATGACAGACGTATTGAAGGTCATTTCACCGATTGATGGCCGCGTGTATGTTGAGCGTCCTCTGGCCGATGAGAAACACAGTCAGAAAACCTTTCTACAGGCACAGCAGGCTGCCCACATATGGCAAGCAATGACACTGAAGGCACGCGCAGCACTGTGCCATAAAGCCATTGATCATTTTGTGGCGAATAACACCGTGATTGCTGAGGAATTATGCTGGCAGATGGGACGCCCTATTCGTTACGGTGCGGGTGAAGTTGCCGGTGTTGAAGAACGTGCGCGCTATATGATAGAGATTGCCGAAGAGGCTTTGGCACCTGTTGTGTTATCGGAGAAACCCGGTTTTGAGCGCTGGGTCAGCCGTGAGCCACTAGGCATTGTGTTTGTTATCGCCCCCTGGAACTATCCGTACCTGACCGCCATCAATGCCATTATCCCGGCTTTGATGGCGGGAAATACTGTGGTGTTAAAGCATTCCTCTCAAACGCCGCTGTGCGCCGAGCGGCTGGTGGATTGCTTTGAACAGGCAGGGTTACCGAAAGGGGTGTTGCAGTATCTGCACCTTTCCCATAGTAATACCGAAGCAATCCTTGAAAGCGGTGATATTGACTATGTGGCATTTACGGGTTCAGTGGCTGCTGGTATTCAGGTTGAACAGGCGACTGCGGGACGGTTCATCGGGGTTGGGTTGGAGCTGGGCGGCAAAGACCCCGCCTATATCCGCGCTGATGCGGATATTGATCAGGCCGTTGAAACAGTGATTGATGGTGCCTTTTTTAATGCCGGGCAGTCTTGCTGTGGCATTGAACGGCTTTATGTGCACGACAGTGTGTATGATCAGGTGCTGGAGAAAGCCATTGCTGCAGTGTCGGCTTATACGCTGGGCCGATCTGATGATCAAGCAACGACTCTCGGGCCGTTAGTGCACACTGAAGCGGCCCATCATGTGCGCGGGCACATTGAGGATGCGCTGGAAAAAGGGGCGGTGGCACATATTGATGCCAGTGATTTCCCCATGAGTCAGCCCGGTACACCGTATTTAGCGCCGCAATTGTTGTCGGGTGTGGACCATGGCATGCTGGTGATGACGGAAGAAAGCTTTGGCCCTGTGCTGGGTGTGCAGCGGGTACACTCTGATCAGGAAGCCATTGCGTTAATGAACGACAGTGACTTTGGGTTAACGGCAGCGATTTTTACCTGTAACACAAAACAAGGCATTGCTCTCGGGCAGCAACTGCAAACAGGCACCTTTTTCCTGAACCGGTGTGACTACCTTGACCCGGGGCTGGCCTGGACGGGCATCAAACAGTCCGGTCGAGGGTGCACGTTATCACGTTTGGGTTACGAGGCATTGACCCGGCCAAAATCGTTTCATATCAAGGAGGCGTGATGCGTCAGGCAGCGTTCACCGTTAACTGGAATTACCCCACCGATATTCGTGCCGGCATTGGCAGAGTGTCAGAGCTGGCAGCCATCTGCCAGTCGCTCAACCTGAGCGCCCCACTGTTAGTGACAGACCCGGGACTGGCCGTTTTGCCCATGGTGGCAGCGGTTGTGGAACAGTGTCAGCAGGCAGGGCTGAAGATTCAGGTCTTTTCTGCCCTAAAAGGCAACCCTGATAAATACCTACCTAAATAGGGAGTATTTCGTTATTTTGTGTAAAGTGTCTATCGGTGGGTTTTTGCACGCTTTTAGCGGTAGACCAGTCAATGTAAGGCTTTTAGAGCAGTAAACCTGTTTTACAGGCTTCGGGTTATTGTGATAATTTGTAAGCATTGCTGTTTTTGCAGTGAGTGGGTCGATATAGTAGAGCCACGTTCTCAGCAAGGTGTGCCGCTCCGCGGCGGCTTTCCTCCCGTGCCAAATAGAGGGCTTCCAGCCAACTTTCCTTAACGTCACTTGTCCTTTATAGTTCCATCCTTCACTTTTCATCAACAACCATCTGGGCTTGTGCTATCCGCACCCCTTCCCGCATGAAGCAACTGCTGCACCTCGAAAAGGCATGGTGGCAGTATTATCAAAAACACAAAGACACTCTGAGACCCGTTGTTATTGAGACCATGGGGCTACTTCTGGCTTGTGGAACGACTCTTTTGGGATTTGCGACTTTTCGTTGCTCTAAGCTCGGATGTTTCTTTACGAAAAAGATCTGCTTTGGCTGTAACTCCCGATTTTGTAACACCTGTGGCAAAAAAAAGACCGATCAGTGGCTCGAAAATATGAAGGCCACACTGCCTGATACACGCTGGCAACACATCACGTTTACTATGCCTGATGTCCTTTGGCGTTTCTTTGAAGTCAATCGTCACCTACAGGGTAACCTCAGTGCAATAGCCGCTAGTATCATGCTCGATGCTGCCAAGAAAAAAGGGCTAACTCCCGGTATTTTCAACGCTATTCATACCTTTGGTCGTGATCTTAAGCTCAATGTCCATATCCATTTGGCTATTACGCTGGGGGGGATTACCACAGATCATAAGCGATGGAAGAAGATAGACTTCCACAAAATAAATACCATGACATGCTGGCGCGACCAGGTTCTTCACCTCTTACGGCAAGAAGCCAAAAAAGGGCAGCTCATCATTCCGGATGAGCTATCAAAGCAATGTGGGAACAACTATCGGCTGAATCAGTTTCTCGATACTGAATATAAGAAACACTGGCATGTTCATTTTGCTGATCCCACTAAAACACCCACGGCAACAGCTAAGTATTTGGGACGTTATCTCACCCGACCTCCCATCGCTTTGTCACGAATTAAGCACTACGATGGCAAAGAAGTGGTGTTTGAGTACCTCGATCACAAAACCAATACACACCGTCTGTTCCATTGTGATATCGAAGAATTCATTACACGGCTGATTCGCCATATTCCCGAAAAAGGGTTCAGACTGGTGCGCTACTACGGGTTTCTGGCTCACCGTGTCCGAGGAAAGCTACTGCCAAAAATCTACGATCTACTGAATCAACCTGAGAAAAAAACACAAAGGATCTACTTTCCCGAGCTGTTGAACGCGACCTTTAGCGTTGATCCACTCAAATGCCATGCCTGTGGTGCACAACTGGTATTTTGTGGTGTTACTGTTGGTATAAAACGCTCAGAGCTTCGTCAATACCATAAGGCGCTGGCCTTACAAAAACCGATTCAGCAGGCGGCATAGGAAAGATCCGTCTGGAGTTTGGTGTTGAGTGAAAAACAGCTTGTTTAAAGGCGTTTTAAGACCCGTAGAGTGCTTTTTCCGTCTTTCACAGGGTTTTACCAAATACAACTCGTTAGCTGGCATGCTGAGGATTAGACTGCGGGCCTCGGCGTTTTGAAAATGCTATGCGGCGAGTTCATCGCTCAACCAGAGCAACGATCAAGGGTTTGGCGAGCAGGCACAATGCAACCCTGAGAGGCTGGATAAATTACTACGGTAAGTTCTGGTACAGGACATTCAGCTATCGGTTGTGGAGTGTCTTTCAATCACGACTTATCAAATGGGCAGCGAATAAATACAAGGTATCAACCCGGGAAGCGGAGCTTAGGCTCGAGAAGCTGAGGAAGATAACCCCCGGATTCTTTGCCCACTGGGAATTACTTCGTGCATCAAATGTGTGATCAAGAGCCGTATGACAGGAGACTGTCACGTACGGTTCTGAGAGAAGCTTGAGGGTGAAATTCCCTCAGACTTACTCAACGTCACGCAAAGTGCCCCATCTCCCAATTTTTCATGGGAAAAAGTGCTGCTCTAATAGCCTGGTTTATGTTCTATGGAGGCTCTCAATCTACTCTGTATTATCAAGCTCTGGCATCTTTGGATACAGTCTCTTAAGTTTTATCCGAGCGTCTTCAGTGGTAAAACGCCACTGTGTAGTCACTTTTCTTGCGTTGCGCTTCTCCTCCCAGGCTTTGACTTCTCTCCGGAGAATATCTTGGGTAGGGATACGCCGATCCAGACATTGGCGACTCAGTATACTCAGCTCAATTTCGGCCATATCCAGCCAACTGCCATGCTTTTGGGTGTAATGAAACTCAAGCTTATCAATCATTCTGCGGGCTTCTTCTGGGGAAAAAGCTTTATAAAGTGATGCGGGAGAATGCGTGTTCAAGTTGTCTCCACCCAGTATAACTTTCTCTGCATCTTTGTGGCGAACATCGACCAGAAACTTGATTTGATGAGCCCAATCAATCGCTGTCCTACGATCAGTCACCTCAACATGCCGCCAACCTGTCAAGGGTTCAAACATCATGAACAGATTGCTGACGCCATTACGTTCATACTCTGTGTCATAACGCTCCGGTTTTCCAGGCTCAACAGGCATTGGATTAACGACTTCTTTAACATGCTGCTTGCTACTTTCATCAAGGCAAACAAGCGGACGCCTTGGATCAAGAGGACGTTTATAGACTTCAAGAATATCCTCCATCGCACTCACAAAGTTGGCGCTTTCTTCCGCAGGTATACACCATTCCTTTTTTTGCCAGGGCTTAAGCTCATTTTTTTTAGCCCCTCATGTACTGTGCTTCTGGAAATCGATGCGACGTATCTGAGCTCATTCATGCGATCTGTCAGTAAGTTTAGCGTCCATCGGCTGGCTCCTTCCGGTGGTGGTGAGCAGGTAAGGGCAATAAGGTGAGCTTCGGCTTCGCCATCGAGTTTACGTACCCGACCGTGGCTGCTTAGTTTTCCATTGACAGCGACATCAAGCCCTTCTTCAACAAATCGTTGCCTGAGGCGAGTGATAGTAAGCGGCCTAACTTGGCTACCTGATCATGCTGCAGTGGATCATGGTTTTCATCGATAGCCAGAAGGATATTGGCTGTACGTTTTTTGTGTTGTGCCACTTTGGGCTTTTCCTGCTTGATAAGCCGTTCAAGTATTGATCGTTCTTCCTCGCTGAGTCGAACATGATATTTGATGATCATAATAACTCCGGTGTTATGGACTCGGAGTTATTAGAATAGCCTTCAGTAAACTATCATCTTCTGCCGGACGGAGTACTAGATCAATGATCCCTATTGTGCTTATTCAGGTAAGTTAGTAAATAAAAGGGGAGCGAAGAATGCGGGAATTATTCAGGGAGGGCAATCAGGGATTCTCCGGATATGGCATAAATAAGATGGAATAGACCGTTCTTTGAGAATAAAGCCGTTAGGGAGCGTTGACTGGAAATGGATGGACTTACATTAAGACCATTTGAGGGTAGATATGGGGATTTTCTGTTGCTGCTGAATAGCATAGAATATCGCCAATACATTTCAAAACTGGAAAACGATGAATATCAACGTAACGGAAACCGCCCAAAATTACTTGAAGCAACTGTTGGACAAACAGGGTGTAGAAGGTATTGGCGTACGGTTGTTTGTGAGCCAGCCGGGAACACCTCATGCTGAAACCTGTCTGGCTTATTGCAAGCCTGGGGAAGAAAAACCGACGGACTTGACGTTGCCTTTAGATGCCTTTCCTTGCTATGTGGAAGCGGCCAGTGAGTTATTTCTGGAAGACGCGACCGTCGACTTTGCTGAAGACAAGTTGGGCGGGCAGTTAACCATAAAAGCGCCGAATGCTAAGGTACCGCAGGTTAATGAAGACAGCCCTTTAAATGAGCGCATTAATTATGTATTGCAAACAGAAATCAATCCGGGTTTAGCCTCCCACGGGGGGATGGTATCACTGGTTGAGTTGGATAATGATATTGCTATTCTTCAATTTGGTGGGGGTTGTCAGGGCTGTGGGATGGTTGATATGACACTGAAAGATGGTGTCGAGCGTACATTAATGGAACAACTCCCTGAGTTGAAAGGCGTGCGGGATGTAACTGACCACACTGTTCGTGAAAATGCGTATTATAAATAGCCCATGTAATGGGCAAGGCACTGGAGCTGTATGTTTATACAGTTCTGATGCAGAATTTATGATTATCCAATCATATTATATGAGATATTATATATGAGATATAAATTAAATATATGAGATTAGAACTTACGCATTGACAGACATCCAAAAAAATTGCTAGATCAGCAAAAAAACAGTGGATGTCGTCGTGCGTAGAAAAATAACAAAACCAACAACAGCCAAGTGCGACCTCCCGAAGTATACGGGGTTTCTACTCTGTGAACCCAAATCAGCCACCTGTACCCGTCTTAGCGAATTGAGTGATATATCGCATGACAGTGTTAACCGCTTTTTTCAACGTGAAAACTTTGCTCCTGAAGATCTTTTTCTAGAAGCGTCAGCAAGGCTTATTCTTGAAGGTGGGACGCTATCGGTTGATGATACGGTGCTGGATAAACCTTATACCCATTACACGGCTTTAGTCGGTCATTACTACTCAGGAAAGCACCACAAAACCGTCAAGGGTATTAATCTCATCACGCTTTATTACACGGACATCAAAGGCTACAACTTGCCCGTTAATTTCCGTATTTACAATCCAGCCGATGGCAAAACTAAAAATGACTACTTTGTCGATATGCTGAAAGAAGTACTGGCATGGGGACTCGAACCTGCATGTGTTACCGATGACTCTTGGTATAGCAGTATTGGAAACCTCAAAGCTGTGAAAAACAATGGTTTGGATTTTATGTTCGCTGTTAAAAGCAACCGTACTGTCTCTGTGCAAAAGGGTAACTACCAACCGGTGCAGAGCCTGGAGATTCCCGAAGAAGGAAAAACTGTATGGCTACGTAACTTTGGTCATGTACGACTCTACCGGACGCGACTCAAAAACGAGCTGCGCCATTATGTTGTTTACACTCCTCATGTCGGAGCAGATCTATCTCCACGATCTGATTTTGATCAGCTGCACCAACATCATTGGGCGATCGAAGAGTATCACCGGGCATTAAAGCAACTCTGCAACATCGAGCGTTTTCAGGTGAGAGGGGAGCGACAGGTCCGGAATCATATTTTTGCGGCTATCTTTGGCTATACCTGTCTTCAGGCGATGACAGTATCAGGGTCACTCAGAAGCGTCTATAGCGTCAGGAAAGACGCCCTCAAAGAAGCTACCTGGGATTTCATAAAAAGCTTCTCCGAGGGGAAGGAATGGTTGAGGCCATTTTTTGCCGGACCTGTCAATGCGTAAGTTCTAGAGATATAAAAATTACAACACATAAACCTATGGAAAATTCACGCCAGTTAATCACCCCAGAAGGGTTTGACGCATTAAAAAAAGAACTGAGTTTTCTCTGGAAAAAGAAACGTCCTAAAATTACACAATCTGTCTCTGACAGCCGCCGCTTTAGGTGATAGAAGCGAGAATGCTGAGTATAAAGAAGGAAAACGGCTGCTTCGGGAGATAGACCGTCGTATACGTTATCTCACTAAACAACTCAATAGTCTCCACGTCATTCATTACTCACCAGAACAAGAAGGAAAAGCCTATTTCGGGGCGTGGGTAGCACTTGAAAATGAGCACAATGAAATAATGCAATGCCGTATTGTTGGTTCTGATGAAATTAACCCTGATAAAGGGTATATTTCCATCCAATCCCCTATGGCAAAAGCGTTGATAGGAAAACAGGTTGACGACTGCGTTGTGGTAAATACACCCTCTGGGCACAAGATGTGGTTTATCCATCGAATACAGTACCAAGCATTCTCTGATTAAGCGCAACTTTAGCAAAAAAAGGGTTGTTTACTATGGTATTTGCATTCATTAACGGTGAAGATAGTAGATTAAGAGCCTACGTATGGCGGCTTATTTAACTGATTATGTCTTCTATTTTTTCACCACCGTGGTGGATAGTCGACACCTCGCAGCCTTCTATTGCTCCAAATGAAAGAATCGTGAAGCGTTATAAACAACTGATATTATCAAATTTCTTCGTCTCTATTAATACGCTTAATCACCGGCATCTTGTGGAGGCTAACTTGGATATAGAGTCGCGGGGCGATCGCACATTATGTACAGAACTGTTAAATGGTGACCATCAATATAAAGTACTTACTAACGAGTTAGTACCTACCGTATGCCCTATATGCGCAGCGATTCTAATACGACGCATCAACAATATGCCGTGAGAAGCTAAAATTAACAGCAAGCCGATGCCTTATGGTCAAACCGTGCCTGTCTCACAGTTACCTTTGCATTTCCCACCCTGTCAAGATAAAGAAGCCACAGAAAAATCGGATGAGAAAGAAAGCGCTATACAGTTTGAGCTGACTATTTAGGGCTCCGACAGCCTGTGTTGATCGGAGCCGGAAACACTTATCGGCACAAAGGCAAAACATTTTTCAGTTGATCTCGCATTGCACGCAATGAAGTTTCAGTGGTTTCCCAGTCAATGCAAGCATCTGTCACAGAAACACCGTATTCCAACGCATCAAGATTCGCCGATATTTTTTGACTTCCCCAAGCCAGATTGCTTTCAACCATTAAGCCAATAATAGACTTATTCCCTTCCAGAATTTGATTGGCTACATTCTCCATGACTAAGGGTTGTAAGGCAGGGTCTTTATTGGAATTCGCATGTGAGCAATCTACCATGATGTTTGCCGGAACACCTGCTTTTTGGAGGGTATTCTCACATAAAGCAACATTGACTGAATCATAGTTAGGTTTGTTGTTGCCACCCCGAAGTACGACATGCCCATAAGGATTGCCAGTGGTATGAGTAACAGCCACACGACCTTGTGAGTTTAAACCAAGAAAGCGATGAGGACTTGATACGGATTGCAGTGCATTTATGGCCACCTCAAGTCCACCATCAGTACCATTTTTAAAACCAACAGAAGACGATAGTCCGCTGGCCATCTCTCTATGTGTTTGAGACTCTGTAGTACGGGCGCCAATAGCAGACCATGCAACGAGATCTTGTAGGTACTGCGGAGATATCGGATCCAAGGCTTCGGTGGCAGTGGGCAGGCCTAATTCAGCAATATCCATTAACAGCTGTCGGCCAATATGCAGGCCTTCTTCAATTTTAAAGGTATCATTGAGATGAGGGTCATTGATCAACCCCTTCCAGCCAACAGTGGTTCTCGGCTTTTCAAAATACACACGCATGACCAGATACAACGTATCACTCAGCTCATCACTCAGTAATTTTAGTTTCCTGGCGTACTCTTTTGCCGCAGAAACATCGTGAATGGAGCAAGGGCCTACCACGACAAAAACACGGTGATCCTTGCCGTCAAGAATGTTACGAATAACATCACGACCTTCAGAGATTGTCTCAGCAGCCAAACTGCTTACAGGGATCTCTTGTTTTAATGCTTCAGGTGTAATCAGCACATCCTGAGAAGCAATGTTCAGGTTTTCAATGGGTAAAACAGCCATTGTAAATAAACTCTCATATTTAACGGATACTTCCACTCCACAGAGGCATGGTTTGAATTAGAGCGGAGGCGATCCACTCTAATTCAAAGCCAATACAGTCTGCAACCCCCTATAGTGGGTAATAGTCACCAACCACAAAACAGAGATGAGGGGACAGGGGGAGAGGCGGTGGAATTTTTGTGACGGAATAATATCACCTAAATCCTGCAATCCAAACCCGAACAGGTCAATCGCAGCAACTGATCAAGCCCTCCTGATTCTGATTATGCTACTATCGAGCAAATATTTACCTTTTCAGTGGATTTTAATCACATGAGCCGTCGTGTTTGGTTCATCTTACTGCTATTCCTGATATCAGGGCGCGATCACTCCTTCCGCATTAGCAGAATGTTTTTCTAATCATCCATTGTTCGCTATTTACAAACAGTCACCTACTGCTAGCCAAGCATCCCACTCCGTTTGGTAGAGATGCTCTTTGTTACTGGCAACGGTCAACTGCCTGTTACCTGTCAACAGTTTTCCGGCAACCCGTATCATATAGCAGCGAATGCTTTCCGGCTCCCACTTCATCAACTGACGATTCCCACTCATCAGTGCCATCCAACGTGTTGTATTGTAGGCCAGTATTGCACATTGCATAAGCGCACTGTTTGCCATGAAATGATCGGTTTTGATCTGCCCGAGAGCCATCTGGTTTTTGCACTCTTCGATCCAGGTTTCGCAGGTAGCCCGCTTGCCATACGCTTTATGGATCTCCCATGGACTCAACGACTCAGTAGTCACGTAGCAGAAGTAGTCGTACTCTGGCTTCGGGTCTAACAATTCGCACTGGGTGTTTTCTGGCTTCCCGATCTTTCTTTGCCGGACAGCCACGAAGCAACGAGCCCGGTCCCAGTCACCACAGCAGTGTTGAAACTCGCACCACTCCCACCCTGGCTGATGCACGACAGGTTGCCAGTCTTGCGGGATTAACAGTTTGTGTAGATTCTTCAGTTTGACCTTAACCAGATAACGATGTCCTAAATCCTCCAGATAGGTCAGTAATGGTCCACCAAAGTAGCCACTATCAGCCCTGAAAAAAATCTTCATGTGGGAAGGAAGAGTAACCAGCAACTGTTTCATAAACTCTATGGAGCCATTAGCAGTGTAGGCATCACCACTTCGTAACCAACCCTGCAGCACTTCTTTGGTTTCCGCGCAAAAGGCCAGCTGCGGGTGGTACGACAGCGCCCCTCTTTTTTTCTCGTTAAACCCTTTCTTTGCGCCTTCCTGAAAACCAAAACAGGTTTTTACCGTAGAATCGAGGTCAATGGTGACCTGTTTAAAAGCATAAACGGTAGATGTTCCTGAGCGCAGTGCCTGTTTCCAAACACTCTCCCTCATTTCGTGGACAGCGGTTTCCAGTTCAACGACGCTGGCAAAGTGGAACAGCTTTAAAATGCGTCCAAATTGACTGTCACAAGGAATGCGTTGAAAACGGGTGCATTCTCGGAGAACGCTATCCTGCCAGACCGTGCACACTTTCATCAGACTTTTGGCACCTGCCAGAATGCCGGTGGTTACCATCAGAATGACATCTGACAGTGGGAAAGTGGCATTAGAGCCTCGTTTAATATTAATCCGTTTGTCCAGTAGGTCGGCCAGCCCCATCCGGTTCAGGAAGCGAAACACAGGGATAAGTCCAGCCTGACTGGTAAGCGGCTTTTTAGCTTGAGTGAAATGTACCTTCCGCTGCTTCAAACGTGCTTTTGACTTGTTTTTTTTGCTCATTGAAAAAGTGATGCTTTATGAAACGAAAACATCATTTAATCTCTTTATTCACGGGTGATTGCAACTTTTATTTCGATATTATTTGCAGGATTTAGGTATCAAAATAATCATAAAACACAGCATCTTGAAAATAGCCGACTATAATCTTCTCTCAAGCTAACCACTGGATTTATTGCGCCAGCCATTCCTGTGAAAAGCTAAAAAACAGTGTGCGCACAGAGGCAACATTTTGTGACATACCCATTGCAAAATGGACAATCGTTTCTCTGGGAAAAAGAACGATAGTTCAAGCTAGATTGCCAATGAAATATGGTCTAAAGTTATAAGAATCTCAGGCGATGTATGAAAATAGCATTAAGAAAGATTGTAAGTGTTATCCTGTGTTTTGTTTGACATAGGCGTGTTACCTCGGTGACAAGTGACACTGTTTTCGAAAAATGTGTGGTTGCAGGTGTCGTTACAGCTGCCAACTGAGTGCTGGCATGATGCGTTTTATGCCCTTAAGGCATTGTCACAACAGCTTTATGTTTTCGCTGAGTTTGCGTTTTTATGTCAACTCACCTAGAACAACGAAGACGGTGAGCTTAAACACCGAGTCTTTCCAGTAGCATTTTAAGACGTAAACTCTACACTGTATTTGGTATTCAAAATGCCTAGCCCGATCGGAGGCCATCAATAATGAAGCTGCAACAACTGCGCTACGTCTGGGAAGTTGCTCATCACGACCTGAACGTATCAGCAACAGCGCAAAGTCTGTATACATCTCAACCGGGTATCAGTAAGCAGATTCGCCTTCTGGAGGATGAGCTGGGTGTTGAAGTTTTTTCACGTAGTGGCAAACACTTAACCCGCGTCACGCCAGCGGGAGAAAAGATCATAGAAACAGCAGGAAAGATACTTCGAAAAGTTGAAAGCATTAAACAGGTCGCTCAGGAGTTCAGCGATGAAAAAAAAGGGGCGCTATCCATTGCAACCACACATACGCAAGCTCGCTACGCATTGCCTGGTGTGATTAAATCATTCATTGACCAGTACCCTGAAGTATCTCTCCATATGCACCAAGGTACACCTATACAAATTGCTGAAATGGCAGCGGATGGTTCGGTCGACTTTGCTATAGCTACTGAAGCCCTTGAGTTGTTTAACGATTTGATAATGATGCCTTGTTACCGTTGGAATCGCTGTATTCTGGTGCCTAAAAACCACCCATTGGTTCAGGTCTCTGAGTTGTCACTGCAGGATATTGCACGGTTTCCTTTAGTGACCTACGTGTTTGGTTTTACTGGCCGTTCAAAATTGGATGAAGCTTTTTTAAATGAAGGGTTATCGCCAAAAGTCGTCTTTACTGCCGCTGATGCTGATGTCATTAAAACCTATGTTCGTCTCAATCTAGGGGTGGGTATTATCGCTAAAATGGCCTACGATCCAGAGCTGGACTCTGATCTTGTTCCCCTGAATGCTGATCACCTTTTTGAGCCCAGTGTCACAAAGATTGGTTTTCGACGTGGTACTTTTTTACGGGGATTCATGCATGACTTTATTGAAAAATTTGCCCCGCATTTGACGAAAGACGTGATACAGGATGCAATATCCCGGCATAATAAAGCAGAACTTGACGAATTGTTTTCCAATATCCAACTGCCTAATTATTGATTACTGATGTGTTATAGGGAATAGCAGTCATCAGACTGCATTCTCAAAAAGCGTTTTCACACACATCTAAGGGGAGTGGCATAGAGAAGTTTACCGGAGTATGGTGAGTCTTTCTTCCCTTTCGCCTTTGCCGCTATGAATACCACAATTGATGTTGCCCCAGAATGTAAGAGTCTTCTTAAGCTCGCCGCAAAGAAACTGAAAGGCCATGATCGCAGGTTGTTTGTGGCTGAGGTGGCTGAAACACTCTGCTATGGCAGCCCCCGTCTCACTGCAACTGAGTTTGGTTTTGGTCGTCATACCGTAGAACTGGGTATGCATGAAAAATGCACAGGGATGATCTGTTACGGAAACTATGCTTCATCCGGGAAGCGAAAGAGCAAGGTGTGCCGCTCCGCGGCGGCTTTCCTCCCGTGCCAAATAGAGGGCTTCCAGCCAACTTTCCTTAACGTCACTTGTCCTTTATAGTTCCATCCTTCACTTTTCATCAACAACCATCTGGGCTTGTGCTATCCGCACCCCTTCCCGCATGAAGCAACTGCTGCACCTCGAAAAGGCATGGTGGCAGTATTATCAAAAACACAAAGACACTCTGAGACCCGTTGTTATTGAGACCATGGGGCTACTTCTGGCTTGTGGAACGACTCTTTTGGGATTTGCGACTGTTCGTTGCTCTAAGCTCGGATGTTTCTTTACGAAAAAGATCTGCTTTGGCTGTAACTCCCGATTTTGTAACACCTGTGGCAAAAAAAAGACCGATCAGTGGCTCGAAAATATGAAGGCCACACTGCCTGATACACGCTGGCAACACATCACGTTTACTATGCCTGATGTCCTTTGGCGTTTCTTTGAAGTCAATCGTCACCTACAGGGTAACCTCAGTGCAATAGCCGCTAGTATCATGCTCGATGCTGCCAAGAAAAAAGGGCTAACTCCCGGTATTTTCAACGCTATTCATACCTGTGGTCGTGATCTTAAGCTCAATGTCCATATCCATTTGGCTATTACGCTGGGGGGGATTACCACAGATCATAAGCGATGGAAGAAGATAGACTTCCACAAAATAAATACCATGACATGCTGGCGCTACCAGGTTCTTCACCTCTGACGGCAAGAAGCCAAAAAAGGGCAGCTCATCATTCCGGATGAGCTATCAAAGCAATGTGGGAACAACTATCGGCTGAATCAGTTTCTCGATACTGAATATAAGAAACACTGGCATGTTCATTTTGCTGATCCCACTAAAACACCCACGGCAACAGCTAAGTATTTGGGACGTTATCTCACCCGACCTCCCATCGCTTTGTCACGAATTAAGCACTACGATGGCAAAGAAGTGGTGTTTGAGTACCTCGATCACAAAACCAATACACACCGTCTGTTCCATTGTGATATCGAAGAATTCATTACACGGCTGATTCGCCATATTCCCGAAAAAGGGTTCAGACTGGTGCGCTACTACGGGTTTCTGGCTCACCGTGTCCGAGGAAAGCTACTGCCAAAAATCTACGATCTACTGAATCAACCTGAGAAAAAAACACAAAGGATCTACTTTCCCGAGCTGTTGAACGCGACCTTTAGCGTTGATCCACTCAAATGCCATGCCTGTGGTGCACAACTGGTATTTTGTGGTGTTACTGTTGGTATAAAACGCTCAGAGCTTCGTCAATACCATAAGGCGCTGGCCTTACAAAAACCGATTCAGCAGGCGGCATAGGAAAGATCCGTCTGGAGTTTGGTGTTGAGTGAAAAACAGCTTGTTTAAAGGCGTTTTAAGACCCGTAGAGTGCTTTTTCCGTCTTTCACAGGGTTTTATCACCAAATACAACTCGTTAGCTGGCATGCTGAGGATTATTAAGATTTTACCGTAACCATTGATGCGTAAGCCCTTGGTGAACACCTGCAGTAAAAAAACAATGATCATACTGGTTAGTCAGTGTCATCGCGGCTTGTGACTCATTCAGAGATGTACCTGTCAATATTAGGGAATTAACCTGAGCCTGCCTTGCTCGAGAGATCACAGCATCAATATCGTCTTTAAACGATGAGTTTGTTAGGTTAACGCCAATATCGACCAACGATCCAGTCATGTATTTAATCCAACGTCAGAGAGTAAATTCAGCCAGTACGGGAGCATGATCTGAAGGTTTGTCCATACGTCTAATATCATAGTCAATGAGAATTGATTGGCATGTTTCATGAAGAGAATGTGTTGCCAGAATACCATCAATACGTAATCCTCGTTTAGGTTCACGCTCAAAACCACGACTGCGGTAGTCAAACCAGCTGAATTGATTGCTTTCTGTCGGATATAATGTTCTAAAACAATCGTTTAACCCCCATGATAACAACCCTTGATACCATTCTCTTTCTTCGGGTAGAAAACTGCATTTTTCTGTGCGTAACCAGCGCTTAGCATTATCCGCACCAATGCCTATGTCGAAATCTGTCGGCGATATATTGAAATCACCAATAATGGCCAAGTGTTGTGTAGGGGTACATTGATTTTTTAGAAATAACTGTAAATCTTCATAAAATTTACGCTTAGCAGGGTACTTCACAGGGTGATTTTTAGATTCACCCTGTGGAAAGTAACCATTAATGACACGGATAACCTGTCCTGATGCTTGGAGATAATCCCCTATTATCAGACGTCGTTGACTCTCTGTTTCATCGATCGTAAAGCCTTTGAAAGTCGCCTGAGGGGGACGTTTACTTAATAGTGCAACTCCATAGTGTGTTTTTTGGCCATGGTAGCTTACGTGATACCCAAGCTCTTTTATTGAATGGATAGGGAAATCTTCATCAGATACTTTCGTTTCCTGTAAGCCAATGACATCGGGCTGATGTTTTTCTATCAATGCCTGTAATTGGTGAAGGCGGGCGCGGAGCCCGTTGACGTTAAATGACACTATTTTCATGAATAATGCTTTCTATATTAGTAAGTTATGAAATATTACCGTAATTGTATCGCGGCTGCATCTATTATAGGCATCTCTGAATCTAGTATCATATATATTATTCTAAGTTATAAGTAACATTAAATTACTCTTTTGTTGTGTATAAGACGGGCATAAATTGAATATTAATTGCTGATCTGATTGTTTCGTTATGTAACAATGTGGTTGCATTATGTTTTTTTAAAGGAAACTATACCTTTAAAATTTGCAAGAACAGTATAAAACTGTCTACTATTTGTCCTACTATGGTTGTAGCTACAACTGTTGTGTTTCTTGGTGTTGGCGTCGATGGATAATAAAATAAACGACGACCATTGGTAAGAATATGTTATTAATGATAAAACAGGAATTAGCAACTCATGACTTTAAAAGGTTTAGTTAAACTCACTCAGCTGATGCAGGAGCATCCCCTTACTGTTATACAATGGCAGATTCTTCTGGTTGTTGCCGAAAACCCCGGTGAAACCATCACAGACCTTGTGAATGAAGACAAACTGCTTTGTGGCACACCCAGTGATATTGCTGTTAGTGTCAAGCGTTTAGGTGAAGGCCGCCATGATCGTCCAGGCTTAGGTCTGATCAAAAAAGTACAACATGAAGATGATGGCCGTTACTTTAAGCTTTCCCTGTCCCCTAAAGGCAAGAAGCTGGTAGAGAAAATCAAGCAGAAGTCCCGCTATTTAAAGTAGGTACTTCTGAATATGGGCTCTATGTACTGCAATGGTCACATGAGCCCCTATTTTTTGTAAGGACTTACTTATCATCTTTTTATTTTCAATCAGCTTCAATAAATGTCTAGCTAAGCTATTTGGGCTTTAAGGTAGTATGGTATCGTGTATAAGACACTATAAAAGGGGAGAATGATGCCAGTACTCCATACAGTAGATATACTTCGGACTCGACAACCTTATTAAGAGAAAGGAGTGTTGATTCTTCGATCGCTAGTAGCAGTGGTATTGATTCAGATTATAGTGATTCAAGCAGTGATGAAGAGGTAGAGTATTCCAATGATAGCGGTATAGAAGAATCTGACAAGAATTTAACTGAAAATGGTCGTTGTGATTCAAAGTAAAAAAACTATTTGGCATTAAAAACTGGAAATGACTTAGCAGAAATTAAAGCAAGTGAAAGAAGTCTTGATGCATAGGAATTTAATGCATAGGAATTTAAAATGCATAGGAATTTAATGCATAGGAATTTATGCATAGGAATTTATGCATAGGAATTTAATGCATAGGAATTTATGTATAGGAATTTATGCATAGGAATTTATGCATAGGAATTTATGCATAGGAATTTATGCATAGGAATTTATGCATAGGAATTTATGCATAGGAATTTATGCATAGGAATTTATGCATAGGAATTTATGCATAGGAATTTAATGCATAGGAAGTTATGCATAGGAATGTATGCATAGGAATTTATGCATAGGAATTTATGCATAGGAATTTATGCATAGGAATGTATGCATAGGAATTTATGCATAGGAATTGATGCATAGGAATTTATGCATAGGAATTTATGCATAGGAATTTATGCATAGGAATTTATGCATAGGAATTTATGCATAGGAATTTATGCATAGGAATTTATGCATAGGAATTTATGCATAGGAATTTGCAAGTCTGAGCAGCTCCAAAAACCCATCAAAAAATGCTGATTTATGCATAGGAATGTATGCATAGGAATTTAATGCATAGGAATTTATGCATAGGAATTTAATGCATAGGAATTTGCAAGTCTGAGCAGCTCCAAAAACCCATCAAAAAATGCTGATGTTGGCTGGCTGACTACTGGGTTTCTGTCGTAAGAACCAGAACTACTTCTGAGCTACCCCAAAAATCATTGATAACCCTTCCTCTACGCCAGTTTCTTTCGCTCATTACGGACTTCAGACGGATTGAGGGCGTGACTCAGGTAATAGGCTTCGCAAGTGCAAGCTCTGCTGCGTATTGATGCAGCTCTCTTTGTGATTTACCTCGGGTAATACCCACAAAGAGCATTTGAGCATTACACAGAATGCATTTCAGAGGATCAATACCAAAGCTTTTCTGCATCAGGTCAGGGAAAGTGATTTTGAGGGCGTTGCGCTTCGGTTGATTGAGCAAGTTGTAAACTGTTGGTAACAGTGTGGCGCGAACTCGGTTGGATAAAAAGCCATAATAACGGATCATCTGAAAGCCTTTCTCTGGGATGTGCCGAGTTAGCCGGTGCAGAAACTCCTCTGGACTACAGTTGAACCGACGATAGGTTTTTGATTTGTGATCCAAATACTCAAAACTGACACCTTTAGCGTCGTAGTGCTTCAGTCGTGACATAGCGATAGGCGGTCGTTTCAGGTAGCGGCCAAGGTAACTGACAGTGGCCTTTGGGTTGTTGGTGACTTTGGCAAAGTGAACGATCCAATGCTTTTCTGCGTGGCGATCCAGAAAGCGCTGAAATCCCTTCAGGTTATGACATTCGTCTTCCAGTTCAGGTGGCAACATCAAATCATTGTTTTCGTAAGCCTTTTCGAGAATGTCGATCACACCAGAGCGCCAACCTTCCATGATGGGCGGTTTTGGGTAATAGATTGACTTCCATTGCTGATTATCATCGTAAAGTCCGCCACGGGTAACAGACAGATGAATGTGCACATTCCATTTCAGGTCACGACCATAGGTGTGAAGGGCGGTAAAAATTCCGGGAAGAATGCCTTTTTTGCCAGCGAAAGCCAAAATGATGTTTGCAGCCAAGGGGCTAAGTTTACCCAGTAATTCACGGTTAAGCTCAAACAACACCCATAACTCACCAGGCATAGTGAAGGTGATGTGTTGCCACTCCGTATCAGGCAGTAAGGCTTTCTGATTCTCAATCCATTGGTCGGTCATCTTCTTGCCGCAAGTATTACAGGAGCGGCACTTACAACTGAAACAAATAACCTTCGAATGACTACACGCATCATTACCGCATTCAAAGGTGGCGTATCCCATGACCTTCTGTCCGCAGGCCAGCACTTTATTCATATGCTCAATAACGACAGGGCGAAGAGTCGCTTCATACTTCATTTTGAAGTTATGCCAAAGCCCATTACCTCTGAGCAGGTGTTTTTGTTGGGAGGGGACGCGGATAAATCAGCTCCTGAAGGCCGCTATGAAGTCAGGAGCTGATTGTGACAAAGCCGAGCTTAAGAAAGTATGCGTATCCTGCGCAAAATGGAATGAGAGCCATCCGTTGGCTCAGGACAAAAAGCCGCCGCGCAGCGGCCTACCTTGGTGTGCCGGGCACGGCACACCACTTATGGGGTGAAAGTCCCCTGTCCAGCCTAGTACTCCATCCGACACCATTTGATAATCACAGATAACCGATCGGTCAGCTGTTTGTGTAAATGGTCGACAATGGTTAGCCGTCCTGTTATTTGAGTCAATTTTGAGTGGCAGGACAAAAAAATGGGTTATTTCACGCAAAGTGCCCCATTTCCCAATTTTTCATGGGAAAAAGTGCTGCTCTAATAGTCTGGTTTATGTTCTATGGAGGCTCTCAATCTACTCTGTATTATCAAGCTCTGGCATCTTTGGATACAGTCTCTTAAGTTTTATCCGAGCGTCTTCAGTGGTAAAACGCCACTGTGTAGTCACTTTTCTTGCGTTGCGCTTCTCCTCCCAGGCTTTGACTTCTCTCCGGAGAATATCTTGGGTAGGGATACGCCGATCCAGACATTGGCGACTCAGTATACTCAGCTCAATTTCGGCCATATCCAGCCAACTGCCATGCTTTGGGGTGTAATGAAACTCAAGCTTATCAATCATTCTGCGGGCTTCTTCTGGGGAAAAAGCTTTATAAAGTGATGCGGGAGAATGCGTGTTCAAGTTGTCTCCAACCAGTATAACTTTCTCTGCATCTTTGTGGCGAACATCGACCAGAAACTTGATTTGATGAGCCCAATCAATCGCTGTCCTACGATCAGTCACCTCAACATGCCGCCAACCTGTCAAGGGTTCAAACATCATGAACAGATTGCTGACGCCATTACGTTCATACTCTGTGTCATAACGCTCCGGTTTTCCAGGCTCAACAGGCATTGGATTAACGACTTCTTTAACATGCTGCTTGCTACTTTCATCAAGGCAAACAAGCGGACGCCTTGGATCAAGAGGACGTTTATAGACTTCAAGAATATCCTCCATCGCACTCACAAAGTTGGCGCTTTCTTCCGCAGGTATACACCATTCCTTTTTTTGCCAGGGCTTAAGCTCATTTTTTTTAGTCCCTCATGTACTGTGCTTCTGGAAATCGATTCGACGTATCTGAGCTCAATCATGCGATCTGTCAGTAAATTTAGCGTCCATCGGCTGGCTCCTTCCGGTGGTGGTGAGCAGGTAAGGGCAATAAGGTGAGCTTCGGCTTCGCCATCGAGTTTACGTACCCGACCGTGGCTGCTTAGTTTTCCATTGACAGCGACATCAAGCCCTTCTTCAACAAATCGTTGCCTGAGGCGAGTGATAGTAAGCGGCCTAACATGGAAAGCTTTGGCTACCTGATCATGCTGCAGTGGATCATGTTTTTCATCGATAGCCAGAAGGATATTGGCTTTACGTTTTTTGTGTTGTGCAACTTTGGGCTTTTCCTGCTTGATAAGCCGTTCAAGTATTGATCGTTCTTCCTTGCTGAGTCGAACATGATATTTGATGGTCATAATAACTCCGGTGTTATGGACTCGGAGTTATTAGAATAGCCTTCAGTAAACTATCATCTTCTGCCGGACGGAGTACTAGTGAGGGCGAAGGACTAGCGAAGCGCAAGGTTTATATCGTGAGGTATAGGCTGAAAGAAGCGTGGAACAAACCTGCGAGCTGACGAACAGAAATCAGATACGAGGCTGTTCAAGTAGGGGCGAGTTTGCCAAGCAAAACAAAGCCCTCTACTCACTCGGAAGCTTGAGCAGTATATCTGGCAGTTGTGCAGGGAAAGTGGTGTGTCTTACCCCGGGAGGTCTGTGTGGTGTCCAGAGTATTGGACTGAGATTATCGTAAGGTGATTTGACCGCTACACAGAAGTCAGCAGAGGGCATAGTAGCAAAGAGTTAGTGTTTGCGAAGGCCCGAACGGTACAGAGAGGCGAGTAGTTTATGTATTTCACTCAGTCCGAGAGACTGAAACTCGGCAAACACCGAGACCTGAGTCGATGGACACCGGCGGAACCGGCTGATATTCACTCAGGTAGTCGAGGATCTGATGGCAATGCATGATTACGAAAACCCGACCATGGGTTGCAATGATCGCATCATGGATCGTATTGCAGCCAGTAGTAATCTTAATCGAGCCTATCAACGGGTTAAACGTAACCAGGGAGCACCGGGAGTCGATGGAATGACGACTCAAGCTCTTCATGACTATTTAAAGAACTACGGAAGAACCGTTACAACCCTGCTTAAAGACGGTCTTTGGAGGCCTCAACCGGTAAGGCGGGTAGTGATACCAAAACCGCAGGGAGGGGAACGGAATCTGGGAATACCGACGGTACTGGATCGTTTAGTCCAGCAAGCCATTCAACAAGTACTGCAAACCGACTGGGAACCCCGTTTTTCAGCGTATAGCTACGGATTCAGGCCGGGAAGGTCTGGGCACCAAACGATTAGGCAAGCCCAGCGATACATTCAGTCTGGTTATGACTGGGTGGTGGATATCGACTTATCGAAATTCTTTGATAGGGTAAACCATGATCGTCTGATGGCGAAGCTGGCGGCCTACATGGACGACAAGGATATATTAAGGCTGATTCGGCGGTTTCTCAATGCTGGTGTCATGGAGAATGGTGTTATCCACTATCGACGGGAAGGAACACCGCAAGGTGGGCCGCTCTCGCCAGTATTGTCCAATATTGTGTTGGATGAATTGGATAAAGAGCTGGACAAGCGAGGTCTGCGGTACGTCAGGTATGCTGACGACTGTCGTGTTTTTGTTAAAAGCCGACGGGCAGCGCAGCGAGTCATGAATAGTCTGGTGAGGTTTATTGAAACCCGGATGAAGCTGAAAGTGAATCGAGATAAAAGTGCGGTAGCGCGGCCTTGGGAACGAACATTTCTGGGCTTCTCATTCACGCCAGAAGGAAAACTTGAACTTGCTGACAACAGCAAACGGCGTTTTAAGGTTGCTGTGAGGACGTTAACCAGAAAATCATGGCGGTCGTTCAAGCAACGATTAACAGCCCTGAATCGTTACCTTCGTGGATGGCGGCAGTATTTTGGAATAACGGATACACAGGGACAATTAAGCTCGCTGGAGGCTTGGGTAAGAAGGCGTTTAAGATGTCTGATATGGTATCAGTGGAAAACGGCAAAACGACGTTTTAAAGGATTAAGGCGACTTGGAGTGTCGATCGCTTCAGCCAGTAAAGCCGTGGTATCAAGGAAGGAGTATTGGCGCATGAGTGCCTCACCTGCTCTGAGCAAAGCGTTTACTATTAAGCGTTTTGATCTGCTGGGACTGGAAAGATTACGTGTGGTTTAACTGGCCGAACCGCCCAGTGCGGACCCGCATGCTGGGTGGTGTGGGAGGAGTGGAGTCGCGAGGCTCCACCCTATCCCGATTGAACCACTCTCCTCCGTCTTCACTCCTGAAGCAACCTGATATCTTCTGCTTTAATTTTGCCATGCGGACATCCCGCTCGCTGCCATTATTGTCGAACGGTATTTTGAAGTTAGTCATAAATCGTAGGGATTCTTCCTGATAGTTTAATAACCGTTTGAACAGGTTGTACGCTTTCGTGTTTTTGGTTTTCTTTTTTCCAAGCCGTTGTCGTCGTCTTTCCATGACAGCGGCCTCCTTCTCTAAAGCGCGCTGCGCCAAGCGGGTGAAGATACGATCAATCCGTACTCTAATGGTTGTCGGCATTTCAGTTAAGCCTATGCGCTTAAAGCCTTTACAAAGATGCCAGGCTAGTACTCCATCCGACACCATTTGATAATCACAGATAACCGATCGGTCAGCTTTTTGTGTAAATGGTCGACAATGGTTAGCCGTCCTGTTATTTGAGTCAATTTTGAGTGGCAGGACAAAAAAATGGGTTATTTCACGCAAAGTGCCCCATTTCCCAATTTTTCATGGGAAAAAGTGCTGCTCTAATAGTCTGGTTTATGTTCTATGGAGGCTCTCAATCTACTCTGTATGATCAAGCTCTGGCATCTTTGGATACAGTCTCTTAAGTTTTATCCGAGCGTCTTCAGTGGTAAAACGCCACTGTGTAGTCGCTTTTCTTGCGTTGCGCTTCTCCTCCCAGGCTTTGACTTCTCTCCGGAGAATATCTTGGGTAGGGATACGCCGATCCAGACATTGGCGACTCAGTATACTCAGCTCAATTTCGGCCATATCCAGCCAACTGCCATGCTTTGGGGTGTAATGAAACTCAAGCTTATCAATCATTCTGCGGGCTTCTTTTGGGGAAAAAGCTTTATAAAGTGATGCGGGAGAATGCGTGTTCAAGTTGTCTCCAACCAGTATAACTTTCTCTGCATCTTTGTGGCGAACATCGACCAGAAACTTGATTTGATGAGCCCAATCAATCGCTGTCCTACGATCAGTCACCTCAACATGCCGCCAACCTGTCAAGGGTTCAAACATCATGAACAGATTGCTGACGCCATTACGTGCATACTCTGTGTCATAACGCTCCGGTTTTCCAGGCTCAACAGGCATTGGATTAACGACTTCTTTAACATGCTGCTTGCTACTTTCATCAAGGCAAACAAGCGGACGCCTTGGATCAAGAGGACGTTTATAGACTTCAAGAATATCCTCCATCGCACTCACAAAGTTGGCGCTTTCTTCCGCAGGTATACACCATTCCTTTTTTTGCCAGGGCTTAAGCTCATTTTTTTTAGCCCCTCATGTACTGTGCTTCTGGAAATCGATTCGACGTATCTGAGCTCAATCATGCGATCTGTCAGTAAGTTTAGCGTCCATCGGCTGGCTCCTTCCGGTGGTGGTGAGCAGGTACGGGCAATAAGGTGAGCTTCGGCTTCGCCATCGAGTTTACGTACCCGACCGTGGCTGCTTAGTTTTCCATTGACAGCGACATCAAGCCCGTCTTCAACAAATCGTTGCCTGAGGCGAGTGATAGTAAGCGGCCTAACATGGAAAGCTTTGGCTACCTGATCATGCTGCAGTGGATCATGGTTTTCATCGATAGCCAGAAGGATATTGGCTTTACGTTTTTTGTGTTGTGCAACTTTGGGCTTTTCCTGCTTGATAAGCCGTTCAAGTATTGATCGTTCTTCCTCGCTGAGTCGAACATGATATTTGATGGTCATAATAACTCCGGTGTTATGAACTCGGAGTTATTAGAATAGCCTTCAGTAAACTATCATCTTCTGCCGGACGGAGTACTAGTATTCCATCCGACACCATTTGATAACCACAGATAACCGATCGGTCAGCTGTTTGTGTAAATGGTCGACAATGGTTAGCCGTCCTGTTATTTGAGTCAAGTTTGAGTGGCAGGACAAAAAAATGGGTTATGTGTGTCACGTAGGAGAAACTATGAAATAAACGTAAAGTATGCATAGTAAAACCATGCTCTAAGCTGGATGGAGGTATGGCCCTCCGGTCAGGGTTTACAGGAGAACTGACCAAACGGCCTGATGCTGCTGGGTTCTAAGGAGTTTGGTGGTGAGCGTTTCAGGAAAAGGCGGAGATCTACCGTCACGTGAGGTGCGGGAAGTCGAACGAAAGTGAACTGTTCGATGAAGCGTCGAAATCTTTGGTGATGTCAAAAAGGGGGTGTGTAGCCGTCCCCTGATCAGTGCAGAAGACACTTGTTTACTGTCTGCATGGCATCCGGCGTTAAGACAGCGAGAGCCCGAATCAGGCCAGCTTGGGGAACGTGAGAACCTGCATCCGGCACGTACCGGGGCAGGGGCGGACATGCCCGTAGTAGTGATGAGCATGCTGTAATGGCGTGGGAGCAAAGGGGCATGGATCACCGAATTGTACAAGACACAACTCAATAGAGGATGATGTTTTGCAACAAGGAAAAGCAGTTGAGATTCCCAAAGGTCTGGTCTGACAGTCTTATTGGGATGTTCGCCGAAACAAAGGCGCCCCTGGTTATGACCGTCAGACCATCAGGCAATTTGATGAAAAGCGGGATCGCAATCTGTATAAAATATGGAATCGGCTGAGTTCTGGGTCGTATTTTCCTCTACCAGTGCTTGAAAAGAGCATTCCGAAAGAGGATGGCTTCGAAAGAGTTTTGGGTATTCCAACGGTGAGTGATCGCATTGCGCAAGGAGCGGTAAAACAATATCTGGAAGCACACCTTGATTCACTGTTTCATCCGGACTCCTACGGGTACCGTCCGGGAAGATCAGCACATCAGGCGTTGGCAAAATGCGCTAATCGCTGCCGTACTCGGGGATGGGTGTTGGAGGTGGACATCAAGGCGTTCTTTGATCATGTCAATCATGACTTGATCATAAATGCACTGAAACATCATCAGATGCCTGACTGGGTAATACTGTATTGCACCCGTTGGCTGAAAGCGCCAATGATCAACCCGGGAGAAGAAACAATACCTGAAGAGCGCAAGCAGGGAACACCACAGGGAGGAGTAATATCCCCCTTGTTGGCTAATCTGTTTTTGCACTATGCGTTCGATTGCTGGATGAACCGTAATCACCGGGGCATTCAGTTTGAGAGATACGCTGATGATATTGTTTGCCACTGTAAGCATATGAATGATGCCGTTCGTCTGAAAAAGGCGATAACAACACGCATGGAAGAAGTTGGACTGAGTATCAATGAAAGCAAATCCAATATTGTCTATATTGATACTTTCCCAAGATGGAATGTGCAGAAGTGTTTCACATTTCTGGGATACGACTTCAGGGTACGGACACTGAGAAGCTATAAAGGCGAGCTGTTTCGTAAATGCGCACCGGGGGCTTCTATGAAGGCGATGAAGAAAATCACTCAGATCACAAGGTGTGCCGCTCCGCGGCGGCTTTCCTCCCGTGCCAAATAGAGGGCTTCCAGCTAACTTTCCTTAACGTCACTTGTCCTTTATAGTTCCATCCTGCACTTTTCATCAACAACCATCTGGGCTTGTGCTATCCGCACCCCTTCCCGCATGAAGAAACTGCTGCACCTCGCAAAGGCATGGTGGCAGTATTATCAAAAACACAAAGACACTCTGAGACCCGTTGTTATTGAGACCATGGGGCTACTTCTGGCTTGTGGAACGACTCTTTTGGGATTTGCGACTTTTCGTTGCTCTAAGCTCGGATGTTTCTTTACGAAAAAGATCTGCTTTGGCTGTAACTCCCGATTTTGTAACACCTGTGGCAAAAAAAAGACCGATCAGTGGCTCGAAAATATGAAGGCCACACTGCCTGATACACGCTGGCAACACATCACGTTTACTATGCCTGATGTCCTTTGGCGTTTCTTTGAAGTCAATCGTCACCTACAGGGTAACCTCAGTGCAATAGCCGCTAGTATCATGCTCGATGCTGCCAAGAAAAAAGGGCTAACTCCCGGTATTTTCAACGCTATTCATACCTTTGGTCGTGATCTTAAGCTCAATGTCCATATCCATTTGGCTATTACGCTGGGGGGGATTACCACAGATCATAAGCGATGGAAGAAGATAGACTTCCACAAAATAAATACCATGACATGCTGGCGCTACCAGGTTCTTCACCTCTTACGGCAAGAAGCCAAAAAAGGGCAGCTCATCATTCCGGATGAGCTATCAAAGCAATGTGGGAACAACTATCGGCTGAATCAGTTTCTCTATACTGAATATAAGAAACACTGGCATGTTCATTTTGCTGATCCCACTAAAACACCCACGGCAACAGCTAAGTATTTGGGACGTTATCTCACCCGACCTCCCATCGCTTTGTCACGAATTAAGCACTACGATGGCAAAGAAGTGGTGTTTGAGTACCTCGATCACAAAACCAATACACACCGTCTGTTCCATTGTGATATCGAAGAATTCATTACACGGCTGATTCGCCATATTCCCGAAAAAGGGTTCAGACTGGTGCGCTACTACGGATTTCTGGCTCACCGTGTCCGAGGAAAGCTACTGCCAAAAATCTACGATCTACTGAATCAACCTGAGAAAAAAACACAAAGGATCTACTTTCCCGAGCTGTTGAACGCGACCTTTAGCGTTGATCCACTCAAATGCCATGCCTGTGGTGCACAACTGGTATTTTGTGGTGTTACTGTTGGTATAAAACGCTCAGAGCTTCGTCAATACCATAAGGCGCTGGCCTTACAAAAACCGATTCAGCAGGCGGCATAGGAAAGATCCGTCTGGAGTTTGGTGTTGAGTGAAAAACAGCTTGTTTAAAGGCGTTTTAAGACCCGTAGAGTGCTTTTTCCGTCTTTCACAGGGTTTTATCACCAAATACAACTCGTTAGCTGGCATGCTGAGGATTAGACTGCGGGCCTCGGCGTTTTGAAAATGCTATGCGGCAAGGTGGGCCGCTCTCGCCAGTATTGTCCAATATTGTGTTGGATGAATTGGATAAAGAGCTGGACAAGCGAGGTCTGCGGTACGTCAGGTATGCTGACGACTGTCGTGTTTTTGTTAAAAGCCGACGGGCAGCGCAGCGAGTCATGAATAGTCTGGTGAGGTTTATTGAAACCCGGATGAAGCTGAAAGTGAATCGAGATAAAAGTGCGGTAGCGCGGCCTTGGGAACGAACATTTCTGGGCTTCTCATTTACGCCAGAAGGAAAACTTGAACTTGCTGACAACAGCAAACAGCGTTTTAAGGTTGCTGTGAGGACGTTAACCAGAAAATCAGGGCGGTCGTTCAAGCAACGATTAACAGCCCTGAATCGTTACCTTCGTGGATGGCGGCAGTATTTTGGAATAACGGATACACAGGGACAATTAAGCTCGCTGGAGGCTTGGGTAAGAAGGCGTTTAAGATGTCTGATATGGTATCAGTGGCAAACGGCAAAACGACGTTTTAAAGGATTAAGGCGACTTGGAGTGTCGATCGCTTCAGCCAGTAAAGCCGTGGTATCAAGGAAGAAGTATTGGCGCATGAGTGCCTCACCTGCTCTGAGCAAAGCGTTTACTATTAAGCGTTTTGATCTGCTGGGACTGGAAAGATTACGTGTGGTTTAACTAGCCGAACCGCCCAGTGCGGACCCGCATGCTGGGTGGTGTGGGAGGAGTGGAGTCGCGAGGCTCCACCCTATCCCGATAAATCTTTTGACTGTTTCAGCTTGCCTCAATGGGATAGGGGTTTTCAAAATGCACCCCATCTATAATCTCTGATAAATGACCTATCCCATTATCTAAAGCCTCTGCAACAATCTCGCGTAAAAACTGTTTTTCTCGATTAGACAACCCTGCTTGCCATTTTTTAACTTCATTAGGTGCCACAGAATTGTCACCTTCAGCCCAGTCAATAGCAAAATCCCTAGCATATTTTTTAACCAAACTAACAAATTTTTCACTATCCATCAGGTATCCACAAACGTTACAGTATTTATCAAAAATCAGCTGGCGTCTAATCATCCATTTTATTTAAGACAGCCATTAAGTGACCGACTTTCGTGAGGGATTCATCGTATTCGTCATTCACATTTGAATCCGCAACAATTGCACCCCCTCCCCAACAGTGCATACGCTGTCCGTCAGCGACCAACGTACGTATAGCAATACTCGTATCCATTCGATCGTTACTGCTGATATAGCCAATCGAGCCACAATAAGCAGAACGGGGGACAGCTTCTAATTCCCTGATAATCTCCATCGCGCGAATTTTCGGTGCCCCTGTAATAGACCCCCCTGGAAATACACTGGACAATACATGAAATGGATCCACGTTAGGTCGTAGCTGACCTGTGATTGAGCTGACCAAATGATGAACATTGGCATAACTTTCTAAAGCAAAGAGTTTAGGTACTTCAACAGAACCCGTTGTACACACTTTACCTAGATCGTTACGCAATAAATCAACAATCATCAAATTTTCTGCCCTATCTTTTTCACTGGCTGAAAGCTGTAACGCATTTTGACGATCATGTTCATCATTGTCCCCTCTGGCAATAGTGCCTTTTATGGGATGTGTTTCAATGCGATGATTGATGACTCTGATAAACCGTTCCGGTGAATGGCTCGATAATGTAATACCGGGGTAAGCTAAGTAGGCGGAGTATGGCGAAGGGCTGGCTTTCTTTAACTGAAGGTAGGCGGCCCAGCTATCACCTGAATAGGGGGCTGTGAACTCCTGTGTGAGATTCACTTCGTAACAGTCCCCTGCAAGAATATACGCCTGAATGCGATCAAAGGCGCTCTTGTATTCGTCAAATGTAATGGTGGGTTCAAAGGGCGCTTTAAGCTGGAACCCTTTTGACTGGTTTTTTTGTTGTTGTAGCGCCGTTAATACCGTATTTTTTGTTGTTTCTACAATATCAGGGTGAAAAAGCAATGTGGTTGTTTTTAAACAATGATCAGTGACAATTGCCCACCAAAATAGACCAACGTACATTAAAGGCAATGTGTTTTTCTCTTCCCACCCCAGCGCCAGTTTGGGTTCGATCAATGCATTGAGTTCATAGGACCAAAACCCTGCCACTCCACCTGTAAATGGAAACTGTGTATCTTCAATGGGCACCATTGCAGCAAATACTTCAGGCAATGTATCAAAAGGATGAGTATTGCCTTTAAACTGCTGCCCTGTATTGCATTGCTCCCATACCAGCTGACCTTCAGAGGTGACCATTACAGTGTCTGAAGGTGCGGCCGTCATAATATCGTACCGCCCGTGCGTTGCCTTATGGTCTACCGAACAACTATCCAGAAACGTAGCCAAGGGTAATGTGCGGATTTTCTCGAAGTAATGACTTGAGTCTGCTTTATAATCCAGCGCCATAAGCTGCAATGCTTTCATGAATGATCCACCAGCAAAATGGAGCGCAGTTTACCGCTCAATCGCATGAAGTGCTATATCTCATCAAGTGTACAGAAGCGGGAACAGTGTTTTTTTTGTGCTGTTAATCAATGACAGATGCACATAAACTGTTACCCAACTGACATTTCTGTTGCTTTTTCCATTGCATTAATACTTTGGTACAGAAAGGAGAATATCCATGATGACGCAAACAGCCGGTGCCTTATTGCGAGCAGCTGTGGCATACCATCAGCCCCTTAAAATCGTCGGGGCCATCAACGCCTATTCCGCTATGCAGGCAGAACAGCTGGGACATCACGCCTTATACCTCTCAGGAGCCGGTGTGGCCAATGCTTCTTATGGCCTGCCTGATTTGGGCATGACCAGTCTAACAGACGTTTTAGAGGATGTTCGTCGCATCACGAGCGCCAGTACACTCCCGCTTCTGGTTGATTGTGATACCGGTTGGGGGGGAGCGTTTTCTATTGCCCGTACCGTTAAAGAAATGCACAAAGCCGGGGCGGGTGCTATTCATATCGAAGATCAGGTTGCCCAGAAGCGCTGCGGTCATCGACCCAATAAAGCCATTGTCACTAAAGAAGAAATGCGTGACCGCATCAAAGCAGCTGTCGATGCCCGGGCTGACGACAGTTTTGTGATTATTGCAAGAACCGATGCTTTAGCCGTAGAAGGGATGGATTGTGCGATTGAACGTGCTCAACTCTGTGTTGAAGCGGGTGCCGATATGATTTTTCCGGAAGCCATGACCTCATTGGCTGATTACCAGCAGTTTGCTAATGCGGTAAAGGTGCCTATTCTTGCTAATATTACTGAATTCTCAACAAAGACGCCGCTGTTTGAATGTGATGAGTTAGCCAGTGCCGGTGTGGGTATGGTGCTTTATCCCCTCAGTGCCTTTCGGGCGATGGCAAAAGCGGCTGAGCACGTTTATCAAGCCATTGCTCAAGAAGGCCACCAAAAAGCGGTGGTCGATACCATGCAAACCCGGGAAGAACTCTATCAATGCTTAGGCTATCACGCCTATGAAGAACAGCTTAATCACTTGTTTGGTAAGGAATAAGCCGTTACGGTATGTAACCTGACGACAATCCCATAACAATAATCAACGCTTTTCTATGAAAAACACGCTTTTCCAGTGTTTTTCTTTTATTACAGGCATGAGTGGAGCATGTTATATGGTCGATAAGAAACTCAGTGGTGCTGGTCTGAGAGGGCAAAGTGCCGGAAAAACCCGTCTGTGTACGGTCGGTAAATCCGGTTCGGGCCTGACCTATTGTGGCTATGATATCAGTGAGCTGGCAGAGCATGCCTGTTTTGAAGAAGTCGCGTGGTTATTATTTCATGGTGAGCTACCTACCGCTGAGGAGTTAGCCGGCTATCGGCACACCTTAAAAAGCCATCGCAGTCTGCCTGATGCCTTAAAACGGTGTCTCGAAGAAATTCCCGCCGATGCTCACCCTATGGATGTACTGCGTACGGGTTGCTCTATTCTGGGTAATCTCGAACCTGAGGCTGACTTCTCTCAGCAACAGCAGGTCACTGACCGATTAATAGGCGCATTTCCGTCTATTTTATTGTACTGGTACCGCTATAGCCACGATGTACTGCGTATTGAAACAGAAACGGATGATGACTCTGTCGCCGGTCACTTCTTAAGTTTACTCCATGGTAAAACACCGTCTAAAGAACACCAGCGGTGTCTGGATGTGTCATTAATCCTCTATGCCGAACATGAGTTTAATGCCTCTACCTTTACCGCACGGGTATGTGCTTCCACATTGTCTGATATGCATTCTTGCATCACCGGTGCTATTGGCTCCTTAAGAGGCCCGCTACACGGTGGCGCGAATGAAGCGGCCATGGCGATGATTGAGCAGTTTTCATCAGTGGATGAAGCCGTAAAAGCTGTACACGGTATGCTGGCCCGTAAAGATAAGATCATGGGCTTTGGTCATGCCGTTTACTGTGAGTCTGACCCACGTAATGCCATCATTAAGCAATGGTCAAAAACACTGTCGCAAGGTACCGATAACGAAGTGCTTTATGCTATTTCTGATGCGGTAGAAAAAGTCCTGTGGGACGAGAAAAAACTCTTTGCCAATGCCGATTTCTTTCATGCCTCTGCCTATAACTTTATGGGTATACCGACCCAACTGTTTACCCCTATTTTTGTTTGCTCCCGTGTGACAGGTTGGGCAGCCCATGTGATGGAGCAGCGTAGCAATAACCGCATTATTCGTCCCTCCGCCGATTATGTTGGTCATGAGACACGAGCCTGGGTACCTGTCGAACAGCGTTAATCCTCTAATACCCAGATACTCGTTCCTTACTGACTCTGGGTGGGAACGAGAGATACAATTTCTTATCGTTAATCACAACAACAAAGGCAACTGACGTATGAGCGCCAATGTCGATATGAATAACCGACCTGATTATGATCAAGTGATTCAGGCTATTGCTGATTATGTGCTGAATTTCAAAGCCCCATCAGAAGAAGCGTTAGAAACAGCGCGTTACTGTTTAATGGACACTTTAGGTTGTGGCTTGTTAGCGTTGCAGTTCCCAGAGTGTACAAAACACCTTGGGCCTATCGTAGAGGGAACAACTGTGCCTCACGGTGCCAGGGTTCCCGGTACCGATTATGTCTTAGATCCGGTGAAAGCCGCTTGGGATATTGGCTGTATTGTCCGCTGGCTCGATTATAACGACACCTGGCTTGCTGCTGAATGGGGACACCCATCGGATAATCTGGGGGGCATTTTAGCCGTAGCAGACCACCTGTCGCAGAAAAATGTCAGCGAAGGCAAAGACCCGCTCACCATGCGCGATGTGCTTGACGCGATGATTATGGCACATGAGATTCAGGGTTGTTTAGCGCTGGAAAATTCGTTTAACCGTGTCGGTCTGGACCATGTAGTGTTAGTTAAAGTAGCCTCAACAGCCGTTGTCGCAAAACTGTACGGCGCAAGCCGTGAACAGATGTTGTCTGCTTTGTCCCATGCCTGGGTTGATGGCCAAAGCCTGCGCACCTATCGTCACGCGCCCAATGCCGGTTCGCGCAAAAGTTGGGCAGCAGGAGACGCGACCTCTCGTGCCGTCAGACTGGTGGATATTGCCATGCGTGGTGAGATGGGTGTGCCTGGTGCATTAAGCGCTCCGCAGTGGGGGTTCTACGATGTGCTATTCAGTAAAACTAATAAAGACCAGCAGGTTAAGCCGGAAGAAGACAGGCAATTTCACTTTCAGCGCCCCTACGGCACCTATGTGATGGAAAATATTCTGTTTAAGATCTCTTTCCCAGCCGAGTTCCATTCACAAACAGCGTGTGAAGCCGCGGTTAAACTGCACCCAGAGGTTAAAGACCGTATCGATGATATCGAGCGTATAGAACTCACGACCCACGAGTCAGCTATTCGTATTATCTCCAAACAAGGAGCGCTGGCCAATGCGGCAGACCGGGATCATTGTTTGCAATATATGGTAGCAGTACCGCTATTAATCGGTAATTTGGAAGCGCAGCACTACGAAGACAGTTTCCACCATGATCATCCTCAGATTGATCAGTTGCGGAAAAAAATGGTGGTGCAAGAAGATAAACGCTATAGCGCGGAGTACCATGACCCCGATAAACGCTCAATTGCCAATGCCATACAAGTGTTTTTTAAGGATGGAAGTAGCACAGATAAGGTTGATGTAGAGTACCCAATAGGGCATCGACGACGCAGGGAAGAGGGAATACCTTTATTACTGGAGAAGTTTGAACGCAACCTGTCCATTACATACCGTCAGGAAGAAAAAGAGTCTATTTTTCAATTATGCAATGATAAAAAAACCTTATTGAATAGCCCTGTTCAGGCAGTGATGTCACTGTTATCCAATAAATAATCATGTTAGAACTTACGCATTGACAGACATCCAAAAAAATTGCTAGATCAGCAAAAAAACAGTGGATGTCGTCGTGCGTAGAAAAATAACAAAACCAACAACAGCCAAGTGCGACCTCCCGAAGTATACGGGGTTTCTACTCTGTGAACCCAAATCAGCCACCTGTACCCGTCTTAGCGAATTGAGTGATATATCGCATGACAGTGTTAACCGCTTTCTCCAACGTGAAAACTTTGCTCCTGAAGATCTTTTTCTAGAAGCGTCAGCAAGGCTTATTCTTGAAGGTGGGACGCTATCGGTTGATGATACGGTGCTGGATAAACCTTATACCCATTACACGGCTTTAGTCGGTCATTACTACTCAGGAAAGCACCACAAAACCGTCAAGGGTATTAATCTCATCACGCTTTATTACACGGACATCAAAGGCTACAACTTGCCCGTTAATTTCCGTATTTACAATCCAGCCGATGGCAAAACTAAAAATGACTACTTTGTCGATATGCTGAAAGAAGTACTGGCATGGGGACTCGAACCTGCATGTGTTACCGGTGACTCTTGGTATAGCAGTATTGGAAACCTCAAAGCTGTGAAAAACAATGGTTTGGGTTTTATGTTCGCTGTTAAAAGCAACCGTACTGTCTCTGTGCAAAAGGGTAACTACCAACAGGTGCAGAGCCTGGAGATTCCCGAAGAAGGAAAAACTGTATGGCTACGTAACTTTGGTCATGTACGACTCTACCGGACGCGACTCAAAAACGAGCTGCGCCATTACGTTGTTTACACTCCTCATGTCGGAGCAGATCTATCTCCACGATCTGATTTTGATCAGCTGCACCAACATCATTGGGCGATCGAAGAGTATCACCGGGCATTAAAGTAACTCTGCAACATCGAGCGTTTTCAGGTGAGAGGGGAGCGACAGGTCCGGAATCATATTTTTGCGGCTATCTTTGGCTATACCTGTCTTCAGGCGATGAAAGTATCAGGGTCACTCAGAAGCGTCTATAGCGTCAGGAAAGACGCCCTCAAAGAAGCTACCTGGGATTTCATCAAAAGCTTCTCCGAGGGGAAGGAATGGTTGAGGCCATTTTTTGCCGGACCTGTCAATGCGTAAGTTCTACATGTGTAGAAAGACGGTATAACTTCCACGTCATACCGTCCGGTGAGTGTTATAGCAACACCAAAGCTAGTACCAGAAAAACACTCATTGATGCAATAATCGCGGCATTACGTTGACGACCTGTAGCCTTGAGTGTTTGACACTCCGTCAGATGATCAAGCACCTTGAACGACGTTTTTAACGGATTTTTCTACATAATTAGAACTTACGCATTGACAGACATCCAAAAAAATTGCTAGATCAGCAAAAAAACAGTGGATGTCGTCGTGCGTAGAAAAATAACAAAACCAACAACAGCCAAGTGCGACCTCCCGAAGTATACGGGGTTTCTACTCTGTGAACCCAAATCAGCCACCTGTACCCGTCTTAGCGAATTGAGTGATATATCGCATGACAGTGTTAACCGCTTTCTCCAACGTGAAAACTTTGCTCCTGAAGATCTTTTTCTAGAAGCGTCAGCAAGGCTTATTCTTGAAGGTGGGACGCTATCGGTTGATGATACGGTGCTGGATAAACCTTATACCCATTACACGGCTTTAGTCGGTCATTACTACTCAGGAAAGCACCACAAAACCGTCAAGGGTATTAATCTCATCACGCTTTATTACACGGACATCAAAGGCTACAACTTGCCCGTTAATTTTCGTATTTACAATCCAGCCGATGGCAAAACTAAAAATGACTACTTTGTCGATATGCTGAAAGAAGTACTGGCATGGGGACTCGAACCTGCATGTGTTACCCAGGGCTTACGCATCATATTGGAACTATGGTTTATCTTCTGTAGCTCCTGTGTCAGAAGAGACTTTCATATACCCCAAATAATTGATCAATTTTTTTTCGATGTAAACCCTCCGTAATATACAGCCACTGTCATTCAAAAAAGGTTAAGAGTGCATAATAATCACGAATACAGATCAATATCTAGGTAAATCCACTAGAAATTAAGATTTTACAGTAACCATTGATGCGTAAGCCCTGATGTGTTACCGGTGACTCTTGGTATAGCAGTATTGGAAACCTCAAAGCTGTGAAAAACAATGGTTTGGGTTTTATGTTCGCTGTTAAAAGCAACCGTACTGTCTCTGTGCAAAAGGGTAACTACCAACAGGTGCAGAGCCTGGAGATTCCCGAAGAAGGAAAAACTGTATGGCTACGTAACTTTGGTCATGTACGACTCTACCGGACGCGACTCAAAAACGAGCTGCGCCATTACGTTGTTTACACTTCTCATGTCGGAGCAGATCTATCTCCACGATCTGATTTTGATCAGCTGCACCAACATCATTGGGCGATCGAAGAGTATCACCGGGCATTAAAGCAACTCTGCAACATCGAGCGTTTTCAGGTGAGAGGGGAGCGACAGATCCGGAATCATATTTTTGCGGCTATCTTTGGCTATACCTGTCTTCAGGCGATGAAAGTATCAGGGTCACTCAGAAGCGTCTATAGCGTCAGGAAAGACGCCCTCAAAGAAGCTACCTGGGATTTCATAAAAAGCTTCTCCGAGGGGAAGGAATGGTTGAGGCCATTTTTTGCCGGACCTGTCAATGCGTAAGTTCTACAAATAGTAATTTGAATGGAAACCTTTGGAGCATATTGAACACTTCATTGGAAAACCTTTGGTTCGGTGGATACTGATCATATGTCGATCTAATGTGCATTTATGACGTAGTCTCTGCCCACATTCCGTACATTCGTACAGCTTTTCTTCATGAGTATTATCCCATTTTTTAGCAGTATGCCCACTATTTTGCCTTTGCCTTCTATTTTCTTGCCGAACGCGAATAACACCTGAGTTTTTCCATTCAGTAAAGTTTTGCTGAAGAGGATCTATGTTGTAAGTGCCGTTAAGGTGTGTGGAAGATATTTGGAAGTATCCTGCTCCTATTGGAGAGTGGGTATAGCACTGTCTTAAGGTTTCCAAATTAGGATAGTAGAACTTACGCATTGACAGACATCCAAAAAAATGCCTAGATCAGCAAAAAAACAGTGGATGTCGTCGTGCGTAGAAAAATAACAAAACCAACAACAGCCAAGTGCGACCTCCCGAAGTATACGGGGTTTCTACTCTGTGAACCCAAATCAGCCACCTGTACCCGTCTTAGCGAATTGAGTGATATATCGTATGACAGTGTTAACCGCTTTCTCCAACGTGAAAACTTTGCTCCTGAAGATCTTTTTCTAGAAGCGTCAGCAAGGCTTATTCTTGAAGGTGGGACGCTATCGGTTGATGATACGGTGCTGGATAAACCTTATACCCATTACACGGCTTTAGTCGGTCATTACTACTCAGGAAAGCACCACAAAACCGTCAAGGGTATTAATCTCATCACGCTTTATTACACGGACATCAAAGGCTACAACTTGCCCGTTAATTTCCGTATTTACAATCCAGCCGATGGCAAAACTAAAAATAACTACTTTGTCGATATGCTGAAAGAAGTACTGGCATGGGGACTCGAACCTGCATGTGTTACCGGTGACTCTTGGTATAGCAGTATTGGAAACCTCAAAGCTGTGAAAAACAATGGTTTGGGTTTTATGTTCGCTGTTAAAAGCAACCGTACTGTCTCTGTGCAAAAGGGTAACTACCAACAGGTGCAGAGCCTGGAGATTCCCGAAGAAAGAAAAACTGTATGGCTACGTAACTTTGGTCATGTACGACTCTACCGGACGCGACTCAAAAACGAGCTGCGCCATTACGTTGTTTACACTCCTCATGTCGGAGCAGATCTATCTCCACGATCTGATTTTGATCAGCTGCACCAACATCATTGGGCGATCGAAGAGTATCACCGGGCATTAAAGCAACTCTGCAACATCGAGCGTTTTCAGGTGAGAGGGGAGCGACAGGTCCGGAATCATATTTTTGCGGCTATCTTTGGCTATACCTGTCTTCAGGCGATGAAAGTATCAGGGTCACTCAGAAGCGTCTATAGCGTCAGGAAAGACGCCCTCAAAGAAGCTACCTGGGATTTCATAAAAAGCTTCTCCGAGGGGAAGTAATGGTTGAGACCATTTTTTGCCGGACCTGTCAATGCGTAAGTTCTAATAATCTTCAATAGAGTCGATGCTGTCCCCTTGCTCAGAAACCATTTATGCATAGGAATTTATGCATAGGAATTTTGCATAGGAATTTGCAAGTCTGAGCAGCTCCAAAAACCCATCAAAAAATGCTGATTTTGGCTGGCTGACTACTGGGTTTCTGTCGTAAGAACCAGAACTACTTCTGAGCTACCCCAAAAATCATTGATAACCCTTCCTCTACGCCAGTTTCTTTCTCTCATTACGGACTTCAGACGGATTGAGGGCGTGACTCAGGTAATAGGCTTCGCAAGTGCAAGCTCTTCTGCGTATTGATGCAGCTCTCTTTGTGATTTTGATTTACCTCGGGTAATACCCACAAAGAGCATTTGAGCATTACACAGAATGCATGTCAGAGGATCAATACCAAAGCTTTTCTGCATCAGGTCAGGGAAAGTGATTTTGAGGGCGTTGCGCTTCGGTTGATTGAGCAAGTTGTAAACTGTTGGTAACAGTTTGGCGCGAACTCGGTTGGATAAAAAGCCATAATAACGGATCATCTGAAAGCCTTTCTCTGGGATGTGCCGAGTTAGCCGGTGCAGAAACTCCTCTGGACTACAGTTGAACCGACGATAGGTTTTTGATTTGTGATCCAAATACTCAAAACTGACACCTTTATATATCCTTAATGTCTTTTTCCAGTTGCTCTAGCCTTTCAGACCTTTCAATGGATACCGTCGCTTCCTCTTTGAGTTTATCAATTTGTCGTTGTTCTTTCACATGGCTTGGGTCACGTTCATGCACCGATAAAGCCGCTGGTGTTGCCTTGAGCGGATCTTCTGTTTTACTGGGCATTAACTTCTGAACTACTGCTGTATTTTTAAGATATTGACCAGCCGTACGAGGAACAGTTTTCCACTGGGCAGAAATGTCATTCAATTGGTTTTTTAAAGCGCATGCACCTGCTGATGCCGTCGCAAACATGTTTGTCAGATACATAGAGGGTCCTTCCTCATCATGTGAATAGTTTGTAGGGATTCCTTATGGATTACCCTGACGACAGGGTTATTAACGCTAACAGAGACTTAAGTGATCACTTCAACCGCCGCTCAAGATTCGCCAACGCCATAATCCGTGTCGCAATCTCCTCCACCGAGTAATCCGTCGTATTGATGTATTTCACCCCAGACTGCTCATACAGGTGCTCAATCGAGCGTACCTCGTACTGACACTGTCTATTGGATGCGTAGCGACTGTGCGGTTTACGCTCATGACGAATACCAGCTAGGCGATCAGGCTCAATGGTTAAACCAAATAACCGTTCTTTATACGCCATCAGGGATTTCGGTAAGCGAATGCCTTCTTCTAAGTCTTCTTCGGCAATGGGGTAGTTTGCGGCAAAAATACCAAATTGTAGCCCAAGGTAAATGCAGGTGGGTGTTTTGCCCGAGCGCGAGGCGCCCAGCAGAATAATGTCCGCACGGTCGTAATGGCGAGTATGGGCCCCGTCGTCATTTTCCAGAGCAAACTGTACGGCTTCAATGCGACGGTGGTAGGTTTCGCTGCTACAGGCCGTTGAGCGTTTTTGTCCAATGCGGTAGAGAGCGTGCTCACCCAACTCTTTTTCCAGCCCGGACATAAAGGAGGCAAATAAGTCGACGGTGTAGGCATTGCAATCCTTTAATATGCCGCGTACTTCATCATTCACTACCGTCATAAAAAGAATCGGTGGCGCACCGTCATGGACTGTGGCAGATTGTATCATCGCCAAGGCTTCTGATGCTTTAGCGCGATCATTTACATAAGGCAGCGTGGTATGCTGCGCTTTAAGTCCTTCAAATTGCGCCAACAGGCTTTGGCCGAAAGACTCTGCGGTAATACCGGTGCCATCAGAGACAAAAAACACACTTCTTTTCATAAATTCGCCCAAAAGACTGTTTATCAAGTTCAAACAAATGTTAACATGCGTTGACGCAAATTATCACACACGTCAGCTAAACGCATGATTGTTATCCGTATTTCATGCTGACAGGAGAATAGCAGTGAGCGACTACGTTATAGAACTTAACCGGCTGACGGCAAGCGATATTGACAAAGTTGGCGGTAAAAATGCCTCTCTGGGAGAAATGCTAGGCAATCTCTCCGGTGTCGGCGTCAGCGTACCTGATGGTGTCGCTACTACGGCTGAGGCTTTTTGGGACTTTTTACAGGCCGGCGGCCTCTATGAGCGCATTCATACGGTGCTGGATGATCTCGACATCAACGATATTCATGCACTGGTCACAGCGGGTAAAACCATTCGCGGCTGGATGATGACCGAACCGTTCCGGCCCGGATTTGAGAAAGCCATTGTTGATGCCTATGAGGGGCTTTGCGAGGGTAAAGGCGATATTCCTGTGGCGGTACGTTCTTCTGCCACAGCAGAAGACCTGCCGGATGCCTCCTTTGCCGGGCAGCAGGAAACCTTTCTGAATATCCGTGGTGCTAATAATGTACTGTGCGCCGTCCGTGAGGTGTTTGCGTCTTTATTTAACGACCGTGCGATTGCTTACCGCGTACATCATGGATTCGATCATCGTCAGGTGGCCTTGTCAGCCGGTATTCAACGGATGGTACGCAGTGAAACCGGTGCCTCCGGCGTTATGTTTACTCTGGATACGGAGTCTGGCTTTAAAAACGCGGTTTTTGTGACGTCTTCCTATGGTTTGGGTGAAACAGTGGTGCAGGGCTCTGTCAATCCCGACGAATTTTATGCGTACAAGCCTGCCATTGAAGCAGAGCACCCTGCCATTTTGCGCCGTAATCTGGGCAGCAAAGCCATTAAGATGATTTACAGTGGTGATGGCGCAACAGGACGCTCTGTTGAAACCGTGGATGTTGATGTTGAAGACCGCCGACAGTTTTCCATCAATGATGCGGATGTCACCGAATTGGCCAGACAAGCCATTGCTATTGAAAAACACTATGGCTGCCCTATGGATATAGAATGGGCGAAAGATGGCGATACCGGCAAGCTCTATGTCGTTCAGGCACGACCCGAAACCGTACAGAGTCGGGTATCAGGTAATATTCTGGAACGTTACCATCTGCAGGAAACAGGCCCTGTCTTATCAGAGGGCCGCAGCATCGGCCAGCGCATTGGGCAGGGTGCTGTTCGCATGATCCACGATATTGAAGAGATGGATCGGGTGCAGGAAGGCGATGTACTGGTAACGGATATGACCGACCCTGACTGGGAACCGGTCATGCAACGTGCTTCTGCCATTGTTACCAACCGTGGTGGTCGAACGTGCCACGCGGCAATTATTGCCCGGGAACTGGGTATTCCAGCGGTTGTTGGCTGCGGTGATGCGACACGCCAGTTGAAGGATGGGCAGGACGTCACCGTCTCTTGTGCCGAAGGGGATACAGGTTTCATTTATGAAGGCTTGCTGGATTTTCAAAAAATAACGCGTGATTTGAATAAATTGCCTGAACTGCCTTTTGACATCATGATGAATGTGGGCAACCCTGACAGAGCCTTTAGTTTTGCCGGTATGCCCAATGCTGGTGTCGGCTTGGCACGAGTAGAATTCATCATTAATAAAATGATCGGCGTGCACCCGAAAGCCTTATTGAATTACGAAACATTACCCGGTGAGCTCAAAGCGCAAGTGGCAGAACGCATTGCCGGCTATGCTGACCCGGTCAGCTTTTATGTAGATAAACTGGTTGAAGGTGTTGCCACCGTTGCGGCAGCGTTTGCGCCGAAAACAGTCATCGTTCGTTTGTCTGACTTTAAGTCCAACGAATACGCTAACCTTCTCGGTGGTCAGCAGTTTGAGCCACACGAAGAAAACCCGATGATTGGTTTCCGGGGGGCTGCGCGTTACCTATCGAAAGATTTTAAAGACTGCTTTGAGCTGGAATGCCGGGCGATGAAAAGAGTGCGAAATGAACTGGGGTTAACCAATGTACAGTTGATGGTGCCTTTTGTGCGTACGCCGGATGAAGCTCGCCAGGTGGTTGAATTGCTGGACACCTTCGGTCTTCGTCGCGGTGAAAATGGTCTTAAACTGATCATGATGTGTGAGTTGCCTTCCAATGCGCTACTGGCCGATGAGTTCCTGCAATATTTTGATGGTTTCTCCATTGGTTCCAACGATATGACGCAGCTGACACTGGGGCTGGATCGAGACTCTGGCTTAATTGCGCACCTGTTTGATGAACGCAACGAGGCCATTAAAAAGCTGCTGTCCATGGCGATTCAAGCGTGTAAAAAGCAAGGCAAGTATGTGGGTATTTGTGGTCAGGGTCCCAGTGACCATCCTGATTTTGCCCGCTGGTTGATGGAAGAGGGGATTGATACGGTATCCCTAAACCCTGACTCAGTGATTGAAACCTGGTTGTACCTTGCTGACCAATCCTAACATAAAGAGGCCGCGTGTATTTTTACACGCGGTCCTTATACAATAATAAAAAGGCTGTCTATGTTGTTTAGTACCCCTGATTTATGTGATGCATACCCTGATAAAATTGCAGTTTTGGATGTCCCGCTAAACAACTACGGTGGCATTACTGCTTTTTTTGGCGAAGTGGTGACCATTCGATGCTTTGAAGATAATTCATTGGTGCGAGAACAGGTGGCTGTAGACGGTAAAGGGAAGGTGCTGATCGTTGATGGTGGCGGGTCTATGCATCGTGCTTTATTAGGCGACATGCTGGCAGAAAAAGCCGTTGAGAACGGCTGGTCAGGCATTATCATTAATGGCTGTGTGCTGGATGTTGATGTCTTGTCCACCTTGCCCTTGGGAGTCAAAGCACTCGGCACGCATCCCATGAAAACGGTAAAAAAAGGTCTCGGAGAATGCAACGTCCCTGTGCGTTTTGGAGGTGTGTCTTTTCTACCTGCCGCACATATCTATGCCGATAATAATGGTGTACTGTACTCGCAAGCACCATTATTAAAGCAAGCCATGCACCTTTGACGGTCACCATTATTCCTCTTCAGTTTCTGCTCCACCCAGTCTATTCATCACTCCCCGATGACCCTGAAGAGGGTACGTCTACCTCTACCCTTCACCGGCAGCATCACTGCTGTGTTCTCCTATCGGTTTTTCCTGATCCTCATTCTCAAATAATGATTCGGGGACGTCGATAATCTCACAGCCACCCTCAGAACTGGCGCCATAACCTGTCAGAATCACCTTTAATTTTCCGGTGCTATCTTTGAAAATCATGACTGTATTGGACCAAGTGATATCAAAAGAAGGTACAGTGCGAGCCTTTTTAGCTTTTTTTCACCCTTTAAACGCACAAGAGGGATCCAAATAGTCGGTTTGAACATGACCTGGATTAAACATACATAGAACTTACGCATTGACAGACATCCAAAAAAATTGCTAGATCAGCAAAAAAACAGTGGATGTCGTCGTGCGTAGAAAAATAACAAAACCAACAACAGCCAAGTGCGACCTCCCGAAGTATACGGGGTTGCTACTCTGTGAACCCAAATCAGCCACCTGTACCCATCTTAGCGAATTGAGTGATATATCGCATGACAGTGTTAACCGCTTTCTCCAACGTGAAAACTTTGCTCCTGAAGCTCTTTTTCTAGAAGCGTCAGCAAGGCTTATTCTTGAAGGTGGGACGCTATCGGTTGATGATACGGTGCTGGATAAACCTTATACCCATTACACGGCTTTAGTCGGTCATTACTACTCAGGAAAGCACCACAAAACCGTCAAGGGTATTAATCTCATCACGCTTTATTACACGGACATCAAAGGCTACAACTTGCCCGTGCATTTCCGTATTTACAATCCAGCCGATGGCAAAACTAAAAATGACTACTTTGTCGATATGCTGAAAGAAGTACTGGCATGGGGACTCGAACCTGCATGTGTTACCGGTGACTCTTGGTATAGCAGTATTGGAAACCTCAAAGCTGTGAAAACAATGGTTTGGGTTTTATGTTCGCTGTTAAAAGCAACCGTACTGTCTCTGTGCAAAAGGGTAACTACCAACAGGTGCAGAGCCTGAAGATTCCCGAAGAAGGAAAAACTGTATGGCTACGTAACTTTGGTCATGTACGACTCTACCGGACGCGACTCAAAAACGAGCTGCGCCATTACGTTTTTTACACTCCTCATGTCGGAACAGATCTATCTCCACGATCTGATTTTGATCAGCTGCACCAACATCATTGGGCGCTCGAAGAGTATCACCGGGCATTAAAGCAACTCTGCAACATCGAGCGTTTTCAGGTGAGAGGGGAGCGACAGGTCCGGAATCATATTTTTGCGGCTATCTTTGGCTATACCTGTCTTCAGGCGATGAAAGTATCAGGGTCACTCAGAAGCGTCTATAGCGTCAGGAAAGACGCCCTCAAAGAAGCTACCTGGGATTTCATAAAAAGCTTCTCCGAGGGGCAGGAATGGTTGAGGCCATTTTTTGCCGGACCTGTCAATGCGTAAGTTCTAATACATACATCAAATCCACTGGTTGTCACTACGCATATACGGTCTTTGCCATGGTATTTTACACATGAAGAAGCGCCTTTTTTTAATTGCATTTCTTTCCCTTCTTCTGTTGTAAAAGACCCCGTTAGATTAGTAGGGCAACTGAGAATAGGCCATTTCTTGTCTTTTTTGACGGAAACGTTTTCCTTACCATAATGAATCAGGACGTTATCACCGTATTTGTACAAGGATGCCATGGGCCAGGATTTTTCTGCTTTAAAAACGCTGTGTTCATCAATACGTAGGATGGTATGGTCATCGTTGAAACCGAAGTCCATCACACCATATTGATCAGCATAGGCCAATAATCGGGGGGCGTACTCATATGGATTTTTATCCTTATCAAACTGCTCTCTGTCGCAACAAGGAAACCAATCCAACAGGAGCCCAGTGAAAAAAGGTGTAACACCGTCTGTCTTTGGGAAGACTAATACCGTCCACTGAATGCCATTGTTGTAAAAGGCCATAATGCTCCCGTCTTTTCGTAGAAAGGCTGCATAATTTTTGGCTAAGAATGCCGTTCTTTGATAGAAGGCAGAAGCCCTATCGAACTCCTTTAGCAATGTAGAAAATGGTTATGGATCTGTTATATTTCAATTCTTTTGCATCATACGCCATTTTCCAAAATACAGCATGATGTGTATTGGTGGTATCAAGACAGCTCAACAATAAGTGTTCACCATCCGACTTGACGACAGTGGGGTGAAGGAGATCTATATTCTCCTGTAGATTTTCCGGAATTGTGTAGTCCACATGCGCATTATAGTTGGCATCTGTTCCATCAAGTACAAATAGGACCATTCTGATGATGCTCTGATTTCTATATATAGCCGTGAGGAGCACGTGTTCATCAGGTAAGGCAGTCGTTTCCTCAGGCTCTGCTTCTATTGCAGCAGAGGTAGAAGGTTTAGGGGGGCGCTTTCTTTGGTAGCACTCGCTTGTTCCGAAGCTTTTTTGGCTATTGGGGCATATTTAAAAAAGGAGATTGATTTTTTATCCATCTCGAACCCACAAAACCGTCGCTTCCTACTTTAAACTGCACTTTTCTACCATTTACAATGGGTGTCTCTACGGACGCCTTATTTTTCTTGTCCGGCATGTTAAAGGCATACTCTGTATTCGTCATTAAAAAAACACACATCAAGAACCCAAGTAGAATAACCATTGAAAACGGTTTTTTAGCAGAAATTTCCACTGTTTACCTCCCAGTTTTGGGCATTGTCATGAAAAGATATAAACGGTAAAAAAGTTAATAACGAGAAAGCAGGGACGTAAAGGTTTTCGTATCGACATTGCCACCGCTGGCAATCACAACACTGTTTTGCTGGTAAAAGAGAGAAGGGTTACCCAGCACGGCGGCAATACCAACCGCCCCGCTGGGTTCGAGTACAAGGTGCAGCTCGGAGAAGGCGAGCTGCAGGGCACGAATGACAGAAGGCTCTTCCACGGTCAGGCTTTTGACGCCGGCATGTAATGCGTACTCAAACGTCGATTGCCCGGGAGATAGTGCCAGCAAGGCATCACAGCAGCTGTTGGAACCTCCCTGTGCTCTGGCAAGCGTCCCTTTTTTAAGGGATTGCCGCATACCATCGAAACCTGCCACCTCAATAGCATAAAGCGCGGTATCGGTGCGAGTCGGAGAAAAGCTCAGTGCTGTGCCCGCCACAAGACTTCCCCCACCCGCAGGGCAGAGTACGTTATCACATGACAGTGCTTGTTTCTGTAGCTGTTGTTGCAATTCAACACCAACCGCTGCCTGACCTTTTATCAAGATAGGGTCATCAAAAGGGTGGAGGAGGGTATAGCCCTCTTTCTTAGCAAGAACCGTCGCCATTCTGCTCGCCGCTTCTTCGCGAGAGGGCAACATTTCGTGACACAAGGTCACAGCAGCGCCCAGTTTTTGAGCAGTATCAATTTTGTTTTTAGGGGCGTCGTGTGGCATCACCAGAGAAACGGGAATACCGAGTATTTTACCCGCTTGCGCCAGACCACGGGCAAAATTTCCGGAAGAATAAGCCGCAACGCCACGTTGTTTCTCACCAGGGGTGAGCTGCATTAATCGGTACAGTGCCCCGCGAAACTTAAACGCGCCGGTGACTTGCAGGGATTCCGCTTTTATCCAGACATTGCCATCAACAAGTTTGCTCAGCGTTGGGCTGTGTAACAGAGGTGTTTCCTGAGTATAGGGTTTGACAGCCGCATAAACGGCCTGAAGCGTATCAGTCGTAACAAGAGCAGTGTCGGGGTTAAACAGGTTATCAAGCATTGTTGTATCAGCGTGAAAACAATAAGCCTGAAAGATAGTCGGTTTATTCCGCCTTGACAGAAAAAAAAGATGAAAAAAGGAAGGTATATCACCTTCCTTTTTGTGTGACCAAGGAAAAACTTAACGCCTTAAAACTGCTCCTCTTCTGTAGAGCCTGTCAGAGCGGTCACTGAAGAGCGTCCGCCCTGAATGACCGTTGTAACATCGTCACAATAGCCAGTGCCGACTTCCTGCTGGTGAGCCACAAAGGAATAGCCTTTCTCGGCAGCTGCAAATTCAGGCTCCTGCACCATATTGACGTAATGTTTCATGCCTTCGCCCTGCGCGTAATTATGCGCCAGTTCGAACATGTTGTACCACATGTTATGAATACCCGCCAAGGTGATAAACTGGTATTTGTAACCCATATCACTCAGTTCCTGCTGGAATTTGGCAATGGTTGCGTCATCCAGATTCTTCTTCCAGTTGAAAGAAGGAGAGCAGTTATAGGCCAGTACCTGATCCGGATATTCCTTACGAATGGCTTCAGCAAACTTACGTGCCTCATCCAGACAGGGTGTTGCTGTCTCACACCAGAGCAGATCGGCATAAGGTGCGTAGGCCAACCCTCGGGCAATGGCCTGATCAATACCGGCTTTGGTACGGTAGAAACCTTCTGCAGTCCGTTCACCTGTTAAAAAAGGTGTATCGTAATCATCGCAGTCAGAGGTGATTAAATCGGCTGCATTGGCGTCGGTGCGAGCCAATACAATCGTAGGTACATCAGCCACATCCGCTGCCAGTCGGGCTGAAATCAGCTTCTGTACCGCCTCTTTGGTAGGCACCAATACTTTACCGCCCATATGCCCACACTTTTTCACTGATGCCAGCTGGTCTTCAAAATGGACACCCGCTGCACCGGCTTCAATCATGGATTTCATGAGTTCATAGGCGTTAAGCACGCCACCAAAACCGGCTTCGGCATCGGCCACAATAGGGGCGAAATAGTCGCGGTGATGGTTATCTTCCGGGAATACATCATTCTTCCACTGAATTTGATCGGCGCGTTTGAAACTATTATTGAGACGCTCAACCACAGTGGGTACTGAGTCAACAGGGTAGAGCGACTGATCAGGGTACATATCGCACTTACTGTTATTGTCCGCAGCGACTTGCCAGCCCGAGAGGTAAATGGCTTCTATGCCGGCTTTCACCTGCTGTACGGCTTGACCTCCGGTCAATGCACCCAGACAGTTTGCATAGCCTTTTTTCGCAGAACCATTCACAAGAGCCCAGAGCTTTTCTGCGCCTTGGCGTGCCAGGGTGTTTTCTATCTTGACTGACCCTCGCAGGCGAACAACATCCTCAGCAGAATAAGTACGTTTAACGTTTTTCCAACGAGGATTTTCTGCCCAGTCATTTTTCAGGCAAGCGATCTCGTCGGCACGGTTATAGGTTGACATGTTATTTTTCTCCCCAATTCAAACGTGCGTTTAAATATTCACTGTAAATCCTAAACAAAATGTAACAATGCTGATAATTTATATGTCTCCTAAATCCTGCAAATAATATCGAAATAAAAGTTGCAATCACCCGTGAATAAAGAGATTAAATGATGTTTTCGTTTCATAAAGCATCACTTTTTCAATGAGCAAAAAAAACAAGTCAAAAGCACGTTTGAAGCAGCGGAAGGTACATTTCACTCAAGCTAAAAAGCCGCTTACCAGTCAGGCTGGACTTATCCCTGTGTTTCGCTTCCTGAACCGGATGGGGCTGGCCGACCTACTGGACAAACGGATTAATATTCAACGAGGCTCTAATGCCACTTTCCAACTGTCAGATGTCATTCTGATGGTAACCACCGGCATTCTGGCAGGTGCCAAAAGTCTGATGAAAGTGTGCACGGTCTGGCAGGATAGCGTTCTCCGAGAATGCACCCGTTTTCAACGCATTCCTTGTGACAGTCAATTTGGACGCATTTTAAAGCTGTTCCACTTTGCCAGCGTCGTTGAACTGGAAACCGCTGTCCACGAAATGAGGGAGAGTGTTTGGAAACAGGCACTGCGCTCAGGAACATCTACCGTTTATGCTTTTAAACAGGTCACCATTGACCTCGATTCTACGGTAAAAACCTGTTTTGGTTTTCAGGAAGGCGCAAAGAAAGGGTTTAACGAGAAAAAAAGAGGGGCGCTGTCGTACCACCCGCAGCTGGCCTTTTGCGCGGAAACCAAAGAAGTGCTGCAGGGTTGGTTACGAAGTGGTGATGCCTACACTGCTAATGGCTCCATAGAGTTTATGAAACAGTTGCTGGTTACTCTGCCTTCCCACATGAAGATTTTTTTCAGGGCTGATAGTGGCTACTTTGGTGGACCATTACTGACCTATCTGGAGGATTTAGGACATCGTTATCTGGTTAAGGTCAAACTGAAGAATCTACACAAACTGTTAATCCCGCAAGACTGGCAACCTGTCGTGCATCAGCCAGGGTGGGAGTGGTGCGAGTTTCAACACTGCTGTGGTGACTGGGACCGGGCTCGTTGCTTCGTGGCTGTCCGGCAAAGAAAGATCGGGAAGCCAGAAAACACCCAGTGCGAATTGTTAGACCCGAAGCCAGAGTACGACTACTTCTGCTACGTGACTACTGAGTCGTTGAGTCCATGGGAGATCCATAAAGCGTATGGCAAGCGGGCTACCTGCGAAACCTGGATCGAAGAGTGCAAAAACCAGATGGCTCTCGGGCAGATCAAAACCGATCATTTCATGGCAAACAGTGCGCTTATGCAATGTGCAATACTGGCCTACAATACAACACGTTGGATGGCACTGATGAGTGGGAATCGTCAGGTGATGAAGTGGGAGCCGGAAAGCATTCGCTGCTATATGATACGGGTTGCCGGAAAACTGTTGACAGGTAACAGGCAGTTGACCGTTGCCAGTAACAAAGAGCATCTCTACCAAACGGAGTGGGATGCTTGGCTAGCAGTAGGTGACTGTTTGTAAATAGCGAACAATGGATGATTAGAAAAACATTCTGCTAATGCGGAAGGAGTTATCGCGCCCTGATATCAGGAATAGCAGTAAGATGAACCAAACACGACGGCTCATGTGATTAAAATCCACTGAAAAGGTAAATATTTGCTCGATAGTAGCATAATCAGAATCAGGAGGGCTTGATCAGTTGCTGCGATTGACCTGTTCGGGTTTGGATTGCAGGATTTAGGTGTCTTATGACGGCTATTTTGACCGTGAATAATGATGAAAGGCAGTGATCGCATGAATATTGCACGGGTTGATTTAAATCTTTTGGTGTATCTCGATGTCTTGCTGCGTGAGCGCAATGTCACCCGGGCAGCAGAGCAGCTGGGCATCACACAGCCTGCTTTAAGCAATGGTTTAAAGCGACTGCGAAAATTGTTCGACGACCCCCTTATGGTACGTACCAGTGAAGGAATGACACCCACAGAGCGCGCAATAGAACTCCGGCCTCAAATTTGTGATGCCTTATATTCGCTGGAAAAGGCGATACAGCCAAAAACCCCTTTTGCGCCCCTGACAAGCCATAAGGTGTTTCGCATTATGGCCAGTGATTATGCCGAATCAACATTGATTCCGTTGATTTTACGCCCACTGCGATTGCAGGCGCCTCATATTACGCTGGATATTTTAACGCCCAGTGATGTCAGTTTTCAGGATGTGGAGCAGGGCAGGGTGGACATGGCCATAAACCGGTTTGATAGTCTCCCGCAGTCGTTTCATCATTCCCCTTTATGGGAAGATTCTTTCTCCTGTATCGTCAGTAAAAGTCACCCAATTCTTGAGGAATTCACCCTCGAAAACTATTTAGCCTCTCAACATATCTGGGCCAGCAAAACCGGGATGGGCGTAGGAGTAGGAGTGAATCCAGAAGATGTCCAGCAGCTGGGATGGGTGGATGAAACACTGTCAACACTGGGGCACAAGCGCAGTATTAGTGTGTATACCCGTCACTATCAGGTAGCCATGCTCTTATCGGGCCAAAATGATTTGATTGCGACACTGCCCAGTAAATTAGCTGACCTTCAACGGAATAATCCTGCGTTGGCGGTATTGGCGCCGCCCTTTGAGATTCCACCAATTCAACTAACGATGGCATGGAGCCCACTGTTGCATCACAGCTCTGGCCACCAATGGTTACGGCAGTTAATCCGGTCTGTCATTAGCCGTCACACGCCACAAAAACACCCATTCGCCATGGTGGGTTAAATAAATGCTTGGCGGCAATGTTGTCTTGTGATAATTTTTGTTAACACTTGATCGCAAGGGATAATTATTATGCATTGGCTCGAAAACCTGAGCACTGACCATGCGTTGCACCCTCATGCTGAAGAATGCCTGGATCATCTGATGGAAAGCTATTACCTGATATTTTCCGATCAGAGAGAGGACGATCTTGAAGACGAGTTAGCGACGTAATACCGCTTGCCCTTTTGTCCTATAAACCCTGTACAAGGTGCAGGGTTGCAGTAGTACCCCCTCGATACAGTACTTAGCCACATCACTTTTCCCCTTGCACTATTTTTCTCGATAATACCCGGCATATACGGTATCAATTGGTATTTTTTAAAACGGCTGTTTAAGACTATTGAACAACCCGAAAAAGCAGCGAGCCACGAGGTAGAAGAAGAATGACACAACGTGTACGTAAGGGCAGTCTGCAGGTTGCCAAGGTGATTGCTGATCTTCTGGAGCAGGAAATCGCACCTGGCACCGGCATTTCACCCGATCGATTCTGGCAAGCGTGTGAAACTATATTCAAGGAGTTAACGCCTAAAAATCAGGCGCTGCTCAAAAAAAGAGACGCTTTACAAGCCAGTATTGATCAATGGCACCGAGAGCAATGGGGAGTACCTGTTGACTCTGTGGCTTACAAAGCTTTTCTCAAGGCTATAGGCTACCTGACACCGGAAGCCGCCGATGTTCAGGTGACAACCGGCAACGTTGATGCTGAGATTGCTGCACTGGAGGGGCCCCAGTTGGTTGTACCCGTCATGAATGCCCGTTTTGCACTGAATGCGGCCAATGCGCGCTGGGGTAGCTTGTACGATGCGCTTTATGGTACTGATGTCATCCCTCAAACAACGGGCCAACCGGTTCAGGGGTACGACCCGGAACGTGGTAGTCAGGTGATTCAATATGCCCGTGCACTATTAAATGACGTTGCGCCCCTGGCGAAACAGTCCCATACCGCCGTCGCTTTTTATGCCATTAAAGAGCAACAACTGGCGATCACCCTTAAAGACGGTTCTGTCACAAGCCTGAAACAGCCTGAGCAGTTTTCAGGCTTCACGGGCACTCCCGAAACACCAACGAGTATTCTGTTAAAGAATAACGGACTTCATATTGAAATTGTGATTAACCGGACATCCACGGTTGGGAGCAGTGATGCTGCCGGCATCAGTGATCTAAGAATGGAAGCCGCACTCACTACCATTATGGACTGCGAAGACTCAGTGGCTGCGGTCGATGCTGAGGATAAAGCACTGGTTTATAAAAACTGGCTGGGGCTTATGAAAGGGGAGCTGGAAACAACCTTTGAAAAACAGGGTAAGGCGTTGACCCGTAAGATGAAGGCTGACCGCGAGTTTCTGTCACCTGAAGGGAATGGCTTTTCCCTGCCCGGGCGAAGCCTGATGTTTGTTCGTAATGTGGGACACCTGATGACGAACGATGCCATTTTGGACGGGGAGGGCAATGAGGTACCGGAAGGGATGCTTGATGGGTTATTTACGGCGCTGGCTGCTAAGCATGATCTGTTAAAAACCGAAGGTTTGAGAAATAGCCGAACAGGCAGTGTTTATATTGTTAAGCCCAAAATGCACGGGCCGGAAGAAGTTGCCTTTACCTGCGAGTTGTTTAGTCGCATAGAAAATGCTTTAGATCTGGCCCCTAATACCTTGAAAGTGGGGATTATGGATGAAGAGCGTCGTACATCCCTGAATCTCAAAGCTTGTATTCACGAAGCCAGAGAGCGTGTGGTCTTTATTAACACAGGCTTTCTCGATCGAACAGGGGATGAAATCCACACCAGCATGGAAGCTGGCCCGGTGATTCGCAAAGCCGCCATGAAGCAATCCATCTGGATCAATGCCTATGAAGACCAAAATGTCGATGTTGGTTTGGCAACAGGCTTGCCCGGTACAGCGCAAATAGGCAAAGGCATGTGGCCCATGCCCGATGAGATGGCGCAAATGATGGATGCCAAGATTGGTCATCCCTTATCCGGTGCCAGTACTGCCTGGGTACCTTCTCCCAACGCGGCCACATTGCATGCTATTCACTACCACAAGGTTAACGTTCAGAGTCAGCAGAAAACCCTGACATCACGCCAACAAGCCAGTATTGATGACATTCTGACGATTCCCTTACTGGAAGATAAAGCATCCCTTTCACCGGAAGCCATTCAGCAAGAGCTGGATAATAACGCTCAAGGTATTCTGGGTTATGTGGTTCGGTGGGTAGAGCAGGGGGTCGGGTGCTCAAAAGTGCCGGATATCAACCATGTAGGCCTCATGGAGGATCGGGCTACCTTGCGCATCTCCAGCCAGCATATTGCTAACTGGTTGCGTCATGATATTTGTACAGAGGCACAGGTACTGGCAACATTGAAACGCATGGCTGTTGTGGTGGATCAGCAAAATACTCATGACCCCATTTATCAGAATATGACACCTGAGGTTGATCAAAGCATTGCCTTTCAAGCAGCCTGTGATTTGATTTTTAAAGGGAAAGAGCAGCCTAATGGCTATACTGAGCCGTTGCTGCATGGCTATCGTCGCCAATATAAAGCCGTTCAGCGCTAAACTTGTAGACTGCAAAGAAAGCATCAACCGGATTGAATAAATCCTGTTGATGCCTGAAGGTGATCAAACAATGTGCCGATAAACATTTCAGGATTATCATCGAGCAGATACCCGTAATGCCAGGTCCGGGAGACTTTTCCGCAGCACGACAGGCGGCAATAGCGTCAAATCATAATGCCATTTCTTCTGTCCTTGTTGGTTTGCAGGGCTTTTTGTGTGGTTTTCAAGTCCATAAAGTCGATGACATAGAAAAACAGCTGCCCGAGACCTCTCACAAGGAACCGAGAATCAGGCAATCTCTAAGAAACCGGCGTATCGCCCCAATTCGAGAGACAGCCGATCCTAAAGTATTATTTTCTCAAGAGAAGGTTTCTGCATCCTCTTCGCTGTTTGAGTCTAATGAAGTGCCATTAACGATGACACGAGCAGACTTGCTTCAGCACCTTTCTTTTATAACGGATATCGAGAACCTATTGACTGATGATATCAAGGAAGGTCATGAAAGCCACGCAAAATTATCGTTTTTATCAGCCTCAGAGCTTACTAAGTTTGTCAACAAATGGCGTGCATGAACACCTTCTGTAAAAGTATCATTGCGAGAAAAGCTAGGTGAGCTTATCGAAAACAGTGAAGGGGATATTCATTTGCATGAAGCCAGACGTTTATTCCCCGTTAAAGAATCAGGCTCCTTTCGTCATCAAAAAACCTATATCAACCAAAAATTATTAGAACAAATACAACTAATACAGTCTCTCGATTCTCTGATCGCTCAGACACACACAGTTGTTACTAAAATGACGAGTGAGATTAGTCAGCGATAGGAGCTTAATGTTAACAAAGCATCTCTATTGCGTAGCGGTAAATCAAGAGAAGACATGAGTGTAGAAGAAAAAAGAGTACTAGCCACTCCCGTTCGTAGTAAGAGAGACATCATTATAGAAGGTAGATAGCGTTTAAATGCTTTTTTTAAATGCTTTTTTTAAATGCTTTTTTAAATGATTTTTTAAATGATTTTTTAAATGCTTTTTTAAATGATAGGCGATTATCATAGAAGAAGCCAGTTAGCATGTTGACGCTCCAGCCTTTAAAGGCCTTATCCCCCAGGGCTGACGCATCAATGGTGAACTAAGGGGAGTGGCATAGAGAAGTTTACCGGAGTATGGTGAGTTTTTCTTCCCTTTCGCCTTTGCCGCTATGAATACCACAATTGATGTTGCCCCAGAATGTAAGAGTCTTCTTAAGCTCGCCGCAAAGAAACTGAAAGGCCATGATCGCAGGTTGTTTGTGGCTGAGGTGGCTGAAACACTCTGCTATGGCAGCCCCCGTCTCACTAAAACTGAATTTGGTTTTGGTCGTCATACCGTAGAACTGGGTATGCATGAAAAATGCACAGGGATGATCTGTTACGGCAACTATGCTTCATCCGGGAAGCGAAAGAGTGAAGATGTCTCGCCACAATTGGCAGAGGATATTCGCTGCCTTGTAGAACCGGAAAGTCAGGCAGACCCTCAGCTACGCAATACGTTTGCCTATACACGGGTGACAGCAAAAAGTGTACGGCAGAAACTGATAGAAGAAAAAGACTGGGATAACGATTCCCTTCCTCAAGTGCGCACTATCAATAATATCTTGAATCGTTTGGGATACAAGCTGCGTAAGGTTGAAAAAACAAAGCCTGAAAAAAAATTCCGGAAACCGATGCCATCTTTGCCAATATCCGCAGAGTCAGGGAAGAGGCCGACCAAAGAAAAAATGTCTTACAACTCAGCATAGACTGCAAAGCAACGGTCAATCTCGGAGATTTTTCTCGGGGTGGAAAAGATAGAGGTTCCTCAGCCGTCAAGGCGCTGGATCATGATATGGCGAAAAAAGACAAAATGATTCCTTTTGGTATTCTGAATCTGGACAATGACCAACTCAGCGTATTTTACGGGGTCTCTTATAAAACCAGTGACTTTATCTGTGATGCTCTGGAGCAGTGGTGGTCGGGCATTAAAGAAAGCTATCAGCATATAGATGAGCTGGTTATCTACGCGGACAACGGCCCAGAAAACAACAGCCATAGAACCCAGTTTCTTTTCAGAATGGTCATGTTTGCTCAGGCAACAGGGTTAAAAATTCACCTTGTTTACTACCCTCCTTATCACAGCAAGTACAATCCCATTGAAAGGTCTTGGGCATTTCTGGAGGATCACTGGGGTGGAGCTTTATTGAATACAGCAACAGCGGTTATTGAGTGGACAAAAAGCATGACGTGGAGATGCATCAGTCCTATTGTTGCACTATTGGATAGAACCTATGAAAAGGGTGTAAAGCTCTGTAAATCTGGGTTAGCAAAAATTAATCCTTATATTCTGCGTAACCCAGAGCTGAAAAAATGGAACGTTATGATCGTTCCAAAACTGGTAACTTCTTAATTGCTGCTTCCCTAAGGTCCACTGTATAAGCCAAACTATATGCACTTCCTTTCTCGGTTGGTTCATTTCATGAAGTCAGTCCATAATACCTTGGTTCAGTACATAGAAAATATTGATGATCCGCGCTGTACATCCATGTGCCTCCATAAACTCATAGATATTCTAGTCATTGCTATTTGTGCTGTTCTCTGTGGCGCAAACACTTGGGCTGCAATGGCTGAGTTTGGTGAGAGTAAGCAGGATTGGCTCGAAGGCTTTCTTGAACTGCCTCATGGTATTCCTTCTTATGATACCTAAATCCTGCAATCCAAACCCGAACAGGTCAATCGCAGCAACTGATCAAGCCCTCCTGATTCTGATTATGCTACTATCGAGCAAATATTTACCTTTTCAGTGGATTTTAATCACATGAGCCGTCGTGTTTGGTTCATCTTACTGCTATTCCTGATATCAGGGCGCGATAACTCCTTCCGCATTAGCAGAATGTTTTTCTAATCATCCATTGTTCGCTATTTACAAACAGTCACCTACTGCTAGCCAAGCATCCCACTCCGTTTGGTAGAGATGCTCTTTGTTACTGGCAACGGTCAACTGCCTGTTACCTGTCAACAGTTTTCCGGCAACCCGTATCATATAGCAGCGAATGCTTTCCGGCTCCCACTTCATCAACTGACGATTCCCACTCATCAGTGCCATCCAACGTGTTGTATTGTAGGCCAGTATTGCACATTGCATAAGCGCACTGTTTGCCATGAAATGATCGGTTTTGATCTGCCCGAGAGCCATCTGGTTTTTGCACTCTTCGATCCAGGTTTCGCAGGTAGCCCGCTTGCCATACGCTTTATGGATCTCCCATGGACTCAACGACTCAGTAGTCACGTAGCAGAAGTAGTCGTACTCTGGCTTCGGGTCTAACAATTCGCACTGGGTGTTTTCTGGCTTCCCGATCTTTCTTTGCCGGACAGCCACGAAGCAACGAGCCCGGTCCCAGTCACCACAGCAGTGTTGAAACTCGCACCACTCCCACCCTGGCTGATGCACGACAGGTTGCCAGTCTTGCGGGATTAACAGTTTGTGTAGATTCTTCAGTTTGACCTTAACCAGATAACGATGTCCTAAATCCTCCAGATAGGTCAGTAATGGTCCACCAAAGTAGCCACTATCAGCCCTGAAAAAAATCTTCATGTGGGAAGGCAGAGTAACCAGCAACTGTTTCATAAACTCTATGGAGCCATTAGCAGTGTAGGCATCACCACTTCGTAACCAACCCTGCAGCACTTCTTTGGTTTCCGCGCAAAAGGCCAGCTGCGGGTGGTACGACAGCGCCCCTCTTTTTTTCTCGTTAAACCCTTTCTTTGCGCCTTCCTGAAAACCAAAACAGGTTTTTACCGTAGAATCGAGGTCAATGGTGACCTGTTTAAAAGCATAAACGGTAGATGTTCCTGAGCGCAGTGCCTGTTTCCAAACACTCTCCCTCATTTCGTGGACAGCGGTTTCCAGTTCAACGACGCTGGCAAAGTGGAACAGCTTTAAAATGCGTCCAAATTGACTGTCACAAGGAATGCGTTGAAAACGGGTGCATTCTCGGAGAACGCTATCCTGCCAGACCGTGCACACTTTCATCAGACTTTTGGCACCTGCCAGAATGCCGGTGGTTACCATCAGAATGACATCTGACAGTTGGAAAGTGGCATTAGAGCCTCGTTGAATATTAATCCGTTTGTCCAGTAGGTCGGCCAGCCCCATCCGGTTCAGGAAGCGAAACACAGGGATAAGTCCAGCCTGACTGGTAAGCGGCTTTTTAGCTTGAGTGAAATGTACCTTCCGCTGCTTCAAACGTGCTTTTGACTTGTTTTTTTTGCTCATTGAAAAAGTGATGCTTTATGAAACGAAAACATCATTTAATCTCTTTATTCACGGGTGATTGCAACTTTTATTTCGATATTATTTGCAGGATTTAGGTGATACGTTTTATCGCCTTTTCTGTTTGCTAGACCCTCTTGTTTTCGAAGAGTGCTTTACTCGCTGGATGGCTGCTACTGTAGGCAATATCGTTGGTAACGATGTTGATATTCTTCCCATTGACGGGAAATGTTTGCGGGGTTCGCGAAGCAAGGCAAAAAAGGCCATTCATATGGTCAGCGCCTTCAGTACAGGTGCAGGAATGGTGTTACCTAAATCCTGCAATACAAACTCCAACAGGCCAAACATACGCATTGATCAAATCCTCCTGACTCCGATTATCCTGCTGTCGAGAAAATACTGGCCTTTTCAGTGGATTTTCATCGCTCGAACCATCGTATTTTTATTCATCTTACTCCTATTCCTAATATCAGAGCGTAACAACACCTTCCGCATCAGCAGAATGTTTTTTCTAACCATCCGTTGTACGGCTATTTACAAACAGTCACCCACTGCCAGCCAAGCATCCCACTCCGTCTGGTAGAGATGCTCTTTGTTACTGGCAACGGTCAACTGTCTGCTACATGTTAACAATTTTCCAGCAACCCGTATCATATAGCAGCGAATGCTTTCCGGCTCCCACTTCATCAGCTGACGATTTCCACTGACCAGAGCCATCCAGCGTGTCGTATTGTAGGCCAGTATTGCACATTGCATAAGCGCACTGTTTGCCATGAAATGATCGGTTTTGATCTGTCCAAGGGTCATCTGATTTTTGCACTCTGCAATCCAAGTTTCACAGGTAGCCCGCTTACCGTACGCTTTATGGATCTCCCACGGACTCAACAACTCAGTCGTCACGTAACAGAAGTAGTCGTACTCTGGCTGCGGATTTAACAGTTCGCCCTGCATATTTTCTGGCTTCCCTGGCTTTCTTTGTCGCACAGCCACGAAGCAGCGATTCCGGTCCCAGCTACCACAGCGGTGTTGAAACTCACACTGCTCCCAACCTGGCTGATTTATGACAGGCTGCCAGTCTTGCGGGATTAACAGTTTGTGCAGATTCTTCAATTTCACCTTGATGAGATAACGATGCCCCAGATCATCCAAATAAGTCAGTAGTGGGCCACCAAAGTAGCCACTGTCAGCCCTGAAAAAAATCTTCATATGAGAAGGCAGGGTGATCAGCAGTTGCTTCATAAACTCTATGGCGCCATTGGCGGTGTAGGCATCGCCACTTCGTAACCAGCCTTGCAATACTTCTTTAGTTTGAGCGCAAAAGGCCAATTGCGGGTGGTACGAAAGAGCCCCTCTTTTTTTCTCATTAAAGCCTTTCTTGGCGCCTTCCTGAAAACCGAAACAGGTTTTTACCGTAGAATCGAGGTCAATGGTGATCTGTTTACGTGCATAAATGGTAGATGTTCCTGAGCGCAACGCCTGTTTCCAAACCCTGCCCCTCATTTCGTGGACAGCGGTTTCCAGTTCAACGACGCTGGCAAAACTAAACAGCTTTAAAATGCGTCCAAATTGACTGTCACAAGGGATTCGGTGAAATTGGGTACATTCTCGAAGAGTGCTATCCTGCCAGACCGTGCACACTTTCATCAGACTTCTGGCACCTGCCAGAATGCCGGTGGTTACCATCAGAATGACATCTGACAGTTGGAAAGTGGCATTAGAGCCTCGTTGAATATTAATCCGTTTGTTTAGTAAGCCGGACAGCCCCATCCGATTCAGGAAGCGAAACGCAGGGATCAGTCCAGCCTGACTGGTGAGCGGCTTTTTAGCTTGGATGAAACGTACCTTCCGCTGTTTCAAACGTGCTTTTGACTTGTTTTTTTTGCTCATGGGAAAAGTGATGCTTTATTGAAACCAAAGCATCACTTAATCCCTTTATTCATAGGATATTGCAACAGTTATTTCGAGATCCTTTGCAGGATTTAGGTGTTATGTCAGCGAAAAGTAGACAGTAAATCTAACGAAATAACAGCAGTGCCTGAGTTGCTGCAGTCTATTTGTCTGAAGAACCGTCTTATCACTGCTGATGCGTTGAATTGCCAAAAGGAGATAGTTGGCGTCTGTATCGAACAGGGAGGAAACTATGTACTGCCTGTCAAAGGTAACCAAGGCAAGCTTTATAAACAAATCAAACAGTACTTTGACCAGCAATACCACGATGCGCCATTACCTCGGCTCGGCTTCGATTACTCTGCAACCATAGAGAAAGGTCACGGCCGGTATGAATATAGAATGGGTTGGGTTAGCAGTGACTTGTCATCTATCCCACGACAGATAACGCAGCTGAGAACCTGTCGATATTAAATAGAATTGCTCTCAATACACATACTCAAAACGAGCAAACTAAAGGAAGTGTATTCCTTAAAAGGCTTAGTGCTGGTTGGGATAATAGGAAGCTGGTTCCACTACTAAGAACCATCGTTCAAACTTGATACGTCAGCCCTGCCTTATCCCCTGGTTTAAGGCGTTGAGCGATATTTTCAGGCATAGGCAAGAAAGTATTTTGGATGATGATACGGTACAACAACTGTATGATTTATATGATTCTGCAGAAATGGGGAAAGCCCTTGCCTATAAAATACGATTGCTAAGTAAAATAGGCGCTGAAAAGTTAGAGCAAGCAGATGGAGGGGCAATACACGCCTCTGAATACACTGGAGTGACTTCCAAAGCACTCTCATGTGAAGCCCCTTACATTGAGGCTGAGAATTTTGCAAAAAAAAATAGCCTATAAATTGAATGGTTGTTTTTAAATGTTTTTTTCAAAAAATATATCTCAATTATTCATTAAACTTACCTTGACTAAAACTATCCCCCCGTATGCCGAATAATTAAATACATGCTTACCACCTTCAGGATGTGTAATGAAAATAAGATATTTATTTATCATGTTAATCATTAATTATTACAGTGGTTTTAATACATTGCATGCAAACGATAATGACCTGATTGCTGAAACCATAAAATTCTCAATAAAAAGAACTGCTGAAAGGCATCACTTCAACTATATGCTTGAAGATGCGGCTAAGCATGCAGCAAAATATGATTTTTCCAGTTTACCTTTGATTATCTGGAAGACAAAGGGCTTGAAGCCAACTCTGATCTCTGGCAACGCTATCAGGAAACCATAAAACAACAATACTAGAACTTACGCATTGACAGGTCCGGCAAAAAATGGCCTCAACCATTCCTTCCCCTCGGAGAAGCTTTTTATGAAATCCCAGGTAGCTTCTTGGAAGGCGTCTTTCCTGACGCTATAGACGCTTCTGAGTGACCCTGATACTTTCATCGCCTGAAGACAGGTATAGCCAAAAATAGCCGCAAAAATATGATTCCGGACCTGTCGCTCCCCTCTCACCTGAAAACGCTCGATGTTGCAGAGTTGCTTTAATGCCCGGTGATACTCTTCGATCGCCCAATGATGTTGGTGCATCTGATCAAAATCAGATCGTGTAGATAGATCTGCTCCGACATGAGGAGTGTAAACAACGTAATGGCGCAGCTCGTTTTTGAGTCGCGTCCGGTAGAGTCGTACATGACCAAAGTTACGTAGCCATACAGTTTTTCCTTCTTCGGGAATCTCCAGGCTCTGCACCTGTTGGTAGTTACCCTTTTGCACAGAGACAGTACGGTTGCTTTTAACAGCGAACATAAAACCCAAACCATTGTTTTTCACAGCTTTGAGTGTAATGGTCTAATAGAACCGGACACTTTGATAAGAGATAATTTCTATCACTTGTTAAGGTGTCACAATGAGTCACAAGCGAACCTATAAGCACTATCCAAAAGAGTGCAAAGAAGAGGCTGTTGCTCTTGTAATGGAGCAAGGCTATTCGGTGCCTGATGCAGCTAAATCACTAGGTATTTCCACCAGTTTGCTCTACAAATGGAAGGATCATATTCTGGCCCTAAAGGAGGGCAAAGTGTTGTCTGATGACGAGCGTGAAGAGCTTAAAAATCTGCGTAAAGAGGTAAAAAAACTCCGCATGGAGAGGGAAGTGCTAAAAAAGGCCAGCGCCTTCTTTGCGAAAGAAATGAAGTGAAATTCGACTTCATTCAGAAGGCGTCAAACGATTACCCTGTTAACTTGCTATGTCGAGTGATGCAGGTGAGTACTTCAGCTTATTATGACTGGTCAAAGCAGCCAGGCAATGTCATCACGGCTGAAACACTGCACTTGTATCGACGAATCAAGCAGCTCTTCAAGCAAAGCAGGAATAGCTTGGGGAGCCGGGAAATGGTTAAGGCTCTGCGCAAAGAAGGCTTTCAGATAGGCCGTTACAGAGTTAGGACGTTAATGAGCCAGCTAGGCCTCAAAGTCAGGCAGCGCTTAGCCTATAAGGTTACCACTAAACGGAAACACAGTGATGCTGTTGCTGACAATCTACTCAATCAGAATTTTAACCCTGTAGGGCCAAATCAGGTATGGGCTGGTGATGTGACCTATTTAAAAACGGCTGAAGGCTGGATGTACCTTGCAATTGTGATGGATTTATTCTCTCGTCGGATCGTTGGCTGGCACATTGATAAAAGGATGACAACGGCTCTGGTTAGTACTGCCATGATGAAAGCTTACAATACTCGTCAGCCGCCTGAAGGCTTAGTTTTTCATAGTGATAGAGGATCGCAGTATACCAGTAAGCGATACCGTAAACTGCTTTCTGGATATGGTATTCGTGCAAGCATGGGAGACGTTGGAGCGTGCTGGGACAATGCTGTCGTTGAGCGGTTTTTTGGAAGCTTAAAGCATGACTGGATTTTTAAGGTAGTTCAACCCACGCGGGAACATATGAAAAAAGATGTTGTGGCATACATGAAGTACTACAACCTTGATAGATTGCATACGGCAAATGATGATCGTTCTCCAATTGAGTATGAAATTTATTATCGTGAAAGTCAGGTAGGATGAAGTGTCGACAAAAGTCTCACAAAAATGTGTCCGGTTTTAGTTGACCAGTACAGAGGTTGCCAATACTGCTATACCAAGAGTCACCGGTAACACATGCAGGTTCGAGTCCCCATGCCAGTACTTCTTTCAGCATATCGACAAAGTAGTCATTTTTAGTGTTGCCATCGGCTGGATTGTAAATACTGAAATTAACGGGCAAGTTGTAGCCTTTGATGTCCGTGTAATAAAGCGTGATGAGATTAATACCCTTGACGGTTTTGTGGTGCTTTCCTGAATAGTAATGACCGACTAAAGCCGTGTAATGGGTATAAGGTTTATCCAGCACCGTATCATCAACCGATAGCGTCCCACCTTCAAGAATAAGCCTTGCTGACGCTTCTAGAAAAAGATCTTCAGGAGCAAAGTTTTCACGTTGGAGAAAGCGGTTAACACTGTCATGCGATATATCACTCAATTCGCTAAGACGGGTACAGGTGGCTGATTTGGGTTCACAGAGTAGAAACCCCGTATACTTCGGGAGGTCGCACTTGGCTGTTGTTGGTTTTGTTATTTTTCTACGCACGACGACATCCACTGTTTTTTTGCTGATCTAGCAATTTTTTTGGATGTCTGTCAATGCGTAAGTTCTAAATACGTAAACTCTCCCGAGTCTGCCAGAAATAAGCTGAAGGAATGGGCAAGAAAAGCATTCTACGCATTTTTTAAACTTCGCCCAGGATCAGTAACCCGCGCTGACTCATTTTCCAAAACAGCTAGTCACTGCTTAAACTATAAAGATGGAGGCGTCTACAGCTACTACAGACACTGTTTTTTTACCTGTATCTGATTTAGAAGGCTCAAGCCTTTTGTTGGCAGCACCCCCTCAACCTTTATCGACACTCATGCCAGAAAGTAGCTGTCAATTTACTCAGCAAACTGAAAAGAGTTTGTGCTATTACCTGAAGACACAGGAAAATATTCCTCAATTTGCTATTAAACATAACTTCAAGGAAGAAATAATGAAGCGTTATAGCGAGGCACAACACGAAGAAAAAGCAACCGCAATAGCAATAGCAATAGCAATAGCAATAGCAATAGCAATAGCAATAGCAAGAGATATCATAGCGTTACTTAGAGTAATCTAATATTTTTCATGAAGCGGCCTATCGCAAGGTTTGGTACCTGTTAAATATTTATAAAATAAAACTATGGATGCAAGAGGTTGGTATAACATCCGATTAATAGCAGTCACCCCATCATTGATGACTGCTGTAATAGAAGATTAAACCTGTTGTTCTGCATTACCTGTATAGGCAGCTGGAGTCATTGCTTTTAAACGTTCTTTCTCACCCGATGGCAGCGCAAGCTCATCGATAAACCGAGACAAGCTTTCCTGAGTAATGCCTTCCTGACCGCGTGTTAACGCTTTCAGTTTTTCATAAGGTTTTTCAATACCATAGCGGCGCATTACGGTTTGAATGGGCTCTGCCAGTACTTCCCAAGCATTGTTCAGGTCCTCTTCCAAACGCACTGGGTGCACCTTTAACTTACTAAAACCTTTCAGTGTGGAAGCATAAGCAATCAAACTATGCCCTAAACCTGTGCCAAGAGTACGCAATACAGTGGAGTCGGTTAGATCCCTCTGCCAGCGAGAGACAGGCAATTTGGCGGCGAGATGCTGCATAATAGCATTGGCAATACCCAGATTACCCTCAGAGTTTTCAAAATCGATAGGATTGACTTTATGAGGCATCGTAGAAGAGCCCACTTCACCCGCGACTGTTCTCTGAGAGAAGTAGCCCAGAGAAATATACCCCCAGATGTCACGATCCAAATCAATCAAAATGGTATTGAAACGGCAGATGGCATCAAACAGTTCGGCTATACAGTCATGAGGTTCAATCTGCGTGGTGTAGGGATTCCACTCTAGTCCCAGAGACGTGACAAACTGTTCCGCATGATTGGCCCAATCAATATCCGGGTAAGCAGAAAGGTGGGCATTGTAGTTACCCACGGCACCATTGATTTTACCCAAAGGGATGGCGGCTTCAATTTGCTTTAATTGACGGCGCAAGCGATAAACAACATTCGCTAATTCTTTGCCAACGGTCGTTGGAGAGGCTGTTTGACCGTGAGTACGAGATAGCATGGGTTGGGCGGCGTGCTCTTTTGCCAGCGATGCTAGCGACTCGATGATACGCGTCATTTCAGGCAGCACAACGTCATTCATACCGGTTTTTAACATCAAACCGTGAGAAAGATTGTTAATATCCTCTGAGGTGCAGGCAAAGTGAATAAATTCACTGATGGCTGCCAGCTCGGGAATACCCTGCACTTTTTCTTTGATCAGGTACTCAACGGCTTTCACATCATGATTTGTCGTACTCTCAATCGCTTTTACCCGCTCAGCATCCGTCAGGGAAAAACCATCCGCAATGTTGTGAAGCAGGGCGCTTGCCTTAGAAGAAAGAGCAGGGACTTCGCTAATTTGAGGATGGTCTGCCAATGATTGCAACCATTTCACTTCCACAGCCACACGAAAGCGAATCAATCCAAACTCACTGAAGATCGTTCTCAGAGCTTGAGTTTTGCTACCGTAACGACCATCAATGGGGGAGACAGCGGTAAGTGCAGTCAGCTCCATGTTTATGCGCCTTTTACTGGAGAAAAGGCGCATCATACAGAAACCAACGTGAGTTTTCAGCCATTAGAGCTGATTGAGTGCATCCAGCAGCTTCTTGCGGGCAAAGAACAATTGCCAGCGGCTCCCACCCGTTTGCCGCCAGAGCATGGCAGAGCGAATACCCGTCAGTAAAATCGCGCGGATTTTATTGGCATTACTCGGTATTTGCAGGTACTGCTGTTCGCCGGTCACCTGAATACGGGTTTTAAAAGTACTGATGGTATCTAGATACAAACTGCCGAGACTGGATAACACATTGTCATGAAGTAGCCCAAAATGAGCGACCTGATCATTAGCCCTTTCAAGTCGCTGAGCCAAAGTAGACAGCATACTAGGCTGTCCCTTCAGCTTTTTCTCCAGATGAATCAATGCCAGTGAGTATCGAATAATATCACCCTGAACCGCCTGAGTGTCACGAGCCAGCACCCCTTTCAGCACTCTGCGACCTTCTGTTAGGTTATCAAACCCGCCATACACTTCAGACACACTGCCCGGAGAGGTCACAAAGATACTTTGAATCGAGGGTTCAAGGGCTGTTTCAGATAACTGACCGGTTTTAGCTAAACGTTCCACCAGCACAGCTGCCTGAAACACTCCAGACAAAGCGGCTATTTGTTCGCGTGTTGAATGTTGCACCCGTTTCTACTCTATGCCTGTAATCTAATGGTTAAATCTGCACGGAAGACTGTGCAAGACGTGTTTCAATGACGCCCCCGCCCAAACAACAGTCGCCTTCATAAAACACCACTGACTGGCCAGGGGTGACCGCACGCTGAGGTTCATCAAAGACCACCAGATAACTGCCATCCTTCTGGAAGGACAACATACAGACTTGATCCTGCTGTCGGTAGCGCACTTTTGCTGTGAGCTTACGAGGCAATGCCGGCGGCTCACCTGCCACCCAGTCAATAGAAGATGCCATGAGTGCTTCAGAAAAGAGGAGAGGGTGGTCATTGTGCTGGCCTACAATGAGCACATTACGGCTCAAGTCTTTTTCCAGTACATACCATGGCGCATCACTGGCTTCTTTTAGACCACCGATCCCCAGTCCCTGTCTCTGACCTATCGTGTGATACATTAACCCTGAATGCTCACCAATGACATCACCGTTTGTGGTTTCAATAGTACCAGGTTGTGCAGGAAGGTATTGCTTTAGAAAATCCTTGAAACGGCGCTCACCAATAAAACAGATACCTGTACTGTCTTTTTTATTAAAGGTAACAAGATCATGGGCTTCGGCAAGTTTCCTCACATCCGGCTTAGCTAGCTCACCCACAGGAAAGAGTGTTTTTTCGATCTGCTCTTTGCCTACAGCATGAAGAAAATACGTTTGATCCTTATTGTGGTCTAAGCCTTTATGCAGCGTGACAGTACCATCAGTGTCTACACGACGCGCATAATGGCCGGTGGCGATTTTATCCGCGCCCAGCATGACAGCATAATCAAGGAAGGCTTTGAATTTTATCTCTTTATTGCACAGGATATCCGGATTTGGCGTACGGCCATTTTTATATTCATTCAGGAAATGCTCAAAGACGTTATCCCAGTATTCAGCCGCAAAATTCGCTTTGTGGAGTTTGATACCCAGTTTGTCACACACGCTTTGAGCGTCCGCCAGATCCTCCATGGCCGTACAGTACTCAGAACCGTCATCTTCTTCCCAGTTTTTCATAAAGAGTCCTTCTACCTGATACCCTTGCTGCATCAGTAGCAGGGCCGAGACAGAGGAATCCACACCGCCAGACATGCCGACGATAACGCGCGTTTCAGATGGCTGCTTCATGAACTCAGTTCAACATTATAAATACAATCGCCTATTCTACATGGACGAATGTGGTTGCCAAGCCTGACAAGGCGCAATTTATCACTGAGTTGCTGGCTGAATTTGATATTTGTCATAAAATCCGATTTATTCCTTACTCTGGTTGGTATATCTTATTACGCGTTTTTTGGGGCTATCTGTGTTAAATCGCCAAACTACGGTAATGGCGCAGAATATAGCCTGGTAATGACACGAGAATGGAGTAAATGATGGGATACCAGAAGATTACGGTGCCGGCTAACGGTGAAAAAATCACAGTGAACTCGGATCTGTCACTGAATGTTCCTGATCAGCCGATTATTCCTTTTATTGAAGGTGATGGCATCGGTGTTGACGTATCACCGGCCATGCTGAAAGTGGTTGATGCAGCCGTTAAAAAAGCGTACAGCGGTAAGCGTGCTATTTCCTGGATGGAAGTTTACTGCGGCGAGAAAGCCACACAGATTTATGACGAAAACACCTGGATGCCAGAAGAAACGCTGGACGCCATGAAAGAGTTTGTTGTCGGCATCAAAGGCCCTCTGACAACACCTGTTGGCGGTGGCATCCGCTCCCTGAATGTCGCTCTGCGTCAAGAGCTGGATCTGTACGCATGTGTGCGTCCAGTGCGCTGGTTTCAGGGCGTGCCAAGTCCAGTGAAAGAGCCTGAAAAAACAGACATGGTGATCTTCCGTGAAAACTCCGAAGACATCTATGCCGGTATCGAATGGCTGGCGGGCACACCCGAAGCGGATAAAGTGATCAGCTTCCTGCGTGATGAAATGGACGTGACCAAGATCCGTTTCCCCGAAAACTGCGGTATCGGTATTAAGCCTGTCTCTAAAGCCGGTACTCAGCGTCTGGTGAAAAAAGCCATCCAGTTCGCTATTGATAACAACCGTGACTCCGTGACCCTGGTACACAAGGGTAACATCATGAAGTTCACCGAAGGTTCCTTTAAAGACTGGGGCTATGATACTGCCGTTGAATTCTTCGATGGCAAAGCGCTGGATGGTGGCCCATGGCACGTGATCAAAAACCCGAACACAGGCAATGACATTGTCATCAAGGACGTGATTGCTGATGCTTTCCTGCAGCAGATCCTGATGCGTCCTGAAGAATACGACGTAATTGCTACGTTGAACCTGAACGGTGACTACGTATCTGACGCTCTGGCTGCCCAGGTGGGTGGTATCGGTATTGCACCGGGCGCTAACATTGGCGCGCCTGTGGCTATCTTTGAAGCCACGCACGGAACTGCTCCTAAGTACGCAGGCCAGGACAAAGTGAACCCAGGTTCCGTGATCCTGTCTGCTGAAATGATGCTGAGACACCTTGGTTGGACAGAAGCCGCTGACCTGATCATTAAGGGCATGGATGGCGCGATTACCGCCAAGACCGTCACGTATGATTTTGAACGCCAAATGGACGACGCTACTCTGCTGAAATGCTCCGAGTTTGCTGACGCTATGATTAGCCATATGTAAATGTGGTCAGATCAGGTGGGGGTTTCCCCACCTGTTTTTCCGACAAAAAATTGCCCCTTGTTGTTAATTTTTTCCTATCTGTTCATTTAATTCCTGTCTTTTGATTGTTCTTTTTAACGGTATCTTTAGAATAGATGTTAGAAATGATGAATTTTAGGGAATACTCAGCCCGTTTTTTGGCTGGATCCCGCAGGTCGTGGCAATTTTTGCCCCGTTTTTAATCGTTAAAGAGATACGGCCGACAACAGCTGTCACCAATTTCGTATGAGTAAACTCAGTAAGTTTCGTCTAAACTTGGGGAGTGAAGGGTATGAACAGGAGGGCGATCAGGCTATTGCCGTCGCACCAGAAAAAGCCCAACTGAAACCCCCTTCAATGTATCAGGTTTTACTCCTGAATGATGATTTCACCCCCATGGATTTTGTTGTTGATGTCCTGGAGAAATTTTTCGAAATGCCAACGGAAAAGGCTGCTCAAGTTATGTTAACTGTCCACACTGAAGGAAAAGCCATTTGCGGTCTCTTCAGCAGGGATGTTGCGGAGACTAAAGCGCAACAAGTTAATCAGTACGCAAGAGAAAATCAGCATCCCCTGTTGTGCAAAACAGAAAAAACCGATTAGCGTTTTCAGGGTTACATTAATATGCTCAATAAAGATCTCGCACTGACGCTCAATAGCGCGTTTAGGGATGCAAGAAGCAAACGTCATGAATTTATGACCGTTGAGCACTTGCTGCTTTCCTTGCTTGAAAATGAATCAGCCGCACGGGTACTCATTGCCTGTGGTGTTGAGTTGGATAAACTCCGAAAAGAGTTGGCTGAATTCATTGACTCAACAACCCCTCTTATTTCTGTTAATGATACAGACCGTGAAACTCAGCCAACGCTGGGGTTTCAGCGAGTCCTGCAGCGCGCTGTTTTTCATGTCCAGAGCTCTGGGAAAAAAGAAGTGACTGGAGCCAATGTTCTGGTTGCCATTTTTAGCGAGCAGGAAAGCCAGGCCGTCTACTTTTTGAAGCAGCAAGATGTTGCCCGGATTGATATTGTTAATTACATTGCGCATGGTATCTCCAAGGTACCAGGACAGGAGCTCGAAGAGCTGGGTACAGATCTCACTGAAGAGAGCGAATCTGAACCTTCAGGAAAAGATCCGCTGCGCAACTACGCTACAAATTTAAATGAACAAGCCAAGCTTGGTCGAATTGATCCTCTGATAGGACGCGCCGCAGAAGTTGAACGGGTCTGTCAAATCTTGGCGCGTCGCCGCAAGAACAACCCACTACTGGTGGGAGAAGCTGGTGTTGGAAAAACAGCGATAGCAGAAGGATTGGCAAAACGTATTGTTGATGGTGAAGTACCCGATGTGTTGTCTCAGGCGACGGTGTATTCCCTTGATTTAGGTGCGCTACTCGCCGGCACCAAATACCGCGGTGATTTTGAGAAGCGCTTCAAAAAATTGCTGAGTGAGCTGAAGAAGCTTGATCATGCCATTCTTTTTATTGATGAAATTCATACAATTATTGGGGCGGGTGCTGCTTCTGGTGGTGTAATGGATGCGTCTAATCTATTAAAACCATTATTAACGTCAGGTGAACTGCGCTGTGTTGGTTCAACGACTTTCCAGGAATTCAGGGGTATTTTCGAAAAAGACCGCGCTTTGGCTCGACGCTTCCAGAAAGTCGATGTGGTGGAGCCCAGCGTAGAAGACACCATTGATATTTTACGAGGGCTCAAAAAGCGTTTCGAAGAGCATCATGATATCAAGTATAACGATGATGCTCTCAAGGCCGCTGCGGATTTAGCCGCTCGCTATATCAATGATCGCCATATGCCAGATAAAGCCATTGATGTTATTGATGAAGCAGGTGCCTACCAGCGACTTCAAGCCGAAGATCAGAGGAAAAAGACCATTGAGGTGATTGACGTTGAAAGTATTGTGGCCAAAATAGCTCGGATTCCCCCTAAGTCTGTCTCAGCTTCTGACAAGGATGTAATGAGTAAGCTTGAGCGCAACCTCAAGATGGTTGTCTTTGGCCAAGATGATGCCATTAGTTCATTATCAACCGCTATCAAGTTGTCTCGTGCAGGACTCAAGGCACCGGAAAAGCCTGTAGGCTCATTCCTGTTCTCTGGACCCACAGGTGTAGGTAAGACAGCAGTCTGCCGACAACTGGCTCAAGCACTCGGTATAGAGCTTGTTCGTTTTGATATGTCAGAGTATATGGAAAGTCATACCGTCTCACGCCTCATTGGTGCACCTCCGGGATATGTTGGATTTGATCAGGGTGGATTACTCACCGAAGCGATCAATAAAACACCGCATTGTGTTTTATTGCTTGATGAGATTGAAAAAGGTCACCCGGACGTATTTAACCTGCTACTGCAAGTCATGGATCATGGCACGTTAACGGATAATAATGGGCGTAAGGCCGATTTTAGAAACGTTATTTTTATTATGACCACCAATGCTGGTGCAGAGAGCATGAACCGAAGCTCAATTGGTTTCCTCGAACAGAATCATACCTCTGATGGTATGGAGGTCATCAAGAAGACCTTCTCGCCCGAATTCAGAAACCGCCTGGATGCCATCATTCCTTTTGCGCCATTAAATGATGAAATTATCAAGCATGTCGTTGATAAATTCTTAACCGAGTTACAAGCGCAGCTTGATGAAAAGCGAGTGCAAGTCGATGTTGATGACAAAGCTCGGGCCTGGTTGTCAGAGAAAGGGTTTGACCGTCAAATGGGTGCACGCCCTATGGGTCGTGTTATTCAGGAGTATTTGAAAAAACCGTTAGCTGAGCACTTACTGTTTGGAAAGCTTGCTGAGAATGGCGGTACGGTAAAAGTTACCGTGCGTAAAAAAGAACTCTACCTGAAAATTGAAGCTGCAAAGAAACAGACATCTGAAATCCAAGCCGTGGACGAAGGCACCGGGTAGTAGTGTATTTTTACAGACTGTAGTTTGAAAAAATAAAAGGGGGCCCTACAGCCCCTTTTTAGCGGGAGCGATAGGTGATACGGCCTTTTGTCAGATCGTAAGGTGTCAACTCTACTTTTACCTTGTCGCCAGTCAGAATACGGATGTAGTTTTTACGCATTTTTCCTGAAATATGAGCTGTTACAACATGACCATTTTCCAGCTCTACACGAAACATAGTATTAGGCAGTGTGTCAATCACTGTGCCTTCCATTTCAAGACTTTCTTCTTTTGCCATTCAATCGTTACCTCGATGCTTACTAAAAATAAGGGGAGGAATTTTAGTCCCCCTCAGTCTATTCGGGCAGCATTCTGCCTGAAAAGCGCGTGCAAAGTAAAGGAAACTTACCGTAACCTTGACCAGCGATTCCCAATTAAAATCTCCATTGGGCGATAATCCGTTTTATAGTCCATTTTTCTGCAGCCTTTTACCCAGTAGCCAAGATGCACATACTGCTTATCCAAAAGCTGAGCCTGTATAATCTGCCACAAGATACAAAACCGCCCCAGACTCCTCTGATGAAATTCTGGGTGGTAAAATGTATATATTGCGGACAGGCTTTCCTTGAGAGTATCTGTCACGGCCACCGCCACCAGCTGCCCTTCTAACCGGAAATGATAGAAGCTGCAAAAATCAGGGCTGTCCACGAGAAATCCGTTAAATTGTTCGATAGTCGGTGGAAACATATCACCATCTTTGTGCTGAGTACTAATATAGCGTTCATAAAGCGTATACAGCTCTGTGCTCATGGCTGGGTCATGACGGGTGATGACGACATCCTGATTTTTTTTCCAGGTGCGCTTCTGGCTCCGAGTCATACTGAACTCACACACCGGCACTCTGGCTGGAATACAGGAACGACAGTCCTGACAATGAGGGCGGTAAATATGGCTGCCACTGCGCCTGAAGCCAATATCGGCCAGTCGACTGTACAATGCGGCATCCAGATTCCTTTCTGGGTCCATAAAAAGCGTGGTTGCCTGCTTATCTGTGAGATAGCTGCAATCATGAGGTTGTGTTGCATAAAATTTTATACTTTTCAGGGCGGTCATTGTGTAAGGTCATTCCATTGCCTTTCCACTTTCCACTTTCCACTTTCCAGTGTGCACCGCTTGGGGCTTGTGGGCAATAGCTGTGCAATAACTGGACAAATGCTTCTCTGGGTAGTGTTTTTGCGCCTAATGTAGCAAGATGGCTGTTATAGACCTGACAGTCAACCAGCTCAAACTGCCATATTGAAAGGTGCTTGCAGAGTCCTGTAAAGGCAAATTTTGAGGCATTATCACGTCGACTAAACATTGACTCTCCAAAAAAAACCTTGCCGATAGCTACACCATAAAGACCACCAACCAGCGTAGTCCCTTCCCAGACTTCGATAGAATGAGAATGCCCACGCTGATGAAGAGTCTCATAGGCTGAAACCATCTCAGAGGTAATCCAGGTAGCATGATCAGCCCCACGTGGTTTTGCACATTCTCTGATCACTTGGGAAAATGCTTGATTAAAAGAGAGCGTTAACGTTGTTTTACGTATAAATTTTTTTAGGGATTTTGATACATGCAGCTCTCTGGGATGAAGCACTGTTCGTGGGTTGGGACTCCACCAGAGATAGGGCTCACCATTACTGTACCAAGGGAAAATGCCCTGGCGGTATGCATGTAGCAGTGTTTTGATTGACAGATTACCACCAGCAGCAAGGAGCCCATCAGGCTCTTCAAGTGCATGTTCTACAGCAGGAAACACAGGGGTATCGGGGTCTAGCCAGGGAAGCATGGTTTTCGAAATACTCGTCTTTGTTTAATGATGACAGAAGTCGCCTTACCATGACTCAGACAGAGTGCTCGGCTAAGGGTTACATAGGAGTATACCCTGATTAAATGCCTGCATACGTGCGTGTTGCTGGCTATTTTGATAGAACACCTATCTAGAACTTACGCATTGACAGACATCCAAAAAAATTGCTAGATCAGCAAAAAAACAGTGGATGTCGTCGTGCGTAGAAAAATAACAAAACCAACAACAGCCAAGTGCGACCTCCCGAAGTATACGGGGTTTCTACTCTGTGAACCCAAATCAGCCACCTGTACCCGTCTTAGCGAATTGAGTGATATATCGCATGACAGTGTTAACCGCTTTCTCCAACGTGAAAACTTTGCTCCTGAAGATCTTTTTCTAGAATAGAACTTACGCATTGACAGGTCCAGCAAAAAATGGCCTCAACCATTCCTTCCCCTCGGAGAAGCTTTTTTTTTTATGAAATCCCAGGTAGCTTCTTTGAGGGCGTCTTTCCTGACGCTATAGACGCTTCTGAGTGACCCTGATACTTTCATCGCCTGAAGACAGGTATTGCCAAAGATAGCCGCAAAAATATGATTCCGGACCTGTCGCTCCCCTCTCACCTGAAAACGCTCGATGTTGCAGAGTTGCTTTAATGCCCGGTGATACTCTTCGATCGCCCAATGATGTTGGTGCAGCTGCTCAAAATCAGATCGTGGAGATAGATCTGCTCCGACATGATGAGTGTAAACAACGTAATGGCGCAGCTCGTTTTTGAGTCGCGTCCGGTAGAGTCGTACATGACCAAAGTCACGTAGCCATACAGTTTTTCCTTCTTCGGGAATCTCCAGGCTCTGCACCTGTTGGTAGTTACCCTTTTGCACAGAGACAGTACGGTTGCTTTTAACAGCGAACATAAAACCCACACCATTGTTTTTCACAGCTTTGAGGTTTCCAATACTGCTATACCAAGAGTCACCGGTAACACATGCAGGTTCGAGTCCCCATGCCAGTACTTCTTTCAGCATATCGACAAAGTAGTCATTTTTAGTTTTGCCATCGGCTGGATTGTAAATACGGAAATTAACGGGCAAGTTGTAGCCTTTGATGTCCGTGTAATAAAGCGTGATGAGATTAATACCCTTGACGGTTTTGTGGTGCTTTCCTGAGTAGTAATGACCGACTAAAGCCGTGTAATGGGTATAAGGTTTATCCAGCACCGTATCATCAACCGATAGCGTCCCACCTTCAAGAATAAGCCTTGCTGACGCTTCTAGAAAAAGATCTTCAGGAGCACAGTTTTCACGTTGGAGAAAGCGGTTAACACTGTCATGCGATATATCACTCAATTCGCTAAGACGGGTACAGGTGGCTGCTTTGGGTTCACAGAGTAGAAACCCCGTATACTTCGGGAGGTCGCACTTGGCTGTTGTTGGTTTTGTTATTTTTCTACGCACGACGACATCCACTGTTTTTTTGCTGATCTAGCAATTTTTTTGGATGTCTGTCAATGCGTAAGTTCTAAAATAGAAAATGTAACCAATCAAATGATAGTGGGTAGTATTTCAGGGTTTATTGATTTACTCACACCTTTTATTATTCTCTGTGTAACCATTTACATTATGGGTAGAGCTTATCTCACTATAATGGGGAAAGAAGAAATGCTCCTTGAAGACCTTCTTATTCATTGTATTGTAGTGATGGTAGTTACTGGACTAGTACTCCGTCCGGCAGAAGATGATAGTTTACTGAAGGCTATTCTAATAACTCCGAGTCCATAACACCGGAGTTATTATGACCATCAAATATCATGTTCGACTCAGCGAGGAAGAACGCTCAATACTTGAACGGCTTATCAAGCAGGAAAAGCCCAAAGTTGCACAACACAAAAAACGTAAAGCCAATATCCTTCTGGCTATCGATGAAAACCATGATCCACTGCAGCATGATCAGGTAGCCAAAGCTTTCCATGTTAGGCCGCTTACTATCACTCGCCTCAGGCAACGATTTGTTGAAGAAGGGCTTGATGTCGCTGTCAATGGAAAACTAAGCAGCCACGGTCGGGTACGTAAACTCGATGGCGAAGCCGAAGCTCACCTTATTGCCCTTACCTGCTCACCACCACCGGAAGGAGCCAGCCGATGGACGCTAAATTTACTGACAGATCGCATGATTGAGCTCAGATACGTCGAATCGATTTCCAGAAGCACAGTACATGAGGGACTAAAAAAAATGAGCTTAAGCCCTGGCAAAAAAAGGAATGGTGTATACCTGCGGAAGAAAGCGCCAACTTTGTGAGTGCGATGGAGGATATTCTTGAAGTCTATAAACGTCCTCTTGATCCAAGGCGTCCGCTTGTTTGCCTGGATGAAAGTAGCAAGCAGCATGTTAAAGAAGTCGTTAATCCAATGCCTGTTGAGCCTGGAAAACCGGAGCGTTATGACACAGAGTATGAACGTAATGGCGTCAGCAATCTGTTCATGATGTTTGAACCCTTGACAGGTTGGCGGCATGTTGAGGTGACTGATCGTAGGACAGCGATTGATTGGGCTCATCAAATCAAGTTTCGGGTCGATGTTCGCCACAAAGATGCAGAGAAAGTTATACTGGTTGGAGACAACTTGAACACGCATTCTCCCGCATCACTTTATAAAGCTTTTTCCC